>OY997594.1:10885208-12326665 GCA_963921825.1 Erodium maritimum
GGTGAAGCGAGTGTTATAGCAGAGAATTGTTAGAGGAAGACCACAAGGTAGGGAAAGTCTAACTACTATAGTATTTCAATACTAGTATGCCTATTAGGTTAATAAAATCGGAAAGGTCCTAGAATTGCCTATAGGATGTGAATAACTAGAATAATCGTCTTTCAATTACTAATAATCGGATGTGTCTAGTATGCATGCTTAGGATGAGAATAACTAGTATAACTCGCTTTCAATACTGGGAATTGTTTTACTGTAGAGAGGTCGTGATGAGCCTCAGATTAGTTGTTGTGATAGGTTCACATGCTTGATTGCCTAGTTTGGATAAGTTAAGAGTCTAACGAAACTAGCTAAATCGTATGCTTAATTGATTGATTGAATGTTTACATAATTAGTTGATTGATTGAATGATTGGATGATTGATTGGTTGAACGATGATCGAGTATGATTGATTGTACCAGACGGTGCAATCAGGTGATCGATGTACCGATGGTTCGCGACAGGTAAGTATACGGTAAGTGTGAGGATCTCTATCAGATACAACTGACATCGGTACTCCATGAAGGCGAATAATCTCTCTAATGTATAACCGGCTCAACACATCAACAATGTCGGTCATCCGCATGGCTAGAAAGTGTGCCGACTTGGTTAGTCGGTCAACCACAACCCAGAAAACATCGTGCCCTTTAGGCGATCTCGGTAGTCCACACACAAAATCCATGGTAACGTGCTCCCACTTCCACTCAGAGATCGGCAAGGGTTGTAGTAAGCCAGCGGGCCGCTGATGCTCCGCCTTCACCTGCTAACATGTGAGGCACCTCGAAACAAAATCTGCGACTGCCCTGCGCATCCCGCTCCACCAGAACTGTCGTCGGATGTCTCTATACATCTTGGTGCCACCGGGATGCACAGCAAGACGAGAGTGATGACACTCTCTCAACACGGTGTCCCTACAACCTCGGGGTACAAACAATCGTCCTCTATAGAGGAGACTCTGATCTGCACTCAACTCCCAACCATCGATCTTGTCACCGTCTACCAGTCTCTCACGAATCCCTGACGCCTCGGCATCCTCGGCCTGTGCCTCTAACACCCGAGTAACCAACGTGGGCTGAGTCACTAATGCACATATAGCCAAACCATCTGTGATCTCCTCTAGCTCAAGTCCGAATGAGCTCAACTCCTCCAGCATGTTCCACTCTCGGACTGCCATGCTGGCCACGCAATGAGCTGACTTCCTACTCAGAGCATCGACGACGACATTTTCCTTGCCCGGATGATAGAGTAGCTCGAAGTCGTACTCCTCAAGTAATTACATCCATCGCCTTTGGCGCATGTTCAAGTCGCGCTGGGAGAAAATGTACTTCAGGCTCTTGTGATCCAAGAACACTCTAAAACGCTCACCGTACAGATAGTGTCTCCAACTCTTCAAAGCAAATACCACTGCTGTCAGCTCTAGATCATGGGTCGGGTAGTTGCACTCATGTACCTTCAGTTGTCTTGAGCCAAAAGCAACTACCTTCCCGGACTGCATCAACACACAACCTAGTCCCTCGCCTGAGGCGTCACAGTACACATCATAACCCACTCCTCGCTCTGGGACAATCAACACAGAAGTTGTAGTCAGTCGAGCCTTTAGCTCGGAAAAAGAATGCTCGCACTCAGTAGTCCAAAGGAACTCTGCTCCCTTCCGAGTTAAGGCTGTCATAGGTGCAGCCAAACGTGAGAAGTCCTGAACAAAGCGTCGGTAATATCCTGCCAATCCCAGGAAGATACGGATCTCAAACACATTCTTGGGCCTTGCCCACTTCGAAACTGCATCGACCTTAGCTGGGTTGACTAAAATACCATCTCGGGACACCACATGTCCGAGGAACTTCACCTCCGCGAGCTAGAACTCGCACTTCTCCAGGTTCTCGTACAACTGATGGGTGCGCAACAAGGTCAATACTACCCTCAGGTGCTCCTCATGTGCCTCTTCACTAGGCGAGTAAATCAAGATGTCGTGAACGAAAACTACGACGAACTGATCCAGGTACGGCCTGAAAATGTCATTCATCAAATCCATGAAGGCTGCTGGCGCATTCGTCAAACCGAACGGCATCATTAGAAACTCAGAGTGTCTGTACCGTGTCCTGAATGAGGTCTTCTCCACATCCTCTTTTCGGACCCTCAACTGATAGTAGCCTGATCTTAGATCAATCTTGGAAAAGCATGTCGCTCCTCTCAGTTGATCGAACATGTCATCGATCCTCGACATCGGATATCGGTTCTTCACCGTAACCCGGTTCAACTTCCGATAATCGATGCACATCCTCAGTGCGCCGCCCTTCTTCTTTACGAAGAGGGCAGGTGCTCCCCACGGAGAAACACTGGGACGGATGAAACCCTTCTCCTGCAGCTCTTCGAGTTGTCGCTTCATGTCGACTAACTCAGCTGGTGCGAACCGATAAGCTGTCATCGAGATCGACGCAGTACCTGGAATCAATTCGATCCGGAACTCTATCTCACGTGCCGGCGTTAAACCTGATAGCTCCTCCGGGAACACGTCCGGGAACTCACACACTACTCTCGGCAGGTCCCTGCCACCCTGCACAACCTCAGTCTCCACTCCCGTAGTCAAGGCGGACAGAAGGACTCCACTCTTACCACCCAAAACACAAGTAATAACTCTGTCACCTGACCTCACTGTCACCTGACGTCGATAGCAATCGATCGTCGCCCGATACCTCGCAAAACAGTCCAGATTCTGGGAGAGCGTATAGAAGGCATTGGGGACGGAGGTACTGCTCAGTACAGCTTACCATCCACAGACCGATGGACAGTCAGAGCGCACCATACAAATTTTGGAGGATATGCTTCGAGCTTGTGTGCTAGACTTCCGAGGATCATGGGAAGATCACCTACCCTTAGCAGAGTTTGCTTACAACAACAATTATCAGTCCAGCATTGGGATGACACCATTTGAGGCTTTGTACGACAGACCGTGTAGGTCGTCAGTATGTTGGGCAGAGGTAGGGGACCGGAGCTTACTTGGGCCAGATATGGTCAGACAGACGACCGAGAAGGTCGCATTGATTAGAGAGCGGTTGAAGACCGCACAGAGTCGTCAGAAGAGGGTGAGCCCGAAGAAGGGCCTACTGCGGTTCAACCGCGGCGGAGGCAAGTTGTCGTCGCGCTTCATTGGACCATTTGAGATCTTGGATAGAGTTGGAGTTGTAGCTTATCGGTTAGCTTATTGATTGGTTGAACAGATGATCGAGTATGACTGATTGTACCAGACGGTGCAATCAGGTGATCGATGTACCGATGGTTCGCGACAGGTAAGTATACGGTAAATGTGGAATACTAATGGATGTCTTTGCTGTGTTGTGATGAAAGTGTGATTCGATAAGTGTTGATTGGTGGATAAGTTATAGTGTGTTTCCCTTATTCATGTTCTTGAGATGTTTGGTTGTTCGGTTCGGTACTACACCCGGGGGAGGGGGTAATCCGGTGGTATTGTGGTCGTTGGTGTTTGGCAGATTCGTGGGATAATGGTTGATTATTGGAGCCTGAGGGCATTGGTTATTGGACCCTATGGGGCATTGATTATCGGAGCCTGAGGGCATTGGAGGTGGACCTTACGGGGTAGTTGGATGGGTTACTCTGTGAGGAATGGTTACTGTGGTTTCACCCAAGTGTATGCGTCCTACGGGAGCACTACCTTGGTTCCCTATGACCTATGGTCCTTTGGGGGCATTTCCGGGAATCCCGACGATGAGCGTCCCTCAGGGATGGTTTCCGGTAGCCCCGATGTATGTGCCACCTCTGGACCGAGGGAAAATCTGATGTGATACGAATACTCTGGTGGATCGGAATATGGGAACCGATGTGACACCAGAATCTATTCATGGATCGGAGGCTTGAGAAAGCAAGAGGTTGGTGTGATAGTACTGGTTCCCATTTTAATAGTTGTAACGTATTGTTGGTACATTTCATACAATCTTTTAAAGTTATAGTTAACATTGAGAATGCGATACTATTCTTATTTACACTGATTCATAGTATCTCATTGTTAATCGTATTTAAATCGCTATTTGCGTTATCTTGTTAAAGCAGTTTTATTAGTAACACGCTTAACTGTAAATTGCGTTACCACTTTAAGACAATTTTATTACCAAACTGAAGGTTAACTTACTTACGATTTTTCCTACTGAGCGTAAGCTCACCCCTATGGTTTTTCTTACTGTTTTACAGGCGTACCTGATGTCTAGGGAGTTCGAGGCTCGGGAGCTTCAGTTTGTCTTGGGGATTGTTCTAGAGTTGTGTTGTATTTTGTACTAAACACTATTTATCTTACACTTTATGTTGAGCTGTGACTCTTATTCGAGATTTTGGATTATTTACTATGAGGACTTGTTGGAGTTTATTTGAATTTCTGAAAGATTTATAAATTATTATTATTATTTTCTACTATTAACTCAGGTCACGTCTCGAGTCCGGTCAAAACCGGATTTGGGGCGTGACATTCTTTGACGAAGAACGGGATAATATACTTCAGTTTCCTCTTTCGCCGCTCAGGACTAGGGACACATGGTATTGGGTTGTTGATCGGACTAGGCATTATACTACAAAACAAGTTATTCGTTACTATCCACGACGAGACAGACGGCGAGGCAGCATACGACACTAGTTACATGGTCTCCCCTGTTGTCGATCCTCGCCCCACGCCTCTTGATATTCTTGTGGCGCGGTCTAACTGACACTCTACAAGTGGCTACCAATCTCAATCATAAGTTTGTTCCCATCCTAGCTACTTGTGGTAGTTGTGGGCGAGCTCTTGAGAAAGTTGACCACTTATTACTCGAATGTGGTTTCGCAAAGACTTGTTGAGATCAGGCTAGGGACCTTATCCCCCAGGGTATAGGAGGAACTTTTGTGCAATGGTGGGAGGGGATAGAGACCGGGAGGCCTCAGGATAAGGTGACAGCGATTCTTTCTATTCTATGGGAAATATGGAAGGCTAGGAATGAGCTTAAATGGAGGGGTACACCCCCGACGGCAGCTCATCTATCGCTTGGCGGGAGGCGAAGGCTGATTCCCTAAAGCCCAAAAATGTACCGTCTGGCTGGCTGGCTAAGTGGACTCGCCCACCCCCAGGTACTTTCGTGATTAATGTGGATGGGGCTGTCTTCCAGGATACGCAACAGTCTGCTTGGGGCATCATTGCCCGAGATAACCAAAAGGCGGTTCGTCTGGCCGTGAATTGTATACTCTCGGGAGTATGGGCTCCAATCATGGTTGAAGCTTGCGCTTTAGCGACATCATTGAAGAATGCACCGAGTTTTAGATGTAATGTTAGCATCCGCTCTAATTCTCAAGTCCTCCTCAACCTGATCTCTCATGGTGATCCCCAGGTCTCGCCCATTGGAACGCTGATTAGGGATATCCGAGAGCTTCTTTCTCACCAAGAGGGGATAACCCTTCCATTTGTAAAAAAAAACTGCGAACAGGGCTTCCCACTAACTAGCCAAAAAAACTCGTTCTATGTCTGCTCTTCAGTGGCAGGCCATGTGCCTGGTACACTCTAATATATCATTAATTCTGGCCTATAATAAAGTTACAAGTTTGGCTCAAAAAACCAATGTTGTAAAAATCCCCGCATGGAGGCGCCTAGTCCCCGCCTAGGTGCTGAAATGGGCTCTGCCGACCCGATTTATCCTCTTAGGGCGCTCCAGTCCGTTTGGGCGGAATATGACCGATTAATCCCCGATTCGGGCGATTAATCACCGCCTGGTAGATTAATTGAGCGGGTCGGTCAGGCGTCGGGTCGGATTTGTAGTTAAAAAAACAGTTTCTAACCTTCTATGAACCAAGTGAAATCATAATATTATGCTAGTTGATAGTCATATTTATTGATATTCTTTTAAGAATTGTATGATACTTTTAGTTTAATAGAATATTTATTTTTTATTATATTTAATGTTCGATATTATTGATATTTTTTATATAGTATAATATATAATGAAAAATAATAAAATAATAATCCGATCAATCCTTGATTATTCCCCACCTAACGTCTAAGACTCCTCTCCGTCTGACTAGCGTTTAACGTTTTTTACAACCTTGCAAAAAAAACACTAGGGAAAATTACACATAACATTCCTTAGAATTGGCTCATTTTCAAATACCCCCCTTAACTAATTTTTTTTTCATATAACCCCCTTAACTATATATAGTTTTCACTTTAGTCTGTTTCCGTCCAAAAACAAACAGATTTGTTAGCATGTGCTAGTCACATGACAAAACTATTTTTGAAAGGACGAAAATACCCTCATGTTATGGTTCATATGTTAACCCTATTATTTGTGGTTCATATCCAAAAACACATCTCTCTTTTATTTTCTCTCAGCCGCACACCATCCTTCCTCTCAGACCCTCATCTTCTTCCTCTTCACAAAGCTTGAACCGACGTTCGTGTCAGTTCCGCCTCCACCACACCGGACCTCTCACCTCATCTCCACCACAACGAACGTGTCGCAAGCCCATGCCTTAATTCTCGTCGACGGTGGCTCTGGAAGAGAAGCTCGTTCACGCCTACACCGTCGCACTTCCTCTTCTCGTGTTCTTCACCCTCTGGCATTCGTGTCATCATCATCTTTTCCCTCATCCTTATATCTCGTATTTGGTTTTTAAAAAACTAGGATTTGAGAAATTAGGGGATTTGGGAAATCAGTGGATTTTGTTTGATGGTTTTAGACTTTTACAAATCTGGAATTTAAAAAAAATAGGGTTTCAACAATCTGAGTTGTGGTGGATTTGGGAAATTAGAGAACTTTTGTATTGAGTAAGAGTTTGTGAAAAGTTGGATTATGTGAATGAAATGGGTTTGATTACTGCAAATATGAATTTAATTACTGTGTTAATATATGTTGGTGGTTTGGTTTCTGCAAATATGGTTTCATAAATAAGAGTTTCGGCGAGGCTATGGGGGAGATGTAATAGGGAATGTTTTTGCAAAAAAAAAATTAATAAACAAATCTGTAAAAAAAAATTAATAATAAAACTTATTTATACATTAAGAAAACAGAAATTAGGAAATTATCAATGATAAATTTATTTTCTGAAATTTAAAATAAAAATCTTATTTTTAAATAAAAGTCAGATTTTTAAAAACAAAAACTAATTTAAAAATTAAAAATATGACTTTACAAATTTTAAAAAAAATTAAAAACAAAAATAGAAAAATGTGTAAAGAAATAATAATGAAAATAAATGTAAATGTTTAGTTTTTACTGAATGAATGGCATGATTTTGAAAATTTAATGGTAAGTGAGGGGTATTTTGGACATTTTACATTAATTGGATGGAAAGTTAACAGCGTTGGACTAAAGTGAAAAAAAAAATAAAGTTAAGGGTGCTAAATGTTAAAAAAAAACAGTTAAAGGGGTATCTGAAAATAAACCAATTCTAGGGAAGGTTATGTGTAATTTTCTCAAAACACTATGAATCTTGAAGTTCATCACTGTACCTTTCTGGTATTAATATTTGCCTGTGACACAGATGGAAGTTGGAGAAAGAGATAGTTGTGTAAAAAAGTAACACACATTGGGGACCACATATTTAAATCACTTATGTGCCAATAAAACATCACTTTTTGTGTTTATCATCACTTACAAGTTCCCAGCTGCCATCTACAGCACCCATCATTCATATTGTGGTCCGATTCATGATGGCCCATTTTGGGCTCTTCTTCCAAGTCGGTCATGGATTTTGTTTTATTGTTTTTTTTACTTTTGTTGATTTAAATTGATGATAATCTTTGTTTATTTGTCTAAAAAACATTTTGGAATTTAAGGTGATTTAATTTTTCTGGAAGATTGAGTTTAGAAATTTAAAATGAGAAAACCAGTAACAAAGAATGAAAGCCGCGTTCCTATCCTACACGAAGCCATCCATTGTCTAAAAAATACAGTTTGTAACTACGTATGTCTCCTTTAGGGTTTTTCTCTGTTAGGGTTTCTATCACCATTGCACAAACACCACGTCATCGTCATTTCCGACCAAGGTCCGGTCCTTCTCCGTCGATCTATCGCGCATTGTCACTCACCGGCCCCATCCTTCTTCATCTTAGGGGCATTCACTCTTCTCTCGGTTATGAAAATCCCTCCCAGTGGTTGCCGCCTGCTTCTCCAACTCAGATCCTCTTTTCTAGGCAACCCCCGCCGCCTCTGCAACCGCCAGTGAAGCCGCCATCATTGTATCCGCCTCCTTGGCCTCCATCGATGTCACGCCCCAAATCCGGTTTTGACCGGACTCGAGGCGTGACCTGAGTTAAAATAATCAAAAATCATAAACAATTGATAAAACTTTAAAATCTCATAAAAACTCCATCAAAGAGGGTGTACATAAACAGTAGTTCAAAATCCTCGTGAGTCACAGCTCAACGTAAATAGTAAGATAAAGGATGTTCAATACACAAGACCAACATAACTCTAACAAAAATCCCAAGAAGTCCAAAAGCTCCCGAGCCTCGAACTCACTAGACATCCGGCACGCCTGTAAAACAGTCAGAAACCAAAGGGGGTGAGCTTACACTCAGTAGGAAAAACCTTAATAACTCAACCCTTAGGTAAATAGTAAACTGCTTACAAAGGTGACTCGAACAACAGTTTAATACACTTAACAAGGAAACAATAAAGAATCAGGAGCAATTACAATAATGCAATAGCCTCAAGGTAACCGTAACATAAGGAAGTTCATAAGAATTATTTTAACGGATCAATAAGAGTAAAATGGGAGCAATCAATATACTGTCAACCCCTTGCTTTCTCAAGCCTCCGATCCATGGATAGATTCTGGGATCACCTCGGTTCCCATATTCCAATCCACCAGAGTATCCATGTCATATCAGATTTTCCCTCGGTCCAGAGAAGGTACATGCATCGGGGCACCGAAAACAATTCGGATATGCCTCCAAAGGACCATAAATCATAGGTGTAAAGACCGAGAAAAGTTATTATTTAATTATTAAAGTTTAACGTCGAGGTTAGAGAACGGTTTGAAAATTAAAACAAAATTTGGATCGGGTTCAAAAAAAAAGGAGCAGATCAGCTTTGGGCCGAGCAGGCCAACCCCCACCTCCTCCTCTCGTTTGGGCCGAGCGGCCCATACCTCATTTGAGGCCCAAGCTTGCCTGACCGTATAAAACCAAGTTTTGGGTCTGAAACCCTAATATTTTCTTCATCAGTTGCGCAGCCCCTCGCCCAAACCCTCTCTACGCGACTTCATCTTCCTCCCTTCTCCTTCGTTCGCAACCGGCCGCCCCACCTTCCATCTCACCTCCCTCTCCCGATCCTCCCCGACCTCGAGCGTCGTCCTCCTAGCCGTCTTCTCCCCGTCCGGTGAAACCCCGCCGGCGTCCTCATAAAACCCGAGCCCTCACCTCCCTCTCCGATCCCAACTACGCCACCGGACGCCACCCCTCTCCCATTCATCTCCTCCGGTCAGCCCAAGCCCGCCGCCCTCCTCATCGTCCCCGAGTTCCACCACGCCTCTTCTTCTGCTTCTCCCTCCGTCTTCTTCTTCCCGGAGCGTCGCCGAGCTCCTCGTCTGTTACGCGCGCCGGTGCCGCCCCGGAGAGATCTGCCAAGACAGATCCGTCGCGAAGTCGTCGAGATCCGCGCCGTCGCGTCGTCCGGATCTAAGGCGGGGAAGAGCCGTGCACCGCCGCCGTGCACCGCCTCCGTGCACCGCCCAGCCGTCCTTCCCTCCACGTGAGGTTCGTGCCTGGGGATTTAGTCGCCGGCGACATATTCGCCGGCGGCCGGTTCTTTTTTTGTACCGTCGTCCCTTTTATTTGGTTTCTGCTGGATCGGTGTTTTTGGTTGGAAACGATGAATTGTATTGTAATTTCGGTAAAGAAGATAAAACGAATTTTGGAATTAAAATTCGATGTTTGTTTCTCGGACCTAAATGGTTAGATCTGAACTGGTTGGGAACGAATAAATTGAAATTGAAAAGAAAGAACCCTAAAACGAAAAATCAGTTTTGTTTAAAAAAAGGATTTAAATTGGAAAATGATTTAAAATAAAAAGGAATTAACTCAATTTGGTTTTAATAACGGTTTTGAGTCGAGGAGTTTTGAGAAACAAAGTTGTAGGAAAATGAACTAAAACGACTTGGGTTTTAAAAAGAACGATCAGATTTGATTTAAAGTGGGCCTTGAATTGTTGAGCGTGGAACGATTAATCGGGCTGTTGAAATGGACTTAGGATGGGTTTAACAACGGAACGCGGAATCGGTGCCTCGGGAGCCGTGTCTCGAAATCCATGCACCGGGTTTTGTGCTCGGGGCTCGAGTACTCGAACCCGATTCGTCATAACCCCGCTTTTAGCACGTCCGAGTTTAAAAGACAACTATCGGTTTTAATTTGGACAAATCGTAACCACTACTTTAACATCGGTACCGTTCTCATTTATGGCTTTCGTGTTATCTTTAGCGTCCGGCTTTGATCGAAGTGAAGCCCGGAGGTAGCGAGCCAGAACGTCAGCAGCTAGGAAGCGTAGCGGGTGCTCTTCGGTTGAGGTAGGGAAAAGTAGCCGGATCTCGGCCCTGACTAGGGAAAGTTAACAGTAGAAATGCATGTGACACTGGGGTGTCGTGGGTTGAGTAGGTTAGTAATTATTAGAAAAGCATGTTACGGGAACGTAGCAATTATTAGAAAAGCATGTTACGGGAACGTAGCAATTATTAAAAAAGCATGTTACGGGAACTTAGGAATTATTAGAAAGGTGATACAGGATTGTAGCGTTTGTGAGAAAAGCATGTGACACTTAGTAGTGTCGTAGGAGCAGAGAACTTAGCGATAATTGAATTACTAGAGGCATATGACCATGCCCGGAGGTTGTTTGTGAAACTAGCGATCTTAGGACTGTTGGAGGCATCGATTATGCCGGAGGTTGTTGTGCGTTAACTGTTGTTGAGTTTGGGTGGCCTTGAGAGCCCGTGTTATTTATTGTTGAGTTTGGGTGGCCTTGAGAGCCTGTGTTATTTGCTGTTGAGTTTGGGTGGCCTTGAGAGCCCGTGTTAATTGTTGTTGAGTTTGGGTGGCCTTGAGAGCCCGTGTTATTTATTGTTGAGTTTGGGTGGCCTTGAGAGCCCGTGTTAATTGTTGTTTAGTTTGGGTGGCCTTGAGAGCCCGTGTTAATTGTTGTTGAGTTTGGGTGGCCTTGAGAGCCCGTGTTGGTCATTGTCGAGTTTGGGTGGCCTTGAGAGTCGTGTTGGTTATTGCTGAGTCTTGGGTGGCCATGAGAGCCCGTATTGTCATTTTGGTGTCTTGGGAGGCCGTGAGTGCCTGTGGGGCTGTTGAGTCCGAGGTTTACTGTTGAGGTGTCTTGAGTGGCCTTGAGTGCCTGTTTGTTGAACTTGCTGTGTTCGTGGTTGTGTTTGCTCGAACCGACTGTGTGTCGGGGAGTGGTGTGGATTTTGGAAGGTTACGAGCATTCTTCGGCTGGCCTGACCAAACTCGAGCCTCGGCAGGTTCTGAGCATTCTTCAGCTAGCCTGTTCCGTGTCCGGATCCTGAAAGGTTATGAGCATTCTTCGGCTAGCCTGATCCGTGACCGGGTCCCGGCAGGTTACGAGCATTCTTCGGCTGGCCTGATCCGTGTACGAGGCTCGGCAGGTTCTGAGTATTCTTCGGCTAGCCTGATCCGTGTTCGTGTCTTTGGGGAAGGTCGTCATTGTTTGTTGTGTCGGTTTTACTTTACGAGTTGAGGTTGAGTCTGGTGAGGGAGGTTACTGAGCAGCTGGTTTGCGATCCTTTGTGATCTTGTTTGGTGTTGCGTAGTTTCTTTCGAGTCCTTGGGAGAGGTCGTGATCGTTGTGTCGGGTCTACTTTACGTGTCAAAGTGTTGAGTTGGTCAAGGAAGGTAACAGTGGGTGTATGTTCAGTCAGAGTCCTTGGGTTGGGACAGTGTCCCCCGGTGTTGGCTTTATTATTGGTGTTACCAGCATTGTCTGCTAATTATGCCGTAGTCAGTCTGTTATCCGTGGTGGTGAGCGAACGCTCACCCCTAGCTGCATTTCCTACAGGTACTGTTCGTGGGACGGACTAGGTGAGCTCTCGAAGCTTGTGGAGCTAGGAGCGGAGTCCGGGTTTTGTCTTTTGAGTCTAGTGACGGATACCTTGTACTTTTGTCCACGTGTTGGGACGTATTTTAAGATGTAAATATTATATTTGTTGAACTAAACTGGTATTTTAAAGTGAGTTAATGAAAACAGGTTTCAAGTGTTTCTGTTTTTAAAACGTTCGCGTCCCTAGTTCGGTTTACTGAAATTGGGGCGTGACAGCTTGGTATCAGAGCTCGAGGTTTCACACCTCGGACTGTCCGTCAATTAGGTGGGGAGAGTCGAGTCAGTAAAGTCCCGTCGTGCGTTGGGTACGTAGGTCGGGAACCGTGTGTAAACCCTTAATGTCTTGAGTTTTGTTTTGTCTGTGTGTATGTGCAGTACGGAGTTACTGGCATACTGTTTGTGTGTGCTGCGTGAAACGTTTTTAAGCTGTCGCGGGTCGACTCAGGAGCGCTCCTGTAGTCGAACGTGACGGTGTTGATATCAAGTCGGTACAACGTAGTTCGGGGACGCCTGGACCGGGTTGTAACCGCGTGATGTCAAGTACGAGGTTTTAAAAATAAAGTGGAGAAAGTTTTAAAAATTGGATGGCCCAGTGGGCGGGTCTTGATTCTGTTTGACGCCGTGGGCGTTTGTGTTTGACTTTGATTGGCCCTGTGGGCGTATGTTTGATTTTGGTTGGCCCGGTGGGCAAGGTTCGTCTTTGGTTGGCCGGTGAGCGGCGGTCGTGTGATTGTGTTGTTTTGGCCGTGTTGGCTTGTGTTTGAGGTCGGTCTTGATTTACCGTGACTGTGTTATGTGTTTGGTGGTCGTTGTCTGCGACGTACTTGTGTACGGGTCGCTATCAGCCGGGAAGGTTACGAATGCCCTAGGGTAGACATAGCGGGTGTAAGTAGGGTAAAATCATTACCGCTATATTATCAGGGTCACTAGTTTGGTCCGGTAAGTAAAATGGACCGGTTTGGCTGTCGGCCCGGTAAGGGGCCCGACAGGTATTGAACGCCGGCCCGGTAAGGAGCCCGGCAGGTATTGGACGCCGGCCCGGTACGGGGCCGGATCCGAGAGCTATTCACAGCCTCTCTACCAGTAAATCAATTCTCAAGTATTGAAAGCAAGCTTCACTAATTGTCATCATCCTAATCATGCATACTAGACTCATCCATTTATTAGTAATTGAAAGACGATTATTCTAGTTATTCGCATCTTATAGGCAATTCTAGGACCTTTCCATTTTTATTAACCTAACATGCATACTAAGCGTTATTTAATTGAGAAGTTAAGATTTTCCCTACCTTGTGGTCTTGCTCTTAATACTCTGTTGTCACAAGCGATAGTCACCACACCGTCCTTCACAAGGGTACCGGCAAGGTCTTCTTTCTTCAAGGTCTTCATTCTTCAAGGTCTTGTGGTCTTTGAACACAAAACAAACTCTAATTAGACCCCACTTAACAATAACAAAAGGTCCCCAAAACCCCTCCAAAAGTTCAGCTCCAAACCAAGATCAAAACGGTGGAAAAACCCTCAAAAACCCCTCTGAACTGGTCGGTCACGGACACGGTCACGGAGCCGTGACACTGACCCTCACGGAAGACGTCACGGAGCCGTGACGTGTGCCGTCACGGTCTCCCTCACAGAGCCGTGACATCGACCGTCATGGGATCCGTCACGGATCTGTGACGCTCCAGGGCAGTTCCGCCCTTCTTCAACCTCCAGCTCCTTTTCTCCGAAAATCCACAACCAAACTCCATTTTTAACCATTTCCAGCTCCCAAAACCACCAAATACCTCCAAAACTCCTCTACCCATGGTAGGATTCAATAAATAAACAAGTTTCCAATGATTCTCCAAATCACAATCAAATCAAAAGCTTTCAAAATGTTCATCCAAAATTTCCCAACAACCACACCCTCAATGGGTTCATCAAAACTTCAACAAAAGCATCATCCCAACATCCTACTTCACTACTCCTTCTCCAAGAGACAAACACAAGGCTAGTTCATCAACTTCAAGCCAAAACCCACCAAAACCCATGAATTGAGAGTAGATGAAATGAAGAGTTGAGAGCATCCATACCTCTAGGATGATGAGATGAAGAAGATGGAAGCAAAAAGGAGGCAAAAGGATGAAGAACAAGCCCCAAAATCCAAGCTTTCTTCACTATCTTCTTCCTCAAGAAATGAGCTCCTCTCTTGTTCTCTCCTTGTGATTTTCGGCTGCAACACTAGAGTGTGAGCTGATTTGTGTGCTCAAGTTGCTTTAAATGACCCATTTGGTCCAAATACTAAAAAGCTCTTAAGGTCCTATCCCTTTAAAGGTAACTTGGGAGGGTATAAGAGTCAATTTAAGCTCCCTTTCTCATCCTCCAAGCCAAACATGACAAGTGTCATGTGAGGGTCATTTTTATTTAATTAAATTTCAGCTTCCAAGATTTTATCAGAAAAGACCGAAATAAAGCCCACGTTTGACCGAAATTTGACCTACCCAAAATTACAGTCAAACTGAAGGAAATGGCCCAACTAAGCTAACCGTGATGACGGCTAAGCTCGTTGGGCCCCGGAAAATCCCCGAGTGACCTCCTGCGTCCTCGGTTGACTTTTCTAGTAGAAAGTCAAACTTGTCTTTAAAGGTCACTGGTTCGACCGGGATCGACAGGGAGCGGTTCTTACAACCGAGGCCTTTTCTCGATCTCTATCACAATTCTGGGGTAAGATGGTCACCTGGTTTGGTTTTCTTTTCCCTGTTTTGTTCCTTGTTGCAAGGATGATGATTAGTGAGCGAAGATTCAGGACTTCTACCCAAGGATTCAAGGACTTTTATCGGGAGGGATCCCTAAATCAAATATACCATTGTCGCTCTCTTCCCGTTGATACTGATGAAGTCAAGGATTATTGTTGGAAGAGATCCCTAATACAAACCAGTTATTCCTTCACTACTGATGATCACAAGTTTGGTTTTCAAACAGACGAAGTGTGTCCCCCAAAGGGCCGAGCGGTTTTTCGGTCCCACCTTAAGCAGTGTTATTCAGTATCCCTTAATTTTTGTTTTCCCTAGTGCACCTTTAAAAGACCGTCCTAGACGTTCTATTGTTAATAGAATAACGAACAATTATGTTCTTGCTCTATTCTTTGTGGTCAGGGACTTCCTCCTGATGCACTCATTTGTAGTTGAAAGTTAAATTAATTAAATTGCTCCTTTTTTAGTCAAAAAAAAGAAAGAATGAAAACCGTTTGTGATATCTCATAAAAAACGCTGGAGACCATTAAAATTAAAAGTAAAAAATAAGTTACAAACAAATATTATGATAAACATTCCATTTTTTTATGTTAGTATGTTCTATTCTGAGTTGATTTTTTTGGGACGAAATTAATTATAAATATCAGTTATAGAGGTGTGCATCAGGATAAATTCTTTGACCCCAAAGTAAAAGAGAGTCACGAGATTGTAAAGAGTGCTACTAGTTTTGAAAATGTCATAAAGGCGTACTAAAAACAGAAGTAATCCGGTGCCACCGGTTTTGGAAATGCCATAAAAACGTACTTAAAACAAAAGTAAAATATGACGAATCCAATTATTAATGCTCAAGGTGTAGCCCCCAGGCTTTATTCGTTGTATTAAACTGAACCTACGGTCATTGGTTTCAAGGGGAAGCAGAACTCTGATTAGGGACCCTTCCCAACACCAGTCCTGGACCAATGGATTCCTTTTATTCCTCCATGGGGGGCAGCTTGTTCGCCATGTCTTCCTCCTCCCATAGATCCCCATTAGACCCCCTTTTTACCCCTTCGACGCCTGTTTCAGTACCAGCCTCAGTTCTGGCTCCAAGTCCAGGTCCATCTTTATGCTCAAGCAGGGCCAGGGTATCGGTTTTCTCACTATCCAAGGATCAGCCGATTACCAAGTTCTTCCAGGCAGGATAGATCAAGCGCCTCGCATTGTTAGGTGTCGTAGCCAAGGTACTATCTGGCTGCTGCCGCGAGACGACAGGGCCTTTACGTGCAGTAGTCGAGGATACTTAAGTACGAGACAACTTAGCGTCTGAATCTGTAGCATACGTCCTAGGTTGGCGGTCCCTTTGGTTCTCCAACATTGAAGAGTCGAACCAAGGGGTACCAATCACCTCCAAATCACACTCGGCCACCATGTGACCTATCATCCCAAAATTATAACAAAACGAAGGGAGCTTTGCATAGGTTAGGGTTACATGAATCGGGGCGGGGAATTCTCGAAAGCACGGTAAGTGATGACATTGAAGGGGGCGCTCTACATGATGTCGGAAACAGACTTTGACTGAATCTCCTCAGCGTGTCCCTCACTTGTCACACGGGACATGGACGTAGACCCCAGTGTCGCCCCAATTGTTTCCCCCATTGTTTTGGTACATACCAATGGGGGAAGTCCACGAGCATGCTCCCATAGTTGGAGCATATCCAGGGGGTTCTCTAGCCATCGGGTTTAGATCACCTAGTAGGAGATGTCTTCCATCGAATCACAATGGTTCGTTGTCTCAAACCCATGCCCGAGCTTTCTCAGTTTCAAAGTTGAAACCGAACACCCCCGGGCCGATATCATTAATCATCAACCCCTCCGCTGATGTACCCCATGCCCTCATGATGATCCGAAGGGGGACGTCTTTTCGAGGCGGTTGGACGACCATAACTTGCCCATCATGGCAAATTGTGCCTAGCTAAGATGGATGGGCTCACCGGGGTGTATTGTACCATCACCTCAATCCACTCCTCTTCCTTCAAAGAGCAGGCCTAGAAGCCATCATGTAGGTTGAGGAGTTGGGTGTCCAGACCTGTCGGAGGAGGAGGTGCCACTAAGGTTGAATCGGCTTCCTTGGGTTTGAAGGAATGGAAACGGTGAGTCATCCCCGGAGGTGGTGTGAGGAGCGGTGGGATCACGGGTACTCAGGCGACGTTGGGAACCCCGATCCCCTCACAGAGGCCAATCACGTCCACCCTCCCTGGCTCCCCTAAGCAAGCATGGGAGCTTTTCCTTTAAGAAGATCTCGAACCAGAGGGGGCAGAGTGGTGGTGGTAAGTCTTGGATCAGGCGGAGTTATGACGGGGAGAGGCGAGACGATAACGGCCGAGACAATGGTCACACTAAGAGGAATAGGTTCTACCGATAGTCGGAGAGCAGAAATCTATTCGAGTTGATTAATTTTTCATGATAAGAGATTATTTATATTATACTTTATATAATTTTTTATCATATTCAACTTTTAAATTCTTTATACCCTTGTTAGTACCATCATAAATATTACAGTTTGGACATCATACATGAGAATAAACATTACATCATACATTATAACTATTTTTAGAGTTAAAAGATAATGTTACGCAAATAAAAAATACGAGATAAGCTATGGTTTAAAAATCCAGATATAATGAAACATCATTATAAGGGGTGGAGAAAAAGATCTCAAGTAGGAAAAATCTTAGGCATCAAAGGGGAAAATTTTACCCTCCTCCTTTTTTTCCGTCGTCGTCGATCATCACTAACATCCATGGTTTTCTTCTTCATCACGTCCGTTGATCCACTTTCTTTGGGCTATCATCCTCTCACGAGAAGAGGTTTTCACTCTGCCCCTCTGCCCTCTCCCTTTCCACGCCGTCGTCGCCATCCACTACTAGCCGTCATGATTGATGTCATCACTGTCATCGTTGATCTACCTCTCTCAGACCATCATCCTCTTAAGAGAAGAGGCCATCAGATGATCCCCTTCTCCGGTGAAAACCAGGTACGAATCTCAAAACAATATAGACGAACGATTTGGGATCCGGGAGGAGGGGCGATAGGTTGGGGTGCGTCTCCATGGCACCCGAAGTCGGGCATCTCGACTTTGACCAGACGTTTGTCGGTCGACTCGATGATGGTGGATCCGTTTTTGCGTGAAGCATCGGTGAAGTCACATCCGGAGCATCGGGCTCATGCTCCATCCTCCGTATCACAATTAAACACCCCAACGACTCAAGACGATGGGTTAGCGATACTGGCATGCCCCACTATGAAAGCTACGGGGTTCAGAAGAACGGGCATCACATGCTCTTTTGTTTTTTTATGTTCATTTTGTGTTTATTTGTGTTAATTATGGTCAACAATCCAAAGCTTACAAACAATACGGGTGCAAGTTCGTCAGCATCTCTACGGAAATTTCGGACATATGCTGAAACTCAGAGCCAATGACCCAACTTAAACTTATGTTTCATTCTCATGATTAATAAAATACTTTTTGCACTCGTTTAAAAAAAAACAGATATGATTTATGTCATGTATGAATTATAGATGGAATTTCATAAGTATCACTGTCACCACATGTAGTTTAAATAATTTTAATTATTTTTGTTAATAACATTGGGTTGCTAAATGAAAATCAGAAAATGGCTAGACACTAGAGTGACAAGAAATTGATGGGGATGCAGTGGATCAGTCATTCATTGTCGGCTGCGCCAAACATCTCATATTCTTCATTATCACTGTTACTGTTACTCAGTGTTGTTATTACACTAACCTTTTTTTGTAACCACTCGATCTCGATGGATATTTATGTCTGCTCTGGCATTCACTCTGTTATCCCGTACGTTTTAGGGTTTACTTTTCTTCACAATGTTTTGTCCGCTTCGTTGGCTTATGTTTGCTATTCGTGCTTGGCAAGACATGGGATGTCTTGGCTCGTTTTGATTTTTTTCTTTTTGAGAAAAAATAGAAATATTATTAATTAAAGCATTCAGATAATTACAAAACTGTTACCACTACTCAGACCAAGAAACTAGAATAATATGAGAAAACAAAAACTGAATAGTGATGTAGTCGACCAACCCCTCTTTGGGACTTCATAGACTCATTCCTGGAGGCGAGGGTGCTTGTAGCCCCCCCCCCCCCCCCCCCCCCCCCCCCCCCACCGCTATATGTGATGTCCCATCGGATGTCGTCGAGCCCTCTGACTCATAAGGTTCCCCATCCTTCTCCAGCCTTTTCTTCCCTGACAGCGATGGTGTAGGATCCCTAAGAAGCCATCCTACTGGTACCTCCTCTTGACGGTCCGCCTGACCCCTATACGTCCTTCCTTCCTGATCCTGAGGAGGCGTTTGTGGTCTAGCAGGTTTGGTTGTCACTCCCCCGGCCCCTCCCATAAATGTCCAGTTCGTCCCCGGGATAGCCTTCCCGTGTTTAGCCTTCTCCAAGGCTGTTCTCGGGTCTGCTGGAGGTCTCAGTGATGGTCCTCGAACTCCCCCTGAAATCGGTCAAGCCATAAACAGGTGCCCCGCACAGCTACACCCAAAACAATGGTCCGACATTGGGTCTGGACCCATCTGATTTCCCGGTTGAACCGGGTTGGCCCGTGGGTAGTTGGTCTGACCCGGACCCGTTCCGCCCGACCCGAATCTGGCTGCCCATGCCCGGATGTCACCTGACCCAGCTTGGGTCCGCCCCGCTCTAGGTTTGCACAATCCCGGGTTTGTGCCAGCCCTTGGCGTCCAATTGGGCCCTGTGTGCCCGTCCCGGCGCGCATCTGCAAGGAAACCCCGGCCCAGGCCCGGATCACCACGCGTGCGGTCCGACCCATCCTCAGAGGCCCTAGGGTTCTCCCTCGCCAGCACCACCGCCTTACCCTTTTCTTCTCTGCCAAGTTATTGCTGCCGTAGTCTCCTCCGTCGTCGGAGCGCTCTTTGACGAGATCTGGATGGGGAGGAGACCACCCCCTCCCTGATGGTATCCTCCGTGACCTCCAACCCGCCGCCCAGTGCCACCTTCCACTGAAAACATGACTCCGACGCAACTTCCTTCGTCGCTGGGGTGCGCAGTGCGCATACCTCGTGGTCGTGGGCCCTTCGCCAGAGTACGAAGGAGACTTCCCCTCGACGCCGCCCCTCGAGCCACCCGAGCCCCATACGACGTTCTCTCGGTCGAGAACGCCATTGCCGAGTCATCCACTCCATGCGGCTTCAATTCCTCCACCGGAGTAAGAGACTTTTTGTCCGATGAAACTGATCGCCACGAGAGTTCCTCCTCCTCCGGCTCCGATCCCATCGCTTCCAGCCCCAAATCCTCGCCATCACAACCTGCATTGTGCTCCTCCGACGAGACGGCCTGTCGCGAGAAGAGATCCTCCTCCGACTCCGACCCCATCGAGTCCCGATCACCTATGCTCGGTTCTCGAGAGAGAACATCATCGTGACCTTCATTGCTTCCATCAGACCCTCCTGAAAGCGCCATGATTGCCGGAGAAGATGAAAACTAAATCGTAAAACCGAAACCTAAAACCTAGGGTTCGAAAGAGTTGGCTGCGCCATAGCTTCTATGTTAGAGTCATATCATTCAAAACTCAATTTCCCTCGTTTTGGTAAATGATGCATTCCAATTCTTTTAATATTTTATTCCAACAATTTAATTGGTATTTTCGTTTTATTCTCTATTCCCTCGTCAAGAAATTTTTTATCCACATGGGATGTCTTTTTTCTTTTATTCACTTGACATTTTTTATTCACATGGGATATTTTCAGTATAATTTAATCAAAGTGGAAAAAAGTCTAAACAGGTTCAAAATTGATTGAACGGTATAAAAGTATAGTGCAACTAAATTTCAAAAGAAATATTTCAGCATTTCAAATTCAAATCACGCGGTTTTTTTATTCTAAATTACAACTTTAGAGATCTACAATTTTATAAAAGTAATCACAGACATTAGCAACCATTAGAAGATCTTTAATCGAAAATACAGGTCCGACTTGAGTCATTATTAGCCATGAATCTTGCTTTGTTAGTCACTACATCAGCTAACGACGACTCAGGAGAGCCCGATCCTTTAGAATATTGGTTATACGAAATTGAATGAAAAATAGAGCATGTCGTTTAAAACCCATAATATTGGCTCTGAGGTTAAGAGACTATGCAAGAAGAAGTTTGCTAAGGTGGTGAGGGATAACACCAATGAGCACCTGATCACTTTGAAGATTTTGGTGCAACTTGACAATTGTATCGTTCCGGCGAGTTCACCATAGCGGTCAAACGGCGGAGTTCGGCTGGTAAGATCAAAGATTTTCGGGGACGGTTAGCATGTTGTTCGCGATTCTATGATTCTCAAGGATCCTGTCGTGATTTACGCGCCGTTTCGTTTGCCTTTTTCTGATCCTTCGATGCTCTATTCCAATTATTATGGAGCAATCGTTGATTTGGAAGATGTAACATAGATGGGCCACATGATTGGGCCTAAAACTGGGCATGATTTGGGATTACAAGTCCGGCCCACATCTTGTAAATCCCAATGTGGTTGTGCTGATGGGACATCTTCTGTTCAGGTCACAGTCGCGAGTCTTGTCATTGTCGGAGGTGAGGACGAAGTTGTGTTCAAGGCCTCGGAATCGAGGGGGATGCTTTACTCAAAACCCCTGCACACAAGGGTCGTCCTTCTAAGTCGCGGCATGCGTCTGGTTATACTTATACTATGACGATCAGATCGAAAACTCGTTCACTGAGTTGTGAACGTGTCATCACTATCACGCCTCCAGGATCAGATTTGTGGAAACATATTAGACTTATGGCTTCAACACTCCTCCCAGACGTTAAGGAGAAATCTTTCCCTGAGCCGACTTTGACACCAGAAGGTAAAGAATGACATGAGAATCAATTTTACCTGTTTTTTCTTCTTTTCTTTGTCTGTTTTTTCTGGACTTTTTGTCCTTTCAAGGCTTAGCCTTCTAGTTTTCTTTGCTGGACCCTTTGTAATCGTGGTATTTGTCATTTTTGACCCTTAGGCTCCGTCCTTCTTGGATGATGTATTTTTTTTAATGAAAAACCGAGCTTGTAAAAAAATAGAAAAATTAAGTAATAATTTTAAAAACAAAATGGAGGGGACACTTAATTCAAAAATGGAACTGATTAAATAGTACTTAAAAATATATATTTGAGACCGCCCTCTGGAGTCTGGACCCCGAGTGAATCGCTTTATGATAGTTACAAATTGAAGGAACCATGAAAAGTCTGGCCTTCTACAATAATGTGGGTCATCGATATCATCACTTCGAGAGAGTGGATTCAGAACGTAGAATCGGCCGGTGTCCCAATACAAAGACGACGACCTCTAAATCGGATTTGTGCCAAAAGAGGCTGAGTAAAAATATCGTTAGTGGTCCAAATTATTTTAACATATGGGCTTGACACGGTAACTAGGTTTTTTTTTTTACTGTACTCTTCTAAAACTTTGATTTTTGTATTTTCGTAGAGTTAGAATAAGAGACAATGTCAAAGAGCTTGATCCTCCGGATCTCTCCTTTACTAAAGACCCACCATAAAAAGCCTATCACAAAAGTTTCAAGTCTCAAGCCATGGTGGCGTGAATCATAAGCAACAAAAACAACATTACATCATCACCA
The DNA here is from genome assembly GCA_963921825.1 of Erodium maritimum. NCBI lineage: Eukaryota > Viridiplantae > Streptophyta > Magnoliopsida > Geraniales > Geraniaceae > Erodium > Erodium maritimum. The sequence continues at coordinate 10,907,700 of OY997594.1, forward strand.
AAAGCATGTGCATTCGAAGTACAATGGAACAAAATTTGTAGACTTCCCGAACTCAGAACACAACATATACATGTTTGTACAAATTTGAATTTGAAGAACTACTTACAACTTATAAGTCACTTTATTCTTATGTACTTGCAGAGAATTGGGCATATGAGCCCATTTTTCTCATGCTAAACCCCCCAATGACCTCCCAAACCTTTTAAAAACCTAAACTAACCAATACTTCTCCTTGAATTACACACAAGGAGGCATCAATACATACAAAAGAAAGAACCAAGAACCCCAACAAACATATTTATACGGGGCATAGAATCCTCTGTTTTTCCTAATCTTCTCTTCAGACTATCCAAATTTTATGCTCTATCCTATATCAACGGCTGGTTTGACTGTCTAAAACTGGTATCTCATCCCGTTTACAGAGCTTCTTTCCCTCGAAGATTCTCTCAAGCGAGGGCTGGGACGCTGCAATTACGGGTATCCCTGTCTACAAAGTCGAACCCCTCAACTCTCACTGCCGGATTGCTTCTCAAACTTCCCCTCACGCAGCTGACTTTCCTTGCCGGAGATGGCAATTTGGCCGGTGAAGGTTCGTCATCCCTAAACCGAGGGTCTTGAATTAGTGGGTTAGATACTCTACACGGCGGCGACCCACAAAAATATGGGGGCGCCGAGGCTACTGGGTTGCAAGATTGTTCCACGCCACAACCACCCTGAAATAAATTACATTAAATCTCTTTCTAGAAACACATTGAACATGTCAAAATAAAGTAATATAACTTAGATGTTTGGGAATGAGTCCATGCCATTATCAATTTAAAACACCAACTTGTGATATTAAACCTCAATTTTTATTGCAAGAATATAATTAGATCTTAATTAATCATTTGATATCTGAGCATGATACATTACATATACACCTAACAACTGTATAATAAAAAAGGAGATACAAATATACCTTGGTGAGCAGGATTTCCAGAAGATCAGAGCCTGGTTTAGAATCATATAGCTCGGCTTGGTGGCTGCAAAAAAAAAGTTGTCAAAAATGAATCAATACACGAAATTATCGGATGAAACTGAGTTAAACCCGAAATTATTGAAGTAAATTACCTAAGAAGCCATCTGAGAGGCCTGACAGGGTGGTTGACGGTGGCGTTGGCAAGGCCCAGATGCCTAGGCTTGGGGCAAGCTACCGAATCCTTCCGCTCCGACATTGGAACGACGGAAGCATAGCTCCTCATCTCCTCAAGTGAGACGAAAGCTGTTTGTTGGAACGCATAGTGCTGCATAATTTCTGGTTTCTAGATCTCAATTATAGACAACGAAGGAGCGAACTAAACACCTAGAAGCAAATAAGAACTCAATCAAGAGAAGAGCGAGAGCACAACATCTTCGACCCTAAGAGATGGTGAGGTTGGAGGAGGAAGCAAATGGTTATATCAAGTTCGAGCTGAAGCAAAATACATAAACTATTGATTCCTTGACTCAGTCCAAACAGGTTGAAAAGAAATACACAAGCGGACAAAATCAATATGAAGTAGAGATTTTCCCGAGAAAACTTCAAAACAAAAGGTGCTCGTTGTTAAAGACAAATATATAATTCGACAAGTCAGAACAAAGATTAAAGTAAGAGAAATCTGTTCAGATCCAGCTCAGTTTTTCGATAGAAATGAAATAGAAAAAAACAACCATCTCCAGATCTGCAATTGAATTAACAAGAAGAGAGGGAGAGAAGGGAGGTACTTACCTAAGAAGTCTACAGAGGGAGGGTGGAAGTGGAACTATAAGTACAAACAGATTGTAGAAGATGAAGAAGGTTAAATAAGTAGAAAGTGGAGAAGGAGAGAGATAGTAAGTAGTGTAGGGTTGGTGTCTGTTAGGCGAGCAATGAAGGATGAAGGAAGGTTGACGAAGGAGGTCTCTGTAGTTTGTTTTATAACTGGTATCGGTAAAGCAGAGGCACAGACAACTGTAAAATTAAAATAATAAAAGGAATAAAAAATTGGAGAGAAATGGGTCACGCAGGCGGTGCCTCCCGCGAGAGATGTCATCGTTTTTGGCACCCAACTTGTTTGTTTGATATTATTTGACATAAACATCTTGGAAAATATGATGGGCTGCTTGGCAGGTGAAGTTAACAAGTAACCAGTAACGACGAGCCCAATGGAATAGGTCGGCGATTTTTAAGAATACAATCGGCGGCTTTGGGAGGAGGCGGTGCGGACCTCAAGCACTATGGCTGGCTTGGGCTTTATTGACTTTAGTTCAGTTTTGTTTTGAAGAAAGGGGAAGGTATTCATTAATTTAAGCAGGCCTGGCCTGCTCACTTGGCAAGTTAGACAAAGGTCTAAAGCCTCGAATTTAAGAAAGGCCACATATTAAAAAAACGGGCCTAGCATCATAAAGCCCAAACAAAAAAAATCTGATATTGTTTTTCTATAATACTCTTCTGCTACCGATTGTAACTCTCCGTTTGTTTTCCAAAAACAGCTCTTTGTCTTCCTAAATTTATAGTTTATTCTTCTCATCTAATTCAATTCCTGAGCAATTACAAAATCATATATACAAGGGTGAGTTTGAGTATAGATTTATCATCAACCTACTTATTCTTTGTTTTTTTTTTGCTACTTTTCTCTTCAACATCAATCTCTTAGGCTCTCTATTTTCAAAACATTTATTGTCTACAACAAAATTCTGTTTTCGTTGTTATTTATGTCCTTTCGTGGAGAATCGAGACGAAACTAAAAAGAATATGTAGTTTGAACAGGTTTTGATTTCTCCACGTAGGGTTTTGTGTTTTTTTATTTATTATTTAATTCTTATTTTGCCATTTCTAAATGTGTGTGTTTTTAATATTTTCTTCTGAATAATTTTTATCTTGTCTTGGTTTTGTGCTGAATCTGATTCTGAATCAGTTTTTCTCCATCTCTCTGATCTTGTTTCTAAAATTATCCGTTTGAATGTGTCTCAACTCTGAATTGAACTGAACCAAATTGATTCATATGCTTTTAATTTAGACCCAAGTAAAATTGAATGTGTCTCAACACTGTTGCACAGTTTCTTATCTCTGTTTGTTATGTATCTTTTTAATAATGATGGGTTGTAGGTTCACTGTTGGTTGCAGGTTCAATAAATCAACATGGCTCATCAAAAAATAAATATATAGTTCATAATTTGTTTATAATTGCTTTTGTCACGTCCCAAATCTGGTTTTGGGCGGACTCGAGACGTGACTTGAGAATAAAAAAAATAACATAAAACACAACCTTTCAACGATAGTAAGTCTCAAAATTTAATTCCAAACAATAACTCGATAAAAAGGTTTCTGAAACTGTAATAAGAGTCAAGCTCCGAATAAGCAAATAAAATATGAGGTTCAATACAATGACCAAGACGTCTCTAAACAAGCCCAGACTCTCCGGAAGCTCCCGAGCTTCGAGCCCATTACTCACCAAACACGCCTGTATAAACAATAGATAAAACAAAAAGGGGTGAACTTACGCTAAGTAGGGAAAATCATAAACAGGTTAACCTCATTTTAGTAATAAAAGGGTTTTAGCACGGTCGCACAATGTGCAGTTAATACCATTACCCAATAACATACTATGAAAAGACTAAAGAGGAAATAATACTCAATTCTTAAGAATAACGGTATTATGAGAAATCAAAAGGGAGGTACTGCAAGTATTTGATAACCATTAAAATGAGAACAAGTGAATATCACGCTAACAACTTCAATCCGAATACTCCAGAATACTAGGTTCTTGTGTCATGTCGGATTGTCCCTCGGTCCAGAGGACCATAGATCATCGGGAACCGAGGTAATGCTCCTGCAGGACGCACACACTCGGGTGAATCTCAAGTAACCATTCTATCATCCTACACCGGACTCCTCAACGGTATAGGTACCATACTGTATCAACAATAATCATTATCTCATCCTACACCGGACTCCTCAACGGTGTAGGTATCATACCGAGTCAACAATAATCATTATCCCGCAGGATCATCCTATCAATGTCCCGTAGGATCTATAACCAATATCCAGCTGAATCACTAGCCAATGTCCCGCAGGGTCCCTAACCGTTATCCCGCAGGATCAATAACCGATGCCCCGTAGGGTCCCTAACCGTTATCCCGTAGGATCTGCCAAACGATACCCCGCAGGGTCTACCTAACATTATCCTGCAGGATCTACCCAACAATCTCCCGCAGGATCTACCAAACCATGTTCCGTAGGATCACTCAACCAATGCCCCGTAGGGTCCATAACTCATATTCCGTAGGATCAAACAATCAATGCCCCGCAGGGTCCACAACCAATCACACAAGGGATTCATACCCATAATTACACCTACCATCTTACTTACCATCCGCACTCCATCGGTCTATCACTCACCCGATCATATCCTTTAGCACAACCAATTACACTCAATCATTCATCCAACGTTCAATCACACAAGCATGCATTCGATCATTCAAGCATTTAAGCATTCAGGCATTCAAGCATGCATTCAATCTAGTTTCGTTAAACTCTTGATTATCCTAATGACTAGCAACCAAGCATGTGAGCCTAACACACAACTAATCCGAGGGCTCATCACGGCCCCTCTACCAGTAAATCAAAACCCAAGTATTGAAAGCGAAATATGCTAGTGATTTGCATCCTAAACATGCTTACTCGACACATCCGGTTATTAGTAATTCAAAGGCAATTATTCTAGTATTCGCATCCTATATGCAATTCTAGGACCTTTCCGATTTCATTAACCTAGAAGACATACTAGTATTGAAATACTCGAGGAGTTAGACTTTCCCTACCTGGCGGTCTTCCTCTAATAATACTCCGAGCTGCTGACGACCGGGCCAACTCCGTCTTCTCGGGCGAAGTTCAATCTGGGTTTTAACAATTCGAACTTACGATCAGATCAGGTAAGGCCCAAAGTAAAAAACAATACTATGCCCTTTAAAACTCGAACGGGTCTAAAGCGAGATTACAAAACGAATCGGGCTCGAGTACCCGAGCCCCGAGCACAAAACCCGGTGCACGTAAACCGAGGCCAGTTGCCAGGGTACGGATCCCGAGGTGCGGGTTTCGAGGCGCGAATCCCGAGGGTCCGATTCAACGTTCCACTTTTGTCCCGTTCTAAGTCCTTTTAAAGTCTGATTTAGCCTTTCCAGTTACCAAAAACGTTCAACAGCCCTACGTCGTTCAGATGTTCAAATTATAGTCTTTTTAAATAAAACTGATTCCTTTCCCCGTTTTTGATTTCAAATAGATCTGATTTTAAATCCAGTTCTTTTAATTTCTTTAACAAAAATGAATACTCTGCTTCAGTTTCAACACCAAATGAACATAACCAGACAGCTCGAGAAATGAAAGGGTAAGAAACGAGGCTGGGGAGAAGTTTCCGACCGCCGGCGACGACATCGCCGGCGACCAAACCCACGGTTGTAACGCTTACCGTAGGGGAAAGGGACGATGGCGGGGAGGTGGTTGTAGACGTAGGAGCGGCGGAGCGAGGTGGGTCTTCTCGCCTCAGATCTGGACGGTGCGATTTTCGTCTCAGATCCGGCGAGAACGACGGCGCTGATGGGAAGTTCGGCGGCGCGTGGGAGATGACGCAGCCGGAGAAGACGAGAAGAAGGGTGAGAGGGGCGATGAGCTCGGTCGACGAGGAGTGGCCGTCGAGAGCTCGAGATGAGATGGAGCTCGGGACGGGAAAGGGAGAGAACGCCGGGGACGAGAGCGTGGCCGGAACTTGTGCTGGGGTCCCGGCTCGGGATGAGGGAGAAGAGGAGGTGGGAGGGACGGCGTGGTCGGATCTGGCCGGAGAAGGTGAAGAAGAGGACGGTGAGGGAGAGGGGGACGGTGGCGGTGGTTGCTGGACGGAGTGGGGTGACGCGGCTTCAGGGCGAGGACGAGAGAGTGAGGTGGAGGGGGAGAGGCGTCCACGAAGAAGAAGAGGGACGAAGTGAGAGTTTCAGAACCCTAAAAACGTGTTATATACGCGGGCCGGCCTAAACGGGCCTCAGAACGCGAATGGGCCGCTCGGCCCAAATGCCAGTTCGACTGGGTTAGGCCTGACCCGGCTTGGGTTGCTGGTCGGGTCTGACCAACCCGGTCCGACCCTCTAGATAAAAATAATATATATAATTTTCTTTTCTTTTCTCTTTTTGTCTTTTCCCCCTTCCTTTTTTTTTGAAAGCGATCGAAAATTAACTCGTTCCCAAACTACGACGTCAAAATTACTAACTCAAATAATAATCTTCCCGGTCTTTACAGCTTTATAGTTATTGTTTCAAATATTCTGTTACACTGTTAATGTTGGTTTCTTTTGGTTTGGTTTAAGGTTTTCTTTGGGTTTGATTAGTGAGAATAACATATTTACTGTGTTTTTGGCCTGGTGAAGTTTTAGTAAAGGTTTGTTATTGATTATATTATATGGTGCAGAAGAAGTATTTGGTGTAATGGTCAGGCTTTTATTTTTTAAGAATATGAGAAGGCCCATTTTATTTTATTTTTTGCTTAAGGCCACGAAATTCCTAGGGCCGGCCCTAAATCCAAGTAGTAAATTATAATACCTATTATTGGAGACGAACCCGAAACATATTAGAGATAAAACCAAAAGTTTCCGCTTAAAAGATAGGCAGATATTTCGACAAACATGGGTATAAATTCCAAGTACTCTACGAGAAAGAGTAGATTAAAACAAACCTTTAATATACGCGCCACAAAAAGAGTTCAATGAGCTATATTCCGTTTTAGGAGGTTGCCTTGGATCGCAAGAACAGATAGGAAGTTCTCCTGGCTAGCATTATCCCCTTGATAGGAACCAAAAGGATCTTGAGAGGCCAAAATGGTCGGCCTCCCAAAGACCCAAAGGCCTATTATAATTCTCAACGAGGTTGCTTGTCAGCCTTCTTTGAAATTTGGGGAGTGAGATCCTATAGGACCGCTTGCACATTTTGGTCGATATCTATGAGCACGAAGGCCCTCTTCCTTGAGACAGCCGCAATCTTTAGATTCTTTGATTGTCACGCCCCAAATCCGGTTTTGACCGGACTCAAAACGTGAGCTAAGAATGATAATAAAATAATAATAAAAGTAAGTTTAAACAAAACCAAATTCCGAAATTAGTTCCAAGTCAATAAAACCAGTACCACGAGTCAAACGCTCGAAACCACAATAAAATTGTTTAGTACAAAAAGAGAAAGTACGTCTCTACTAAGCAAGAAATCCCCGGACTGTCTGTGAGCTCCCGAGCCCCGAGACGTCCTCTAAACCAACTCACGATCGACACCTGTAAAACAGTAAGTCAAGGGGGTGAGCTTTCGCTCAGTAGGAAAAAGTAGTAAAAGTAAATGGACTTCCGTTCTATCGCCACAAATACTCGATCAATAGAACACACTAGTAAACGACAACACAAAAAACCAACAGGAAAACAACATTATCGATAATAGATCCAAGATAAAGAAACATACAAACAATAGAACATTCTTCTACGACCCCAACTACAAACGTCACTCAAAACCCGACATCATACGGACATAAGAAAAGTACACCATGATACTCCGATCATCACACACGGCTCAACCACATCATACCGGAATACATCATCGGTCTAGATGTCTTCCGGACACACAGCATCGGGGTGAAACATACACATCATACCAGAATACACCGTCGGTCTAGATGTCTTCCCGGACACACAACATCGGGGTGAAACCAAACACATCATACCAGAATACACCGTCGGTCTAGATGTCTTCCCGGACACACAGCATCGGGGTGAAACCAAACAATACATCATACCGTAATACATCATCGGTCTATATGTTGTTTGGTTTGGGCTATGTTGTGTTGTTTGGTTTTTCGGGAGTTCATTATACTTTCCGTTGCTCGTTTTCAAAAATAATAAAAAAATTCCTTGCAACTGTTTTTAGTTTTATTTACATTGTCGTTAAATTCATTTTTGTTTAAATTGACCGGGAGTAGACCTAATAGGTCTATTCTCACTATGATAAATAAAGTTAAACTATCACTTCGGGGTCAAATCCCACTAATTTCCCCCAAAACTAACTGAACTGACTCGGGAATAGACTGATTCAGTCTATTTCTACTATGTGTGCTCTAATGGAAAAAACAACTAAAAAAGATTTAAAAATAAGAACAATATACCACATACGATTGTGTAAACTCGTTCGGGGGCACTTTCACGAGGACAAGTTAAATTCCCCCAGTCTTTTTTTTGATCGGCGAAAGAAAATTTAGAATAACCTCAATTCCGAGGTGGAAAGGTTACAAAAAAAAAACACAATCTCACTACAGATTGCGAGAAACAACAGGAAAAACCCAAATCTGAAATAAAGATCAGTACAAGAGAAAAAGAGATTTAATCCAGAATTTGTAGAAGATCATGAATGAACCAATCTTTAAGATTTGATGGAAGGACAATGGGTGCCCAAGTGAAGTTAGCCGAGATGCATGTCTGGCCAAGAGATGTTGATGATCAACAAGTGAGAAGCTGCAAGTGAGGGGCTTCTAAAAGGAGGTAAGACTTGACCATGTCTTCAACTGAGTCCAAGTAGTCCTGAAGGGGAGATCGATCTCTTGTACTGACTCTTAGCCAGAGAAAAGAACCTGTCAAAGTTTCACAACAAACAGAAAACAGAAACACAAAACCCCAACCACAAACCTCAGCCATAGGAACCAAAGCCTAATGGAGAGTTTTCGGTATGGGAATTTATGCGCGCAAGGGTCCTATTACATGAGTCGGAGAGCTTGAGAAGTTGAGTTCAGATGATGACGAGAGAGTGATGAAACATACTACATGGTTTTACAGTGGCTCCGTGAAATTAGTTATTCCTTCGGGTGGGTGTGAGGTTATTGCGTTTATGGCCTTTTCAAGTTGTTTTGTGCTCTTTTCGAGTTTTGTTTTTGGGGCTTCATCAAGTTGTTGGAGGATCTTAGGTTTCGCCTTGACCTCGATTCTTAAATCGTCAAAGGACCATTTTGTGATCGTTTTTAAGATCGATCCCATCAGGTTGTATTGTCCTCCCTTGGAGCTCTTTCTTGGAGCTTCAGTTTTTTTTCAATAAAAAGCAGCTCTTATAGAAAAAATATCATATAATTTTTTGTTGGAAGTGTTACAAGGAAAATTCTACTCTGATCTAGTCTAACCTCTACCCAATCAATTGGAGCAACTTATCATTTGAATTCGAATAAGTGACGTCAAAGAGATATGAGACCGTGAAATAACTCCCTTCGTCGTCAAACTAACCTAAATGGGGTATTATCATGTACATTAATTTAAAGTTGCAATCGATCAGTTGCTGCTCTGCTGGTAGGTGAGCAATTAGTTTCTCAAGATAAGCCTTCAGGTAATACACCACATGGAGCTGTTGGTTCATATTTATGAAGTCTAAATTATTTTCATATCTGCTCAATCTATGTCAAAAAGCAAACAACAAGACCTTTAGTTAGCAAGAAAAACAGAAAAAAAAAACAGCAATAAAATTTGCCAGATAAAAGCAACATTATATAATCAATGAAAAGGTCCGTATAGCTAGCGACTCACCTGACTCTTCAATTACCGTGTTACAATGCCAAGTATTTGACTAGTTTCAGGACAGGTTGCAGATCACGTACAGCAGGACAGGACCTGTCCTCAAAAAACTTAAATGCTCCTACGGATCATATATCTGTATATGATGCAAATTAATCGAAATGCAATACTGTTGCAATGAATCCAATGATATAATATGCGTTGTTGCAAACTTATGGAACCTGCCACTTATGGAGATATCACTTAATTTGATAATTAGGTTTGAGTTCAAGTCAACTACAAGGTTGCTTGTTCAAAAGGGTTTGTGTTTTAGGTGTTAGTTTCCGGTTGAAATGTATGATATACATTATACAACGCTCTTGATGTGTACGTTCAATTATGGGATAACCGTGTTGCTAAGGTCATTACAAGGCACACATGTCGTGGAACCAACGATCAACTGCATGTTTTTATTGCATAAGACCGTGACATTTGAACTAGAGAGATGAAGATGCGTTTGCAATATATATATATAGTCCCAGTAAATGTGTGCGGTTGAGTAGAGAATTAATGAGCCAAATCGGAGATGTGGCTATAAGTCTATAAGATAGGATATATAGTCATTGTTAGTTGGCAAAGCTAGCTCTTCCATTAAACCCACTTAAGCTTGGGTCATTTTCAGTTAACACTCAACTGGACTCTTAAATGCTTCATAAGCATTCACGTCAACCCTATCAAGCCACTTCCCAAGTGAACTCCTAATCCTTTCTCTTCTGACACGGATCACGATCAGTAACGATATGTCTCATCACAAGATTACTAAAATTTCCAATAGACAAGCTTTCTGTACTTACTTCCTAAGTGCATCCACAGTGGGTTAGCTGGGAGCCAGTTAGGAGCAAAAACGCGGAGAGAAAGTCCACAAAGGAAAAGAGAGAAATTAATTTAAAATTGCTGGCTGTTAGCTCATCGCCAGCCCTTATCGCTGGCGGGGAGCAAAAATATGAAGGAAAGGTTATCATAAAGCCAACCAAAAAGGCTACCATTGTGGGTGCTGGCTGTAAGCCAAAAAAAATAATTTTTTATTGTCCCCGCCAGCGCCATCTCACCAGCTACCGGTGAGATGGTTGTGGATGCTCTAAGGCTATCTATAATGGGATAGAAACGGTTAGATCTAATTCCAATTGAATGGATGACAAAAAAAAAAGATAGATCCGATTCGTGGGAAAAAGTGGGCTGAAATTTTTTCTATATTATTTGAGCTACGTGATGATTTTTCGCAAGAGAATCGAGATTCGACTCGAATAGACGGTCGACAGATCCACAGACTCAACTGGATGTCGAATCGATGGAATCGTAGGGTTTGGACTTCTTTTCCAAAAAAGTGTCGAATCAACGCTCCTATTCGACGCGCAAATAATCCATATATGATATATCCATCCATCAATTGCTAATTTTTTGTATAATTGATGGAAATTTGGCTTGTATTTAGTGTCACAATTCACTACCCACTTTGCGATCCAAATAGGTAGGACTAATGAATGCCATAAAGAGAGGGACTCGCCAGTTGATATGGTTGAGAGAGAGTAACGAGTAATTCCATACCAAACATATCAAATAAAGAGGTCCAGATCAGGACAGTACGTGCCTCTATTGCTATTAGGGCTTCCACATGTTTTCACGTACAGTTGGGAGTATCATAGTTCCAGCTGGAAGTGGAAGCCAACATTTATATCATGATATATACACTTGGAACTCAAATGGGATATCTGCATCAACTCAACTTTCAAAGTGAAACAACTACAACTCCAGTAATTATATTGAGTGTAAAACCCGCATTTCATATATATATATATTACATAATCAGTGATACATGGAAAGAACATAACAGAAAAAATATATTATATAATAATAAATCAGTGATACATGGAAAGAACATCATTGGTCTTGTGGCGCTCGTCTATATATGCAAATTTGATCGTGTAAAAAAAATTAGTAATAATCCCTTAGGAGTAGAAATACATGGAAAGAAAGTAAATGCATATATGAGACACTTGAATATGGTGAAGAAAAGTAACGCGGGGACATATGATGATGATGATGATGAGTAGTCTAGAGCTTGACGACTTCAGGAATGTGCACGGGGTACTTGTCGATGCAGTCGGTCCAGGGCCCGTCCGTGGGCGTCTTGATGGTCCTGTTACACTTCCAAACGGCGCTGTTACATTTGAAGCCGCTGCCGAAGGCGATCTGCCAGACCCTGTCCCCTCTCCTCATCCTCCCCTTGGCCTCAATGTAGCTCATCTCGTACCACAGCGACGACGACGACGTGTTCCCGAACCTGTGCAGCGCCATCCTCGACGCCTCCACGTGCTCCGCCGACAGCTGCAGGTTCTTCTGCAGCTCGTCGATCACCGCCCTCCCCCCCGCGTGGATGCAGAAGTGCTCGAACGCCTGCTTGAAGTCCGGGATGTACGCCTTCCACTTCGGGTTGAAGATCTTCCGCCCGATCAGCGTCACCAGGAACAGGAGCTGCTCCGACGCGGGCAGGACCAGCGGCCCTATCGTGGTGATGTTCGACTTGAGCGCCTCCCCTGCTATGGCCATCAGGTCCTTTGACAGGTTGATCCCCACCTTCCCTTCCTTGTCCTCCTCCTCGAACACGCACCGGAACGCCTTGTCGTCGCCTCCCTTGTGGGTCCTCACCACGTGCACCAGCCTGTACTTTGCCCGCCGGTGCTCCTTCCTCCGGTTCGACAGCAGGATCGCCGCGCCCCCCATCCGGAAGAGGCAGTTCGGGAGCAGCATGGCCCTCTCGTTCCCTTGGTAATAGTTGGGAGTGATGATCTCGGTGCTCACCACCACGGCGTTCGAGTTCGGATGCACCTGGAGAAGGTCGCGGGCCAGGTCGATGGCGATGACGCCGGCGCTGCAGCCCATCCCGGAGAGGTTGAAGCTCTTGATGTTGCTGCGGAGCTTGTACTTGTTGATGACCATGGCCGAGAGCGACGGGGTCGGGGAGAAGAGGCTGCAGTTCACGATCAGTATGTCGATGTCCTTGGGCTTGAGGCCCGTCTTTTGGAACAGCGAGTCCATGGAGGAGAAGATCACCAGCTCCGCCTCTTTGCGAGCCTCGTTCATGTTCGGGGTGGGGGGAATGTAGTGGATGGCCGGCGGCAAGCAGGTCTCCTCACCGAGGCCGGACCTCTCGAGGATGCGCATTTGGAACTCGACGCTCTTGGGGTTGTCCTTAAGGATGAGCCGGGAGTGCTCCATGAAGGTGGCGAACGGGACGCGACACGTCACCGGGGGCTTGAAGCAAGCGTAGTCCACGAGAAAGATGGTGCGGGGCTTGGACATGAAGTAGACGGTGGAGATGAAGATGATCAAAAACGCCGAGCACAGGATTTGGACCGTATCCAGCTCAAGCGACCTCCACACCTTGAGGATCTCGTCCGGACCCATCCGGAGGAGCTCGACCAGGATCGCGACCATGACGGGAATGAGGAGGAGCGTCAGGATGTGGTTGACCAGGTATTGGTAGCCGAGTTTGACGTACTTGAGCTTGACGGAGCCGGAGTCCGGGAAAACGGGAGGCATGGTGTTTTGTCTTGTTGTTGTATTTCTCGGGCGAAAACAAAATGGGTCGAGGTCTAAAACAAGAGTGTGGGATGGAGGAGGAGAGAGTAGAGGGAGGGGATATAAAGGGCAAGGGGACCAGACGGAATTGAAGAGAGGCAGATGAGTTGAGTAATGAGAGTGGGACACATGTCATTTAACGCTACGTTTCATTGGTGTTATTTATTGACTTTCTCGACTCAAACTACTTCCATTTTGAATTTTATCTCTACATTCATTTCTCGCCTTCATCAATTAATTACCCAAACACTCTGCAAGATTGCCCCTTACAGGTATCAATCCGTACTTGCCAACTCTCGCTCCTTTAATTAGTGCCTCTTGTAATCTTTTTTTCACTTTTTTTTTAGTAGAGTTCGGAAAAGAGCGACATGAAGAGTGTTGCTATTTCTCATCGGGTTGTTGGACCGAGCTTGATCACTATCGAAGAACCTCGGTTTCCCAGTGATTCAACGTATGTATGCGGAGGATTTTCAAAGATAAGATTGCTTAAAAAGACATTTAACAGTTTGTCTCAATTTTGATAGATGTATTATCTGCCACTATTATAGACACATGTGTCGTGTAGAGGATTTATCCAAAAGACCTTATGCCAATATCGATTTTGAGTGGTAGCCTCCGTCTTTATCATTTTTGACTTTTCCTTCATTTGACCCAGTTTGACCGCGTTTGACCAAAAAAACGATGAAAAGACTGAAATACCCTCGGGCTGACCCTTCACTTCCCTCCACTCCTTCCCCTCTCGCTCACTTCATTCAAACTCATCAAATCAAACCGCTCTCTCTCTCTCTCTGCAAATCCGAGCAACCGTCAACGACGCCTGCAATTTCTCCGTCGCGATTAAGTTCCACAACAACGACTTCTTCCCAGGTACGATTTAATTGCAGTGTAAGTAAGATTTAGGGTAGAATTAGTAAATGGAAACCCTAGGGAGTAGAAATCGACGGTGCTGGGTTGCCCAATCGACGGTGTTTGGTGAGGCAAACGCCGTGGTTTTGGGGCCTTTGCCGGGGAAGGATCAAGGTCCCCCGTCCCCCGCACGATGACCTAAGCCCGCACGACTGGTGTTGACCCTTGGAGAAGAAGGCAAGGGTTTCATCACTGTGGACCAATAACCCGCGCAGAGTCTTATCTCCCGCGCGGCATACCTGAAACGGTGCCGTTTTGATGGTCGAGAACACGCGGTTGACCCGCACGGGAAGGAGTAGGGGTGTAAACCGCACAGGTTCTTGAAACGACGGCGTTTTGGGCCCTCGAAATGTGGACGTTGTGGACTCGGGCGGGGCCTAAGAAACGACAGCGTATTGGGATACCGAGAGAGAACACCCGCACGGGGTTGAACTTTGTAAATCGCGCGGCATAATGAAAAACCGCGCGGGGACAAAGGAACGACGTCGTTTTCGGTGTCGTGAACTCGCGTAGGGCCTGAAAACGACGGCGTTTTCTAATTTGGAGGACAGTTGTCGTGCGCGTTGTAAAGCCGCGCGGGCACATTCTGATCCCGCACGGTTAGAATGGTATTTAGTGTATGGCGACTCTGACAGCCGTGCGGCTGGTTATGCTACCCGCACGGGTAATTACACTGTTTGTTCATGTTGATATTTGCATTTCTGTACATATTTTCATGTACTGATGAATTGTAGTAGTACTTGTTCAGAAAATGGCAGCTAGTACCTCTCGGTATGTTCCAAGTGCGACTCCGTCGGAACCACCTCAGGACTATCCACGATTGGATACAGAACTAACAGAAGATCAGTTGTTCCAATGTCGGCTCAGTCAGAGGTGCAACTATACAATGCTGGGAACAAGAGTGAAAGGCTTGAAAGATGACAAGTCGACAATTGAACAGCTCCAAGAGGGTCCATTTGGGAGGTTCACTAAGATCCCAAAAAAGTGGATGCACACCAACAACCTTGCGTGGGCCCTATTGGCTAGGAGCAGGAAGATACCACGATCATCCGAGATGTGGTTTGGGTTTAAAGGGAGACCGATCAGGTTGTCCCTTAAGGACTTTGCGCTGATAACTGAGTGGAATTGCAGTCAACCCAACGATGGGGATGAAGCGCTCCAACAACAATTCAAGTCCACAGTGTTGAAGACCAAACATTTTAAAAAGGTTGAGCGTGTGTCGACTGAGACGTTAGAGCAAAAGTTGAAGGAACTGGTGACTAAACGGGTTGAAAGTCGAGGAAATAAGTCAGCCCCAGATCTAGACATTTGCAAACTGGCTCAACTTCTCTTCGTCTCAGATGCATTGGTACCGAGTGGAAAAAGAGGTCAATTGGTGTCTGATTATTGGTTCGGGTTAACGGATAACCTCGAGATGTTCAACAAGTACCCATGAGGGTATGTAGCCTTCGAATGGCTAAGGAGGGATTGCATGCGAGATTTGAAGGCAAAGTATGCTGCGTCCGCCACTACAACCAGTGGTTCAACCTGGACCATTTGTGGTTTTCTTCCCGTGTTGACGGTACGTACAATAGTAATTACCGATAATGTTATTATCCGCAAAATTATATATATATATATATATATATATGATTTGACGGGTTTTTGAATGACTACCTATGTTACACAGATATTGGCGTTCGAGTGTATGCCAGAAGTGGCAAAATTATGGGCATGCATAGATAAAGATTACACGGGGGAGCAGCCACAATTCTTCAAATGGTCTCCGAAGTGGTCCAAGCCGCCGTCTGCAGAAGAGGTCACCACTGCACTGTTAGTCCTAGTGCCCATAGTTCAATCCTAAATGTCCAAATGTATATATCATCGTTAGCAATAAAATTAAAGCGACTTTATATTACTTATGTGTTGGAGTAATATATCGATGTGTGCTCTGATCTATGCCCACCATGCGAATAGAACCATAGATCGAGATAGATCACACTCGATGGGTCCCTAGTCAACAAAGCTTCACTAGAAGCGACTAGTATGAAAGATGGCTCTTTATGGCTTACGTTTTGTTAGTCATTGGATTCGGATTCTGGAGTCTGATCATAGATATCATGTGGGACATGATATTGGACGACCCGCCCTGAATATGTGCCATAGATTAAGTCATGAACATATTCAGTGTCGTAGCTTGTCATGTATCCTTAGACCAAGGAGTCTTTGTGATCGCTATGTAGTCAACAACTGAGTTTGACCTGAGCCTAACGTTGTCCGTAACAGGGCTTCCATAATGGCCAGGATTGGCTTGGGGACGGGCTACATGAGTGACACGAAAGGCGGCTAAGGGATTTATCCCTCATACTGAGGTATGGGAAAGATATCGGTTCTCGGCCGCTTGATCGAGAGTGACTGAAAGAATAGCATGGCCATGCACATGATACTGGGTATCATATCTTCAGTCATCTCACATATCAAGGAACGGTGATTGAGAATAATAAGGATGACGACTCTATGCCTTATCTCAATCAGGATATCGGAGATAAAAGGATAATGGCAGGGATGACGGAAAGGTTAGAATCGACAAGGTCGATTCGTTATGCAGTGTCAGGCAATACTAAAGTCTCGTTAGTTGCCACTTAAATACGATCAAGTAAAATGAGATTTTACGTTGATCTATTGACATGCATAAACCTAAGGGTCACACCGGAGGATGAAACTCATTGACACATTTATGGAGAATGGACAAAAGGGAGTTGTCTCGGGACATGACCAAAACTGGGTTTTGGGTCATGTGCCCGTAAGTGAATAAGACTTTACGGATCGAGACAAGGCTTGCAGTCTTGGGATTGATCGCGTCGGATAATGTTGGACATTTCTTATATGGAAGGCTTGGAGGCGATGAGCGAATCACGGGACCTCGTTGGAAATGGCCACGGGCCATGTTCCAAGAGGCCCATGGAACTAATTAATCAAGTCTTGATTAATTAGTACTAAGTAAGCAAGACAAGGATTAAGGTGTTGGTGATTCACCACCTAACCCAATCTTGTCTTGCCATACTTTGTCCTATTTACACCTTACTTGACACCATACTTGTCCCATGCCTTTAGTTGGACAAGTATGGGTTTTGTTATGTTTAAGTCATCTTTTTTCAACATAACAAACACAAGACAAGAATAGGAAACACATTTTCTCTCCCTCTTCCATGGCCATTTCGGGTTTGGCTAGTTTCCACCTCCATTTTTGTGTTCTTGAGTCCTCAAAGAGAAGAACTACGTGGCTTTGATTCCCATGTGGATACGTAGGCGTCTTGGAGACTCAAGCCAATCATTCGTTAACCGGTGTTCTTGTTTTGGTAAGAGATAGTGCTGAATTTTTCTCTTGTGAATCCATTCTTTGTTAGTTGTTTCATGGTTTTAATCGTCTCTTGGTTTTTATTGATTTTCCGCTGCGAGTTGGTTCATCTCCAACCCTACCTCGAGACCCAACATGCACTTGCAAAAGTTGAGGTAAAAAAATGTTAATTTGGTATTCTGATTTACCTAAGTTTGATTTAGCTGGGCCACAACAATGTAGTGGAATTGTTATGTCCATGCAGGTGTAGGTGACCAACAGTGTCCTCGTCCCGACGACAGCGGAGATGTTACTCCCGTGGATGCAGAATATCGGACAACTACCAGAAAAGCATTCGAATTCCGACATTGATCGTCTGTCTGCATTTTTGGATAATGGAGGATCCATCCATTGGGATGATGAGGTAGTGCAGCCGGACCCTGCAGCTCAGCCGGTTGCTAAAGAGGCAACTGGAGGAGTATAGTTGCCAGCGCCGGTCGAGGAGACAGCCGACAGAGAAGAAGTACGGGTAGACCCCGTACGGGAAGATGTCAGAGAGCCCGCACCGGTGGATCAGTCAGTTGTCCTGGAAGAAATCCGAACTTTTAAAGCTGAAATGGGAGAGATGCGGACATGGGTTCAGGGGCAATTTACAGAGTTAAGGACTCAAATGGATGAGGTCCTTAGGATACTTCGAGCCAACGCTGCTGCCCGTGAACGTGTCGCAGAAGAAGACACTGGATCTCGACAGGATGATGGTGCACAGTCAAGGCCTCCCGGTCCAGTTGCAGACGGTCCTAGACAAATACTAGAAGTGGAGACTACTGGTTCTACTGGGAACCCGAAGACAGTGCTGCCGCATCTGGAGGAGGAAGTGAGTATGTCCTTGCACGAGTACAGGATGCCGAGGTGATACAGTCTGTGTTACAGGACCTGGTACAGCAAGAAGGACCGATAGAGGGGGCAGTGGAAGCGTCGGCAGAGCAGACAAAGTCGGGGACGAGCACACCGAGTTCCTGGTATGAACCTTCTCTTGAAGGTGCAGCAGGTGCAGAACTTGGGGAAGAGTCAAGTGAATCCTGGATGGATGTCGTACCAGTAACTCCTACACCGCCTGTCGCAGCTCCCGAGAACTCTACTGCCCACATCACGGTACGCGTGCCAGACACTGAGGGTCCTAGTTCAAGAAAGAGGAAGAGAGTACGGGAGGTGTCCCACGTAGAAATGCAGTCGTAGAAAGTGTGGAATCTGAGCGGGGTGTACAAAAGTGGTGCTAAGAAACATTCCAAGGTGTTGGCAAACTTTGTTGGGTTCGAGGATATCATGACTCCGTACGACACAAGGGGTAAACAATATTTCAAGATCCTCTTGAAAGCTGGAACAACGGTATCCTGTGATGTTCGTATACTATATTTATTGTATAACCTTTTGTTTAACTGTTCTTAAATTTTTTGAATACAAATGCATTTTTATTCTAATATTTACTTGGTTACTGATTTTCATTGCACACAGCAAATGGAAGATCAGTTGTACGGGAGACGGAAACAACAACGCATGTATAAGGGTGTTTTCACTGATCAGGACTCTTCTGTACTGAATGGGTTGTTCCAGGAGATATGCCGAGTGGAGTTCGAGACAGGCATGCAGGGTAAGCCTTCGACTCTGTTGATGAAATATGTTCTTAGTGCTACTCCAGAGGAGTTTAGGAAAACCTGGAAAAAGTTGCAGAAGGTTTACTTTCCAGTACAACACGTGAAGGGGAGCGCGGGTTGGTCATGGATATTGTTAGAGGTGGACCTAGCCGGAAGGAACATTAATGTCTACGACAACTTCAACTGGTGGACATCGGATGATGAGCTAAAGCTGTTGATTAGGTCGTATGCCTGCATGATTCCGAGGATGCTGTTACATTCAGGATACTTGGCCGAGGAGAACAAGATCTTGTACGAGGAACCATTCACCCACCTGAGGGTCCCGGATGTACATCAGACAAAAGTGTAAGTATGAAATTTCCTCCGTTTAATTTGCATAGGTACACAGTTTATGTAATGTTTAACATTTCCGGTGTATATTTTGGTAGTCGTGGCGACACTGGGATATGCACGCTGAAGATGATCCAGCTGAAGTTGGCAGGAATGGAGTTCGACAATCACTTACGAGACAACATTATGAAGCAGTATCGGAAAAAGTACGCCATTGAGGCCATGTCGAACTGGCAACTCCTTTTGTAGGTTTTGGAGATCAAGCATTTGTTTATAACTGTCGTACAGTGTGAGGCCAACAAGGTTTTGGAGTATTTGGTACTTAGGTTTTGGTACATTAAGGATTTGAATGTAATTGTGTTTCTTATTTGGTACTTATGTCTTATGCGTTGATTGGCATGACTGTTGGAATGCATTTCGCCGTGCGGGTATTGCACTAAACCGTGCGGTTATACAAGAGGTTAGTATAAAAACTATCTGTACGACCGCACGGGTCCATGGGTTGGCCGCACAGGTTGCTGTCAACCCTGACTTATGTTGTGGAACCCGTGCGGGAATAAGGAAATCGCCGCACGGTTTGCTGTCAACTTTCACCTATGTTGTGAGCATCCGTGCGGGCCGGTTGCGGGCCGCACGGTTAGCTACCAACCCCGACGTCGTCTGTGTGCGCCCGTGAGGGCCATGGGTTGGCCGCACGGTTTGTTGTCAACCCGACGTCGTATGTGTGCACCCGTGAGGGCCGTAGGTTGGCCGCACGGGGTCCAATATTAATATTTTGAAATAAAATATATTATTATTGTTGGCACAATAAATGTCCCAACCACGCCTTTGGATGCTGTTAATATCCCAACAACACCTATGAATGCCTATTAATGCTCCAACAATAACTTGGCATGCCTATTAATGTCACTACGCCCATAAATGGGCTTCAGCACTCCCATTATCTTCACTGCCCTCCTCAAAGCTTCCCTCGTCATAGTTGTTTTTGTTGTGTAAGCGTGTATATGTTTGGGACAGGATGGAACTGAACCGCGATCCTCTTCTTCCTGGCTTCATCCCCTCGAGGCGATAGCAGAATGCCGGAATCATCACCAGAATCAGTGACGGCCGGATAGTTCGCGTTCCCGAACGGCTGTATCAAGCACCAGAACCAGCATGGTCGATCGAGAACTACCGCTTACTCGAAGAAGCAAATGAGCGTTTGGAACAAATTGAGCGACTCATGTGCGACAAGCATCTACCATGTCCCCCACCCCCTTACGGTGCAAACCCTCTTGTACCACACCCTTCGGTAACAGAGGATGACCTGCTTGATTCTTTTGACGAGCCTTCTTGGTTCCAGGGTTACGTAGAGTGGATGGCTCGGAACAAAGAAATCGAGCTGAGTCTTATTGACACTCTTCGGGCTACTTAGTGTATTTGGTTTTCGGATTAATAAATATAACTTTTATTTTACTTCTTCATAGTTCTTTAAAACAGGGTATGTCATTGATAATTATTATATATAAATAGATAAATCCTGAAACAATATTAATGTTGCTCCGTTGATGTTGTTGCTGAGACTTTAATGGGTATGGAGTTAGGGTTTATGCATTCATGTAGCAGCGGGAGTTGTTTCCATACATTAATGGGTTGGGAGTTGAGTTATGTTTCACTACGTACTGTGCAGTCCATATGGTTGACAGCAAACCGCGCGACAAATACGTACACCCGGACGGGTCCGAAACGGGGCGAAATTAGGGTTACTCACCCGTGCGGGTGTACCTATCTGCCGCACGGGCTTTCACCTACCAGATGGACTGAACATTAATGAGTCAACCATTGAATGCCGAACCCATTAATGTGTTAGAAAGAACTCCCCAAGCGACATTAATGCCTAAACCCTGAAACATTTCCTATAAATGAGGTTGATAAGCTTCATTTTCATCTTCAAAGCATACCTCTTCACTAACTTCGTTCCATCTACACGGAAAATCCGATCTTCTTCTCGGGTATTCAACTTGTGTTCATGCATTCTTGTTTTTTGTATATGTGTGTTTTGTTTAAGTGGTGTAACCATATTATGTTTGTGACAGCATGGACCCAAACCACGATGCACGTCTTGAGAGACGATGGAGGCGACGCGAAGCGACAAGAAACATAGTAGGACATCGCCCGCGTAGGTGCCCACCACCTGAACCCGCGTGGGTGCTTGAGTTCGACCGAGGACTCCTTGACGCCATGGACCGGTGGGAAGTCATTGAGCGCCTCATGCGTGAGAAAGACACACCATATCCTGGACCCCCGTTGGAAAGGCCTGGTTGGACATACGGGATTGTGGATGACTTAGAATCGGTCGTGGGGCCTGCTTGGTTCCCGCGTTGGATTAGTGGATGGCTGAGATAAAAGACCATGATGAGTGTGTTATTAACCAACTGTCTGCCATGTAATGTACTGTCATGCCCTTGAATAATAATGGATTTCATCTTTGAGCTTAATTTTTGAATCTGTCTCTACTCAACCGTGCGGTCAATAACATGACCATGCGGTCTATAAATATACTCGCACGGCGGTGAGTACACCGTGTGGCGTCACTTATCTACCTAACCCGTGCGGTCTACTAACATACCATTGCGGTCTACTGCTAAACCCGTGCGGTCTACTAACATACTCGTGCGGTCTACAAGATTACCCGTGCGGTCTACAAGAATACCCGTGCGGTCTACTGCTAAACCCGTACGGTTAATGACACACCCGTACGGGCAGGTCTTAAAGGAATGTACAAGTTCAAAACCCTTGGAAATGTTACTTTTTCTTCTTAGGGGCTGCCCTTTGTGGGCCATTGAAGGCCGATGTTGCCTCATCACCGTTACCATATTGTTCAGTATCTCCAAACCCTTTGACTGTATTGCTACCATATACTTCAGTTTTGCCTTCTCCTTTCACTGTATCGCTACCATACACCTCAGTTTCTCCTTCTCCTTTCACTGGATAGTCGTGTACGGGAGGCTCTTCTTCTTCCGGTGGCTCTTCTTCTCCTTGCTCTTCATCTTCTGGGTATTCTTGGGCCGGAGATGGATACTGTCCTTGTGGTGGAGTATTACGACCACATCCATCGATAAACCAAGTATAGCTTCCATCAGATGAGGAGTCGTAGGAAGGAGAGTAGTCTTTCCTTGACATTACATGAAGTGATGATGTAGTAGATTATGCGTGTGTGAGTATTATGTAGTTCCATTGTTGTTACTTATAGAAGATGAGGAAGAATATATTCCTCCTCACATCGAATTGATGTAACCAACTTTATGGAAGGAATATATTCCCTAAACCCTAAACACTAAACCCTAAACCCTACTCATTGTACCCAAAACCCTAACCCTAACCCTAACCCTAACCCTAACCCTAACCCTAACCCTAACCCTAACCCTGGCTATGGGTTGGGGAGTAGTCTTTCCTTGACATTACATGAAGTGATGATGTAGTAGATTATGCGTGTGTGAGTATTATGTAGTTCCATTGTTGTTACTTATAGAAGATGAGGAAGAATATATTCCTCCTCACATCAATTTGATGTAACCAACTTTATGGAAGAAATATATTCCCTAAACCCTAACCCTAACACATAGCCTATAAACCCTAACCCTTAATTTGGCTCATGGGTTGGCCGCATGGGTTGCTGTGAACCATTAAAGTCTAAGCAACATTTCCCCGTGCGCCATTAATGCCTTAGCAGCAACTCCCCATGCGAAATTAATGCCTAAACCCCTACTAATTTTATATAAATGAGGTTGATTAGCCTCATTATCACTACCTTGGTTCCTTATACACATAATCAAGTTCTTCTTCTTCTCGGGTATTTGTCTTCTGTTCATGAATAATCGTTTTCTGTATATGTGTGTGTTTGTTGAAGTGGTGTAACCATATTATGTGTGTGTGACAGTATGGACCCAAACCATGATGCTCGTCTGGAGCGACGATGGAGGCGACGTGAAGCTCGTCTGGAGCGAATACCCGAACCGCGTTGGGGCCGCCCACCTCAACCCGTGTGGTCGATTGAGTTCGACCGACTAGTCGATGACGCATGTGAGTGGTTGAAAGTCATTGAGCGCTTGGAACGTGAGAAAGACGTGGCACCATCTCCTAGGCCCCCGTTTCAAAGGCCTCATTGGACAGACTGGATTGAGGATGACTTTGATTCCGTCGAGGAGCCTGTTTGGTTCCAGCGTTGGCTTCAGTGGATGGGTCAGGTGAAAGAATGTGACGAGAGAGTTATTAGACAACTCTCTGCCATCTAATGTAACTGATTTCGACTTCACTAATAATGGAATTGAACTTCCAAAGTCATTTTTGCATCCGTCTCTGTTCAACCGTGCGGTCAAAAACCTGACCGTGCGGCTATCAGTCTAAACCATGCGACCTATCAACACACCCGCACGGGGTACATGAATATATAACCGCGCGGCAAAGAATAACCCGTGTGGCATCATTTGCTAAGTCCAAAAAACATAAACTTCATTCAACCAAGTAGCATAAGTAACATAGTTCAAATCCAAAATACACTCCTACGCAACAAGTAGATTGTCAATGAGACTCTGTACAATTTGTTGGTTTCGAAGCATCCACTACCTGAAACCCCGGAACCAAGCAGACTCCTCGAAAGAATGAAGTAGGTCATCCTCGTTAATCGGCGGTTGAATAAATGGGTTTTCACCAGGAGGGAGTGGAGGACATGGTAAACGTTTCTGGCGCATGACTGCCTCCAGTTGGTCCAACCCCTGATTGAATTCTTCAATTAAGCGGTAGTACTCCATCGACCATGCTGGTTCCGGTGCTTGGTAGAGCCGTTCGGGTATTCTAACTATGGTGTCGTCGGCCAACATTGTTACGTATTCTCCGGCTAGCTCCCGGCGCTCCCAGCGCCTCAGTCTACGCTCAGCACGGTTCACACGGTTGGGATCCATTCTGTCACAAACATATACATGCTTACATTACTAAAAACAACAAACACATATACAACATGTTAATGCAAGAACATTCGTCGAATACCTATTCCGAGAAAACTTGACAGATAATTGATAGGCTGGAAGTGACGATTGTTGGAGTACAAATAATGGTCCTCATAAGCCACATTTATAGGCCCAATGCGAGTAAAGAGTAAAGAGGGTTGGAGTGGGTGGTGAGATATATTAATGAGAGACATTAATCTGCAAAGTTTTATTGGATGTAGTGACTGAATAGGTATTCACAGATTTTGTACTGGAAAGTTAAGATTTTGTACAGGGAGTAGTTACATCATCGGTAGGGGATTGGCAGAAATGACCTCGAGCCGTGCGGTCATGAATGACCTCAAGCCGTGCGGGCATCACCAGTTGCCGTGCGGTCATCAAAGGAAGCTGTGCCTAACCACCTCACATTCAATGTAACCATCTAATCTAACCACCACACCACAGTTCATGGAACCAACTAACCACATTAACAACCTCGCCTATAAATGTGAGTGAGTGCTCACTCACTTTTCTCACTTCATCTATTCACTTGATAATCAGAAAATCAGCCATGGCTGCACACAACCATGGTGAGAGGATGTGAAGGTTCAAGAAAATCAAGACAGCTCTCCTACGGATCCTTCCGAAGGCGGTCCAACTTCGAGAGGAGGTTCGGGAGGAGGTCCGGGCGGGCGATACAACAGACTGGTCAGAGGAAGACATGCAGAAAGCTAACAAACTCGTGGAAGAGGTTGACCAGCTTGAGTTCTACCTCTTGTCATTCACGGGTGATGACATGGGTCCAGCGCGTTGGTAATCCGTTTAGGGTTTAGGTTGTATGTGCCACACTTTTTCTCGGAAACAAAGACCACACATTTTGCAATACGTGTGAGTCTTTCTTGTAATAAGTAGGGTTGGTGTTTAACGTGGAACATGTTTAACGTTTAAGTTGTTTTATTCTGATCTTTACATGGCTAATTATTGATTGTTTGAGGTAAAACACCGTGTGGTGATCAGGCCGCACGGGTTTTTGTACTGCCGCACGGTGGATCAGAGATCAATACTACCGGTGGTGAACTGACCGCACGGATGGTTATAGTGTCGCACGGGTCAATAACCATTCGTGCAGTCATATCTTGTGCATTATGATTGCTCTCTGTTCGACCGCACGGTGACCAAGGATTACCGCACGGTGGCTCAAAGCAATACTACTGGTGGTTGTACTGCCGCACAGTGCCCACTGCTGACCGCACGGCAATATGCACTACACCCGACATGGAAATGATGAACGCACAGAACAAGGCAACCATTAACACCAAGCGATTCACATCAAACCTAAACACTAGCATAATGAAATACATGTAGCACACTCAGTCACCAAATAGTAGCATAATCAAATACATATATTGTCCTCACTAACCAAATAGTAGTACCATAATGAAATTCAAATCCTTACCCAGTAGATGCTCCAGCAGATGCTCTAGCAGAAGCAAGCCCAGGGCATGTGCGTTTGTTGTGACCAACATTAGAACAATTCCCACATTTTCGAGGACGCTTCGGAGCCGCTTGAGCCGCTCTTGGCACCTCACCCGCTGAAGGGATTCTTCTTTCAGTTAGTCTACCGCGTTCACTTCATAATCTGGAGGGAGAACCTCTCTACGACCTTCAGCTGAAACCTCATCAAGATTCCACTTTGTTTCTCGCAACACTGGGTAAATGGTTCCAGTATATGCCAGAGCCCATGCTTCTACCGTGTAATATTTCGAGCACAAGGAATATATCTCTACCCGAGCATGCTGACAACACGCTAAGGCATGTTCACAAGGAATTCTATCCAGATCAAACACCCGACAACTACAACGCTTCATCCCCAAATCAACATACACGTCACTTTGTTCACTATTAACCCGATACTGCCCGTGTAGGTTCATTGGTATTATTCGGATGTCCTTCACTAGCTCATTCCTACTTGACACGATACTCTCTACCTTAGGAGTAACAGCTTGGGAAGGAGGTAATTTGTCCAACACATCTAAACGAAGCATGAACCAATGACTAACCAGTCTCTGCATGGCGTTTAACAGCTCTACAATAGGCCACTTTCTCTCTTCTAGTATTGCATTTTTGATACACTCAGAATCGTTCGTGGTCATGAGATTGTACCGAGCGGCTTCGAAGTAAGCTCTCGCCCACTGAGGACGTTCTAGGTTTGTTGTCTCCAGATATTGCGCTGCCTTGGGGTACACTGATTTCAACTTTTCGAACTTGGCTAGGAACCTCTCCACTGTGTAAGCATCAACAATTTTTTCGAATAAACTCGACAATTTGTCTCTCGGCTGACCCCCATGATAATCTCTGACATTTTGGGTGAGATGTCACCTACAATGGCCATGTTTAGCAGTTGGGTAGAGGGTCGCCACTGAATGGATGATACTTTTATGCCTATAAGAAATTATAACCAAGTCCTCCTCGTCCGGGATCAACGGCCTCAACTTTTCGAAGAACCATCCCCATGACTCGTTGTTCTCCGAGTCATGAATTATCGCCCATACAACTGGATATTGGTGATGATTAGCATCTTGACCTGTAGAAATTATCATAATCCCTTGATACTGTGTTTTCAACCACGTCGCATCTACTGCGAGCACCTTCCTTAAAGCAGTGTTAAAACCAGTAATGCATGGTCGATATGCTACGAAAACATATTTAAATCTATTGTGTTCATCCACCTCCAAATGAGTTACTGCGCCTTCGTTATGCTTTCGAACTTGTTCCAAATAAAGAGGGAGTAATCATTAACTTAATTCAGGATCCCCTACAAGTTTAATCAACGCCAGTTTTCTTGCATTCCAGCATTTCCAGTATTTGTATTCGCCTAAACCATCTCCCTTCAATTCGTCTTGAACTAGCAAAGGTCTGGGAATCTTTTTCCCACGATCATATTTTTTAGCCAACCTACAAGCAATTTGTTCCGTTGTCAGAAGACCTATTTGGGTGTTCCGATCACTGGTCTGACAAGTATGCAAAGACTCATAGGTTCTGATGGTGAAAGTATCTGATCCCCGATCCTTTGCTGCACGCACCCTACATCCCCAAGTATCGCTAAGACATTTTGCAACGTATAATTCCTTGTTTGATCTATCACGGCGTATCCGAAAATTCTTCTTCTGCTGAAGCTCTGTCAGATACATCATCACTGCTTGCTTGTCCCGAAACTCTTTGCCAACTACTAAATCTGACCCATCCCTAAATCCGATCCTGGTTTGTTCTGGATCAACCGTATCTATCGGAAACTGCTGATTCCGAGCAACATACTCCACAATTTGACCGTTATCTTCATCCAAGCTTATCGGTGGTGGCGTAGGAGATGATGCTTCTGAATATACTCCCCAATCCGAATCACTTTCTCTAGATGGACGCCGCCGAATAACTAGGTTTTCATTAACACCCGCACCACTCCAAATATCAACGTCAAAAAAAGTATCCCGCCCACTGTTTCCATGTTCAGGATTCTCAACTACAACACATTGCACCCCATGTTCAACTTCCACCGTTTCAGCTACGACCCCAATGGTATCTTTCTTGATCAGTTCTACACGTAAGGCGACCCTGGATTCTAAATTACTGTTCTTCATTACAAAACACTGAAGACTAACATTGTCAATGATCTCCTCTGGCATCAATCCTCCTTCAAACCCCTTAGGTACGTAACTAAGCTTTAATTTTGTCTCACTATCCTTCACCCCGATCTTAGCTTAAATGCGCTGCTTCACTGTGTTCAGTGTTGTACTATAATCAACAGGAAAACTATAAACTACCTCGTTTTACGATTTCCAGTTATACTTGCCGCCCTCTACCTTATATTCCCCACCGTAAGTAACACGTATTGCAACTCTACCCATTCCTGTAACAACAAAAACAACAATTACAAAACCTCACAATTACAACATCACAAAGTATATTACAAATTACAGGATATGCAACTGGCCGCACGGTGGCTAACCACCCGCACGAGCACTGATAAGCGCTGCCGCACGGCTGTATACGGCTGTGCGGTCACTACGCTTGTATGTCATATGCCACCGCACGAGTATGTCATCTGCGTGTAGCCGTGCGGTTTCTGTCTTCTACCTAACCTGGCCGCACGGTCACCTCCGCCCGTGCGGGGTGCGTCTTCAACCTCATCTGCCCATGCGGCTCTTACTGGTATTTACAGTTTTTGCTGCTCGCGCCCCTATTCCATTCCAATCCATTCACTTCTTTATACCACTCAAACAGGCCAATTTCTAAACCTAAACCATCCTCAATTCGAAGTTCAACTAAAACCTATAACTGAAATTTATGAAATTGGAAGAGGATGAGGATGAATTGAACTTACTTGGACCTTGCTTCAGTGGCACACTCTGTCCGGTGGACGGCGGTAGTCCGGTGGACAGCGGTGGACGCCGCTCGGTGCTGGTTTTCAGAGGTGCCTGGGTCTGAAAATGGCGGGGACGGGGCTGGCGAAATTGGGGGCTACCCTCATTTTAGAGATTTTGACCAAATACAAAAGGGTAGTTTCGGCATTGACCAACTTTGGTTGACTTGAGGGTCTTGAAGGCCTTTTTTCATAATACATATTGGGTGAGTGTTTTTTTCAAATTCGATATTGGCATAAGGCCTTTTTAGAAATTGGTCCGTGTCGTGTACAAACATATATATGGGGGAGTTATGTGTGAATTAAATTGCCAGTATTTGTAATAATTTAATATTGTGTTGAAATTTATACGTCCCTATGTTTTTTAGAAAATGTAACCGTTTTATAGATGAAACGAGTTAAACGCCTATGATTAAAATTAAATTGGAAATACAAGAAAAACAATGTTGTTTTCCTGGCACTACTCTGACGAACTTGTTTTGTATAAATGACACTTGATTACTCGTATGAGATCCTATGGTGGAAGTGAGGAGGATGCCAGATCGCCGAGGAGGTATAAGGGAAAAAGAGAAGACTAGGGCCGGACGGAATCCTAGCACAGAGGGATGGGGTGTGGTTCCTCTAGAACATCGAGCTCACTGGACTAGGGTCTAGTGAGCTCAGCGAGGCTGTTGAGCATACCTCGCCTCGTTTCATTCGTGGTCGTTCTCCTTATCCCTTACACGATGGGAGCTTCATATTCTTCTAGCGGGGTCCGGGTGTTGTCCTCTGTATCACAATCCCCTTAGCGAGGGTCGGTGCTTATTCTTGCAAGCAACTCCCCCTTCCTCCTAAGGTTGAGAGAGGAACGGGGGCTTATGATCACTAGAGAGTTCCCTTCGGCCCAGATGGGATATTGGGATGACGCCCTATTGGACACGATCAACCCATATCCCGTCATTAGGGTACTTCAGTACCTCGAGATCCACTTGAAGTTGATCTATAGACAGATTCGGAGAAAGATGTCCCCTCTTTGGGTGACCCGATGATGCTCATGCAGTAGTGCTGTCGGGTCAATAGAGGCGTCCACCACAGATTCCCGCTGATGAGCAGCCCTGCAGTGTCCATGATCAAGTAGGAGAACCTGCACTCCCATTGTATCAACAAAGGCATGAATCCTTTTGAGAGACGATCCCCCTTTATCCCGAGAGTCCCCTATCCCACAGACGCTTATGGTCTACTGCACATCCAGCCGGGGAGTGAAGATTCGAGCGCCATCGATGGTCCCTGGTGTAAGGAGGGTCGGTGGTAGGGAGGACGTGCTAGTTGACCTGGCCATTTCCTAGAGTCCACTAAGATTAGGCCCGCCTCGAGCCTCAAGGGAATCCCAAATCCGATGGCAAGTTGGAGATTTTTACATGTATGCAATACATTACTTTTAATAATAAAAAATAATAATAGGTTCCAATAGTTTCCAACTTGAAATTTAGACCATGAAAATCGATGCATAATTGAAATCTATTTTTATATGTGAATTTTAGAAGGAAGAATAGGTAACGGAAACATATATATACACATTCAAATTATATTTTGATAGAACAAAAATATTATTAGCATATATATAGTGAAAATTACACATAACCTTGTCTAACTATCAAACTCTTTCACGTTATCCTCAAGAAAATGCATGACTTAGAGGAGGAGCTACATTCCGACTGGTTGTGACAAATCACACTCCTCTACCATTTACTGTGATCCCTGGTCGAGCAACACAATTTCAAAAAAAAAAAACATAAATGGTATTCTTCAAAAGATCGAGCATCAACTAAACACTTTTACTTGTATCAAGTCGAGCCAAAATTGTTTTTTTTTTTCATGCTCGTTGGCATATAGCCCTGATTGAGTATGTATAAGTTATCACTACTACGGTAACTAACTTAGTCAACGAATTAAATGAATATGTGGCTAAAGTGTGAGTACTTTAGCCACATATGTCACATCCATGGGTAAAGTGAGCACTTACACAACGGATATAATATCTGAGTCACAAATAATTTGTATCCGTGGGTAAAGTGAGGGTACTTTAATCGCGAATGTGACATATGTGGGTAAAGTGCGGACTTGCCTAGCGGATATTATATCTGAGTCACAAGTTATTTATATACGTGGGTAAAGTGAGGATATTTTAGTCACGGCTGCGACATTCATGGGTAAGTGAGGACTT
This sequence comes from Erodium maritimum, assembly GCA_963921825.1. Classification (NCBI taxonomy): domain Eukaryota; kingdom Viridiplantae; phylum Streptophyta; class Magnoliopsida; order Geraniales; family Geraniaceae; genus Erodium; species Erodium maritimum. The sequence continues at coordinate 10,938,675 of OY997594.1, forward strand.
GCCCAATATATATTGTATTCGATATGCAAGTTTTTTGTATTTGTGGGTAAAGTGAGAAAATGTACAATCTCCTTACAAACCCATTTTTCTTATTCCCATGAACATATGTAAATAAAACATAAACATGTTTGCAACAATCCATATTTAGACAGAATAAAAGTACATATATATAAGTTTCGAAAAATAGTAAGTTATTTGTACACATCATTAACCATGTCATAGTTGGAACATAAACATAGCATAATAGATTTAAGTAGCACACAGGCTTGCAATAATACGCTTGTGTATTGCTTTGTCTTCTTCCATCATTTTAACATAATTCTTAAACCATACAGGCTCCTCTGCAGGTTGAGGGTCATCTTGAACAAGGTTTAACCATGCAAGCCTCTCCCTAAACATGGGTATACCATCAGGGGGTGGAGGAATGTCATCACCTTTGTCGCACATCAAGCTCTCAATATATTCGCAGCATTGATGGGCTTCCTCGAGCAGATATTCGTACTGCTTCAACCATACCGGGTCATCTTCAGGCCCCGGTTGGGCACAAGGCTGTGCACGGTTAGATCTTCGTGGTAAGGGCGTTAGGTACACTGTTTGAGCGTTAAGACGTCGACTCCACCTACGCTCAACCCAAGGATCACGGTTTGGTTCCATACTGTCACAAAAATATACATATTTACACAACTCAAACAACGAACACATAAACCTATCTCAAAGTCAAAACATAGGTAGCATTCAAAAATTAGTATGCATATCTCAATAAAATTTAACCATGCATATATAACCAAGTCATCGAAAATAAAGTACAAATTCAAACTTAGTCATCATTCAAAGCATCCGTTAAAAACTATATAATAAACAAGTCTTGATCATCTAAAACTAGAACAAATGGACATTTAGTCTTGAAACTCTCGTTCAGAGTTATCTTTTAACCGCTGCAAGCAAACTTTTGTGTGATACTTAGGACCACACATGGACGTCGCTCCATTAGACTGTGTACGTGTTGCTCTTTCAGCAGCACGTTGTTCAACAGCAAACCTAGCTCGTTAAGCTCTTTCAACTCTAAGCCTAGCTCCATCATTGACAATCAAGCGCCTCATCATCATGCGATAGTGAATGAAGATCACCGAAGTGGTCCAGTAATTATGGAGTATTTAGAAGATGTGTTCCCATTCTATTGCGGCGGACAAATGGATGAAATGGTGCAGGATGACGATGATATTGCGGATGTTGAAAGACCGGTTGCACATGCAGGTTCAAGTTCGGTAGCTCAATCAACTCAACTGACAAGACGAGTCCTTGGAGAGCAGGGACCAAACAACGTTTAGGCTCTACTTTCAGCGGTTCCTAGCAGTTGGCACTTTTTAGTTTACATTTATGTTCTAGCTTTGGTTTAAATTTTTTGTTTTAGTTACGTTTTCTATATTTGTTATTATGATTATAACCGTTTTTGTTTGTATCGGTTCGCTTCTGAAGATTATTGGATCACTATCTCTTGTAGGATACCGACCATTTTAATGGCCCTCTTTATTATTTAATAAAATATATTTCTTAGTCTAAAAAACGACAAATTGCTTGAAATCCAACACGTATATTTTGACAACTAAGAGCCGGATCATTCTTACAAAGCTTTTATAGAACTTGCTTCCAGTTATGATAAGTGGATCGGATTAATTAGTTTGCGCCATGCTTTCTTGTTTCGCCATAAAAAGAGGAGAGATTAGGGCAGCCTAACCCTACAACTACAGCCCCCATTCTCAGTGACGCATCATTAATTCGATTACTGATTTCTATGCCCACTCCGTCTTTTTCCATCCAACCGAAAGCTACAGCTAATTAATTATTAATTGCACATAGATCATACCGGTGAAAGTTCCATCGCGGAAATATATATGAGCATCAAACTCAAGTAAAACCTCTATAGTATATATGTATGCATGAGAACAATTAAATTCGTACTGCTACAAATTTATCATAGACTTGGTTGGATTTGAAGAAATTGTTCTTCAAGATTCATTCATTAGTTGAGTAATTATATAGAAGTTAAGTATATGTGATCTTGTGGTAGAAAACGAAGTACGTCGCACCACATAAAGTATATGCGATGGTTATAAACAATAAATTGCCTTGATAATATGGTTGGCGGATGGCTAGTTTTGGTCCTTCAATATTGGAGTTTATGACTTGTCAATCTTCAACCCGAGAAGGAACAAAAAGAAACAATGATGTTTTTCTTGATAAGCTCGAAAATTTTATTAATAAGACTAATTCCAGAATGAAATTAGAATGCCATGCTTCAAGAAGAAACATGGTAGGTACCAACGATTACAAGGGGGCTCCAGCAAAGGAAGCCAAAAGGCCTAACCTTTTAAAGAAAAAGAAACAATGATGTTAGAGCATCTCCAATGGTTAGACATTGTACAGTGTCTAGGAGCAGTGTCTAACCATTGTTTTTGGCTTCCAGACACTGCTTCTAGACACTACTTCTCCAATGGTGCAGTGTCTAAAGTCATGGTTGGAAGCATTTTTGGAACAAAATGGCCAATAGACACAACTTGGCGTCGTTGCCAGATTCAACAACGACCTGTAGACACGACACCGTCGACAAGACGGGTAGACACGACCAGCCGTGTCTACGCGTCGTGTCTGGGCCGTGCCTACGCCAGACACGACGGGTAGACACGACCCGTTGGAGGTGCTCTTACAAAACAACATATATATTTGTTGCTTGATATAAAAAGAGCTCCATATTTTTATTGATTTTACACCTTATATGTTTAATATTGATTTTTTTTATAATATCCATCTTAATCAGTTTAATGTTTTGGTACAGTTACTAAATTATATTCATAAAAATTATTGTTGAGACGAAGAAACACAACTTTAAAGTTCTAAAAAAAGAAAAAAAGAAACACAACTTTACAGCATATTTGTCACAACATATTATATTATTACAAAGGCCCAATGTATTTAAGATGTTATATTGCTCAATATTTAATGTCCCTTGTCCATCCGCCAACCGATTTGTATGCAAAAAGGTAGTTTTCATTATGTAACTCATAGGTATTCGTTCGTACATTACTAAAAACGATTAGGAAATAGTCTAATTATCTGCTTATATGCACAATTAAAATAGTAGTAACCCGAATTTAGGATACTATATCAAACCATCGAGGACAAAAAATGGGCGGTCCAAAAATTTAATGTTTCCTATGTCTGTAGTTGTGTAGAACTGTAGGAAACATGCCAAGACTCTGGGAGTGGTGATAATCGGTATGTCAAATTAGGGTTTGTAGGAGATCCTACTATCATCGCCCAATATTCTTTCTATCTATAGGCAAAAGTATATAAGGATTATAATATCACAAAAACAGTAACAAATAATCTAATTAAGAAGTCTCAACTCTGAAGAAATGTTTCCTTTAGTGACCCCATTTGCTTTAATGACACGTATAATTCACTAAATTATTTGTCATCTCTGATCACCAAATCAAACAACTGTCAAGTAGCTGTCTCCAAATTGCAGCCGCTGGAGGTTGAATTCCCACTCTTTTGGTGTTGAACAAAAAGATAGTTTTTTTTAAACTGAGTAATCGGAAAAACGCATTAATGTAAAAAAATAAATCATACAGGGTTGAGCGTAAAAGCCCTGGGTTCTAGACAGTGTTATAAAAATCGCTAGGCGCCAATTGGGCGGCGAGGGGTCTTCGGCGCTAGGCGGAGATTAATCAGATGTTTATTTTTTTAAAATTTTTAATTTAAAAAAAAATATAGATTATCAAATTTAATATTATACTATATAACAATATTAAGAAAATTAAAGATTATACGTATATGTATATAATATAAACTTTATACCAACTAAAACATGTATGTATAGTCTAAAAATATCATATCATCCTAAAAAACAATATAAATAAATATGATTTAATAAAAAAATATCAATAAGGTGATTTGAACTCAAGACCTAACACTTGATTAAAGTGTCCACAACCAACTCATCTAAAACGATTTAATAATAATATTTAGTTTGTAAATTATAAATATTGGTATAGCATGGAAGTATTTCAAACCAACCATTTTAAAGTCCCACATCGCTCAAGTTTCACTAACACTCTCTTCCTTTCTTCTATAAAAGTTCATCCCTTATGCCAACTACTAAACACTTAATTATTGACTAATTTTGGGCTCCATCTTTTTTGGGGTCAACTTTATTAACGAATTAAAACAAGAAGTTCAAGTTGTAGTCTTTTATTAGTTTAAATTTTTAGTTTTTTTGGGCTCGGTGGGAGTAGGCCGATTAATTGGTGGTTGGGTCGATTAATCAGTCAAATCGCAGATTAATTGGGCCAAATCGGGTTGGCCCGCCCGACCCATAAAAAATCGGGCGCCATTGCTCATATGGGCGCCTAGGCGGGCGCCCAGAACGATTTTTACATGCCTGGTTCCAGATATGTGTCCTGGTTTTCAGTATCCAACCCGACGCTCATGTACCCGTAGAAAAATACTTCTTCTGCTCGCAAATACTAACTTAGGACATCCCCTTACCAACATTTCAAAGGTACAAAACAAGAGATTTAAACGACCTAAAAACCAAATCCTAAAATAGTACATGAATCGAAATCAAACTAACTAAACTAACCAACCTAACGAACCAAACAGATCCTTATTGAAATAGAAAGCGTCAAAGCGGAGAAACCTACGGTGATGCCCTCCTTTCCTCCTCTATGTGTTAGGATGTCGTGGAGAGCTGCACCCCTTTACCGTCCCTCCCCCCGGATCCCAAACCCACCTGCCGACGACGATGACAATCATGACGGCGAGTGGTGGTAGGCGGCGATGTGAGAAGAAGAGAGACGTAATAGAGTTTTTCCCTTTGGTGGTTAGTATTTTTCCCTCGGTTGGTGGCGTCCAGGTCGGAGTGGCCGCAAGCACTGGTAACAAGCAGGGCCACACGCAGGGGAGAATAGGCCGGCGAAGAACCACGTCACAAGTCGTCGGAGGCCGGGGAGTAGGGGGACGACATGAGGCGCGGCTACAGAGACGGTTGGGTTCGGAGACTCTCTCGCCATGAAGCTTCGAGACGGGAAAAGGGGAGGCTTTACCAAGACAAGCCCTGCCAGCAACCATCCTGGCAGGGGACGACCTGATCGCCAGTGGCGGCGGCTGGAGAAGAGAAAACGAAGGGCTGCAACTAGGGTTTAATCGCATTCTTTGACAGAAAAATTTAATTAAAAAGAGGGAGTTACTGTTACCTCTAGATGAATGCAAAAATGATAATTATCATTATAATATTCTTAGAGCAACCTGATAGTTTAATATGAAGCTCTCATAGTTAGTTTCTGTTGATTAGGATCAAATTTCTATGTACAAATATCTTTTGAAGACTTACGAAACAATAAGTAATTTGTATAGGAATTAATAGCGAAAAGTTGAGAGTTGGAAGTTGTAAATAGTCGGAAAAAGTGTAAGACAAGTATGACTGTAATACAAGAAGTTTCTGTAATCTTTCGTATATTTTTAGTTTTATTTCTTTTCGTTTTTTATATGTTTGTAATTTACTTGACGACCATTTTATATGTCTATTATTAGATGTTCATGTGTGACTAAAGATCTTGAACATGGTATTATAGTTATTACTTGGTGTTTATGAGTAGTATATGAATGGATTGTACTTGTGTCGTATGAGGAAACATATGTAAGCTTAACGAGTAGTAATTTTGACTTAAGGCATAACTGGAATGTGAGGGTCGGTACCTACATCGTGTCGATCTGGACCGTAAGTGACATTATTGTGGTCACTACCGTGTGGGTTTTAGAGTGGTGCACTCACGATTGTTTAATTCTACGAGTAAATGTCAATATGAAGCTATAATCCTAGGTTGATTTCTAAAAAAAATGATAAACTCTCTGCTTTCATTTCTTATTCTTGATTTCATACTATTGAGCTTCACAACTATCAATTTTAAATGCCTCGAACCGAGATAATTGAATAACAAATATGAGAAAAAAGTGCATGTCTATTTGCTCATTTAGGTATTATATCCGGACTTACCATCCGGAGACTACTTACCGATCGGTACACTTGTCGTGCTCCCAATCCACCAGTAAAACTGCGGGGAGTTAGTTAAGAACGTCAATTTCGTCCCATGAATGTAGTTATATGTAAGAATAAACGAATTTAGGGATGGTCACCGGTCGGTTAACGGTTCAGTGCCCCTTACACCATATCAAAAAGATGAGTCTTGATAACAACATCCCCACACCCGCAGTAGTTATCGAAAAATGATTCAAATTCCGTCGACGATTTCACCGATCGGACCGATACTATCAAAACGGGTCAGACAGAAATGGACATGGGCCTTTAAACAAAATACGAAATCACAAAGAGACCGGAGGAGAGTACTAATTCAAAACAAAATCCATTCGGCCAAAAACTAATCCAAAAGAACACATAAGTCTCTTAAAAAACAAAAAAAAAACACCGAAAGAGAGATGAAACTACCAACCCATATTCGGGTAATAGAAACTTCGACACATGGACTCAATAGAGACAGACGTCGCAAACTAATTGGATTTGCCTCTCGCTCTGTCGTTGTCATTGATAAATCCATTCTTGTAAAAAGTCTACGGGTCTGATTTGTTATTGTTACGGTACCGAGAGAAAGTAGAGCGGCACGGTGTGAGGCTGTGTGTTAGATAAACGAAAAAATGAGGGATGAGGCTCATTTTGAGGATGAAGTGAATATTTTTAAGGGTTGGTACATTTAGAAATTGTTGAGATGTTATGTGGGCTAGGTGTTTAATTTTGTTGGCCTAAACTAAACCCAGATCCATAAGACTAAAAGATCTATAAACAATAAAAACACTTGCAGTTTTTTTCTAAGGCAAAGACCATTAATGTGAGATCAAAAATTGCTTTAAATCATTATGATCTCCTTTCAACTTTGAGAAACACCTACATATAACTATATTTCATAAACACAATTACAAACATACAAACAAGTTCAAGATCAAGGGTTACATAATTACAAGAATCAAGGTATTTTTCGTGGTTTTTGATTCTCTTATCGTGTGATGTATCAGTGAGGTCTTTTAGTGTTGTTCTGAGTATGTCTCGTGTCTAGACTTCAATTCGGTGGTGATCGAAGTTTTTAGCCCTATTTTCGGTCGAGCGTGGCTACTGGATGGTAGTGCTTGTCGGTGGGCAGTGGAGGCTGAGAGGTTTGTGTCTCCTCAACTACAACCCTACCCAACAATTGGGAGGAACAAGTCTACAACCGAAATTTATGAACCGTGAAGCAAACATATAAGGATGAGTCTAACAATCCTATACCCATATATACCAAACATGAAGCAAACTAAAACAATAAAGATTTAAAAAAAACCCAGATGTAAAACACTTCAAGCTTCAACAGAAAAAACCAAAGTTTGAACCTAATAAATAGATCGTCACAAAAAAGAGAGTCTATACTCATGCATTATACGCATAGGCGGACTTACATGGGTCCCGGGGGGGCACGTGCCCCCCTCAACTTTTAAAAAACATATTATTTAGTATATATATTTAAAAATTCAATTGTAATCTTCCTCAATTTTTTAAAAAAACTAATATCTACTTTTCAGAATTATTTATTTATTTTTTTAATCAAAAATTATGTAGATAAATGTTTGGGATGTTTTGAATTTAACCGTATGTATTGTTTTTATATATTTTTATTGATTTTAATTATCTAACTCTAATTATGATTAGTTTAGAAAAACTAGTTCTTATTTATTCCATTAATTAGAATTTGGAGAATAAAAGAGAGATGTTACAATTATTTTCTCCAAATTTCAATTATGTTTATTTCTTAATTGTTATTTTATTTTTATTTAAAATTCTTAATTTTGGTTAGTCTACAAAATATATTCTTATTTAAATTATTTATCCTTTGATATTATCATAAAATTGAGCTTTGAAGTAGTTCTTTACAAAATTACTATAATCATAGATATACATTTCAAAAGATAGTATAATCGAAAATTATCGTAACTAAAGAGAGTATTTTCAGCTATAAATACTATCAAAACTCTGTTGAAAAATCAAATGCGAGACAAATGGATGAATGATAGTATGATCGTATAAAACAAAAAAAAAATATTTTTCATTGTATAAAATTATTTATAATATATTTTCAAAATATGCAATAATAAGTATTTATTTATTAATTTAATACAATTTTTTTTATTATTTGTTATTTGAAAAAAAAATTTGGTACCCCCCTCGTTAGAAAAGCTGGATCCGCCACTGATTATACCAGTATATTTTCACATTTATATTAATAAATCAACTAATTTCTTTATCCATATTATCAAATCGTAGCAAACTCTAAGATTGATGAAGTGATAAGACTAGTTCAACTGTTTTTTCGGTTCTTGGAAGCATCTGTTAATGAACTTGAATACTAGTAAGAATCAATGATGCGACTGCAACGAGTGATGAATTGAGGTTTTGATATTTCAATTTGCATCATAAGACATGTAAACTGAGTCCAATAACAAGGAAACCTAAGTCCAAGCCCATCATTCATACAAAAGTATCGTGCGACTTGTATGATATGTCAAATCCCCGTAACTATATTCCGTTTGCAACTCCACTAACGAGGAAGGAACTCTCTATGAGTTCTCTGTACTAAAACCTAGCCGTCAGTTACCGTAGATTCGTCTTGCTCCTTCACCCGCCAGCGGCGTCGTAGCCTCCGATCAGGGACGCCGTCGGTGGTAACCTCTTCCCCCCTCTCTTCTACTTCTACCCTTTTTCTCCTTGCTTGCCTTCATCCTTCAACTTCCTCACTGTGCAGATTGGAGTAGATCTGCCCCTCTTTGGCGGAGAAGATCGCCCTCTTCTTCAAATCTTCTCCCTTTGCTCGTCGGCGACAGAGTTGTTCCCCTACAACTGCTAGTGGAAGCTCCGTTTGGTCGGGACTTCGCTGGGATTCTCTGCGACTCGGCTGGGTTTGGTCTGGGTGTCTTCCCGGCCGGTGGCTTGCGGCAGCGTGGTGATGGAGTGGTGGTGGCGTGCCTCTTGGTTTCCGTCTACTTCCATTTTGGACTCCATTTTTGGATCTAGAGTTGTCATTACCGGTCCCTTCAAGTCTTACCGGAGCTCAGACGTCCTGGTGGGATTCTCGTCAGACGTCTTCTTCTGTCTTGTGTGTGGTGTGTGGCCTGTGTCGGAGTTGAGCTTGGCTCCTCCTTCAAGCTACCATCTGGACTGTGAGTGTTGCCTGGCAGGTTACAACAGTCGTCTTCTTTAGCCGTGTGTTCGTCGATGTTCTGTTTTTGTTGCTCCGACGTCTTCTTTAAGTCGACTCGGGTTCGTGAAGCAGGGCGGCGGGGTCGGTGTGGCTTGGATCTGGTCTTCATATGGGTAGGTTTCGGTCTGGGTTTGGTGGGCTGGGCTTGGTCTGGGTCTAGGCCTTGTCTGGGTCATGGCCGGGTCTGGGTCTAGGCCTGGTCTGGGCCTGATGTTTTTGGACTGGGTCTGGGCCCGATTGGTTCTGGTCGAGGTGACGAAAATACCGGGTTGTTCGTTCTTCATCTGATGTGGGACTTCTTTCTCGACCTTTCGGGTTGTGGATTGTAGCGGTTTGAACGATCCTCTCTCGGTTATTTGGTCAGACGTTTCCTGGCTTATCCCTCGTTCATTTTGTTGTTGCATCGGCGTCTCTGGTCATTCATGTGTGGGACACGTTTCTCGACCTCATTGGTTTTGATCGTTGGGGATTTGCTTAAGTCATGCCCCGTGGCTGTGGTGGGGTTGGCTCCAGTTCTTCGTAGGTTTTCTGGTGCAACTCCTTCTCGGGTGTTGGAAGTACTTTCTTTGTTGTTCCCCGAACCTGTCCTTTTTGGTCATCTGGTACCTATTTTCATATCTACCGTGGGAAGCGTTTCTGATTGTGGATTCGTTGTGCATCTGGACTGATCCCTCTTCTCCGCGGTTAGTAAGGTTCTTGTATCTCCTTAATCTTTTCATGTGACTTGTTGGTATTCTGCTCATCCATTACTTTAGGCTCGTTTCGAATTTCTTTGTATCCCTTTCCATTTTTTTGGGATGGGCCATCAGTCTTGTAGGTGTTGCCCTCTGGCGGGTAATACTGGATCTTATGACCTTGGAATCTTCGAGTCTTGTATCTTTGGATTTTGAGTTTCGACGATGATTCATCGGATTATCTCTGTCGATCGGCGATGTTGGTCGCCGACGTGTCGGTTCCCTTTAATGGGCGCCGATGAGATACAGTTTTACCCTTAAGTTCGAGTAAGGTTATGAGTGATTTCTCGGTGGACGGATTATTTTTTGAGCTTCATGGTTGGCAAATAAGTGTAGCATACCTCTATTTTTAGGCTTCATGGTTGCTAAATCCGGGCTCTAGACTCTCTCTATTTTTTGAGACATTTGTATTCCCTTGTTGGGTTTGTATTCACTTGTCATGCCCCAAATCCAGTTTTGACCAAACTCGAGACGTGAACTAAAACAGTAATAATTTTAATCGAAAATAAAGCCAACAAGTCTCAATCTCATAATTTTAAAACTTCTAACAACGACACGAGTCGACAGCTCGGTAAAGACAGCAGTAAAAGAGTTTAATAAAAACGAATAGCACGTCTCTAGACTACTAGCCTAGGACCCTCGCAAGCTCCCAAGCATCGAGCATCCAGCTAGCACACAACCCGCTTAGGACCTTAAAAACAACAAGGTAAGGGGTGAGCTTTTGCACAGTAGGAAAAGTAGTTAAGGTTATAAGCAAGCGCTCACCACCAGGGTAACCGTCCAATTAGGGCATACTAGTACAACACACAACCAATTTCCAACGGAACTCGTAACCACAAACCTCAACTCAAGACCGAACCACACTTACAAATACGAGCACCCAAATGGCACAAACAACAACCAGCACACCAAATAACAAGTCATCAACATAAAGTAAACTGTAAAAGCATGAACACGTCCCGTACCGCAGTCCCCTACTCGGTCGGCTGTCCACAGCCCGACACTATCATATCGTACCGGAACACACAACGTCGGCCTAGATATCTTCCCGTCAAACAACCGGGGCGCAATCTCAAATAGTCATACCGGAATCTCCATCGGCCTAGACCTCTTTCCCGGAACTCCTTCGGGCAAAGGACAAGTAAAACAACTTTCCCGGAACTCCTTCGGGCAAAGCACAGAACACGTAACCGTCGGCCTAGACGTCCCACATCGGACTACCCCCTCGATGAAGGCTATCATACCGGAACCACTACCCGGGGGACCACGTATACATGGGACCACACCGTCGGCCTAGGTACTACCCTACACCGGCGTACCCCCTCGTTCGTAGGTACCATACCGGAAACAACTCCTCGGACACACATCAAGATAATATTACAATTGTTATAATTAAACACGGCTTACCAAGCCCAATAATCTTACCACAACCAGTCACGTCGGTCTATCACTCACCCGACCATCACACATCCAAGGTTTCACATCAACACGAGCACGACACACTTGCCCACACATAACAACAACCGACTCAACGAATATATTAAATCTTGTCTATTAAACCTAACGACACCGACTCACATGGCAGGCATATCAAACAACAACAGGCAACCAAACAGCATACAACCTACGGCTCAACACGGCCGATCTACCAGCACAACAAATACAAAATATCGAAAACAGATAAAGCAGCTAACTAGTGAATCCCGTCCTACATGTTACTACGACTCGTCCGGTTATTATCTGATATAAATACTCGTTCCAGTTTTATTAATACTAGCATGCATACTAGTAACTTTCCGCAATTAAACCGGTATCCGCTACTTCCCTACCTCAACCGAAGAACAACTGCCACTTCTCCTAGCTGCTGACGTCCTGGCTCGCTACCTCCGGTCTTCTCTTCGATCGAAGCCGGACTCTACTTCACACAGAAAGCTACAATTAAAACCGGTTTCACAATTTAATTTAAAAGGTTACGACAATTTCGATTTAAGTTCAAAAGGTGTCTTTTTAACTCGAGCGGCCTAAAAGCGGGATTACAACGAATCGGGTTCGAGCACCCGCGCACCGAACTCAGAACCCAGTGCACGATTTTGAGTCACGGATTCCGATGCACGGATCCTAAGGCACGATTTCCGAGGTATGGGTTTCGGGCATGATTCCCGAGGTACCTCGATTCAGCGTTTCCACTTTTAAAACTCGTTCTAAGTATGATTCAAACGTCCAGTTCCAAAACCGACCAACAGTGCTAAACGGTCCTAATTAAAAATCTGATTTTTACTTTCATTTTATTTTAAAACCTTTTTCCATTTAAATCCTTTTTACTTGAAACTGAATTTTTGTTTTACAGATCTTTTCTTTTCCAAATCCCTGATTTTGATTCCAACCAAACCCGATCCAAAGCGATTTCAGTTTCAACGGTGCCCAGATTCGAAGAGAAAACGAGACGAGAAACAAAAAGGGAATAGAAAGAGAAGGAGGCTTGGATTTGCATCTCGGTCGTCCACCGGAAAAGATATCACCGGCCGAGGCCTCACCGTAGGGAAAAGCGACACGGGGAGGTGTTGGACACGGCGGAGTACTACTCTTGCCTCAGATCTGAGCCGACTCGGGTAGTTTGCCTCGTCTCTGGACGAGCACGGCGGAGCTCGGGCGGTGGCGTTGAGACTGGACGGAGAGGAGTTGAGTGCGAGGTCGGGAGAGGGTGTCGGCGAGGGTTGAACCGGTGGCGTGAGGGCGTCGTGAGGGCGGCGCGTGTGATTCTGGAGCAGAGAAAGGGCGGCGAGGGGTCAGAGATGAGGGAGTAAGGGGCGGCGAGGTTGGGTTCGAGGGTTTGGCTCCGGTCTGAGTGGAAGTTGGGGATCGGGACGGTTGCGTGCGAGGTTGGGTTCGGAGAGGGAGACGGTGACGCCGGCGAGAAGCTTGGGTTTTGAAGGGCGTGGTTCAGAGAGAAACGGGAGAGGGTGAGGTCCGGGTTTCGCAGAGGATAGGGAGGGAGAGGCTGCACACACTGAAAGATAGCCTCTGAACTGAAACCCTGAAAGGGGGTTAAAACGTGCGGGCTTAGGGCCGGAAACATTGGGCTTTTGACGAGGATCGGGCCTCGGGCCCAAACAAATGGGGCTGGGCAGCTTGGTCTGTGCGTCAGGACTGGTCCGGACCTTTTTTTTTTTAAAAATAGTTATTTATTAAATAAATTAAATCAGATTCAAAAACCAATTTTTTTTGAACTAAAAAGAGATTAAACCCAAAATTCACCCTCGACGTTCCGGTCGAACAAAAACTTAAAACTCAAACCGTTTAAAACTAGAGCGGTCTTCACAATCTACCCTCCTTAAAAGAATTTCGTCCTCGAAATTCAAATCGAACGCGCTCGCTTAACCCCATCTCAGGGAACGTCCGGTAAAAACTCCCCGTCCACAGTCCCTCAAGCACACGGAAAAACACTTAAGCCTGTTGGTCGATACCGGAATCCTCTGCCGGTAGACGTCACACCACCACACGTAATTTGGTCGAGATATCTTATACCGGAACCGTCCGTTGGTGTAGGTATCATACCAGAACAAAACTCACATCGCATTTAAAACGGATACAACCCTCTGGCATTTCTCCTCGACTACTCACTTCACTTAACCAAGTATCGCGCACCCAAGCAACAAATGAAGTCCATGACCCGTTACTCGGACGATCGTCATCGAACTCCAAACGTAGTCACACCCTGACCAACCACAAACGGTAACACAAGTAAATGACATGCACTCTCAATCAGTTTACAAGTCGATTCACCCGCACTACCACGAAACTGAAGACATTACAAGTACCAGTCCCTCCGGCTCCGAACGGCGCGGATACCTCGCGCGTATCTAATCCTCGCGCTTCCATGTCAACTCTGCGCGATTCTTAATCGTTCACGATCACGCGACACTTCAGTCGCTTCTCGAGAAACTCGGGACCACACTGGTCACTATTAAACCTCAGGTGTGCCTTGCTTGAGCAAATGCCCGACCTACTATCCAACGCTTCGTGCGGTGCCATAGTGTTACTGGCCTGAAAGCGCTGCGGTAGTCGTACTCGGCGATTTGTTTCCCGATACCTCGTGAGGTACTCCCGCTTCTACCATACACAAGTGTACAACAAACAGAAGAATGTGATGACTGTGGGTTATGGGCCCACCACGTTTCCACTACGTCACTCTGATCTCAACGCCGCTCGGTCACCTCTCCAGATCGGGTTGACGACATGCTAGTGTTGTTGCGACCTTCCGTCGCTCGGGCACTCGTCTCCGATGTCCCGGCTGCCGACCGTGTAAACACACTGGCCCCCGTTCTAACGCGACGACACATACCGATGATCCTGATCCTGTTTGTTTCATACGGTCAGATAGTGCCTGTGGCCGGGAGAATTTTGCGTTCTCCGCCCTCTCGATTCTCGAGTCTCGTACGGTCCCGCAATACTGCTCAGTCGCTGCCGAGTCTTACGGACTCTCGCGGTATCTCTGCGACCTCATTCCACTGTTGTCGTCGTATCCTCCATATCAAACTATACCCGATTCATCAGGTTAAGAACTTGACCCAACTTCTAGGCTCGGGGCCCTCTCTCGAACTTCTTGCATCCATTCGCCTCGACGGCCACCCAAACTGGTGCAAACGGTCCATGCTGTAACTCTGGTCTCGCACCTCATCTCTGATACTCTGACCGTTGCAGCTCGGGGACCTGCTGGTTTTGCTCCTCTGAACCTCCTCAGTAGGAGTAAACCGGACACTTGTGCCCCTAACGGTTTACCTCTCCTACCTCGAGGTGCCACGAAGCAAGTACCCTCCACACGGGTAACGCCCACGTTTAGTTTCTTACCCTTAAAGAACGACGCGCTTAACAAACTAATGTGCACACACGGATCAAACAGTCACACTCGTACTAATAATATACTAAGTATAGTAGTATAGTCACACAAAAACACCCAATCAGAGAAGTTCGCACATTAGTGCGTCACACATATCAGCCCAACAAAACAGCATACTTACACAAGTCACACAAATCAACAATTCACAACACACGAACAATTCACAATAGGCAACAACAACTTGGAGTTAAAGTCTTAGCACAACCATTTTCCACCATAACATTCATGTCGATATCGTGTCGTTACAACCTAATTCAGGCGTCCCCGAACTACGTTGTAACAACCTGACACCCCCCCCCCCCCATTCACGTCCAGCTATAGTGACCCCTATAGCCAAACCGTGATGGTACATACACTTCAGTTTCTGCAGAAAATCGGGCTTGACCCATTCGTAAATTACACTAACCATCCGCTTAAGCGGGCACCCAAAACCCAACCTGCACAATTTACAAGAACCACATTACACAACAATACAACCGACTACCAGCAATTCAACTGACTACCAAATCGAGACTCTCTTCGTCTCGTTTATACGCTTAGGACATATCCGAGTTGCGTAACTGACACACCGAAACTCAACATCCTAACTCTACCCACCTAATTGACGTACGGTCCGAGGTTTGAAAGACATTTTCAAATGAAACCAGGCTCTGATACCAAATTGTCACGCCCCAAATCCAGTTTTGACCGGACTCGAGACGTGAACTAAAACAGTAATAATTTTAATCGAAAATAAAGCCAACAAGTCTCAATCTCATAATTTTAAAACTTCTAACAATGACACGAGTCGACATCTCGGTAAAGACAGTAGTAAAAGAGTTTAATAAAAGCGAATAGCACGTCTCTAGACTACTAGACTAGGACCCTCGCAAGCTCCCAAGCATCGAGCATCCAGCTAGCACACAAACCGCTGAGGACATGAAAAACAACAAGGTAAGGGGTGAGCTTTCGCTCACTAGGAAAAGTAGTTAAGGTTATAAGCAAGCGCTCACCACCACGGGTAACCGTCCAATTAAAGCATACTAGTACACCACACAACCAATTTCCAACGGAACTCGTAACCACAAACCTCAACTCAAGACCGAACCACACTTACAAATACGAGCACCCAAATGGCACAAACAACAACCAACACACCAAATAACAAGTCATCAACATAAAGTAAACTGTAAAAGCACAAACACGTCCCGTACCGCAGTCCCCTACTCGGTCGGCTGTCCACAGCCCGACACCATCATATCGTACAGGAACACACAGCGTCGGCATAAATATCTTCCCGTCAAACAACCGGGGCGCAATCTCAAATAGTTATACCGGAATCTCCATCGCCCTATACCTCTTTCCCGGAACTCCTTCGGGCAAAGGACAAGTAAAAAAACTTTCCCGGAACTCCTTCGGGTAAAGCACAGAGCACGTAATTGTCGGCCTAGACGTCCCACATCGGACTACCCCCTCGATGCAGGCTATCATACCGGAACCGCTACCCGGGGGACCGCGTATACATGGGACCACACCGTCGGCCTAGGTTTTACCCTACACCGACGTACCCCCTCGGTCATAGGTACCATACCGGAAACAACTCCTCGGACATACATCAAGATACAATTGTTATAATTAAACACGGCTTACCAAGCCCAATAATCTTACCACAACCAGTCACGTCGGTCTATCACTCACCCGACCATCACACATCCAAGGTTTCACATCAACACGAGCACGACACACTTGCCCACACATAACAACAACAGGCTCAACAGATATATTAAATATTGACTATTAAACCTAACGACACCGACTCACACGGCAGGCATATCAAACAACAACAGGCAACCAAACAGCAGACAACCTACGGCTCGACACGGCCGATCTACCAGCACAACAACCCGGTATCCGCTACTTTCCAACCTCAACCGAAGAACAACCGCCACTTCTCCTAGCTGCTGACGTCCTGGCTCGCTACCTCCGGTCTTCTCTTCGATCGAAGCCGAACTCTACTTTACACAGAAAGCTACAATTAAAACCGGTTTCACAATTTAATTTAAAAGGTTACGACAGTTTCGATTTAAGTTCAAAATGTGTCTTTTTAACTCGAGCGGCCTAAAAGCGGGATTACAACGAATCGGGTTCGAGCACCCGCGCACCGAACTAAGAACCCGGTGCACGATTTCCAAGGCACGGATTCCGATGCACCGATCCTGCGGCATGGTATCCGAGGTTCGGGTTTTGGGCACGATTCCCGACGTACCCCGATTCAGCGTTTCCACTTTTAAAACTCGTTCTAAGTCTGATTCAAACGTCCAGTTCCAAAATCGAACAACAATGCTAAACGGTCTTAATTAAAAATCCGATATTTACTTTCATTTTATTTAAAAACCTTTTTCCATTTAAATCCTTTTTACTTAAAACTGAATTTTTGTTTTACAGATCTTTTCTTTTCCAAATCCCTGATTTTGATTCCAACCAAACCCGATCCAAAGCGATTTCAGTTTCAACGGTGCCCAGATTCGAAGAGAAAACGAGATGAGAAACAAAAAGGGAATAGAAAAAGAAGGAGGCCTGGATTTGCATCTCGACCGTCCACCGGCAAAGATATCACCGGCCGAGGCCTCACCGTAGGGAAAAGCGACGCGGGGAGGTGTTGGACACGGTGGAGTACTACTCTCGCCTCAGATCTGAGCCGGCTCGGGTAGTTTGCCTCGTCTCTGGACGAGCACGGCGGAGCTCGGGCGGTGGCGTTGAGACTGGACGGAGAGGAGTTGAGTGCGAGGTCGGGAGAGGGTGTCGGCGAGGGTTGAACCGGTGGCGTGAGGGCGTCGTGAGGGCGGCGCGTGTGATTCTGGAGCAGAGAAAGGGCGGCGAGGGGTCGGAGATGAGGGAGTAAGGGGCGGCGAGGTTGGGTTCGAGGGTTCGGCTTCGGTCTGAGTGGAAGCTGGGGATCGGGACGGTTTCGTGCGAGGTTGGGGTCGGAGAGGGAGACGGTAATGCGGCGAGAAGCTCGGGTTTTGAGGGGCGTGGTTCAGAGAGAAACGAGAGAGGGTGAGGTCCGGGTTTCGCAGAGGATAGGGAGGGAGAGGCTGCACACACTGAAAGATAGCCTCTGAACTGAAACCCTAAAAGGGGTTAAAACGTGCGGGCTTAGGGCCAGCAACATTGGGCTTCTAATGAGGAACGGGCCTCGGGCCCAAACGAATGGGGCTGGGCGGCTTGGTCTGTGCGTCAGGCCTGGTCCGGACCTTTTTTTTTAAATTAGTTATTTATTAAATAAATTAAATCAAATTCAAAAACCATTTTTTTTGAACTAAAAAGAGATTAAACCCAAAATTCACCCTCGACGTTCCGGTCGAACAAAAACTTAAAACTTAAACCGTTCAAAACTAGAGCGGTCTTCACAACACTGCTCTCGTGTTGTGATGCCGAGGTTCCTTGTATGAGATTGCTCTTTCTTGTATCTGTTTTCTCCCCGTCGTGGGATTGTCTTGAGGCTGAGCTGTCATGCCAGCACTCGTTTCGCTTCACGGGTTTGTATCTAGACCACCTCTTATACTCCTTTTCATCTTCTGAAGAGTATCTATTTAAATTTGTATTCGCTGATAAAAAAAAAAGATATTTCAAATCCAGTAAAAAAAAAGTATGATATTTCAAATGTGTCGATCAAGTTCATATATTTTTATTCAATTAAATTTATAATTTTTATCATCTATATATCATCTTATTATCTTATATATATATTTTAAAATACGAGATAATATTATATATTAAATGTGTTTAAAAATGATAAACACTGAACCAATGAAATTGAAATAAACAATAGAACATAAAATAAAGTCGCTTTATAGGGATCCGGAGTTGTTTGGAGGATGATATTGTAGTAGCGTCTGACGATCACCGATACAGCGGCTCCAAAATCATTTGCATGGGCCGAGCAGGCCCAGTGTAGAAGTTTGTGGTGGTGGACTAGGTCTTCCCCCAGGATGTCAGCGTGCGTCGTCCTCCCTTGAGTGATACTGGTAATGCTCCAAAACGCGGGAATGCTGACCTCTGAGCTGGTAGGGAAATAATGAGCCGGTTCTTGGTGGTACCGCTGCCACCTTACGTCCAGGGGGGCGGTGTAACCGGTCGACCCCCCTCTGGACCACTTCGGACTCATTCCATGAGGCGAGGGTGCTGAAAACCCCCCGTCTCTGCATGTGTTTTCTCCTCCGACTGAGTCGAGCCAACCCGTTTGTGTACCCATGTAGCCCACTAACTGGACCCGACCCGACCCAGTTCCTTGGATCTTCCCTGGGTCGACCCACCTCACCTCCGACCTTGAAGACCCCTCCGAAGGTTCGCGATCCGCCGACCCATCGTGATGACCCAATTCTATGCATAGTAAATTTATTTACATCTAATCCATAAATGACTAAAAAATTATTTAATTTAGCCATGTATGTGAACAGTACTACTTAGACGACATAAAACATTACTACTCTCTGCTCTTCCAAAATTTGACATTTTCTTAAAAATTATTTAATTTAGCCATGTATGTGAACAGAACTACTTAGACGACATAAAATATTACTACTCTCTGCTCTTCCAAAATTTGACATTTTCTTAAAGTTTGTATAACAGTAATCTAAAGTGATTAACCAAATGTAAGAGAAAATTTTAATTTAAAATCTATATTTTAAGAAAACAAAATAATTACTTCGGAATGAACACTGACATAATGGACTCAAATATTGGAGCTCTTTAATGATTTATTATTGGGCCTTCAGAAAAACCATTACGTGGCCCATTCTAACCATTTTTGTCTCTCCATACAATCCGTGATGCATCAGGAAGTTTTGAAAAAGGATACAATATTTTTATTAATTTTTCAGTGTTTTAAAATAAAAACTGAGAGGATAAATTTATTGAGAACCATTCTTAATATAGGAACTGTGAGAACCAATCCTAACCACACACATTTAAGATCTAACATTCCCCATGATGCCACATCATCATCTCAATTCTACCATAGTTCATGCCACTTTCATCTATTCTCACAAAAGCAAGGGCATAATTGTAATAGAATGGTGTCATGTGGACAATTGTCCATTTTTTTTCCACCAATTCACTAATTTAATATTTCCCGATTCGTTTGAACTCCGATTAACTTCAAACTTGCGCCAATATTTTTCTTTTTTCAAGGGCTTTAAATCAAGATCAGTCATGAATATATTTTGAAGCACGAAAATAAAATTTTATATCAAGGTGATAAAAATAATGTTGAGCGTTGATAAATCTTCACTAATAAATGTTTTATATCGGAGTACCAAACTAGTGCTAAATGCTGATAAAAAACATGTAATGAGGTGATAAGAAACAAATAATGAGGTGATAAAAACTATTTTCAATTTTGATAATAAGTGTGATACACTAGAGTTTAACGTTGATAAAAAAAACTTGTGATGAGGTGATAAAAAACACGTAATTCAATGATAAATCTAGTGTTTAGTGTTGATAAAACTGCTGTTCATAAAAGGCACGTGATGAGATGATAAAAATCATGATCAGTTTTGGAGAATGGGGTGATAAAACCAGTGTAAAGTGTTGATAAAACCAGGGTAAAGTGTTGATAAACACAGAGCAAAGTGTTGATAAAAATTACCCATATATAATTCCTTTAAAAACCAGCCCCGAAATAATTTTTTTTTCGTGCTTCAAAAAAACATGTGATGGGGGTGATAAAACACACGTAATTTGAATGATAAACCTAGCGTTTAGTGTTGATAAAACTAGTGTTCATAAAAAGCACGCGATGTGGTGATAAAATCATGATCAGTTTTGGAAAATGAGGTGATAAAACCAGTGCAAAGTGTTGATAAAACCAGTGTAAAAGTGTTGATAAATCCAGAGCAAAGTGTTGATAAAAATTACCCAGATTTTTTTATATAAAAAATCTACCCCGAAATAATTTTTTTTCGTGCTTCAAAATATATTCATGACTGATCTTGATTGAAAGCCCTTAAAAAAACAAAACTAATGGCGCAAGTTTGAAGCCAATCGGAGTTCAAACGAAGCGGAAAAAATTAAATTAGTGAATTGGTTAAAATAAATAATATGATAGTTTTACTAAAAAACCCTTACCACTTACTAAAAAGTGCTGTTTTTTTGCAGTCAACAAGTCAACTACTCAATTACATCTCATCCATCCATTCCTAAAATGGATGACTTAGATTGGTTCTCGCGGTTCCTACGTTAAAACATGGTTCTCACCAGATTTCTCCTCTAAAAACTGATATCATAAATCATAAAAAAATATTAAAAAAACAGAAATTTATGGGGCAGAAACATGAAATTGTTGATAAATTTAAAAAATAGCCTAAAAATTACTCACCGTGATCATTGACAAAAAATCCTAGCCTAAAACTTTTTCTCTCTGCCTCATGATTATAGCTATGACTTTTGTCATGGCCTTTTGCATGACTATACTTCTCTATCATGTACTTCTTCTCTTCTGCAATTCTCTTATGGGTCTTGTGAAGATTTTTTTTGTTAGGGTTTCTTTCGAGCCGTCTTTAGCCATCGCGACTCTGGCTCCTTCCCGTCACCAATGAAGTGTCTCCCGATTTTGTTCGGTCCCCCCTCTGCAACTCCAATGATTGAACTTTGGCTCATCTCGACGTCAATCGACCTCACTGCCTCAGAACATCGAGAGCTCGAAGCCGCAGTCGTCGTCTCTCATACTGTCGTCGTCGTCTTTGACGCCATCACTGGCGTATATGATGCCGCAGCCAGCCTCTCTGAGGCCACCATCCCTGCAGCCGCCGCCGACTCTTCCTTCTCCACAGCCTCCACCGACGCGCCCTCCTCGACCCATTTCTCGATTTGGATCAGGCTAATCAAGTGAGTCCTTTTTTATTTTATCTAACTTCGTCTTTGTAGGGTCAAAAACAGCCTCGTCGGGAGGAATGTTAGGTTCTCCATGCTTTAAGGACTGGGTCCGGGAGGGGTCCCTGGTTAAAGCTCTACCTCATACTATTGATGCAGTCCTTGGTCAGGTTTTGGAGAAGGACTTTCAGTACTATTTTCTCATCCCCCATCTTTCATTCTTGCCTATATGGCACTTTAATTTTGTCTTTGACTGTTCTAGTACTTCCAGAGATTTTTGTCCCGCTGGGGCGGATGCGAGGTCTGTCAAGCAGCTTCGCAGGTCACCGTGAGTCACCCAGGGCACCTCGGGGACTCGATGAGGAGCCACACCCCAACCTCTGTGAATCAGACCCTCTGATTCTCAATCTTTTCTTTTCCTTGGCATACACGTTGGGTGGATGCTACGAAATAGCAAAACCGCTCAAGTTGAAACGGGGAAAGTCTCATGGATTCACAATGCCAAACACAACTGGAATAGGAACCACCCTCTAAAATCTTCCTAATTTCTAACGGGCTTTTAATTATAGGATTAGTATTCCGACTGTCACCAAAACTGTATCTCATTATGTTAATTGTTTCCATTTCTGAACGGTCACTATAACCCTTTTATCTTCATATCAATAAAATCTCATTCGAATGATAAAAAAATAATAGTAAAAGAGCTGAGAGCCGTTGGTTGAGTGAACAACTATTTTTCTCTATGCTGTCAGCTGCCTCGACACAATTGGCCCACTTTGGTTTTGGTTCGAGATCCTATTATTGGATTCACTGCGTTCGATCTTTTATTCTACCATGTATGTTTCCGATTCCGATTCCTTGAAACAACGTTATACACGCTTCAATGACACATTCACAAACACAGGTGATTGCAACTACTGGAAGATAGAACCCTCCTTCAACCTCTACCCTCAAAACCTCATTTTCCGGCACCAAGTCTGAATAAATTTGAACCTTGTTTTCTTTTACTAAAAGGTGCAATTCTTATTAGTAGTAAATCATAACAAAAGTGTGCATCAAGGAACAAGCTCCTTGACCGCTCGAAAAGAACAGACATAGAACAAACAGTTCCAAGTTCTTTTTATCACTATAACCATCATAGATGGTTTTGAAACTATAAATAAAACCTGTAGAAATAGGTATCGGGATGCCCGAACGGTCGCCATAAAGGAAGTCCTGCTCAAAGGTCTGAGTGTGAATTGCATCAGTTGTATTGGGAGGATATACGTGACACATGGTTCCCTCCCAGGAAAAGTCCTTAAATCTCTGCTCACTAGGGTTTGAACCTGCAAAAACGAAATCAGAAAAAATAAAAGGACCCACTCGATTAGCCAAAATCGAGAGAGGGGTCGAGGAAGGTGCGGTGGTGGAGGTGGCTTTAGAAACGGAGAGGGTCGATCAAAAGACGGCGGCGGATTCAAAGGCGGCTGCAGAGACGGAGGTGACTTTAGAAACGGAGAGGGTCGATCAAAAGACGACGGATATTACTGAAGCGGATGAGGCGCAGTCGCCGGAGATCGAGGAATTACCGAGAGACTTTGGCGAGGGAGATCGCAAGGTTGAGAAGAACACCATGACAACGGAGTAGAGGAACCGAAACGACTCCGAGAGGACAATGAACGGCTAAGCTGGGATGGCTCGTGAGGAGGCGACACCAAACCCTAGCACTCTCACGCATATTACCTTGGGGATCAAAACACTGACCAGGACTAGGCCGGGAGTCGGAGCACTGACCAAAACTAGGCCGGAAGATTGGATCACGCCGAGGACGACGATACCGCAGAGAAGGACAAACCCTAACAGGTAAATATAAGAGTCAACTGAAAAAGCTCCAATAATTTGAACCTTGTTTGATCCGTAGGGTGAAGCTATTTCACTAATATATTATTGTAGCACCAAATATATAACACGACAACACATTCCTTGAGCTATAACTAACTCGCATGAAGTACAATTACTATTACTAATTAAACACGAGCTACGTTCTAACCATTTATTTTTACTCCTTTCTTAGTTATTTTACTCTGGGACACTCATGAGAACAGAGAAGGCTAGAGTTTCATCACTTCAGGAATGGCCACCGGATACTCATGGATACAATCGGCCCAAGGTCCGTCAGTCGGAGTCTTGACGGTTCTGTTACACTTCCAAACGGCGCTAACACACTTGAATCCACTACCGAACGCAACTTGCCACACTCTACCCCCTCTCTTCATCCTCCCTTGCGCCTCTATGTAGCTCAGCTGGTACCATATGGAAGACGACGACGTATTGCCGAACCGGTATAGGGCCATCCTCGACGCCTCCACATTCTCCGCCGATAGCCGGAGGCTCTCCTGCAGCCGGTCGATGACGGCCCTCCCTCCGGCGTGGATACAGAAATGCTCGAACGCCTTCTTCAAGTCCGGAACGTACGGCTTCCACTTGAGGTTAAAGACCTTGCGTCCGATGAGCGTGACCACGAAGCGGAGCTGCTCCGATGCAGGCAGGACCAGCGGAGCTAACGTGGTGATGTTTGACTTCAAGGCCTCCCCTGCCACGGCCAAGAGGTCTAAGGATAAATTGACCCCCTCATGCCCTTCCTTGTCCGCCTCAAGGTAGGCGCAGCGGTATGCCTTGTCGTCGGCGCCGTGGTGGGTCCTGACCACGTGGACGAGTTTGTACTTGGCCCGCCAGCTGTAGGAGCGGCGGTTCGACAGGAGGACGGCGGCGCCACCCATCCGGAAGAGGCAGTTGGGGAGCAACATAGCCTGTTGGAACAAAATAAAAGAACAATGAACACAAAACAAGACGATTAGAAATAAACACTTTTTATTTCTTAGACTTCACAACTTGCCCTCTCCTTTCCGTTGTAGTATTTGGAAGAGAGGATCTCCGTACTGAGGACCACCGCGTTGGAATTGGGATGCGCCTGCAAGATATCACGAGCCACGTCGAGAGCGATGAGGCTGGCGCTGCAGCCCATTCCCGAGATGTTGACGGTCTTGACGTTGCTTCGGAGCTTGTACTTGTTGACGACCATGGAGGAGATGGAGGGAATGGGACAGAAGAGGGTGGAGTTGACGATGACTATGTCGATGTCTCTGGGGATGAGGCCGGTCTGCCGGAACAGCGCGTCCATGGTGGAGAAGATGACCATCTCAGCCTCCTCCCTGGCAAACGCCATGGTGGGCGAGGGCGGAATGTAGTGAGTGCCGGGCGGGAGGCAGGTTCGCTCCCCGAGGCCGGAGCGCGCGAGCATGCGAATTAGGAAGTGGACGGACTCAGGGTTGTTGCCGTAGATGAGTTTGGTGTGCTCAACGAAGGTTGCGAAGGGGATGCGGCAGGTCATGGGAGGCTTGAAGCAAGCATAGTCCACCAGATAGACGGTGTGTCGCTTGTACATCAAGTAGACTGTGCAAATCAACATGAAAGCAAAAGCAGAGCAAATCAAATGGACCTCATCGATATCCAGCTGAAGAGAGTTCCGGAGGTTAGCGGCCGTATCCGGGCTTAAATTGAGGTAGATAGGCAGCATATTCGTTTTTACTGAATTTCATAGGAAAGAAATTGAAACTGCATGGGGTTTATAGGGAAAAGGGGCATAGAGGTGGGTGACTTTGTTGAATAGAAGTGGGGCCTCCACATGGTCATATATAGGCAATTGTTTTAATTAACCATGTGATAAAATATAGAAATAACCAAATGAATAGTTGAAAGTTTTTTTATTTATTTTATGATTTAGCATAAGGAATTTTATTTCTTAAAAAATATCACATGAGATTAGAAAATGAGGGGTGGCTTTGACGAAATACTAATGTACATCTGTTCTATATGGGTTTGATCGATACTCAACCGTTTTTTATATTTCTTAATGATCGTGTCCTGATACACATTAAAAGAGGGATTTGACACATGGTCATCCCCACTTATCACTCTCTCGGGTGAATTTTCTTTGCTAGATTTGGGCACTCTCATCCACTTTCTTGGCATCATAGTTGCCCATCATCCTCGGGGCCTCTTCCTCTCTCAACACCAATATGCTGCTGACATCTTCAAATACGACACGTCCTCCAAATTAAGTGTTAAAGCCCTATCCAACCCAAAAGCTCGAACTGATGGGTGGAGGCACTAATATGCTTATCAAGTGTTCAATTTGTCCATACACTTTCTATGTGAGACTTATATTTCAACATTAAGTGCCTTGGTTAGTCCCCTCATTGTCGATCCCTCCTTATACATGCAATTCGCTGGAGCTCTTCGGTACCTATGTATCACGAGACCCGACTTGTCCTATGCAATACAACATGTATGCTTCTTCATGCATGACCCTCGCGTGGCTCATCTCCATTTTCTTAGTCACCTTTTTCGCTACATCATAGGCACTGTCTGATTTGGTCTCCACCTTACTTCTTCTTCTTCTGACAATCCCTCGATGCATACTTGGATACTTATTGGGAGGGTTGCCCTGAATCTCGCCGATCCACTTTGAGATATTGTGCGTTTCTCGGGGACAACTTGGTTTCTTGGTCCTCCAAACGCCAGGCCATATTGTCTTGGTCCAATACTGAGGCGGAGTACCGAGCCGCTGCTAATGCTCTTACTGAACTTTGTTGGTTGCTCAACTTGGTACTTAAGCTCTGGATTCCGTCTTGTCGTGTTTCTCTCATTTCTTATGACAATCTCTCTGCGGTCTATCTCTCTGAAAATACAATTCAGCACCAGTGCAAAAAATATATGGAATTGGATTACATGCTGTTCGAGAAAGGGTTCTATTAGGTGATGTTTGACTTCTTTAGGTTCATGTTGCTCATCAGTATGCTGACATCTTTACAAAAGGGTCTGCCTCTCTCCTTGTTTGATCGCTTTCTATCCGACTTGAGCATTTGTCTTCCTCCCGCTCCCACTATGTGGGAGTATTGAAAGTTATTAAAAGTTATAGTTTGTTGTTTCCCGACTCAATCATATTGTAATTATAAAATCAAACATTGTACACTTTCACATATATTTAAATGCTCTTCCATGGTAAATGATATCATTACACTACTTTCCTTTAAACTTAGAGGAAGAACCACCAAAAACAATAGACTCAAAATCCAATGACTCAAGCATTCATAAAACCTCCTCTGTCTCCTTCTCTGCAAAACAAAAAATTCTAAAGCTTGAATTATAGTCATTTATTCGAGTTTTATTAGATTTTGAGTTCGGAAATTGTCATAATGTTTTGATTTGGAAAAAGTTAGTCACATGGTACCCACAATCCCTGGAATAATAAATGAGCCACCAAAAACCGGCACTTAACAGTTTGAAGTCAACTTTTAGACATGTTTTAGGAATTGTTCCACTGTTTCACGATAATACTGTGTTTACTAAAATTGCAAACTTTGCCTGATTAAGTCAAACATGTAATGTATTTGCTTGTTTCTGTCCTTCTCTGGTCTAATTCCCTTAAATAGTATGTGTCTTTGGTGTCCAAACATGGAAGAAAGATCCCTCTGATCACCGAGAACATTCTATCGATGATGCTGAACAAGGGAGATTCTTTTTCTCAAAGACCTAATGACGAATAGAACACTTGATCTTTACCAGTCGTAATGGAGGAGAGCGTGAATCAAGCTGTATTGAAACTGGTAGCAAGACCCAAGCTGGAACAAGTTGCAGCACAGAGACCTTGGTCTTGAATCACACCAACCTTCATCAAAATCGACGATGAACAAGATTAGATACTGTCCCTTTTCCTCTACGTTGTGCTCTAATGCTCCAGCAATTAAGAATTTTTTACATGTTGCAGACCTTAAAACCAAATGTATCTAATTTCCACTGCACACAATCTTCATTGGAACAAACCAGAGAAGATACATTTAAATCAGAACACAAATCTCTGAACAAACCCAACTCCCACCCTATAAGAGTTCTTCTAAACCGAAGCAACCAATAGCCATTGTTCCAGAACACTTCCACTTTGTTCTTTTTTTAGTGCTAAGATGATAATGTCTCTGAAATTTTTGCTTGAGAAGGATATCAACAATCCAAACATCCTCACAAAAAAATTGACTCTCTAACCATTGCCAACAATCCAATCCAAACCTGAGCTCCCAAAGGCAACACATAAATTGTTGTCTGCAAGAAGAGAAGAATGAAACTTTGGCCATTTGTGATCAAACTGTTGGATAGGTCCTAGTATGCCAAGTCTCACTAATATATTCATCACAATCTTGAGTTTAGATGTCAATACTTTTGAGATGATCTTGTATGGAGCCCCTACAAGACTTATAGGCCTAAAAGCCCCAAAATCCAGAAGAGATACAATCTGAGGAATAAGTGTCTAAAATGAGGAAATGATAACCTTCCCTAAAGCTCCAAAATTATTCAAATAATCACAAAAAAATTAAAACATCAGCTTTGATGATAGACCAGCCCTTTTTACAAATAGCATGGAAAAACCATCATGCCCATGTGATTTAAATCCATCACAACTCTTAGCTGCAGAAAGGATCTCAGCTTCAGTAAAAGCCCTCTCAAGGAAACATGGTTATTAAAATTTCATGAGCACCCCCAATTCCAAAACAGAGCATATATATGCCTCTAAAACTGTAAGCAGAACAAATAAATAGATTGACAAGAAGTTGGTTCTTGATGAAGCATCCAATCGTCCATAAAAGAAATCGAAATGAAACCTTACGGAATGGATGAAGTATCTGTCTCCATTCAGAGAGTAGAACTCAAATGCATACTACATGACACTTGTTGATACCTCCCATTAAAGTTATTAATCCAACAATATAAATAGAAACTTGGAACTCATACCAAAACCAACCTAAGAAATCAAGAGATCAGAGATGTCTACATACTGTGTAACTGGTGGAACTGGGTTCATAGCAGCTTACCTGATCAAGTCCTTGCTACTCAAAGGCCACACTGTCCGGACCACGGCCAGGGACCCTGGTCTGTTTCAACTTAATCTATTCTTAAAATCCACGATTATAACATAGTAACTAATTAGTTGCTGTCTTGTTTTGATCAAAACTAGAGGATTTGGGAAAGGTTGGTTTCCTGTGGAAATTCGACGGGGCACAAGAGAGGCTCAAGATCCTCAAGGCTGATCTTATGGAGGAAGGAAGCTTCGATGAGGCCATCAACGGCGCTGATGGCGTCTTCCACACCGCATCACCGGTTGTCGTTCCTTATAACGATAACATTCAGGTACACACATCAACCTACCTACTTTAAACACCTTATATGTTACTTTTGATCAAAAAGATTTGAATAAGTTTGTGAGGTCGAACATTGTGCAGGCAACATTGATCGATCCATGTATAAAAGGAACAGCGAATGTGATGAGATCATGCGCGAAATCGAAAGCTCTGAGACGTGTTGTGATCACTTCGTCCTGCTCCTCGATAAGGTACCGTGACGATGCTCAGCAAGTGTCTCCTCTCAATGAGTCGCACTGGACCGATACCGAGTACTGCAAGCGCTATAAGGTAGGACACTTGGATTCTATGAGCTCCAAACTGTTAAAATATAACGTTATAATTGGACCGTCAACTAGCAACTTGATACAATCTGTTGCATTATGTTGATTGTGTAGCTATGGTATGCTTATGCGAAGACTCTTGGGGAGGAAGAGGCGTGGAAGATGGCAAAACAAAGCGGGGTTAACCTAGTGGTGGTCAACCCATCTTATGTGGTTGGCCCTCTCCTTTCGCCACAACCGACCAGCACTCTGCTCCTCATTCTAGCCCTAATCAAAGGTTGCTTAACTTTACATTAACAGTTAGGGTTTTGACAAATCCATGACACGTTATGAAATGTATAGCTAGGTGTGAGAGGTGAGTATCCGAACACGACGGTAGGGTTTGTGCACATAGATGATGTGGTAGCGGCACACTTGCTGGCAATGGAGAACCCGAGAGCCTCCGGCAGGCTTATATGCTCGAGCTCGGTGGCTCACTGGTCGGAGATTGTAGAGATGCTAAGGGCCAAATACCCATCGTATCCATACGAGCACAAGTGAGCCTTCCCTAGCTAGTATTTTTAAACACCCGTGAAGTATATAATTTAAGTTTGGTTGTGGTACTGGTACTGGTAATGGTAGGTGTAGCAGCCAAGAAGGAGACAACACTCCACACAGCTTGGACACGAGCAAGATCACTCACCTGGGCCTCCCTCCTTTGAAGACGATCGAGCAAATGTTCGACGACTGTATCCAGAGTTTCCAGCAAAAGGGGCTCATTTGAACTCCATAGCAACCTAGCTTTTTCTTCTTTCTTCACTCCTACAATATAAATGACAATAAGTTATGCTATGACAATGTGGCAAATCACATCTACGTGAAACATTTTACTATAACCGATCACTATTTTCACAAGCTCGGTAACATTTGAGCTTGATCAACAATAGATATTAAAAACTTTTTTTTTGAAAGAAAATATGAATTTTATTAAGAGAAAAGATCACACCTTGCACTACTAATAGTAGAGTGAGGGACCAAAGCACCACACTCTTGAACCATTGAACTACGAAATACACACCGAGTTAGGTTATGGACAACCTTATTACAACACCGAGACACGCAAAGAATTACCTCATCTCCTAAAACATCTAAAGAAGATCAAATGTCCTCCACACCAGGTCTTTCTATGACATCAAACCATCAATCACGAATAACCAAAACTACTTTCGAAACATCCGACTCCACTTCTCTAATTTGTCATCCCTCATCCAAACATCACTTAAGGCCCTCTCCCAAGTCCAATATCAACCCGAAATATCTGATATATCTTGACAAGTCTTTTCCTCCATAATTGTAAATCAAACAGAAGGTATTGGCCCCACAAACCCATATAATAAACTGGGCCTTCTAGAAACCAACCCAAAGGGCAAATCTGAATTTTGAATAGTGAATGGTGAAATCCAAATATATGTCAATCTGGTGGGCCTTGAGGACCCTTGCCTTTATTTTTTTGAGTCAAATTTGTTACGTATTATTTTGATAAAATAGTGAGAAGAAAAAGGAAAAGAATTATTTTTAAAGAGCCTTCCATCTTTCACGTGTTTAGGTTGATATAATTATGCATACACAAGTTGGATGAGAGCAAATCTAATGTTAAAATAATAAATTCGAAGGTTCTTTATAAATTGACCCACCTAATGTATAGTTTGAAGGTATTGAGAATTGTTGTTTTTTCCTAACGTTGAATGGTTATGTATAAATATCAGATGCTAAACAACAAATATATGTGTTGTGGTGGGACATGCTATGCGCGCCATAGCCCAAAGGTTAATAGTCAAAGACATTACTTACATTATAGCACCAAAAAGTCCAAACAAATCTATTATTGTAACCAACCCTTTGGTTTCTTGTCTTGTTTTGCTTGGAGCTCTAATTAGCTGTCTTTTGTAGCTGAATGCTATGTATCGTACTAGAAATGTAATCGCAAGAACACCAATCTACAAATCATATAATTTTCTTTGATCAGTGAAAAAACAACTTCATTTGAAATGCTAGAGCTAGAAAGGGAGAAACAATACATGTTGGTAGACGGAGGAAGATTACGGTGAATAAGTAGAAAATACAAGAAATAAAGAAGAGATTAGGATTGGTTCGACTTTTAAGCTATTTAAGCGCAGACTTATGGTCCCACCCAAAAAAGCTCCTAAACATCTATTTTTATATTTTTATTCTATTATCAATTAATATTAAAATCCAAAACAATTATGTTTTAAAGATCTCATTCTATTTAGGCAAAGACCTTATGTATTTAACTTGTTTAAAGGCCTTCTTTCGATATAATTGTTGTAAAGATGTTTCGTAAAAAAACGTTAAGATATATATATACACGTTCGCTTAAAGCCCCAAAATTGTTGGGCCGGCCTTGGAAGAGATGAAAGACGCAACACCAGACTTGGAAATATCAACAGACGAATCCTCGGGTTTTTAGCTTCGATGTATCTGGACTTTGAATTCAAGATTACCTTGCTATTGTTTCGCCTAAATTAGCCGAGTATTTAGTTATAGAGTTACCGTTCAGAAAACCTAATTTTTGGACCGTGTCTCGCCCTCTTACCAAATTTTATATCTACAATTTCATTTGATCTCTTATTATCAATAAAATTTCACATTATATGCTTGAAAAATAGGGAAATTTTCAATATAATACCCTGAAAAATATTTATTTACAATATAATACCCGAGATAGTTATTTTTACAATATAATACTCTGCCAAACATTTATTTTCAGTTTAATACCTATCGTTACTTTTCCATCTAATTTTGTGAAGCACATGCCCACTGTTTTTTCTAAAATATCAATAATATCCTTAAAAAAGTAGTCAACTACCCTTTGATTTTTCAAAATACTAATAACCTCATAAAAATTGATTTATAAAAACTGATTTTTAAAAATATTTTGAAATAAAATCTTATTTTTATAATTTTTTAAATAAAAAAACTGATTTTTATATATTTTTTAAAAAGAATGATTTTTGTGGAAAATTTTGAAGATAAATGAAGAATAATTTGATATTTTGAAAATTGATATTAAACTGAAAATAAATATTTAGTAGGGTATTATATTATAAAAATAATAATTTCGAATAGTATATTATAAATAAATATTTAACAGTGTATTGTATTAAAAAGAATCCAAAATAATATTGTGATTTTGTGTCTTGGGAAAAATATTAATTGTTTAATAAAGTTATTGACCTCTTGTCATGAAAGGACCAATGGTTATCATTTTACAATTGGTAGTCAAGGTAATACGGTATTGCTTATAATCACTCCAAATAAAACATCATTAGCTTATTTATTTACTTTATCTTAAGTTCTTACATCTTCATTTTGAAGGCTATAATTTATACACGGAGCAGGAAATTAAATTCAACGAAGGAAAAAGTATAAATATATTATAAGACTTTTCTTGATTAGAAAAATTAGAACTCGTTCCTCCAATAATTTATTTCACCGTTTGCTTTGGTGGAATCTTCCTCAAACGAGAAACGCAACAAAACCTTTAACTTTTGGTTGGGATACAATTTAGGAATGAAGGGGGAAAGCCTGAAAATTTAACTTATTCTTTTTGTCTAAAAGATAAAAACTTGCTGAATAATTAAGCACTATGCTTGTTTGTTTGTGTTGGTGGCATGCTTTCTATTTAAAAGAACCTTCATTTCAAATAAAAATCCAACATTTGGTCGTCTCTGGTGGCTCACTTTTGTGTTTGTGTCCATCAATTATAACATCTTGTGATCTTCGTTTGTTTTTTTATTTTTTTATTCTATAATTCTATTTTCATGTGTGAGAAGAAAGTATTAATTTAAAGAATTTATATAAGACATGGCCACAAATAGAAATAAATGAGAGATAAGCTCAAGAACATGTGTCCTCAGTGCATTGGACCTACTTGGAGATTTATTGTAGATCGTATATAGTTGCTTAATAGATGGACAACTTAGATACTATTGGTTTCAACAAGAGAAATTAGCGACAGCGATATGCAACCAACGAGAGGCACGAGTCAACTCAACTAAATTATTGCCGATAGCTCAGTTGATTAAGCTTGATCAGTCGCTAAGATAAGAATAGTCGCATGACCATTGTGCGTTGGTGGGGTTGGGGTGAAAAGGTAGTGGACCGTTTTTAGTAAACAACCATTTCAAATCCAAATCCGCTTGTCCTCCTCTAACTTACAATTTAGTTTTGGACCAACAAGTGGTGGCATTAAGATCCGATCATGCTTATTTCTTTTAGAATGATTATAAACAATGAGACTTAAGAACATAAATTCAATTTCAATTGAATAGTTTTTAGGTTCATTTTATACCGATATGAGGTATATATGATTTACAATAATTTAAACCAACATAGAGATCATGAAACCTCTTTTTTATATGGGTCCGTATAAAGCTCTCGATCTCAACGGTTTTTATGCTTGCTTCTTTCAGGCTGATCGGGATATTGTGCACCCTACATTGACTAGGTTTTTTTCCTGTTGCTGCGAGGTGAGATCTCTATTTGGGATGATAACCACATGTATTTGGTGTTCATTCCTAAGGTTGCATCCCTGGGGCTAATTACAGATATCAACAACTCATCAATCTATGTAATATTCTCTACAAGTTAATTACAAAAACGGTTGCAAACAAGATTAAGGAATTGTTACCAACAGTTAGATATGAGTCTTAAAGTGTTTTTGTGTGACGTATGATCTCAGACAATATAATTACAGTATTTGAGCTTACGTATTTTATTCTCTAGAAAAAAAGGAAGCAACAGAGGTTGATTTGCTTTGAACCTTGATATGAACAAGGCCTGTGACAAGTTAGAGTGAGGGTGTGTGGAGGCTGTCCTTGGTCGGATTATCAAACTTGTTGATTCGACTTATTATGGACTGTATCTCTTCCTCTAGCTTTAGTTTCAATTTAATGGAGAGATTAACGGTTTGATTTTTCCTTCTCGAGACTTGAGGCAAGGATGTCAGGTCTCTCCGTACCTATTCATTGGTTTTTATTGAGGTTCTTTTTGTGTTTTCTTATGGACACAATGGTTGCCAAGCGGATTAAAGGGGGGGGGGGGTCCCACCTCTTTTTGTAGATGACTGATCAAGTCAAGGCTGAGGAGGTCTAGAACATTCAGAGTGTTTTATCTTGATATGAAGAGCTTAGTAGGAAGATGGTGAATATATGGATGTTGGGGTTTGGCCAAAAGGGATTGGTTTGTACATAGCGGTCAGGAATCACTTGAAGAGGACATTGGAACGAGTACCTGTTTTCAGGTAGATGTTTTCTCCCCTTAACTTGTTAAGTGCTTGGCTTTGAGAGAGTGTCTGAAATGGTGTGTGGAAAAGGGGTGGCATTGGAAAATATTAGAAGTCGAATCGGATGCCTCGAATTATTTTCAGGTTTTCGCAGTCGATGGTTTGATGTCGTAGAAGACATTGTTTTTAGGACATTTGGTCTTCTTTAAATGTTTTAGGAAATATGGTGATTATTTGTGTGTCTCGATATTATAATGAGGTCGTTGATAACCTAGTTCAATTTTCTTTTTATAGTATGACGGTTCAAGAGTGGAATTCTTTTATCCTTCCTTTTTTTAATTCTATTGCTCGTAGTGTAAGGTGTAATCTTTATTTTAAATTAAGTTCTCATTTTTGTTGAAGTAAAACCAACATAGATATTATTAATTTTTATTCACAGTAGTCTATTTCAAAAGTTCAATGATTGTAAATATGCTTCAAATTCCTTAAAAAAATATTGTTTATAACCACATTGATGATTTGTAGTAATAGGCTCTATCAAGACATTGTTGAGCTTAACGAGCGAGTCGACCCCCAAGACATTTATCGGATTTTTGTACCAATAAAATTCTTCCAAGAGAATATTTTTATTGGACCGTGAAAAACTTGTTAAACCTGTTGACGTTTGGACTCAGGTGGCGCAAGCCCGACACTCGCATACTCTGTCTACTCAAGCGAAGGCGTTTGACGACCCGGACTTAACTTCAGAGGGTGAAGAGTAGGTTACTGATAAAGGATGATTTGTGTTTGTGTGTTTGTTCTGGACTTTTAATCCTCCTCTTTTCGGGCTTTGGTCGTTTAGTTCTGTTTGAGAGTTTCGTTGTAATCGTTATCTTTTCGGCATGGTCTTTCTTGGATAAGGTCTCCGACCTCTTTTTTTTAAATAGGTCTTTTTAATAAATTTTCAAGCTTATAAAAAAAACATTGGTTAGCTTGATTCTTGTAGCCAATATCCTAGATTAAAATCTTAAGAACATAAAAGCAGATGTTCTGAAATATGTATTTCCGATGAAACCAATAGAGCAATGGACAAAAAGAACATAGCAACCTAATCATAAAGATGTAAACAAATAGAGAAGCAGTGACGTGTAAAATGGCATGCAAAATTCACTAATAAAAGGGAAAAAAGGTTGAAGAAGACGAGTGAATGTAATAGTTTCACCACAAAAGAAGCATGTATCCTATCCGACACACAATCCTTAACCCTCAAATCCCATGTGTTTCTGGTTTGGTGGTCCTAAGTTTATTTTTAACCAACCAAACTCATCATTGTCGTCTCCTTCTTCTCTCTCGTAATATGGATCTTCTATCTTTTCCATTTTCACTTTTTTCCCTTTTGACTAATTGAGCAGAAAATTAAAACCCATTTCCTTCATTAGTCGACAGTGAAATGTGCAATAAAAGAGGGTTAATAAAAGAGGGTTGGAGACACAATCCATCCATGTACATGATAGAAATTTGGTCTCATTGAACAAGGATAAGCAGCAGAGCATGTGCCTTACACGAGCACGTGAATCATGGAAGAAGAATTAATTAATAAAACACGATCTCCTAGTAACCAAAATGTTTTTAATGAAGAAAGGAGAGAGATAAACACACACGTCCACGAGACAGTCACGAGGTATCTAAAAGAAGTTGGTGGTGCTCGACAATCGGCATTAAATTACTAACTCAAAGAGTGTGTGACTGTGCCCCAAAGGACAGTGTTAGATCTGTTAATAAATTAAAAGCGTGGAAAATGAAATTGGAAGACAGCTAAGACATTACAATTCCATTCCCCACATAAAAGAAAATCTACTTTGGCCCCACACCCACCCACCAACCCCATTGCTTATTTCCTACACTACTTTACATAATTTCTCATAAACCCAATCCTAATCTCCATTACCGCATTTCAACAATGAAGTTCAACATTATAAGCTAAACTAACCCCACCGGAAATTTCAAAGGCTACTACACAATACATAAATAAATATAAATATTATAGAACATTAGAGAGTAAACAACTAATGGGGAAGACGAAGAAAAGAACCTTTGGACGGCTCGAATAGCACAGGAAAACCCAAAGGACTCTCTTCCGGTCAACGGACAAAACCATAAACTATACTCTTCACTCAATCCACAACCTCAACAACACATTTGTTGCAGGCTATTATGGTTGCAGACTTGTTGATTCAAGACCTAAACATACTCAAAACTTGTAACAATAATAAATACTAAGAATCCTAACTGCAAAACTCGTTCATGGGCACGCTATGTTGAGGGGTCCGTTCATCCAGCACGCGAAATCATCATTAGCAAGCTCGAACTGGAAATCAGGAAGCTCGCTTGGGTTTTCTTCCTTGGATCCAACAATTGACAAATCATTGATGCTGCAATAGTCATCCAAGAGGAACCCATAGTCATCTATGAAGAGAGAACCAAGCTCTTCAAAGTTGAGATCTTGACCAATATCAGGCACGGCCAAGGGGTCATCCAGCAGACCCAAATCAAACAGTGGCTCTTCCTCAGCTGCAAGCTCAGTAGCATCAACAGCTTTGGCATTGCTCGCAGAGGCCTCCAGCTCAAGGACTGAGGATGGTGAGGTATGGGACACAACACTGTCCGAGCCCTCGGAGGAGGCAGCAGTGTGGTTGTTCTGCGACTTGGAAGAGGACATGTTGCTCTTCTCAGAAGCAACCATGGCATCGAACTCGAGCATCTTGGCCTGGTAGACACTGGAGGCCTCCTCCGGAGTGTTGAAGGTACCAAGCCATATGCGAGAGCCTTTCTTGAAAGGGTCTCTGATCTCAGCAGCCCACTTGCCCCATTTCCTTTGTCGAACGCCTTTGAACCTTGACTTGGAAGGCGAATCTCTGCTGCTGTTAATGGAAGTTTTGTTGCCTCCATTGCTGCTATCTTGGCAAGAACACTCGGTCTCAACAGGGAGTGAGGAACCAGGACATGGAAGGCAGATCTCGGTTATTATGCGCTTCCTGGCTCTCTTCTCTGATTCATCTTCACTCGAGGAGTAATCTGTAGCATCAGGGTCAGTGCAAATCACACGGACCTTCCTCCTCGGCAGCATCTTCCCTTCAGGCAGTGGTCGTCTCTGCTTGGACTTCTTACAGAGGTCGTTCTGGTTCACAAAGTGATTCCCAGGCTCCAGCAACATTATGAAAAGCACACCCAAAAAAGTTACCAAAACCCCTCAAAAATTGACCTACAAAACTCTCTATTCCCTGAAAATTTAGGGAAACTCAGGGAAAATCACAGTATCAAGTGAGGCTCCTTCTCAGGAACAAGAAAAGGTAAGAAAATTTCTTTATATGGAAACCACCGAAACACTCGACTCCAGAGCAAGTCCTGCAACAAAGACCCACATCAGAACCACCATTGAATCACACCTTGAAACAGAAATATAAAGCAAAGCGCATCATATCTAAGAAATAGTGATTAAATACGTTAAAACCCATATTACCTTTTTGATCTCAAACGCATCGAAGCAGAAGGGCACACAAGATGCAATCTCTGCTGGAACAAGCAGAGGACCATACAGTAGCGAGCTAATAACGCAGAAGAGCGAGAAATCCAGAGCTGCAACAGAGCCCCAATCACCACCAAAGTAGACTCAACCGACATATATCTTCCTCCTCAGCTTCTGTTCTATGTTCTTTCTCAGAACAACAGAGCAAAGCACGAATCTATGTTCCTAATTTTCCCCTACCAGAGTAGAAACATAAGGTAGAATCGATTAGAGAGAGAGGGGTTGGATGAACCGATGCGAAACCAAAAACACAAAACCCCCAAAACAAAACAAGAGATTAGAAATCTAAGGCTACAATTTTCCCTCTCACAACGGGACAGAGATCAGATATATAGATCTTATCGCTCCCCAGAAACAGTGACAGACACACACACACTATAGACCAGACCTCTATAGCTACTGGGATGTTATAAAAACCAACCTACAACAATTCAACGACGAACGACGCGAATCTCTATAGAAATATCACATTAAAATACATAAAAAATGGCAGGAATTAAAAAATAGAGGCAGAGCCATTCATGTATTGGAAATCCCACGTCAAAAATCATATAAAAATCATACCTTTGCTGGCCTTCTCTCTGCGACTGTGCCTCCTCTTTCTCTCACTATAGACTTCCCAGTCCCCTCTTACCTTTCTCTCTTCACTCTCTTTATATTCTATTCCTCCACGTCTCTATCGCTTCTTCTCGCTCACGCTCCCGAACCCATTCAACTTTTCCCAAGCGTTCTAAATGGGCACTGTCCACTGATATTTATTACAGTCTACTATTGTTTTAATGAATATGTTTTTTTTAATTTAAGGTAAATGCTGATGAGCTGGCATGAGGGTCATGCACATACATGATGCATGCATGATCTACCAGAGGCCCTGGCTTGGTAAAAATTAGTTATTGCCCATTTGACGTGATTCCATGCCCACATTAACCTCACTTCGCGACTGGCGCGTGTCGCCACTCCCTAACGTTGCACTCCCAGAACGTACA
Source organism: Erodium maritimum (assembly GCA_963921825.1). Lineage (NCBI taxonomy): Eukaryota > Viridiplantae > Streptophyta > Magnoliopsida > Geraniales > Geraniaceae > Erodium > Erodium maritimum. Next base: position 10,977,790 of record OY997594.1, read on the forward strand.
TACACGCGCTGGCTCGGCGTCTATGCGTTGCAACTTTATTTGGGAGAGGAGTGACTCCGGTCAGCGATGGAGTGTGGAGCAGTTTCTGTTGCCGTTTTTGGCACAATTTGATTGGTCGATATTAGAGCCGTGACTGATTTGATTTTACGATGATGCCATTGCTTCGGTAAAAAAGAAAATCCGAAAAGGGAACTTACTATTATCATACTTGGTCGATGTTGGTTGGCAGATTCATTATGATTTGAATTTTTCTTTGTATCCGATTATTATGGAGTAAAACACGCCGATTTTTACTATTAGGTAAAATTTGATTCTGAACAAATCTAGAATTGATTTTCTACCCATAAATAAAAATTAGAAAAAAATAATAATACTAAGGTGTTTACCTTTTCAACGACACAAATTGATTTATCCCATTATAAAACGAATCATTTTTTTCTTATAATAATAAATTAAAAATAAGCATATTAGGAATCGAATGGACGTATCAGTTTCTGCTGAAAATCACTGGATTTTATTTCATTTACCGTACTAAAAAGCCAAGGCCGTCTAATAATGATATATTCCACGTATTGTGTAAATTAATTAGTAGAGTCATAACGTTCACCTAGACAAACTAATATAACATTATAACAAGCAGTAGGGGACAGTAATAAAAGTGAACACGCCATGCACGTGACCGTGTCTGATTGGTAGTGGCAAATACTGAATCTAACGGCTCGGATAAGTCGAGCCTGATACTAAATAAAAGAGCAGCAGGTAGCGAAGCGTGATCTTGTCCCACGTACTGGCAGCTTTGTATTCAATTCCCTCACAAAGATTTACTCACTCTCACACATTATTATATACGCTCATTAGTCATAGATACTGCTCTCAGCCTCTGGGACCCTAAACCCTAATTAATAATCATTATTGTATTAATTAATGATCATCATCATAACACTGCATTACATGACATGTACCATGATTCATGCATGATGTAACAGACATGTGTTGACTTAATGCCAAGTGGTTCACGCATGAGCCGATTAGTGGGCCGACAACGTCACTCCCTTTCCCGCCAAAATTCCCGTTTTCTCGGTCGCAGTGGAGGGATCTCGAGACACGTGTACAGGCCTCTTGATAAGTGTACTCCAGCTGCTGCTCTCTGTAACTGCGACGAAACCTCCAGCTCTCATCATCCAGCGTCGTTTTGTGTCAAAACTAGTGATGATACTGTCGTTTCGAGCGGCTGCCTGTTTGTCTCTAGACCCTTGGTTTTGGAGTTTCCGCAAAATTCAAACACAATCATTTGTTGATCATATCCACGGAAAAATCATCGAGTTGATATATTGTGTTTTTGAATTTAAAATATAATCAATTGATAAATTTAAGTCTCAGCAAATATCTTTTGAAACGAGGATAATTAGTTTCTTAATTATGCATGATAAAAAGTTATTTTTTGGTGATTTATACATACCAACATAAGATGAGCCATATATGAACTTGGTGCTATTAAAATGAGTTCCTAGGAAGTTCTTTGACAAGCAAATCATAAGCTGAAGCTAAATATTCTGATAGCTGAAACTGAAGATGTTGCAATTAATCTGACAACAATGCAGAGCCTCTAAGCAAAAGCAGTACAGAAGATGCAATTCTCACTCTTGTGTGCAAAGAAAGGGATGAACATATCCTTGGCTCATCTCCTCTCCCCATCAATTAACCTCAGAACAATTGAAAGTACATAAAAGAAAAACGAGTCTGATGAAGGAACTAAAACTTACAGAACTCCCATCTGCCAAGACATTGCAAAGTTCTTCCCAATAGGCAACTGCAAACCATTGACATCAACCATCACAGTCTTTCTCTTATTCCCACCTTCCAATGTCTCCAGGTGGGTCTGTTCATTGACACTCAACTCAGCCTCAGTGGCAGCCTCTCCATTGATCTCGAGCGCAGAGGCCTTCCCTGTACCCAATCCAAGAACGGACACCTTCTGCACGCTCCAACCCTTGGATAAAGCAAATTTGCCCTCCTGAACTTCTGACCATACCTTGATCTTCCCCTTGCTTAGAGTTGCATGGAAATCAACATATGTTGAGTACCCGTTTCCAAGCTTCATCTCTGGAAGCTCGTCATCATCAAGGAAAACACTTCCTGTGGCCTTCCCTTCACTTGCACCGGCTGGGAAGGTCACCACTAAAGTAAATGGAGTCTGTCTTGCTTCCTTGGAAATCAGCCCACCCTGCTGCATTGGCAATATGGTGTTCTGATACACATGCACGTTGATCACGTGAAGAGGCGCTTGGAGTGTGAGGTAGTGCATTTCTTTTGACACGATGGTTTGGGACATGTCAAACAAGCTGTACCAAGTTCCAGGAGGAAACATTGCCTTCACCTCAGTCTTTCCCTGTGTGAGCACCGGAGATACCATGACACTGCTCCCAAGCAAGAACTGTGTGCTCACATCGTAACATTTAGTGTAATTTGGGAATGAGAAGAAAAGTGGTCTTGCGATTGGGGCTCCGGTTGTGTGAGCCTCGTAGCTCAATGTGTACAAATAAGGAAGAAGCCTATACCTCATACCGAGAGCATTTCTTGCTGACTTTGCTACTGAATCCCACTGATACAGCTCCTGTCGTGGTGAATAGAAGTTAGCATGATCCCTTGAGAAAGGATAGAAAGCGCCAAGTTCAATCCAACGGTTGCAAAGCTCTTCAGTTGGTTGGGGATAGAACCCACATATGTCTGCACCCACCATAGGCACTCCAAATATACCAAAGTTAAGCATAGTAGAAATCGAATACTTCAAATTCTTCCATGTCCCTTGATTATCACCGGTCCAATGTGCAGTGTACTTTCCTGAGCCCACGAACGTGGAGCGGGACAAAATAAAAGGCCTCTTGCCCTCAAGTTTTAATAAACCCTTGTGAGTTGCAACAGCTTGAGAGAAACCATAGAGACTGTGAGCATCATATTCCAACACACCATTGTAGTGAGTTGCACTTGTGGCTATGGTTTTGAACCCAATAGGTACTTGCTGGCCCGAAGCATTGATCTTGTAAGGTGGATCATCCCATCTTGTTGCAGTAACGTTCTTGCACTCCAAGCAGCAGATCCAGCCCGGCCCAGACCCAGTTGGACATTGTCCCTTTGGGACTTTGCACAACCCAGAGCAGAAATTTGAGGCCTCGTTCATGTCAATCCATAGACCATCAACAGGGACAAGTTCATGAAAGCGGCGAATTTCATCTACCCACCACTCCACAGTTTTGGGGTTGAGGTAGTCAGGGAAGTTGACTGCACCGGGCCAAACTTGAGCTAGGTAAGGTTCGCCATGATACTTGATGAACACGTCATTAGCAATTGCTCTCTGGTGCACGCCATAACTTGAATTTACAGAAATTCCTGGGTCGATGATGACAATGTATTTCATGCCCATTTTGTGTATCTTGTCAAGGAAAGCTAAAAGCTTTGGGCGAGGATAGTTTTTGGGGTTCAGTGTGAAGTCCTTGTGTATGTCCATGTGGTCATCATCATTCCAGATTACATCAAGTGGGATTTCAGACTTTTTGTAGTTTGCAACAACATCTTCAACAACAGATAGGTTATGGTAACCCCATCTACATTGGTGAAATCCTGAAGTATCCCATACAAAAGAAGAAAAATAGAATTAATAATTAGATCATCGCAATTTTATTACAAAAATTGCAATGTGCCACAACGCTAAGTCCCTAACCTACCAATCTAATTTGTCATGTGCCACAGCGCTCAGCCCCTAACCTACCAATCTAGTTTGTCATGACATGTTCATTCACTAAAACAAGTTTGTATAGCTTAATACGTCAACATGAGCAAAAGAACAAAATAAAAACACAGTAGATGGACAAAAGTAACTTAAGTTTTACTGCGAATGATCTTTAACTATAAATTATTTCCTCCACCGACGTTACATAGATATTATTCAACCCGGCAACAGTTATACACTATGCATAAACCAAACAACGTGACCTCCATAGGACATGAATGCCTGAAGACATTTAAGGGGCTACCATTTTGGGCTCCACTAGACACTAGTTGCTAAACAGAAAAATTACATAAAGATATAAGTAAAAGATGTCAAAAGTGTTGCATAAAGGGATTTGAGCTTTGGGGCTATGGCCTTATCTTGATTTTATTGTGTGGAGTTAGTGCTATAAAGGATCAGAAAGCAGTTGTAAGGATTATTTTTTTCTCTAAAGGATTAAAGATTGTAGTTCAAAGAAAGAGCTTTTAGTTTTTATAATGCAAATATAGGGGGACCCTACTCACCAACCTAAATATTAAAAAAGGCATAACACATTGCATATCCTACAGACAGAACCATGTGTGTACTTAATCAAAATTTAAAAAACCAACCATGTGGTCCTACTTCCTAAAGATGTAACTTATTCTACCTTAAGAGGTCAAGATCAGCAAATCTATAATCAAATCACCCTTTTGATTTGCTAACAACCGACCTAAGGTCCTGATTAGAAGAAACATAATTTCACATAAACAAGAAAGGTCTCTAAAACACACAGCAAATCTCCATTAAAAAACACAAAGACACAAAGGATAGTTTATGGATCAAAGATCTTGTTGAATCTTGACTGACAGCACTGTCCCAGATATCACACGAGCACAACAAACAAGAAACACATAATCATACACCTAAATGCACTTTTGACCTAAATAATGACATTTCTTAATCTAACACAAGAATGTTAATAAAATAAACAAATGGGTATTGCTAATGTGAAGGAAAAATGGCATACCGAAAGACCAGTAAGGCATTGGAGCTGGTCTGCCGATCAAGGCGGTGTACTGCTGCACAACATCTAGAGGTGAAGGACCTGAAAAGAAGTAGAAATCAAAGACACCACCAACAATTTTGTAAGTGAGAGAAGTGCCTCTGTAGAACACATCCATGCCATTGCTGTTGAGCAACAAGACGGCATGGGCATAGGGCATCCCACCCACATTCCTAAGATCCATGTAAACCGGGTGAGACCCGTACAGATCCGTATTTAGATTAACGGCCGCGGCATCAGTTGTGTAGAGAGTGTATGGGTCGTTCGGGTACAGCTTGATCCCGTGCGGCTGCGTGTTCTCGCCGAGGCCGTAGAGCGACGCATCCTTGGGCAGGCGGGTTGAAATCTCCAGGTACTGATCCTTGAACACCATCTCGCCGAACGGGTCGGATTCTCCGGAGCTCGAGTCGAAGAGGGTCTGCCCGTTCGACTTCCTCTTCACCGAGAACCCGAATGGGTCGGCGGTGTAGCTGAAGATCAGCTCCGACCCTGAAAACTCCATCGCCGAAATCGGGTCCTTCCGGGACCTCCCGATGGTCTTCTTCAACGCCGGAGGCTTCTCTCTCGGGAGAAGATCGTACGGAACCTCCCACCTCTGCTTCTCCGCGTCGGTGATGTGGACCCTCAACCGGTCCTCTGTTTCGTGCCTGATTAGCACATAAAAAACAAAACTTTAACGAACCGGCTCATGAAAAATGAATAAGAAAACAGAGGAATTGAGCTGCATTGATAAATGGGAAGAAAGAAGAAGGATGTTACATACTTGACGAAGAGCTGCAGAAGAGGAATATCGGGTCCGTAGACTTTGTTCTTCTGCTTGACCTGGAGATGGCCGAGGAGGCCTCCATCAGGGGTCTCCTCAATGGAGATGAGCTTGTAGCCTTTGCCAATCTTAGCGTGTGCTGCTCCATGAGCTCCATAGACGCAGAGTAGGAGCAGAAGCACGGTTAGAATCGAGGAGGAAGAAGAAGACATTGCTGGCCACTGACAGTGAGCTTGAGAGCAGAGTGTGGGAGGGTCCAAGATATAAAGATGAGGAAGAGGAGAGAGTCATCAGATGCATGTGAGGTGTACGTAGACACAATCCATATCCCACCATGTGATGATCATGGCTACGGGTCCCACCGCTTCCATCCTACGTGCCTTGCACTCACCGATATCACGCTTCAATTCAGGCAAATCTGAAACAGTGTCCGAAAAAATCTTGCCTAGGGCCGAATAGGGACCATTCGATCAATTATCATTTGACGGTGATAGCATGCACCAGTATGTAGGGAATCCACCCCGGGACCGTTCTTTCTAAACGGTAAGCCACAACAAGTTCTCACCGTGATTATCGGGATTTCGCAACAGCGAAAATTTCTAGTCTTCAGGCCTGAGAGTGAGGAAAGAGTTTTAAGTAGAAATAAAACTCAATATGGCATTTTTTTTTGAGGTCCAGCTATTTTATAGACAATGTTATATCATATATTTAAGAATCTGCAGTATCATACAAATGTTGAACCGAAACATAAAATAATTTACACTTAATTTAGGGAGTGAGCTCAGATCTGAGCCCGTGTCATTGTTGAAGACAGGTTTGGCTGATCAGACCCCATCTCTGCAAAATGATCCCCATTTTAGTGAGACAAGAGGAGACTCCAACTCTCAACCTCAACATTTACTCAACCATATGCAATATTCAAGGATATTTTTACTCATTTTGGCTTTATATTCAATTCAAGTCTCAGCCCTTATAATTTACAGATCTAATTGAACAAACAGATTAACTCAACCCAACTTCTTTCAGTCTTGTTGGAAGTTGGAACCAAGAAGCCTATTGTATTTGTGGGTGCTTTCATGACATAGTGTTTGGAGAGTTTAAGATAATATTGAAAAAACGAAACGTATCTCCCTTACCCAACGTTGTTGCTTCCACCTGAGATAATTCAAAATATGTCTGTCCCTAATCTCGATTAGCTTAAACCTAATTGCACTCAACAAGTCATTAATCATGTCACGTGGCGTGGAAATTGATAGCAGTTTAATATATTGTTGCGTGTGTGCACTGACTGTAGTGAATTTAAACCAAATCACGGTTATGAACAAAAAGCATGTTGGCTTGCACAATGGAGGCGTATCTTTGTTTGGTTTAGCAAATTAATGTTTGTGATTCAATATAATCCGGAAGATGCACGTTTCGCAGGAACTGAATCTTATGCAAGTTACACATGGTCTTCCTCGCCCAACTTAACACGGGAGACTTCAGACTTCTTGTCTATTTGTATTGTTTTTTTTTTTTTTTTTTGAGGTAAACTGGAATATTATTACGCTAGATCTGCGAGCACGAGACCTAAAATAGGTCCCGGTAAAGCATTACAATTAAAATAACAATCACTCCAATCATGCGCATTCTTTGCCAGCTCGTGTGCCACCTTATTGACCTCTCGACGAGCAAAAACTACCTTGAATCCGGTGAGTTCCTGCAAAAGGTTCTTACAATCATCTATAATTTCACCAATTGGAGCCAGAATCGGTTCCTCTTTAGCGATAACGAGCACCACATTCATACAGTCGGACTCAATTACTCCACTTTCCCAACCCATCGCCCGCACCCAGACCAAAGCCGCTCTGACTGTTAGTGCCTCAACAATTTCAGGGTCCCAAATTCCGGGAAATACAACACACTGTCAACCCGCAACTGCACCAGCTGCACTTCTACATATTAGACCGCCACCTCCTCCCAAATAACCCTCAGTCTCCCCGTCCACATTCACCTTCCAACTTCCTTCCGGTGGACGTTGCCATCGACTCCTGCTAGTCCCCCCAATTTGTGACAACCGGGAGTTACCTTGGGCTAATAACCAATCCGACAGGAAATTCTGAGCTGACCGGTACATTGCTTCTCCCGAACTCCGTCTTCCATTCCAAACCAGCTCATTACAAGCTCTCCAGATTTCCCAACAAACAACAGCCATGAATCCAGCTTGCTCCCGACTCAAAACACCCCAACTAGCCTGCAAAACACCTTTCACCGAGCCCTCATCTCCGAGCACAACTTCCGGGTACCGGCTCCATACCTCCATGGCCAAAGGACATCGAAAGAGGGCATGGACTCCGGTTTCCTCTTCTCCACAATAGATACAACCCGGATCAACATCCACTCTCTTCTCCCTTAGCTTAATTGCAACAGGTAAAACATTAGATGCTCCTCTCCAAAGAAAGTGATGAATTTTTGGCGGAATCCGGAGTTTCCATAAACTTTTCCAAAAAACATCCCCATCCGTCACAGTCCACCGACCTCCTTCTGTTTGAAGCTCCCTGTAAACCTGCCTTATTGAATATCTACCATCTTTGGCTCTCCCCCAATACCATATGTCATTGTTCCCACCAATACTAAGAGGAACCCGACATATATCCACCGCCTCTTGTGGATCAAATACCGAATTAATCAACTCTACATTCCACTCCCTGCTTCCCGGCTTCAATAACCTGCTCACTCTCCATCCCTCCGCAACTCTGGGCACATTTGAAATAACGCCCGAGGGAGACAACGTCCACGGGTCATGAGCTACCCACGTCTCCTCCCTCGTTCCAATTCGCTTCCTGAGCCCATCCCGAACCAATGCCTGAGCCCCCATAATACTCCTCCAAATTGGACTCGCACCTGCTTTAACCCTTGCCTGAATAAAATCAGACAAAGGATAATATTTTGACTTAAGCACCCGAGCAACCAAACTATCAGGGTTCTGCATCAACCGCCAACCCTACTTCCCTAACAATGCTAGATTAAAATCACGCAGATTTTTAAAACTCAACCCACCGCCCCCTTTGTGATCACATAACGCGGACCAGCTCCTCCAACGTATACCAGAACCTGTTTGCAGATTATGACACCAAAAGAATGTAAGACCCGCCCCCGGTTGATCCCGGTAAAACCGGTGAATCCTAGCTAAGTTTGACTTTCGGCCGGAAAAGTCAACCGATGACTCGGAAAGTCAGTCGGGACCTTTCCGGGGCCCAAAAAGCTTAGCCATTAGCACGGTTAGCTTAGTTGGGTCGTTTCCTTCAGTTTGACTGTAATATTGTTAAAGTCAACTGTCGGTCAAACTCGGGCTTAATATCGGTTATTTGTCGATAAATCTTGGAAAGCTGAAAAATTATTAAATAGGAGTGACCTCACATGACACTTGTCATGCTTGGCTTGGAGGATGAGATTTGGGGCTCCAAATGACCCTCATACCCCCCTAAGTTACCTTTAAAGGGATAAGACCTTAAGGGCTTTTGAGTAAATTGACATTTTAGGTCATTTAAAGGAAAGAGAGCAACAATTCAGCCCATTTGTTATTGTTGCAGCCGAAAATCACAAGAGAGAGGAGAGGAGGAGCTCACTTTCTTGAGGAAGAAGATAGAGAAGAAAGCTTGGATTTTGAAGCTTGTTCTTGGTCCTTTTGCCTTCATTTTCACTTCATCTTCTCCATCTCAACCATCTAGAGGTAAGGATGCTCTCAACTCTCCATTTCTTCCACTTCCATTCCTTGGGTTTTGTGGGTTTTGGCTTAAAGGGTGAAGAACTTGCTTATTTGATTGATTGCTTGGAGAAGAAGTAGTGAAGTAGGTTGTTGGATTGAGTTTTGGTTGAAGTTTGATGAACCCATTGAGGGTGTAGTTGTTGGGTATCTTTGGTTGATTATTTTGGAGCTAGGAGAGTTTAGAAATGGAGTTTGTGTTGAGATTTTCGTGAAATTCGACTTGGGGAAAACGGGGAAGGGAACTGTTCAGGTCTGATACGGAATCTGACCCGGACCGGGCCAGGTACCGGCACGGCACGAGCCTGGTACCGGCACGGCACACGGCACGGGACGGGCGGGAGTCCGGCACGGGACCTGATACGGTCCGTGTCGCTCTCCGGGCCGGTCTGTGACGCGTTCCGTGCTGGATTACGGGCCGGCCTGTGACATGGTCCGTGTTATGTTCCGGCACGGCAAGCCACACGGTCCGTATGGCTTTCCGGATCAGATCCCCAGAGCCCAAAACCCTTCCTTTTAGCTCAATTTGATTCCCACTTTTCCTCTTCAAACCTTGATCCATTTCTGAACATTGTTGTGTGTTTTGAGGAGAAGAACACTTGGTTGAGGAATCTAATTTGTGTTCTTTTGGTGGTTCAAAACCTTGGAACCTAGCTAGGAAAGGAGGAAGAACGTGGACACAAGTTAGAGGAGCTTTTATCACGCCGGGACCCGAGTGAAGAACAGAGAGGTGACCACCGGGCTTTTCGTCAGAGTGTTGAGAGGAAGACCTCGAGGTAGGGAAAGCCTTAACCTCTCGTTTACGATGCTTAGTATGCATGTTAGGCTAATAAAATTGGAAAGGTCCTAGATATGCCTACAGGATGCGAATAACTAGCATGATCGTCTTTCAATTACTAATAATCGGAAATGTCTAGTTGTGAACGATTAGGATGCCAATCACTAGTGTAACTCGCTTTCAATACTTGAGAATTGATTGTCTGGTAGAGGAGCCTTGGCAAAGCCCTCGGATTAGTTGCGTGTTAGGATCACATGCTTGGTTGTTGGTTGCTTAGTGGATAGGGTAAAGAGTCTAATGAAACTAGTGGAATTGCATGTTCGAATACTCGTTTGAAGGCTCTTATGATTGGTTGATTAAACTCGTACTTGATCGTTGATTGTATTCGAATGATACTTGTTTTACTTAAATGATTGCTTGGAGCATCGAGTATGACTGGTTGTACCGAGCGGTGCAATCAGGTGATCGATGCCCCGGTGGTTCAAGACTGGTAAGTGAACGGTAAGTTGTGATTATGTGATTCGTGTGATGTGTGTTGTGGTAAATTGATGATGTGTGAGCTATGTGTGACAATGGCTTGGTGGTTGTTGGGATTGGATTGTTTCGTGTTTCGGTTTGAGTGCGTTATTCAATTATTAACTGTTTATTATTGAATTGCCCAAGTGTACACTTCCTATGGGAGTAGTGCCTTGGATCCCGAGGACATAAAATCCTTTGGAGACGTTTTTGAGAATCCCGATGATAAGCGCCCCGAATGGTTGTTTCCGGTCGCCTCAATGTTATGCGTCTCCTCTAGATTTGAGGGAAAATCCGATAGGACACATCACATGTGGATCGGAGGGTGGAGACTTCATGTGCCACGACATTGGTTGGTTTACATATTGCTTGTGTTGTTGAAATCTATCTTGTTGTCTTGATGTTGACTTTATTGAGTTAAAGGTCCACCTTGTTATGTGTTTTCCCTACTGAGCGCAAGCTCACCCCTATGTTTTTACTGTTGTGTTTACAGGCTTGATTGAGGAGTAGAAGCTCGGGAGCTTCTCGGTTTGGGTGCATTATAGAGACTTCGTTCTTATCGCTTTTATGTTTTGAACAAAACTTGTGGAGGATTATTATTACACCCCCGGAGGGTTATTTGTGTTTTGAACTAAGTGTTACGGTTTCGTTTTGTTTTATTGGAGATTTTCAGGAACTAATCTTTGAATTACCATCTTTTATTCATTTATTACTAGTCATGCCTCGGGTCCGGGCAAGAACCGGATTTGGGGCGTGACAAAGAACATGTTCGTAATCAACTCAATATCACCAATCAGAGTACTCGGAAGCAAATAAACACTCATAGTGTACGTTGGCATAGCCTGTATAACTGACTTTAACAAGACTTTTTTGCGAACTTTACTCAGCAGTTGCTCATCCCAATTATTTAAGTTGCGCTGTATTCTTTCCTTGATATAATTGAAAGCTCTAACTCTGCTCCTCCCCAAAACTGCTGGCACCCCCAAATACGTACCCATATCCTCCACCCTGGTCATACCCAGTACTCCAACTATTTCATCCCGTACCTCCACCCTGGTCATACCCAGTACTCCAACTATTTTCACAAATGTACATTGTTATTGTACATTCTTTTTTAAACGAGTAAATTGGATAAGTGCATTACTGTGAAACATAAACCATACAAAGTAATACACAAAAATTTAGACTCCAGAATATTGTCTAGCTTGATCATAGTCAACTCAGCTCTCATGGACTCATAGAAACAGTTTACTTCGGACCGTAGACACTACCTCAAGACATCTCCTTATGATCATTTCAAATGAACAAAACATGACAGAAAAAATTCGACCACCGAAATGAAAAATACAACCTAAACAAAAACAGATATAATAGTAAAACAGGTAAAAATAGAGTTCTCTAACGGCTGTCTCGGGTGTGTGGGTATAGGCCTTTTTGGGACCGTCTCACCCCCGCCGGGTCTCCTCATTGCTCCGATGGAGGTTGTGACACCTCCGCATGTAGGTCCTGAGCCTCCTGCTCATCCCTCAACTAGTGACCCTGTGGGATCAAACCTATAACCTCCAAAGCCTTCTTTATACCAGCAGGCCTGGTATATTGTTGTCCACCCTTTCCTTTACCCTTGGTCTTCATCGCCTTCGACCGTATGGGACCCACCCCTCCAAATTGGTCCTGCGGGTTCTTCTACTTCCCTTGCTTCGGGGACAACCCACCTGCAAATAGATCTAGGAAAGATACTTTCTTCACCCTCCTCGACGCCAGGTTGTCAGGCTTTGTAATACCCGGCTGCCCCGCTAACTCTTTCGAGGATGCCCCTAGCTTCTTAGGAACTGCCCATTCTGGGGTATTTTTGACCAAGTTGCCAGACTCTGAACGGGAATCCTCCTGTCCATGCATCTTCTGAAATCTCGGGGGAGGTACTAGAGTACCCTTACTGGTACCTACCCTAAAACCTCCCACATAATCTCTAATCAAATCAAGGATGGCACGAACTGGGGCGTTCCGGGCATCCCCTGGTACATTCATCGTTCATACCCCAATCTACATACACCATAACTTGATGTCATCAGGTTGCATGCATGCCAAGAGCGGAACCAACATCACCGGGTAACCCTTGAAACTCCAGGGGGGCCGGTGACGTATTACCTCCATGGTCGCCTAAGGCGGAAAGTAGAAGGCCACCACGTCCTTTGTAAGGTACTAGATATGCAGGTCATCGACATTCTAGTGCTGAAGCATAAGGCCACAGAAGGCATTCTGGTTGAGGCATCCCGTTCCCGCAACCCTCCCCGTAAAGGAGAAGCGGTACCGACCATCCACAACAGTAGGGATGGCCTCCGTCAGGATCTCTATGACGTCGTCTTCATCTTCCCAGTATGACACCACTGGCCGCGTCCCCGACGTTGAACCGGATGGGTTTAGGAGGGCCCTCTCCGGATCTACTACAACCAAGGTCGAGCAGATGGGAGAGAGTTTGGAAGGGGCCTCTGTCGTGTCTCGAGGAGGCGATGTAGCCCGCTCAGACTCTGCAAGAGGCAGACGAAGGTTCGGCCAGGTCAACGCTTGGGCTACTGCGGAGGGACAAGGTCGAGCCGGAGTATGCATGTCCTCCGTTGTACCTCTTGATGATGTGTGGTGGTCGTGTGGAGGTGCAGGCAGTAAGGGCTTCAGATGCTCCGAATCTGGAGGAAAGTGGGCTGGGGGAAGTTCATATCTGGCAGAAAGGGTTTGGGAGGCGAGGTAGAGGCCAGTACGGTAGTGTCCGATAACGAGGCTGGGAGGGGTTCATGGAGGATCCGGTTACGGTGGTAAGGGTGCTCGGTTATGGCGGCTGCGGGCAGAAATAGAGGAGGTAGATGGAGAGGCTTTTTCAACCCTAAGAGACGGTTTTCCCATGTATGACGAATTCCTATTGTACATTTTTCATTTAACCATACTGACTTAAATTATTTTTTACTTAATTATACTGAAATTTCAAATTATTTCACTTTATTTTTTTTAAAAGTAAATAACAAAAATACATTTTATCAATTTTAATTTAATTATGTATATTAAAATTAGTTTTATCAAATTTTTTATTGTTATTTTTTGGATCGTAATTTATTTATCATTATTCATGAGATTATTTCATATATTCAGTGTTATATTAAGTTAAAATGAAATATATATAAATTAATTTTTCTTTATATTTTATAAAAATACAACGATTTCAAAATGCAATTATTCTGATATTTTCAAAATGAATGTTAACTTTGTCGTTTATTATCAAATTAGAGTAAATTTGAAAATTCAACATGGTTGAATAAGAAATTTTAAAGTCAGTATAATTAAATGAGAATTCACTACTGCAAATAAGTATTTGGGTGACAGATTGGATCCGTCACCTAAGAGGACGTATCTGTCACCCAAGTTCTCAGTAGGGTAAAGACTTAGGTGAAGGATCCAATCCGTCAGCCAAGTGTATCCGTCACCTAAGGTTTTCACTCTAGCCACGGATCCAATCCGTCAGCCAAGTGTATCCGTCACCCAAGTGCAATAATAGATTAATTAAAAAAAATTCTATCTAACCATAACTGCTCGACCCGCCACGCGCGCAGGCATGAGGTTCGAACCTCTGACCTCATGGCACCAAAGGTTGTGCCTTTTACCAACTCAACTAGGGAGTTTTTGTGTTATATGTATGTATAGAATATATATATACACTATTTAAGTTAAGGGTACAAAGTCATACGTTATACTACCGTAAGGCTAAATATGTTCATGCACATAGTGGAATTGACGATTTCAATCAGTACGTGTCGGTCTCTTGCATATTATATAATCAAGACCGCTCATCTCGTATGTACTATCCAAACTAGTATACGTATGTAAAAGAAACTATCATCGAACGGTTAATTCATCTTGAATATTGTGGTCAATTTTTTTTTTGTAAAATAGTCAACCCACTTGGGTGACGGATATAGCATGCGTGGCTAAAGTTTTCTCACTTGGGTGACGGATCCAGCATGCGTGGCTAAAGTTTTCTCACTTGGCTGACGGATAGTAATTACCTTATCTCACTTGGGTGACGGATCCAGCTATGCGTCGGCCAGGTTTGTCACTTGGCTGACGGGTACAGGATCCGTGACCTAAGTTGTTCCACTTGGCTGACGGATTGTTGTATCCGTGGCTAGAGTGCGAAAACTTAGGTGACGAAATCCATTTTATCCGTCACCCAAGTGGATTTCTGCAGTAGTGATTGTGTTAAAATCGATGGACTGTTATGAGATTATCCCTAGACTAATCAAAGTAATGGATTCATAATATCGTATGTACAAGCCTTGATATATCTCCTAGTATGAACGTGCATCCTTCTTATGTTCTCCTACTCACCAAGAACTCGATGAAGTAAACAGATTAGATGCTTCAATAACTTGTCTTAACCGATGAGCTGCACAATATTCTCTCAGGTGCTTAAATAATAGTTAAGAACACAATTTCCTATAATAACAAGAGTCAAGAAGTAGCTTTAATCAGATCATATGTCAGATGACTTATATATTTGCGCGGATCAAGCTAAAAACTATATCCTATAAAATAATAAAAATAATAAATAGAAGAATATAATATCATCAACCATTGCTGAGTCATTTGTTGTCTCTGCACTCAACAAGATGCCCTAATCTCAACTGTAAGTGACGGTCACACATTGGATCCATTACACAACATAAAACAAGGTTCTTGGATCCCTCGTGCTTTCGTATACATTTGTTACCGTTTTGTTTCTGGGTTTGGACGGTTCTATTTTTTCCCATCCCTGGCCTGAACTTTGTGGACTAGCCAACAAAATGTAACAGAAAAATATGTCGCATGATAACAAGTTGTAAACAGGGCAAGCTTTGGCCATGTCTTTCTCTTAATATGCGCACATCATGATCACAATGCACGAGTGCGACCATTGGAGCAGCATAAGCAATACAAGCATGCGCTGAGTTCGTCTGTGGTCTTATCTGCAAGTTCAAACCAGATCAGTGGCCAAGAAGATGCCTAAAGGACAAGGCCAAAAAAATTATACAGGCGTGGAATTAATTGGACCAAAGTGAGGCACATTTATTGTATATAATGGAGATGGACAGTGGACACCACACCGGCCTAGCTACAACTAAACCATTATGGTCCCCAAATCGTATAGGAGCTTCTGTGTTGCCATCAAAGAGAGCTTGGTTGGACCAAATGGTACTTGGTTTTGTGGGTTTTCAGTTCATCTTCTTGATTTTTTTGTCAAACAATAATTAGGACTGGTGGTTCATGTTACGTGTTTTCACTAAAGATTATTTAGTACTAGCTAGATGCCAAATGAACATGAATTGCATAAGACATAAGTCCTAGATGATACACATGTTTTGTACAAAAAAAAATAGTAGAGGAAAAGGTAACTACCATTTTATTTTGATCATCAATTGTAAACTTCCCGGTGTTGAGGATTCGTGTATTTGGTTGGGGGACGCGAAGGGGTACTCAGTAGGTAATTACCTTCGGGCTCTTGGAGAGAGTAGTTCAGTTGTGTTATGGACAAAGTCTCTTTGGGTACCGGGACTTCCTCCAAAAGTAGGGGCTTTTGTCTGATTGTGTTGTCACGATGTTGTTCCTACCCCTTTCTTTCTGGAAAACAGGGTGATTCCTATCCCGATCTAGAGGTGTTGGTGTTATTTCTGTGGCCTTCATTTTGAAGATAGTCGCCACTTTTTTATCTTATGTGATTTTGTATGGTCGGTTTGGTCTGGTATTATTCGTTGGTGGGGGTTGAGGTGGTATTGCCGCTCAAATGTACGAGACCTTTTAGTTGTTTGGTCGGGTTTAGTTCCGAGGTGGTGTAGGAAGGTTTGGACCCCGATATGTGGTCTCGTTGTTTGGGAAGTGTGGCTGGCTAGGAACAACCTACTTTTCAGAGGTGATATACCTCAAGTGGAAATTAATAAAATTTAAGAAATTAATAAAAACAATTATTAATTATAAAATTTTAAGGAAAAAATTATGGAAATTAATAAAATTTAATGAAATTTATTGTTTTCAAAATTAATAAAATTTTCTAAAAAAATAAATTCTGAAATTTAATAAATTTTTAATAAGAATTTAAAGATTTTTTTTTTTGGAAATTTTTATAAAATTGAAATAAAATAATTCTTTTGAAATTATTAGAATCCAAAAAATATTCTGAAAATAAATGATATTTTAATTATATTAGTAAGTTAAATAAAAAATAACTTATGAAAATTGTAAAAAAATAAATAATAAAAATTTAGAAAAGAAACAAAAATATTAGAACAAAAGATAATAAAAATTAAAATGTTATGATATTTTTAATGAAAAATCAAATAAAAATAATTATTATTAAAATAAAAAATAATTATGAATTAGTTAAAAAATTAGTGAATTATTATTAATTAAAGAAAAAATTAATAAATTAATGATGAATGGTAAATTTTTCTTTCAACTCACATAGATAAATTAATTCAACTGAAAAATTATAAAATGGTTATTTCATATATTGTTGTTAGTTTCTACTAATAGAAGTATGTGACCAATACTTTAGATATCGTATCTAAAAGTTTTAAGTAGCGGATTACTTTCCAGGACTAAAACAAAAAGATGAGTTTTTACCTTTGGCCCAAAATTATAATAGCATTTTAAATTTGAAGCTCCGTATAAAATAGGATTAATCACAGTTGGATACCTCCAAGTGAGTGTTAATTTACATTATTGTCCTCAAGTTTATATTCTCAATTTTCAATTTGTTGTTTTTTCTTTTTTGATAAGCGAAAAATTTATTGAACCTTTGCTTTCCTAAGATAGGAAAAAACAAGGCAGGAGATCAACCTCAGAAAGGGATCATCCCTATAACTGGAACAGGCTCAAAAGATCAACGCGACATAAAAGCCCAAGAACAAAAAATACAAAAGGAACGAACAAACAACCACCTAGCCTATTTCCTGCTCGGGTCCAAGCAGGCAAACGAGTTAGAGACCGGGACATGGCTTAGAGCTTTTCCTGTCGAGACAGGGGAAACCTCGTCCTTCCTACCCTCGACGTCCTCCAGCATAAGATGCGGGTTGATCTGATCGAGCACCACAGGACCAAGGTTAACAGCTCTTTTCCCAGCTTTTGAACGATATCTCCATTCACCCGATTTGTTTCTTGTTGCAATGTCGATCGTAAAGCTTGTAGTTTTGCCTCCAAAATCATCGGAGGTCTTGGCTCTAGTTTGATAGACAACAACTGGATCGATTGTCTTTTTGGACTGAGCCTTTTTAGGACGGCCTCGTTTCTTTGGTTCACCCTTTGGGGGTTTAAACAAAGCTTCCTTCCACGAACTACCTTGAAACTCGACAACCAAATCCCGAGGTCCTTCCACTTGAAACCCACCTTCCAAATTCGAAGCTACCAACCCGAGGAGGGCCTAAAGCAGTCTCAATTCTGGTAAAAACGTCAGCCAAACTGGGGTCCTCACGGGCCACCGTCCGGGCTTTATTGGAAACGAGACCAGAGCACCTTTGAAGGGCCAAACCAACCTGATCCTGAGCAAGGTCCGGCTCATGCTGACAAAGCCTCAGGCCCAGACTTGTCGTCACCCCAAGCCCGGTATAAAGCCCATCTGTCAGCTCGCGAAATAGAGACGCACGCCGCGAGAAGGACTCTGCAGCAACAAACTCATGCGACTCGATCTTCTCCAGATCTGCAGGGATCGACATCCCTTTTTTCAAAAACGCAATCCCCTGAAACGCGGAATCAACACCCGAAATTGGTGTGATTGACGCTGAACAAGGAGGCTCGCCGGAAAATTTGAAAGTCGGCAGCGACTCTAACGTCGGAGAACGCCTGATCTCTGAAACATTGCTAACCACTCCACAAGGTGCCCCCGGAGAGGCCATGCCCGTGTGAAACGCCTCACCTGGCCGATCAGAAACAAAGCTTAATTTCGTGCTCTGTTTTGCTTGGACAGTAGAGACGCCAGTACCAGGGCGAGCAAAAGCTACAAACAGAGAGTGACCTTTGTACTTAAAGCCATTTAAGGTTTAATTTCTTGGAGAGCCGATTCCGACGGCATGAACTCGGCGAAGCCAAAAACCCGGCCTCTACGACTTAGCTTTTTAGGTACGGTGACGAATTTCACCTCTCCGAACTGCGATAAAGAGTTGTGTAACCAGTCACCTGCCGTACCCCAGGGTAGATTGTGCAAGAAAATCACACACTCATTCCCAATTGTTACGGCATCATCGGAAGCTTCTATGCTCTGTTTCTTCGAACCGTCGAGTGAAACTGAGCCAAGGAGCTCCCTCTCCAAAACAGGGTCCGAAGGAATTGGGTCGGTTGCCCTAGCAACCTCTGGAGCAGGAGCTGCATCTCCGGCCTTACCATCACCGACCTTGAATGGCTTAGTCCTGCCGAAACTTGAAAACCTGACCTCTGTTTTTTCTTCAACCGATTTCCTTCTGGTTCAGCGGATTTGACAGCAGCAATCACTACTACATACTCTCCATATAAACAGATTAAGGTGGAGCAGAAGGAAGAAAACGAGAGTAAGGACGGGACCGGAGCCGGAAAAAGGCCTTGCCGTTTCTTCACTCGAGCCATTATACGTACATGTACTGGTACATTAATTGTGGGCTAAAGAATATATAATTTTCAATTTGTTGTGCCGTTATATAATCGATTATAAATAATTAGTTTTCATAAATTATATTGGTAACTCGAACTCCAATATCCTCAAACCTCACCCCAAACCTAGTTTAGAAAAATAGCCTCGATTTTTCAAGTATAAAACTTAAAATTATTAAAATTACCAATTTATTATAAAAAAGAACACGATATGTCTTTGATGACACACAACCAGGTTAGAGACGGAACAATACTCAGGTACCTAACGATCAAATAAGAAGTTTCAAGAAACCATGTTCTTTGAACCATATAAATTGTCAAGGTCTCAGATTATAAACCAATGTCAACCTAGAACACCTTATTTGATCTAGATTCATCAAAGTCACGGAGTTCGATTTGCTCTAAGTTGTGGTTGGGAGTTTCAAGGGTACAGTAGGTAGGGGTTCCTTACTACATTATGCGCGAAAATCGAAGATGGAAAATCGTACTACACAACGAGTTCATGAGATTCGACCACAAAATCGACCTTCATATTCTGTGTTGCATAAGTTGATATTTCGTGCGGTTCACGGGATTCGATAGCTAGTTCAAAACGGGTGGAGTTCATGGACTCCATAATGGTTTGACTAGAGGGCAAAAAACACGAGAGAACTTTTAAAAGGAAGAGTATTGTTTAAGGCCAGTTATGTCATTTTAGTATACTTTTGATTTTAGGGGTTTCGAATTTAAATTTGAGAGTTTGGATTTAGTTCAAACCTTGGAGTTTTGATCCCACGATATAAATTTGAGGGTTGTATTTCGGGGTTCAGGGATTAAAATTTATTTTGAGCATAATTTCGTCATTTTAATAAAATGAATATTAAACTAGTTAATTTTGTAATAGATTTTATAACGGTCTAAAAAATTTAAACCTAAGGATATCACAAAAATAAAGCTAAACTTAAGGATAATTATTGAAATTAATCCAAAACAATAACGACAAGGTTAAAGGGTGGAAAAAGGTACTTCAATGAAAATTATTACAAAAACCTTAATTTTCAATACATTTGTGTAATACGTTTGAAACATCCCCCCTCCCTTTCTTTTTAGCAAAAACCCTAGCTGTCAGAGTTGTCCTTCTTCACCCCCCCTCTACCCATCGGTGACACCATGGTCTCCATCCATGGATGTCGTCGGCGGTGTCCCCTCCTGCACCTCTTCATTCTTTCAACCTCTTTCTCCCTTTGCTTTCTCGTTCCTCTCTCTCAAGCCTCTCTCCCTGGTTTCCTCTTTGCCCCTTATTGGAGACATTGTTAGCAGTCGGAGCTTCACCATGCTCGCGTGCTGCTGCTCGGACTATCGTTGCTCGACTGGTCGGTTTTAGATATGGTAATCCAACGTCCAGATTTGTGCATCCTACCCGTCCCGACCTAGAGCTTACTCTCTGTATCGTCACAAGCAGTCGGAGTTCGTTTCCAAAGTCAGAGTTTGGCAGTCGCTGGAGTGGTGGTGCTCGTCTCCCCAGGTTCTGCCTCCCTCCCTCTCTCTGTTTTATGGTCCTTGGTATGGTTGGTTGGTTCCTCCGGTGTTAAGCAGAGATGGTGGTTCCTCCGGTGTTGAACGGAGTTGGTGGTTTGAGTAATGGGGGAAGCTTTTCTGGGTGGATGGGCCATGAAGTGTGGTGAGGTTTAGTGGTGGTGAGCTTCAGCAACTTTAGATCTGATGTGGGACTATTTTCTCGTACAAATTATTGCGGATCACGATTGGTAACCTCTGCTCTGTGGTGCTTGGATCTTAGGTTTGATTCGGCTTGTGTTGTCAACCGTCTTTCTTCTGGTGTAGCTGCCCCGTCTATGTTCGGCTCTGATTCGGTCTCTGTCTGGTTGCTGTGACTGGTGCTTTTCCCCGTACCGGTGAGATTTCGTTTAGTCTCCGACTTCGGTTTTATCTCTCTTCCTCCTTGTTTTCTTTGTGTGGTAGAGTGTTGTGTTGTTTAGAGTTTAGTGGTGGTTGGTAATCCACCAGCAAAGAAGGGTTGGTTGAAGCTTAAGCTTTGGGGACTTTTCGAGGTTTTGTGGTCGCTCAAAGTCATTTTTTGGTGGCCGTCTCGTGGATTCCGTCCCTCTTTCATGGATTTTTTGCCTGTCGACTTTTTGGGTGTTGGCCTCTAGCGCTTCTCCTCGGGCAGTTTTTGGGTTAAGTTCCCTGGACAGTGGTGTGGGTCTCAGCACTCGTTATATGGGTGGCTATCCCTCCGCCGTTTTGTTCCATTTCTACCGTGGGAAGCGTTTCCTAACCGATCAGGTTATTGATTTGTTGAGGATATGAACCTATCGTCGTTGCGTATGGTAAGGATCTATCTTCACTTGTTTCTTGTGGAGTTCTGCTCATTCCCTAGTTCAGTCTCATTTTGATTTTCTAGGTTTCCCTACTCATTGTTGGTAAGGGCTCGCCATCTTTTACGTGTTGGCCTCTGACATGTGGTGGTGGGCGTCAAGACCCATGTTGGATTTCGAGATGTTTCTATTTCTAGGTCTCTTGAGTATCGATGATTTTCCATCGGTTTATCTCTGTCGTTTTGCGGTATTGACCGCCGGCGTGTCGACGTCTTCTAACTTTTTGAGTTAGAGCACCGATGAGATTCAGAGTTTTCTTCATTTGCGAGTAAGGTTAGGGGTGTTCTAGGAGATGCCTAACTTTTTTTTTAGCTTCATGGTTGTAAAACTTGGGTTTTGGACATTCTTGTTGCTTTTTCTGTGCTTATTTAGGCTTTATGTTTGTAAAATCAGGTTATTAGACCTTGGTTGTCAGGTTTGCTCCCGAATTGGGTTGTTGAGGTTCCTTTCATAGGAACGCTCCTTCATTGTACTAGTTTGATTTGTGTAGGATCCCTTCATTGGTGTGAGTGATGAGCGTAAATTTTTCCTACATAATTTGACTATTTTCCTCATATTATAATAATTGCCGTAAAACCCCTTAATTGTCGATATTTTTTAGTGTTTCATAATATATCCAATATTTATCTAATTTTGTAGGTCTATGAAAAAGAAAATTAATGGTGAAAGAACGAAGTCAATCTGAGTTCTAACGAAGCGGAAATGAGCAAAAGAGCGAAAGAAAATGTCAAAATGGAAGAGCTCACTAGTGTGCGACACGTGGCATGTTTCAAGCCATCGAACCTTGCTGAGCAGCTGTTGGCCACGCGTGTCATCTTCACATGGCGCCTTCTAAGGTTGTAGATACTCATACCTTGAGTTGTTGACTTCCACATTCACCAACATGGCGACACAATCTCCCTCTTATTTGCTTCTACATGCCACACAACAGCTGGAGATTGTAGAAGCTTAGTGCCAAGGTCCACCAAATCTTGTCGGTCCTGAGCTCCACCCTCTCCCGACTCCTTCTTCCCTCTTTCTGACAAAAACGTCGCTCTTCTCGCCGACTAAAAACCCCCATGGCCAAGCAGCGTGCTCAGTGGATCGCTGCTCGCCTAGAGGTTCCTCAAGCTCGCATCGTCTATCTCCGACCTTGCGATTTCAGGACGACTGAGTAGCTGTGAACCTGTCGTTGCGTGAGCCTCCAACCACTCGGCCTTGCAATCAAAGATGGAAGATCAAGGTTGCATCATCGATCTTCGTCGTTTAACTGAGTCACTACCGGTGGTCTTGGCTCGGATGCACTACACAAGCACTAGGATGGGATTATCAGCGGTGGGATTAATATTCTGTTGGGTTTGATTTTTTTTCTTTTCCAGATTTGAGAATTTCTTTTTTAGGGATTTTTTGGGTTGCAATTTATGTTATGGATTTTGCTACTTCTTTACTGTATATCCATGAATATACTTCTAATTTGTTTCAATTCCTCTCCTGCCTTCACATATTCAAACCAAACCACAACCTCACCATCGAGCATTGTGGTCTTCATCCATATCTGGTCAGAGATGTTCAAGGATGAGATCTGGACATTATTTTTTAAAATTTCTTTATTTTAATTTTGGTAAAATGTACAATAATCCTTTGTCAGCAAGATCCACGGATGTGCTTGCTCTTCTAATTTTGTTCTGTGATTGTTGGTTTGATGGGTTGAAAATATAAGAAATAAATGGAAGGGACGATAAAGGATCATTTTACGGAAATTTTTACAATAGAAAATCAGGACAAAGACGAGGTAAGTGACTTGATACCGAGATCAATTTCTCATGAGCAGAATGATAACCTGTTAAAACTAGTTAGTATGGAGGAGGTTCGAAAGGAAATGTTTAGCATGTTGCCTCTAAAATCCATGGGGCCTGACGGGTTTAACCTCGGTTTTATTAGAGATATTGGCAGGTTGTCGGGGACCAGGTGGTTAAGTAGGTTCGAGAATGTTTTGAAACAAGGAGGTTACCGTAGGGCATAAATGGTTCAAATTTGGTGTTGATACCGATAGTACATAGACCTGATCGGATAGAGGACTTCAGATCTATTATGTTGTGTAACGTGACATACAAGGTGATTACAAAAGGGATGGGTCAGAGGATGAAGGGGTTTATGCAGGGAGTGATCTCTGAATCCCATAGTGCTTTACTACAAGGCCGCCTGATTACTGATAGCATTATTATTTCGATGGAAGTGTTACACGCGCAGAGGAACAGGAGAAAGGGTGGTGTGAGATTAACGGCCATGAAAGTAGACATGCGAAAGGCATACGATAGGGTGGACTGGGATTTTCTTGAGAAAATTCTACAACGTATGGGTTTTGGGGAGAGATTGGCGAACTTAGTTATGGAGTGTGTTCGGACTCCAAAATTATGGGTAACAGCAGAAGGAAGAAAAATTGGACCTATAATTCCAAAAAGGCGCATCCGGAAAGGAGACCCTTTGTCCCTTTATCTATTTATCACTTGTGCAGAAGGACTATCGAGACTCATCAGTAATTATGAGACCAAGAATCTAATACAAGGTCATAGGGTGGTCAGAGACGCCCCGTCCATTACACATCTATTTTTTTTTTTTTTGCAGATAATAGCTTCTTGTTTGGAAGGGCGTCGGTGGAAGAGGCAAAAAGGTGAAAGGAATTGTTGGGACTGTACGAGAAATCTTCTGGGTAGATGGTGAATGTGCATAAATCATCTGTCTCTTTTAGTCATAACAATTTTGGGATTGTAAATGAGAGTACTGTGGAGGTGATGGGAATGGAAAGAGTTGAGGATGTTGGTACACATTTGGAATTACCAGCAGTGGTTGGGCAAAGTATGTATCGAGTTTTCAAGTTTATTAAGGAGAGAATTCAAAGTAGGTTGAATAGTTGGGATGAGCTACTCCTCAGTAAAGCAGGTAAAGAGATTCTCTTAAAATCAGTTATCCAAGTTTTTTCTACACACACGATGAGTATTTATTTACTACCTCAAACACTTATTCATGAGATTGAGATCGAGATGAATAGATATTGGTGGGCACACATTAAACATGCAAGGTCCAAAATTAGATGGAGGACGTGGTCGGCTCTTTGTGATCATAAGGGTGTGGGGGTTTTAAGCTTCAAACACCTAAGTGATTTTAATGTTGCTTTATTGGGGAAACAAGGGTGACGACTGATGTAGAACCCGATGAGTTTAGTTTCGCTGGTAATGAAGGCTAAGTACTACCCTATGAGTAATTTCCTACAGGTCAGAGCCTCAATAGGGGCCAATCAGATCTGGAGAAGTATAATGGAGGCGTAGGAATTACATATACAGGGGATGAGGAAGTTTATTGGAGCAGGGAGGAGACATGGTTGGTCGAGTCGTGGATCTGCTCAGAATTTGGAAGGTTAGAAGAGGTGCCCATAAACATGGAATTTTAGAAAGTATGTCGACTCCTCAAACCGGGAGAGAGGTCATGGAATACCAAATTAATTTGGGTCTCTTTCTCGGACTTGGATACAGAGGCAATTTTGAGGGTCCCATTAAGCTCTTATTCTGAACAAGACGGATGGTCCTGGTGTCAGGCCCGTGATGGTCAGTACTCAGTTCAGCAGGCCTACAGGGAGACAAATGAGGTGGGGTGGGGTAACTGACACGTTTTGGAGGGTCTTATGGAGTTTAAAAGTTCCACCCAAAGTCAATCATTTTCTATAGAGGTGGGCTTCTGAACTCCTACCAGTGGCTACCAAATTGAGAGAGAGACGAGTTTCGATCTAGGTAAATTGTCTGTATTGTGGAGAAGCTGAAACGTGTGTGCACGTGTTATTACACTGTCCTAAAGCCTTAGAGGTTTGGAGCAAAGTCCCGAGTGTTCAGTTTGAGGGGGGGTTCAACAAAGGAGATTTTAAGAACTTGTTGGTCTTGTGTAAACAAAGAGGAAGCCGTGATGATATTGGTACTCTGTTGGGAATTTGGAAAGCACGCAACTCTAAGGTTTGGAAGGGAAAAGAGTTGTCGGGTGAAGCGATTATCCGATCGTGGCCTCCCTCTTAACAAGTTGGAGGGACGCCAAGTTGCAAAGCCTGATAGGGCACGAGAGGAGGACGGACAGGAGAAGCAGGTGGGTGAAACCGGAAGGGAGTATGTTGAAGGTGAATGTAGATGGGGCCACGGGGGGCCAAATAGAGAAAGAGGGAGGGATGGTGTGCCGGAATGGAGAGGGGCGGTGGTAAGGTGGAGATGCATCCTTTTTTCGAGAATGGGAGAACTGGAACTATTTGAAGCTCTGACAGTCTGAGATGTATTGCTATGGATTCGCAAGGAAGGGTGGCTGGAGGGGGTTTTGAAGTCAGATTGTTTGAATGTGGTATTAGCTATCACCAACTCAGAGGCTATCTTTGCTCCAGTTGGTGATATTATTAATGACTGTAGAAGATTTCTCCAAGACTTGTCAGGTATCACAGTCAGACATCTCCAAAGAGAGATAAATCAATTAACACATGAGTTGGCGAAAAATGCGAATGACTAGTCAAATTTAATGTTGAATTGTAATGATGTACCAGACATTTTAGTTGGCATTGTGGAAGCTGATTGTTCATAATAAAAATTCCATATTTTACTCAAAAAAATGCGTCCTAGACTTTCTCTTCTCGCACATGGAAATGTCCGCAACAATTAGGTTGAAAACTGTACGTCCGATGGGCCCATGAACTTTGGGCTGGGTGGATTTGCAGCCCTACCTTTTCGATTGGGTTTTAGATTTGCGGATGAAGAGACTGTAATTGCACGAAAGCTGGGCTTTATCTTAAGCGTGATATTGGCACGAAATCTGGGTAATTTTCTCTAAATGTCTTAATTGTTTTATCAATGCATATTTCACGGATTAAAGTATCTGTTGGTGAAGAATTTTATGGTTATATGATTCAATCAGTTTCTAAATTTTTTAGTATTTAAAGGGGCTAAGAAATGTGGGTCGAGACCAAAATTACAAATGAAGGTAATGGATGTCTACTGTTCATTCATTTATATAATTTAATACATTATTTTTTTTTGAGGAAAGATTATACTTGCATTCAATCATATCTCGAATAATAACAACATAGTCGAGGGATAAAATTCGATAGAAGTCGAGATAACGGTCGGAATCCCCCATTCGAAACAACATAAATGATGCAACACATTTGGCTGAAAATAAAATTTTCTGCACAATATGGTAGAATAGATACAACAACTGAAGATACGCACGATGCACAATACCAAAGAGGTAAATACAGCAAAGGGTGGCTGTCTTGTCTTGTTGGAAGACGGGTCCCAAACCATTGTGAAGAGGCCGAAAAGACTCACTTGTTTTTGGGCGCAACGGGTTTCCACTCCCCATTGGCCCCTACTCCCAAGGGTTAGGGTCATTGTCGATGTTGAGAGACAGACATCGACGGCCCGAGATCTCCTATGTCTGGCGTTGATGGCGACACCCGATAATACCGATTAAGGCCTAAGGTATCAGGAGATCGACGGTAGAGCAGATCAGGGGCACTTCACAGGTAGACTGATGAGGGAGAACAGAAAGGTTCAATCTTGAGAAGCCTAATTGTTCAGAGCGGGAGCCAGGTAGAATCGTGCACATATGGGCACTCTAAAAAAAACCCGGAGAGGTGGTGGAACTATCCCGACCCACGTGGGTGAGGGCCATAACACCGGCCCACATTAAGTCATCCACGACGCCGGCCCACATGAAGGCGGCCAATACATCGGCCCACATGGAGGCGACCACGTAAAACCCTATACGAAACAACACCTTCAGAGCAACAAATCACCAGAGAACGAGGGAGGTGGACGGTCGCCCCGGCTAGCCATAGCAAGTGACAGGGACCCTCAAGCCGTCCGGTCAGATCTAGCGAGGCAGATCCAAGAGTCGACAAAACCCCACCAGGGAGACTAACGACTTTTACTATTGAATGGAAACCAATAGACACACGTCGAGGCTGAAGCAAACCAGAAGCAAATGGAGTAGAAGGGCTCCGATGAGAGGTCGACGATGGCAGTGGTTTGCTTGGAGTCATGGCTGGTAGTAGAGGAGAGCCATGGCCCGACAACGAAAAACGAGCACCGGTCTAAAGCATTGTGTTCGGTACCGGTGAACTCCCATTGTAGATACTTGCTCCATGATTGGCTGTGAGACGAACATCCCAGAGCGACGAGGGGGAAGAAACACTATAAGGAGAGGAACTCCGATGAAGCGCGACATAGAAGGGTGGAATTGTCCTAGGAAGTGGAGAGCGGACACAGCAACAAACGGAAGCCCACAGAAAGGGGAAGGCCGACAGCAAGCAAGGAGGAGGAGAGTTGGTTACAGCACGACAAGGAGGACGACAAGACTCGAGGAACTAGATAGAGGTAAAAGGTGAGAGAAGGAGGCACCGAGAGACCGACGGACGATGAGAACCAGCCTCCACCGACAACCCCCGAGGCCAAAACTCAAGTGGCAGGCCGCGGCTTCAGTGTAAGGATAAGGAGTCCGTGTAAAATTTCTACAAAGAGAAAAGAAGCGTCTATCATCCATATTGTATAACTTTTAATCCTTAATTTAATACATTAATTAATATTAGGAATAATTGTAAAAATAATATCTTGAGTTATTCATCTTTTGCCAATTATTGTCTTCTTATTTTTTTTTAAAGTAATTGCAACTTTGATTCCTTTAAAAAGAGCTAGTACATATTTGAGGGTCATGACGGGATAAATATAATAACCCTTGTAACTATGTAAACGTCTAGGTTGTTGATGAACGAAGCGTCATTAAAGCTAAATAAGACAGAAACTAAAACTAATCAACGAGCATTGCTCAAGGTAGGGCCTGTAGACCGTTGGGTCCCCCGAAGGCGACACGTTTCTTCTGTTGGAAACCCGAACTTGTGGACGTCAGATTGACGGTGGTAGATGTGATAACGAATATTGATCAAGGTAGGGCCTGTAAGCCGTTGGGTCCCCTGAAGGGGACACATTTCTTCTGTTGTAAACCTGAGCATGTGTACGTCCGAGCGGCGATGGTAGATGTGAATCAGAGATTCCTCTCGGGAAGAGTCCCTGATTTCTTGAGAAAAAATTTTGAATCGTCGCTCAGTGATCATTAACCCTGCAAACCAGAACATAAACGATAAAATAAACCTTAGCCAATCAAACCGAGACCGAGGAGGAAACCGCGGAGGAGGCCAAGGCGGAGGATCCAGTGATAGCGGCTTCACTGCAGTTGTAGAGTTGGTGGGGGTTGCGTAGAAAGGAGGATCTGTGTTGAAGAAGCAGACGGCAACCACCGGAACGCGCCGCCCGGCAGGAAACCCAGAGCAAGGTCATGGGAAGCATAGGGCAACCACCAGAAGAGATTTCCGCAAATGGGAGAGCAGTGAAGGCCCCTAGGATGAGTGGGGATGAGGCCAACGTGTGAGGATGCGCGCCAGAACAGCGGAGAGGAACCGGACATCAGTCGGGAGTGGGGACCGAACCTCGGTGGAGGCCAAGGAGGTGGATACAGTGACGGTGGCTTCACAGACGGTTGTAGAGGCGACGAAGGAGGGAGACCGAACCAACGCTGGGAGAGAAAACCGAACCTACACCGGGAGAGGAGACCGGACGAACGCCGGGAGAGGAGACCGGACCAATGCCGGGAGAGGAGACCGAACCTGTGTCGGGGTAAGGCGCGACGGAGAGAGGCTGGAACCCTAGAACGGGATCACAGATAGGGGCCGGAACCGAGATTGTGGCACGAGGGAGAACTTTTCCTTCACTTGCAGGGTGCACGACGACTGCTACAACAATGGGTTGCGGTGTAGTCGCCGGTGCTCGAGATCCTACTAGACCTTCCAAGACAAGAGAAATGGATGCCCGAACTCCCGGTGGCACCCTAGAGCATGACGACGGCTTCATAACGGCGACATTATAGAGGAAGGCTAGAGTTGAGAAGTCTCAAACCCTAACAGAGCTAACTTAAACTTGATATAGTTGAGTTACGTATATGTTTTATTGTCTTCTTATTTAATAATTCTGAAAACATTTGTTTAATATGTTTTGTTGTTATATTATTTTATAATTTGTTTGAAAATTAATATTTTATCATTTCAAAATAGTAGATAAAAATGCAAATAAAAAAATCACTTTTATTTGTTTGGTTAGTTGCTCATAAGGCTTTACCCACTATGGAATACCTGGAGAGCAGAGGTATGCATATTTCCCTGAATAGCATGTTGTGCCCGTTTTATAAGGGTAGTTTTGAGTTTGTGGATCATATTTTGCTACATTGTCTTTATGCTTGGGAATTTTGGGCAAAGTTGCTTCGGTGGTGGAGATTAGTGGGCCCAATGCCGAGGCAGGTAGGGGAGGTGCTGTTGTGGTGGAAGGGGTTGGGCAGACGGAGTTGGTGGGTTGTTTGGGTTCGAGTGGGTTATGTGGCTTTTTGGCAGTTATGGTTGGTCAGGAATGGTCTTGTTTTTAACCAAGTTATGGTTACGGTGGATGCTTTGGTGGAAAGGGTGAAAAGCCATTCTTTTGGTGTTTGCTGGGATTCAGGGGCCTTTCGTGCTGGTGTGACGTTTGAAGATTGGGCCAGGGATCCGGTTTGGTGTTTGGGAAGCGCTCGGCCAAGGAGGGTGGCGGGTTGAGGAGCTTCAGTTTTTACTTTATGTTTTGTTGTTCTTTGTTGGGTTGGATGTTTGGATTGTTTATGTTGTTTGGCTTTTTTAAGCTGTTCTGGTATGCGGGGTAGATTCTTGCTTTGAGGATCGCCCCTTTGCACCGTTCTATTATCTTGTAGAACGGTAGCCTAATAAAATTTCTATCGCCTATAAAAAAAAATCACTTTTTAAAATACTTTTCTTTTGTACGTTCAAAGAAAAAGAAAATGAAGTGTGGTGAAATTTTGATTTCTTTTTGTTTTATACTTAATATATTTTAAATTTTAAAGAATCGTTTTTGAAATAAATTTGTACAAAGTATAATAAAAAAAATAAACTCACGAATTTTTTCAATCGTTATTAAAAAAAGGGTAAATCTCACTTTAATACCCTGCCAAACATTTAATTTCACTTTGATACCTTGGCATAATTTTTTTGCACTTTCATACCTAAACCAAACATTTAATTTCACTTTAGTACCCAACCGTTAATTTTCTGTTAGTTTTGATGGAAAAAGTGAAAAGGACCATAATACCCCTAACTATTACTCAAATTTTCAAACTCATGTCATTGATTCAGAATTTGAAAATAAGTGAAATGACAATAATACCCTTCATTGTTAGGGGGTTAAAATGAAAATTTCACTTTTTTTAAATAAATTCAGTTTTTTTATAAATTCAGTATTTATTTATGAAATTTATTTTAATTTTCAAAAATTCATATTTTAATTTAAAAAATACATAAAATCAATTTTTGTGTTTAAAATTCATTTATATTTTTAAAATTCAATTTTTTACTTTTTGAAACTCATTTATACTTTCAAAATCCAATTTTATTTTTATAATTCAATTTTTTTTTAAAATTCATTTTTTAAATTCATATCTTTCTTAAATTAGTTTTTTTTTTCTTTTTTTTAACTTCATACCATTTTTCAACCTCAGAAGACATGTACAGAACGAGTCTGATTTTTTGTGCAAATCCTCAAGAACACCCCAATCAAACACCTTTTTCATCTCTGGTACAACTCCTTTTCCCAACCATAACCCCCCAAAAAATTCCAGATCTAACAAATCCAAAACAAATAAATCAGAAAAATACCCTAATTTGTACAAATAGAAAAATTCCAAATTTGCTCTTTGTTGATGCATCAAAGAGCAAATCAGCAAAGAGTCTGATGAAATGGGATATGGAGCTCGACGAAATCCCTAATTTCTACAAACAATCTCCCAGAGCCCTAGAAAATAATTCCCTTCAGAATAGCTGAAGCCGACCCTGACTGGAGCTCGTGAACAGCTAAGGACGAGCACACGGCACTGACCGGAGCTCGTGAACAGCAAGGTCCGACCACCGGATCTGAAGCGAGCCGAATAAAGAACCAGTGGGGAAGAAGGGGGAAGGAGGAGATGGGGAAGATGGGGGAAACGGATAGAGCGCATAGAGAAGCCACCGCCGGCCCGAGGTGGTGGTCGGTGGCGCGAGGTCCGCTGAGTTGAAATGGTGGCATGAGATTTTGTAGAGAGATAAGTTGTGGCTGATATGAGATTGCATTAGATTCTAGGGTTTTAAAAGAAGCAAGGGTAATGTTGTTATTTAATATAAATTAATTTTAAAAATAAAAAAATGATTTTTATGTATTTTTTAAATTAAAATATGAATTTTTAAAAATAAAAATAAATTTCATAAATAAAAACTGAATTTATATTAAAAAAATTGATTTTATTTAAAAAATAGTGAAATTTTCATTTTAACACCCTAACAATGAAGGGTATTATTGTCATTTCACTTATTTTCAAGTTCTGAACCAATGGCATGAGTTTGAAAATTTGAGTAATAGTTAGGGGTATTATGATCTTTTTAATTTTTTCCATCCAAACTAACAGAAAGTTAACAGTTGGGTACTAAAGTGAAATTAAATGTTTGGTTTAGGTATGAAAGTGCAAAAAAATTATGACAGTGTATTAAAGTGAAATTAAATGTTTGGCAGGGTATTAAAGTGAAATTTTCCCTTAAAAAAATATTATAAAAAATGAAACGTAAATATATGAGATACACTCTCATGTAGTATCTCTCAGTCGGTGCTAACGTTACGTCTTATTTAGTGTTCTTCTCTCTGGTGACCATCTCGGCAATCTCCGACCATCCCACCGCCGCTGCCACCCGCAACCCCTCTTCGTATCATCACCGGGTTTGACCAGGGGTCGTTTTTTCTCGCCATTTTCAGCACTTGAAGACCCTCCTCCGTACGCCCGCTCCAAAACCATCCTCCTCTCCCAGATGATGGAAGCAGGTGATCGCACCGCCGTGCTCCACCGCAACTTGGACTTTCATTGGGGCATGTGGGTGCCGGTAGAAGGCCACAAAGGGGAATTCGCCCTCTCCTGAGATAAGGATGCGGAGGTCGTTGGTTGTACGAAGGAGGCGGATGCATCGATTTGAGGATCGAGGCCCCGGGAAGAGAGGGCTTCCACCTCACGAGTGTGTACGGCGAATTAGGAATAATGAACCATACGAGGTCTGTTACGTAACCTCGCCAGGTCTAATGAGCCGCAGACGGGAGAGTGAGACGCTATTGAGGAGACACGTCCCGTTCCAATGGGATTTTACACAACTAGATCTCAAGCCTCTTTCTTTGTGCTTGAGACCTCCTTGGATGCTTGGAATTATCTTCACAACCCTTTAAGTGTCTTCATCGAAGGACCAATATGCTAAGTAGACAAAACAAGTCCATCCGAGTCGAGATAGGAAAAGTGCAAGCCGAGATAGTAGCGCGCCTATATGAGAATAGGGATCCACTCCCAAAAATTTCATCTGGATTAGTTGAAAAATCTTGTTACAGGGTAAACATTCCGGGCCTGGTCAGAACAATGCTTCACCCTTCCTTTCTGTTATCAAATTCACAATTAAATTTGATCAAAGTTATATTTTATTATTCAAGTTCTTATTTTTTTTTCTTAGCAATTCATAATTCTTCTATGTCAAGTATAAATTTTAAAGCATGTGCAACATGTTTTTTTCGTGATGTAGAATTTGATTCCCAATGTTATAGTCGATGTAAAAACTTCACAACCGAGTAGCTAGAGATTTTTTCCCGATTTTTGATTCATGCACGAAAGGTTTAGAAATTTTATGGGGGACAGTACAAACTCCAACTAAAAGTTGTTACGGGTTTGTGCCTGTTTCGTGGCCTCATAGTAGTTTAAATTCACCCTTTACGCAGTCGTCCTCAATTGTACCTACTACATATATACATAAATATGAGAGTTTAATTTTATGTTGACAAGGAAAAATTCAGGGTGCAGCTTCGCCAGGAATCGATACATGGACTACAGTTCATGAATTAGTTTCCAAGAAGAAAGTTACGAAGACTTGTCTCTGTCTTCGGGAGGCGAGATTGGCGGCTACTTTTCTGTTTTTCGTTTCCTTGTTTCTCTTTTTAGGAAAAGACTAGGCCTTTTGACTCCCCTAATAGAGTCCCTTTGTAATCGTTGACTTTTATCCTGTACTTTCTTGATGCAGGCATTCCGATTTCTTTATTGGAATCGGTCTTATTATGTTGGCTTCATAAGTCCAAAAACACAGTATGAAGGAACTCCCAAACGGGGAAACATTTTGGAACTATACTTTAGAAGTGTGTAACTCGAGCGGGAATTTTCAAATGAACAAGTCGGACCAATTAAAGAATCATTGGAATAAAATGATCCATCGAGTAAGAAAATTTAACGGTTATTTGTGGAAAGCCAAACACATACACACACCAGTGGGAACTTCGACGTCAAGATTTACTAGGCAGCGCTGAAGATGTATGCATAGGAACAAACACCTAAATAGTTCGCCTATTGGCAGTGGTAGGTGTTGCACCGGTATGAGCCCGACTTCATTGTAGAGTAAGGCACTAAAGGTAAGAAACAAACAATATTGGATGAAACTAGTACATACGGCTCGTCTTTAGAACTGTCAGCAATCGGTCATCAAGTTGGTTTCAGTTATAGTTCATAACTAGATCAGACCCATCCCTACCCCGACAATGCGTCCACAAAATAAATCACGACCTAAAGAAAGGGATGAAAGTGAAGAAAAAAGATTAGGATATCCAACTTTTAGCAAAGTATTTCGTGGGATTGGTGTAAAGACCGGCAAATTAAATTGGGATATTCTCACGCAAAATGAAACGTCGGGGTAGATTTTTGCAACAAGTGGATTTTGAGGGGGAAGTTTTTTTAAAAAAAAAAGAAGAAGAAGAGAAGGTTTGCGCTGAGTGGGATTTTGGACCAGGCAGGATCGGGTTGGGCCGGACCAGCACAAGCCCAGACCGCACCCAGCCCAGTCCGAAACCCTAGCCAACCCTCTACCCCCAGCGCCGTCTCGTCTTCTCAGAAGGCACGCACGAACCCCGAGGCACGAAACCTCTCTCCCTCTCCCTTCAACCTCGAACGTCGCCAGCATCTCCGTCCCAGAACCAGAAGCTCTCGCCGGAGCTCGAGCCACTCCTTCTCCTTCACCTTCATCCTCTTCTCCACCCTCTCACCGCACCACTGCACGCGCAGGCCCGAACCACCACCGGACAAAGCTTTCGGGGTTTGGGTCCGGACGCGTTCGTCGGCGGCGACGAGAATCAGGAGGTCCGGATGGCCCCTCGTCGTCTCCTCCTTCTCCTTCGACCTCACCTGGACGGGAAGCGTACCCTCCTGGGCTCGATTCGAACGGCGTGGGTCGAAAAGGTCGCCGGCGAAGCAGAACCCTCCAGATCTGAAAAGGGGTGAGCGTGAGTAACGTCCCAGACGATGTCGTCGCAGCTACGGCGTCCCCAGCAACCTTACGCCGCTCACCGCCCCGCTTTCCCCCTCTACCGAGCGTGTCCGACGCCGAAGACGGTGGTCGGAGCACCCTGGCTCGCCGGAGGCATCGCCGGAGCTAGGGCATGCTTGAGCTCGGGCTCGAGCAGTTTTTGGGCCAGAAGATCTTGGGCCGAGGAGGCCTTGGGCCGGGCAAAGGATTGGATCACGAGAGGGTCAGTGTGGGTCTGACCCAGTTCGGGCCTTGGACTCAATTGGACATCAGAACCAGGTCTGGACCGGGTTCGAGCTCGGATCCGGGTCAACCCGGCAGCAAAGAAAATTGTTTTTAAAATCAGATTTTATTTAACTGATTTAATTAATTAAAGGTGAGAATTAAAGGACAATTTTGGATTGTTTAAAGAACCTTGGACGTTTACCGGTATTGATTGGACTTTTCTTTGTTAAACCTACACGGGACTTCGCCCGAGCACAAGGGCTTGGACCCGAGCTAGAAGAACGAAGACCCCGCCGGAACCCGTGCGAAGAACGGAGTGGTGACCACTCGGGCTTGTCATCAGAGTTTTATTAGAGGAAGACCGCAAGGTAGGGAAAATCTTAATTGTTTAATTAACGCTTAGTATGCATGATTAGGATAATAAAATCGGAAAGGTCCTAGAATTGCCTATAGGATGCGAATAACTAGAATAATCGCATTTCAATTACTAATAAATGGGAGAATCTAGTATGCATGTTTAGGACGATGACAATTAGTGAAGTGTGCTTTCAATACTTGGGAAATTGATTTACTGGTAGAGAGGCTGTGAAGAGCTCTCGGATTAGTTGTGTGCTAGGATCACATGCTTGATTGATAGTTATTAGGTTAACTTGAGAGTCTAATGAAACTAGATTAGCTTCTCTTATCGAATGACTATTTGTTCGTTCACATGATGATTGATTGGTTGAATGCATGCTTGGTTGATTGAGTGTTTACGTTGATATAATTGTGGGTTGAACGGATGATCGAGTATGACTGGTTGTGCCAAAGGGGTGCAATCAGGTGATCGATGTACCGATGATTGGTAACAGGTAAGTGTACGGTAAGTATGAAATGGTGTTGGTTGTCTTGGTTGTGATGAAAGCGTGTTCCGACGTGTGTTGCTTGACAGATGAATGAAATGCTTGTTCCTTTATTCTTATTCTTGAATGTATGTTCGTTTATTGGTTTGTCTGTTCGTTTGCTTGGTTTGGTACTACACCGGGGGGGGGGGGGGGGGGGGGGGTAATCCGGTGCCGATGAGGTGGTTGGAGTTGGACAGATACAGTGAGTTAACGACTGAGTTTAGAGCCTGAGGGTATTGGTTACTGGATATTATAAGAGTTGAGTATTGGCAGATCCTGCAGGATATTCATTGGTTACTGGATATTATAAGAGTTGAGTATTGGCAGATCCTGCGGGATATTCATTGGTTACTGGATATTATGAGAGTTGAGTATTGACAGATCCTGCGGGATACTCTTTGGTTATTGGGCCTGCGGGCATTTGGTTATTGGACCCTGCGGGGCATTGGTTATTGGGCCTGCGGGCATTTGGTTATTGGACCCTACGGGGCATTGGTTATTGGGTCTGCGGGCATTTGGTTATTGGACCCTGCGGGGCATTGGTTATTGGGCCCGCGGGCATTTGGTTATTGGACCCTACGGGGCATTGGTTATTGGGCCTGCGGGCATTTGGTTATTGGACCCTGCGGGGCATTGGTTATTGGGCCTGCGGGCAATTGGACAGTTTACCCTGCGGGGAAAGGATTACCTATGGTTTCACCCCAAGGAACTGCATCCCAGTGGGTGCACTACTTGGTCCCCCCATGACATATGGTCCTTAGGTGGCATTTCCGAATTAGTTTCGGTGCCTCGATGCATGTACCTCCTCTGGACCGAGGGAAAATCTGATGTGATGTGGATACTCTGGTGGATCGGATTATGGGAACCGAAGTGATCCCAGAATGTATCCACGGATCGGAGGCTTGAGAAAGCAAGTGGTTGGCAAGATACTGATAATTCCCAGTTTACTTTTATTGTCCCTTCAAATTAATTATTATAAACTTATTTATGTCACTGCTACTTGGATACTATGACGTTGTTGTAATTATTTCTGATTCTTTATCACTTCCTTATTTATTATATTGTTCTGTTGTTCGGTTTACATTTGTAAGCAGTTTATCTTTAACGTAAGGGTTGAGTTATTAAGGTTTTTCCTACTGAGCGTAAGCTCATCCCCTTTGGTTTCTAACTGTTTTACAGTAGTACCGGTTGTCGAGGGAAGTCAAGGCTCGGGAGCTTTTGGACTTCTTTGGGTTTTTACTAGAGTTATGTTGGTCTCTTGTATTGAACTTCCTTTATTTGATCATCTATGTTGGGCTGTGACTCACGATGTTCTTTTTAAACTATTTATTTATGTGTCGATTTTGACGGAGTTCGTATGAGATTTTGGAACTCTTATCTATCGGTTATGATTTCTTTTATTTCAACTCAAGTCACGTCTCGAGTCCGGTCAAAACGGATTTGGGGCGTGACAATTGGCCCCCCACAAAATGTCTATTTACCCTTAATTGATAACTATTTAAGTCCATCTCTTTAGTCATTATAAGCATCCAATAGTATGCAAAAACCGACATCGAAGATTAAATCTTTCTCTCCCAATTATGTTTTCATTCTCCCTTAGTTCTCGTGATTTCTCTACACGGAGTTGTGTTCACTGACGTTAGTCATTGTTTTCTGGGAGACCGCTGCCCATACATGACAGTCAAGTGTCTTAAGGAAAGTGGATTACCATGACTCGACTAAAAATCCAATTTCCTAATATGTAATCAGTATACTACCTGATTCGATGAAGGTATTTCTTATTTCGTTTTTATAATTTATTTTACTTCCTTGAATTTGTTTGCTCGTCAATATATTAACCCTATGTTTTCCTGTATTTCTAATATATAGTTTCTTTTTCAACGAATTTTAGTTTTTGTTATTTATAATATACAATACTTTACATAATTTATTATAGAAAATTAAAGTTTAAAAATGATATTCAATGATTTCAGATTAATATATTACAACTTGATTCATTTAGACATGTGGAGGGAAATGATTAATGGTTGGAAAATAGTATGTGGAAAATGCATGAATAAACAAAGACCTGAAACAGCCAGTTTTTTGGTGATTAAAAAAGACGCATCGAAGACCGACCAGCCTCGGGACTTTTAAGGCAACTCCGCCATTATTTTTCATATATTATTACGTTTCCAATTTGAATAGTGATTAAACGAAATTTCTGACCGGCTGCGTTACACGTTTATGCTTTGTCCTACCCGACGTCAGAGCCCTGTTTCCGGTGACGTCACATCGCTCACCATCGTCCATTGGTCGACACTATACTAAAAGACTCATAGCACCTAATTAAGTCACACACCAATCCTTTAAGCCTCGTGTTCGCATCTTTTCTCTCATCGGCGAGGATGAACTCATCGGGGAAGAGAAAGCGTAGCGACGAGGCAGAAAAGCGGGGGCAGAGATCGGCTGAGCCGGCGGAGCACCGTGAGGGAAATAAGACCACGGCGACGGATGATGAGGTGGAGGAGTTCTTCGCTATCCTGAAGAGGATCCACGACGCGACCAAGCATCTAAAGAGAAGTAGCGGAGATCCCGCCGCGAAAAGGTGGATGCCGGCTTTCCAGGCGGATGATTTCGGGGAGATAGACGGCGCCAAGGCGGCGGAGGAGAAAGTGGACGAGGTGGTGACGGAGGACACTTTGGGTTTGGATCTCAACTTAGTACCACCAGCATGTCCTGACGACCTCATCTTGTAGTTCATAGTATTAATCAAGTGATCAACACTAATTCCATATATTATGCGTATAATTTTCGTTTTGATGTAGTTTCCTTGAATAACCTACGAATTTGCTGTACGTACGACTAGTATTTAGTATGTATTTGGATATTGACTATGTGCCAACGTCAGCATATTATAAGATGCCATGGAAATTATCTGCTGCTTTATGTTTTTTGTTGTTGAAATAAATGCTTTAATTGTTGTAAATAGAGATATTATAGCAGAGTAAATAGAGCACTGCATTATAATTGCCGTTGTTGTTGTTATCACTGTCGGTTTTGTCATGTCTTTTTTTATGCAGTTTATGCTTGAAAGATTTCGCTCTCTCTTCCTGATAATATTCCGCCTATAAAGGCTTTGCGTAGGAGCATGCCGAAGCAAACCCCAGTCAGGCTTCCCTCTACACCTCCTTTTCTTCTGGCGGATCCAATACTGCACCCGCTCTCTACGGTCTTGGTGCCCTTCGCGATGGGTGCCTCCATACCGTCCCTATCGGAAAACGACATATATAGAGGACGATCAGTGAGGGCTAAGGTCGTTGCTTCGTCCGCAAGCAACCCCCCTTTGGCTCTCCCTCCGCCGCCTTAAGTCGTATCCTCTCTTGATCCTCCTGTTCCCCGTGTTGAGGACGAGCTTCCTCCTATTCCCCCATTGAAACGAGACCTTATGCGTGAGAAAGCTCTGGTTGGCCCTTCGCCTCCGAGCCCTAGGTCTGATAGCCTTTCGTCTCTATTGAATGTTTTCCCCTCGCTCGATGAGGTCCCGATACCCCCATTTTTTTGGGATCCTCTCCAGGACAAGGCTCCGATGATGGATAACAGAATGATGGCGGGGGGGGGGGGGGAATCATCTTGAAGGGACAACATCCCCAACTACGACGAAGATCTCCATCATCCTGGGTCTGCTTTACGCACCGCCGAGTATGGTCCGTCGACATCGGGTTCTATAATCTCACGAGGCCAGCTCTGCTCTGGGGACATTAGCATCATCGGTATCCCTAGAGTCCAACCTTTCTAGTCTTCAGGACAACATCTCATCTTGCTCGCTAGAGGATGATGAGGAGTTGGAGATCCTCATTTCGTACTCCCCGGTGGATCCCTCAGTCATCATCCCTCAGCAATTTGCAATGATGGGTAAGCTCTGGTCCTCTAAACCGCCCCGAAAGGAGGTGCTACTCCGGATCATCACCAAAATATAGGGTAGAGCTGCAAAGGGCGTAGTGATCAAGGACATTGGCCATGAGATCTTTTGGTTCTATTTCGAATCTAAGGAGGCTCGTGCATGGGTCAGGGGCAACAAGCCGTGGGATTTTGACGATTGTCCACTCCTCCTTGTGGACTTGGATTCGATGGCTAGGGAGCCTCCTACTCTTGGCCGACTCCAGTTATGGGTTCACGTCCACAGGCTTCCTTTGTTTGTGCGGACTCGAACGACGGGGGAAACCATATGAGGCGGCGCTCGGATTGTGTGTTGAGGTCACATTCGATCAATGGGGTAGCTGTTGGGGAGGAACAATGAAGGTCTGGTTCTGGCACCTAAAAGAGCGCCCCTTACGCCGACAAATGTTGCTGAGGTTCATGGAGTTTCTCGACCCGGTCCGGGCCTCTCTCACGTACACCAAGCTGCCCTTCTTCTTCTACAATTGTGGGATAATTGGCCACATTGTCCAAGAGTGCGACTGGGAAATCGTGAACGGGACGACGTTTGACTCCTCTATCTTGGAGTTTCAGAGGGATAGGGGCACAAAGCCGTACGCGACTTACTGGAGTACCCAAGGGTCTTGGTTGAAGACCGGGAATGTGTCCCTGAGAATTTTACCTAAGGGCACCTTGCCTCGTGGTAGGGACCCGATAGTATCCGCAAAAACTGTACCTAAGGGTTCAGGGACTTGAGGAATTACCCAGGACGGGGCGGTGCACCCCGGTTGGTGCAACTGGAGAACCTGCCAACTCTCTAGAAGCAAGAAAACCGAAGTTTCAAGCTTGCCTAGTCACATAGATAGGCCTCGATTTGGAGTCGAAACTAGAACTAGTTTTGGAGCTGCAGCTAGTAGCGGCGTAGGGAAGAGGGGTTCGGTTGGTGAACCCCAGGATGATCAGGCGAGGGCTAGTAAGCATCCTCGCCAGGAGGAATGTTAGGTCCTCAAGCTTCGGGGACTGTCTATAGGAGGTGTCCTTGGTTCAAGTCTTGCCTCCTACTACTAATGTAGTCCATGTTAGGGCTTTTGAGCAGGACTTCCATTTTCGCTTTGGTGGATCAGAATTTTTCTATCGCACATCTATGTAGTTGATTTTCTGATTTAATAATACTACACCTTTCAGACAAAAAAGAAGAAGAGCAGTACACAAAGTATGAGGAGAATAACAGACACCAACTCTCTTTTGCCTTCTGATTAGTGTGTATAACTCATTATATTTTTCTTTTATTTATAGAAGAGAGGAATGATGTATACACAAGGGAGTAATAGTAACTTGGGTGGGATGTTTTGGCCTCTTGCAAGAACATACGACTGATTTTACTCTTATTATTTACAAGTCTTGACTTTCAAGACTTTCACCTTCTATATCATATCTCCTTGCAATCAATGATGGGGACCAAAAATAATTACAACACCCCCCCCCCCTTTGGACACTACCATTCATAAAATAGTATTGGATGTGCTTTAAGTTGTCTCGCTAAAAACATTTTCAAGAAAACCCAGTGGGGAAAAATCTGAATAAGGAAATAAGAGTGCAGCGCACAATCCATGATCTCCATGATCGTTGCGCCCCCTAAAAATTGACAAGTTTACTTTCTTTGCTTGCTAACCCGACACATGTCAATTCTATATACTAGCTTCTCAAAAGTTGATGTAGGTAAAGTTTTGGTGAATAAATCGGAAAGATTTTCACTGGATCGAACCTGCTTCACATCTATCTCATTACTCTTTTGAAATTCAAGAGTATAAAATAATTTTGGAGAGATGTGTTTGGTTGTATCCCCTTTGTTGTAGCCTCCTCTGATTTGAGTTATACAAGCTGCATTGTACTCAAATATTGTGGATGGGGAATTTTCCAGAGGAATGCCGATTGAGCTCTGAATATGTCGAATAAATGATCGAAGGAACAGACACTCTCGGCTAGCTTCATATAGCGCTAGAATTTTCGAGTGGTTTGAGTATGTCGCACCCAAAGTCCACTTCGTTGATCGCGACGAAATGGCTGTCTCATTGTAGGTAAATGCATGTCATGTCTAGAGCGTGCTTTATGGGGATTGGATAAATATACTGCATCTGCATATCTAACTAAGGCAATGCTTCCCCTGGACTTAAAATACAAAAGTCTCAAATCTTTAGTTCCGCTCAAATAACAAAGTATGTGCTTGATACTATTCCAATGTCGTCGAGTGGGTTTTGAACTGAACCTGGCAAGTATATTTACTGCTAACGTTATATCAGGTCGCGTACACTGTGCCAAATATAACAAAGCCCCAATAGCATTTAGATATGAAACTTCATGGCCAAGTATCTCTTCGCTTGCTTCTTTATGGCGGAATAGAATCCTCTTTTGATCTAGAGATCGGACGACCATAGGAGTACTGAGTGGATTAGCTTTATCCATGCTAAAACACTTCAAGATCTTTTCAACATATGCAGATTAATGGATCAAAATGCCATCAGACAAATGCTCGAGCTGCATGCCGATACAATGTCTAGTTTTTCCCAAATCTTTCATTTCAAATTCCTTTTTCAGGTAGTCTACAACTTTGAGGATCTCCCCTAGAGTCTTAATCATATTTATGTCGTCGACATACGCTACTATAATAACAAATCTAGGGTTTGGTTTTTAATGAACACACATGGACATAAAATATCGTTCTTATAGCCCTATCTGGTTAGGTACTCGTTAAGACGATTGTACCACATCCCTACCGGGTTGCTTTAGTCTATACAAAAACTTTTGTAACTTTATTGAACACATATTTCTAGGGATATCTATCATTGCTTCAGGAAATCTCAACCCATCGGGGAGTTTCATATAGATATCGGTGTTTAAAGTACCGTACAGGTAAGTAGTGACAACATCCATCATGCACATATCAAGTCGCTCAAAGACCGATAGGCTGATCAAGTATATGAAAGTGATCATATCCATCACTAAGGAATATGTTTCATCAAAATCGACCCCTGGTCGTTAAGAGAATTCTTGGGACACAAGTCTAGCCTTATATCGGGCGACTTCCTTTTCTCAATTCGTTTCCTTGTAAACACCCACATGTAACCAACATGTTTATCATTCTCTTGTGTTTTGGAAACGGGCCCAAAGACTTGGCGTTTTTCCAACGAAGTCAATTTTGCTGGAAATGCTTCTTCCAACATAAGCCGGTCATCTTATGACAACATTCTTCAATGCTTCGAGGCTTAAAATAAAATTCATAGATTATCTTATTAGCCACCGCGAACGCAAAGACTTCCTCAACAATAGTTGATTGCTGATCCTAGGTTTCTTTTATGTGTGAGTAATTCATATGAATTTCCTCATTTATTTTCTCTTGCAACTTATCAAGAGTATTAGAGCCTTTTGACATTTCATAAACGATTGGTTCTTCTAAAACCACCCTCTCTAGTAATGAGGCTTTCTCATCCTCTCTTTTCGTTTTACATTTTTGCTTCTAGAGACAATTTCTTTTGATCCAACTATCTTCCACGCTTCAGGCGTATACTAGAGGAATTGATAGCTTCTTTTGCATATCACCAATTATCTTAATTTTAGTTGGTACATTGATAGATTCTATAAAAGATTTTGTCATAATTAACATGGATCGAAGCCATGATATGTCAAGATATTTCAATATGAACATATCGACATTCATCATACCCGACTTCAAGTCGATGGTATGTAGTACTTGGAACTTCTGCTCCAACATACATCAGTCTGCTAGTATTTGGAACTTCTAGTCCGACATACCATCATATTTGTAAACTTCGGGACACAAATATGCGATCTCATAAATTCATTCACAAAACGACTATGCGACGAGCAAACCCATGGGGTAGCCAAACTACCCATATGTATATAAATTTTCAATCTTCAAGCCTTAAGCTAAGTTATAAGCAAGCGATTTGCATCTTGAAACTTCTAGCCCAAAATATTATGAAATTTGTAAGCTTCGGGTTACAAATACATATAACCACACAATGAGCGAACTCATTGGGTAAAATAATCATAAAATTGTAAATATAAACATAACCGCACATAGAGAGAACTCGTGGGGTAGTCATAATAAGTGTATAAATTAAATATAAATATATAACCGCAAAAATGAGCGAACTCATGGGGTTTAATAATATAAATACAGAAATCAAATATATATATATATATATGTAATACCGCAGAACGAGCAAGCTCAGGGGTAGACATAATAAATGTAAATAATTGCATAGAAATTTTTTAGGCTTCAGGTCTTGGACACAAGTTACAGTCTTTGGGTCTATGGTGTCGTCTTGTGACCATAATACAAGTTACATGTTGCAGGCATGTGGTCTGTATTTTTCCTTTAAGTACATTTTACAGGCTTCAGGCCTATGGTTTGTCAATCGATCTTAAACACAAGTATCAAGCTTCAGGCTTATGATTTATCGTTTGACTGCAAAGAAAAGTTAAGTATCAGGCTTCAAGCTTGTGATTTATCAGTTGGCCGTTAAAGCACATATCAAGCTTCGACATGCGTTTTTCATTTGAATATAAAAACATATATTAAGCATCGGCCAGGCTCCGCCTCGGTTTTTACCGATGGAGGCCAACCTTTACGCTTTCTCCATTCACTCGAGAGTTCTATTTCGTTGGTCATGGCTACTCGGTTTTTCGTCCGTTCGTCACATGCCCTTTTTCTCCTCCTCCAGTTTCGGCTCTTTCAGTCTTTTCATTGCGTTGTATTTCACAGTTTAGGCTAGAGAGCCCATTGAGGCAGCCTCTGATTAATACTCTGAGGTGGAAGAAGAGTTGAAGTGTTATGTG
Source organism: Erodium maritimum (assembly GCA_963921825.1). Lineage (NCBI taxonomy): Eukaryota > Viridiplantae > Streptophyta > Magnoliopsida > Geraniales > Geraniaceae > Erodium > Erodium maritimum. The sequence goes on from OY997594.1 coordinate 11,022,713, forward strand.
TGAGTCTTAGATTCTCCGGTGTTGTTTCTTTGGATACCAGTGATCAAAGTTAGATGGAGGAATATCGAGATAGTCAGCGTGGTTGGATCCTAAGAGCCATTGTCACGTTTCTAGTTTTTTTCTATGTTCTTTTTTGTTATGTTTTGGTTGGTTGTGGCCTTTTCAGGACAAAATAACTACACTTTGTTGCAGATTGGTATGCACCGATTGCATGTTTGTGTGGACCGGTTGTACTTTGGTGTGCCCGTTATGTGGCACTTATGGTGTGCACTTTGTTTCACTTTTGACGTGCACGGTATAGTTGCACGTTCTAGACTCATTTTGTTGCGTTGCAGGTTTTGGTTAAGGGTCATTAGTATTATAGTCTAGCTTGTCTGGAGTCTGTAATCTTTTCCGTTGTACATATACGATCAACATTATAAATTGTGAATAAACGTTTGTATGTCTTCACCAAATAATATATAAAATCCAACAATACTTCTTTGATTAACATAAAAATATCTGCCTATAATTTTTCAGTTGGAGCATCGACCTTTTGTATCATATCTTCTTTTTTTTTGAACGAAAGTTGCAAATTTATTATAAATCTAAAATCAACGATACATTGGCGTGCATCAGGCACAGTGCCTGACCATTGTAGAACATGCATAGAACGAGCTTCCCTAGCTAGCCAGCGGGAAGCCCTGTTCACAGTTCTTTTTACAAATTGATGGGTTATCCCCTCTTGTTGAGAAAGAAGCTCACGGATAATAACATTAGACCCAAAACTCAGTACATTCTTTAGCGCATTAGAGCCAATAATAACATTAGACCCAAAACTCGGTGCATTCTTCAGCGTCGTCGCCAGGGCGCAGGCTTCAACCATGATTGGGCCCATACTCCCGGAAGAATATCATTAGCGATCAGACAAACCAACCCATGGGTGTCTCGAGCAATGATACCTCATGCAGACTACTGCGTATCTTGAAAGACGGCCCCATCCACATTAATAACGATAGTACTTGGGGTGGGCGTGTCCACTTAGCCGTCCACACATAGGGTACACTTCTGGGTTTAAGGGAAGCAGCCTTCGCCTCCCGTCAGGCTGTTAGATTAGCTGATGCCGACGATATTACCCGTAAATCCATCGGGATGGTTCCCCTCCATTTAAGCTCATTCCTGGCCTTCCATATTTCCCACAGAATAGATAAAACCACTGCTACCTTATCTCGAGACCTCTCGGAGTCTATCCCCTCCCATCATTCCACAAATGGTCCTCCTAGTCCCTGGGGGATGAGGTCCAAAGCCTGTGCCCAACATGTCTTTGCGAAACCACATTCGAGGAACAAGTGGTCGACTGTCTTAGGGGCTCGTCCACAAATACCACAGGTAGCTAGGATGGGAGCAAATTTACGATAAATATTGGTAGCTACCTGTAGAGTGTCTATCAGACCTCGCCACAAGAATATTATGAGGCGTAGGGGGGGGGGGGGGGGGAATTGACCACAGGGCAGACCATGTTACCAAAGTTGTATGCTGCCTCGCCGCTTGCCTTGTCGTGGCAAGTATCGAATAACCTGTTTTTTTAGTATAATGCCAAGTCCAGTCAATAGCCCAATACCATGTGTCTTTAGCCCTGAGCGCTGAAAGTGGTACCTGAAGTATATTATCTCGTTATGCGACGGAGAATACCTGACCCATCCGGGGAACATCCCAACACAACCTCCCTAGCACCATGAGGCCTGCAACTCGAGCCCCAACTAGTGCCTAATTAGACGACATTATCTCCAAGTTAGGCCCCAAAAGCATGGTGTGCCCTTAATCGAAGACCACCCCAAGCAATTCCTGAGCAGACAGAATACTAGCCCATGTAAAGCTCTAATTCGCCACGACTCCATCCTCAAGAAAGCTAACCTTTGGGAAGTAACAGCCTTCAGCACCTAAGCCAGCAAATATTGACGTCGATGGACAAGACTTCATGCTTGCTTTCCCAAACGAGCCTTATTGACATCACTCAGGTGACGAAATGTCATACCTCCAGCTTTCTTCGGTATACATAATTTGTCCCAATCTTGCCAGATAATCGGTCGACCAGACTTTCACCCCCACCAGAATCGGGGCAGGGCCACATGGATCTGAGAGATAATCCTAGAAGTTATCGTAAAGACCGACCTTACATAGACCGGGAGAGAGGTAAGAACTAATCGGATCATCACTTCCCGTCCTACTAGTAAGAGGAGCTTCACATCCCAGGATCTAATACGCTTAACGATCCGGTCTCTCAAGTATGCCATTGCTGCATTCTTATTCCGTCCGATCATATTCGGAACCCCGAGGTACATAGACGTTGTCGAGGTCTCCTCAATAGCCAAGATCTGACAACATTGCTGTTTCATGATCGCAGTTGTGTTTTTGCTGAAAAGGAATGATGACTTATCCAAGTTCAGAACTTGGCTCGAGAGGGTACCAAACAAACCGAGAATACCCCTAACCGTTTGAGCATCTTCAGGCGTGGCCCGGAAGAAGATATAGCAATCATCTGCGAAGAACATAGTGAGATTTCCGAGGGGGCCTCGCGACATAAACTCCCCTCAGACGCCCCTCACTATGGGCTTGGCGCAGCAAGAAGGATAAACCCTTCATACAAAGCAAGAAGAGATAGGGAGACAACGGGTTCCCCTGACTAGGGGTGTCCGAAATTGACCCATAACCCAGTCCACCATATAAAACCGTCCATCCCGGCCCCAGTGGGTTTGCCCCCATGGGTTACGGGGATGGGCCCGGGTTCAAAAATACCAAACCCGGAGTGAGCGGTGTAGCGGATTCGTGACATGGTTTCCTACATAACTTGGACCACCCGGATATCGTACAAGTCCAAGTCCTAAGACCACACTCTTACAATTTTAATTACTTTTGCATATGAAGATGAAGATTGATTGCTTGAGATTTTGAAGATGATTACCAATTTTGTACTACAACATGTCGTAGTTTTGTGTTGAACTCATCTTTTGTAATCGTAATATGTTTTTGGTCAACTTGAACTCCCTATTTGACGTCTGTAATCCTTGAACCATTGATAAAGTTTAAACAGTGTATGAAGTTTTTCCATCATTAAGAAGTGACTAAATTGAGAGGTTCTAAGCACTATTTAATGATTTTTTTTGGTAATGAAAAAAATATTTGATAATATATGTACTACTACTTGCGGTTAATGTTATCAATTGTTATCAGATTCGGATGGGTTGGTCCAACCCGATGAACCCGCCCATAATCCGGACGGGCGGGTTCAAATATCTTTTTTTGGGCCCAGGGCTGAGAGTGGGTTAAATTTTTTGAACCCGGTCACTCCGGGTCGGTTCAAAATTTTGGCCACGGGGCCAGAGCCCGGCCCATGGAAACCCCTACCCCTGCATAATTCCTGAGTCGGTGTAAGCTGTGACGTCTCCCGGCCCCTAGACGAAACCGTATAGTGGACGGATTTTATACAACAGGCCACCAACTCAATCCAGTCATCCGAGAAGCCCAACCGACCCATAACCTGAAGGAGGTAGTCCTATTCCACCCGGTCATACGCCTTACTCATATCAAGTTTGAGCGCCATAAAGCCTACCGCCCCCTACCTCTTTTTTTTGAAGGAAATGGATGACCTCAAAGGCTATAAGGATATTATCCTGGATTCACCTCCCCGGGATAAAAAGGCCCCTGAGTATCCGAGATAACGGTATGAAGAAGGGGGCGCAATCGATTGGCTAGTACCTTAGAGAGGATCCAGAAGATGACATTACATAGAGCAATTGGGCGAAGGTCTGATACCTTATCCAGGTCAGGCTTCTTCGGAATTAGGATAATGGAGGTGTCGTTAGGAGTTTGATAGAAATCGCAAGAAGCCAACACCTCCTTTATAAAACGCACCACCTCGTCCGCCACAATCGGCCAGTAATGCTGATAAAACCGAGGGTTTAGACCATCTGGACCCGAGGACTTGTTTAGCCTCATCTGAAACACTACCATCCTGACCTCTGATATTGAGCATGGAGATAGTAAGAACTGGTTCTTTACCGGACTAATACACTGAGATAGAGCAATGGGAAAATCCTGCAGGTCAGGCAGACTTGAGGTAAACAACGTGGTGAAGTATCCAACAATCAATTGTCGCATCCCTGTGTCCCATGTAACCAACTCCTTAATATCGTTTTTAAGGGACAAGACCGCATTAATTCGACGCATGTATGAACAAGCCGCCTGAAAGAGCTTAGTGCTACTTCGCGCGCTGGTGCCAGAAAGCCTCTTGTTCCCCCAGTGCACGTTCATATTGGATCTGAATAGCCTCCCGACGATGCACCTCTGCTCTATCCATATGGTCGTTGAGCTCCGATATCCGTCGTTGGCACCATTTAATATGATTAACATTACGTCGAAAATGGTACCGACCCCAGTTATTCAGCTACTTGCCCACTGACTATATGACTTCCCCAATAGGTTTCGCTGGGTGCTTATCCCAGGATGCCTGAAATAGACGACCACAGTCTGCATCACGAACCCATTGAGACTAGAAATGAAACTTCGGAGGGCCTCGGTGAGAGACTTGACGGGCCAAAGACAAAAGGACTGGCCAGTGATCAGAGGTCGTCACACCCGTATTGCAGAAGTCCAGGTCCAGTAGAGAAGAGAATATTTGTATCTGAGACCAGGGCCCTGTCCAACCGTGACTGGATCTGTGCATCATGCCGTCGGCCCCTGTACCTGGTGTAATGATGGCCTGTCATTGGGACATCCACTAGGTGCAGGGCATTCACCATAGAGCAAAAGTCATCCATAACACTCAAAAGATAGGACCGACCTCCCGTAGTCTCGTCCGGGTCAAGAATGTCATTGAAGTCTCCTATCAGAATCCAATTGGGTCTCGTGGGGATATGGAGGTCCCGAATCATTTCCCATGTAAGATGCCTCCGGTCCCGACGAGGTTCTCCGTAGATCCCCGTGAGCCGCACATCCACATGTCCCGGGGCTGAGACCTCAACGTCAATGTACCTCGTGGTTGACGCCCAGAACACCACACATATACCAAAGACCCAAAATAGAGCCAACCCCCTCTGACCCGGCGTACGCTTGGATCCTCATACGTAGGGGACACAGAGATAGTCCTGAAAGCCTAGAGACCGAGAAAGAAGAGCACAACTCTGAGTATCGAACAGAGATTCCGAAAGGAAAAGTAAATGAGGATGATGGTCACAGAGCAATTGCCTGAGCTGTTGTTTGTGCCATATGTTCCCTTACCACGGTATTTCCATGCCTAGATCCGAAGATCAGTCTTGGCCTGCAATGACGGAACCCTAAGACATGGGTCCCAGTTTCGCTGCGGGGATCTCATAACCAAAGACGATGATGGCGGGGGGGATCTTGGGGGAGTCTGGGTCCGAACCCCCAACAACCCTTGCGACGCAATCCCATCCAATCCTGGAGCAGATACAACCGGAGGCACTAAAGGGACCAGCGACGAGGGTTTGTGGCCTGGCTTCGGGTCCGAACCTCGCAGAGAAGCAGAAGGAATTAGGGGGTGACGTTACACGCGCCGACGATGAAATGATGGGGCTTGTCCCTAGGTCCCCGTCTCGCAAGGGGCTGGGGTTCAGAGCCGCGGGGTGGCGCAGGGAAGAGGAGCAGCGGTGTGCCCGACGCCTCGAAGGCGAGGAGAACGCATGTGAATCAATCTCCTCCAACCTAGGGTCAGGTAAGATCAGCGAGGACATGACCGGGGAACCCGACTCAGAGACGAGAGAGTAGCGGCGGAACTCCGCCGGATGGATGAAATCGACGCTGACGACGACACTCAGAAGCCCTAACAGACATTTTTTTGCTTCTGTTATGTATATTATATCCATCACATGGGGTTAGTGTCCTAATTTTCTGTATCATATCTTTGTACAATCAATAATGGGGCCCACAAATAATTACAACATTAATTTATTTTTTCCTTTCTAAGGATCTTTGTGTTATCATTAAAGGAAGGGAACGAATATTACTGTCTGACTGCCAAAATGCAAGTAGGAGTAGAACAACTTGACGCGGTCAACTTTATTATAATAGATGCTCGGCTAGATTTCCAACACGATTGTTGGTGGGCTTGAGTGGAGAAGGCCTTAGGGTTGTTTTAGCAATGTAAATAGCTACAAAAGTGGGCCTGCTAATTTATAACTAAGCCCATCCGGCTTCCTCTTCAGTTATAGGAAGCCCGACAGTTGATCCTCAATTTGAAACAAAATATCACTATCCAAACATTAGGTAGTGAAGGACTATTAAAAGTCTCTCTCGCACCTTTCGAGATTTCTCTTTCCCAATGAAACCTTAACTCTATCTACGAAGTTTTTTGTTCTTTTTGTCAACATGATTGGTGCACACATCGTCGGTCTTGTCCCATCGCAGTCACCCCTAGTGCAGCAAGTTACACCTATGCCTCCACTATGCCCCTCTTCGAAGGTCGTATCCCCCATTAAACCGAGAAGAAAGAGGAAGAATAAGTAAACCACCCCAGCCCCTCTCACTCTTTCTTCTACGGCGCTCTTCCCTCTTACTCCGACGAAGGCGATAATAGCCTTCTCTCAGGGCTCCTTCGAACCACTGAGTAAGCCGCATTGGACCCGCCATTTGAAGGCTCAACTCGTAGCTTCTGCTCCAAGTTACGCTAGGGTTTTGCTCCTACGCTACCCCGTCCAACGTTGAAGGCTCGCCTCAAACACCACCCCCGAGGACTGGCTCTGCGTCACAATCGCCGCCACACTCTGTCCTACCCAGCGCTCCGCAGCTAAAGGTGGCTCTTGTCACCACTCTGTCGCCTCCATTGATCCGGGATCCTCTTCGGGGAAAAGCACCCATGTCTGAACCGGAGAAGGAGGAACTATGGCGAAAGGATCTTGAGGCCCTCTGCGAGGGGGTATGGGTTCCCAACGCTGACGACGTGTTCCTATGATTCCGGTGTTGCTCTCAACGCCGTCGGGTATGATCCATCGTCGTAGGTCCTTCAAACCGAAAGAAGTTGGCTCCAACTCAAAGGGTCCAGTTCTACTGGGACCTCTGGATTCCCACCTGATCACCCTTCAAGATGGTCTCTCGACGTGTTCATTAGAAGAGGAAGACGAAGTGGCGGTGGAGGTTCTGTATGCGCCTGTGGTTGTGAGTCCATTAATTCTGGTCCGACAACAATTTTCTATGATGGGCAAACTATGGACCTCCAAGCCACCCCGTAAGGACGTTCTTCTCAAAATCATCACTAAGGCATGGGGCGGTCGGGCGAAGGTCTACTCATAAAGGACATCGGCCCGAAGATCTTCGAGTTTTGTTTTGAAACAGAGACGGCTCGTGCATGGGTTCGAGGGAACGACCCGTGGTGTTTTGATGGAAGGTCACTTATGTTGGGTGATCTGGATCCTCTAGCTAGGGAACCTCCCGCTCTGGATCGTCTGCAACTCTGGGTACATGCCTATGGACTTCCACCAATATTGGTACGGACCAAGTCTACACGAGTGACGATCGGTTCGACTCTAGGACTGTGTGTTGATGTCCCATGTGACCAATGGGGCACCTATTGGGGAGGAACATTGAAGGTCAGATTATGGCATCTTGTGGGATGCCTTCTTCGCAGATAGCTCCTACTTTGTTTTCGGGAATTTTCTAACCCGGTTCGTGTCACTCTTACTTATACAAAAAATGCTAGTGTTTTGTTTTAATTGTGGTATGATTGATCACATGGTGGCCGAGTGCGACCTGGAGATGGTGGGTACTCCACGGTTCGACTCCTCTATCTTGGAGTTCCAAAATGATCGTCAAACCAGGGATTATACAACATATAGGGATGATCAGGCGTCCCGCAAATTGATATCCTCAACTTCTACACCTAAGGGTCCCTTGTCTCGAGGCAGGGGCCCGATAGTATCCTCGGCTACTGCACCTAACGATGCACGTATGGAGCGTCGTCCAGACCCGCATGGTTGATCCAGGTTGGAAAAACTTGGTGATCGGCAAATCCTCGGTTATCGGGAAAACCGACGCCCCGGACCTGCCTAGGCACATAGGTAGAACCGGACTTGGAAATGGAGTTGAGTCTGGTATTGGAGCAAGAGCCGGGGGAGTAAAGAGGGGGTCCACTGGGGAACCCCGGGAAGGTCAGGACAGGGCGGGCAAGCAGGTCCACATGGAGGAATGAAAGGAATCCAGTGTTCTAGGGACTGGCCCTAGGAGCAGTGGCGGATCCAGCTTTTCTAATGAGGGGGGCACCATTTTTTTCCTCCTAATGGCTCATATTTCTAATGATCGGTCTCCCATTCGGTTTTTCAACCGAGTCTTAATGATATTTATAGTAGAAAATGCGCTCTCCATAATTGCAGTAGCGCGGGTAAAATCGGTCTTGTTGACACTGCTTTATAACTTTTATCAAAAATACCGGTATCTAATTTTGCTGATTTCTCCTTCTCGCCAGAATTGATGGACTCGGAATCATTTTTGGAAATATTTCTACATGACTGTAGTTAATTTTGTAGAGAATAAAATTCAAAACTTAAGTTGATGTAAATTATAGATATTAGTTTAAATAAAAATAATGTTTTTGAAACTAATTAGAATTGGGAAAAAATAGAAGTACAAAATAATTAAGAAATATATTAAAAGAATACAAAAAAATATGATTCACCTAATACTAATCCACGGCTGAATTTCCTCAAAAAAATACGTGGTTAAATTCTATTTGTATTGAATATTTATGTTGATTAGTTTTTCTTGTAATTAAGAAATTAACAAAAAAGGAAATACACGACTGAATTTCATTTCTATTAAACATTTATTTTGATTTACCTTTAGACAATAACTGTTTTGATTAGTTATGTTTTCATAAAAAAAGAGAGAAAAGAATAAGATGCTAAAATAACTAAAAAAATACTTACTTTCTCCATATTTCAGGGGGGCACAAAGAGACACGTAACTGAATTTAAAAAAAATATATATCAATAACTGAATTAGTTTTGGAAAAATTGAGGTGGGGCACGTGCCCCACCTGGGTCCCATACAAATCCGCCCCTGCCTAGGAGGGGTCCCTGGGAAGAGGTATTCCTCCCTTAGAAGCTGATGACAACATGTTCAGTGACACTCTACAGAATATGCAACAACTAGGCAATACTTTGAGCATCAGTCATTGGCTTCGTCGTAGTTTAGTTTTATTTCAGTTCGTATTTATGGCACCTCAAAAAAACCCGCATGTATCGGCTCACTTGTCTCAGAGTTATGTGTGGAAAGACTTTCGAAGTTCAATACCGTATAATGATTCTTTTAATTTTATTTAAATAATATATGATTACTTTTTAGTATATAAAAAAAAAGTGGGGGAGGACTTAATCGTATAAGGACATAGGAGCAAAGCAGGGCCACCTATAAGATACGGCCTTTGAATTTGATGTGTCCAATAGTAGCTCACCTAATAGCTGGGCTATGAACTATAATACCATGCGTGTGTGAATCATATTTCTTAAACTTGTTTACAACCTCGAGCCACCTAATATCGCATGCATTCAAAGAGTCCAAAAACAGATACATAATATTCCAAGTATATCCATGTAAATAAATATTAAAGAAAAAAAACGAAATTTCCATCGATGTCTTCAAGTGATAATTCTGTGGGAAATCTTAAGCCACGCTCTTGTCCCAATCTCCCAAGTCAAAATGAATTTCTAAAGGAATATTAGCTTAGAGAAACCAAACCGTGTTTTCAACTTTTGTCTCTCTTTGATAATTAGCATTTCCTTGCGAACCCGAATTGGAAACGGCAGAGCATTTTGTACCAAACCCATTAACTTTTGCTTTCTTTGGGTCGACACCGAATCCAAAACACACGGCAAATTAGGCTAAGACTTTAAATATCGTATTTAAAATCAAACCTTCCTTTGCCGACAGACCAATACTTGTAATCACGTCCGTCCAAAACTTGAACCGAACCGGCCATAATCGGAGGGGCAGAAATGGCCAGACACGAGCCCATGGTAGCATCCAACTCCAAAACAAAGCTATTGTAGAAAAGTCCCATGTATTATGTGATCTGTCGTACACCCAAAACAATATATTTATGTAATTAATATCATATATATAATTCAAATCCTTATGCCAAAAATAAAGCTTGCAACAGCGTACGAGGAAGTAACTAACCAAACCGACAAAAAGGAATTAACTAGTTTAATATAGGATTTTTAATTATAATTATGGATGATTTGCAAAACACGACATGTGCTTAGCCGTTCATAGCTTTCTTGTCGGTAACGTATATTTTAATTGATTGAATCTAACTCAATTTTATTGGACAGCTAGTTATAGTGCATTATTATAGAGCAATCTAGAGTTATTTTCAGCTCCAACATAAGTATGTACATAGACCATTAGATCTCATCATAATGAAATAATTTACTTTTCAGGCATCGGATTCCAATATAATGCAATACTTTTGTTTTTTGAATGTTGCATTAATAATAACATATTACGTGGCCGTAGAAGTGCAAGTGCTTAAGTAGTCAGGAATGAACACGATAGAGATGCTTCTAGGAGGTTAGTTCTTCAAAGAGCAAACCAAATAGTCTCTTTATATAAATCTGTATTGTTGATAAGTCAAACTTTCCAAATTTGCATTAAGGTGGTAGTTTCAAAAACTACCGGAACTTTTTTTAGCATAATGTATAATATTTAGAAGAGTATTTCTGAAAACTAAAATAATGAACATAAAACCAGTGAAATAAACAAAAAAGAAGTCTCATTGGTATTCGAAACGCTGATTTTATAACAGAAAATCCAACTATTCCAAATGATAGTATAGGGGGTACCCTATTCTCTTGGTGCGCAACACATGTAATCCAGATGACTCTCCCTGTCTCAATTTGATCAGGCCTGTGGTGTCTCAACAAGCTGTCAATGAGTATTTCGAGAAAAGGAGGTTGGGAGTCAAATAGCATCCGTTCACTAAGGGTCGGGATGTGGCTCCTCTAAGACACCTGTGATGCCATAAAGGCCAGATGGAAACCAGCAAGACTGTTTTTGCATGCCTCACGTCCATCCCATAGGACCAAATTCACCTCGGATTAAAGTATGCTTGAGCCTTCCTTCCCTGGTTATAGGTTGACACGCGTGCCTACATTCCAAGGGGTGGGATCGTAAGACGATCTTAGGTTCTGATCGCAACCTATAATGTGGTTGGAGCCCCCCCCCCCCCCCATCCTGACCGAGTACCAATGCTGGTCACCCATTGCTTGTCCCCGAGTCCCAGCTGGGGGCAACAAGCTCGAATGTATATCCACCACAATGCGAATTCGAAAGAGTATAGTCTAGGTGCGAGGATCCCCCCGTCGGCCATCCGCGTCCCGTCCCGCACCAACCTCCTCCTCCACCATGAGTTCTTAGGTGTGGATTGGCCGCCACATGTGCCCTCCGGGAAGAAGGGGTCGGAGTGCACGCACGGGTTCTTCAACAGGGACCCATCCCCATGGGTGAGGATCATTGCTCCGCGTAGCTCTCGGGCGACGACTTGGGAGAGACTCTTCTAATGTCATTCCTGGGATTAGTACAACATCGGATCAGCCGAGCGAGACGGTATATCAAGTGATCACGACCCTGCATGGTCGTTGTTGTGGGAACCATTGTAGAAGCGGATATCGTCGAACAAGCATCGTTGCATAAGGGGAGGTCAAAGAAGGCGGAGGTGGGAGATCCCAGTTGAAGGGGAAATGGTGTTTTCTACGCTTGTAGAGGAAGTTCTCGTTCTCGTGGCAGGCCCATAGTCCTTATTTCACCAAGCGGATCATAGAAGGGCGACATGCGGTATGACACGGAGAAAAGGTCATTAATGATGATGGTAACGAGGATACGAGGGTTTTGAGTGGGCAACTGGAGATGGAAAGTAAAGCTGGAAAGAGGCGGAGAGAAACGAAAATGAAAGAGAGAGAGAGAGAGAGAGAGAGAGAGAGAGAGAGAGAGAGAGAGAGAGAGAGAGAGAGAAATCTAAAAACTGATTTTATATTAATTTTAGGTACATGACTATATATAGGGTTGGTATCAGCTACAAACCCCCTTATTGTGCAAACTACGAACCAATCTGAGCCATAGGATCCCCCCAAAGTGATGTCAGCAGAGCGCACCAGATGCTGACACGTGGGCAATAAATATATAAAACACTGCACCTTATTGTGCAAACTACGAACTCACCAGGTGCTGACACGTGGGCGCGCGCGCTGCTGGTGCGCGCGCGCAGAGTACTAATATTAGCACGGTGCTGATAGTTTGCGCGCACAGTGCTGATAGTTTGCATTTGTACTAAACTATCAGCATCGTGCTTGTAAACTATCAGCACCCGCGCGCGCATGGTTAACACGCGCACGCGCGCGGACAGAGGCGCGCGCGAAGCGGCCAAGTGTCAGCATCGCGCGCGCTCTGCTGACGTCACTTTGACCGCATCATGTGGCTTAGATTGGTTTGTAGTTTGCACAATAAGAGTGGTTTTTACTGGATAGATAGATATATATATATATATATATATATATATATCTAATGTCTTATTGGTGTAACAATTAATTTAATCCTATTATTCGACCAAATTTTAAAATTTTAATCATGGGTAATTATAAATCTTTTGCAAAACTTAGTGTATAATTATTCAATTTTACGAAAATTAGGTCAACTCAAACTAAAAATTCCACACTCTTATTTCTATATTAAGGTTGAGAGCTATCAACCCTACCCGTCGTAGCAGCCGTCATGTAACCACTACCATGCACCCCTTCAACCACCACGAGATCGATCATGTGTCTTGTTCTCTCTATTCTTGGTAGTGTTCTTCTTTGTGCATCCACAATCCAGCGGTGTTGTATCGGAAGGATGGCGTACCAACGACGGAACGCGACTCCCTATTGCGGTGGTACTTTCCCTTAAACATCCATAATCAACGTTTCAGTATCGATAAGATGGTGCATACGCGACGATCCGCGACTCTCTACTGCGGTGATACTCGCATTCTCCGTGTTAGCCTCCCATGTCTTGAGCGGGAACACATCAAGCGCCGTAGTCGGGAAAAACCAATCCGATGAGAACCGCTATGCAGTCTCGCCAAACCCAATGAGTAAGCAAGGATTCAGGGTTTTTTTTACCGAAAGGGATCCCTGAATCATACCTATACTCCTGTCCATATTTTCGAGTTCAAGTTCGGTCGTCCACAACACGACGAAAATAGTCCTTAAAAAGTATGGATCAAGTAGTGTTTAGGCATTACTTTAAGCGGTTGTCTTCAGTTTTTTTCCAGTCTTATTAAGCTAGCATATCACATTTACAATTAACTATAATTTTATAGTTTAGATTATGAACATATCACATTAAAATTTATAATTATAAAATCAATTCGGGGCTTGTATTGAAACAGATTATAGAAATAGGTACGAGGAAAAGCATACTAATTAAAATTGGTTTGTACCCATGACATAGACGCCGCGTTGCGTCTCTTTCGGTCAAGGTCCGGTCCCTTTCTGCTGATCTGGCGCGCATACTCACATGTCAGCCTCATCCCTCCTCATCCTAGGGGCCTTCACTCCTCTCCGGGTTACGGAAATCTCTCCCGGTGGTTGCCGCCTGCTGCTCCAACTTAGATTCTCTTTTCTGGGTAACCCCCGCCGCCTCTACAACCGCCAATGAAGCCGTCGTCACTGTATCCGCCTCCTTGGCCTTCACCGAGGCCTTTTTCTCGATCTCTATCCCAGATCTGGGGTAAGATGATCACCTGATCTCATTTTATTTTCCCTGTTTTGTTCTTTGTTTCCAGGATGCTGATTAGCGAGCGAAGGTTTAGGGCTTCTACCCAAGGATTCAGGGTCTTCTACTGGAAGGGGTCCCTAAATCACATCTACCACCGTCGCTCTGACATCCACAAGTTCGGTTTTACAGCAGAAGAAACGTGTCGCCTTCGGGGGACCCAACGATCTACAGCCCCTACCTTGAGCAGTGTTAGTCAGTATTTCTTAGCATTAATTGGATTCTCAGTGTTTTTCAATATTGTTCTAGTTAGTATTACTGGTAGTCTTCAACACGTCTTTAACGTATATTGGTTCTCAGAGTTAGTGTGTTTGTCCCGTCAGGAACCCAACCATGTCTTAGCTCTTTTAAGAAAGTAATGAAAAGTCTTGTTTTACTCCAAAAAAAAAATTGGTTTGTCGACAAAAGAAGTTTTTTTTAATCAGTCAGGCATATATTGCAAGTAGAGATTACATGTTATAAGAGATGGGTATGAAATGCCATCAATGAAAGTTCTCGATTCATGATTCAAAGATGGAGACGAGGGAAGTGGCACATAGGAGCCCACAAATATGGTTCCCATGTCCTTGAGAGCTGAGCAAATTGATATTTTTTTATAAATAAATATGATATGTAAGCACGTCCCATCTTTTTTTATTTTTTTTATCAGGACATCACCCTTCACATATGTTCGTTGGTAAAACTGTACATGTATTCGTGTATTGTTCTGCTACCATGAGAATTGATTTAGCACTGTAGTAACAGATTAATATTTGACGGATTTAGACGTGGATCCGTTCTGATCCACATAACCTGTAACCGGTATGTCAATAACTAGGACATAAATTATTTTTGAAAAACCATGTGAATCTTCCACAAAAATAACATCATTTTATAATCTCAAACAATTTTCACATACCCTACTTTCATTAGAAAAGAAAAAATAAACAACCTAAAATTTAAAGTAACGGATTCAAAGAAATCTTCAATTCTTCCTAATCCAAGTCTACTGTCTACAAAACAACAAGGGATGTTTAGCTCTAGCACCAGTATGTGGTTTAGCAAAATGGATGTGTGAACCTTGAGTCAGAAAACTTGACTTTGACACACTGAAATTTCATAGAATTCTAGAACTAATCACAACTTCAACCATTATTAAAGTACATAGTTGGAAAGAATTGTGATGTGGTCTCCCTCAAAGGCTATCCCACCACACACGGTCGACTTGGATCATCGGCGATTGAAATTCGCAGTGGTGTGGCGACTGATATCTGTGATTAGACACTCCACCCGTCGAGTTTTTCAAGTGGTGATGGTGGCATTGGTTATTCTTGTTGAGAAAGGGATTATATAAGGTTGGGTTGAATAGGAAGTCAAGATGTTCATTTGCAAATTGAAATATATTTTACCAGTTATCGGAGGAATGGGTTTTGAGGCTCTTGTGTCGATAACAGGAATATTGCAGTTGGTTTTATCAAGAGACCAAATCGAAATGGATGTTTTTTTGTCTTCCTTCTTACTGACTCACTGGAGGACATTGATATTTTGAAGTCGTAGTTCCATGGCACTAAATTCATGAGTCATATCCTGTTGGTGGATCGTGCTTGTGCAAAGTGAAAAGATTTCATTGGTAGTAAAGGGGGTCGTAAATTGGTTCCGCATATGAGGAAGATATGCGTCTCCGTTCTGGTTGAGTAGTTTCAGAACATTTGATACTGGCTCAGCAGGGAGTGTTGGTGATTAGTCATGGAGCAACTAATATGGTTTCCTATAGAGCTGAGATGCAACGTATTAGGGTGGGAGGGTAGAGGCTAGGAGCATGGGAAATCGGATTTACTTGATGCACGGTACCCATCAGAACGGCCTTATAGAACAACTCTTCTTCGAATGAAGGGACACTAATGTCGGGTTTGAAATTCTGCCAAGCAACGACTCCAATTATACTCAAAGAGGTTGATTTCATTGGCTCGTGGTGGAGGATATGACTACACATGGTGGAGTGAAGCAAATTTTCTCTCTCTATTCGAGCTTTGGGACGTTCATCTAGGTTCATCTTGACTTGGTGCAAGTATGTTATTTCAAGAGGCAACCGTCGATGATCAACAGCGAGGGAAGTAGTTTCCTCCTGTGCGGGTATCCCCCGGCCCCATTGGATTGGTCTAGTCATAGCTGAACGACGAATCGACAAGCAGGAGGGAGTGGATGGTGTCAGTGATCGTGGTGAACGGATAGCCATGATGATCAACAAGGTAAGAAAAGTTGTGGCGACAGGAGAGGACGTAAATGGGTTTTAGGGGAAAGAGAGGTTTTAAAAGTGGGGGGAACCTTAGTTTTCGAAAAGCATTTTTGAATGCTAATTTTTATTTGTTTCCTAAGTAGTAGGACTCAATTCTTTGATAATAAGTAAAACAATTATTTGAAAGTATAATAAATCACATACCTTTTTTTTTTAAAAGACCAACAAAGGCATGCATTAATGCAAATCAAGGGTTACAAAATAGGGTCAAAGCCCTGGGCACTGGAATACTGTCCAAGCCTTCCGTAGACGACTCGGCTCTTCTGGACCCGTAGAAAACGCTACTTTTTCATTGTAGCTACAAACTGAGGACGACCTCTTACCACATTTTCAAGTTTATTCAACCTAGTAAAATAAAAACCAATAGAAATCCAAACAAAGCACTCCAAACTAAAACAGAAAAACAATAAAACATTAATACTTGATGCGCTGCCCTTCCTGTCATCACGAGGTGTCCCCGTACTGAACGCCCCGGACCTAGGAGGATAGGTCCCCGAAGGGACCCCCTCCTCTTTCTCGGGACTCTTATGGATCCTGGCGAGGCTGCTGTTGAGCCCTCACATGTTGTTCAACATCCTCTTCCTCACCCCTCAATTGACGGGCAGTGATTTCTCAAGGAGTAGGAGGCCAGTGGGGGTTGAGATCGCTCCTTGTGATGATTGCACCGAGAGTAGTAGCGAGGGGTCCGAGCTGACATGCGGGGCCATAGGTGGCGGTGTGGTCAGGGCTTCCATAAAGGGTGGCTCGCCTGTAGCCTCCCCTCCCGGAGATTGAAACGTGCCAGATACTGGTAGTCCCACAGGTTGTAGGATAGACAACGACGATAGAGAGATAGGCATGATGACTGGCGATGGTAGTGTGGTGGATATAGTGAACGATAGAGAGGTACTAGAATATATATTAATACCTTTTTTGACCTAAAATCGCTTTGTTAGAGCATTGTTTACCTTTTGGAGTTTTGTTCTTCATCAAGTTAATATTCCATCAGAATTAATACCCGCAACCTTTTTAATAAATCACATACTTAAATCTTGAAGTGTACATATATTTTCATGGGATTTTTTGAGCGAAAAGTGCAAATTTATTACTCGATATTATTTACATTATCGTGCCTCGAGGAACAGACTCCCCGACCACCATAAGGGAAATATTAACTAACAATGGTTCACTGATCCTTTTAATATCAAAACCGTCACAAACAGTATTTTGATGCCACTCGGGCAATGAAAGAAGACGGAGAGACGGAACGGGGTACCGAAGATCCTAAGGGACCTCGACAATAATGGTGATGGTGGGAGGCAAGGCATCGTATTGGGACCCCTCCCAGGGCCAGTCCCCGATGCTCTGGCGATGCCTCATCCCTCCCGGCGGGGCTTCTTCCTCGCATGTGGTAAGTCGTCCCGCGCAACGCCAGACGCAACCCTCTTCAGAACTTCAGCAACCCCGCCTGCTCGAAATATGAGCGTTGGAACTTCAACAAGTCGTGCTTCTTGCTTGGTGTGTCCTCTACCTCTAAACCCTCCAGTATAGGATGACCGAGGGGAAGCAATCGAATCAGCAGAGAGTTGACCAATTCCCAGCCCCTAGACCTTCCTATGTACAAAAGAACCCGGGAGGGAGGGAGGGGACCACCTAGGGCGGCCTATTGCGGGCGACAAGCTAGTATCCCGGTTGGGAATCTGGGGACTCAGATTAGGTAACGGGTCCAGTGTTATGTCGGCTCCCCCATATCGAGATAACCTAGTGTTAGGTAGCGGGTCCAATGTCAACGGTCATAGTGATGCTTCCCCTAGTGCTCCGCCACGGTCAGTGCATACTCCATTCATAGCCACCATTTGCTGATGACGCTTGCGAGAGCGATGTCCACCCGTCAGGACATATCGCAGTAGACCCCGAAGGTACGCTGGAGGGTGGCTCTGAGGGTAACGGAGCAAAGGAACCAACCTACTCGGTAACCAAACTGTATCCACAACAGGAGCCAGAGCAGTCGCCCCTCGGGGCATAGGGTCACCGGTCCCCCGGTCAGTTCCCGGTAACCATTCCCTCGCCCTCCTCCGCACCAGGATCGGGAAACCTAAAGCCTTTACCGACGTGAACGAGACGGAAGCCGAAAACTCTGTAACATCCTGAATCGTCCCCACCGGAAGGCGAGGAGACTAAGGCCGCAACGGCACTAGCTGAGACAGAACCCTAGATCGAGCGGCAGATACCCTAGGCACTAGAGCGAGGTCTTGGCGGTGGTGGGCCCTAAGAGGCGGACTAGGGTTCGGCCCACGTGGAGAGGACCTTTAGCTTAGAGCCGAAGTCATCGAGACTCGCCGCACCCAACTCTGATGCTCCCAATGTTGCCGACAAAAAGTAGCACCGGGGGGATTTAGGGGGCGATCCTCGCGGAATAGAGAACCCCGACGATCCCAGCGTATCCGAAACCCGGGTCACAGAGTCCGCCGGCAGATGAGGCCAGAGCGAGACATGTGGGAGAGAAGAAGAGAGTGGTGGTGGTGGTGGTAGGAATTGCAGACCAGACGGAGGGGGGATTTCCAGCGAGGCCGGTGGGAGAGGACGAGGAGGCATGGCGGTCAGATTAGGAGTCGTCGGAACCACAAGAGGGGAGTGGAAAGGAAGAGGCGTCGAGGGCTGTGGAAAAACCAGCCACTCCTACCCGTAGTTAAACCCCACACCAGGCGTGGTCTGCGAGGTCAACTGGATGGGATAGGCGAACATGGAGGCGAAAAATCCGACAGACCCAAACAGCACAACAACAACAACGACAAAAAAGAGCTCTAAAACAAACTAAGACTAGGATAGGCTCTCGAATCCACAGAGAAAAACTATTCCCTAGAGTTAATGAACTCACATTTGCTCTCCATGTCAAGTTATGTATTTTTCATAGGATTAATTGACTCATACTTTTTTTTTGAGAGAAATGCTATTGTATTAATTTTCGGCAACAATGATATGTTGAAGAGGCTCGGGGACATGACCCCCTTGCCAATCCCAGATAGGGTTAGAAAAAGCCGCAATGGCAAGCCAGTGAGCTGCTTTGTCCGCTGTCCGCTTTACAAATTCGAGCTGCACGCACTCGAGTTTAGATAAAAGGGAAAAACAATCTGTAACGATCGCCCCCAGAGGTGAAGGCAGCCCCCACCTCTTTTGATCATATCCACTATGACCTTACAATCACTTTGAACTACCGTTCTTTGGAGCGGGTATTGTTGGAGCCACATCAGCGCTTCCCGAATCGCAAACGCTTCCACTAGCCCTGGGTTCTGGGCCCCGTGGAATGAAGTAGATCGAGCTCCACTGAGATGCCCCCTGTCGTCTCTACATATCCAACTTGTCCCCACTTTATCTGCTGCTGCGAATAGAGCCCCGTCGGTGTTGAGTGCCCAAGAACCCTGACTAGGGCGTTCCCAAACCTCCGCTCCTCGAGCCTGAGTTTGTCGCGGGATAGACTGGGCTTGTAGCTTCCTTCTCCGTGCTTCCAGCCATCCTAATTGAAGATGGAAACCTGTCTGGAAAATACCGGCCGCTGGTTGTGCTATACTCTCCCAAACTACCTTGTTTCGTGCCTTCCACACCTCCCATAATAGACATCCAATCAGACCTCCCTTCGTCGAAGAGTTGATACTAAGCATTCGTAGCAACCACTCCGTTATCGTCTGGGTCCCCTGAGGTAGTTGCAGCCCCGATTTCGCCCAACATTCAGCTGCCACTGGGCAGTTGACCAGCAGATGAAAAGTCGACTCATCTCCTCCCAAACATACCGGGCATGTCGCCGCCATGTCCACACATCTACGTCTTAGGTTCTCCGCCACCGGCAGACAGCCCGAGCACGTACGCCATAGAAACGATTTGATCTTTGGCATCACTTCTAGCTTCCAGATTGCCGGCCAGATTTCCGGATGTGCCTGGACAGAGACCTGATCCTGTTGGCTCATGACGTACACCGATTTCACCGTGTATTGGCCCAAATAGTCCCCCGTCCAGTACCAGGAGTCTCGGCCCGCCGTCCGACTAATCGGGACTGCCAATATCGCCTGGTGATCCTCCCCTCCAACTAGGGAGCGGATCTTCTCCTCATCCCAAGACCTCTCGTGTGGCGTCATCAATTCCGACACTAACTTTCCTTCAAGCCCAGGTCCTACTGACTGCACTCTTGCTTCCACTCCTGTCAGCCAGGGATGTCCCAGTATTGAAGTCTCCGTACCTGGCCCGATAGACCTTCGCACCCCGCTTCGAATCAGCTCTTGTACCGATAACAAGCTCTGCCAGATATAGCTTTGATTTTGTTTACGAACTGCCTCCAAAACCGAAGTCCCCGGGTAATACTTAGCCTTGAGAACTTTAGCCACTAAACTCGATTCCTCCGTGACTAGTTTCCACAGCTGCTTCCCTAATAAGGCCGAGTTGAAGTCGTAAAGATTCTTAAAACCCATACCCCCTTCCTTCTTTAGCCGTGACATATTCGCCCAGGACTGCCAGATCACTCCTTTTCCTTCTGGGCCCCCTGATTTCCACCAGAACTTAGCAAGAGCCACATTCATCTTCTCCAGCATCCCCTTAGGAATCCGCATTACACACATCGTATAAGTGGGGATCGCTTGAAGCACCGATTTTGCGAGCACTTCTTTACCTGCCCCATTGAGTAATTTACCATCCCACCTCCTGATCCTCCAAAGGACCTTATCCATAACAAACTGCAGACTCTGCTTCCGGCTCCGTCCCATCATGTTCGGTATACCCAAGTGGGTGGACGGGGTATCTACCTCAGGAATCCCCAATATCTGCACACCGCTCAAACGTCGTTGTTCCGGAGTATTATGGCTGAAAAAAAGAGACGACTTAGCTTGATTCACCACCTGCCATGAAGCCTACTCAAACATTCCCAGGTATGTTCGCACTTTTGTCATCTCTTCCGGAACCGCCTTACAATACACATAGCAATCGTCCGCAAAGAACAAATGGGTTAACGCTGGAGCTCCATTATTTATCCTGACGCCGTGGATATCCCCTGTACCCTCTGCTCCCTGTAGTAAGCGGGAAAATCCCTCCATACATAAAAGGACCAAATAGGGGGAAAGCGGGTCTCCCTGCCTTATCCCCCTTTCAGGCTGAACAAACCCCGCCTGCTGACCACCCGCCACAATGTTGTACGTAACTGAGTACGTGCACCGACGGACCAGAGATATCCACTCCTCGCTCAAGCCAAAACCTCTCATAATGTCCCATAAAAAGCCCCACTCTACCCTGTCATAGGCTTTTCTCATATCCAGCTTCAGCGCCACCCAGCCTTCCTTACCCTGTCTCTTGTTGCGTAGATGATGCAGTGTCTCGTACGACAGAATTATATTGTCCTGTATAGATCGGCCCGGGACGAAAGCTCCCTGGGTGTCAGAAATAAGTCCACCCAACAAAACCTTAAGTCTATTTGCAGCCACTTTGGACATCACCTTGAACACCACATTACACGAGGCTATAGGGCGGAGATCTTTGAGCGACATTGGACACTCCACTTTCGGAATCAGAACCAGCGTAGTCTTATTCAACTCCCGTGGGATGTCCTCCCCTGCGAAGATCCGTCTCACCCACCTGGTGACATCCTCCCCGACTGTCCCCCAGTACTTTTGGTAAAAGAAAGGATTGAGACCGTCCGGCCCTGGCGATTTATTCGGGCCCATGGAGAAAGTCGTGTCCCGAACCTCTTCCGACGTCACCTCCCCCATTAGTGCTCTGTTCTGCTCCTCCGTCACCTGTTGACGGAATCTCGGGAAATTCACTCCGTCCCCCCTCGTCCTCCTAGATAGGACCTTATAGAAATCCAGTATATGGTCCCCCAATTCGGAATCCCAGGTAAGGACGTTACCATCCCCATCCCGCAACTCAAATACCCTGTTTATGTTTTTCCGCTGTGACGCCGAGGCTTGGAAGAACTTAGTGTTCTGATCACTATCCGTGAGCCAGTGTTGCTTAGCCCGCTGCCTCCAAAACTCCCCCTTCTGCTCCAGGGCTTTGACATATAATTTCTGCAAAGCTCTCTGACGCCGAATACTCGATCGGTCCTCATTACCATTCAGCCACAACATGTCCTTTTCATAACGTGCAATCTTACGGGCAAGTGCATTATACACCTCCTTACCCCAGGTATCCAGTGCCGAGCCTGTCTCCTGAATCTTGCACCCTACCTCACGGTCTCCCGGTGCATCCCAACTAGACTGAATCAACAAACCACACTCCGGGTCTTCCACCCAGATGTTCTCAAACCGGAACTGACGCGACCCCACATGATCCACTCGTTTCTCTGAGTCCAGTAGAATGGGCAGATGATCCGATGACGAAATACCTAGGTTGGCCAGATGAGCCTCCGGCCACATCGACCTCAACTTCCTGAGACATGAGAACCCTGTCCAATTGGACTGTCATTCGTGTCTCTGGTTCACTTCCACTATGCCACGTGAAACTGTACCCTTGGATCGGAACGTCATAGACCCCTACGTCCCTCATTGCATTCCGGAAACCCGAAATCAGGCGTTCCGGATACCGCCGGCCACCCCGTTTCTCCTTATTTCGCAGAATGCCATTGAAATCTCCCATCAAGAGCCATTTCCTCGAGGCCCCTGTCCTCGCACCAAGGGACCGAATCATATCCCACGTCTGCCACCGTAGTTCTTTGTTCGCCTCCCCATACACGCCCGTAAACCGAAAACCCTCTCCGGTCGGCCCTACAATCTCCACATCAATGAAACGCTCCTCACTAGGGTACGGTGTAACCTTCATCTCCGCTGTCCATAGCAGTATCAGTCCCCCTTTTTGTCCCACCGCCGGAACTTCACATCCACCCGGGAATCCCGTTTTCAGTTTCAGGATATCTACTTCCCCCTTCCGAGCCACCGTCTCACTAAGGAAAATCACCTGCGGTTTTCTGCGACGTATCACTCCTTTCAGATTTTCCACGGTTGCTAATTTGCCCAACCCCCTACAGTTCCAGGATAGGAACTTCATTCCACAAACTCCGCCTGTTGTTCGACACGGGTCCTCCCGTCCCGTACAAAATGTCCCGATGAAATTTAGCCACCCAGGCTTGTCCGACACTCCCCAACCGGAGTACTGCACCAATCTGACCCGAAAAGAGCAACCGCCCCTTCAACACCAGCCTTGCCCGCACAACCTCAGCGTTGCAACCCGTACTCCTGCTACAGAACCCGGGCGACGTTCCGGAGACGGTCTCCCACGCCCCAGCCTTGTACGCCCGGTGCCACTTCGTCCAGACCACCACCAACCATGCCGGCGTCAGGACACCACCGTGGGGCAACTCGCGCGATCAGACACGCCTCACTCGGACGGGAACCCTTATTCCCCACTCCGGTAATCAAAACAAAACCAGAAAAACGCGAAAGGATAGTAAACCGACCTTCCCCGTACTGTACTCACGGCCGTACGCCAGCCCGAGCCCGCCGCCGGCATTGATTCCTCTCACGCGTCGCTGCCGATCTCCTCGCTCTTCACCTAGGGCCGGCTTAATCTGTTTTTCTCCGCGGTGGTGACCCCACAAATATCCCCGATTATACATTCACTATTTCTTTTTTCATACTTTAGTAATGTTTTCATAAAATAAATTATTTTAATTGTCAACTCACTTTCCATTAAATATATTCAGAAACTCCGGTAAATATCACGTCAATAGCCAGCAAAACTAGTATTCTTCTTTATCTTGGTTGGAATCCTTTTAAACGTGTCAAATTAATATTCTTCTTCTTTTTCCTTTGCATTTGGAAAGGGAAAAGCGTATAATCTTAAAAGGGAAGTAAACGTGTTCTTTAAATCTCACAGGACATCATCACACTGGTGCTTGTGATTGTATGCATAATAGCATGTTGTTTAAGTTTTATTTTATCTTATTAATTAATATAATAAGAGATTGATCCAGATGATCCTATACATTTGAAGAAAACATACTAGTACGAGATACAAATTCGATAAAAGTCGAAATTTTGGTTGCATAACTAAAAGCCTAGTATACACCAAAGAAAAACTAGGGGTCGGTTTCATATTCCAGTTGTATTGAGCTCTATAGATCCATGAGATTTTTCCCGTCTCGATTTGAAAGAGTATGTTATGTTGTAACATTCGGTCAAGGAGTAAGCCAAGAAAAGGAAGAGGTCGGGAATCAGAAGGGTTCTGATTCGTAAGTGTCGGGGTGTGCCTCCTCAAAGACACCTCGGGTGGCTCTAGTTGACTCCAGTTGTAGTGGCAGACATGAGTGTCACGTGGTACGTGTGTTGCCTCGATCTTAAAATGCTCAGGGCGTCGGATATGGGGTGCCTGAAGGGATAGTAAGCATCTAGAGAGAACACCACGAAGTGGAGGAACCAAAATGTTGGATTTATACCGACCTCAGTTGGGCGCGGTGTGCTTTCTCACACACACCTCGGGGGTGTCAGAATCTCGGTCCAACAAATAGGGTTGGTGCACCAAGTTTGCACCGGTGGAAGAGTCCTGATCCAGAGGATGGGAATGGTGCATCCTTGCACAGAGTTACGGAGGCGGCGCAAGATGTAGCGCAAGTGATGGAGGTGGATACCAACGAGGTATTAGGCAGGCTCGGGCGGAGGCACCATAGGAGATTGAGACAACGCAGGTAGTAAAGGGCTTGTGGCGGAGAGGTTGGTAGAAGTTGAGGTGTTGGTGGCGACGAAGGTTCTGGTGATAGGAGCAGAGGTGGCGGCTACTCTGGTGGTAGCGGAGGAGGTGTCTATGACGGCGGCTCTGGTGGCAGTAGAGGAGGCAACGGTGGGGACGTTGGCGATAGAAGATGAAGTGGGGGTGGAACGACATGATCATTGGTGGACAAGGGCGACGACAGCGCAGGAGGAAGTGGTATGGGTAAATCTCTTGCGGTTGTGGGATAGCAGATCAGTGAGAGCAACAAGGAGGGTGGAGGGAACTGCTGTACTGGTGGATGTGGCGCGCCAAATAAATAGTGGTGACGGACATGGTTCATCCTCATGGTCCTTACTTATGGACCCAATTACGTTGGGTGGCGCACGGCTGAATGATTGGGTTGACCACGAAAAAAGAGGAGAGCTAGTGGAGGGGTCGCTGGGAGACCATGACAACAGTTATCAGCGATGATCGGAAAAAGAGAGAGACAACTTGAAAATAATCCGGAAGACACATACCAAGTTCTCTTTTGAAGTCTGATTCTTAAGCATCAACATTGTTTAACATTTTCTTGACCATCCAATTTTCTTAGGTTTAGTATTACGTGTAACTTATTTCGTGTAAGCAACTAACTAATAAATATATTAATATTTTCATTTGTCATATTCCATACAATCAATTACAAAATATTCATATTCGATGGATAAAACGACTTGGTGCATTATTGATTATGGAGTGGTGTTCTCAAGTCTGAACATAGCCTGAACTATATACATCAGCTAGCAAATTCAAAGAAAAACAAATATCTTCTAAGACATTCCATAATGACGTCGAGACGACGTTTTAAGGGCTCATCAAATCATACGGTTTGAAGAGAAACAGTGTCGAATCGTTTTGGCAGAGTCCTGTATACGTCGAGTCTGTAAAAGCGTAGATTCGACGTCAATGAATCTACCGACTTTACAGCAGGTCTATTCGACGGATTCGGGTCCAACCATATCCGGCCCCTATGAATCCTGGGCCAACGCGTGGCTAGCGTTTCAGCTTTAAAGTCTGGTACCAACGCTTCGTCTTCTTCATGCATACAATATTCTAAGGTCAACCATTTATCCACCGACGTTTCTCCAACAAGCTCATGCCACATGCGTTTCTCTAGCAAGCTCAAGCCACATGTCGTCTCTCCAACTATCATTTCGTTGTTTCCCCACTTGTCGTTTCTCCAACTTTCGTTTCATCGCCATCGTTTCCGCAACTGTAATTGCATCACTGGCATTTCTCCAACTGCCATTTCTCCCCCGCAAATTGCCACCAGTTGTTTCTCCGACCGTCGTTTCTCCACCAATGGCCAACCACTCCGGCGTTGATGGCTCGATCTCAACACTCCCATATCACGGGCAACCCATACCAGGAACGCGAATTCAATCGATGGTCATGTATGTAAGACTTAACAAAAATCCGCCAAGGATGCTACGTATGTACCGAAAGTGGTGTCGCCCCGAGGATGTTACATTGACGTGTGTGTGGATCAAAATGGCGGAACAAGGAGATGACCAATCTAACGATGCCTTTTGGGATAACATACGGGGGGGAGGTCGGCCACATGACCCGAAAAACCCCAGAGATCGAGCTGTCACGCCCCAAATCCAGTTTTGATCGGACTCGAGACGTGAACTAAAAAAAAGATAAAAGAAAATAATTGAACATGAATCTCTGAATAAAAGTATGATAATGCGAGTCAAAATTCAACAACCAAATAAAAATAATGACAATGTTTAATACGAAACTGGAAGTACGTCTCTAATACATAAATCAACCCGGACCCTCAATGAGCTCCCGAGCCCTGAGACGTCCTCTAAGCCTACTCACCAACTAAACCTGTAAAACAGTAAAAACAGAAGGGGTGAGCTTACGCTCAGTAGGAAAAAGTAGTAAAGGGGAAAATGACTCCCGCTCCGTCACCAAATTTCTCGATTAGCAACAATGATTAAAATGACAACACAAAGAGAGATCAACAGGGACACAACTTATTCACCAATAGAAACCAACTAAAGAAATGCATGGATACCGAAATATAAGACAATTAAACTACGAGACACCGATCCACACATAAGCTCAACATATCGTACCAGAAACGCACATCGGCCTAGATATCTTCCCGGAACACCGAGCATCGGGGTGAAACAACATACATCATACCGGAATACCCCTCGGTCTAGATATCTTCCCGGAACATAGAGCATCGGGGTGAAACAATATACATCATACCGGAGTGTCCCTCGGTCTCGATGTCTTCCCGGAACACAGAGCATCGGGGTGAAACAATATACATCATACCGGAATGTCCCTCGGTGTCGATATCTTCCCGGAACACAGAGCATCGAGGTGAAACAACAATACACCATACCGGAAACGCACATCAGCCTAGGTGTCTTCCCGGAAACACACCTCGGGGCAACAACAACATACCTCATACCGAAAACGCACCTCGGCCTAAAGGTCTTCCCGGAACACACCTCGGGGCAAGTAAACAACAAAGCATACCGCACAATACCAAACACACCAATACATCAAATCATCAAGCTTACCCACGCACTTACCAAGTACTCCACATCGGTCTATCATTCACCCGATCATAACACAAGGTAAGAATCATATCACATTCAACACATTCTTTCAACCAAGTATGTCAAGAAGCCAACGTTCATATTGCATTCATCATAATTCACATGGCATAATATGATTCTTAATTTAACCAAGAGTGTATTATGCATCGACATTTAGGGACGAACAACCATAATCAAACACAACCAACACGTAATCCTAAGGCTCGACATGGCCATTCTACAGCACGGCAATCCCCATAATTGAAAGCGGTTATTCTAGTGAATCACATCCTATATGCAAACTAAAACTCTTCCGGTTGTTATCACCCTATATGCATACTATTAGCATTTCTTAATTAAAAGCAGAAATTTACTACTCTTCCCTACCTCAAGTGTTCTTCACAAGCTTAAACACAAGAACGTCTAGTAGTCCCCTCCTCCAAGCTCGAGAGTCAAGTCTAGGAACATAAATTAATACTAATATTAATAAACAAATCAAGGGTGGTTTAAGAGGTAAACACCTAAGTTAAAACTCTGAAACATTCGGTTTAAGATAACCCTTCGAATTAAACGAAAAACACCCAAAAAGGACTCAAAAGGCCCAAAACTGGTCTGCCACGGCTCGGGTCACGGAGCCGTGAGGCTCCCCGTCACGGATGACGTCACGGACCCGTGACGTGTGCCGTCACGGTCTTCCTCACGGAGCCATGACGTCTCCCGTCACGGTGCCCGTCACGGATCCGTGACGGCCCAGACCTGTTTCGTCCTTCTTCTTCCTCCAGCCTCCTTTCCACGAAATCAACACCATAAACTCCATTTTTAACAACTCAAAACCTCCAAAACCGAACCAAAACTCCAATACTTCACTACCCTTAGTGGGTTTCATCAAAACAACAATTACCCAAGAGATTTCCAACCCCAAAACAATTGATTTCTACATAAATCAATCTCCTTCTTCTCTTAAACAAACAACTAACCACAAATACACAAAAACCTAACTAGTTCATGCATTTCTAAGGAAACCCATAACTTGAAATGGATTGAAATGAGATTGTGAGAGTTTACTTACCTTTAGAATGATGAGATGATGAAGATGGTGAAGTTTTTGAGAAGAATGGGTGAAGAAATGGTCTTGAAAGAGCTCCTTTTCTCTTGCTTTCTCTTCAAGCTTCAATGGAAGCTCTCTCCTTGCTCCTCCCTTGTGAATTTCGGCCACACCTCAAAAGTGAGCTGAAAAGTGACCCAAAATGGGTCTTAAACCTAAGTGATAAGTCCCTAAAATGCCCCCTTGCTCTTATCCTCTCAAGACCAACTAATGAGGGTCAAAAGGGTCTTTTTGGGCCCTTTTCTTCCCCTCCAAGCTAACATGGACAATTTTCCATGTAGAGACCACCTTATCCTTAATTATTTCCAGCATCTCTAATTTAATTAAGTTTAGTCGATAATTAGTCTCCGTTTGACCGAAAGTTGACTTTTTCACAAGGATAGTCATTTGAAAGGAAATGACCCAACTAAGCTAACTGTAACGACGACTAAGCTTGTTGGGTCCCGAAAAGGTCCCGAATGACTCCTGGAGTCATCGGTTGACTTTTCCGGCCGGAAGTCAACTTTTTCCCAAAATCACCGGTTTGACCGGGATCGACCGGGGCGGTTCTTACAGAGCGGTCCGTCGAGAATTGCAAATATCATTGGACCTTCATCAACAAAAAGGTGAAGTGGTTCAACGTGTGCGAGTCGGAGTTGAACCTCATTTACCAAGTCGGTTGGTCTAACACCCAGCTCATGGATCTTACAGAGGAAGTGTATGCCCAAAAATATGGACACGACTTTGTATGACAGCACTGGTGGAACCTCATGTGGGTACATCCCTGCTAGATCAAGTCGTATGTAGTACTGTCCGGAAATACAACCAGGTTCTTGGAGTTAATAATTAACTCTGGGAACCAGGTTGTGTTTCCGGCCAGTACAACTAGAAGAGCCCGTCCAGCAGGGATGGGAAGGTCCGCAACCGATGGTCAACAACTTGTAATTCGTTTTAGAGGTGTAATGTGATGACACGACTTTAAATTTGACCTCACTTTTCCGTAGTCAAATATGGAAGTGACGTAAAAGCGGTAGTGTCATTGCTCTTGGAACATAGCAAGTATTGTCACGTTACCAGATCTTTGACACTGTCACGTGACACTATTTTCTATGTTCTCAACAACAATGATAGTAACACTTCCATGGTAGTTTCCATCTTTAATTATGGATTACTGGGAATAAAATTTGAAGTCATGTCGTCATGTTACACCCTCAGGCCCATTACTCAAACTCCAGGAAGATGGCACGTAGATCATATATGCGTTGTACTTCCATTCAAACTTTCGAGAAATAATAATATGCGTTGGTTTAGGTCGTCTTTTGTTTTTAAACAACATTATTTTCAATTAGACTAAGATTAGACTGAATCGGTCTAATCCTACTGCGAATCAAAAACAATTAGACCCATTTTTCAAGGTCTAATTGTACCTTATTCCCCAAATCGTCTTCAATTAGATCATTGTGGAAGGTCTTAAAGCCTCAATTACACATAAAAAGTTTCAAACATTACATAGATAAATTTGTTTTGGGGACCGATATTTACTAGCCCTTTTCGACCCTACACTTCACCATAAAGCTCATACGATCCATCAAATGGAGAGAGAATCAAATGGCCCCCAACTAACAATATATTAGTAATGAGGGGACATACAATTGGCTGAAGTCTCAACTTTTTTTAGCATAAGGTGCATGTTTTATTAGTTAACTAAAAGAAATATACATAAAAGTACATCAGGAATGACAATTATTGACCACTGAAGAATAGACATAAAACAAGCCTCTCTAGTTAGCCTGTAAGAGTCCCTATTCGCAGTTTTGTTTAACAAATTCGAGAGTAACAGTCTCGTTTTGAAGAAGAAAATGTCGAATCTCCTGGATTTCAACTAAACTAACAAGCTGATTCTTGATCCCACGAGGAAGACTTTTTTCCATGAGGAGCATGATCAAATTTGAACCCAACAGTAGTAATGGGAGGATGTATGTGATTCGGGGATCCCTCCCGATAAAATTACTTGAATTTATGCTTACTAATTATTGACCTTGCAAAACGGGAAGCAGACACATTAAAATAAACCCAAGCGAGTAACTTAATCCAGAATCGAGAGAGAGATCGATTAGCATACATCGGTGGAGGCCAAGTAGGTGGATACAACGAAAGTAGATTCATGGGGGTGGAGGCCGATCAGGGATAGAGATCCGAGACGACGGTGGCGGCGACGATGGTGGGAACAACCAGTGTTGAGGAGAGAAACCAGTCGACAACCACGATGATTGTATAGTACAAGATTGAGGGCCACGTCGTTGGTGGCGGGGGAAAGCCATGGACGTAGTGGCTAGCAACGGCTTGGCAGAAACCCTAGCAGAGTTCTCCAAGCGGAAGAGACTATTCAACGACTGTCGGCGAGATCGAGAACCGTCGATGGCAGGTTGCACGACAACGAAGACATGACCGGGTTCGACGCAACCACTGTTGTGCGAGAGCCGACCAGAGGTTGCATGACAAGAGAAGTAGATGCTCTAACTCGCACTGGTGCATGAAGGCACGGTAGCGACATCGTGGATGGCGGCTAGGGTTGAGATCTCTTAAACCCTAGTAGAGCGATATTCTTGTATCCGAAATGTTATCATGTCAACGAGAATTCGGCTCCAAGTCTAAACTTTCATATTTCTTGAGTTTGAATATGGAAAAATAATTTTATATATTGTTTGTATGGTATGTTCGTTTATTTGTTGCATTGTTTGTATGTATTGTGTTGTGTTGTTTCAATCTGAAATCGTAATACTGCTGTCTAGTAAGTTTATAATATACTATTATCATTTGTTTTTGTGTTTCAACGATTTATATCTTCGCACTCTTTTTTTAAGCTAATGAAAATCAATAATTAGGAATTATGTATTAAAGTATTTATTTTTACTGCCTTATTAAATGTATACTAACAAAACTTATTTATGGACCTAATTTTAGAACATAATAAATTTGTTTTGAAATTTATAGAACACATATGAATAAGCCCATAAACTTCATAACTCGAGAGCTTCGTATTTTCTTTGGTGGCGGTGAGGTTTTTATGGATGTCAGTTTTGTCGACCGATAGTGGTCGTTGGTGTTGTGGTGGTTGGCTTATCGGGATGTGGGTGCTTCTATCGTTTTGTTTCCGGGTCGTAACGTCTCTGGTCTCTATGGAGGTTTGGCTTTATTTCCGTCTCCGGAGGCTTATGTGGTGCTCTACCGATTTTGTTCGATGGTTTGGTGGGCTTCTGCTTCCAGAGAAACGGTGTGGTCTCCCTTCTCCCAAGGCGGTAGTTTTACAGATTTAGTGGTGCTCTTGTGGTTGTTCTTTCTGGCAAGAATCAAATTCCAAGTTCGAATTTTCAGGGTGAATCATTTACCATGTTTCCGCGGCTTCTCTGTTGCAGAAGTTTCGACGTTAGCTACGGGATTTGTTGATGCAACGTTGAATTGGGTTTAAGGCTTGGAACAAGTTTGTTCAAATACCATACATGGTTCTTTGTTGGGATTTTTCAACCTTCGTTTGTGGGGACTTCAATTGAATGTTAAAGGGTTTTCCATTGTTCAAGATAATTAAAGTGGTACGAGATGGTCTTGAGCTTTAGTTTTTAGTCTAATGGTAGTTTGCCTTTGTGGTGTGCTTAGTTTGATGGACTACATTTCTACTATTTATGATTATGTCATTTTTTGAGCTCTTATTTTTTTATGTCTTTTTTTAATCGTTTTATCGATATATAACTCTTTAGATCCTTTTTTTATCTTTAAGAGTCAAATCTCTTTCAATAAATTTTTGAGCTTATCAAAAAGTAAAAAGTAAACTTAATAATTCGTTTTTTTTTTGAGGACTTAATAACTCATCTTTTTTATTTCTTCTGAAATGTTAGGTTTCATTAATCATTTCCAAAAAAAGTTGAAATATAAATCGGGATAATTCCCTTACAGTTGAAAGTATAGTCCGGAACCCCCATTTAGCACAAGTGTCCCGACACTCTAGGCTACGCAGTAAATTTCTATAACAAAAGATAGAAGCTACACGAAAACAGTAGATACGTTCGATTACGCAAGCCCAAGGTTCTAAATACCTCAAAAGGTGGTTGTCTTGGTTTTGCAGATGATGGGCCCAAACCATAGTAAAGAGGTCGAAAAGACTGATTTTTTCTGGGCCCAACAGGTTTCTACCCCCATTGAGCCTCGGCCCCCGAGGGTCAGGGCTATCATCAATTTTGAAAGGCTGACATCAAGGAGTATGGATCTCCTTAGCCTGGCGGTAATGATGACACCGGGTGGAATTGATTAAAGTTCGAGATCAAGAAGCTTGGTTGTCGAGAGTAGGAGCCAGGGAGAGTCGTGCAAGGATGAGCAGGCTCTAAAATATCATAGAGGTGGTGGAGCTGTCTTGGACCACATGGAGGCAGCCCACATGAGGGCGTCCACAAAACTGGCCCACGTGAAGGAAACCACAAACATGGCTTACATGAGGGCGACCACAATACCGACCCACATGAAGGCGGCCACAACACTCCTTATCCAGTACAACGATGGTAGAGAGACCCCGACAACAGAGCGGTTATCCCCAAAAAGTAACCGATAACGGGAGCCCAAGGTTCTAAATACCTCAAAAGGTGGTTGTCTTGGTTTTGCGGATTATGGGCCCAAACCATAGTAAAGAGGTCGAAAAGACTGATTTTTTCTGGGCCCAACAGGTTTCTACTCCCATTGGGCCTCGGCCCCCGAGGGCCAGGGCTATCATCAATTTTGAAAGGTTGACATCAAGGAGTATGAATCTCCTTAGTCTGGCGGTAATGATGACACCAGGTGGAAATGATTAAAGTCCGAGATCGAGAAGCTTGGTTGTCGAGCGTAGGAGCCAGAGAGAGTCGTGCAAGGATGAGCATGCTCTAAAATATCGGAGAGGTGGTGGAGCTGTCTCGGACCACATGGAGGCAGCCCACATGAGGGCGTCCACAAAACCGACCCACGTGAAGGAAACCTTAAACATGGCTTACATGAGGGCAACCACAATACCAGCCCACATGAAGGCGGCCACAACACTCATTATCCAGTACAACGATGGTAGAGAGACACCGACAAAAGAGCGGTTATCCCCAAAAGTAACCGATAACGGGAGCCGGGAGGGCCTCTTGTCGGAGACCGATGGGGGAAGACCTAAAAACCGTCCTTTTGAAATCCGACCACCCTCACCCGGAGCAGCGGGCTGGGACAAAAAGGTAGTATGGTCCGGTCAGGCGAGGGCATCTCGGAGATTTCACCGGTCGGACTGACCTCACAATGCAAGCCAAGGAAAAAGGAGAGGAGGCTCTCTAGTAGAGCGAGCACAACACCGACGAGGAGGAAGGACATGAAATCTTGTGAAGGTCCCGGACCGACGTTCTCGTGTGGAAAAAATCTACAAAGAAGGATGAACTCGGATCTAGGAGAGACATACGGTGCGAAGGACGAGAGTCTGGTAGATAAGCCCCACCGTTAAGTCCTATGATCGGGGCCAAGGCAATTACTATGCGAAAATGGCTATAGACGAGGTGGCCCGTTAAGGTTTTTTATGTGAAATAGAAGGCAGATCGTCCCAGATTGGGACAAAGCCATGCTTCTTTCGCACCTTAATAACTCATCTTAATAGTTAGCCCATTTTTTTAACGACGAATTGCAATTTTATTACTGATTCAGAACGATTACATCGATATGCCTCGAGGAACATGTTCCTCGACCATAAAAGGCCAGTATGAACGAACACTAGTTCATTGTACCTTGAAATACTAGAACCGTCATAGACGGTATTGTGATGCCTCACGGGAAAGGACAGAATACGAAGAGGGAGAAGAGGGTACCAGAGATCTTGAGGGACCTCGACAGTAAAGGTGATGGTGGGAGGCAAAGCATCGGCTTGGTCGGGCCAGTCCCTGATGCTTACCTCCCTGGAGAAATCATTGATTCTCCGATCAATAGGCTATGATCGTGCAAGGAAAAAATTCCAGCAAAATAACCGAGACCCCTTCGATTAGCCAGAGCCATTATCGTGAAAGGGGACAAGGCGGTTGCGGCGGTGGGGGCCAGGGAGAAGGACGCGCCGGCTGCGGCAGAGCCGACTACTGCATCTTCGGGGACGTCTTTAGGGATGGCGGCGGCATCGGAGACGACGAAGGCATCAGAGGCATCGACAACAACAGGGGCGGCGACGGCTTCAAGGATGGTGGCGGCAGCATCAGAGACGGAAGCTGTAGTGACGGAAACCCCCAGGGCGGAGGAGAGACCGAATCAGATCGGGAGATACTCTATTAGTGGCGGGAGACGACCAACATCGGGGTGACAAGAGATGACATGAAGGAAACCCTAGTAGAGAAAAACTTTGCAGGATCCAAAAATGAAGTGCAAAGGGAAGGGTGGAAAGAGAAAAAAAGAAGAACAATTACCATAATCATGACTATGGAGAGGCGATGCAGTTTCTCAAAACCCTGGCAGAGAGTTTTTTTAGTAGTTAGCCTATAGAAGTCAAAACTATCACAATCTTAAGATATAAAAACCGTGTGATATTTAAAATTAATTAAAAAGAATAGATGGGTCAGTGTCATTGCAATGAGTTTGAAACTGGTTAAAGGTCAGCATGGGTCTCTAGAATCAACGAGAGGCAAAGCCGGCTGTTTGGCCTTTGGTCTGATCTAGAATCTTGAAGAACACGTACTGTCTTTGTCTGGCTGCTATAATTGATTCGTAACCCATTTAGACAATTTGGTGCTGATAAATTAAAATAAAATATAATTGGACAATAGACAAAACAGGGAACTAAATACCACAATAATTGCAAGTAGGCATAGTAATTGACAAAAATTGGCCCCTGATAGCTACGATGCCACCCATCCACAATGAAGGTCGTGAGCAATGACACACCATACCGCCTTTTATTTTTATTCAAATGGTAGCTATACAAATTCAATTCTCAAAGAACAGGCGAACTGTGACGAAGACACATGAACGGGGCAACCAAATTGTTTCAAAAAACTTGGTTTCATATTTAATACGATCATGTAAGAGACAGTGTTTTTAGGTTGTAAACGACCATTAAGTATTTAAATTTTTAATAAGTTGATTTCTCTATTTCTGATTAATCTTAAATTCAAGTCCCAAACCTACGGTCTCCACCTCCTTCCCCAATCCGATTTGACCTTAGATCTCGACAACCCAAGCTCTTTCGATTGAGCCTTTTTGTTGCGCTTCTCCACCTGTCAGACGATCAAATATGTACTCATCTTTCGTCGGAGCTCCGTAGTTTGAGTCGTGCTCTTGTTCACCTTGCTCATCCAACCAGATCCGTGCCCCTCACCCAAAACAGATCAGATTTTCACCTGCCAGTACCACCCACCTCCCTCTCTTCGCTCTGATCCCAGCCCGAACATCGGAGGCTGGCGACGAGTATTTCATGTTCGTTGTTGTTTGTTTTTTGTAGATTCCCTCTACAAGAATTCGGCGCTAAAGACCATTTTTTGCCAGGTGGATCTTCGGTAGGTGTGGTAGTTTTTGGCGGCGTGTTCGGTCGGGTTTCTTTATCGATGAGTCTCTCCCGATTGTCGATAAGAAAAACCATCCTAGTAGTTGGTTTTTTAGCTCATGTTTTACCCTTTGATATTTGATATTGTGTTCATATTGGGCAGGTTAAACCAGATCGTCGCCCTATGATCTCCAGCGGGGAGGTCGAGGTCATCGTAGCCACCATCAGGCACAACCACAACGTCCACCCTCAAACCTGACCGCCGCCCTACGATCACCAGCGGCACAACTCAAGCCACCCCATAGTACAGACGACCCCCTTGATCGACTAAAGAAACCCCGAGCACCAGCACCATCTGTCGTCACTCTTCAACCGCCTACCAAGTACTCCCAGCGAAGATCACCCATTTGCCCCGTCCTTGCCACCGTGCTTCTTTGTGAGTGGCCATGAGCCCACTTTCCCTCCCCCTTGCAGAAGGCGGTGGCTCACAACCGATCTCGACAGGGAACCATATACCACACGAGCGCGCCATTCGTTTTTATGATGGTCCATATTGCACAGCTTAAGTTAAAATCTTATAAATTTAACATCTTTATGAACAATGTTTTTATGTTATTTTTCATGAACGTATAAGTCCTAAAAGAACGAAGGAAAGTAATAAAAAAATGTACCATCAAGTTTTAGGTTCACGACAATTGATAATATGATATATATTTTGAACAATTCTACAAATTCATACAATGTCGATTACCAGTAACGTGTGATAAGACCCATATATCCGAGATTATAGGTCGGGACCCCCCACCCCCTCCCCTCCAAAAAAAGGTATACCAGCACTCTTGATTACTAACACAACTCCTATCAGAAAAACTAGGAGGACAACAATATAAATAACATATTGGTGCATACAAGTAGGGATAAGGGTGCAAATACTCTTTCGGGTGGTTTTCTTGAGTTGGTGAGACAAACCTGGTTGTCTCCCCCCAGAGGACATGACCCGACCAGATGGGTCCACAAACAACCGGGTGAGTGTTCCCTTTTCCCTCCGGCCCCGTCATCTACCAATCATGATGACAGGCGAGATTTTTAACCAACCTAGGTCGAGACTCTAGATGATGGAGATTGTAAGTCACCCTTTCCATCTGTGTCCACGTCTAGGAGTTTAAACACCCTCTCTTTAGGCGATCCTCGAGAGCCACGACCCACTTGGTCTTCTCCCTTGACATTTAGTTCCTTAGCATTCTTGAATCTACGGGGGCCTTAGGAGGGTGATTGAGTCGATTGTCCCTCGACTTTGTTTTTCTTAGAGGATCCCCTCCCAGAATCTTGTCCGAAATCTTCCACCATCATGCAGACGGGCTGGCCCAAGAGAGATAGAGGCTACGACTTAAGGATTGACGGTGGTGGAAGTAAATGCGATATTCGGGGTTATCGGATTGGTAGGATGGGCAAGACCGATGGTAGCTAGAGGTTAGGGAGCAGTCTCGTGGGTGCCCGATACAAGGTTTCCTTTCCATTTTTCTGGCCTATGTTAGGCAAGACTATAAGTCGGGAAATCGGAAGGGTAGGGTTGGAAACTACCGATCCCTTCCTGGGTTCTTCCCGATATTATTGTCCCAATGATGGGATAGGATAGAGGCTGGACGATTAGGAATGTAGACCGGGGATCTGATGACCTTTACTTAGAAGGAGTTTGAGCCCCGTGTAAGGGATTACATAGAAAAAGTCCAAAACTCACGGTCCTGAGAGGTCTCTGGGTTCACGAGAGGTATCAGAGTGGTGGAAAGGATGTCCCCTAATGCTGGCATGTGTGGTAGACCGAGGGGTTCCACTGAGTTTGCCTCCCAATCCGTTTGGAGGTAGACATCCACTCGTAGGCCTATAGGGACCCGTATGGAATCCGAGAAACAGATTGCATGTCACTCGACATTTGGAATGGATGTTGTGTATGAAAGACAAGAGTGGCCAAGACGTTCACAATGGTAGTAGAAGTCCAACAATCTTTCATATTGAATCCAGACAGTGATGGGGTTCTGAAAGCCCTCAAAATGAAGTTGGAGGTGACGTCGGGAGGGCCTTATGATATCGAGCTCCACCCTCAGCCAAAGATAGTCATCCCTAGCTCGACGTCGGCCCTGATTGTAAAGACCGGGAAAATGCAATATTTAAATTATTAAATATTAACGTCGAGGTTTGGAACGAGTTTAAATTTTGGGATCGACTACACGAGAAATAGAAAAGAAAAAGAAAAGAAAAGGTTTTGAAAAGAAAAAAAGAAGAAGCTTGGGCCGGTCAACTGAGCCATGCCCAGTCAACGCAACCAAGCCCACACGCATTTGATTGTTGAGCCCAAGCCCAGTTCAGAACACACTAACCCTAACGCGTGCTCCCTTCTCCCTCTTTTGCTTGCACGTAACCCGAGGTGTTGCCTCACTTCCTCTCGCTGCTGCCGAGCTCGAATCCACCCCACTTCGTCGCCGTTCACCGCAAACACAGTAGCTCCCGTTCCTCCCTCGCCTTCTTCTTCTTCCACAACACCAGACGGACTCCACCGTACCTGAAACCCAGGACCCTCCGTCTTCTCCTTCATCCTCGACGCGATTCAAACCAGCGCCGCCGTAGATCTGAAGCTCGCCTCGCCGGAAACAACGAATCAGAGACGGTAAGAGGTTACCCTACCTCGATTCGTCATCTCCGACCCTTTTCTTCCCAGAAAGTCGCTCCCCCGCGATCTCAACGCGTCAATTTGGGTTGGAAAAGGATCGCCGGAGTTCTCGTCACTCCGGATCTGTTGTTCCCTCGCCGGCGAGTTCCTCGAACCATCAGAGTAGGACGGGGAAGTCGATACCTTCCCTGACGACCTCCCCAATCCGTGCAGAGCCCTTTGCCGTCGCTGCCGCCGTGGAGAGCCACTCCGAGAGATCCCGGCGCCGTCGCCGGAGCCGTACCGGACCGAAGCAAACCTTAACTCATCTCTAACGGGTTGGGCCTGAAACAAGAGTGGGCCTGGAGTGATCTGGGCCCCGGCCTGGATCTGGCCGGGCTTGGGTCCGGGTCCTGTACCGGATCTGGATCCGGGTCAGGTCTGGGTTCTGGGTCCGGATCCGGGTCGGACCGAGTTGGATCCGGGTCAACCCGGTTCTCAATTAAAAATGTTTTAAAAATCAGTTTTAATTAGTGGATTTAATTAATTCAAGGTGAGAAATTAAAAGATAATTTTGGTTAAATCAGCGGACCTTTGGACAACTTTTGGGTACTGATTTGGACGTTTTATTTGTCAAACCTAGACGGGACTTCGCCCGAGCACAAGGGCTTGGACCCGAGCTAGAAGAACGAAGATCACGCCGGAACCCATGAGAAGAACGGAGTGGCGATCACTCGAGCTTTTCTTCAGAGTTTTATTAGAGGAAGACCGCAAGATAGGGAAAGTATTAATTTCTTAATTAACGCTTAGTATGCATGATTAGGATAATAAAATCGGAAAGGTCCTAGAATTGCCTATAGGATGCGAATAACTAGAATAATCGTATTTCAATTACTAATAAATGGATGAGTCTAGTATACATGCTTAGGACGATGACAATTAGTGAAGTGTGCTTTCAATACTTGAGAACTTGATTTACTGGTAGAGAGGCTGTGAAGAGCTCTCGGATTAGTTGTGGGATAGGTTCACATGCTTGATTGATAGTTGTTGAGTTAACTTAAGAGTCTAATGAAACTAGATTAGCTTTCCCTATCGAATGACTATTTGTTCGTTCACATAATGTTTGTATGGTTGAATGTATACTTGTTGATTAAGTATTTTTGTTGCTATAACTGTTGGTTGAACGGATGATCGAGTATGACTGATTGTACCAAAGGGGTACAATCAGGTGATCGATGTACCGATGGTTGGTGGCAGGTAAGTACGCGGTAAGTATGAAATGGTGTGGGATGTCTTGGTTGTGATGAAAGTGTGTTCCGTTGTGTGTTGCTTGACAGATGAATGAAATGCTTGTTCCTTTATTCTTATTCTTGAATGTATGTTCGTTTATTGGTTTGTCTGTTCGTTTTCTTGGTTTGGTACTACACCGGGGGGGGGGGGGGGGGGGGGGGGGGTAATCCGGTGCCGATGAGGTGGTTGGAGTTGGGCAGATACAGGGAGTTAATGACTGAGTTTAGAGACTGAGGGTATTGGTTACTGGATATTATAAGAGTTGAGTATTGGCAGATCCTGCGGGATATTCATTGGATATTCATTGGTTACTATGAGAGTTGAGTATTGGCAGATCCTGCGGGATATTCTTGGATTATTGGGCCTGCGGGCAATCAGTTATTGGACCCTGCGGGGCATTGGTTATTGGGCATGCGGGCATTTGGTTATTGGACCCTGCGGGGCATTGGTTATTGGGCCTGCGGGCAATTGGACAGTTTACCCTGCGGGGAAAGGACTACTTATGGTTTCACCCCAAGGAACTGCATCCCAGTGGGTGCACTACTTGGTCCCCTATGACATATGGTCCTTTGGAGGCATTTCTGGGAATCCCGATGATAAGCGCCATTTGGGATTGTTTCCGGTGCCCCCACGCATGTGCTTACTCTGGACCGAGGGAAAATCTGATATGATATGGATACTCTGGTGGATCGGAATGTGGGAACCGATGTGATCCCAGAATCTATCCATGGATCGGAGGCTTGAGAAAGCGAGTGGTTGGCAAGATACTGATTATTCCTATTTTTACCATTATTGATCCGTTAAAGTATTTATTATGAACTTCTTTTAAGTTACTGTCATCTTTGAAGAAGCGATGTTATTTCATCACAACGGATTCCATAACATTTCTTTGATTAATAGTATTTACTTGTTCCCAGGGTGATGGGTTTCTATTTTATTATAATGTTCTCCATCTATTCTCTGGGAAGTTATCGTATCTTGGAGAATGCACTATTGATATCGCTACTTCTTATTTGTTTATTACGGCCTTCGGTCTAAGAATTTTAAATACTTTTGTGTCATCGAATTAAAACAGTTTTAATATTAAACTTGGAGACTAAGGTCATTTACGATTTTCCCTACTGAGCGTAAGCTCACCCTTATTTGTTTATTTATTGTGTGTACAGGTATGCTTGGGATTTGGGGGAATTCGAGGCTCGGGAGCTTCCGGATGTCTTGAGGATTGTATTAGAGATGTGTTGGTCCACATTGTTGAACTTTGTTTACCTTATGTTACTTATCAAGTTTTAACATCTTTTCTTGGATTATTGAGAAATACTTTGGATTCGTTTTCAGTTGTAAAGGAATTTATTACAGTTTTATTACTTTTACCCTGTTTGTTTTGGGTCACGTCTCGAGTCCGGCCAAAACCGGATTTGGGGCGTGACAATTTGGTATCAGAGCCTGGTTTCATTTGAAACATGTTGCAATTTTCGAACTTGTTTTCAAAACCTCGGACCAACGTCTATTAGGTGGGTAGAGTTAGGGAGTCTACGTCGTGTACTCAGTGATGCAATGTTAAAAACGCTGATGCATAGAGTAATAGTCGTACTGAATTTATTGTTCGTCTTTATTTGAACTCTTTTGCTTATAACGGTTATATCGCTTGAGTAGTGCCCTTACCTTATTGAATGCAGAGATGCATTGATTGGTGAAACCGACTGGTTGAGATTGGTATTGGGTTAGCGAGCAATGAATGAACCGTTGTATGTGGTTTGTTGAGTAAAGTGTTTGTTTGTTCAAGGGTATTACCGATATGGGTGGCTGTTCTGGGTATTGAAGCTGAAGAATTATCTGAGTGAGGTATTATGAGGTTGGAGTTCGGATTCGTTGGAGCGTTACTGTCGGAGTGATGAATGACCGAAGGGTGAACCTATGGAAGGATTGGACTGTTGAGTTTTTGAAATTGTTTGAGTATTGACTCAGTTATGAGGTTGAAAATCGTTTAGGGAATCAAGATTGAAAAGATGATCCAATGGGGATAACTTGGGAGAAGAGAATGGAACCCGAGTATTATTGCACCCTCTTTGATTGTGTGTATAACTTGAAGAGTATGAGAGCTCTGTGTATTGATTGTGATGTGCACCTTGTGTATTGATTGTGTTGTGTACTTTGTGAAGCGTGAGAAATCTAGGCGTTGAATGTCTTGTGAAAATTAATTGATAATTGTCGACTTGTTTAAGAGCCCACCGTTATTTAAGAATTGAAGTTGAAATCAATTTTGTGTCGAAATCGATAGTGAGTTTTAATTTAACTTTGAGTTTGAAGCTAAGACTTAACTTAAATTTGAAATTGAGCTCGAAATGGAAAGTAAGTCGAGATAGAGATTGAGGTTGGGATTAAGATCGAGTTTAGATCGGATGAACGAGCGATGCTCGTGTTGGTTGTAACACTTTGATTAAATAATTGTTGAGGAAATTGCCGCTTAGGACGGCCGTTAATTGATAAGTAAAACCTGAAGGATTAAATTGACCGGGTGATAATGAGTTATTTGCTAAGACCCGCGTGGGTTATTTATGGTGTTCAAGAGGTTGTGTATTTGAGATGTTTTGTGTGCACCTTATGGGTAGGACTCTGTTTACAGGTTATGATATAAATGTCCCGCTTAGGCGGATGGTTAGAAGAAAATACAAATGGGTCATGCCGAATTTTCGGTAGAAACTGAAGTGTTTGCACTATCACGGGCTGACTCAGGGGCGCCACTGCAGTCGAGCGTCATAGAGGGATGTCAAGTGGTTACGACGAGATTCGGGGACGCCTGAATCGGGATGTAAAGTATTATATACGTGAGAACAACGAGCGTGGCAGAGGAAGAGCTCAAGACTCTAGGTGTTGAAACTGAAGTAGCTAGTGATGATGTAAAGCTCAGCCCAACTCCTAAAATAAAATGTGATGAACGGGTGAGAAGAGTATTGTATGTGAGGAACGAATCAAATGGGAGGTCGAGAATGACGTAGCCATCACTAGACAAGAGAAATAGGATGGTAACACTGTACCGGATGCACATTCAAAACCTAGAAACTCCATTTTCACTTTCTTAGATGAAGAGAAAGGAGAGTGAAGAGTCAGAAGTGAAGCCAAAATAAACTCATGTTATTGATTTTGTTGAAAATAATATTACATTTTTTTTTTTTTGTGTACTTAAGATATCAAACATTTTCATTTTGAGCAAATTATAGATTTTCGTTTCCATAATTTTTGTGCAAAAGAATTTAATATCATGTTTTAAAAATTATAGATTATAATAAATAAAAATCCAATCACATACTTTTATTTTTATTTTGAGCAATAATAAGACTTATATTGTTTCCTAAAAATAGAATGACATAAGTAAATAGAAAGAAAATAGGATATGTATAGAATGAGCGTCCTTGATAAGCTAGTAAACGCTTTGTTTATTGACCTTATAACAAACACGAGTTCGATATCATCGTTTAAAAGAAGAGGGACTTAGGAGTCCTGAATAATGAATATGCATATAGGAAAAAAAATCCCAAATCACCCACCTATGTCTCTATTCAGACCTTACTAGAGTGCATGAATATATGTCGATTTTGTACGGAGGCCTCGTAAGATATGGAGGTGAGTACGCTGGTTGTCGAAAGAGCAACCCATGG
Organism: Erodium maritimum; assembly: GCA_963921825.1. Lineage (NCBI taxonomy): Eukaryota > Viridiplantae > Streptophyta > Magnoliopsida > Geraniales > Geraniaceae > Erodium > Erodium maritimum. The sequence continues at coordinate 11,066,233 of OY997594.1, forward strand.
TTTGGTGGGAAAGAGAGGACGAAACTAATCGACCGCAACATGGGCGGGATTGTCTTCCTCTCCGACGTTCCGCTTTCCCATAGGTGTCTCATTTGGTTTGGCGATAATATAGAGCGGACCTTTTCTTTTTATTTTAGACCAAAACATCTTCGGAGGGACTCAGAACCAAAGGCCATATAGTTGGGGCCTTATCTAGCCAGGTCGAGGCCACCCACCAGGTCATTAAATCCTCGTCATAAAGGCAGGATCCAACCACTCAATGCGAAGATGATTGGTAGAGCCATCAGTGTTTCCACACTCCCAGCCTGAGAGTCGTGGAGTCAATGAGTTTCATCAATCGTGCACTCGCTCATAGTCGTTATCGTACAAAGTGCTAGCACAAGGAACAAGAGGAGAACCATTAATACAGAGTATCGCAGAATGTCGTCGGAGATAACCGTTGCTAACGGAATCTCGGATCTCTAGTAAATGTGGTTGCTTCTTTTGATGGTATGTCCAGTTGTGTCTCTCTTTCGACAGATCTTTCCACACAGAGGATAAGAAAAACTTATCTGATAATGTTTGTTTTAAATTGTTGTACATCCTATTAGAAGATTATTCATCTCGCTAATTGTTTATTAGGATTTCGAGATCACTCGTTGAATATATCGTTTGTATAATTCGAACGTAAGGTTTGTTAATCTATTTTTTTAGAAAGCGGTTTGTTGATCTATTAATGCATCTTCTCTTTCAGAAAATAATAGATGAAATGAATTAACGGTTGAAAGGGATTAACGCATCTTTTAACACCGTGTAACCCACTGTTCTGAACCATTGGTTATGCATACACACGTGTAAGAACACAGTTTATATATTTTTATTTGAATAAAATAAGGCTGTCGGTTGTGTATGATCCAGATCCCAGCAGTCGACACGTACGCACCAGCAAGACCAGGGCACAAAGAGTGATCCACCGTTGAATTCGAATCCAACGGCACAACCTCGAGATTGGATCTGGTAACAAAGTACGGCTACTTTTCCGCCAGATCCGTATGTTGTACTTTACTTGAGAAAAGATATCTTATAAAACAACAGTAAATGCTTGGCGACAGATCTGGCCATACAGATATTGAAGGAACGGTGGAGATCACATGGCGGCATGAGGCGTGACGGCAACGCACGGTGCTTAACACGCCTGCTTTTGCGCAGTCCTCGTGAAAAGTGAGAAAATAAAAACAAGACATATATATTGTGATACAAGACCCGTACCCGAAACCACGGCCTGTATCATGTGACTGATGTGACCCTGTCCCCACCACCACCTCCTGTGGGCCACACCCTCGGAACCCGTATCAATCTTTCTTTATTCTTTTTTTAAATATAAAATCAGAAAATAGAAAAGGAAGGTGTGGCACGTAAAGACGTGCAAGGAAGAGCAGGATGATAAGGTTCTACTTCTAGCGTCGGCGGCTATGGCTACGCGCGGCTGGGCTGACCTAAACACTTCCTCTTCTTCTTCTTCAATTTGCTTTTTATATCATTTGCATTTGGTCCTTCACTTCATGAAATGGCTTGGCGCGGCTTAGTTCAGCTTGCCGAACAATATTTCTAAGTAAATACGAATTTTAAAAATAAAAATTAAGGTAACACGTTTACACCCGACCTCTAAAGTGAATTTAACTATAAAATAACACGTATAATAATAAGTATTTATTTCGTTTCGATGATTAATTATTGGGAGACTAGTTGCTGGACGGAGGAGGTCTGGTTTATTTGATTTTGTCATAGGTAACATGTGGAAGATAGCAGGGGGGAAAGTAGTACAAGTAGAACACTGGGTGGGGTCATATGTTTGTTTAGTCATTAGTGTATAGGTTAGGTTACATTACATACACGGTGCTGTTGCGTTCATGTGCTATTCGTGTGTTTATCCAACAACCATTTTGAGTCAAGGACAGTAATTGTGGATATATACGTGTTTGTGTACATAATCTTATTTCATGTCAAAAATTGTAGAGTGAACAACAGGAAAAATTGATGATACAACCGTCCATATTGAATATTAATTCATGAAAAAATCTTTTTCTTTGGAAAATATTACTTACTTCTTATGACGGTTTTTCATTATAATCGCATCTTCAAAAATGTTTGACTTATAAAAAAACGGAGTGTATCTTATTTTTCTATTGATAAAATATCATGGATTACATTAAATAGGTGATCATTTTGTCAGAAATTTGTTATCACTTTTTGCGTTTATCAGTGATGTTTTGGAACAAAGTGAACAAACAAAATATGTATTTTTTTAACAAATACCAAAAGAAATCAACAATTTTACTAATATTTAAGAATAACCTGGAAAAAAAATAGTGGAAAAATAAACCATATGTATATAATTCTACACTTAATCTTATATTTATAAGCGGGGTATATTTTGTTGAAAATCAATCTCGGTTCGACCCAAGGTCAACCATATGATCTTGTATGCTTGTGAAGCCTCATATGAGACACATTAACTATCGAGGTAATGCACATTGTTCGGAGAGAGGGCTTTAGGACTGGTGGATGAACCCCAAAAGGGCTGGGTTGCCAATCTTCTATAATAACCTTGGACCTCTAGGAGACTTAATTGGATTTGGCGAGGCTTCGTAACAGATCTCGTCTGATTGTGTGGGCCAACAAATGCACCTGATATTGAACCCCGATCGTCCTCGACGATAAGAATATGTGGTCTAGATATGACTGTAATTGTGATGACTCAAGAAGCTAATTTGATTGAGAAGAGAGTCACAGCAGCAGACAGACACAAATCGCCTCTAGAGACGTCCCATCCTTCAAACTCAGCGGAGATGAGACTCGGAGGCATGGAGGAGAGAACCAAGGCAACATGTAGTCGCTTATATCATATCACCTTTAGAGATGTCCCATCCTTCAAACACAACTGGCCCGAGACTCGAAGGCGTGGGAGAGAGAACCACCGCAACAGGTAACCGCTGATTATCTTTGGAGATACCTAGTCCTTCGAGTACAACAACGTTGAGACATGGAGGCGCGAGGGAGAAAATCATGACTTTTTTTAGAAGGCATACGATGAAACACACGAAGATCGTGTGTGGTGGTTTGACTCTCTGCGACAACGACGTCGATAATAAAGAATAGAGCATATGGGTAGGGTTTTTCTTGTTACGATAGTTAGAGAATCATAACTAGTTGAAGTATGTTAAATAAAATTGCCCTTTGCTTTTTTCGCATTTTTATAATAGAACAAAATCAATTTTATCAAAAAAAATTAGCAAAAGAAACTTCATTAATGATCAGAATTCAAAGTACATTGTAGCGCGTCATGAAAATTTCATGACCACTAAAGAACAGACATAGAACGAAGTAACAAAACTTTGTTCGCAATTCTCTTAACAAACTCGGGAGCAAGGCTCTCGTTTTGAAAAAGTAATTGAAAGCAATACAGTTTATGAATATTAATCTACGGATTAATTGGTGAGACTGATTGCGAAAATGATGAAGACTGCTCAAGGTGTGGCCGAATCGCCGCTCATTCCCCTGTAGAGGACCCATATAGTCTGGTTGAAAACTGAACCTGACTTCATCATTAACAAAGATATTAGTAGGATAGCGACGATGGTAAATGTGAATCATGGATTCCTCTAGGTAAAAATCTCTTACTCATTGGAAAAAAGCTCTGAATCGTCGCTCATTGATCATTAACCTTGTACAACAGAACATAACATATAGAGTAAACCAGAACCAATCGATCAGAGATCGAGGAGGAGACCTCAAAGGAAGCCAAGGAGGCGGAGACACCGACGACGGCTTCAGAGGAGGCAGGTGCTGAGCAGGGGGGGCGACGGTCCGGTGGCTTCCCCTGAGGACCTACGAAGGGGATCGGGACGGTGGGGGCAATGAACGAGGTGGGGAGGGTGATTACGACATAATCGATGTGGTGAATGCAGGCAGAAGACTGGGGAGTAAAGGCTAGAAGGTAGAGCGGCGCCACTACAACGGCAAAGGACCGAACCAGTGTCGAGAGATATAGCAATAAAGCACATATACTATGGGTTTAGAAACCCATATCTTATCTGCTGTTACATCAATTTTACTAACTTAATTAGTCAACTCAATTTAATTACTTTTATTTCATGCTTGGTTTTCAATAAATGTCAATGACCATTTTATGTCGGCATGTCATGAGTCTAATGCTAACTTTGTTGCACGGACGAATTAGGTTAACTTGCAAACTATGGATAGACTATCCTATACAAATTAGAATGGGTGCGAAAGTTATTAAAGCATGTGAAACCGTGCAATTTCAATGGGAATTCGGAGGCTGTTGATTTCTTGGGTTAAATATTTTTGGGTAAATTATAAATACCTATCTCATATTTATAGCGTTTAACTGATATCTATTTTAAAGTTTTTTTAACTCATCCCTACTCAGATGTTTAGTTATATAACAAATAGCCCAAGCTGTCAACTAAAATGACGAAAATGCCCTCAATGATTTTTTTTTTATAAATAAAACTGAAGTGATTTAATAAGTACATATATATACCTAACAAAAGCGATTTTTCTAAACAATTTTTTAAAATAATTACCAAAGTGTAGTGGAGGGTATTTTCGTCATTTTAACTGACAGCTTGGGCTATTTGTTATATAACTAAACATCTGAGTAGGTATCAGTTAAAAAAAACTTTAGGGTAGGTATCAGTTAAACGCTACAAGTTTGGAGTAGGTATTTGTAGTTTACCCATATATTTTTTTTGTTCTCTTTTTTACTTTGTCTATTAACTTTTTTTTATTTGAAGGTACAATTTGATTAAATCAAAGTCAACTGCAAAGAGTGCGATAAAAAAAATCATTATCTGATCAATAAAAAATAGCATACATTTTTTTGAGCTAAAGATGCACTATTATTACTTCTTAAAATCGATTATATTGTTCTGCATCGAGAAACATGTTCCTCGACCATGAAAGGTCAGTGAAGAATGGTTCACTGTAACTTGTAGTACCAGAACCGTCACAGACGATATTTTGACGCCCCTCGAGCAAAGACAGAAGATGGGTGGGGGGAACGGGGTACCAAAAATCAGATATTTCAACAATAATAGTGATGGTGGGAGGCAAAGCATCGTCTAGGGAGCCCTCCCAGGGCTAGTCCCTAATGCTCCCCTCCTTAGAGAAATCCTTAATTCTTTGTTCGATAGGAAGTGATCCTGCAAAGACAAACTTAAATAAAATAAAAAAGGCCCTTTTGATTAGCCAGATCCATAATCGTGAAAGGGGTCGAGGCAGTTGCGGCGGTGGAGGCCAGGAAGAAGGACGCACCGACTGCGGCGTCTGATCCAGCGACAGCGTCTTCAGGGACGACTCTAGAGATGGTGGCGGCATCCGAGACGGCGACGGTAGCAGGGAAGGCGGAGGCTTCAAGGATGGCGGCAACAGCATCAGGGACAGCGGTTGTAGAGACTGAAACCCCTGAGGTTGCGGCTTTAGAGGTGTTTCAGGGGAGGCGACGGCGATTGTAGAGACATCGGCGACTTGAAGGTTGGTTGATATCGAGGTGAGCCAGACAACAGCCATCAGAATTGTAGAGGGGGACCGAACAGGATCGGGAGACGCGTCGGTAGTGGTGAGGGAGTGTCCACGGCGCGGTGGCTAGCGGCGGATCGAGAGGAACCCTAGTAGAGAAAAATCTCGCAGGACCCAAAAGGGATGTGTAGAGGAGAGGGTGGATAGAGAAGAGAAGAAGAACCATGACAATTGCCATAGCCATAGCCATAGTGTTACGTACGGCGGTCGGGCTTTCAAAACCCTAAAAAAATAGCATACATTAAACACATGTGTTTGCAGTTTTTTTTAACACTATAACCATCATAGATGGTATTGCACGCCATATAGGCAGGAAGAAAAAGTGGGGATTGGAAAACGAAACTGGAAGTCCTGCTCAAACGCCCGAGCCTGGACTACATCAGTTGTGGGAGGCAACAATTTAACCAAGGACCTATGCCGGAGCCAATCCCTGAAGCCAGAGGGACCTATCATCCCTCCTAGCGGGGCTGCTTCCCATCCCTAGCCTGATCATCTCGGGGTTCCCCAGTAGAACCCATTTTCACTCCTCTATAGCCGGCTCTAGCTCTAGTTGCAGCTCATGATCTAAGTCCAATTCCAAGTCCAACTCTATCTTTATGCCTAGGTATGCCTAAAACCTTGGCTACCCGACCACTGGAGAGCTGGCCGGCCACCAAGTTTTTTCCAACCCAGATCGAGATTCTTGGCCTGGACGGTACCCCGAGGTCCTATACCCTTAGTTACAACGCTCAAGGATACAATTGGACCCCTTCCCCTAAGCAAGGTGTCCTTAGGTACGATGCACGGGGATACAGGTCCGACCTTTAGTGGTTGGCTCAATGACCCCTAATTCCCCCAATACGTCGCATATGGCTTGGTGTTCCAGTCCTTCTGGAACTCCAACATGGATGAGTCGAACCGTTGACCTCTAACAGTCTCCCGATCGCACTCCTAAATCACATGTCCGATTAGCCCATAGTTGTAGTAAACGGAAGGCAGTTTCGTGTAGGTGAGCAAGACCTGAATCGGGTCTGGGAAGTCCTTCAACCGCAACAACAGATGACGATGCAAGGGACGCTCCACGAAGTGCCAGAAGCGCATTTTCATCATTCCTCCCTAGCAGAGGGCTCATTGATCACACGAGATCTCGACACATAGCCCTATAGCTGAACCAATTGTCTCCCCGGTCGCTCGGGTCCGCACCAGTGGAGGGAGACCATGAACAAGAACCCAGAGGATCTCGGATACGAGAGAGATTGTGCGTAAAAGCTATCCTTAATTCTTACGTAGTTATGCTTAATAATTAAGCTTAAGTTGGAGAGAGAGAAAATATATATACGATTTAGACCCATTTGTTAAATCTACCTAGTGATTTACCACCACAAACGCTCTCATGTCATCTGAGTTTGATACCTATTTTTTTCATTCTTTTTTTTAAACATATTTTTTTCATTCTTAAATTAACGTTTTTATATATAAAAAAAATCGACTTTTTATCTATAAAATTATTGTCTAAAACAGACAGTGGAAAAATATATTCACATATTTCTTTGTAAAATTACATGTACCCGTGAACGTTGTTTAATTAAGTATATACCAAAGGAGTTCCTCGAACCCCAAGGGTTTTTCTGAACCCTAAGGGTTGCAGCTGCCTCTCCTCCTCCTTCCCGTCTCTATGGCTTTTCTCCGATCACGCAATGGCTTGATGCATACCACAAGGACGTATGCGTCTCCCCTGAACCTTAAGGTTGTCTTTGAAGTGGTAGGTTTCTCTCTATCATTATCGACACGTCGTCGTCGTCGCCAAAAGTTCCGCCCCTCTCTCCCCACGTCGCCACCACCGCCCACGGATCCGGCCTACGTCGATCCATGTTGCCGCCTTCGTCCACAGATCAGTCCTCCTTCTCTCCACGCCACCGCTGCTAGCCACGTCTCCATCACCCTCGTCGACGGGACCGTCCTCGTGGCGCCGGAGTCCTGCAACATAAGGGTCACGACGTACTTCACGCCGTCGCTCTGGTCAATCTCTCCTATCTCCTTGTCGCTCGTCGGGATGGACGCCGGCTCCTTCAACACCGAAGTGACACTGACCGTTCTTCAGCCGCTACTGCTCCAAATCTGAACAACTCTCGCTAGTTACGGCCATGCGCGGGAAGAAGGAGTAACACAATGTTGGTTTGCGGTAAAACACGGCGAGCCCGCGAAGGACGTCGTTAAGGGACAAGGAGGAAATCCAGAACTCACAGACCGAGGCGATTCAGCCTCCCTCGAAAAAAATTAGAAGACCCGGCAGGGGTGGGAGGGTTCGTCTACGGACTATACCCACAGACCCGAGACTGCCAGTGCAGGGAGGTCTCGGGAAAACCGCACTTAGAACACTGTGTTTCCGTTTTCTTTATGAATTAGGTCATTTTTATTTGGGTTGTATTATTTTGGTTCACATTTGTATTTTTCTTTTCCTGTTTGGTATCGTTGAAATGTCGGTAAGGAGATGTCGTGAGTTAGTGTCTACGATCAAAAGTAGATTATTTCTACGGGTCCATGAGTGCTGGGCTTGATACGGTCACCCCAGACAAATATCTGGAACCCAGGGCTTTTACGCCCTACCTTTTATGGGTTTTTTTTCCGCAGTAATGCACTTCCCCAGTTACTCGTTTAAAAAAAATAGTATATACCGTTTAAGATTAAAACAATATTAACGCTGCATTAGTTAACATTTGAATCAAATCAATTACTGATAATTTTTTGAAAGAAAATCAATTAGTAATTTGGTAAACAAAACATGTTTTATTTCAATATTTGTTAACTTCGTTTCAAAATAAATTATTTCAATTTTTTTTTTGCTGAGAGAACCTTAAAATCCTATCTGCTGTTGTCTTTGGCGGTGGCTCTTCTAATCTGATCCTTTCCTTTCTCCGGGTATTTCTTTGTAGCATATAGGTTATGTTCATCCATTTTAGGCCTTTCTCGGGTTGTCACCTGATTTCTAGTCATCATGCTCGAGTTTTTCTACCTTTTGCAAGACTCAAGATCGGTATTATTATGGATTTGTTCTCTAGTTGGTTGTGGAAGCCTGAGTTGTTGGTGGGCAGCCATATGGTGGCTCGCATATACCGTGCCGTGGGAAGCAACATCAAACGAGACAGAGCTTGGAAGCGGCATACATGGGTACCGATGACCGCGAAACGCATATAAGGAGGAACATCCCGCTTTCCTATCTCACTGCTTCTTCTCGTGGAGACCTGGTGTTCTTCGTCCCTGGCCTCCTCTGTAGGGCTATCAAGTATTTTAGACAACACAAGTCCACCCAAGTTGATCAGAAGCGATAGAAGCGCCTACTCATAAGAATAGAGTCAGATCCTCTAAGTATACATTTGGAATAGTCAGCGTTTGTACGTTTTTTTCATTACTAAAATCGCAAAGCTATGATGAAAAAACTTCAACTATTATTACGTGGTCAGCATCTTGAATATGTCCGAAACTTTGTCTAACCATTTCTTATGTTTCTCATAATAAATATGAACTCATGTTCTAAAAAATAAACTAACAAATTTTGATATATTTTGAGAATTAATAAGGTAAATATCGTTATTATCTGATATGTTTCATATATTTTGACTTTAATACAACTAGATGAGATGAAATTCTATCTATTTTAAAATATACGATATAATATACCAAAAAATTAATATTAAACTCGATGGGCTCTACGTCCTCAGATTTATATATATATATAAAGCAATCATATTTTACATTAATAAATTATGAGATTGTAACGTACTCCCAAACTTGAATAATTTTCTCAAAGCGTACTGCTAATTATATTCTAATTTTCTTCAGTGGACATCATCATCGCCGTTCACCATCAAACCAACATAGTTTACTAGAAATGGTCTATCAATTACCTACTACTTTTCCACAACCAAATCCTCCTTAATTGATTGGAAAATATAAAATTCAAAGTCCATTACACCAACCAACCGGTCTCGTCCAACACCAAAACTACAATTCTATCCAATAAACTGATAGCAACCCAATTACTTCTGAAGGAACCATTTGACTAAAACACCCTTGACTTACATATTATTTGTATGCCTTGTCATACCTGACACGCTAGGATGATTTTTTTGCTTAAAACAATTCATATGTACCTTGTTTTACTCAACGATACAGCATTGAATATGGTTATTCCATCAGTTTCAAACAATACTGATACAAATGGCACACAGTACTTCCCAAAAATATCTCCATACCACATAAACAAGTGGTGATGTAGTCACCAAACCCTTTCATAAATATATTTAAAATTGTGATAATCAAATTTCAACTTTAGTTAAATGGAAAAGAATTTGGTATGACAAATCAACTATTAGATATAGATATTTTTTTTGAAACGGGTAACCGGAGAATTGCATTAATACCAAAAGGTAACCAAACAATGTAGGACGTAACCGCCCAGGGTTCCAGATATATGTCCGGGCCGACCGTAGCAAGCTTAGCGCTCATAGATCCATAACAATTGCCTACTTGATATCGTAGGCAAAAACTCAAGACATCTCCTTACCAACGTCTCAAAACAACGAGACATGAAATTAAAAATCCTAATCAAAGCAGAAAATAATTTGTTCCAAAAATAAAGCAGATAAAGATAAATCAGATAAGAAAGTTGAGCTGTTGTTGCAGGCTGCCCGAGACCTCCCAACACTAGTTGTCCTGGGTCTGTATGTATAGTCTGGCATCGACTCCACCCATCCCTGTTAGGTCGGGTCATCCCTGCATAGGAGGCTACCATGTCTCCGCCTGCTTCTCCTGGTCCTCCTTAGTGTTGTCTGGTTGGTTGAGGTCTGGTGGGTGACTCGGATGATCCACCGACTTCTTTGTCCCCGTGAGTCTCTCATATTGCAGCTCAATCAGCGAGGAGCTAGCGATGCCTGGGAAACGGAGACGGAGACGTCTCCGAAGAGGCTGGTTCAGCTCCATCTGAACCCGCATCCATAAAAAGAGATTGTCCCGCCAGACACAGGGTATTGGGGTCGACACCACCTGGGTACCAATGGTGGCAGCAATGAGACCACGGACTTGCGAAGTCCTGGCCCCTCCCGGGACATTCAGTGCTCGGACCCCAAGCTCGATATGATTGAATTCGATCTCATGTGCTTGGACATAAGGCCTGAGGGGTTCCAGGAGCACTGGGAAACCCTTGAAGATCCAGGGCCCCCGATGCCGGATATTCTCCATTGTCGCGACGAATGGGAAATGATATCCCGTAACCTCCGGAGACAGGTACTCAACCTGAATGCCATCCACCTTCCATTTCTGCAGCATCATTGCACAGACAACATTCTGATTGTTAGTCCGATCCCCTACAACCCGGGCTGCCAGGGAGAATTGATAGGTCCCCTTTGTGACCGCTGGGACCGCTTCCATCGGAACCACCACTTCATCGTCTTCGTCCTCCCAGTCTGGGACCGGGGAAATACGGGCCTAGCGCGCCTCCCCCTGACGAGCAATAGATCCGGAGCCACTCGACGGGCGATTGCTCGAGTCCAAAGCATGGCCAAACGGGGGACGGTACCTGGACGGCCGCCGACGACGGAGGTCGAGGAAGGGGCGGTTGCTCCTCGTGTACTCCAACCGCCTCGGACGGGATCCGGCCTGGGGGCGACTGTGGCTGTGGGACAAAATGGGCAAGGGTTCCGTTCGTCCCCCACCCGACTTGTCCTTCGGTGAGGTTAGGTTGCCGGCGGGCCGACGTTGATCAGGAGGACGGTGAGAGCGGGCGTCGATCGAGGTCGACGAGAACGTGGCCTTGGGCAGAAAACTCGCCGGAGACCGTGGGACGACAGGAGGCTGCTTCTGCTGTGGGTCGGCGGCGGGCCAGATCTGATCAGAAGTATCCATTTCCGGGCAAAATGGACGTGAAAGGGTCGGATCTGCTGGGCTAGGGGATGGGGCCGGCGAGAAACACGTCAGCTTTGACGTGGGCTCGCGGGGTGGATGCTCGATTCCGTGGAGCAGTTCGTCGGGACCGGAGGAGAACAAGAGACGATGAAACCAAAGGGCTGGATTGACGACTGCCAACGGTGTCAGATAGCTTGGTCGGCGAACGTGAGAGGCGTGGAAATGGGGCGGCTAAATGACCCTAGCTAGGGTAAGAAACGAACCTCTGAAAGAGGTAGCCGAGAGCGTTATTTTGGAAAACCTACTATTCTTGTTTTTTGTTAGATATAGATATTAATCATAATAATTCATTAATTACCTGACCATAATAAACTTTCTGAATTATTTTCTCACCTGTTTTATAAACTATTTTAATCACATATCTAACCCGACTTTACCAAAATGCCCTGGACAGGGCACCCAATAAATTTTCCTAGCAAACAAACACGCGCCATAACTCTAACCACAGAAACCAACCAGAGGCCAACCAGAGTTGATCAAACTTCTGGATTGGGAGAGAGTCAGCCGAGCCGAGCCAACAAAACCGGCCGAAGAAAAGCAAGAAAATGGCCGTGATTGACTAGGTTTGCGGGGCCCACCCATCTGACCGGACTTGAATACGAATTTCAAACCGATTTAATAAGTACAGAGAAATGGCTAGAACAGATAAAAAAGTGGGAAACAAAATAAAGGCAAGAGGCCCGTGATGGCCTAAGTATTCGCTCCCCCACGCGCCTCGCGTCACCGTCGTTTCTTCTTTCTCTCTCCTCTTTGTCTCCACTATATAATCTTCTTCTCCTCCCTCTTCTGCCTCAACCACTACCTCAACCTCCATCTTCTCTCCGTCACGATACCTACATCTCTACATTCCTTGTGAATTTGATTTAATTATTCGAAACATATTATGGCGTCTATGGAAGATTTGAGCCGGAAGCGATCCCGAGATGACTCCGACGACCAGCAGCAAGACTCGGGAGATGTGAAGAGATTCCGGGATGATCTCCTCGGTTTTCTCGATGACTCGTATCCCGATCCTGCGAATCAGGACCTTGACTCCGTGATTAGGAGTTTGGAAGAAGAGATCTCTCAGGTTCCGGTCGTCGACCTGACGTCGGATTCCGGCGAGTCTCAGCCGCAGCTTGGGTACCTTTTGGAGGCTTCCGATGACGAGCTCGGTCTGCCTCCCCCGTCTTCGTCTTCTGCTGCCGAAGAGGTTCCGGCCGGCGATAACGAGTTGGTCCGAGTCTCCTCCGACTCGTCGGAAATCGGGGAGTTTTGGGGCTTCGACGATCAGTTTCCGAGTTACGACACGTTTGAGTTTGGAACCGGGGATAATTACACCGGGAAGGACGAGTACGTGGCGCTTGACGGGTTGTTTGAGTACTCGGATGTGTGTTTCGACTCGACCGAGTGGCGGCACGAAACCCTTCCGGCTCAGTAACTGTTAGATCTAGAAGTTTCTTTGAAACGTCGACGACGTTTCTGTATATTTGTTTTTTTTTAATTTGTTCATCGAAATAGTTAAAACTTAAAAGAAAATCATACAGGAGTAACAAGTTAAGTCTGGATAGTGAAAGGGGTTTTGCTTTTGCCTAATGTCTCGGATGAAAGGACAGACATAAACGTGATCAGCTATAAACAACTTGGTTCCTTGGTGCTCACTGCTCACTTATCGTCGTATATGATACTGCGGTTTACAGTTAAATGTAGTTCATGACTTATACGAACGGGTGTTTTTATACGGTATCGTCTGGTAATGGATGGATGATAAAGAGCATCTCAGACGTCAGCATATATAATCTTACAATATAAGTACTCTGCTTTATAAAATGCCACAGTAAAAGAATATATAAAAATAATATTCAACAAACTTTTTTTTTTGAGTTAAGCGACAATTTTGTTACTTTCTTAAAGAGCTAATACATGTTTCGGGTATTCCTACTAACTCTGTTAACCAATTTATGTTTAAAACGTTTTGAAGACTACGCTTAGAAACAATACTGAAAAAACAACCAAAATCTAAGAGATTTACGAACACGGCTCAAGGTAGGATCTGAATACTGCTGGGTCACCCAAAGACGACGCTCTTCTTCAGATGTAAAACCAAACCTGTGATCATCAGTAGTGAAGGAAAAACAGGCTATACTCAGGTAGTCCTTCCATCTGTCCTTGAGGCCTGCCTGCTGACTCATGTGGCTTGACGAGACTGTTTTCCAGCCCTTGCATGCGATTGAAATAGAAGTCCCCCGTCCGCGAGGAAAACCCGTCGAGTCTGAGCCACCGTAGTGATTGAGGATGAGACCCAGCGTGTAGCTCTAGCTGTCCCTAGTCCCGGACCCCGAGGGCAAATCCAAACCAATGAAGCTGGAAGCGAGGCCCAAAGAGGAAGTCGATGCCCTGCAATTCTCGCGCCGCCTGACAGAAAACCCAAAGCAAGGTCATGAATCGGTCGAGCGGCCGGCAAACGAAGACACTAAAGATGAGGGAGGACTTCGACGCTTGATGGAACAGCAACCCAAGGTCTACCCCCCACCGGAACCCGTCCCGAAGGGAAGAGCGAACGAGAACCTGTCGATTCCCGAGAGAGAGAGAACACGTCTGTCGGAGGCATCAAACGACGCCTCTACAACGCAGACCGAGAAGGAGAAGAGAACGATAATGGTTCTCTGGGCCCCCAACACTGGTCTTGAACTCCCACACTGGGCCCGAAGTTTGTCCAATCTTCCTATGGCGACGTCTGGGTCCTAACGCCTGGTTCGCCTCACGATCCTGTACGGTTTCTCCAGTATGTTCCCATGCGTTCTACGCATTTCCTTTAATCTGATTATCTGAGGACCTTGCACCGCCGTTTTGGTGACGGAGAATACGAGGTCTGGTTGTCCTTGAATCGGCATCTCACCGGTCCCTCGGTGAAAGCCTGCCAGGTGATCGGTTTTCCTCACGAGCACGTGAGATTGGGGACGCTGGAAAGAAAAGACTCACCATTTGAGATCCTGACTCATCGCCGCTCGACACATACACACTGGCGGAGTTGTTCCTTGTCGCCTCCATGTTTCTCAAAAACCCTATCTCTATTGAGAGAAAAGAGAGGGTCTGTGTACAGCGAGTGAATGCGAGGAAAGTAGTACTAGTATCACAGAACTAGTCCTGCATAGTAAGAGCATGAACAACGAAACGCCCTCGCTCTCCGCTCTGCGCGCGCCTGGTCCGACCCGTTGTGGAAGCGAAAAAACGCGGTCCGCGTTCCGGGCCGGCAGGCAGCCCCTGCCGTGCCCCGTCCCGGGCCGGCAGGCAGCACCTGCCGTGCCCCGTCCCGGGCCGGCAGGCAGCACCTGCCGTGCCCCGTTCCGGGCCGGCACCAAGGTCCTACCATTCCACCTACCGGGTCAAACCAGTGACTCCGATCTCGTAGCGATGATGATTTCGCCCTACTTACACCCGCTGTGTCTACCCTAGGGTATTCGTAACTTTACCGGCTAATAACGACCCGTCCACTAGTACGTCGCAGACAAACGACCACCCAACACACGACATAGTAGGGCAACTAAAAACCGACCTCAAACATAAGCCAACACGGCCGAATAACAACAAAACGTGACCACCGGGCCAACCAAAATAAAAAACACACGCCCACAGGGCCAATCAAGTTCAACACACGCCAACAGGGCCAATCAAGTTCAAAACACGCCAACAGAGCCAACAATTTTAAAACTTTCACCCTTTCATTTTAAACCTCATTCCTTGACATCACGTAGTTACAACCCGGTCCAGGCGTCCCCGAACTACGTTGTACCGACTTGACATCAACACCGTCACATTCGACTACAGGAGCGCTCCTGAGTCGACCCGCGACAGTTTAAAAACAGTTCACGCAATCACACACAATTAGTATGCCAGCAACAAAATACTGCAACATACGCACAAAAAAAAAAACAAGACTCAAGACATGACGGGTCTACACTGACTCGACTCTCCCACCTAATTGACGGACAGTCCGAGGTGTGAAACCTCGAGCTCTGATACCAAGCTGTCACGCCCCAATTTCAGTAAACCGAACTCGGGACGCGAACATTTAAAAACATAAAAACACTTGAAACGTGTTTTGAATAAATACTTTGAAATTACCATTTAGTTATCAAAATAATAATATTTACAATACAAAAACGTCCCAACAAGTGGACAAGGTACAATATCCGTCACTAGACTCAACAAAATAAAGACCAGACTCCACTCCAAGCTCCATGAACTTCAAGAGCTAACCTAGTCCGTCCGGTGGTCAGTACCTGTAGGAAAAGCAGCAAGGGGTGAGCGTTCGCTCACCTCCACGGATAACAGACTGACTATGGCATAATTAGTAGAAAAAGCCAGAAACACCAAAACCAAACCCAACACCGGGACTACAGTCCCCAACTCAAGTACACAACTGACCCACAACCCATTACTTTCCTCAACAGACTCAACACTCGATAAAGTAATGTAGACCCGACACAACTATCGACGACCTCCTCCAAGGACACGACAGAAGGACAACACAACGCCAAACAAGATCACAAAGGATCGCACACCAGCTGCTCAGTAACCAATCTCAATAAGGTCAGGGATCGACCTATCGCAATTCCTCGACACAGAGTCGGATCAGGTTGTCGACCTTTCGCAATTCATCGACACTAAGTCGGATCAGGCTGTCGACCTTTCGCAATTCATCGACACTAAGTCAGATCAGGCTGTCGACCTATCGCAATTCATCGACACCAAGTCGGATCAGGTTGTCGACCTTTCGAACTCACAACTTCAGGTAACCACAATCACAATCACATGCATCACAATCACAGGCAAGTTCAAACACACAGGCACTCAAGACACCTCAACAGTCAAGACTCGGGTTCAACAACCCCACGTGCACTCCCGGCCACTCAAGACACACCAACGGTCAAGACTCGGGTTCAACAACCCCACGGCACTCATGGCCACCCCAAATCACCAACAGTAAAACATGGGCACTCACGGCCACCCAAGACACCAATTTAAATACCACGGGCTCTCATGGCCATCCAAGACACCAACAATCAAATACGGGCTCTCATGGCCACCCAAAACACCAACAATCAAATACGGGCTCTCATGGCCATCCAAAACACCAACAATCAAATACGGGCTCTCATGGCCACCCAAGACATAAATTAAACAGTCAACCTCCGGATATTGGTCATATGCCTCCAGTAGTTCTAATGTCGCTAAGTTCTCTGTTCCTACGACACTACTAAGTGTCACATGCTTTTTCTCAACAACGCTACATTCCCGTATCATGCTTTTCTAATATTAAAATAAACCTACTCAACCCACGACACCCTGGTGTCACATGCAATTCTACTATTAACTTTCCCTAATCAGGGCCGAGATCCGGCTACTTTTCCCTACCTCGTATAAAACTCCAAAAGCGCTCCACTAAACCTCGATGTGCTCCCAGTCACTCGCCGAGCTTCCCTTTGCCTCGGTCCGCAGTACGATCTAAAAGAACACAAATTTAAGGCACTTTTAAACTAGTACGAATAAACCGAAAATTCAATAAACCTAACGCCCAAACGTAACCCCGACAATGTCGATCACTCCCAAACTTCCCAATTACTCGACATTGTCGATAAAGGACCCGTAAAGGCCCGATTCGCCCGACATGGCGAATCTGCCCGGGTTTTGTATATTGCCTTCCGGGGCTCCAAAAGCCCCCGTTTTCGTTTCTACGGTCTTAGAATAGTTCAAGGAATCCAATGCACTTGACGGAATCGAATTCCGAATTCCGATTCAATTAATTAACGTTTAAAGTTTCCAAAACCCGTTAATTACAACTTCTCCAATTTAATTCCAATTTTCGATTCGGTTAAGGATAAATGGTCCGGGGAACGTTTTAAACCTCCCGAACACTTAAACCGAGCACCTGAGTGCGTGGGCCCTACCCGGCCCATTTGGTCGTGGGCCCTAGGGTTTGAAAGGGGCTCGGCCACCATGGTGGTGGCCGGCCCTAGGTCCGGCCAGCCACCTCCTATGGTGGCCGGCCCTCACCTAAGGTGGCCGGAAAACGTTCAAACAACCCTCCAAACACCTCTAAGACGTCTCCCACAAACCCCAAAATTCACTACAACCCTAACTCATCATTTATAACCCAAACCCTAACATTTGAAAAATAACAAAACGGGAATCGGTTCGGTGCTTACTCAAGAGGAGAACGAGGGGAACGAGGTTG
Organism: Erodium maritimum; assembly: GCA_963921825.1. Classification (NCBI taxonomy): domain Eukaryota; kingdom Viridiplantae; phylum Streptophyta; class Magnoliopsida; order Geraniales; family Geraniaceae; genus Erodium; species Erodium maritimum. The sequence goes on from OY997594.1 coordinate 11,083,973, forward strand.
CTCCTTGTCTTGAGACGATCCAAAGGTGAGATCTCCTCCAAACCCAATCCTTCTTCTTCTTCTTCTTCTTCTTCTTCTTCTTCTTCTTCTTCTTCTTCTTCTTCTTCTTCTTCTTCTTCTTCTTCTTCTTCTTCTTCTTCTTCTTCTTCTTCTTCTTCTTCTTCTTCTTTGCTCTCTAAACTCTCTTCTCTCTTCTCTCTTTCTATTTCAAACAACTATCTCTTTTTCCTTTTTTTTTCTTTTTACACGTGTGGCCGGCCACCCTTAGTCCCTTCTTAGTTCACCCCCCCCAAAACTAACACCTAACAATTAGGACAAGTGTCAAGGTGGGTCCCACACCTTTTGGAAAAGAGTAGATATTTTCCAATCAGATTCGCGAAAATCGGATGTTTCGGGCCCCGAACGGGCACTTTTTCCAAGTCATTACGAAACTTGGCAGGCCACAAGGAAACGGCTCAACTAAGATCGCTGCGACGACGGCTAACCTTTTTGGATCCAAAACGGTCTTCGAATGGACCAAAACGTCGCTCGGTTGACTTTTCCAGCGAAAAGTCAACACTTCCCAAATTGATCAGAAAGTTGCCCTGAGTCACCTAGAACTCATTTTGGTCGATAACGGAGTCAAATTAAGTCCGGTATGACCATCGGGGTCAATTTAGGTAATTTAAGTGTCTGTCTTAAAATTTTTAAATTTTTCCTGTTTTTCGCAGGTTTGACTGGCGTTGACCGGAAGTGGTTATTACACTGGGTTCTGTGCACAGTCAGCTGGTGACGAAGTCGGATTTAACTCCGAGGAACTGGCACGGGATTTCCAAGACATTCTAGCGGACAATCGGGACAACTCCGCTTTCTCCCCATACTCGCAACCGGGGTCGAGCTCAGGTAAGTGCAAACTTATTATTTATGTAACGTAATTTTTTTAATTAATTTATTGTATTTATGCATTTTATTATTTTTTATTAATTTATTGTATTAATGCATTGTATTAATTTTTTAATTAATTTATTGTATTAGGGCAATACCGTCCCCAACAATTTCAAATGGCGCCAGGGTTTCAAGTGCCATCACAATTTGGTATGCACCCACAAGGGTTTCAGACGCCACCGTTTAGAATGAACCCACAAGGACAAGGGTTCTCGCTGCCACCCCAATTCTACAACTACCCCGGGCACACACTACCCGACGTAGAACTCCCCTAACCATCCTCTGCCGGACCTTCCCAACGACGACCCCGAGCCCTTGCCCGACCCCGACCCTAAGCACCAGAGCCGGATGGGCGGACATTCAGCAAGGAGGAAGACCTCCACCTCATAGACTACTGGTTGAGTACTACAAAAGACCCCCATCAAGGGCAACTCTCAAGCCGAAAACACATTCTGGTGCGCTATTGAGAGGAAATACAACTCGAAGGCAAGTCTCCCAGATCGCGGCTGGCAAGCTATCAAGAAACGTTGGCTCAGAAGTTCTGGGCAGACAAGGAGGTTCCTCGGGTATTTGAAGTCCTCCAAGGACGAGTATGCGAGCGGCGCCAACCACGAGGAGCACATGAGACGTGCGAAGCAAATGTGGGCGGACGTAGGGGAAATGCGTGACCACCCACTAAAGTTCGACTTGGATCATTGGGTGATGAAGCTCGACGGCGTCGAGAAGTTCACTGCCGAGGAAGGCACAATGCGTAATGTCCACCAACAACAACTACGCCAACAACGACAACGGTTGGATGAGGCTGGGGCTTACAGCTCAACCCCACCCACAAGCATAGGGGACGAGTACACACCTCTCAGTGGTGAGTCCCAACAACCAGAATGGGGAGCTTCCGACAACTACGAGGGGACTAAGGTCCCTCTCAACGACACACCCCCATCCCTTGAGCCCGCCCCAACTCCCCTACCCGAACCCGACCGCAAGGAAAGAAGGCATCGAAGGCCTCAAACAAGTCGACCCTCCTCACGGCCCAAATGTTTGCCTTCGCCGACCTGGAACGTACACGACTGAAGGTTGAACGTACAAGGGAGGAACACTATGCAGAAAGGACCCGCTCGCTACACAAGATACACGAAAAGTGGGAAGCAAGCATGACCTTGTACATGACTTTGTATAATACTGATACCTCCAGTTTCAACGAAGAACATTTGGCAGAGCACAATGCATTGAAGAGACGAACGCGAAGAGTCTTGGATGCCCTTGAAGATGAATTTGACGATCTTCGACGACAACCACCACCACCGGATGCTTCTTGAGCATGTACTTTTTTGTGGGTTGTATTAAAAGGGGATCAATAAGGTTAAAAGTTCATTTTTATTCGTGTTCAATTTATTTTTTATTTTTTATTCTCATTAATTATTATTTTTCATATTTGTTTATATTTAAAATAATTTAAACGGTTTCTGATAAAGAATTAAATAAAACAGCAAAATATAAATTAATAATCCAGTCAGCACATGGCCTCACTCCAGGATCTCAGAGGGCCTCTCCATTGCAAAACACCCACTATTCTGCATTCTTAGGACCTCATTTTTGTCCAGTCAACACAAGTTCTACACTCACAGTACCTCATCAAAGGCCTTTCTGTTGTTCATGCTCTAACGAAAGTGAAGCTCTTTCTCCGTGCTCCCAAATTCCAATTATGTGCCCGCTTCATCTGCGGATTTCTGGAGCTCTAGTTTATCTGCTCCAAAAGACACTAGTTACTCGCCTGGTCAGTATTTCGTCTACACGCACCACTTATCTGGGTACACGTAGTAAACCCCGGTTTGAAATAGAAGCGCGTTTCACTCACGTTATTCGGCAGCACGTGTACAGAGCGGAAAATAAAATATAAGAGATTAAATTCCCAATTATATTCTTACTTGCACTGGAGTTTTCGTGTGAGCTATATAACATCAGTGACGGATCGGGAAGAAAAAGTGACTCTCTGCACAGAAATTAGAGACGAACGGCGCGGCGAAGGATCGGAGAGAAATAGGAAGGAAACGATGAAGATTTTCGTGAAGACCTTGAAGGGAACGCACTTCGACATCGAAGTCAAGCCCGAGGACACGGTTCGTCTCTTGATTTTCGTCATGATTTTTTTAAAAAATTGATGTGAAATTTATAGGCCTTTGTCTATGTATGCCTGTTTCCAATTATGTCGATGCCTTATTGTTCTAATTCTGCTTCTTACGAAATTGATATCAGATTAGGTTTTTAGGGAGTACACTGGTATCCCATTGTGCCTTGACTTTAGGTATAGTTTCATGGGTTTGATTGATAATTGGTATTGATTTTACATAAATTTTGTGACTGAAGTTGACGTGGGCTTGAATGTTGGATTAATGTTCACATTCTGATTGTAGTCCTGCTGATATAGCATTTTGATTGTTCTGTGGCTGGAAATAGTTTGCTCTGCTAATTTCAATTGGGTACAACATTGCAATTGTTAGTGATGAATATGACTTTCACCTGAAGATGATGCAATTGGAGGTTGTTTTACATGTGGCACACTAGTATGTATGAACTTCGAAGTCTATTTTCTGTAGTTGCTATCTAATATTATATGACTTGGACTAGTACATTTGGGAGGTTGTCTGTCCATCCAATGGCATTGTCTCACCATGGCACATAAAATCAAAGTTGTATGCCATTGAATTTTGGAGTTACAATACGGCAGATTTTGGATTGATTCCTATGCTTTGTTAACTTATAAACCTCAATGGTTGAGAACTGGTTAATTTGAAATATAATGCTCAGATGTGTTATTCAAAATCCATCCACCTATCTTGTGCATGTGGAACATCTTAAGCAAATTATCACAAATGCACAACATTAGAGGAAGTGTGTTTTCTGGATTATATCTATTTATTTCTTGGATATAATTCTCAGTTCTTGTTCTGTTTTCAGTTCAAATTAAAATCTCAATCTTTCCCCTTCGAGGTTGTGCACACAATTTGCTATATTTTGTTGTCCTGTGCATGAACTAATATGTATGTGTTTGCGAGTTCTACCTTCTTGCGTGTCCAAGCATACTATGCCACACTCTAAATCATGGCTGCTCGTTACAGGTAGCTGATGTGAAGCAAACTATAGAAGCTGTCCAAGGAGCTGATACATATCCGGCCTCTTCGCTTATGCTTATTCACCAAGGGAAAGTCCTTAAGGATGGCACAACCATAGAAGAAAACAAAGTAGCTGAAAATAGTTTTGTTGTGGTCATGGTGTCAAAGGTATTATCGAACTTTTGATGTTTAAAATGTTCTATATCAATTTTTGATATAATTTCTCATTGATTCGCTTTCTAGAGGCTTCTGTTTGGCTACTCAGTTTTTACCCAAGAGTTACTTCCCAAATTAAAATGTATAATGAGGTGTGAACGGAAGCTTAGCTTCTCTATATTACCTGGTGATATTTGTAAATAGTTTTGTTGGTGTTGTGAACGGAAGATTATCATTATAAGGAAACAAGACATTGCAAAAATGAGTTTGGGGTTGTGAAAGCCTAAAATTTGGAATAGCTTCTTGATGTGGCTGGACCGATTTTCTCTTTGGAAATTATGTTATCTAGTAGTGATGTCTGGTCTAGAGGCGCTGCTAGATTGTTTTGTTTCAAAGTTTATTAGGGTTTGGTGTCAAAACTGAATATGTTTATTTTCCCATTAAATTTGCTGCATACAAACAGAGAAAATCAGTTAGTGTTAATTGTTATATTTTTTCTGGGAATATTAACAGTCTTTTTTGTACTTAATTCGTTTGTACTAATTTTTTTGTTGCACGCATTAAATGTAATAGACTAAGAGCTCATCTGGTGAGGGTTCAACAACATCAACTGTTCCTACCGCAAAGGTAAATAAATATATAACGTGCTCGATGTAAAATATATCATTTGTATCATTTTTTATTGCATGTGTACATAGTTTTGGGTTGCTTTATCATCACCTCCTCTGAGTTGTATCATCCGTCTCTTCTGCAATATTCATTACTGATTAATTTTTTTTTAAACCTGTAGCCATCAAGGGGAGGGGTATTAGCTCAAGTTAGAAAACTTGTGGTGGAAAGATTTTGTTTTTTGTCTTGTCGACTGTTCTCAGAGTAACATGATTTCTTGACCTGTCAAAGGTAGAAGTTGTGTGTTAGTTCAAGTTTCCGTTGGCATATTTTGTCAAATGTAGACCTATTATCCTTGAGTCTGTTGAAGACGCAGTTGGCTTCTATGCCCTAGAATATAGAATAGTACAAGCTAATTCGAGTAAACTGTTTACAGATGCTCAATACGATCTTCCTAGAAAATAGATGCAAGCATGTTCATTGTACACATTCATGATTTATTGTGATGCCTGCTGCTTACAATATACATATATATATATATTCATATATTTAATTATTCATTTATTTCATATGTAGACTTCACAGACTAATGTGCCTACCCCTTCACCTCCAACATCAACGGCTCCCCAGGCTCCATTGGTGACCTCAACACTGTGAGCCTCGTTGCTTCAGATTTTTAATTGCATAACATATATATATATACACATATATTGATAGGTGTTCTGTTTAAATATCTTCTCTGTTGCAGACCTGCATCTGCTCCTGCTCCTGTTCCTGCTTCAGCCACTGCAGCGTATGACCTTTTCTTTTCTTATTTGATTTGTGCTGAGCTTGCTTGTTTCTCTGCCTTTTTTTCTTCCTGTTCTGATGTATACTTCCAAGTTTCAATTTCAAATTGTTGCTCATGGCATGTTTTTTTCCTCATCTAAATATATAATGATGTTTGCTCAAACAGGCCTGTATCTGATGTGTATGGCCAAGCAGCATCTAATCTTGTTGCAGGGAATAACTTGGAGGAAACAATCCAGCAAATTCTGGATATGGGTGGAGGGACATGGGACAGGGATACTGTTCTAAGAGCTCTTCGTGTTGCTTTCAACAACCCGGAAAGAGCTGTGGAGTACTTATATTCTGTACGTGCATCTTCATCTTTATTTGTTTTTGTATGCCAAATTTGCTTGCAGTCAAAAGTGGAAAGTGCCTCATGTATTTTTTTGAGAGTTGAATCATTGCTTTTTGCCTATCTGTTACTGGAATCAATTTGGATCTAGTATATGGAGTAAAACAAATGGCCACTCTTTCACAGACGGAAGATTACTGAAATTAGGGAAGTGACATTATGCATGTTCTGTTATTGAAATCCACTTCTGGCTGTGGATGCCTTCTGCATTTTTTTTTGTTCTTCGGAGGTGGTGTATTGAGACGTATAAGTTTACTGAGTTTTAGTAAACAATTATCACTTTGGTGTTCATTTATGATCACTCATCTTTCTTTGAGGATTAAGAGTTATATTTCCACTGTGACACGAACCCCTGCCTGACCACCAGGTCACAAGGCCTAACACTTGACCATAAGGACTATTATGATCACTCTTCTTTATTTAAAGATGAAGAAATAATAACCGGAGTGAACAGACAGTCATGGTTCAGATGATTTTCCCCCGTAATATGTAACCATTCTCTCTTGGTCTTATGCCAAGTTTGAATTATGTAGAGTGCTTAGGTATATCTTAGGTTACATGCTCTTAATAAAACAGAATCGCTTTAGTAATTTGCTTTTGTTTTTGGTATATATCTATATATTTGTGTCTTATGTTTTGTTTGCCGGCATGAGTGAGCCACTACATAATTACATTTGGCCTCTTCATCTTGGTATTATTTATGGCTTCAAGAATTTGAGGTACCAAACTAGTTTATCTGGCTTTCATTGTTTATTTCATTTTATAATTTCTGTTTTTTTTTTGTAATTAATGCCAGGGTATACCTGAGCAAGCTGAGATTCCTCCTATGGCTCAACAACAGCCCACGCTGCCTGTCCAACCTGCTGTTAATCCATCGACTGGACCTAATGCAAATCCTTTAGACCTCTTTCCCCAGGTACTTCCTTTGCAATAACTACTGATTAGCTATGATAAATTTTTGGTTTATGGATGCCTTTATTCTGGTAATAGGGCCTTCCCAACATGGGAGCAGCTGGTGGTGGTGCAGGTAACCTTGATTTTCTACGCAACAGTCAACAGGTTTGTGTGGGTGTATCTGTGTTTGGTATACACTAAAATGTTATTATAATTTTGTAAAATATAATTTCTGCTCTTATTTCAGTTCCAGGCCTTGCGAGCTATGGTTCAAGCTAATCCACAAATATTGCAGGTTCTTTCTTTTCCCATATTCACATGAGTTCCTTCTCTGTTCATTCATAGGTCATTCTCTAAGTTGTCAATTTTTTTTCTCATTGACAGCCAATGCTTCAAGAATTAGGTAAACAAAATCCTCAGCTAATGAGACTTATTCAAGAGCATCAGGCGGACTTCCTACGATTGATCAACGATCCTGTTGAAGGGGGAGAGGGGTGAGTGACTGTTATATCAGTTATGTACATGGCTGAGTATGAATGTTTATGGTTGATCATTAGTGATGCCCTTTTAACAGGAACGTTCTAGGCCAACTTGCTGCAGAAATGCCACAGTCTGTAACTGTCACTCCTGAGGAGCGTGATGCTATAGAACGTGTAAGTTCTCTAAATTGTGTGAATGAATGTGATCTAGGAACTTCATATTTGGCATTACTGGTTAATAAGGTTTTATTGTATGAGCTCGATATGGCTTTAGTATCTGAACTTAGAAATACATATCTTTTACATCAAAATGAGTGTTTTGCCTTCTTACATTAGTTCTGCCATTTTGATTATCAAAAATAGTTATTTGTTCGTTTATTGTTTGTTTACAGCTGGAGGCTATGGGGTTTGATAGAGCACTTGTGTTGGAGGTATTCTTTGCCTGCAACAAGAATGAGGAGCTGGCTGCCAACTACCTTTTGGATCACATGCATGAATTTGAGGACTGATTGAGGATAGCAAGATTAGTTTGATTTATCACTCTCTCCCCCAAATGATAACAAGTGCAAACGTAGATAATTTTATCATGATGTTGAATTTTGCCAATGAAAAATTGTTTTTATCTTGTATTATTTTATTTTAATTTTATGTGGTCACTGGTTTCTTAAATAAGGTTTCATTGGCAGAATAATAATGTGAAGGTATAATCATTCTTCACGCACTCCGACCCCATCTGCCTCAGCTTCTGTCATATCCATGCAGCGGAAAATTGACACTGACATGAATAGGTTGTGCTTGCATTTTGTTTTTGTCCAAACAGAAATGGAGACTTTGATACAAAATGTGTGATTTGAGCATTTGAATGTAACTTTACCTGAGTTCTTGTTGGACCATTTTCTGGAGTTGAGGCTACGTTTTAAGCTGTTTTGAGGTTAATCTTATACGTATGATGATATGTTTGTCTAACACAACTTGTTGATATGTTCTCGGTTCAAAATGAAGGGCATAAATGATTATTATCATCCTGGGAAAATAAACACATTCCACAACCGCTCACAATAGCAAGCCGTGGGAGAACAATTCTTGTGTAAGATTCGAAGGACCCATATGGCCATGAGTTTGTAGCAGAAGGTCCAAAGACAAAGACGTGGAGGGGCAGCACAGTACATATATATTAATTATTTAAGACTCTTACGTGACTCTTTTGCGTTGACTACACATTTCATACAGTAATGCCAAAATATATGCAGTAATCCCATTAAATGGATGATTGAGATTGCTCATCCATAAATGCCAAAATAACTCAATCATTCACTCTCTGCTTCTTTGAATCTTCTAGCTCCATGTTTTGTGAATATTTATGTCCGTTGCACTCTTGTCCATAAATATTTTTCCATGCAACGTATACCATATATGCCGGGACTCAAATGGTCCTCAAACCACAAGTCAGTTACTAGAAATATTTATTTCTTAGTTTCGCTGTCCAAGATCAACTTTTATTAAGGCACACCGGTTGTCCCAGTAGACAAACCGAAGAAAAGATAAAAAGATTTGTACATAAGAACATATACATCAAGACGATTATATATAGGGGATCATGATTCGAAATTCATATGGTGATTAAGACGATTTGTAATGCGCACCCTTAAACTTAAGAGCAATCACATTGTACGTGCTATCATCCACGCACCACGCACCAGGCAACTCGTTGATGTGGTGCGTGGTTCGCACACGCACGATGTGTCGTGCGTGGTTCGCGAACCACGCACCACATCAACGCGAGTCGTGTGGTTCGGCCGCGTCCAATCAATGCCTGCTACGTGGCAGGGAGAAGGAAAAAAAATCGAATGGTTATTATTATAATTTTTGAATCAAAATAATTAATTAAAAAATATAAACAACAATTTTTCTACACCTATAAATACCCCTTCTCCCATTCATCCAACCCACACCATTTCTCTCTACTTTTCTTCTCCAAAATTTACACATTTATATGGATCAACAATGTCTGACAGCGAGGCTCAAACGTGGGAGGAGCTCGAAGCCGAACGTCTCGAGGTGGAAGCCAAACTTCGTGCTTGGGAGCAACGACTTCAGCAGAGGACCGACAAAATGGTGCAGAGAGCAATGCCATAAATCAACACATGGAAGCAAATAATCGAAAGTGGGGAAGGTTCCCGACGAGAGATTCACAAAGGTCGGCTCGATGCCCATAACCAACTGATGAGGAGTTATTTCGTCGAGAACCCAATCTATGGGCCCGAGATGTTCAGGCGTCGATTTCGTATGTCCCTACCACTATTTTAACGAATTATGGATACGGTTGCGACGCAAGACGGTTACTTTGTCCAGAAGGCCGACGATTTCGGATGTTTGGGGTTATCGACGCACCAGAAATGCACCGCCGCGATCCAAATGCTAGCGTATGAGTGCTTAGCCGATTCATTGGACGAAAACCTACGTATGGAGATAAGTACTATACTCAAATGTTTAGAACGTTTTTGTAAGGCCGTTATTGAGGTGTTCATGACCAGGTTAAATTTTTTTCCGATACACTCGTTTATATCTTACCCACAAAATAGTTAATAAACAAGAAAATGTAATAAGAAGAGAGAGGGTGAAGACGAGAGGTGAGGCATGAAATGCAAGGACGAACAACCTTGAGTTCGAGACTTTGAGGTGTCGTGAGTATGAGGGAGAAGAGATAAGGAAGGATGAGGGAGGACATAACTGTAGGTTCGATGCTTCAAGGTGTCGTTGGTTTGAAAGAAGACATATTAGGAAGGACGAGGGAGAGATGGCGTTATGTGGTTGAAATAGAGAAGGGTAAAAATAAATTTTAAGAGACATAGTAACTTGATCATTTCCGAAAAAAGTTGGGTCATGTACATGACACATAACCATTTCGATCCAAAAATGGACGGAATTGAGTAAAGTGAAAGTTTCGAAAAATTACGGTTTCTTGGAGACCAAAAAAATATTTAAGTGTATTTATAAGAAAATCAGAAATGGTTAAATGTAACCAGGTGAAAATGTCTTCGAACATATAAATATATAAACTGCAGATTTAAGGCAATGATAATTGCAATTCATGACGTTTTTATTGAAGTTTCTGTCATATATTTGTATTTTTCAAAAGAATCGCTTTTGGTTCGTTCCTTCTTTCATTTATCGATAGAGCCAAATATAAATCATATAAGATATACCCTTACGATCGAGTTAGTAGTCCAGAACCCCCACTAGAAGCAAGTGTACCGACATTCTAGGCCAAATTAATGGAATCTTAGTAGGCAACCTAGGATACAATCTAGAGACCAAATTATCCGGCGCGATAGAGCAGACGCAAGGAGTTAAATTCCTTGTCGGTGAGTGTTTGAGCTGTTAGGGTACTTGAGCGACCCATTCCCAAGGAAGACGGGAAAAAAGAACTGACATGTAGTGAGATCCAATGCCCCCCCCCCCACCCCCGTAGTCGGGTCCCATCTCTTGAGACTCATGGCCTTCGACAAGGGTACATTGCAGACCTCATCAGTAACTCTGTGTCTTCATCCCTCTACTGAATTGGCTGGTCAGGATTGACCTCGTCGTCATCATCTTCATGATCGTCAAACGAAACAACACTCTTTCTTCCTTGGATTGAAAGTAGGCCAACAAGCATCAAAGCAGACGAAGGATGGTCCCTTGTCCGGTAGCGAGAAGCTGACGACGACGTATCCTACAGAGAACAACAGATATGCCAACAAGGGATAGAAACAGTGAAGAATCAGACTTAACGTGGCGGGAGGGAGGGGGTGAAGGTCCAATCTAAACCGGGATTTAAGCTTGGTCGTAGAAAGAGAAAGATTCAAAGAGAAGTCGGGTAGGAGAAATCCGTTGTAACCTTTTGAATATTCTAAAAAAGAAAGGAGGAAATAGAATTCAACCGAGAAGAATGTAGCCACTAACAACCATAAACGACGATAACAAGACGCATTGAGAACATTAAGGCTTCTAGATCTCTAAAGCTTTTTTTTCAATAGAATTATCAAGTCACTTTCTTAACCATTATTTTATATTACTGTTCTGTCACGCCCCGACTGATTTATCAAGTTTTGTCCGCGCCCGAGCGCGCTCTTCGGTTGAGACACGTTTCGACGTGCCGGTTTTGGTGTTCGCCGAATACGGCGATATGATTATTCGGCAAGGGCACGGTTCTACGTGCGATTTTTGTGGGAGCTCGAGACGACGAGCTTCCCGGTTGATCGAAGCACGACATTGCGTGCTAGCTTTACTCGTCGTGGTCGTTTCGACCCGACCTTGTGTCCTTGACCAGCCAAGACCATGCATGACCCGTGCATGATTGTGTCTTGGTGATCATTTGATCTTGCCTATGTGGAGAGGTACTTGCTTGTGCCCCCGTGTGGAAATTCAAGCTCATGGCAAGCTTAGCACAAGCCTAACATGTGTTGCCACACGCCAATACCAAGCCACACACATGGAGAACATCATCCAACACATGAAGACCACATTCCATCACACGGCTACAATACCAAGGAAGGATCATTTTGATGGTATTGAATACATGATCAAGTGGTGCAAGTTGAAGCATTTAGCTTAGCCATTAAGACTTGGGTAATTGTGTAGCCGAGTTGTATAAATAGGGTAGTTAGTTGTTAGTTTAAAATCATTCACCCCCTTTGATATTCCTAGGCTTTGTATAGAGTTGTACCCGTAGCACTTGTACAAACCTCTCTTCCATTATAATGTCAAAGTTATTTCAAAGCAAAATCAGTACCTTGTTCTTTAGTTAATAGTGGTGGTTTTGCATCTTGGTTGACAAAGTTCCCTTGGTCCGATCACGTATGCTTCCGCAGCGCACCGATCTCAAAAGACCGATTTGAAACCGATCATTCCGAGTACCGAGCGAGCCGAGAGGACCGCGACGAGAGCCGAGTCGCACGTCACAAGGAAGATTCGTCGGGCGTCACAAGTGGAATCAGAGTTAGTTCACGGGCGCTCCGAGACAAGACCTCTCGGGCCATCGCAGAAGGCTGACTTGGGACAGGTTCGGCGAAGTTTCCCTGTCCAAGTGCCAGGCGTCCGTGTGAGCGAAGCTAGGGCGTCAGTATCAGAGCCTGGCCCGGTCCGCTCACCTCCCAGGGCGTCACAGTTCACTGTCAAAAATACGATTGTGTAATTGTTTAAAGTCATGAAAAAATAAATATTTAGAAAATATGGGGTCGTTTATGTACTTGTGTATTAGAAATAGGTTATTTGGAGCAAAGCTGGACTAAATATAGTGTTGAATAAATGCAAAAAATCATTTAGGACAACAACTTTTCTTTAAGCGAAAAGTGCAATTGTTATTTGAAATTGATTACATTATCGTGTATCGGGGAACAGATTCCCCGACTACCAGAAGGTCAGTACTAATGAACAATGGTTCAGTGAGACTTTTAATATCAGAGCCGACACAGACGGTATTTTGACGCCCTTTAGGCAATGAAAGAAGACGGGGGAAAGGGTTCCGGAGATCATGAGGGACCTCGACGGTAATGGTGATGGTGGGAGGCAAAACATCGTCTAGGGACCCCTCCCAGGGGAAATCTCCGATGCACAGACGGTGCGTCATTCCCCCCGGTGGGGCTTCTTCCCCGCCTGTGACAAAGCGTCCCCCTCAATAGTAGGCGAATCCCTCTTCCGAGCTCCAACAACCCTGTCTTCATGAAGTACGGGCGCGAGAGCTTCAACAATATGCGCCTCTATTTGGATGCGTCCTCTACCTCTAAACCCTCCAATTGGGGATGCACAAGAGGTAGCAATCGAATCAACCGAGGGCCGAACAACTCCTGCCCCCAGGACATATTGGTGTACAAAAGATCCCGGGAGGGAGGGAGGGGACCACCCATGGCGGCCTATCGCGGGTGACATATTAGGAGCCCGACTAGGGAGTCGGTGACCCAGATTAGGGAACGGGTCCAGTGTGACGCCGACTTCCCCTTGTCGAGGTGACTAAAATTAGGTAGCGGGTCCAGTATCAACGGTCTTGGTGCTGCATCCCCCAATGCCCAGCCACGGGCATTGCACGCTTCAGCCACAGCGCCCAGGTGCTGGTGGTACCTGCGACTCCGACGGAATGCCGAAAGACGGTAACAGAGCTAGGGAGCCGGCGTAGGTGGACACCGAGCCACAACCCTGGCAGGAGCCGGGAGAGACACCCTCACTACCCGGGGCAAATGATCCAATGCTCTCCTCCTCCTCCACATCCAACTTCGGGAAACCCGGGTGGAAGATGTCTCCACCATGCCCCACCGCGTTCCACCACGATCACGAGTCTAGCCCCAAGACCAAGACTTCACCGGTGTGACCGAGACGGCGACTGAAAAATCCAAAACGTCCGTAACTGACCCCCTCCGAAGACGAGGAGATCGAGGCCGCAACAACTCTAGCGGAGGCAGAACCCTAGACCGGGCGGTAGTTCCCAAAGCGAGGTCACGGCGACGGGTTGCCCAAGGGGGGTGGATTCGGGTTCGGACCACGGGAATATGACATGTGGCTTAGAGGCGAAGTCACTGAGACCCGCCGCACTCCGCTCCGACGCTCCCACCGTTGGCGATTGAAAGCGACAACCAGGAGGTTGGGGGACGATCCTCGCAGAGCAAAGGTCTCCGTCGAAATCAACGAGTTTGAGATAAGGGCCACAGAACCCACCGACAGAGGAGGCCGGGGTGAGCCCTGTGGAAGGGAGGAAGAGGGTGATGGCGGTATGAGGGAAGGTGAGGGTAGTGGTGGGAAGAGGGTGGGGATGGGAGGGCCAGGCGAGGCCAACGAACAAGATCGGGGTTGCATGACCATCGGACTGGGAGGCTCCGAGATTTCAAGAGGGGTGGAAGAGGGTTGGGGAAAGGCCAGCAACTCCCATCCGTATATAAACTCCGCACCAGGCGTGGTCTGCGAGATCATCTGGACATGATAGGTGAACACGGGGACGAAAAAACCGAATGCCCTAGACGACGCAGCAACAGAAGCGACAGACGGTACCTCATAACAGCAAACTAGGGCTAGAATTCTCCTAAGAGAGGATTGTTCCTATGCTAACTAGAGAATAAGGATTAGTTCGTTCCGAGTAAATTTGCAATTAGGTTTTAGGACAACGACTTAATATTAAGTTCTGAAAAATATTCTCATTCAAATATAAAAATTTGGCATTATTTCTTAGAAAAAAGCGTTAAATAATGTGATCTTCTTTAACAAATTATAATAAAATCGTAACAAATCGTAATTCTCTCCTCAAGGTATATCACACTGCCCAAAGTAGCAAATATGAATGACCAAAATAGCAAATTTGGTATAGCCTAACAAATCCTCACATACGATAGGGTTGAAACTCTGCTAGACAGTCGCTTAAAATGTGAGATGCTTAGGCAATCATACAATGTCTACGATCACGTGTTTGAGTGTTGGCATCATTATGATTTGTAAGTTAGTACAAATACTGATGGTTTTGAAGTTATACAGCGCCACCTTTGAGCTACGTGTGTTGCGCTGAGAGAGCGTGCCCAGTTCTGAAAATGATTTGTTTCCTTTTCTTTTCTGCTTGCCACAACCATTCCAATCTCTTCGACAACAGAACCTATGCATATCTTGCAATGAAAATGACACCACCAATTTCATTTTTCACTAAACTTCTTAGATTGATTGATTGCAAAGGATAAACCAAGTTGTTTAGGGGGTCGAATAGGCTAAATAATATGGTTCTTTTTGTTGAAATATCAGGGTTTTTTTTCTCTTGGTTGACTAGAAACGTCATTTCTCTCTTCTGATCTCACTCTTTCCTACAAAATCCTTTTAGCATTTAACTTACGAATTCAACCCTTAACAGTAGCGGTTCACTGAATCAACATCATTTTTTGCTAAAAAACCTTGAATAATTGATCCTTCACAACAAGTGTTCTAACTTCTTCTTCTAAAACCATCATTATAGTTGTGGCCAAAGTGATTACCGTCAAAGTATAAACCTTCTTCGGCCTGAGCACGAATTGTACACAAGTTTGTTTACCCTTGTCTTATTTATGATATTCTAATATCATAAATGTTCATACATATATATATATAAATGATAAAATTTCATTTGTAATAAACATATACTCCCTCGTGCCACGATAATACAAAAGAAAAATTATGAGATTCCTCCACACATATAAGCTCAACAAAAATGAACAAAACTTCACCGTCCAACATTATCACAATCTTTCCGTTTTTTGGAAAGCATTGTAATCATTGTAGTGTTAGCCACTTTCACACACAATTTAGCAAACTCAGTGTCATTGGTCGTTCTAATATCCCATCACAAACCACCCAATGGTTACATTACATATCACACATGCAAATTTTGAGAAGAAAAAAGGCAATAACAGGCTCCATTGGTCCAAATTTTATTCAACTTGTTTATAAATTAAATTTTAAAATATTAATTTTCAATAGTTTTCTAATAAAAATGAATACCCGTGTTCATCGAGCATTACGTAGGATATGCTCAATTTTAGTAATCGATCAATCAAAATATGAATCTCTCGGTGGAGACCGCAAAAAAGAAGGAAGGGGTGGCAAATCCTTAAGGACACGTGTTGATTGATCAACGATGAGTTTTTTTATTATTGAAAATATATATGTTAACTTATTGTTATCCAGGAAGGGAAACAGACAAATCAAAATCTCATGCCGTGTCTGAGAGTGGCACTGCATTATTGTCTGTCCGTTCTTTTCGATCTTCACTTGCTCGCGTCATCTATGACATCAATCCTACAAAGGCCACTCTCGTTCTGATCTTACTAGCCATAATCAATACATTTCACTTCCGCTGCTAATTAAATTCTTTGACTTACTCTACTTTTTGCATGATTGTATATTAGATGTTTTTTGAGTGGCCTAGTTTTTTCAGAGAAAGGTCATTTTTGTGACAGAATGTGGTGACATATGCCTGTTATCGGGCCGGATTATCTTCTCCACTTTAGTAAAATAATTATTTTGGTTACTGTCAGATTGATATTTTTATTTTGTCATTAGCTATTAGAATTCAGAAATATATTATTAAATTAATATAAAAGAAAATATAAATTGTGTAATTAAATATTTTCAATTTTTTATTTTATTTTATAGCATATAAATGGGACTTTTATTAATAATAAAAAATGGATAAAAGAGGCACAAATATGAAATAATATATGAGGGCGAAACAAAGTCTAAAACAATGTGTTGTTTCGGATGTTAACCCTATGATTAATATACTTGACTAATCCAGGGAAAAAAATATAGGAGGAGATCCTCAGGTTGGTGGTTGCTTGATCGTAGTTCACAATGATTATTTTTTGACTCGACCTGAAAATGCATATGGTATTAGATACATGGTATTTAGGGAGATAACGAGCATTCAAGGAGAACACCATGAAACATGGGATATAGTAGGTCTGGCAGGGTGAGGTGTGGATCCCCATACACACCCCGGTATTCAATGTCAGCTATTGATTCCACTCTCCATGACTTCAATCGGGGGTGTCAGAGTCCCGATCTAGTAGATGGGGATGAAGTGTCCTTGCACGAAGTCCCCGAGTGACTGGGTGCACCACATTCAAAGCACCAGAACTAGGATCAGGCTATCGATGAACTTGGGTGGTCAACGAACGGTGGAAGAGATGTGGGGTCTTAACGGATCCATAACATCGAGGTAGTAAGCAGGCACGCGGAGGAGGCAGCACATGAGGTAGGGGCGGTGGCTGTGGTGATAAAGATAACGATGACGGCTCTGGTGGCAGAGGAGAAAGTGGTGGTGCTAGATCACGATCGATAACGGCAGCAACATTAGTGGCAACAGAGGCAGCGACGGAGGCGGCGGAACTGTGGCCTTTGGATCTTCGGGGGGATTCGCCATGAGGATCTAGGGACGGCTGCGAAGAGAGTCTTGACCACTGCTGCGATTGAATCTCGCAGACCTAGAAATTGGGGTGGAGGCAACAGAGGGGATGGAAGGACCTGCTGTGGCGATGGTGGAAACAATATCGAAGATGAGACATATACATATGATGAGAAACCCGAATGAGCGAGGAAACGGGACAAAACCCAGAAGAGTGCCACAAGCTCGACGAGGCTCTATACATATAGTATAGTTTATTTAAAACTACAGTTGGATAAGATTTTATAACAAAAACCAATTTAATTAGTAAATTATATGGAATCAGTCTACCAAATCAATCCATAAAAACATATAATAAATTAAGTTAAAGTAAGTATATACATTTATAAACTTAATTCCCGAATAATTAACTTAAAAAGCTCTCTCGAGCTCTTTGTAGCCATTGTGGAGCAGCCATGGCTTCCATGTCTCTACTCCGATCAAGTATAAGCTTGATGCATACCACAAGGACATGTCCGTATATCCCAAACCCTAGGGTTGTTTTCGAAGCCACCACACAACGACCACGCTTTCCCCACTTCGCTGCTCTCCCCACGCCCTTGAGCCCTCCTCGCCGCCATCGTCAATGGTGGGCAAGTACCGATCTGGCTGACTGTGCACCGGCTCCAACCAGATCTCGGCCAGGCTCAACCAAAGCCGATCAACCACGCTGTAGTGACCGGAGCGTTCCAGGAGGTTCGCTGGATTTGGGATCCGGGAGGAGGAACTTTAGGCCGACATCTGTATCCACGACACACAATGCCGGTCACCTCGAGACTGGACGACCCATTTTGGGTTGACCCGATAATGATCAATCTGCTTATGTGTGAAGTATCAGTGAAGTCACATCCGGAGCACCGGGCGCATGCTCCGTCCTCCGCCACACAATTACACAGTCCAGCGTCTCAAGTCGATGAGTTAGCAATACCAGATTGCCTCACTACTACAGTTACGGGGTTCAGAAGAACTGGCATAGCAAGCTCTTTAGGCTACTATGTTCGTTTTCCTGTTTTATTGTGGTCTTTAAGATCAATTATACTAAATCGATCTCCAATACGGATCCATATTCGGCAGATCCCTGCGGGGTTTCTGGACATATGCTGAAACTCAGGGTCAGAGACCCACATTATGTTTATGATTTTATCATGATTAATAAAATTTCTATGACCACGTTTCAAAAAAAATATATACATTTATTCATACTCAAAGTTTTCAGCAAATAAAATTAATCTAAAAAATAAAGATATGTGATAATCCATGTGCTCTTGCCTAACACAATTTGCCAACAAATTATTGACCATGCATGATGCTTCCACGTTTCATTTCATATGCGAGTCCCGCCTCTTCCTCTTTTTTTAGCAAGTTAGGATTATGCTTTTAATGTTAGCTTATTAATCTCATAACTTTTATATTTATAACGACACGTGGGCACTAATTAATGATTGCATTATCATGTGAACAAGAACATGAATTTAGATAAATATTTTACTTCTTACAAATTAAATGACGTGGTTAAAATAAAAAAAAGTTAGACCTAGTCCACAAGACTCATGTTGTTGATCGTGTTAATGTATTCGGGAATATAAGAAAAATGTATTGAGAACCATTCTTAACATAGGAACCGTGAGAACCAATCTTATCCACTATCACCTATGATCCAACACTCATCAAAATGTCACATCATCACCCCAATCCAACCCACATACACGCCACTTTCATCCATTCTCACCCAAGAAAGGGCATAATTGTAATAGCATGGTGCCATGTGGACAAGTGTCCATTTTTTTCCTTCACCAATTCACTAATTTAATATTTCTCGATTCGTTTGAACTCCGATTAACTTCAAACTTGTGCCAATATTTTTCTTTTTCAAGGGCTTTAAATCAAGATCAGTCATGAATATATTTTGAAGCTCGAAAATAAAAATTTATATCAAAGTGATAAAAATAATGTTGAGCGTTGATAAATCTTCACTAATAAATGTTTTATATCGGAGTACCAAACTAGTGCTAAATGTTGATAAAAAACATGCAATGAGGTGATAAGAAACAAATAATGAGGTGATAAAAACCATTTTCAATTTTGATAATAAGTGTGATACACTAGAGTTTAACATTGATAAAAAAAACTTGTGATGAGGTGATAAAAAACACGTAATTCAATGATAAATCTAGTGTTTAGTATTGATACAACCGATGTTCATAAAAAGCACGCGATGAAATGATAAAAATCATGATCCGTTTTGGAGAATGGGGTGATAAAACCAGGGTAAAGTGTTGATAAACACAGAGCAAAGTGTTGATAAAAATTACTCATATATAATTTCTTTAAAAACCAGCTCCGAAATAAAATTTTTTTCGTGCTTCAATAAAACATGTGATGAGGGTGATAAAACACATGTAATTTGAATGATAAACCTAGTGTTTAGTGTTGATAAAACTAGTGTTCATAAAAAGCACGCGATGAGGTGATAAAATCATGATCAGTTTTGGAAAATGAGGTGATAAAATCAGTGTAAAGTGTTGATAAAACCAGTGTAAAAGTGTTGATAAATCCATAGCAAAGTGTTGATAAAAATTACCCAGATTTTTTTTTAAAAATCAACCCCGAAATAATTTTTTTTCGTGCTTCAAAATATATTAATGACTGATCTTGATTGAAAGCCCTTAAAAAACAAAACTAATGGCGCAAGTTTGAAGCCAATCAGAGTTCAAACGAAGCGGGACAAATTAAATTAGTGAATTGGTTAAAAAAAATAATATGATAGTTTTACTAAAAAAGCTCTTAGCACATACTAAAAAGTGCTGTTTTTTTTGCGGTCAACAAGTCAACTACTCAATTGCATCTCATCCATCCATTCTTAAAACAGATGACTTAGATTGGTTCTCGCGGTTCCTACGTTAAAACATGGTTCTCACCAGATTTCTCCTCTTCGGGAATACTAAGAATTCCAAACTTTTGTCATTCCCATATTTGAATGCCATGAATTTAAATGAGAGCAATTAATAGTAATTATAATGATCTGACATATAATATCTAGTTAAATTGTTTGCCATCGCTCATTTTTTGTATTTTTTTATATAACGTTACTAAAAGTTCGAACATTTGTATATATAAGCATCAAAGGAATACTCACTGGAAATTGTTTTTTTATCGGCAAGACAAATTGAAATTAACCGATTCTTTTACGTAAGGAGTTCGGGGTGAAACCAAAAAAATTTAGGAGCATTCCGAAACGAAACCTCAAACACTAGAACTCCATAATCGGGAAATAAAACAGAGTACAACACTAGGAAACTACCACAATAAGAACAGATAACCAACTAGAACAACCAACAGAAGAAAAAACCAACACCAACCAATACAACAAAGGAAATATAAACAACAGATGAAACAGTCCACCACAAAGTAGAAACAAAAAAACGAAGAAGGGTCTTGAACCCTGATTTAACCACCTTGAAAAACTTGAGAAAATAAAGGTCTAGCTACCTGAGTTTAACCACCATGAAGCGCGAAAATGGAATACTGAAAACCAAGCCAAGCTACCAGAGAAGCTCTAACCCCTAACTTAGAAGAGAAAACCCCACTCCTAACTCATTAGACTGAAATTCCACAAAGGGAATTCCATGATCTAATTGCCGGTGGCCAAGACCACAACGGCGAGAGGAACTCGAATTACCCAACTAACCCAAGTTGCTTGCTTTTGAACGGGAAAACAGAGCCCTAAGACCTCACCAGCAACCAACCCCTTAACCGACGAGCTCGACCTATACTCGTGGTCGAGAAGAAGAGAAGCAAAGCAGCCTAGGGAAGAAATAACGGGCGGGAGGAGAGTAACACAACCAGAGAAGGGGGAAGAGAAAACCTTAAGAGCAGACCATCCTTCAAAGACCCAGTAATCAGAACACGTACTTAGACCTCCACACAATTCTGGCCAACCCAGTGAAACCCCCTACGGAGGATGGTATTTCTACCGAGTATGGTCGAGGCTTGAAGAGTTGTTAGATCTGTCCTCCAAAACATGCGAGAAGCGCGACCATAGAGGCGAGCAAGGTCCAGGGAGCGGCGAGGCTCAGAAGCAGCATATCTAGTCCGATAAGAGCCAATTCCGAAGGAGAAGGACGTCAAATGAGTGATTCACCCAGCGAGCAAGAAGGAGCCCTGACCCGATTTGCGAAGATCCCCGCCAAAGAAGTCGGAGAAGAACGTCCATACCGGATCTGTGAAGGCTCAACCGAAGGAGGATGAGGCTCATGACCGGGCTTCACCAGAGAAAAAAAGGCGAAGGGGGAGAGATAGGAAGAACGAGGTTAAACGGAGGCGAGAAGACCAGATCTACAAAGATCTCCGGCTGAAACAGTGGAAAAGCAACTCCCACCAGTAGATCTAGAAAAACTGATCGGCCGGCGAGGGAGGAAAAGGGAGGAGGCGGTGGGGAGAAAGGGTAAGGGGAAGAGGAGAAGAGACTGACCACCGGCGTCGTCACTGCCTTCAGAGGAAGCTAGATCCGAAGTCGACGTTGCTGGAGAAGTGGATAGAGTTAAGGAAGAAGAGAGAGGTGAGAGCGTTACGTTTTAAAGAGTCATTGGAGATTGTTCTAGGATGAAATATTTTTTTTTGAAACGTGAACATAGAAATTAAATTAATCATGAAAATAAATCATAAACACAACTTGGGTCCCTGACCCTGAGTTCCAGTTATGTCCAATACCCTCGTAGGGATTCTGGCGCACTTGGACCCGCATTGGTGATCGCTTTTGTATAGCTGACCATAAAGACCACAATAAAACAGAAAAACGAACATAGTAACCTAAAGAGCTTGCGATGCCAGTTCTTCTGAACCCCGTAACTATCGTAGTGGGGCATTCTGGTATTGCTAACTCATCGACTTGAGTCGTTGGAATGTTTAGTTGTGGGGCGGAGGACGGAGCATGCGCCCGGTGCTCCAGAGGTGACTTCACCGATACTTCACACAGAAGCGGATTGATCATCATCGGATCGACCCAAAATGGGCCGTCCAGTCTCGAGGTGACCGGATTTGGATGTCGTGGATACAGATCCCGGCCTAACGTCCCTCCTCCCGGATCCCAATTCCAGCGACCCTCCCGGAACTCTCTGGTCGCAGCAGCGTGGTTGTTCGGCTTTGGTTGAGCCTGTCTGAGAGCTGCTTGGGGCTGGTGCACAATCGGCCAGATCGGTGCTTGCACACCGTTAATGATGGCGGCGGCGTGGGGAGAGCGGGGGTGGATCCGTGGATGGTGGCGACGACATGGAGAGAGAGAGGGTTGATCCGTGGACGGTGGCAGCGACGTGGAAAGAGAGATGACGGATCTGTGGACGGTTGCGGCGACGTGGGGAGAGAGAGGGCGGAGCCATGACGGGTAGGGTTTTCTCCTTTGTACGAGACGCAGACGTCTTTTTCTAGGATGAAATCTTAAGATAATGTTTAAAACACATATTTTAGTTTTAATTTACAGTAGTACTGGCATCATTTAACATATGATATAAAAACAAACTTATATCATATAAGTTATATGAATTTGCATTTTACCCGATATAGATAAACAGTAATGCAACGTCTGAGGTCCAACCAGAAATCTTATTACAACCTACATCACAATCACCAAGACCTGTACTGGATCCTAAAAAGAACGGGAAGGGATGCACTAAGTCCCTTATTTTCACATAGGTGAAGGATGTAGAATCTTGGACTTGGGTTCGATTGATTAGTTGTATTGGGTGGCCAGTAATATGGAATATTTGCATGTTCCATCTGTGATATGAATTTCACGTATGGTAAACGATTTGTTTTTATTTATTTTTAAGATTGCAGTTAAACAAGATGTTGTATTGCCGAACAAGTGGGATACTTTGACTGGGAAGGATGAAAGAACGTCAATCATCACAAGAGGAGTGTAGATGGAGCCAAGAAAAATGTTGCATGGTACACATAATTGGTTCGATTGTTTCCACTCGATAGCTGCACTGAACTGACCCATGTAGTCATGTCTTCTCAACTTGTGTAATAATTTTAATATCGACCCCTTTTTATTTTTATTTTCTATGTACTATTTATGAGCAATAGGATTGTGACCGAGACCGACATCAACGAGATGTTGAATTTCTTGTTGACTAGCTAGCTACTATATTTACCTATTCCACTACCAATACACGAGAAAGACCCACGTTTTACTACTTATTTCCATCGAGGGATAAATGAATTAGTAATTGGTATGATTATAGACTATATATAGTCCCCCAAAACACGACTAATCTATAATGTTTACGTATTAGAGTGAACTTCTACTGTCCATCGAGACAAATTGTAAGGGAGAAAATACAAGTTTCAGCTTGGAAGAGGAAATGGTCCCTCTTTGGGAAAGATAAAACGCGTGAGGATAATTGCTTCACACTTCTGAATAAATATCTCCACGGTGTTTAGCTACATCTAGTTGTGCAAATTTCGTATGTAATTATTCTTGTTTTTAGTAGTTTTCTTTGGAAACCAATATGCTCCACTGATTAATTAAGTTTCGATTTACTTATAGATGATATCCCAATTAGATTTTTGAAACTAGGAGCACATTTGAGTATGAGAGACAAAGAAATAGGGTTACACACTTTGCTCTTTTTCTTCTTCGCCTCGCCGTCCTATTCACATCATCCTCCCTCGCCTCTCTACACCAACCACCTATCAAAAATCATCCGAAGTTGTCACGCCCCAAATCCGGTTTTGACCGGACTCGAGACGTGAACTAGGAAATAAAAATAAAACAATAAATAAAAGTAAGTTTAAACGAAATTAAATTCCAAATTTTAGTTCCAAAATAACAACTCCAAAGTTAAGAGTCAAACGCTCAATCCAACAAAGTAACGGAAAACATAGTTTGATACAAAAAGGGAGTACGTCTCTAATACATATAATCACCCGGATCCTCAAGGAGCTCCCGAGCCCTGAGTCCACCTCTAGGTCTACTCATCAACGAAACCTGTAAAAACAGTAAACACAAAAAAGGGGTGAGCTTACGCTCAGTAGGAAAAAGTAGTAAAAGAAAAAGGACCTCCGCTTTATTTTCAAAATTCTTGATTAGAACGATTACCAAAAGACAATACAATTGGAGATCGAAGAAATTGCAACATTTAATAAAATAACAACTCAAAAGGAGATCAACGGGGAGACGAGTTATTCACCAATAGAAACCGACTAAAGAAACACACGAGTACCGAAATAAAGATAAATAAACCACAAGACTCCAGTCCACACACCAACACACATATCGTACCAGAACAAACAAGTCTCCCCGGAACACGTAGCATCGGGATGAGACAACAATATACCATACCGGAATATCCCTCGGCCTAGGTCTTCCCGGAACACGTAGCATCGGGGTGAAACAAGTCTTCCCGGAACATGTAGCATCGGGATAAGACAATAATATACCATACCGGAATGTCCCTCGGCCTAGGTCTTCCCGGAACACGTAGCATCGGGGTGAAACAAGTATGTATACATATCGTACCGGCATACCCCCTCGGCCGGATATCTTCCCGGAAACACCCTCGGGGCAAATAAACAACAATGACACACAATACCAAGCGAATCACAATACAACAAACTCATGATGTCAACCAAACTTACCGGCATTGTCACTCCCCAAATCCGGTTATCGCCCGGACCCGAGGCATGACGGTTAATAGAAGACGAATAAACAATAAAACAATATTTAAACCTTGGAAACCTCCAATAAGTACCTCAAACCATAAAATTTCAATACTATAGCTCGAATCCATCAAAACGTAGTTCAAAACATGAAATAACCCTCAGGGGGTGTAATAATAAGTCTTACAAAACTGTTCTTAAACCAAAGGGTATAAACATGAAGTCTCTACGGGACCCACACCGAGAAGCTCCCAAGCCTCTACTCCTCAATCAAACCTGTAGACACAACAAAGAACTCGCAGGGGTGAGCTCACGCTCAGTAGGGAAAACACGTAACCAAGTGGACCTTCAAATCAACAGATCACAGATAAAGTCAACCACAATTCTGTTAACAAACACAGGTGATAGAGAAGTCAACCAATGCCGTGGTACATGAAGTCTCCACCCTCCGATCCACATAACGCGTCCTCTTGGATTTTCCATCAAATCCAGAGGAGACGCATAACATTGAGGCGACCGGAAACAACCCTTCGGGGCGCTTATCATCGGACTTCTCAGAAACGTCTCCAAGGGATTTTATGTCCTCGGGAACCAAGTGCATTACTCCCATGGAGAGTATACACTTGGACAATTTAATAACAAGCAGTTAATAATTGAATAACGCACTCACCCGAAACACGACATAATACAAGCTCAACAACCACCAATTCAATACCACGCATGACTCACACATCACCAATTCACCGCAACAAACAGTACACGAATCACGCAAACATAGTACACCAATCACACAATTCCAACTTACCGTTCACTTACCAGTTTCGGACCACCGGGGCATCGATCACCTGATTGCACCGCACGGTACAACCAGTCATACTCGATGCTCCAAACAAGCATTCAAGTAAGTCAAGTAATCAATCAAATACAACCAACAAGCAAGTACGAATACAATCAACCAAATATAAGAGCCTTCAAAGAGCACGCATACATGCCATTCTACTAGTTCGTTAGACTCTTTAGCCTATCCACTAAGCAATCAACAACCAAGCATGTGATCCTAACAAGCAACTAATCCGAGGGCTTTGCCAGGGCTCCTCTACCAGACAATCATATCCCAAGTATTTAAAAGCGAGCTACACTAGTGATTGGCATCCTAATCGGTCACCACTAGACACTTCCGGTTATTAGAAAATGAAAGACGATTAAGCTAGTCATTCGCATCCTATAAGCATATCTATGACCTTTTCCATTTTATTAACCTAGCATGCATGCTAAGCATGGTAAACGAGAGGTTAAGGCTTTCCCTACCTCAAGGTCCTCTTCTTCAACGCTTTGATGACGTCCGGTGATCACCACTTTGCTCCTTCCTCGGTTCCCGGCGTGATGCTTGCTCCTCTAGCTCGATCCACAACGTCTTGGACACAAAGAAACGCTAATTAGGCTCCACTTAGACAGTAAGAAAGACCCCCAAACCCTTCCAAAGTTCAGCTCAAAACCAAGATGCCAAAACCCTCAAGAACCCTCAAGAAACCCTCACCCTGGTGGGTCACGGATCTGGTCACGGATCCGTGACGCTAACCCTCACGGTTACCGTCACGGAGCTGTGACGAGTGCCGTCACGGACTCCCTCACGGAGCCGTGACGTCGCCCGTCACGGGATCCGTCACGGATCCGTGGCGCACCAGGGCAGTTTCGCCCTTCTTCAACCTCCATCTCCAAAACTCCGAAAATGTTCGCTGAATTTTCCATTTGATCTACAACAGATAAAATTCAATCAGTAAACTGAATAAATTTTATGAAGATCAAGCTTAAACACCAACAATCGATTCTAAACCTTTAGAATCTGAAACCAAGATCCTTGATTCACTCGATTAAGCTGAACTAATGCTCACCACTTAATCGAGCTATGTAGGTAGGACTCCATCCAATCACATCCAATGTGACTCTTGGCTAGGGTATGCACTTATGTACACGGCTTACCCTATCTGTTACCCTAGCTCAACCTCAGGCTGAGAATCGTAGTCGGGTCCACCAATTTTCAACTATGGCCCGTCACTATGTAGGTGCTCCGCTAATGCGCACGACACCCACATATGTCGTCCAAACCTACTACCCCGCTTTCCCATGGATGCTCCGCTAATGCGCACGACAACCATAGGACGGGGAGGTAGTAAGGTGTTGATGATTGGGAGGTATCGGACATGACCCGCTTTTACTTGTCTAGTTGTGTTCAAAACTTTGGCACATCCTAGATGCGATGAGCACATCAACTACATTCCAAATGCAATGATGCCTCAAATTACATCCAATGTAATTCTTCCTTTGAACCCGTCAACTACATCCAATGCAATGACGGTTCTAAGGGTTCACACACAAGGATTAAAAGTCCAATTTTATCTTTGCATGTGAGGTGATATGCGCGGTAAATAAAGTTAAGCATGCAATTCTAAAACACATAGAATTAATCATGCATAAACTAAACCAAGCATAAAGCGATAAATGTGCACATAATAGCCCCCTAAACTAACTCCCACTAGCTTCTTGAGCTCCACCGACTCCAAGCCGATGCCAACACCCGAAAAGCCACCAAATGACCTTTTCGCCCTTTCTTCGTCTTGAGTAAAATATTACAATTTAATACACGACTCGCAGGTCGGGAATAAATAAATATTACAAACAAGTGGTTCGACTACCACACCTTGAAAGAATAATTACACGTTAACTCTAACGGCTCGCAGGCCGTGAAAAGCGATAAATAATTAAATTGAGCTCGGGGCTATTATGTACACCATGCCAACATCACATCACACATCGTGTTATCAAACAAGCATGTTATCAAACATCATGTGATTTTCCGGTTTTAATTAATAGCCAAGTTTCGAAATTTTTTGATGCTCGGTTTATCGAAACCGTTCAAAAATGAAACTTTTGAACATTTGATCTTCGAGTTCATCATGACGGTTCCATACTCGTCATAACTAACAAAACAATTTAGCCTTGGCATATCAACCATCCAATGGTCATGCTTGGCCTAGCTCCGTCCAACGGAGCCCCGTTCGGTCCCGGTTTCGGCTCCCTGAGAGTCCCGCTCCCGAGACCCGAAAAATCAAATTTTTTTCAAAATTTCCAGATTTGAAATAATTTTCAAAAAATCATTTTACATGCATTAAATCCATAAACAATAATTTAAAACATGTTATCAAACAATTTAGCAAAACAACATGCCAAAAACGAAACTTTCAAGCAAAACCGAAACTTTGAACACCGTCTTGTGAATCCCGAAGGTAGCACGGCTCTGATACCACTGTTGGGTCTCGAGGTAGGGTTGGAGATGAACCAACTCGCAGCGGAAAATCAATGAAAACCAAGAGACAATTAAAACCATGAAACAACTAACAAAGAATGGATTAACAAGAGAAAAATTCAGCACTAGTTCTTACCAAAACAAGAACACCGGTTAACGAATGATTGGCTTGAGTCTCCAAGACGCCTACGTAACCACATGGGAATCAAAGCCACGTAGTTCTTCTCTTTGAGGACTCAAGAACACAAACATGGAGGTGGAAACTAGCCAAACCCGAAATGGCCATGGAAGAGGGAGAGAAAATGTGTTTCCTATTCTTGTCTTGTGTTTTTTATGTTGAAAAAAGATGACTTAAACATAACAAAACCCATACTTGTCCAACTAAAGGCATGGGACAAGTATGGTGTCAAGTAAGGTGTAAATAGGACAAAGTATGGCAAGACAAGATTGGGTTAGGTGGTGAATCACCAACACCTTAATCCTTGTCTTGCTTACTTAGTACTAATTAATCAAGACTTGATTAATTAGTTCCATGGGCCTTGGTTGCATGGGCCTTTCATGGGCCTCTTGGAACATGGCCCGTGGCCATTTCCAACGAGGTCCCGTGATTCGCTCATCGCCTCCATGCCTTCCATACCGGAAATGTCCAACATTATCCGACGCGATCAATCCCAAGACTCCAAGCCTTGTCTCGATCTGTGAAGTCCTATTCACTTACGGGCACATGACCCAAAACCCAGTTTTGGTCATGTCCCGAGACAACTCCCTTTTGGCCATTCTCCATAAATGTGTCAATGAGTTTCATCCTCCGGTGTGACCCTTAGGTTCATGCATGTCAATAGATCAACGTAAAATCCCATTTTACTTGATCCTATTTAAGTGGCAACTAACGAGACTTTAGTATTGCCTGACACTACATAACGAATCGACCCTGTCGATTCTAACCTTTCCGTCGTCCCTGTCATTATCCTTTTATCTCCGATATCCTGATTGAGATAAGGCATAAAGCCGTCATCCTTATTATTCTCAATCACCGTTCCTTGATATGTGAGATGACTGAAGATATGATACCCAGTATCATGTGCATGGCCATGCTATTCTTCCAGTCACTCTCGATCAAGTGGCCGAGAACCGATATCTTTCCCATACCTTAGTATGAGGGATAAATCCCTTAGCCGTCTTTCGTGTCACTCATGTAGCCCGTCCCCAAGCCAATCCTGGCCGTTATGGAAGCCCTGTTACGAACAACGTTAGGCTCAGGTCAAACTCAGTTGTTGACTACATAGCGATCACAAAGACTCCTTGGTCTAAGGATACATGACAAGCTACAACACTGAATATGTTCATGACTTAATCTATGGCACATATTCAGGGCGGGTCGTCCAATATCATGTCCCACATGATATCTATGATCAGACTCCGGAATCCCATTCCAATGACTAACAGAACGTAAGCCATAAAGAGCCATCTTTCATACTAGTCGCTTCTAGTGAAGCTTTGTTGACTAGGGACCCATCGAGTGTGATCTATCTCGATCTATGGTTCTATTCGCATGGTGGGCATAGATCAGAGCACACATCGATATATTACTCCAACACATAAGTAATATAAAGCCGCTTTAATTTTATTGCTAACGATGATATATACATTTGGACATTTAGGATTGAACTACGGGCACTAAGACTAACAATCTCCCACTTGCCCTAGTTCCAATCTAAACTCCAATATGTCCCCATCGACTTTACATGTCTAACATGTTCAGGCAGTGACACTGCCTTAGTCAAAGGGTTGGCTATGTTATCATCTGTTGCAATATTGGTTATCTTCACTTCACCTCAGTTCAGTATTTATCTGATGAGGTGGATACGCCGCAGTACATGTTTGGATTTGTTATGCGATCTAGGCTTTTAGCTTGCGCAATGGCCCTTGTGTTGTCGCAAAATGGATTCACCGGACTGGATGGGTTTTTAATTACACCCAGCCCTGCCATGAATTTCCAAATCCACATAGCCTCCTTAGCTGCCTCTGCAGCATCCATGTACTTGGCCTCTGTCGTAGATTCGGCAATGGTATCTTGCTTTACGCTTTCCCAGCTAAAGCTCTGCCATTCAGCGTAAACACATATCCTGATTGACTTCTAAAGTCATCTGGATTTGTCTTGGAAAACTAGCGTCTACTCATCCTTCGACGACTAGTTCAGCATCATCTTTCCCCCGGGTTAGAATGATGTCTACTGGTGCACCATAAGGCTTACGAGACGTCTGGTCTCATACATGTCATGGCATATATGATCGATCCTGCCCCCAGGCGCATAGGATTCTCATCATCCTTTTCAGCTCATCAGGTGTCTTAGGACACTGAGTCTTGCTGAGATGAATGCCATGACTAGTGGGTAAGAGTCCTTTCTTTGAATCGAGCATTAAGAACCTACTCAATGCCTTGTTCACATAGGTTCCCTGACTTAAATCCAAGACCCTCTTGGTGCGATCTCTACATATCTTAATCCTTAAGATATGAGAAGCATCACCTAAGTCCTTTATTGAAAAACACTTCCTCAACCAAGCTTTAGTCTCGTGCAAGGTTGGGATGTCGTTTTCAATGAGAACCAGAAAGGTAATATTGCTCCCACTAGCCTTCTTATAAACGCAAGATTCATCCTCGTTCTTGATTAAGCCAAATCCAATTACAGCTTCATCAAAACGAAGGATCCAACTCCGAGAAGTTCGTTTCAATCCATAAATGGATTTCAACAACTTATAAATCTTTCCTTTATTCTTCGGATCGTCAAAACCTTTGGGCCGAGACATACAAACGTACTCAGTCAAATTTCCATTTAGGAAAGCGGTTTTGACATCCACTTGCCATATCTCGTAATTATGATACGCAGTTATGTCAAGAAGAATTTGGATCGATTTTGACCATAGCCACTAAGGAGAAGGTTTCCTCATAGTCAATCCATTGGATCTGCCTATAACCTTTTGCCACCAGTTGAGCTTTGTAGGTCAGAGGGTTGCCGTCCATGTCCATCTTCACCTTGAAGATCCATTTGCATCCTATGGTCCTCACACCATTGATGGGATCAACCGGTTCCCAGACTCGGTTGTCCGACATGGATTGCATTTCCTCCCTCATGGCTCCCAGCCATAACTCGGAGTTGGGCCCATCCACGACTTCCTGAAAGGTGGCTGGATCATCGTGATCCACCATGACTTCATTGTCACCTCCGGATACCATATCTTGGAGGTGGAAGATTGATCCTTTCAAATCGCCTTGGACCTTCCGGAATTGTAACAGGAATTGGTTCTTACTCTACGACAATCTCTGACTCCTTTCTACTGGGTTGCCAATTGGTTTAGACAGATCTGTACCATCCTGAATTTCTTCGAGATGCACAGTCCTCCCAATGACGTCTTTGGAAACAAAACTTCTTTTCCATAAAGACCCCACCCCAAGCGACGAACACCATGTTCTCACTGGGATTGTAGAAATAGTATCCCCTTGTTGCTTTGGGATACCACACGAAGGTGCATATCTCAGATCTTGGTTCGAGCTTAGTCGAAACCAAATGTTTCACATAAGCCTCGCAACCACAAATCCTTAGGAAGGACAAAGCACGCATCATCCCGTACCATTTTTTAAAATGGTGTCCCTTCCACACCATTCGTCGAAGCCCGATTCACTATGAATGCGGTCGTCTCTAGAGCAAAACCCCTAAAAGAGATTGGGAGATCAGTGCAACTAATCATGGAACAGACCATTGTCTAACAATGTCCGATTTCTCCGTTTGGCTACACCTTTCAACTACAGTGACATAGGAGGAGTCCATTCCAAAAGGATCCCATTCTCTTTTAGATGATCTAATAACTCTGTGGTCAAGTATTTTCCACCTCGATCTAATCGAAGTGCCTTAATACCCTTGTCGAGCTGGTTTTCTACTAAAGTCTTAAACTCTTTGAATTTATCAAAAGCTTCAGACTTATGTCTCACCGAATAGACATAACCATATTTACTGTAATCATCAGTAAATGTGATAAAGTAGCTAAAACCCCTCCTGGCAAGTGAACTTATTGGTCTACACACATTCGAGTGTATCAGCCCCAATAATTCACCCGCCCTTTCATCGCGATCGATAAAGGGCACTTTAGTCATTTTGCCCATCATACAAACCTTGCACCTATCGATCGAATGGAATTCGAATGAACCTGAAAGCCCACACTTCTGAAGTGCTGATAGGCGCTTCTTGTTTATGCGACCCAAATGACAGTGCCATAACAGAATTAGGTTTAAATCGTTGGATTTAGACCTCTTGGTATTAACGGAATATATAGAACTTGAGGCATTGTTACCCATATCTAATATGTACAATCCTCCAACCATGTCAGTACTGGTATAAAACATATCATTGCATAGAACATTGAAAACTCCATTTCCAAAATTAACATTATATCCTTCCTTGTTAAACACGGATATAGATATAATATTCCTACTAAAAGTAGGTATGCAATATACATTATACAATACTAAGACAAGGCCTCTTGGCAAAGCAAGACTCATGGATCCTACAGCTGTTGCCACAACTCTGAGGTCCATTTCGTGCTTTCCAAATCTCTCCTACTTTCAGCCACCATATATTAGTGCATGTGTGAGATTCAGTCATGGTATCTAATACCCATGAATCTTTGGAAGTAGAGAGATGTAGCTCTATAGAGTTAATACCGATTGAAGGCACGGTCCCACCTCCCTTCCTTAGATCATCCAGGTTTCCTGATGAAGGCACAATCCTACTGCCCTTCTTCAGATCATCCAGGCTATTTGATGAAGGCGCAGTCCCACTGCCCTTCTTCAGATCAGCCGTGAACTTCCTGTAATCCCGGTTCCAATGACCAGGTGTTGGCAGTAGAAGCAGACATTCTCAGGTGTCTCATCTTTCCTGCCAAGTGCACATGGGCCCAGCCCTTGCCACTTCCAATTCCCTTGTTGACCATCAGAATATCCTTGGATCCCAGATCTCTGAGATATTCTTCTCAGCAGTTAATGACACTTCATGTAACTCTGATATGGTCTTAGAGACAGCCTTGTCAAGGACATATTCTTTGCGTTCAGACTTGAGGACTATCCTCAAAATTCTGTACCAGTCCAAATAGTTTGTCCCATTTAGCTTGACCCTGTCAAGAATGGTTTTTAATGACAAACTATTAATGTTCGCTGAATTTTCCATTTGATCTACAACAGATAAAATTCAATCAGTAAACTGAATAAATTTTATGAAGATCAAGCTTAAACACCAACAATCGATTCTAAACCTTTAGAATCTGAAACCAAGATCCTTGATTCACTCGATTAAGCTGAACTAATGCTCACCACTTAATCGAGCTGTGTAGGTAGGACTCCATCCAATCACATCCAATGTGACTCTTGGCTAGGGTATGCACTTATGTACACGGCTTACCCTATCTGTTACCCTAGCTCAACCTCAGGCTGAGAATCGTAGTCGGGTCCACCAATTTTCAACTATGGCCCGTCACTATGTAGGTGCTCCGCTAATGCACACGACACCCACATATGTCGTCCAAACCTACTACCCCGTCATTATTTTGCACCGTGCACCACCAACAATCTAGGAAGATCTGGATGATGAGGACGACATCGTCACTGTCCTGGTTGAGGCCATTCTGACAACGACATACGGTCGTTACCGTCACTCTTTGGTCAGACGGATCGTGGGAGACGTCAACTGCAACGTCAATGCTCTCTACGGTCTCATGATTCGGAATTGGAAGGCCCGTGGACTAGCAGTGGAATGCCTTACAAAGGACATCGTGGACTTTCATTTCCCATCTAGCTCGTCCATGGAGGAAAACCGTCATCAGGGGCCGTGGAACTTCAGTGGCTACCCGATGCTGCTCGTACCTCTCTTACCATGCATGAAACCGAGCACGATCCCGTTCTAATTCATGGAGATCGGAGTCCAAGCCTTCAATGTCTTGGGGGATGCGAGCTCCGATCAGATCCATCCTAGCCAAACACCCTAGGCACTAAGGTAATTTCTACTCCTATACTGACTCCGCGTTGACTTGATAGTATTCTGTGGTTTCGGGTGAGTATTGATGTGGACATGCCGTTGCGCCGAAAAATCAGACTCATTTTCTCAAGTTACGTATGAGTGACTCCCGGGTTTTCATGCTCGGCGTAGTCGGCTAAATTCTATTTTTTTCTCTCAATTTATCAAATTTACCCCAAATGGACATCCCTTATCTCTCTTTTTAATGGGATTATCTCCTCTTCTAAATAATTTACCTCCAAACTTGTAAACAGGTTTGCCCATGAGGATGCGTGCTAGAATATAACTATAATTGGACTTTCAACTATTAGCTTGATCTTTTAGTTGAGTTGGTTATCTAATAGTATAGTTTTAGATTGTGTGGATGATATTTGTAGATGGTAAGGTTAATTTACATATTTAATGAGTCAGAAAATTATTATTGTGGGAGAAATTAATAAAAGGTTCGGGATTATTTTCATAATGAAGAGTCTTATGTTGAATCGTTGACAATGGTCAAGCATGGCTCTGATATCATATAGATTGATGAGTAAACTATTGTGTGTTGTTATTCATGATTAGGAAT
This sequence comes from Erodium maritimum, assembly GCA_963921825.1. Lineage (NCBI taxonomy): Eukaryota > Viridiplantae > Streptophyta > Magnoliopsida > Geraniales > Geraniaceae > Erodium > Erodium maritimum. Next base: position 11,118,842 of record OY997594.1, read on the forward strand.
AGTTTACCTACACAAGTATCTTAATAGAAAATGGAGAGATATAAACACTTATCTATAATATCAACTAAATGAGTGCGAGATATTTGAGGAAGACTTAATAAGTCTCAACATTTGATCTTGTACATCACCGGAAGCAGCATTTTGATTCCACTAGAGAAGTTGTTCGCCAACCTCGGTACCGATAGGTACATCCCCCTCTTACGCAAGAACTTTCCTCTTCTCAACAGACTAATTACATAAGAAAATGTTATAGTTTTTGTAACGAAAGGAGCAATTTTTATTGATGTAGGACAATCCCCGGGAGAAACCCTAGGTTCCCTCCTAGAGAACCAGTAGTTACTGGCTTACCTATCCACGGGTTCGGAAGGACGGTGGAATTCATCGAACCCTCCTCTATCTTCCCTAAAGGACGGATGGCCAAGGTTGGGTTGGACGTCCCAACTGATTCTCTTGCTTTAGGCAGGAAGGCGGACCTCAAGTGTGGAGCCAAACGTTGGGAAGCAGTTGAAGCTGAAGCTGATAGTGGCTCCTTGAGCCTTAGAACATCCCCATGCAGATTGTCCTTCCCCTAGTAGCGGAGGCACGAAAGACCGGGGCCCCGAGCTCGAGCATTGGTCGGTCCTTGAACTTGGGTTGAGGACAAAGACGAGGGCGTGGTCGGGTCTGTAGGAGATATACCACCAACATATCTCCTCGCGATTGTGCTTTTGCGATGGTTGAGAGCCAGGGATTGTTTGGTAGCATGCCATAGGCCCGTCCTTCATTAGGGTTTTGGAGGCCCACCAACAACGGGGTTGGTACCCCTTGCTCCGAGGGAGGTGGGAGAGTCTGAAACTCTGGAGAAACCATCAGAGAGAAGGATTTCCTAGATGACGTTGGTGTCCCCTTACGTAGAAGACAAGGAAGAACAACGTCATACAATGGAGGGGGGGGGACCAAGGTCGGTTGTGGCCTCGTGGGCGACAACATCGGAGAGCGTCTTGGTGGAGAAGGCGGTGAGGGAAGAATAGAAGCCAAAGGCCTTTTGAAGAGCAGTCTCCTACGTTCCGTTTTTGTGAAAATTGTGGGCGAACATGGTGGGGGAACCAGTAGTAATTGAGGTGCGGCAATCTTACTATCGGGGATGACAGCGGTACAACAAGACCTGGGTTAGAAGAAAAGACAGTGAAACAGCCATCAGGGTACAAAAAAAGAGTAGCTAAATTAGAGTCCTTCTACGTAATGTTTTCTAATAATTTAAGGGAAATTACCGTGAATTAAATACTAATAATCAAAATGCAACAACTAGGGCAGAGAGATCTAAAAACTTTGTTGAAAGAAACAAAAATGTGGTATACATTCCGATAATGATAAAATAACTTGGAAGGCTACATTTTTCTGAAATATCACATAAAATGTCCTGTCCATATAATTTAGCCTCTTTCACCACACACCTTATTCTAGTAACCATTTTACAGCGTGACATTTGCTTCCCGTCCAAAAACTTTTGACAGGCCATGTAAAATAAAATATCCTGAAGCAACTTGAGCTTCTATAAATTCTAGGCTATTGAACCACTCCAGCCATAGAATTTTTTAACCCATTATCTTGATCAATTGAAATAGGTCCATAGCCATAGCCATAGCCATGGCTGAGGAAGAAGCTGAGAAAGCCAGCCATGTCAAGAAGAAGAAGGGAGGAATGGTCACAATGCCCTTCATCTTCGGTATCACCTTATAATCCTATACATGAATCATATGCTTCCATTTATTAAGCTTCTTTATTAATATTATTATATGCAGCGAATGAGGTCTGCGACAAGCTGGCCGTGGTGGGTTTCAACGCAAACATGATAAGCTACTTGACAACGCAGCTCAATATGCCTCTCACTAAAGCTGCTAACACTCTCACTAACTTCGGTGGCACTTCCAGCCTCACTCCTCTAGTCGGAGCATTCATCGCCGACTCCTTCGCCGGCCGCTTCTGGACCATCACCATCGCTTCCATCGTATACACTATAGTAAGTCCCAAACAATTATTGCTCTCTTAATAAATAAGACTCTATTATTAGTTACTTTATTAAGGAATAAAATGTAAATTACCGTCAGGGCATGACATGCTTAACAATATCCGCGGTACTCCCACAACTGAGGCCTCCACCATGCGAAGGCGACAACCCGTGCCAGCAAGCTAATGGTGGCCAGCTGGCTATTTTGTACATATCATTGCTGCTGGGGGCCATCGGGTCGGGCGGGATCCGACCTTGCGTGGTGGCGTTCGGGGCGGACCAGTTCGACGAGACGGACCCGAAACAGTCGACCCGGACGTGGAAGTACTTCAACTGGTACTACTTCGTCATGGGGGCGTCCATACTGGTGGCCGTCACCGTCCTCGTGTACGTCCAAGACAACATCGGGTGGGGATGGGGTCTGGGCATTCCGACCGCCGCCATGGCCCTCTCCGTCATGGCTTTGGTATTCGGGTATCCTCTGTACCGGAACTTGGACCCGGCGGGTAGCCCGTTTACCCGACTGCTCCAGGTGTCGGTTGCTGCTTACAAGAAGAGGAAGCTTGCCCCGGTTTCGGATCCTCGATTATTGTACCAGAATCAAGACCTTGATGCTGATATATCCATGGGAGGCACCCTTATTCACACCAAACAAATGATGTATGTATTGTATCAATGTTTTATTTTACAACTAATAGTTTCCTTAGTTCACTAATAATCATTTGATTGAGACTGAATTAAAGTAATTATTATAACATGGGTACATGAATGACACGTAGGTTCCTTGACAAGGCGGCCATAGTGACGGAAGAGGACAACCCGAAACGGCCGAACCGGTGGCGGCTGAACACGGTCCACCGAGTGGAGGAGCTAAAGTCGGTGATCAGAATGGGGCCGATATGGGCGGCGGGGATCCTGCTGATCACCGCCTACGCCCAACAAAACACCTTCTCGCTCCAGCAAGCCAAGACCATGGACCGCCACCTCTCCAAATCCTTCCAGATCCCGGCCGGCTCCATGACCGTCTTCACCATCGTCACCATGCTCTCCACCATCGTCCTCTACGACCGCCTCCTCGTCCCCTTCGCCCGCCGCCTCACCGGCCTCGACCGCGGCATCTCCTTCCTCCACCGCATGGCCGTCGGCTTCGTCATCTCCATCTTCGCCACCCTCGTCGCCGGCTTCGTCGAGATCAAGCGCAAGAACGCCGCCGCCGCGCTCGGCCTCACCGACCACCCGCACGCCACCATCCCCATCTCTGTTTTCTGGCTGGTCCCGCAGTACAGCCTCCACGGCATGGCGGAGGCCTTCATGTCCATCGGCCACCTCGAGTTCTTCTACGACCAGGCCCCCGAGAGCATGAGGAGCACCGCCACCGCCCTCTTTTGGACCGCCATCTCCGCTGGAAATTACGTTAGTACCCTCCTGGTTTCGCTGGTTCATAAGTACAGCGCAAAGCCGGACGGCTCGAATTGGCTTCCGAACAATAACTTAAACAAAGGGAAGCTGGAGTATTTCTACTGGCTGATCACGTCGCTCCAGTTCGTCAATCTTGTTTATTACCTCTTTTGCATGAAGTACTATACATTCAAGCCCGTCGGGATAAAGAAGGCCGTTGATGATACTAAGGAAGTCGATCAGATTGAGCTCGCTAACAAGGTTTAGTGAAGTTGAGCATATGAGAGGAGTTTTTTTTCTCTTTCGCAACACGGTATTACTGTACACAAAGTAGCGTTATTAATATGGTAAATGTATATTTGCTTAATAAATGCAAAAGAATCAAATGGGCCTTGAATTGGGCCTGATCCAGCCCTTGGGTGTGAAGGCAAGAAAGCGTTCCTTGGGCGGAGCGCAACCATAGCTAACGGGTTTTCGTGGTGTGCCAATAAACATGGTACACGTCGAAATTCGAAGTACCATGTTTAGCGATGCGTGCCTTATAATTCTCTGGCCTATTTGAATTCAATCAATCCCTAAAAAGACTCCAAACTGATCTCTTTTTTATCGATACGTTAACACGGCGAGAATCCTGATAACACCGCGAGAGAGAGAGGGGTAGAACCAAAAAATATAGCAGCGAATATGGGAGACGCTTGCGACGACGCGAAAGCCGGCGCGGCCACCACGGCCCCCGCGGCAGGTGGTGCCGCCGCAATGCCTCTCACCGACATAGTGGAGGCCTTCGAGAAAATCAGGGGACTCCTGAAATCGAAGACCGGTACCGGCGACGACGAGCCGCTCAATCTCGACACCTTCTGCAAAGCCTGCTCGTTCGTCCCCGTCCTCTTCGGCTGCCTCGGCCTCGCTTTCAAGTTCGCCGAGTCCGAGTTCATAGCCAAGGTAGGTTTGCTTGTTGGTTCTCAGTTCGAATCCCTACACTATTATTTCAAATGTATTTATGTTGGGTTATGATTCAGCTTAGTGATCTGGAGCAAGCTTCGAAGAATTTTGTGACGTTAGGGGATTTGCTGGATCATAATATGCGCAATAACACGGTGAGGGCTCCTGGAAGCCATTCCAGAAATTTACGCCGCATTAGGCAGGGCATTGACCTCATGAGGGCCTTGTTTCAACAATTCATTACACGCGAGTATGCCCTCTTTCTTCTCTCTTTGTTAATTTCTTCTATGTTTCTGTTTTTATTGAATTTAGATTACTATGATTCGGACCAATCTAGTTACATCAACTTTACCTGATTCAAACTTAAGTTTACACAACGAATGTCATCATAAGCCAAATTAGTTAAAACATAGCGGTATAAGTTTTTTTAGATATTGTCTTACAAATTTAAAATTATCATTCACATTGCAAGAATAAGAACATTGTGAGTCTTGGATATATAACTTAATTTGATACGTTAGAGCATCTCCAACAGTGGGGCATGGTTTGGCTGTCACTGGCCAAACCACGCCTCCTACCAGGAGCACTTGGTGCAACGGGCGTGGCAGGCGGTTTCGCCTCCTACCACGAACTCTAGGTGCAACAGTCGTGGCAAGTGGTTTCGCCTCCTACCATGGGTTTTCGGTGCAACAGTCGTGACATGCGGTTCGTGCAAGGCGCCTTGTAGCAGGATCTACGACGACCCTATAATGACAACTCGCTGTTTTGATCTCAACGGCTAGTCGTCAACTCGATGACGCGGTAACACGATACCCCCATAAGTTCCTTAACCTACCCCCAATTTCCTATAAAATTCACTACCTACCCTAATTCTATTCAAACCTCTTCATCATACTCCTATATCTCTACAAGTTTCCTTCCATGGCCTACACCGATTCAATTATCAATGATATGGAGTTTGTCACCCTTGGATCAAGACGAGCTTCACTCTTAAATCTGATCCCTAGACGCTTGAGGGGTTTATGAAAATGTTAATTACTTTTTAAAATTGTAAAAACAACTTAAAACTTAGCTAGTGATTTACCCCCGCAAAGTTGGGCTTAACAGCTTGATTTAAGCTGAAGATAAAAACTAAAAAAATGTAACTTAAATCGAAAAATGTAAAATCTAACTAAGAGTTTACGCTGCAGATGTTTTTATAGCATAAGTTAATTGGTTTTGTAGTGATGGGTCTCTAAGGGATGTAGCCTCAACAGCCTATACACAAGTATGTGCACCATTTCACACATGGGCGGTGAGGACTGCAGTATCAGCTGGAATGTACACTCTTCCATCAAGGGACCAACTTCTGCTCAGACTCAATGAGACCGGTTTGTTTATAATCTCATTTCCCATCTCAAACCAGTTTCAATTTTCTCAATCTTTTATTCTTATCATCACTGTTGTTGCAGAAGAGACAGCGGACAAGAAGATGAAGAGGTACATCGATGCAGTGGTGCCAATTGTACAGTACATCGACACACTATACACCTCGAGGAACATTCCCTTGGACTGGTGACTTCTCAATCTCGTCAGTTGTGCACACGATGATGATCTGGCTCAACTGCTTATCAAACTCAATCTACGCAGCTTCCTGATACTTAACTCGAAGCTGCATGAGGGTTGAAACCATTTTGAAAGTTTTAGGCGATGTGCAGAAAATTTCATTGTACAGAGGATACTGTATATTTATATTTTGATTGGTTTACAATATTGATGGCTTAGGCCTTAGAACTGTCAATATCCAACATATGCCCTTCACTCATTTTTAGGGAACCATATTTTTATACAATACTTCTATTTATAGGTCCAATTATACAATTTCTCTTTGACACGCATATTTATACATTCAAATGTCCAGTTGTGAGATGGTCGGTTGCGTGATCAGCCAGAATGAAGATATCAATTTCCAATAATGACATTCAACAAAATAAAATCCCTTGGTTCTACAAAATAATACCTCAAAACAGCAGCTGAAGAGAACAAATGAAAACTAAAAACTGGGTAAACCCAAAACAAATGAAGTACAAGACAGCATATTTATTGCAAGGATTCTTGTAAACCAGGTTCTTTTCGCCGGGCTCACAGCTCGATGCACGTGTATCTCTACAATGTGAGGCTGTCAGGGTTCTCAATGATCTTTGAGAAGGTTTGGAGGAAGGCAGCCAAGTCAGCACCATAGACAATTCGGTGATCAGCTGTAACATTAACCTGAAAAATGTTCGAAGCACTATATCAGCTTCATTGAAGCAATGTTGTCTAAAATACCCTTTTTATGTCATATTTCACAAAACAAAACATATACTATGGAACATTGAGGAACCTATTCCGTTTACTTGACTATACAAATGTGGATACTAAATTCTCTCATATTTTTAAGTCACTGTTCTAGAAGATTTTGAAGAAAAAGTTCTGAGGTCAGTAGATGAATCGAGATCGTAGTAGAGAATTTAATTCTACTTTTCCAAACTGGCATATTCTACATATAGTTTCAAGGGTAATGCCATTCTTAACAAACAAACTGATAAAATTCAACAGTTACAATAATTCTACTCAGCACTTGTGGTTTTTGCTTCTATACCCTCCTTGGATAAATGTTAATGCCTATTGAGACTATCAACGTCCATGTTGCCCAAAAAACCATATTTCCATTTCTACATGGATAACGCATTTTGCCATGCAGATATCAGAAAATAGTTTATTGACAGACAGAACCTCTTCTAATCCATTCAACCCAATGGTTGAACACGTGCAACAGAAATATTTAGTCCATCCAGGCTAGTATCTGAAGTTTAATTTAGTTTATATTTACTTAGATCTCTTTGTTATTTGTCTATAGGGTGTCTATAGATTTCAATGAACGCAGTTCATGAATTTAATAAATGAACTGCTTGCCAATATATTTTAATCTATCTAAACATATGCCAGAATGGATATACTTTGGTTTCTTTGAACATTGAAGTTCATGTATTTTTCTCAGATAAGGAACGTCCTTCCACCATATGTCCCCTTGCTATAGTTAGGAAGTTCTTCACTAGATCACAATTCATATCAAGGTCGGTTACTATGTAGCGTAGATCTTAACTAAAATATACTGCCTCACTCATCATTTGAGAAGTACCTTTGGTTAAGATTCTACTCAAACTGAAAAACCTTCAGGTTTAAAATTTGCCTTGGGTTGTCAAATCCTGTTAGGCATCCACCCGACAAACTACTCACGGTGGATGATATTATGTATATTAGAGTAAGTAAATAAATGGTCCTCAAGTGTAATATGACAGGACTAAGGTGTTCTATTTCCTCAGTACATTTAGTGTGGTCACTGGATCCAAGTTACATGCCTACAAGTATGCATCAGAGGAATTCTATACTGTAGCAACCATGCATGTAGCTTATAAAAAAATAATAGCAACTATGCATGTAACTTGCTAGATATCAATTCAAGGATATAGTTTAATTTCGAAGAGCCTACATCAGTAGACTAAAAGACATGGATCATCAGATATAAGAAGTACATGTGATCCTAATGTAGCTCTTTGATTCAAAAATCTTGTTAGCACAACCACAATTTAAATGTCAAGAAATAATTGCACTCACCAGCATTTTACTTTTTACACTGAAGAATCCATCAGCATCAGCAACAACAGTTGGCTTGGAAGCTCCAACAGCCATGATAGCCCCCTGAATGTTATGTTAACTTTAAGTACACTGACAAGTTGATGTGGACAAAATAACTTCACAAGGTAATGCAAGCCAAAGACCAAATCTTCAATTCTCACCTGGCCTGGAGGTAGAATAGCATCAAATCTATCCACACCAAACATACCCAAATTGGATAGAGTGAAAGTTCCTGTAGGTACAATCAGAAACAATAACAATTAACCCAACAGACTACCAATCATAGTCCAAATTGCAGTGCTTCTTATAGAGCCTAAAGAAACAAAAACAGAGTTGGGGCCTTAAAACTTCAATGACACAATACCAGAATTGTACTCATGGGGCTGAAGTTGCTTGCTTCTGGCTTTTTCTACAAGTTCCTTCCATTTTTGAGATAAGAGATACAGATCCAACTGTGTCAAAGGAAACAAGTTACTGTGTATTGATCCATAAAGAAGCATGGATGCGATTAAACAGTAGTTGGGTTACATTCATAGATGGCATACCTTATCAGCATCTTGAAGTACAGGAGTGATCAACCCACCATTAATAGCCACTGCAACGGCAATGTTTACACTGCTATTATAGGTAAAGCTCTTCCCATCTTTGCAGCTTGCATTAACAACAGGGTGCTGAGCAAGTGCCATAGCTGCAGCCTTGGCCAGCAATGCAGTCATTGTGACACCCTTAGGCTTCACCTGAAAATGTCCAATAAAAGTGTTAACCATTCAGCGCCATTAAAGCCAATAGAACAATCCAATTGGGCCAGTAGCGAGCCGATAAAAGAAACGTACCTTCTCGTAGAGAGCATCAAGGGCATCTGTCGCCACAGGGTACCCTACACGGAAGGTTGGCACAGAAAGACTCTCCATCATGTTCTTCGAAACGGCACCCTGCATTGTCGTGAAGGGAACCACCGTAGAGCCCGGAATTTCAACAGCAGGAGTGGCAGGGGCACTAGGTCTTGACGGAGCCGCCGCTGCTGGAGCTGCTGCTGCAGCAACACTAGAGCTCACTGCGCTCTTTGAAGGCGCAATTCCAGCTGCTGCCTCCACATCGGCAGCTGTAACTCGGCCAAAAGGTCCGGTTCCGACCACCTTTTTGATATCCACCTTGTGCTTCTTCGCGAGCTGCTTAGCATATGGTGTCGCGACAAACTTCCTCGGCCCATCCGAAACAGCAGCCGGAGCTGGAGAAGGAGGCTGAGAAATAGCTGGGGCAGGAGCAGAACTAACAGCCGGAGCCTCAGCCGCAGGAGCGGGAGAGGAAGAAGACTGAGCTGCGGCTTTGGCCTTGGCTTCCTCAATTTCAGCCTCGGTTTCGGCTAAGATCCCGATGGCAGCGCCAACAGGGGCAGACTCTCCCTCTCCGACGACGATGGCGGCAAGGATTCCGTCATAGAATGTCTCGACGTCCATGTCGGCCTTGTCGGACTCGACGACGACGACGCTCTCTCCCTTGGATAGCACGTCGCCCTCGGATTTCACCCAGGAGACAATCTTGCCCTCCGTCATGGTGGAGCTGAGAGCGGGCATGAAGATCTCACGGATCTTGGCTTGTACGGTGAAGCCCCGGCGGCGGCGGGATTGGGAGGGGAAGGCGGCGGAGGAAGAGCGCCATGGGATAGGGGTTGAGAGGGAAATGGGGGAGGTTTTGGAGAGAGAAGCTCTGGAGAGGAATGTGGAGGCCATAGCGGAAGAGAGGAATCGAATTGTCTGCAATGTGTTCGATGGACGGTCTGTGACAGTGAGACAGAGAAATAGGGAATGGGCGGAGAAGACGAGGGGGGTTGGTTGTTGTTGGAGAGGATTTGAGCTAACTCACTGTGTTTACATCGCCCTGCTCTTTCGGCCTGTCACCAAGTTCTTTAAACCCATCAAAGTAATTTCGAATTCTGCCCCATTTAAGTTATGTATTTTCTCACTGCCCCCTCTGAAATAGATTAATTAACATCTGCTCATTGTAGGATGGGCCTTTTTATTTCCCCTCATACGGATTGAGCCCACTAACTCATATCCAGATAGACTCACTGGTAATTACCAGCATAAATGCACTGGGCTAAAGCCCTACATTTAGCGGATCATGTATGAAATTAGCATATGGGCTAGAAATGGGCATTTTTAGGAGCCCATAAAGAGTGGGCTATTTTAAGAATGCTGCTCATTGAAAGGTGGATTTGAGATTTTGAACGGAGTTAATGTGTTTATTAGTAAGTTAAGGAAAAATCAAGGAAATAGGCCAGATAAGATTCAAACTTACAACCCTAGATATGTAAAAATGAGTTCCTTACCACATGGACATCTATGAGTAGCAGGCTCTGAACTTATGAACTTATCCACAGTTGTAGAAAGTGAATTGTTCAAAGTTGTGGACTCGGAAACATATATAAACAGGCTTTAATTGGGTCATCATGTGGACTTGCAGGTATGTGGATCCTATGTAACTCCACTACTTTGATTATCATTATTAATATTTTATAATATTTAAATTTGTGTGAAAGTGACATTTTTGTTTGGCAATCAGCTATAATCCTATGTAGCCTCCGGATGATAATTGTGGATGCCAATAAGTAATATAATGGTAACCGTAGTGTGGGCCTTACCAATGGTGAATGGATCGTCTTTTTTCAACTCAGACAATAAAGCTTCTCTCACTTACTTTGTACAAGCCTATGTATACTCAGTCTCTTTAGCAATTAAGAAAAAAGAAGAAAAGAGCTTATGTTCCATAGATCCTTGGGAGCCGCCTGTTCTGAATACATCATGGAGGTATCGAAAGCCAGAGAGGAGGTGCTACCTGGAACTAGTCTTGCGGCTCTGGAATCCTTGTCGCTGCCTCTTGTGTGTACTCTTTCTCTGTCAACATGTTACTGCTCATCGTTAAGTTTTAATGGCCGATCTTTTGTTGAGATCATCAGGTGCAGGAAATTATTCTCTCAGCAGATGTTCAGTGCGCGGTTTGTGAACAGAGATTGCTCCAGATCATGTCAAAGATGAAGGGTAAATTTATAATTATAACCCCAATATTCATTATTCATCTATGTTGTTGTGATTATGACTAATACCAAATTATTATCAAGGAAATTTCCGAATATTGTTTGGGTGGGGCTGGGAGAGAATCGTTGTATTGATAGTAGCTTAGTTTTTAATGGAATAGAACAGGAAAAGTGGGCCTTTCATGTTTGGGTGATTTTTGATTACCCATAAGCAGATAACAAATGTATTTTTTCTTTGGCAGAGACTACTGAGTCTGTGGTTGTGAATGTGTTGGAGAAGAAAGTGACACTGATTTATAGGTATCCATCAGCTGTTAAAGAGCCCTCGCGGTCACGACAAGTTGCTGCAGTATTATACAAGAATCACATACACAAAGTGGCTTTTCTCAAACATATGTTTTGCTCTTCCTTTCTCAGAGATGTTTCGCCCGCTTCTGAAGATTCGATTCGTCCCAATAAGTGTACCAGTCCATAACCCAGAACCAGCTCGATCTTGGCATTCGGTTGCGATTTGCTGTATACACAAAAAGATAGAGAGAGAAACATATTGACTATGTAAACTATTTTGATTATAGAAATAAAGAATGAAATCTTTTGCATAGTGAAACAGCTACTTTGGGTTTGGACCAAATATGCTTTGCCAGATCACATGGTTTGGTTTTTTCTTCACAAAAAAGGAAGAGATGGTTGTGTTGTGGTTTTAGAGAAACTTAAGTTTTGGGTCTATGATGATAGGCCAAGCATAAAAAAACAAAACCCTGTTCATAGGCTTATCTGCAGAATCGAATTCCCTAAAGCCAAGGTCCATAAAAACCTCTTTCTCTATATTCTTCGAGCTATTACATCAACTTTTCATGGGTGTCAAACTCTCCGTCCCAAGCTACTCGTCCACCAAGGCAAGTTCCTCGGCCTTGAACCTTTCCCTAACAAGGTTTTGATGGGTCAAATTGTGTTTGTGTGTTGCAGTATTGTTGCATGATGCTGAGGATTAACATAGACTGCAATGCTTGTTGCAATAAAGTAAGGAGGGTTGTTTTGAGTATGAAAGGTGAGGATCAAATTCAATTGTCCAGCAGCAACATATGTAAGCTGGTCTTGTTTGGTTCACAGTTCTTAAGGATGTTTTTGATGTTGCAGAGGTAGAGACGCACATGATAGAGAAACAGCAGGGGAGGATCAGTGTGTGCGGGAGGTTTAGGCCAGCAGATGTAGCGATAAAGATGAGGAAGAAGATGAAGCGTAGGGTGGAGATTCTGGAAATTCAGGAGTTTGATGAGGGCAACGAAGAACCGGAACAGAGGCAGGTCATTGGTTATCCTTGACCGCCATTCAATACCAGACATAACAAAATCTTGATCTAGATAGGTGTTTCATTGTACAGTTTAATGTAATTATTGATACGGCACCACTTGTGACCTATGATTTGATCCAATGTTGTTTACTGAGAAATATGTGTTTGGCAGACAAAACCCAGATCGTATACTTGTCTTTCAACAAGGTTCTTTCATGGGAACATAGAATATCATTGTCTTTTTGCTTGTGTAGAATAGCAAGTAACCAGGAAACATCAAACATCTAAAGCATCACAAATTGTGTTGGTCATTGTGTGAGAACGAGAAGATGGGTAGAATGACGTGGATGAATGTCAAATGCCAAACCTTTAGTCAATTCTACTCTTGACCTTATGCTTGCAACTACAGCTACAGGTATGAATGAGTACATCATGGACATGACAGAGTTTAAGTTGAGTTTTGTATTTCTTATCCAACCAAATCTGTATGATTACTTTGGTCTTTATATATTTTGTGGTTGTCTCCAATCCAACATAAGAAATTCTTGGTCTCCAGCTCATTGTCCCAAGTATACTTGTAAATGTTTATACATGGACATGACTGTGATGATCATTGATTAAACTCAAAATGAGTCCACAAGATCTAACTACGATCACATGTGTGACATCGGAATGCAAGAACATCCTACTCAAGTATGGATTAAATGGTGTCCCAAACAATTATCATTTTAAAAACCTTTATGAAATACCCAATACCTGTTCTTTTTTTTCTAACCTCTCGCCCAAATCGTACTCCTCTGTCGCCACTGACGGTTGCCTTGGTGGCTTCAACCATCAAAGCTACCACTAGCCTTCTCTTTCTCCCATTCGCTTCTCTACCTTCTTCTCTGCTCGCTTCTGTGATGTCTTTGTGTTGTTAGCTCACAGTTACCTCTGGTCTATGTCTAGATCTGGGCGGTGGAGCACCTTTTCTAGACCTTCTGGTCTCAGATCGGTGTAGATCTAGTCATTTGAAGATTGGTGGTCGTCGTGGTGGATAAGTCACTGCTCTATGCATGCAGATTTGACTCTCTTTTCGGCCCCGCTCCAGTCGTGGCTTGTGTTTTGGTCTCGTCGCCGTGAAAGGGTTCTCACCTGCCTCACTTTTCTCCAGCAAGCATTCTTCTTCTGACTCAGATTCTGAGCTACTCGTGAATCCGGTGGCCGTCTGTGGGCTCTTGTTCGTCTCTCTGGTTTGTTTGCTCAGATCTAGTGGAGTCGCGTGTACTCGGCCTTCACGCACTCACCCTTCCTCCTCCTTGTCAGTTCTTCTGTCTCACACTCGTTGAGGTTTCTCTCGCCTCATCTCCTCTACCATCCTTGCCGCTCTGGCCCTTTTTGGCCCCCTCGGGGTTTTTCCGGTGAAGAGTTGTCACGCCCCAAATCCGGTTTTGGCCGGACTCGAGACGTGACCTAAAACAAACGAGGTAAGAGTAATAAAACTGTAATAAATTCCTTTACAACTGAAAACGAGTCCAAAGTATTTCTCAATAATCAAAAAATAAATATCAAAACTTGATAAGTAACAAAAGGTAAATAAAGTTCAACAATGTGGACCAACACATCTCTAATACAATCCTCAAGACATCCGGAAGCTCCCGAGCCTCGAATTCCCCCAAATCTCAAGCATACCTGTACACACAATAAATAAACAAATAGGGGTGAGCTTACGCTCAGTAGGGAAAATCGTAAATGACCTTAGTCTCCAAGTTTAATATTAAAACTGGTTTAATTCGATGTCACAAAAGTATTTAAAACCCTTAGACCAGAGGATGTAATAAACAAATAAGAAGTAACATTATCAATAGTGCATTCTCAAGGATAACGATAACTTCCCAGAGAATAAATGGAGAACATTATAATAAAATAGAAACCCATCACACCGGGAACAAGTAAATACTATTAAGCAAAGAAATGTTATGGAATTCGTTGTGATGAAATAACATCGCTTCTTCAAAGCTGACAGTAACTTAAAAGAAGTTCATAATAAACACTTTAACGGATCAATAATAGTAAAAATGGGAATAATCAATATCTTGCCAACCACTCGCTTTCTCAAGCCTCCGATCCATGGATAGATTCTGGGATCACCTCGGTTCCCACATTCCGATCCACCAGAGTATCCATATCATATCAGATTTTCCCTCGGTCCAGAGGGAATAAAGGAACAAACAGACAAACCAATAAACGAGCATACATTAAAGAATAAGAATAAAGGAACAAGCATTTCATTCATCCATCAAGCAGCACACGTCGGAACACACTTTCATCACAACCCATACAACCAACACCATTTCATACTTACCGTACACTTACCTGTCACCAACCATCGGTACATCGATCACCTGATTGTACCCCTTTGGCACAACCAGTCATACTCGATCATCCGTTCAACCAACAATTATATCAACATAGACACTCAATCAACCAAGTATGCATTCGACCAATCAATTATCATGTGAACGAACAAATAGGCATTCGATAAGACAAGCTAATCTAGTTTCATTAGACTCTTAAGTTAACTCGAAAACAATCAATCAAGCATGTGAACCTAGCACGCAACTAATCCGAGAGCTCTTCACAGCCTCTCTACCAGTAAATCAAGTTCCCAAGTATTGAAAGCACACTTCACTAATTGTCCTCGTCCTAAGCATGCATACTAGACTCATCCATTTATTAGTAATTGAAATACGATTATTCTAGTTATTCGCATCCTATAGGCAATTCTAGGACCTTTCCGATTTTATTATCCTAATCATGCATTCTAAGCGGTAATTAAGTAATTAAGACTTTCCCTACCTCGTGGTCTTCCTCTAATAAAACTCTGATGAAAAGCTCGAGTGATCAAAACTCCGTTCTTCACACAGGCTCCGGCGTGATCTTTGTTCTTCTAGCTCGGGTCCAAGTTCTTCGTTCTCGGGCGAAGTCACGTCTAGATTTGACAAATAAAATGTCCAATCAATAATGGTATTTGTCCAAATTTTCCCTTTAAAAGTCCAAATTAAATTAATCAAACAATTAATTAACCTGAATTTAAAATGATTTATCTTTAGAACTGGGTTGACCCGGACCCAAAGCCCAAATCCGGATCCAGAACCCGGTCCAGACCCGGTCCGGATTTGACCCGACCCGGATCCGAACCCGGACCCAAGTCCGGCTCAGACCCGAGTCCGAACCCAACTGGACCTGGGCCGAGGTCCAAAGGGTCTGCCTGGCCCAAAAGGCCCGAAAATTTCTGCCCGGCCCATCCTGTCCAGAACCGAGTGTCCGTGCGATGTGGACCAGGGTTTGGTCTCGCCGCCGGCGACGATGACGCCAGGGATGTCCGGAGGGAGTGAGACGGTGCCGGGGAATCGAGTCCAGTCGTAGATCCGGTGCTGTTCTTCCGGTGACCGGCGTCTCGCACGACTTCAGGCCCTCACAGGGTCCAAACGAGCCCAGGCGGTGCTTCGCTCCTAGCGATTCTCCGGCGACGCCATAGAAAAAGGGGAAGCGTTCCAGGGGAGGAGAATCGAGGGGAGTTCCGACCGGTGAGCGGTTTCGAGCGTGCGATTCACTGGTGGGAGAGGTCGCCGACGGGGATGAGTGAGACCGTGCGTCTCTCAGCCGTGCTGGAACTCCGTCGCAGGCGAGGTGCGACCTGGAACGGGAACAGAGGCGCCGGAGAGGGAAGCGATGGTCGGGGTTGAGGGTAACGCTGTCAAGTGAACGAGATCTACACTCCGGCGAGGATCGAGAGGAGAACGGAGGTGAGGGGAGAGTGAGATCTGGGCGTAGCGAGGGAGAGAGAGACGAGAGCGGCATCTCTCGATTTTTGTGCTCCAACTGAAAGAGAAGGAGGAATAGTGTCGTAGGGTTTCGCGCGTACGTGGGCTTGGGCCCTGGATTGGCGCGCGAGTGGGTTTGGGCCCAACCGGTCCGGCCTGCTTCCAACAGCTTCTGTTTCTTTTTTTTTTACAATTTCACTTATTGCAAAATAATGCCCTGATGTTTCCAATTACAGAAATTTTACCCTTTTTAAAAAAAAGTGGGCTTTACAAGAGCTCTTTTCGGCGACAGCCGAGCCTCTTCAGATCCGGCGTGAGACGTCTAACTATAGCCTATAAGGTGTAGATCTTTGCGGGTTGGGTTGGATCTCCCTGTTCGTTTTCTTGGACGCTTCCTCGTCATGGATTCGCCTTTAGTTTAGGTCTCCCTCGGAAATTTTTCGTATCCTCTGGTGTGGTTTTGTATGTTCGGGACTTGTCTCAACGATTGCGGTACTAGCCGCCGACACCCATTGAGATGAGAGTAGTTTTTTCCCTGAGAGGTTAGGGTTTAGAGGGTTGCTGTTTTTGGTTTAAGCGGTTAGAAGCTTGCTTTTACGCGCTTAATGGTGGTCAGACTTGTGTTTTTAGACCTTCGTTTTCAAAATTTCAGGGCTTCATGGTGGTTATAATTGGGTATAAGACCTTGTAATGTTTTTTCTTCTTCCGACTGCTTTGGTTTATTGTTTGGTTGTTTTCTTGTTGGTTGTTTTATGCTGGTTTGGTTGTTCTCTTAGATTTCTCCGGTGAGAGGCTTCTTGAGGTTTTAAGAGGAATATTTTTTGTTATAACAATTCCACCCATTGTTTTCTTTATTTCAAAAAAATCAGTGTTCTTATATGTACATAACTGATCAAAATAAAAAATCACACAGGTTAAGATGTAGTAATATTTTTATCAAACAATCACACACTGTGTGAATGTCATATCATGTGAATCGCATTGAAAAGAAATAATGTATCAAAAAAATCATTCAATATTTCAAAAAAAAAAATCATTCAAAAACAATATATACCACTACCAGCAACCCACACTAAAAAAAATAGTCTAATTAAATTAATCATTACCACAATTATTTTACCCTAAGATTTCTATATGAAAGGTTTAACACGCATAACTGTCACAGCGCACTTTCCAGTATGTTATATAAGTCACTAGTAGAAACACCTGAACTTGAAAAAAAATAAAATAAAGTAAAATACATGTTTCCCGAAGAAGAACAGGATCTCTGTTCAAACACGGTTAAGAGATCTAACTACCAGCCTCATGAATGATTAACTTCCTCATTCTTCGTTCGTACCTCCCCACCACACACTTCTCATTCTCCTATTCCTCTGTTACTCTCACTTCTCACTCATAATCTCCTCTTACGTTTCATTAAGAAATTGATTGATCTGATAACTAATTATTGGGATTGAATCGGAAATAATAATAATAAATGTCGCCGGCGAGGGTGGGTTCGTTCCGCCACAATTTTGCAGAGAAGAGCAGGGAGAGGCTTCTATCGTCGAGAAAGGGCTATTCCGATTTCGGCATCAACAGCGTGCAGGACGTCACCGGCCTCGACGGTGACGCCAGGTGCCGATGCTTCCACGTACTCTCCCAATCCGTCGTCAACTTCTGGCACGGCTTGCGAGAGCTGTTCAACAAACTAGTGGAGATGGGCCACAAGGACCCCAAGAAATTCATATTCGCCGTCAAGATGGGCCTGTCTCTGGCCTTCGTCTCCCTCGTCATCTTCTTCAGGGAGCCGCTCCGGGTCAAGGGAGTGGGCCAGTACTCCGTCTGGGCCGTCCTCACCGTCATCGTCGTCTTCGAGTACAGCGTCGGCGCCACCCTCAACAAGGGATTCAACCGCGCCCTCGGCACCTTCTCCGCCGCCACGCTCGCCATCGGCATGGCCGAGCTCTCCATGCTGGCCGGCAAATACGCCGAGGTCGTCATTGTCATTAGCATCTTTATAGCAGGTAATAATTAATTTGTTACCTCTAATTAATTTCACGTCGATTTGGACTTACGTTTGTCATGATCGTCAGGATTCACGGCAAGCTACGTAAAATTGTACCCTCCGATGAAACCGTATGAATACGGGTTCCGGGTATTCTTGTTAACGTATTGTATCGTGCTTGTTTCCGGGAATTCAAAGTTTTTCCGGACAGCTTTTTATCGATTCTTCCTCATTGCAATCGGCGCCAGCATCTGTTTGGTTGTGAACATTTTCGTGTACCCCATCTGGTCAGGGGAGGATCTGCACAAATCCGTCGTCAAAAATTTCAAGGGTGTTGCTGATTCATTGGAAGGTTGATGAATCCGAAATTAAATAAAATCCAATCTGCTCGTATATATATATATTGTTTGACACATTTGTTTGAATTATGTGTAGGGTGTGTTAATGGGTACTTGCAATGTGTAGAGTACACTAAAATACCTTCCAAGATTCTTCTGTACCAAGCTGCAGATGATGCGGTGTACAGCGGGTACAGATCTGCCGTGCAATCATCAAGCCAAGAGGACACCATGGTATGCTTGTGTCTATGTAACTAGGGGTACGAGGATTAGAAGCGCTGAGTGTTGTTTTGTTGTTGTTGTTGTTGTTGTTGTTTCAGTTGGGATTTGCGATTTGGGAGCCACCGCATGGGCCTTATAGATCATTCAGTTATCCTTGGAAGAATTACATAAAAGTGAGTGGTGCGTTGAGGCATTGCGCCTTCACGGTAATGGCAATGCACGGATGCATACTTTCCGAAATACAGGTGAGTACTCAGCAATGCATGTTTGAACAATTTAGAGTGTATTTACACTGTTTTATAAGATTTCACTTATAAGTAGATAATGGATTGTGTTTGGAACATGAGCATATTGAAATTGACTTTCTTGAGGTTAGAGATTCAAATTTCTTGAAAGTACTTATGTAGTGAAGGGTAGATTAAAAGTTCCCCCTTGGTTAACTTAGACTAGATTAAATTAGGATTTTCTCTTTGTTGCCAATAAAAAACACAGTCAAACTTTTATTTGATCAGAAGTTTTATAGATGTCCCAGTCCGTAAATAGACTTAAGGTAATCTGTAAAAACACTCAGAAACAACATGTTAGACTTACGTTCAAAACAATAAAAGTATGATCGGCCTAACAAAAACCAACACGACCTAAAAGACCAGGCCTAAAACATAATCAAACTTATTCATTGATAAGGAACAACCAATTAGTGAACCACATAATTTAGTGTTACTTTGTAATTATTCATTTTTCAGCTTTTGGTTCGAAACATATCTATTTTTGTCGTACCTAATGAGTTACAGAAGTATTTAATACATTGTCCTAATATAGGCACCACCCGAGAAAAGACAGGTGTTTGCGGGTGAGCTCCAACAAGTGGGCATAGCAGGAGCAAATGTACTACGTGAGTTAGGAAGCAAAGTAGAGAAGATGGAGAAGCTATGCGCCGAAGACATTCTACTGGAAGTCCACGAAGCAGCAGAAGTGTTGCAAACTAAGATAGACAGAAAGTCATACATACTCGTCAATTCAGAGAGCTGGAAAGGTGGCAAGAGGCCCGAAGATCCAGCCGATGGAAAGGATACAAAGCGGGTTATAAACTCTCTCAGCGACTGGCGCGACGCCATGGACACCAACATGGGCAGCACCGGAGGTAATTCTCCGCCGGAATGGATGACATCCACGGACAGCATGTTCAGGAAACCACAGGCGTGGCCAGGCCTCTCCATGGCATCGGACTTGGTCGAGGAATCAAAAACATATGAGAGTGCCAGCTCCTTGTCTCTTGCTACATTTGCTTCGCTCCTCATCGAGTTTGTGGCCAGGCTCCAAAATGTTGTGGATGCATTTGAGGAGCTTGGTGATGTTGCCAAGTTCAAGGAGGTAGTGGAGCAACCTGTTTCGGGGGATGTTGGATGTTGGACCAGATTTGTAAGGTGCTTTCGGATCAATAGTTGATGTTTTTGCCTCTTTATAAATAATAAGCACTTGTTTTGAATAAGTAGAAGTCTAAACAACAAAGTTTTAACGGGTGGATGATTTGCGTTAACCCCTCAATCCATCACGAGATACTATTCTAGTAATCGTGAAGATATTTACATACCAACTCCAGTATATTTACGAAATTTAGTTTATACAGTTACACCGGTGCATCCGATAGCACAAACGGATCGAGGATCCCAAGAAATCTGGAATGGGGATTGTAATGTTCGATATGGACATTCTTGCTACAGCAGCTCCCGGTAGGGGTGGTCATCGACTATTGAACGACACGGACCTCCACCCCGACCTTTCTATTCACCTTATGTCTTTTTTTTTGGATAAGCGCTAAAAAATTTATTCGATGGTCATTCTCCAAGGAGGAGAAGCCAAAAGCAAGCAACCACGGTTACAAAAATCTCCATAAGAGAAACAGGGAACAAACCCTTAACAAAAAACGACCAGAATCAACCAGTCAAAACAACTTCCTCTAATCTTCCTCATACCACTCGATATCTGAGGTCACAATGCTAGAAGCCTTCTGATTGAGGGATTGGGTCTTGGACCTAGTATTCTGAGTACGAGGCACCAAAGTGGACTCAGGCCGTCCCTTACGGGCCTTAGCTGCGAGAGCTTCCTCTACCCACCCATCGATCGATTGCAGAGCTCTTTGGGACACGTTCTGAATGGGTGGAAGCTTCACCCCAAACACCTTATAATCCGAAAGATGTGGGGGAGCCCGACTCAAGCGTTTCGGGGACTTAAGGAGGGCTTCCTTCCATGCACCAGACTGATCCCCAGACGAAACACCCTTCTCTACATCCATACTACCTGAACTGGGATCTAGGCTTTTCGGATCTGACCCAACAACAAGAGTTACTGAAGTTGGGCCTCTTGAAGGGATCTGGACTTGGGTTACTTGACCCATTAGCAACTCAAACCCATCTTGACTGTCATTAACCTGCACAAAAGGCAATGGGTCTGCTGAATCACCAGACCAAGGCCCAATTGGATCAAACGGCCCAACTTGTGTGACAGGATCATTAACTTCCCCAACCTGCGACAAATCCTCCTCAGACACGTGAAGCTGCGTAGACCTAGTATCTGCAGTCTGAATCTCAAGAACCTCGGAAACTCCGGGATCCGCAGCAGCCACATCCTTACTCGCTCGATTAGGGGCTTGAATTAGTGATTTCAAATTCGAAACTTTGATTTCGCAATCTGGTTTCGAAAAAGAAATCGAAAGAGTGCTCGTGAAATTCTCCAAAGAGATATGGGGGGATTCTGAACGACAGCCACCCGACTCCGGCAACCTTTCGCGCTGGTTTCTCGTTTGCCGGCATCCTCCTGTTTCCGAATTCAATCATGAATCCGATAACGAATTCTCTGTAATGCTATGCAATGTAGAAACCACCGGATTGGTGTTCTTCTCCGGCCTAGCAACATCAACCAGTAAAATATCTCCATTCAGCTTAAAGCCATTCATACACCTGACAGCCTGCTGAGCTTCTACCGACGACGAGAATTCAATAAAACCGAAATATCGACCTCGAAGATTCGGACGTTTCAACACATGAACTGAAACAATTGATCCAAATGGACTGAAAACATTCTTTACCCACGTCTCAGAAGATTCAAACGGGAGATTTGATATGAACACCTTTGCCCCATTTGCAATCCGTCCCGGACTGATGTGAGGCTGCTCTTCTTGAGCTGAGTGAACCTGAGTAACCTCAGCTGGAACCGACTTGGCCACTGCCTTGTTCCCAACTGCAGAAGTTTTCTCAATGCCACGAGAAGCCAGAACACCCTTGGGTCCATTAAAGCTTCTGCCTGGATCCTTTGTTGTCGGGGGAACAATTGTTGCCTTCCCCACTGGCTCCTTGTAAAACCCCGCCCTTTCAAAAAGGATATTATTCGAAATAGGGAAACGTAGGGGTGGATTTTTGCAATAAGAGATTTTGAGAAGAGAAAAATAAAAAAAAAAGGAAGGGAGAAAAGCAAAGTGGGCTGAACTTGGACATGGACCGAACTGGGCCATTTAGACACTCGGCCGGCCCAGTTCAACTGATGCAAAGCCTGGCCCAACAAGGGCAAGCTATATTTTGGAGCAAACCCTAGCTAAGGGTTACTGTTCATTGTCCCTTCCTCTCTCTCTCACTCTCTATCTCTGCGCGAAATCCGACCAGCACTCGCCGCCGCTTCTCCCGTCCTCGATCTCTCGTCCTCCTCTCTTCGTGCAACGGAAGCGACCTGACCCTCTTACCCAGCTTCCCTCGAGTCTCCTTCTCCGTTCGCAAGACGAATTCTCGCGCAAACTCGATCCGGCGCCGGAGACCCCTCGCGTCAGGTTCGTTCTCTCCGGGCCAGCAACGAGCCGTCCCTCACCTGTTTCCCTCTCCCTCGACCTCGAATCGACAGGTTCCGCTTCTCCCCGAGCTCGATTCGAGGGTTTTGCTCTCAGAACCACCGTCGATGAGCAAGGGCTCACCGGATCTGCATCTGAAACGAGCCGGGGCTGCACCAGAACCACGCCGTCGTGCGTCCCGATCTCGCCAAGAGTTCTGGCGTCCACTCAACCTCCGTTTCCTTCCCTCACGGTCTCACCTGACACCGTAGACGACGGTCGACGAAGCCGTCTCTCGACGAAGCTGAGCCAGCTCGAGGACGAAGCCTGAGCAGGCTTTTGGGCTTGGATGGTTGGGCCAGAGTGATGGGAGTGGGCCGAGACTCTGGTCTGGATCAGACAGACCTTGGGCCAGGCCCAGGACCGGACGGGTCTGGTTCTTGGACCGGGTCTGGACCAGGCCTGGGTCGGGTCCGGATCCGGGTCAGGGTCTACATCCGGGTCGGATCCGGGTCAACCCGGTTCAGAGAAAATACTTTTAAAATCAGATTTAATAAATTGATTTAATTTAATTCAAGGTGAGTTTTTAAAGGAATTTTTGGCCAAATCATTGGACCCTTGGACAATTACTGGTTCTAATTAGACGTTTTATTTGTCAAACCTAGACGGGACTTCGCCCGAGATCAAGGGCTTGGACCGAGCTAGAAGAACGAAGATCACGCCGGAACCCGTGTGAAGAATGGAGTTGTGATCACTCGCGCTTTTCATCAGAGTTTTATTAGAGGAAGACCGCAAGGTAGGGAAAATCTTAATTGTTTAATTAACGCTTAGTATGCATGATTAGGATAATAAAATCGGAAAAGTCTCAGAATTGCATATAGGATGCGAATAACTAGAATAATCGTCTTTCAATTACTAATAAATGGATGAGTCTAGTATGCATGTTTAGGACGATGACAATTAGTGAAGTGTGCTTTCAATACTTGGGAAATTGATTTACTAGTAGAGAGGCTGTGAAGAGCTCTCGGATTAGTTGTGTGCTAGGATCACATGCTTGATTGATAGTTATTAGGTTAACTTAAGAGTCTAATGAAACTAGATTAGCTTCTCGTATCGAATGACTATTTGTTCGTTCACATGATGATTGATTGGTTGAATGCATGCTTGGTTAATTGAGTGTTTATGTTGATATAATTGTTGGTTGAACGGATGATCGAGTATGACTGGTTGTGCCAAAAGGGTGCAATCAGGTGATCGATGTACCGATGGTTGGTAACAGGTAAGCGTACGGTAAGTATGAGATGGTGTTGATTGTCTTGGTTGTGATGAAAGTGTGTTCCGACGTGTGTTGCTTGACAGATGAATGAAATGCTTGTTCCTCTATTCTTATTCTTGAATGTATGTTCGTTTATTGGTTTGTCTGTTCGTTTGCTTGGTTTGGTACTACACCGGGGGGGGGGGGGGGGGGGGGTAATCCGGTGCCGATGAGGTGGTTGGAGTTGGACAGATACAGTGAGTTAATGACAGAGTTTAGAGCCTGAGGGTATTGGTTACTGGATATTATAAGAGTTGAGTATTGGCAGATCCTGCAGGATATTCTTTGGTTACTGGATATTATAAGAGTTGAGTATTGGCAGATCCTGCGGGATAGTCTTTGGTTACTGGATATTATGAGAGTTGAGTATTGGCAGATCCTGCGGGACATTCATTGGTTATTGGGCCTGCGGGCATTTGGTTATTGGACCCTGCGGGGCATTGGTTATTGGGCATGCGGGCATTTGGTTATTGGACCCTGCGGGGCGTTGGTTATTGGGCCTGCGGGCATTTGGTTATTGGACCCTGCGGGGCATTGGTTATTGGGCATGCGGGCATTTGGTTATTGGACCCTGCGGGGCATTGGTTATTGGGCATGCGGGCAATTGGACAGTTTACCCTGCGGGGAAAGGATTACTTATGGTTTCACCCCAAGGAACTGCATCCCAGTGGGTGCACTACTTGGTCCCCCATGACATATGGTCCTCAGGTGGCATTTCCGAATTAGTGTCGGTGCCTCGATACATGTACCTCCTCTGGACCGAGGGAAAATCTGATGTGATGTGGATACTCTGGTGGATCGGATTATGGGAACCGAAGTGATCCCAGAATGTATCCACGGATCGGAGGCTTGAGAAAGCAAGTGGTTGGCAAGATACTGATAATTCTCAGTTTACTTTTATTGTCCCTTTAAAGTAATTATTATAAACTTATTTATGTCACTGTCACTCGGATACTATGACGTTGTTGTAACTATTTCTGATTCTTTATCACTTCCTTATTTTTTTTTATTGTTCCGTTGTTCGGTTTACACTTGTAAGAAGTTTATCTTTAACGTAAGGGTTGAGTTATTAAGGTTTTTCCTACTGAGCGTAAGCTCATCCCCTTTGGTTTCTAACTGTTTTACAGAAATACCGGTTGTCGAGGGAAGTCAAGGCTCGGGAGCTTTTGGACTTCTTTGGGTTTACTAGAGTTATGTTGGTCTCATGTATTGAACATCCTTTATTTGACCATCTTTGTTGAGCTGTGACTCACGATGTTTTTAAACTATTTATTTATGTGTCGATTTTGACGGAGTTCGTATGAGATTTTGGAACTTTTATCTATCGTTTATGATTTCTTTTTATTTCAACTCAGGTCACGTCTCGAGTCCGGTCAAAACGGATTTGGGGCGTGACAATTTGGTATCAGAGCCTGGTTTCATTTGAAACAGGTTGTAGTTTTCGAACTTGTTTTCAAATCCTCGGACCAACGTCCTTTAGGTGGGTAGAGTTAGGAAGTCTAAGTCGAGTGCTCGGTGATGCGGAGTTAAACACATTGATGCATAGAGTAAGAACGACTCGAGTCTTACCGTTTAATTGTTACTTCATTTTGAACTCCTCTTACTATAACGGTTATGTCGCTTGAGTGGTACCCTTACCTTATTTGACTGTAATGTACAGTGATCGGGGAAACCGAATGGTTGAGATCGGTATTGGGTTAACGAGCAATGATGGAACCGTATGGTATGTTGCTGAATAAACTATCTATTAAGTGCGTTACTACCGTGTTGGTCAGTTCTTGTTTATTAAAATGGAAGAGTCATTTGATTGAGGTAGTTGTAAAACCCGGTTTGGTTTAAAAGGGTATTAAAGTGCAACTAGTACTTGGGGGTTGTTTTTGCTTCGAGTTGGTTTAAAAAAAAGAAAGGGAATTGTCGGACTGAAAAGGGGTTTGGGCCAGACCTGGCCCAAACCAGACGCGCGCCCCAAGCCCGTCTTGAAGCCAGGCCCAGCTGCTGGTGCATTTTCAGACCACAAGCCAGTATTTGCGCTGAAGAGCTGGAGACATTATCTGTACGGTGAGCAGTTCAGGGCGTTTTCAGACCACAAGAGCCTCAAGTATATCTTCTCGTAGCGTGATCTGAACATGCGCCAAAGGCGATGGATGGAGCTACTTGAAGAGTATGACTTCGAGTTGCTCTATCATCCGGGCAAGGCGAACGTGGTCGCCGATGCTTTGAGCAGGAAGTCGAGTCACTGCGTTGCCAGCATGGCAGTCCGAGAGTGGGACATGCTGGAGCAGTTGAGCTTATTCAGACTGGAGTTGGAGGAGGTCACAGAGAGTATGACCTTGTGTGCCTTAGTGGCTCAGCCCACACTTTTTGCTCGAGTGTTGGAGGCACAGACCGAGGACGCCGAGACAGCAGGGATACGTGAGAGATTAACAGAGGGTGCCGAGCTCGAGGGTTGGGAGATGGGCACCGACCAGGGTATCCGCTTTAGAGGACGACTGTTTGTACCCAGTAAGTGCAGAGACACTGTGTTGCGTGAGTGCCACTACTCTCGTCTGGTTGTGCACCCCGGTGGCAACAAGATGTACAGAGACATGCGGCGACAATTTTGGTGGAGTGGGATGCGTGGGGCAGTTGCAGATTTCGTGTCTCGATGCCTTACCTGCCAACAGGTAAAGGCCGAGCACATGCGTCCAGCAGGCTTGCTACAGCCTTTACCGATCTCTGAGTGGAAGTGTGAGCACGTGACTATGGATTTTGTGTGTGGGTTGCCCAGGTCGTCGAAGGGGCACGACACCGTGTGGGTGGTGGTTGACCGACTGACCAAGTCGGCCCACTTTCTGGGTATGAGGATGACCGATCCTGTGGACATGTTGGCTCGTTTGTATGTCAGGGAGATTATTCGTCTGCACGGTGTACCAGTGTCAGTGGTATCGGATAGAGATCCCCGTTTCACATCCAAGTTCTGGAAGAGTCTACAGAAGGCCTTGGGCACTGAGGTTCTGTTGAGTACAACTTACCATCCTGAGACAGATGGACAGTCAGAGCGCACCATTCAGATTCTAGAGGACATGCTTCGAGCGTGTGTGCTTGACTTTCAGGGATCATGGGAGGATCATTTGCCTTTGGCAGAGTTTGCCTACAAAAACAGTTATCAGTCCAGCATTGGTATGACACCATTCGAGGCCTTGTATGGTAGACCCTGTAGATCGCCAGTATGTTGGGCTGAGGTTGGGGACAGGAGCTTACTCGGGCCAGACATGATCAGGGAGACAACCGAGAAGGTCACCTTGATTAGAGAGCGGCTGAAGACCGCGCAGAGTCGGCAGAAGAGCTACGCCGACAGGCGTCGTAGACCACTTGAGTTCATGGTGGGGGAGCATGTGTTTCTGAGGGTGAGCCCGAAGAAGGGTCTTGTGCGGTTTAACCGCAGCGGGGGCAAGCTGGCACCGCGTTTCATCGGACCATTTGATGTGTTAGAGAAGATTGGAGCCATAGCTTATCGGTTGGCCTTGCCACCACAACTTGGGAACGTGCATAACGTTTTCCATGTGTCCCAACTGCGGAAGTACATAGCAGACCCTTCGCACATCATTGAGTGGTCAGACATCGAGGTAGCAGATGATGTCACCTTTGAGGAGCAGCCCGTTGAGATTTTGGGAACGAAGGAGAAGATCCTGCGGAACAAGACGATCCCGTTGGTACTAGTATAGTGGGGACATCAGGGAGCAGGATCCACTTGGGAGCGCGAGGATGAGATCCGCGTGAAGTATCCCCACCTGTTTGACGCTTGAGGTACGTCTACTTTAAATTTCGAGGACGAAATTTCTTTAAGGGGGGTAGACTGTAAAACCCGGTTTGGTTTAAAAGGGTATTAAAGTGCAACTAGTACTTGGGGGTTGTTTTTGCTTCGAGTTGGTTTAAAAAAAAAAGAAAGGGAATTGTCGGACTGAAAAGGGGTTTGGGCCAGACCTGGCCCAAACCAGACGCGCGCCCCAAGCCCGTCTTGAAGCCAGGCCCAGCTGCTGGTGCAGCCCAACCCTAACTACAAAAAGAGGGAGACGCCACTCAGTGCCCATTTTGGTGCACGGTTCCCGAGGCGTGTCTTCAACCCCCAGACACGCCCTCTCCCTCCCGATTCGAACCAGAGGCGACGTGCCTCTTTCTCCGGCCACCCACCGTCTCCGAGCACCACACGCCCTGCTCCAGCCTCATCTCCTTCCTCTCCTCCGTCTGCTCTCTCTCTCTCGACAAAACCCAACGCCCTGAAACCCTCTCGTCCCTCCGCCCTCTCGACCGTTCAGACCCTCGCCGGCGTCGATTCGAAGACGCCCGTGCCTGTTTCAGGCATCTTCGTCAACGGTGAGTCATCCCTCGCCAGATCCACCCTCCTCACTCTCTTCTTCGCCGGACGTCACGAATTCCGGGTTCGTCTGGGCTTCGGAGTGGACGGGAGAGCGTCGCCGGAGTGCTCAAGTTCCAGATCTGGAACTTCGACGCCGTCGAGCTCCTTGGCCGTCCGATCTGACCAGGAGAGCTCGGACCTCCCCACTGCCGACCTTCCCTTTTACCTTCTCGAGCTCCTGGCGTAACCGCCGTCGTCACCGGAGACCACCGGAACCCTAGCCCCGTCGACCTCCATTCACGGCTCAGGCAGGACGAAACCCAGTGTTAGGCTCGGGCCTGGGTTCAGTTGGGCCTCGGGCCTGGATTCGTCTGGGCTTGGGGCTGACTGAATCTGAGTCTGGGTTCGGGTTGGGTTCCGGGTCGAACTCGGGTCGGCCGGATCGGACAGACTCATTTAATTATTTTAAAACGACATTTGAAACTAAGTCGGACTTTTATCGGATTAATCGGTGTAATCAAAGGAATTGAAGAACTGTTAAATAAAAGAACTGGTTAATCTGAACCCGGTCTGATTTTAGACCGTTGTGTGTAAACCCAGATTCATAGCTGGGACTTCGCCGAGGTGACGAGGCGAGTCAGACAGCTGTTGATAGGAGTATTTGTTCGTAGGAAGACCGCAAGGTAGGGAAAGCATTAATTACTTATTTACCGCTTAGATTGCATGATCAGGATAATAAAATCGGAAAGGTCCTAGATCTGCCTGTAAGATGCGAATAACTAGATTAATCGCTTTTTCCATTACTAATAATCGGATGAGTCTAGTATGCATGTTAGGACGATGACAATTAGTGAAGTGTGCTTCAATACTTGGGAAATTGATTTTACTGGTAGAGAGGCCGTGAAGAGCTCTCGGATTAGTTGTGTGCTAGGTTCACATGCTTGGTTGCTAATTACTCGGTTAACTTAAGAGTCTAATGAAACTAGAGTAGCTCGTATGATTGAATGCTAAATAGTTGTTCACTTGCTGATTGATTTGTCGAATATAAACTTGCTTGATTGAATATTTACGCTAATATAATTGTTGATTGAACGGATGATCGAGGATGACTGGTCGTGCCACGGGGCACGATCAGGTGATCGATATACCGCTGGTTCGCGACAGGTAAGTACGGTAAGTATGGAGTGTATTGGATGTCTTGGTTATGACAAAAGTGTGATCGGTTGAGTGTTGATTGGTGACCCATTTATGCTTGTTCCTTTATTCTTATTCTTGAATGTATGCTCGTTTGTTGGGTTGTCTGTTGGTTTGCTTGGTTCGGTACTACACCGGGGGGGGGGGGGGTAATCCGGTGTCGTTGTGATGGTTGGAGTTTGACAGAGGCAGTGGTTATTGGGTGCTTATGGAGTGGTTAATTGAGTGATGTGAGGAGCCTACGGCTCGGTAGATCCTACGGGATGTTGAGTGATGTGAGGAGCCTACGGCTCGGCAGATCCTACGGGATGTTGAGTGATGTGAGGAGCCTACGGCTCGGCAGATCCTACGGGATATTGAGTGATGTGAGGAGCCTACGGCTCGGCAGATCCTGCGGGATATTGATGAGATTACTTCATGAGAGTCGGGTTCTAAGGTTTCACCCAATGGTATGCGTCCTACGGGAGCATTACTTTGGTTCCCTATGATTATGGTCCCTTGGAGACGCTTTCGAGAATACCGAAGGCGAGCCTCCCTATGGGATGGTGCCCGGTATTCCGACACTTATATGTCTCCCTCCGGATTGAGGGAAAATCTGATATGATATGAATACTTTAGTGGATCGGAATATGGAAGCCGAGGTGACACTAAACTTTATTCATGGATCAGAGGCTTGAGAAAGCAGTTGGTCGGCGTAATATCAATTACTCCCACTTAGTCGTTATGATATCTTACGTTAATCCTGTTGTGGACCCTTTCAAGTTAATGTTGTTTTCGAGAGTACAAGTCTATCGTATTACATCTTAGTTATACTTTCTTTCATCGTGTTATCTTATTCTATTTCATTTGTTTATTGTCTCATCGTACTTATCTTAGCATCGTACTTATCTTAGTCTATATTGTGACGCCTTATTTCATTGTGGTCGTGTTGACTCTTATTTAAGTCATTCGTTTACGCAGTATATTGTTGATCCAAGGGTAAATTGTTAAGGTTTTTCCTACTGGGCGTAAGTTCACCCTTTGTTTTTCTTACTGTTTTACAGGAGTATCTGATGAGTAGAGAGGAGAGGCTTGGGAGCTTCCGTGATCTTGGGTTTTAGCTTAGACTTATGTTGGTTGTCGCTCTAAACGTTTACTTATTACTTTACTTGTTGAGCTGTGACTCACTGGAGATTCTGAACTATATTTACTGATTTGAGGAGATTTACTTGTCTATTTCAAAAGTTTATAATTGCTAATTATCTTTTTTCTTTACAAATTCTTCTCACGTCTCAAGTCCGGTCAAAACTGGATTTGGGGCGTGACAATTTGGTATCAGAGCCTGGTTTCATTTGAAACAAGTGGTAACTTTCGAACCGTTTTCAAAAACCTCGGACCAACATCTTTTAGGTGGGTAGAGTTAGGAAGTCTAAGTCGAGTACTCAGTGATGCGGAGTTAAACACGTTGATGCATAGAGTAAGAACGACTCGAGTCTTACTATTTGTTTGGTTACTCAACGTTGAACTCCTCTTACTATAACGGTTGTGTCGCTTGAGGGATACCCTTGCCTTGTTGATTGTCAGATGCAGAGATCGGTGAAACCGATTGGTTGAGATCGGTATTGGGTGAACGAGCAATGACTGAACCGTTGTGTGATGCTTGTTGAGTAGACTGTTATCTGATTAAGTGTATTACTGTTGCGGCCGATTATTTTGGGGTGTTAAGGTTGAAGGGATTAGTTGATTGAAGTATTGATGACGTGGGAGATTGGAGTTATTGGATTGTGACTTGTCGGAATGGGGAGTGATCAAATAGTGAACTTAAGGAAGGGTTGGAACGTTAAGATTTTGGGAATTGTTTGAGTTTTGATATTGGTTAAGGAATCAAGGTTGAAAAGAATGGAACGTAGGGATTCTTGCCCCCCTTTCTGATTGTGTGCATACTTTCCAAAGTTTGAGAACTCCTTGTATTGAGTAACTTGGAAATTTTGATGTGGTAAAATGTTCCATTTAAACAGGGGAGTTAGTGGAAAATACAAATAGGTCATGCCGAATTTTCTGTAAAACTATATGGGTTGTTCTGTCACGGGTTGACTCAGGGTACCACTGTAGTCAAACGTGATGGTTGGATGTCAAGTGGTTACAACGAGGTTCGGGGACGCCTGAATCGAGTTGTAACGATGCGAGATCGACTTGATTATTTTGAGTAAAAGATAAGGGAATTTGGGAAAGAGAAAGTCTTGGCTAAAAGAATTTAGGACTTAATTCCACATTGTTTGCTTCACACTTTGAGACCCTAGTGATGGGTGCGGTTGTGCGTGAACGTCATTGTGTTTTGACCGAACCGATTGTTCTAAACGAGACTTCGTACTAGCGATCCAAATGGGATCCATTTAAGACGTATGAGAACGTCCCTTTTTGATAATTTGAACCACTTGAGTTAATTTGAGATATGAGTACTTACGTTTTAAATGCAACGAATACGCGAGATATCCTGTGTTTACAGTCCGAGAGGGACCAGAAGTCGCCCCGCTGTGGGGCAGGACCAGACACCAGCCGTTGGTCTGGCATGGACAGCAAATGCCAGGGTGCGGCTCCCACAGGACACCAGAGTTGGGAGGTAGACCGGTAGGGTCACCAGCGAGCTTTCTTTCAGTCGCAAAGTCGACTCAGGCGACCCCTATGGATGAGGTAATCGCGCAGTGCCATCAGCGCTCAGTAGGAGACTGCAGTATCGACACCAGAGTTGTGCCTACGGACGACGTCGTTACTATTGAGAGGCCAGGCCAGGTACATCGCAACTCGACCAGGCTCTCAGAAATTTTCGGAGGTTGAGCACGTCAATCAATCCAGGGGGTTCAGACCCCGAGGCAGCTGTAGTATGGTTGGAACGGGTTATCCGCAACTTTGTTACGTCGAGAGTATTCAGATGATCATCTGAGAATGCTTTCGCGACCGTTCCGCTTGAGAAAGAAGCATGTTACTGGTGACGGTTGTGCAAATCAGGGTTGGAGGTGACTTTTAACCGTTCAATAGATTGTTCATGGAACAATATCTTTCCCTCGATCCGTTCGAGAGGACCAACACCAGCGATTGTTTGATATGCAACAGAGAGGGATGACCGTCTCTAAGTATGAGGCGAGGATCATGTCCATGTAGCGCTTCGCGCCGAGATGGTGCAAACCGAGGAGAGTCGCCACAGGCGTTCGAAAGAGGATTCACCCCATCTGTCGCGGAGCAAGTTATTACATTCAGATTGAGGACTTTCTGTACTAGTGGATCAGGCGCTAGCCGTTGAGAATCATCTTCAAGAGACCGCCAGAACGCGGAAGAACAGGCCGAGGCCGAGTGGCTTCTTAAGGCCGTCAAGGAGTCGCGATACTAAGAGGCAGAGAACCTCAGGATTGTTTCAACCCCGGACCCATTCCGGTGGGACACGACGGGTTGGGGCAGCAGCGTCGATTGGATCTGCCCCGGTGGCACAGTTTTGTCATTCGTGCAGGCAGTTGGGACATCTGGGCCGGGACTGCCCATGGAGGGTGTATTCACAAACCGTCCTGCAGGTCGACCTACGAGAGCCGATGAGAGGACAAGCTATTACAGCAGCAGATCCCTTCACCATCGAGAGGAGGACTCCTGTTACAGCGGGGCCGAGCATACGCGATTGCCGGGCCCCGAGCTGAGGGACTTGTTACTGATCTGGAGATCGCTTAGAGTACCTGTTTACGATTTACATTTTGGATTTCTTAGTTGCTGACACTTAAGTCTTACACTTGGTTGTGTCGTGTCGTGATTACCTTGGTGGATCGAGTTTCAAACTGGTAAGCCCACCCATATCTTAAACACACCGACCAGAGGTGTGATAGTACCAACGAACGCCAGTTTGGGTGTGAAAGAGGAGCAACATACCTAGTAGTACGGGAAATTCTTTTCCTTCGTCGATGGTGAGAATCGAGTTTTAAGAACCGATTGGTGAAACATCAGACGTTCGTCGAAAACTTTCGGCAGCGAATGCCCGAGCAGTGAAGGGCTGCGGCCTTGACTAGTAAATGGTCCGAGCGGTCACAAGAGATGACCGAGCAACGATAAGATTAGAGTAGCGCAGCGGAAGCGTGGTGGACCCTTAACCCACGGGAGTAGTAATCTCCAGTTCGTTTACCTCCGCTAGAAGGTTTAGGTCATAAGATTCGAACCTTCAAGGCGATTTTGCTTCAAATCCCGTTTAGCGAGCGGAAAGTCGCATAAGTGTGTGCCGCACTTCAGAGTTTGGATTAGAATGTACTCCCTACGTTCGTCCCGCGATGACTAAGCATAACCATAAGGTTACGCCATAGAAGTGAGAGCATCTCAAGTTGAAACCCGGCAACAGATAGCCGAGGGCGACTACCAAAAGCTTCCAGGCCAGTAACAAGATGGCACCAAACGAAGCGTTTTTGTGGTAGGGAGGATTTTTGTGCCATGCATGGGCACATGTAAGGTTGGGAACTAATCGTCATTGGTTTTAAGTTGTTCGAGGAACGACAGAAGGAACCACGCTAGTTCTGAACTGTTCCAATTCTCGAGATCTCAGGGCATGATGATTACTCATTATGAGATGACTTGGATGAACTTGACTATAAGCTGTTTTGATCAACAACTCGTGAATGAGTGGCAACGGTATAAGGATCACCACCGATCGAGATGAACTTTATGGATAAATG
The DNA here is from genome assembly GCA_963921825.1 of Erodium maritimum. Classification (NCBI taxonomy): domain Eukaryota; kingdom Viridiplantae; phylum Streptophyta; class Magnoliopsida; order Geraniales; family Geraniaceae; genus Erodium; species Erodium maritimum. The sequence goes on from OY997594.1 coordinate 11,152,842, forward strand.
TTGGATTGTGTTTGGCCGTCGAGTGTGATTATTGTACGTTCATTTTGGTGTCTTGAAGGACGCCTACTGACACTCCGAGATTTAACCCTCAGAATGGTACGGCAAGCATACCGGTCGTCAAGTAGTATTCGGGATTTAGTCCGAGATATCGTACCCAAGGGAGCAATTAGACAAGCACTTTAGTTAATTAATTCGCTAGTCAAGCTATTCCTATACTGGTGATTGGTTTGGTTTTGTAACATGTAAATTCATGCAAGTAACGAGATTATGTGAATGATCCGAAAATAAGCACAAAGTCACAGGATTGTAAATCAGAGATAAAAGGCGATCTAGGACTTTAACGGGGTTCGAATGTGATGAATGATTTAACGGGGTTCGGTATACATTTGCAACTAATATTATTCTAAGGGCAACGGGAATTCTCTAAGTATAGTCCTAACCATCTCTCGATCGTATTAGGACCCTAACATACTCGGTCCACCTAATTATCTCTAATCTAGGTGTAGAGCGGTATATAGCATTATATTCTATGAATTCCTCTAACTTTCAGGTTTTACTCCTATGGCTATTGCACTCGTGTCAGTCTAACCATACTCTGGCTTAGATTAAAACCCGAGCTATTTAATTCCTTTTTCCTCTTCCTAACCTCATTTCTCAATTGTTGGTTAACAAGATTAAATCATACATAAACGTGATCAAGGCAATGTAGCATTACGAACGGAATTAAATAAACGAAATCCTAATACTAGTTAACAAATGCATAACTCAACCAAGTTAATTCAACCCATCACATCTTCACCCCTAGCCCTAGATCATGAGAGTTTAGTTCATAGCACGAGAATAAGAACACATAGAGATGAATAAAACACTGAGATTCATATTAAACATTAAGAGTAATACCAATATCAAGTTTCAATGCAATTACACAAAACCTTGATGTTCTAATCTCTTGCTTCGATCTTCTCTCCAAGTTCTCCAAGCTCCAAAGTGTGTTTTTCTCCTCCAATTCGTGATCCCTCAATTTTGACCTAAATTCCCTTTTATATGACGGGTTAACTCTGATAAAAATTAGGAAACGCAGTTGGAAATCGCGTTTTTGACGCTTGCACGGTCGCTTGCACGCCGTGCAAGAAAATGGTGCAGATTCTTGACTCCTCTGTTCTGAGTGCACCAGTTTGTTGCACGGCGTGCAACAAATTGGTGCATGTTGCTGACACTTCTGCCCAACTTCCAAATTCGCTCCGTTTCATTCCCGAATTGCCCTTTTTTGCTCCGAAAACTTGGTGAACCCTGAAACAAGACCAAATACACAATACGAGAGTAAAATGCATCATTTCATATTAACTCGGGACTAAAAAGAGCATAAATGTGGGCTAATGACATCTAAAATAGATGTATTTTATGTCCACATCAACACCCCACACTTAAGCTTTTCTCGCCCCGAGAAAATTAAACTAACAAAGCAGTAAGATATGTCCCGGTTAAACCCCGAGGTTCACCCCGATAGGAGGAGTCCGGGCCTCCTTTATTCAAACATGGTAAAATAAAGATGCACGTGCAATGCATGATCCTATTACTAATGCAACCTATGACTCAACTATATGATGCATGCAAAAGTTCACGAAAAGTTGGTGATTTACGATCCCAAGCACACAAATTGATCGAAAGGGTTTTCTCAAAGTTATCACATGCTAAAAATTCTTGCACGGCTCAAAATAATGCATAAACCGATGAACATACTGCATGTGAAGAGACTTGCAATAAAGCCTACTCAATTTAGTTTACAAACCTTCTGTTAACTTTGACAGGTGTTCCTCTTTTCCCTATACACAGTTCTTAGAGATTCATAAGCAAGCATTTTCAATCCCCTCTCCACTAATTATAAGGAATATAGGCAATCACGAATCACACAGGGCTTTAATTAGGCTTGTAATGATCGGCTAGGTATAGGGTATGGTAAGGTATATGAAAAGAAGCTCAACATATACATCTTGGCAAACATGCTTCAACTCACATCCCAACAGTGTATCTCTCGACCCATAACCCCCCACTTGTGCACTAAATACCATTTTCACTTCTCTACACCCTTATGTATATATATTTGTTTCAATGACTTCTCTTGCCTTTTCTTTCTACTCGTGCTAATTTTCACCCTTACCCCTCACTTTTTTTTTTTTTTTGCACAGAAGAGAGCTTTTTTTTTTCTCTTATCTTTTAGAGGGAAGGCTGAGAGCACAAATATTACAATATACCCGGCACATTAAACAAAATACTTATTTCTCCAGTCATTTAAATCTCATTCCCAACCACCAACCACAATATCCACACTCAAGAAGCACCTACGCCAAGAAGTATGGGTTCAAATAAAACTGAGGATATTTAAATGAAATGAAGGGCACATAGGTTTGTAGTATTCAGGTTAGAAACGAAAGGCCAAAGCTCAACATGGGTGACTAGTAGATAATCATATATTCATAAGTAGGAAATTTAGCACAAACGGTCCAATAATGGCCTATGATCATTTTCTTAATCACCTAATTCCTTATTTTATTTCGCCTCGAGAGGATATCTGTGAAGTTCTAGACTCAGGTTACCATGTATAGGACTTGGAGGACTCAAGTACACATCAAAGTAACTGCCCAGAATGCAAACAAATGAGCATGTCTCACTACATGTGCTTACACAAGTCAATTCATTCATACTAAATCGATGCAATCTTTTGAAATATGCAATAAAAATGATCATGTCCAACATTCCAATCCTTGAAACCTTAAAATCATATGCACTAAGCTCAATAAACCACCAGAAAATATTTTTTTGATTTTCAATTTTTTTTTTTGAAAATTTTGAAACACAATGATGCATGAAGCACACAATGCAAACACACTAAGATCTACGATCTCCCACCCCACACTTAAAACCTTGCACTGTCCCTAGTGCGACTCAATCCTATACATGCTCCTAACCACATACAGGCAACCCCACACTTGTGTAGAACTATCAACCAAATCAGAGAACTAAGATGCATAATCTATCAGCACAACAAATTAGGTGCTCAACACACACCAGAGAAACATCAAAGTTCACAAGTAGATATTAACATAATAAACAATAGAGGGATAGAGATACTGCCCCTTCACCGGTACTACTTTTTCCTGAATACTGGAAATTGCCTTTATGCATGGTAGATGGAATGCTACTTCGCCCAAGTGAGATCTCGAGAACTCGGCGCCAAAAAATATAAATTTAACCCTCAAGCTTCTATCCTGTATCACCAACTTGCACAAATAATCAGAAAAGAGCAAGACTAAACATATACAAACGAAGAGGGGTAGAGATATTGGGTTGCCTCCCAACAAGCGCATGTGTTTAGCGTCGTTAGCTCAACGGGAAGGAGGCTCAATCAGGAGGCCTCCCACAAATATCGTACATCCATTGCGCCCTTCTCTTTAAATGTGAGTGAAAAACTAGGAGAAGACACACAATATAGTACAAAATCCATTTTCTTGAGTTTTGCACAAGTTCCAAACTCAAGGCTAATCTCATCAAGCTCGCCAGAACAGAATAATTATGATTTGACTCATCCTGAAAAAACTCGATAGGGATATGAATCCCATGAGGTGGAAAAGTCTCACGACCACAAGGGCCAAGAGCATTTACCACAATTGAGTAACAATTCACAAACGGGTGATAAGAACTAGCAAATGTATCAGCAAATTCATGCTTAATATTAACAACTCTATGCTCAACATATAATTTAAAAATCAATGGGACGGGTTGAACATATAGAGTTGATTTGCTAGAATCCAAAAATGAATCTCCCATGCTAAAGGGAATTTCGACATCATGCTCGATGTCTACCAAAATAAAATCAATGGAAGATTCAAATACCAACCCTCTCTTGAGAGCATCTTCCATAGTACCCCTTGGATATCTTATAGATTTCTCAGCCAACTCTATGGATACTATGGAAGGATTCGGCTCAGCAAACGCTTGTGAACTCTTTTCTACAATTATACAATTATTATTTACATCTACATAATTCAAAGCATCAAAACTACATGGAGATGGAATAGATACAGTACAAGAGGAGTAAGAACTTGGTACCTCACATTCCGCACTTACCTCTAAACTCATGGTTGGATAATGAGTTTCTTGTTTTGTTGTATCACCTAAGTGCTCGGAATGATCTTCCTCAATGTGAATTGCTTGATCGTGTAGAGATCTCTCATTCACCAGTTGTATAAGAGGATTTATATGATTCGTTGCATTGACTATTTGGCCCAATTGAATTTCCAACTTCTGGAACCGGGAATCATTGTTCCGGTTCACTGTCTGCTGCTCCTACGCAGATGTCTTATACAACTCAATCATCTCCTTTCTATCCTCCTTCATCTGTGCCATCATGGTTAACATCATCTGCTCCAATTTGGAGGAAGACTCTTGTGGTTCAACTTGATAACCTTGATCACAAGTGGAAGGCTCCTCCCAATATTGAGAATATGCATTTGAATTCAAGTATTCACGATTATAGTTAGAATGATCATAAGCTCCGCAACAATCACAATACGCAATATCACAATACCAATTCTCCATAAAAATAATGATGCAATGAATCAACTAAACAAATATATACAAATAAAAATTGAAATAGTCTTAACACGAATTATAAACGTATCAGAGTTGCCTTAGTTGCTCCCCGGCAACGGCGCCATTAACTTGACACTCCGAGATTTAACCCTCAGAATGGTACGGCAAGCGTACCGGTCGTCAAGTAGTATTCGGGGTTTAGTCCGAGATATCGTACCCAAGGGAGCAATTAGACAAGCACTTTAGTTAATTAATTCGCTAGTCAAGCTATTCCTATACTGGTGATTGGTTTGGTTTTGTAACATGTAAATTCATGCAAGTAACGAGATTATGTGAATGATCCGAAAATAAGCACAAAGTCACAGGATTGTAAATCAGAGATAAAAGGCGATCTAGGACTTTAACGGGGTTCGAATGTGATGAATGATTTAACGGGGTTCGGTATACATTTGCAACTAATATTATTCTAAGGGCAACGGGAATTCTCTAAGTATAGTCCTAACCATCTCTCGATCGTATTAGGACCCTAACATACTCGGTCCACCTAATTATCTCTAATCTAGGTGTAGAGCGGTATATAGCATTATATTCTATGAATTCCTCTAACTTTCAGGTTTTACTCCTATGGCTATTGCACTCGTGTCAGTCTAACCATACTCTGGCTTAGATTAAAACCCGAGCTATTTAATTCCTTTTTCCTCTTCCTAACCTCATTTCTCAATTGTTGGTTAACAAGATTAAATCATACATAAACGTGATCAAGGCAATGTAGCATTACGAACGGAATTAAATAAACGAAATCCTAATACTAGTTAACAAATGCATAACTCAACCAAGTTAATTCAACCCATCACATCTTCACCCCTAGCCCTAGATCATGAGAGTTTAGTTCATAGCACGAGAATAAGAACACATAGAGATGAATAAAACACTGAGATTCATATTAAACATTAAGAGTAATACCAATATCAAGTTTCAATGCAATTACACAAAACCTTGATGTTCTAATCTCTTGCTTCGATCTTCTCTCCAAGTTCTCCAAGCTCCAAAGTGTGTTTTTCTCCTCCAATTCGTGATCCCTCAATTTTGACCTAAATTCCCTTTTATATGACGGGTTAACTCTGATAAAAATTAGGAAACGCAGTTGGAAATCGCGTTTTTGACGCTTGCACGGTCGCTTGCACGCCGTGCAAGAAAATGGTGCAGATTCTTGACTCCTCTGTTCTGAGTGCACCAGTTTGTTGCACGGCGTGCAACAAATTGGTGCATGTTGCTGACACTTCTGCCCAACTTCCAAATTCGCTCCGTTTCATTCCCGAATTGCCCTTTTTTGCTCCGAAAACTTGGTGAACCCTGAAACAAGACCAAATACACAATACGAGAGTAAAATGCATCATTTCATATTAACTCGGGACTAAAAAGAGCATAAATGTGGGCTAATGACATCTAAAATAGATGTATTTTATGTCCACATCAACACCCCACACTTAAGCTTTTCTCGCCCCGAGAAAATTAAACTAACAAAGCAGTAAGATATGTCCCGGTTAAACCCCGAGGTTCACCCCGATAGGAGGAGTCCGGGCCTCCTTTATTCAAACATGGTAAAATAAAGATGCACGTGCAATGCATGATCCTATTACTAATGCAACCTATGACTCAACTATATGATGCATGCAAAAGTTCACGAAAAGTTGGTGATTTACGATCCCAAGCACACAAATTGATCGAAAGGGTTTTCTCAAAGTTATCACATGCTAAAAATTCTTGCACGGCTCAAAATAATGCATAAACCGATGAACATACTGCATGTGAAGAGACTTGCAATAAAGCCTACTCAATTTAGTTTACAAACCTTCTGTTAACTTTGACAGGTGTTCCTCTTTTCCCTATACACAGTTCTTAGAGATTCATAAGCAAGCATTTTCAATCCCCTCTCCACTAATTATAAGGAATATAGGCAATCACGAATCACACAGGGCTTTAATTAGGCTTGTAATGATCGGCTAGGTATAGGGTATGGTAAGGTATATGAAAAGAAGCTCAACATATACATCTTGGCAAACATGCTTCAACTCACATCCCAACAGTGTATCTCTCGACCCATAACCCCCCACTTGTGCACTAAATACCATTTTCACTTCTCTACACCCTTATGTATATATATTTGTTTCAATGACTTCTCTTGCCTTTTCTTTCTACTCGTGCTAATTTTCAGCCTTACCCCTCACTTTTTTTTTTTTTTTGCACAGAAGAGAGCTTTTTTTTTTCTCTTATCTTTTAGAGGGAAGGCTGAGAGCACAAATATTACAATATACCCGGCACATTAAACAAAATACTTATTTCTCCAGTCATTTAAATCTCATTCCCAACCACCAACCACAATATCCACACTCAAGAAGCACCTACGCCAAGAAGTATGGGTTCAAATAAAACTGAGGATATTTAAATGAAATGAAGGGCACATGGTGCAGATTCTTGACTCCTCTGTTCTGAGTGCACCAGTTTGTTGCACGGCGTGCAACAAATTGGTGCATGTTGCTGACACTTCTGCCCAACTTCCAAATTCGCTCCGTTTCATTCCCGAATTGCCCTTTTTTGCTCCGAAAACTTGGTGAACCCTGAAACAAGACCAAATACACAATACGAGAGTAAAATGCACCATTTCATATTAACTCGGGACTAAAAAGAGCATAAATGTGGGCTAATGACATCTAAAATAGATGTATTTTATGTCCACATCACCTACCTTTGGCTAAATGCCAGTACGAGATTCTACCATTCTTGTTATTGTACGTCGTTCGTTCGACTAGGTGTTGGTAGAGTTCGTGGTTGTACGAAACCGTACACCGAGTTGGAAAACCGTAGTATCGCAGATACATTAACGTAGACGAAGCGACTTGTAAGATGGTTTTGTCAGAAGTGTGAACTTATTTCGACGATAAGAGAATTATAACAAATTGGTTAACTTTTGTGATCGACCGTAGTTGAGAATGGTTATTTCTCCTTGTTATAGGATCGTGATACTTGTTGAGTGGTTGAATCTTTATCGGGTTGAGAATCTTGAACGGTTTTACCAGGTGTGACCTGTCGCTAGAATTTGGCAAGTATGCCGCACATCGGATAATGTGAGCTTCTAATGGTAGTACGTTTTGAGACGTGCCGACTTCCGAATAGAGTTCAATGCTTTGTTTATTCTCTTGTTTGAGGTACGCCTACCTTTCCACAAGGTGAGATGAAACGAACGTTTGTTCCAGATCCTTCGTTGTTAGTGAGGTCTTTTGTTTGTTGTTTGGAGTACGTATCACTCCCTTGGAAGTTGTTTGTAGCCGGTTTTGATTTGTTAGTACTGAGTTACGTTTTGTGTGGTTTCGACTTAGTTTGACCGAAAAGGGTTCCAGCAGGATACCTTTGACGACGGAATTTCCGGTGTGGGATATCGAGATCCTCACCTTAGTTTTCTTGGGTGTTTGGTTGTTGCTCGACTTGTGTTATTACTCGGTTTTCTTTAGTTAGTTAATCTTTGCGCGTGCTTTCGTAAAGTAGGGTGAGACGGTTTTTGTACCGCCAAGTTTGGCGTTTGAGGAAATAGCGTGATCAAGTGAAGCGCGTTTAAGTGACGGTTGCGTAAATTCGGAAACGGTTAAAAGACCGTGTAGAGCCGACAAAAGAATTATGCAATTAGGAGACGCCGACCTGTGGAGGTTACAGTCGGTTAACGCGTATTACTGGAAGTGAGCCTAAGAAGGACCTTTAGCGGTTCGACCGCGTCGGAGGCAAGTTGGCCCCGCAGCTTATCGAACCTTTTTGGAGATCTTCATGAAGGGCTAGAGTCGTCGTCTAGCAGTCTCCGTGTGTTCCCAAACTGCGGGAGTACACCGCGGATCCCTCGCTTGGGAGTCTTGAGCAGGACGTTTCCTGAGATAGGATCAAGAGGAGCGCGTGCGTTTTAAATTTCGAGGACGAAATTCTTTTAAGGGGGGTAGACTGTAAAACCCCGCCCTTTCAAAAAGGTTATTATTCGAAATAGGGAAACGTAGGGGTGGATTTTTGCAATGAGAGATTTTGAGAAGAGAAAAATAAAAATAAAAAAAAGGGAAGGGAGAAAAGCAAAGTGGGCTGGACTTGGACATGGACCGAACTGGGCCATTTAGACACTCGGCCGACCCAATTCAGCTGATGCAAAGCCTGGCCCAACAAGGGCAAGCTATATTTTGGAGCAAACCCTAGCTAAGGGTTACTGTTCATTGTCCCTTCCTCTTTCTCTCTCACTCTCTCTCTGCGCGAAATCCGACCAGCACTGGCCGCCGCTTCTCCCGTCCCCGATCTCTCGTCCTCCTCTCTTCGTGCAACGGAAGCGACCTGACCCTCTTACCCAGCTTCCCTCGAGTCTCCTTCTCCGTTCGTAAGACGAGTTCTCGAGCAAACTCGATCCGGCGCCGGAGACCCCTCGTATCGGGTTTGTTCTCTCCGGGCCAGCAACGAGCCGTCCCTCACCTGTTTCCCTCTCCCTCGAATCGACAGGTTCCGCTTCTCCCCGAGCTCGATTCGAGGGTTTTGCTCTCAGAACCACCGTCGACGAGCAAGGGCTCACCGGATCTACATTTGAAACGAGCCGGGGCTGCACCAGAACCACGCCGTCGTGCGTCCCGATCTCGCCAAGAGTTCTGGCGTCCTCTCAGCCTCCGTTTCCTTCCCTCACGGTCTCACCTGACACCGTAGACGACGGCCGGCGAAGCCGTCTCTCGCTGGAGCTGAGCCAGCTCGAGGACGAAGCCTGAGCAGGCTTTTGGGCTTGGATGGTTGGGCCAGAGTGACGGGAGTGGGCCGAGACTCTAGTCTGGATCAGACAGACCTTGGGCCAGGCCCAGGACCGGACGGGTCTGGTTCTTGGACCGGGTCTGGACCAGGCCTGGGTCGGGTCTGGATCCGGGTCGGATCCGGGTCAACCCGGTTCGGAGAAAATACTTTTAAAATCAGATTTAATAAATTGATTTAATTTAATTCAAGGTGAGTTTTTAAAGGACTTTTTGGTCAAATCAGTGGACCCTTGGACAATTACTGGTTCTGATTAGACGTTTTATTTGTCAAACCTAGACATGACTTCGCCCGAGATTAAGGGCTTGGACCGAGCTAGAAGAACGAAGATCACGCAAGAACCCGTGTGAAGAACAGAGTTGTGATCACTCGCGCTTTTCATCAGAGTTTTATTAGAGGAAGACCGCAAGGTAGGGAAAATCTTAATTGTTTAATTAACGCTTAGTATGCATGATTAGGATAATAAAATCGGAAAAGTCCTAGCATTGCATATAGGATGCGAATAACTAGAATAATCGTCTTTCAATTACTAATAAATGGATGAGTCTAGTATGCATGTTTAGGACGATGACAATTATTGAAGTGTGCTTTCAATACTTGGGAAATTGATTTACTGGTAGAGAGGCTGTGAAGAGCTCTCAGATTAGTTGTGTGCTAGGATCACATGCTTGATTGATAGTTATTAGGTTAACTTAAGAGTCTAATGAAACTAGATTAGCTTCTCGTATCGAATGACTATTTGTTCGTTCACATGATGATTGATTGGTTGAATGCATGCTTGGTTAATTGAGTGTTTATGTTGATATAATTGTTGGTTGAACGGATGATCGAGTATGACTGGTTGTGCCAAAGGGGTGCAATCAGGTGATCGATGTACCGATGGTTGGTAACAGGTAAGCGTACGGTAAGTATGAAATGGTGTTGGTTGTCTTGGTTGTGATGAAAGTGTGTTCCGACGTGTGTTGCTTGACAGATGAATGAAATGCTTGTTCCTTTATTCTTATTCTTGTATGTATGTTCGTTTATTGGTTTGTCTGTTCGTTTGCTTGGTTTGGTACTACACCGGGGGGGGGGGGGGGGGGGGGGGGGGTAATCCGGTGCCGATGAGGTGGTTGGAGTTGGAAAGATACAGTGAGTTAATGACTGAGTTTAGAGCCTGAGGGTATTGGTTACTAGATATTATAAGAGTTGAGTATTGGCAGATCCTGCGGGATATTCTTTGGTTACTGGATATTATAAGAGTTGAGTATTGGCAGATCCTGCGGGATAGTCTTTGGTTACTGGATATTATGAGAGTTGAGTATTGGCAGATCCTGCGGGACATTCATTGGTTATTGGGCCTGCGGGCATTTGGTTATTGGACCCTGCGGGGCATTGGTTATTGGGCATGCAGGCATTTGGTTATTGGACCCTGCGGGGCATTGGTTATTGGGCCTGCAGGCATTTGGTTATTGGACCCTGCGGGGCATTGGTTATTGGCCCTGCGGGCAATTGGACAGTTTACCCTGCGGGAAAAGGATTACTTATGGTTTCACCCCAAGGAATTGCATCCCAGTGGGTGCACTACTTGGTCCCCCATGACATATGGTCCTTAGGTGGCATTTCCGAATTAGTGTCGGTGCCTTGATGCATGTACCTCCTCTGGACCGAGGGAAAATCTGATGTGATGTGGGAACTCTGGTGGATCGGATTATGGGAACCGAAGTGATCCCAGAATGTATCCACGGATCGGAGGCTTGAGAAAGCAAGTGGTTGGCAAGATACTGATAATTCCCAGTTTACTTTTATTGTCCCTTTAAAGTAATTATTCTAAACTTATTTATGTCACTGTCACTTGGATACTATGACGTTGTTGTAACTATTTCTGATTCTTTATCACTTCCTTATTTTTTTATATTGTTCCGTTGTTCGGTTTACATTTGTAAGAAGTTTATCTTTAACGTAAGGGTTGAGTTATTAAGGTTTTTCCTACTGAGCGTAAGCTCATCCCCTTTGGTTTCTAACTGTTTTACAGCAGTACCGGTTGTCGAGGGAAGTCAAGGCTCGGGAGCTTTTGGACTTCTTTGGGTTTACTAGAGTTATGTTGGTCTCATGTATTGAACATCCTTTATTTGACCATCTTTTTGAGCTGTGACTCACGATGTTTTTAAACTATTTATTTATGTGTCGATTTTGACGGAGTTCGTATGAGATTTTGGAACTTTTATCTATCGTTTATGATTTCTTTTTATTTCAACTCAGGTCACGTCTCGAGTCCGGTCAAAACGGATTTGGGGCGTGACACTCCTTCTTCCCACGCTTCTTCCCCACATGATCCTTCTTCCCTCGCTTATATCTTGAGCCCGGAACCGAGGTTCCGTTGATACCCTGCATAGCATTCACCTTATGTCAATGGTCATTGCAATTCTTGCAAGTGAGAATTGGGTCATATAGTTTCCTCGTTTGTTTGACCTCCACCCCGACTTGAGTCTAGTATGGTTTGGTCTTTTTCGACTTCCCTCCGATTCTTCTAACAAGAATTTTGAGCCACGTCTTTGTCAACCGTCCCTCCTCATCAATGCTCCATTTGATCCGCGGAGGTGTAGATGATGTTGATTTCGTCGTCCGAATCTTCGATGGGCTTGGACGAAGCTGATTGAGAAGGTTGCTCCAGGTTGAATTGCGGGGCTGATTGGATGGGTTGGATGAGCAAGCGTAAGAATTGGATTTGATTGTGAAGCTCTTCTTCATTCACAGGTTCGCTCAACTCCATATCTTCGAGGAGTAATTCATAGTCGTTGGTGTTAGGCATGGAAAGAAGCTTGTAGAGATGGAAGGATTTTGTAGAAAAGAAGAGGTGTGGTTTTGCTTTAAGGTAGATAGTGATTTATAGGAAATTAAGTTTTTTTAAAGAACTAGTGGGACACGTGTCGCCGCGCTATTGGGCCGACAACTAGCAATTGGGCGCTGCCACGCTGATGCGCATCATTGCAGGATCTTGCGGCGAGCCGCGCTACAGCGCAGTCCTGCAACGCCTCCTGGGCCGTGGACTCATGGCAGGAGGCATGACAAGGCATGCCACAACTACCTTGCAGCGATCCGTTGGAGGTGCTCTTAGAGCATGTACAATGACGAGACTCACTAAGGGACTTAGGTTCGGGACTCATATGCTGATTGTGCACAAAAGAGAGTTTGAACCCCTTAATTTAAATTGTGTTCCACAATGGTAAGACTCACTAAGGGGCTCATGTTCTGAATGAATGTTGACTAGATGTTGGGTTTTTGTTCGTTTTCTCGATTCGAAGTGTAAATCAATATATTTTTTGTGATCAGAGACATTAAATAAGTTATTTAGAACAATATAAACCTAATGACTATAATTTCCAAATTATGGACACCATTTGCACAAAATCGGGTTTAGATTTATTAACAATCAAATTAAAATTTAATAAATATTAAAATTGGTAGGACACGTGGCGCATTCTGGTTAGTTGGTCGCGACTCGCAGTTTAGTGGATCGCGAGTCGCACGCTATTATATCCACAATGGTGCGAGTCGCGACTCACTAAACACAAATCGCTTTTTATGGATCGTGTATATAAATCGCTTGTTATACATGCTCTTAATCATTTTTTTTGAAACGGGAAAGAAGTAGTATTACGATAAAATCGTGCTTACAAGGAGGGACCTAACAGTCCCGGATACCAGCTTTTGTCCCAACCGCCCGTAGCCCGTCGGGCGCACATGGTTCCATACATATAGTGCGCTTTGATTCGCGGATCCAAACTTAGGAGTTCCTCGATCCAACGTTACAAAAAAATAATAAACCAAATTCCTAAACTTATTGAGCCACATAATTATTCGAACTAAAACAACGAAACCTACTGGAGAATTTGTCTTTAGTGCAGAATTCCCGAGATCTCCATGCTGCAAAAACTTGTTCGGGGTTGAGAGTCCCGAAGTTGGGTGCCTGTGAAGTAGGTCCCGAACTCCCGTTCCTCCTCCCGGATCCCAGATCCATCTAGGAAGCAGGCTCATGCCGGCGAGGGGTGACCCTGGGGCGGTAGGCCACTGCAGATGGAAGACGGTGCGTGGAGCCCGTATGCCGAAAGCGTCAGGGGGGCCACAGTGGCTATTGGCTCGAGGGCGGGACCGGTCCGACGACGCATGATCGGTAGCGCGAAGCGAGGGAGAGGCCGTGGCACGGATTGAACGAATGGCGGCGACCTTCGGAGGTAGTCCGTCTGCAAAAAGACAAGAAAAAAAAAACCCGACTCCGATCAAAAAAACGGCATCGATAGAATTGACCTCAGAAGAGGTGTGTGGAGAGCTTTGGAAGCAGGGGCTTCGATTGGACCCCGAAGGATAGTGGAAAGCTTTGGAGTAGGGGCTTCAATGATGGAAAATGGTAGCTGCCATAGAAGAAGAGGGGCGGGGAAATGGGGTCTGCACACAAAGGGGCTCGCTAGCTGATGAAATAGGGATGTTTTTAAATTGAAGGAGAAATTTATAAAATAGTCGATATGGGTGCGGAGGTCTAGTCTAGCTTTTTGCTCTTAATCATATTAATGATGGCTCTAATTAAAAAACAAATATACTTCCTCTATTTCAGATTAGATATAAGTTATATAATAGATTATAGTATGCTGTAAGTTTGCAGTGGGTAAATTGTAAGAAAAATTTGTGGATAATTAAAGCTATGAGCGTGGTTTTCGTAATACTTACTCCTAAAAAAAGAAATTACAAGTTTTTTCGGTTGAGAAAAATTACAGTTGTTGATCGTTAACGGTGAGCTTACTCCGATACTCTCATAAATCTCTCTCTTTCTTCCTCTCTGCATTCGAAGCACAAGCAGCCGGTGAAGAAGGCATTTTGATCGGTGAGTCCTCCCTCCGTTCCATTTTCTCTTTTCTCCGTTTCTGCCGATTTGATTGACCTCAATCTGTACAATTTTTGGATCAGAAACATCCTCAACGTGTAAGATTGAATGATAAATACATGTGAATCATTTTCAACCTGTTCGATTTCCGGAAAAAAAAACTGAGGAAAATGTAAGTACATAGTGCTTCAGATCTTCTCCATTCGAATCATAAGAAGGCAAAAGAATTTGCGCAAAGCAAATGAGATGGTTGGAATAACCACCGGCTGAGTGGATGTTTTTGTTATGTATTTGCAAATCAATGCCTTTTCTTCTGAATCATTTCGTTTCTTTTATTTTCTCCGAAACCAAACGGACCGTTGGCTCCTCAGTTCTGCAATCTGCGCTATAAGCGCTTCATTTTACTTTGTTGCATCTTAATTCAGTTTCTAGGGTTTGTTCTAGATCTTGGATTCTGGAGGAATAGGTTTGATCCGTTTATACGGATGCAAACAGGAATAACTTGGAATTTTGTGATAGCTAGTGGATTTGAGATTAAGGTCTAAATTTTCTTTTTTTTTAGGATTTTGGGATGCATTGTTATGACTGTGAGGTTGGCTGCAAAATCGTTATAGTTAATTTTAACAATGAAATTTCCTTATAGTTGATTCGACTTATTTCCTAAAGTACTTTATCATTTCCAAAATTGTTGGTTCCTCAATACACTTCTTGCAGTTGCAATTTAATGGTAAATAAAAATAAATTAATGGTAATCCATACTACCAGTTGTATCTTTAGACTTTAGTTATGCCTGGAGATAAATTCTGTATGTTTTACCTTCTATACTTGTCTTGGAAAGATATTGACATGCTATATGGTTTTATGATTATTGTCAGTATCACAATGTCCAAAGTAGATGAGCCACTATATCCTATCGCCGTTTTGATAGATGAGCTGAAAAATGATGACATTCAGCTGCGTTTGAACTCAATTCGTCGACTTTCAACGATTGCACGTGCACTTGGCGAGGACCGAACCAGAAAGGAGTTGATCCCATTTCTAAGTGAAAATAATGACGACGATGATGAGGTTCTTCTTGCAATGGCGGAAGAGTTGGGAGTTTTTATTCCTTATGTCGGGGGGGTGGAGCATGCCCATGTTCTGCTTCCTCCTTTGGAGACCCTTTGCACTGTGGAGGAAACCTGTGTCAGGGACAAAGCTGTGGAGTCGTTGTGTCGAATTGGTTCTCAGATGAGGGAGAGTGATCTGGTTGACTGGTTTATACCACTGGTGAAGGTTAGATTCTTGGTCTGCGTTGCTCCGGTTTATATTTTTGGTCTTGCTTCTTCTAATGGTATTATGAGGTAGAACTGCAGTTTAAAACAATTTTCATCATTCAGGTCTTGTATTCACAATAGTATTTTCGTGGAATTAGAAAATAGGTGTCTAAATATATTCTTAAATTATCAGTGGGGTAAAAGTTTTGTACATTTTCTAAAAATTTGATAAGCTAAAGGAACTAAGCTGATGCTTATCATAATTAATAATTCGAGCAAATGAAAACTTGTATATCTTCCGTAAGAATATAGCTTTGCTTTAGAACTTCTGCACAATCTTCGTCTTTCAGTGTATTTTATGGTGACTTTTTTTGGAAGTGTGTATATATGGTGAATATTAGTTTTGATGTTGTTAATTTATTTGTTATGTGTTAACTTTTTCTGTGGAACTCTTGATGTCCCTAATTTTTTCAGAGATTGTCTGCTGGTGAATGGTTTACAGCTCGAGTGTCTGCATGTGGTCTGTTTCACATTGCCTACCGAAGTGCCTCAGAGACGTTGAAGACTGAACTGCGGTCTATATACAGTCAATTGTGCCAGGATGACATGCCTATGGTCAGGAGATCTGCGGCATCTAATCTGGGGAAGTATGCTGGAACTGTTGAGTCATCGCATGTGAAGACTGGCATCATGTCAATATTTGAGGATCTTACTCATGATGGTAATTCAAAACTCATTATGATAGATATCTAATTCCCCCCTAATAAATCTTGTTTGCTTTGAAGATGGCGAGAAGTGACTGTAAGGTTGTCATCTTGTAACTTATACGAATTCTGCCTACCCCGGGCGGCCCTTTTATTAATTTCATTCGATTTGAGTAGTCAGATTTAACTATTTAAAACTGACATTCGTTCTTCAATCTGGAAATTGCTACCTAACTTAGTATGCTCGTGTTTGGTGTTTAACTGTATGGGTTTTCTGCTGCATAGATAACCATATTTGATAGTTTATATTAAATATAGGTTATGATCCGAAGATGTATCTTTCATTGTTTAGATCAGGAAAAAAAATATTTATCATTTATGAGACTTGACTGATGAAACTCAACACAGAATTTTTATTTACTTACTTTTCACACACATTATATGTTTATACTTCAGTGTATTTTTAAAGTCTTACTTATTTTGAATTTGAATGTAAGCTAACTAGACCTTTCTTGTCAGATCAAGATTCTGTTCGGTTATTGGCCGTTGAGGGTTGTGCAGCACTTGGGAAGTTGTTGGAGCCCTCAGATTGTGTTGCACATATTCTTCCTGTTATTGTTAACTTCTCTCAGGTACATGCATAGGCAGTTGGTGTTAAATTCTGTTTTTTATTTTATTTTGCATGGTCTTTTGAATGTTTTGCTGACTCACGATTGCATTCTTTTACTATTGATCGTCATGTTTTAAGATTTTTTCTAGAAATATCTTTTTCTTCTACAAATAAATTGTTCTGGACAAACCATCACAAAAAATCATAGAGAAAGGAGGGGATAAGTAGAACTAAAGAAGATCGTTACTTCTGATGGTTTATAAATAAATAAATAAAATAAAAAGAGAGGCAGAGGAGGTAGATAAGATAAGATGGGATATATGTGGGCAATTTCAAAACAATGATGGGGATGTACTTTCCTTTTACTTGGTTGAACCAACTTCTAACTTCCAAACTGGAGAATTAAAATAACTTTTGCATGTGAGATGGATTATCACACACACCCTAACTTGTAGGCCAAATCAAACCAAACTCTAAAACCGTGTAAAAATTTATAGACATGATAACACGGAGATGACCCATGTGTAAACGTCCAGTTGTACGCATGAGATGGGTGTTGAGATTCTAATCCCACATCTAATGAATATATCGAAAAGGAGGCATATATACCCAACCCAACTAATAAGGTTGGATTTTTACTTTTGGAGTCTGACATGATATATGTAGCCCGACCTAAGAATTGACGTGTTAAACTTACTCCAACCCCAAAGCTTAAGCTATTAGGTGGAGGGTCCAAATAGTATATAAAGTGTTCTCTTAATCCACATTATTTCTTCAATAGGGGACGCTTCAAAACTCCCACACAAGTGCAGGTTGGATAAAACAAATGGCCTTGCACGTGGACGATGCACAAACGGGTCACAAGCCCAATTCCAAATCAAGCTACACTACTTTGTTTAAACTTACTCCAACCCAAAGCTTAGTCTAGTAAGTGGTCTTTTCGCTCTGGAAGATTATGGGTTTATTAACGATGTTGTTTGGTTTGTAGGAAGGTAGGGCCTATTTAACTGTAGTAAAATCATTTTCATGTAAGTTTCCTACTGCTTCATTGCCAGAACAGCGTGGTTGGCATTATGATTTTATATCCCTCGTTATACACCTGGTCTTGACCATAACTAACAAGAAGTTCTTGTTGTATGGGTAGGACAGGAAAGTTTAAGAACTTATTGAGCACGAGATATCGTATTGATTTATGCTGCCTTTGGAGAATGTTATATGTTATTTGATGTTTGGATTATGCTACCCACTCATTGAGTCTTTGTCATATTTTTGGCATGTTGAGAAATACTAGCGCCTTCAACCTTGTACTTATTTTCCTGCTACTATGATCTCTTATGCGTTCTTTGTTTCCTCTGAGCAGGATAAGTCTTGGCGTGTGCGCTACATGGTTGCAAATCAGCTGTATGAGCTTTGTGAAGCTGTGGGCCCTGAGCCTACTAGGTATTTGGATGATGTGCAGCTGTCAAAATTTGCAATTATACTGCTGTATCTTGAGAATTTTCTAATTTGCTTAGTTCTAACCGTCTGTTATGGGCCGTACGGACCGGTACAAGGTGGGATAAGCCCACCACTAATTGTGGCCGGCCAAGGGTTGGTGTGGGGATTTGATTTTCTTTTTTATTAATATCTTTTAGTTAATGAATTGTATTAGGATTTGGAAAGTTGGGATTTAGGTAACCTAGTTTATTACTTAAAGTTGCATTAGGACTTGGGCTCCAAGTAACCTCCTTGGCTATATATACCAAGAGAGTAGAATGAAATAAAGAGACTTGAGAATTAAATAAATACTTTGGTCTCTACGAGGTCTTCGAGTTCTCTCTATAATGAGCTCGTATCACGAGGTCTTCGGGTTCCCTTCTAACAAGCCCATATTCGGTTCTATAAGGCAATCCAGAATGCAGAACCATAACATATTGGTATCAGAGCCAAGCGTTATGGAACCACAGAAGTCACTGGTTGTAGATGATATGTCAAGTTACTCCGAGAAATTATGCTCACCATATTTTCACCACTGTCACATACAATCAAGTGATGCAAATTTAGGGGCTGGTTATTTGCTTGATATGTCTTTGGTATCTCTTTTGACATTGATTTGTGATATAATACTAGGACGGACTTGGTCCCTGCATATGTGAAGTTACTCCGAGATAATGAAGCTGAAGTACGCATAGCAGCTGCTGGCAAAGTAACCAAGTTTTGCCGGATTTTAAATGCAGAACTAGCAATTCAGCATATTCTTCCCTGTGTGAAGGTGTACATATTTGTGAAAAATCATTCTATTTGGGACCTTGACCATTTCCCGATATATGCTATCTTGTATCATAAATATTAAATTGGCTACAATATTTTGCAGGAATTGTCATCTGATTCTTCACAGCATGTCCGTTCTGCTTTGGCTTCCGTTATAATGGGAATGGCTCCAGTCCTGGGAAAGGTAAGAATGGTGTTCTGTTTCTGTGGGTTGTCTTGATATCCATTTACTGTTGTGTTTTAAACTGGCGCCTTTTATTATTATGTCATCATTTAGCAACATTTTCTCTAATAAAACCAATTGGTTAACATGTAATCTCTTTATATATTGAAGAAACAATCCATAACTGTAAGCTGCCGTATGTATTGCTGGTTCCAACTATTAGGGAAATGATAATAGACAACTTTTTTACTAAGATGGTGAGACTGGTGATTAGAAAAAGATAATGAGATGTATACTATTTTTTAGAGAACGCCTGCTTTTCTTGATTACCACCTAGTGTTTTTCATATGATGTAGTGGATTTGGCAAGCATATTGCTATTTTCTTTGCACTGCTGATTTTTTTTATTATCTTCTTAGCAGTGGAATCTGTTGGACCTGCTTGTAGATTATAAAAAGAACTGTGTTGGTTGCACCATTCTCATATATTTCATGTGTATGGTTACTGCAGGATGCAACAATTGAGCAGCTGCTTCCAATTTTTCTTTCCCTTTTGAAGGACGAGTTTCCTGATGTGCGCCTGAATATCATTAGCAAGCTTGATGAAGTGAATAAGGTTCTCAAAACTTGACAAGTCTTACCCCATTCTGATTGTTAAATCTGAAAACAATTTGTGCTTCTATTAGTAGTACTTGCTGCAATAAGGTTTCTCCAACTTGATGCTCTATTTTCTTCTTTGTAACTTATTTGTTTTAATGATGCCCCTTCTCTATTATTTTCCATCAAGTCATGCTGAAATAAGCTGTTCTTGTAGGTTATTGGAATCGATCTCTTGTCCCAATCCTTGTTACCAGCCATTGTTGAACTTGCTGAGGATAGACACTGGAGGGTTCGACTTGCAATAATAGAGTACATACCTCTCCTGGCAAGTCAGTTAGGTGTAGGGTTCTTTGATGATAAGCTTGAAGCTCTATGCATGCAGTGGCTACAGGATAAGGTTTGTGTTACATAATCTTGCACATCAAGAACTATTGCTGTTTCCTTTTATTTGGACTTGTAATGGAAGAGGCTCCAATCTGAGCAGAGGAGGGTTAATTAGAATAGATTCTTCTGAACTTGTAATTCCATCTATAAAGAAGTAGAAGAAAATAAATTTGCTTTACCCTTAGTTTATTGTTAAGCTGTCATTCTTTCAGATAGAGCAAATGAATTACTTATGCAAAATATAAGGAAGTTATATTCAGCTAATAACTATTTTCTCTACTGTTTTTGCCTATCGTTTATGTTTGATTTGTATTCTAGTGCACAAAGAACCAGCTGTGCAGTGAACCATTTTTGGGAATGACCAACTTTGGTTTTGTGTGCTTGTTGCAGGTTTGTTCAATTCGTGATGCTGCTGCTAACAATCTAAAACGCCTTGCAGAAGAATTTGGTCCAGAATGGGCAATGCAACATATAATTCCACAGGTTGGTTTAACAATCCACGATATAGAAATGCTACTTAATTTTCTCATTTTGTTTTTTTTTATAAATATCCACTGTTCAAAAGTTTCTTGCCTTCATCTTTAATTTCTCAGCTAGAGACCTTTTCTTTCTAAAGACATGAACTTGTTGTCTGAGCAGGTACTAGAGATGGCTACCAATCCTCACTATTTGTACCGGATGACTATTCTTCGGGCAATCTCTCTCCTAGCTCCTGTCATGGGCTCAGAGATAACATGTTCAAAGTTACTACCAGTGGTCATCAATGCAACAAAAGACAGGTACTTGCACTCTCAGTACATTATACATATGAATTGTTGATTCAACAAGCATCAAATATGTATCCTAGACTCCAGTTAGGAGATGATCTGAATTATATACCCACATTTGCAGAGTACCTAACATCAAGTTCAATGTTGCAAAGGTGCTTCAATCCATGATTCCCATAGTTGACCAATCTGTAAGTGGCTCATAATTGGTCATAATTTATTTTCATTTCCTAAACATTTTAATGTCTCATCTGCAACTGGTGCTATTTACTCAGGTGGTTGAGAAGACAATCCGTCCCAGCTTGGTTGATCTGAGCGAGGACCCAGATGTGGATGTTCGTTTCTTTGCACAACAAGCTCTGCAGTCAATTGACCATGCCAAGAAATCTAGCTAGATCCAGATGAGTCTGCATCCGATTGCTTCTATCTTCTTCAACTGAGGCAGTGATGTTTTTTCACTAACAAATAGGGGCATCTCTGGCATGCAAACAAGCATGTGTTTGTATGAGGAACCCTAAACATTTTTTTATGGGTTTATATATTTACACTTATTTTTTCCGCGAAGGCAGGAGAAACTATGGAGGTTAGGATGATTCTTTTCAGGTTGATTTAAGGTCTCTCTGTCTGCCTTCATACAACTAAAAGAAAGACTGAAGGCAGAGAGAAAAAAACTCATAAATAAATGATTTCATTGAATCTTCTTCTCTCTTTTTATTGTAATAGACCATGTTTTATTTCATGTCATAATTTTATGAACTTTATATTTGTCATCATGGTATACTATAGGGTTAATTGCTTAAAACTATCTTATATATTGTTCACGTGTGAAAAATTATCTTATGTATTGTTCAAGTGTTTAAATTATCCTATCTTTTGATCACGGCTGGTTGTTAGTTTTTTCAATGAAATTACTGCTTATATAAATTGTCCACGTGCGAAAATTATCCTTATGTATTGTCTATGTTCTTAATTTTCCATCCATTTTAACGAAGTATTCCAATATTTGATTCATTTTGACAGAGAAAAACTAATAAACAAATGATTCCAAAATTTGTTATCGAACGACCATAATCAAAAGAGAGGATAATTTAGACACCGGACAATACAACAAATTTTGTTTTCATAAAACAGTCAACATCAGTGGGCTCAATCTTTGTAATCAAATTAATTCAAGTTTGCTTCTAAATTACTTCAGACCTGAAAATTTTAGACAATCTTTTGTTAGCAGACTCAACTTTTCCAATGAAGTTTTTCAAATAGCTTTAATAAAAACTAAATGAAAAAGAGTAAGTTCACTCGGTGAAAAAGTGGTCCATTTCTTTTCGTTTGAACTTTAACGCGATCAATATTATTAGATGTCGGTAATAAAGATACACCAAAGTGGTTTAAGAACACAAGGTTTCTGCCACTCCCAAGCAGGGAAAGAACAAACCGTTTTGGTAAGTTAATGAGTTACTTTGTTCAATATGCGTTTTACGAAATCGAGTTACACTATCTCATGTTTTGTAAAAAGGGTTATACAGTCATGTATAACTAATCCTAGAGGGGAGGAGGATCTCCCTTTTCTGTTGTCATGACCTTCCAATCGAGCCTGATGTGAGTTCTCTAGCACGGACATTACTCCAGTTATTTCAACGCGTCCTGTATAGCACTGGCTTCCACCAAGCTTGGTAGTTTGGGGCCTAGGGCCGAAGTAGAACGAGCACCCATCAGTCTATCCCACTCGTCCCTATAGATAATGCGCGTACCCACTAACCCAATAAGAGCAAAGACGATTCCATTTTTATTCAAGACTGTTTTACATTTTAAGAGAAAACTTTCGATATACTTTTTCAATACAAACTTCAAGTTTTCTGTTGTCGGAATTTATGGTGACTTTAACTTTCAAGCAGAAGTTTCCAACTTGGACTCGTGACATTTCTACTACTGACATTAAACATAATTACGATCAAACAAAAACAAATCTAAAATAAATAAATAAAAAATTAAAAAAAATCATTGGCTCGGACCATGTGTATATATCCATTTGGTCTCACTTGAATTAAATAAATTAATAAATAGATTTGACAATAATGATTATAAAATCACTTCCATCCTTACATATGGAGTATTTTTGTTGGCATATTATTTAAATATGTCTTAGTAGAGGTCAATCATGGTGAGACGTCATCTTGATGTAAGAGAGATATTTACACTTCTTCATGTAGTTAGCTTTTACAAGCTATTTTCATGCATTGGTGGTTCTATATTTTTATCAGATTTGTATATCACATGTCATCACTTTTGAGCTATATGATGGAAAGAGAAAGTGCATTATATAAGGATGAGTTTGGTCCCTGAGCCCACACAACTCAGTACACTACACTACATATGTTCATAGTGAGCATTTCAGTTTTGGAGAGATACATCACCACAAGGGGAGTTGTGTAAGGGATTAGAAGTACAAACACGTCAAACTTTCACAAGCTTCACGGTTATGGCGAGAGGTTAGTCGATCTTTACGTTTTTGAACTTGTCAGTTTAGTATTGTTTTATTTTGTTGTTGAAAGCATGCTAGATCGCAAATATGGCCTTTTATTTGGTATCAGAGCATTGTTAAACCTTTGTCTATGGTGTGTTGTGAGTTTTGGCTGAATTTGCAAGTGTTTACCCACTTTTATTGATTGTATTTTATTTCGTTTGATGCTATAAACTTGTTAAGCACAAAATTCTGGAAATTTTGGTTTTTGAATCAACTAAAATGAAGTTGTATAGCAAAAGTTATAGCTAGAATAGTTCAAACCCAAGTTAATTGCTTATTATTTGTGTGCTTTAACCAACCGAGCTACATGCTATTTTGATTACTTTGTGCCTCTGTTTGTTTACATGCATGTTTGTTTTGTTTGCATGGTTATAAGAGCATGTACAACGGAAATGCTCGTATGTGAGACTTGTATGTAAGGCTTGATGCTGACTGGACAAAATAGTGGGACTCAGGACTCAAAATAGTGGGTGTTTTACAATGTGAGGCTTGTATAGGGTCTCGTACTGTGAGTGGACCAATCATTTTTAGTTAAATATGATTTTTCGTATTTAAAAAAAAATGATGCGTGGCACACGGCCATTAGCCGGCCTTTGTCGCGGGCCTTGGCCCGGCCCGCGTCCCACGGCCCGCAAAAATGCGAGCCGAGGTTGAGGGTCGGTCCGTTGTACATGCTCTAAACCTTTAGTTGTTGGAATTTAATCTATGTTGATAGATTAAATATTTATCCATTATTGTTCATGCAATTATTTTGATGCATGTTAGTGGTATAGTATTTACACATGATGTATATTAAATGTCTTAGTGATCCATATAAATTTTATTAATTGGGGTTTAGCCACAGCAACCCCAATTAAGTAATATATGAGGATTTCAGATCACATTTAGTAAATAAGACATTTATTACATTTAATTATTTTGTGCATAAATGTTAGCGATCCATGAAATTTAATTAAGGATCAATTATCAAAACTTACTCTTAAGAATTGGTCGCAAACACTACACTACCCAACATTTCAAATTGACAAATGCACTAACTTAAGTATTGGTCACGCGATTTTGTTAGTAAAAATAGACAGAATATTTTATTTTTCGTTAGACATGTGACCTCAAGTGTCATATAATGGATGGTAAAATGACATTTTATCCCTTAAGTATTTGACCTTTATACATTTTATAAGGAATAATACCGAGGGTACAATGTTAATTTTCTTTATAAAATGTATGTAGGTCAAATAATTAAAGAAAAACATCATTTTACCATCCATTATATGACACTTAAAGGAAAAACATCATCCTACGAAGACAAGCCCTCTTCTAGGGAGGCATTAGTGCCCTGATCTTGCCCACCAAGTCGGACTGTTGACACACGAGGACAGAGGGTATGGCCGGGGTGTATGGGGCCACCATCTCCATCTCCTCATCCTCCTCGAGGGAACGGGACAAGAGTCGGCCTGAAGCGGCGCCATGGAAGCCAACAGACTCGGTACGACCAAAGCCGTGGGAGACGAGGACCTGCCCACGGATTGAGTCGCCTTCCGGCCACTAGTCAGGTCAGACGGTGCGGTGAGTAGGGATGGGATGAGCGGAATTTAACCCTTGTTAGAAATCGAACGACCCATACCTCAAACTTTCATGGCCAACCTTAGGAGATCAATAGTCGGAGCTTTCCCACGTGTTGGATCCCGGCGTAGTGGAGGGATGAACTGAGGCACGACCTCAACACAGGGAATAGGAGCACGGGAAGCAGGAAGACCAAGAGAAGAGACTTCTAGAGGCTGTTGAGGAGAACAACAGGGGCGTTGCTTGCAGGCAAAGCAATGGCCGTAGCCCTCACCGATTGACCTCGGCGTAATTTTCTGGTAGGGAATGGTGCGGGGGGGCCTATCACGAAAGGGCACCAAGTCCGGAGAGAATGAAAACAGTGATGGTTCCACCGAATGAGAAGGAGGCGTAGAGGGAAGCCCACCTAGAGTTTGCTTCGGCTCCCTCCTGTGTTGGGCCTTTAAAGACGGAACCGCTTCAAGAGGACATATAGCGAGGGTTTCGAGGGAGAAGGTTGCACCGGAGACGCCATGACAGAGCCGATAGCTGCAGCAACAATGTCAGCAATTTTGTCGAAAAGGGTAGAGCTGGGGTTTACTCTCGAGACGCGAGAGAGATCCAGTATAGGACAAACCTTGTTCGTTCCCATTCTCTACTTTCTTAGTTGAGGACTGAGGAGATGTATATGTATATGTAGGCATATACAGTTGCCAATAAAACGTAGAAATAACTATTCAATATAAAAGGAGATACTCGTTTGATAGATCGTTGTCAAGTGTAAAGGATCAAGTTCAGAGAAGAAGGAACAATCACTATCAAATGGATATATAATTGAAAATCTGCAATTGAGAGATGGGAAGTCCCGTTTGCCCTTCTGCACGTCAAAATACAATACATGGCTTTAAATTTTGAAAGAGAGTTACCGAAGATCTCATCCATGAACACAACATATATACCATTATTACATCATTTCCTACTGTCAAACTATACATACAAAATAACGTGCTTTGTCGCCTTAGGTTTGGTTGATACTTGATATTACCACCACCCACCTTCTTGCCCAGTTCGGCTTCCAGAAGCTCCATCCTTTTCACTAACGAAACTACCGTCATTATTAATTAATGATAGATGTCAGTGAGATTTGCAATACTAGACAGACAAATAAGTAAAATCACAACAATTACATGGTTCACCAATAACTAAACCAGGTATGTCAACGTATTAAAAACCAAACACGCCTATTGAGAGATTTAAAATTAAACTTAAAACGGATTAGTATTTGTACTAATTTCAACACACAATAGGATACTGAGTTAGGTCCAAAAAAACAAAACTCAACTAGATCATGCACTATTTGGGTGGTTGCCACTTGCCACTGTATCATCTTTTCTCAAGAGGGCACTCTTGCAAATTCCTTATTCAAGAAATATTTTAAAAAATGCTTGTTTATCTATGCAGTCAACGTTAATTGTCAAATCTTTTGGGAAGATCGCTTCGATGATTTTCTTATCAACGTTTATTCAAAATATATTAAATAAAATTGGTTGTTTATATATGCAATTCTGCATCTCAAGTTATATTCAACAACAATTATCGTAAAATCTAGAGATATTTATTTGTTACAATTCATGAGTAACGCTCTTGGAACTCTCTCAATTTCTAACAAAACACACACATATATATAGAGTGTGTGTGTTGGGGATTCTCCAACATATATTTATAGAGTTGGTTAATTTGGCTGACCACGCAAGAACTGTATATATGGTAAGTAAGCTTTTACAACATACCTAACAGTTTGGTTGGTGGCACGAAAATTATAATGCATACCATCCAACCCATTTCTTGACTTTCCTATTTCTTTTCCCAATCCCTTAACGATGTACATTATAATCATGTACCACCACCTTTTTCAAGTGGAGACGGATGCCGACATATCGGTTTAGTCCGTATATATCGGAAATAGATACGAACGGAGTAGACGACATTGGTAAAAATACGGCTAAACAACTCTGAGAACTCAGAGCGTGGGGCTGATCAGTCGACAGCTCCATTTTGGGACGTCATCCACCGTGAGATGGTCCAAGCGAAGATCCAAATATATGGACGGGATCGGACGGCGAAGAAATGCAAGCAACATTGAAGCGTAACAAATCGAAAGGTTAAGATGTTCCATGGTTGTTGGTCTAAATTTGTAAGACCCGCTTACGGTCGAACCGGTGACTCCGGAAGTCATTCGGGACTTTTCCGGAAACCAAACGAAGTAGCCATTATCACGGTTGGCTTCAGGGGAGAAAACCCTTTCGTTTGAGTATAATATTGGATAAAGTCAATTTTGATCAAAACGAGACTTTATATCGACTAAAGCTTCAATGTTAAAGGTGCTGGAAATTATGTTGGAAATTTAAATGACCTAGGTGGACACATGTCTCTTTGTGGTTGAAGGAGGGAAAAGTGAGTAGTCCTTGACCATTTTACCCTCCCAAAAGCTTCTACATGGGTTTCTAGCTCAAGGGCTTTTGGTCATTTACTACATCTAGGTATTATATTGGATTGGAGAAGCAATTTCAACTCATTTGTGTGAGTGTAGCCGAAATTGAGAGGAGAAGCATAGGAGAAGAGCTCTCATGGAAGCTTGAAGGAAAATCAAAGAAGAAGGAACCATTTGGAGTCTTCCTCTAGCCACCCACCCTCAAAAGCACTAGCATCTTCTTCATCTCCACATCCTAGAGGTAATGGAACTCTCTAATCCTCATTTCTCTTCATCTATTTTCATGGGTTTTGGGTGAAAGTTGTTAGATGGTGTTGGGTTTGAGTAGAAATGATGGGAGATGGTGTTGATGAAGAGAGTGGTTAAGTTTTTGTTGAGAAATCAATAGTTGTTGGAGATTTTGAAGTGGGCTTGATTTGATGAATCTTTGGAAACTTGTTTGTGTGTTGATTCCTACCATGGGTAGAGGAGTATTGAAGGATTTGGACTGTTTTGGGAGTTGGAAGGGGTAAATTTCTGGGTTTGAAGGTGGTTTTTCGGAGTTTTGGAGCTGGAGGTTGAAGAAAGGCGAAACTGCCCTGGTGCACCACGGATCCGTGACGGATCCCGTGACGGGCGACGTCACGGCTCCGTGACGGTAACCGTGAGGGTTAACGTCACAGATCCGTGACCAGGTCCGTGACCGACCAGGGTGAGGGTTTCTTGTGGATTTTGCACCTTGGTTTTGAGCTGAACTTTGGAAGGGTTGTGGGTGTCTTTCTTGCTGTTTAAGTGGAACCTAACTAGCGTTTCTTTGTGTCCAAGACTTTGGGGTTCGAGCTAGAGGAGCAAGGATCACGCCGGGACTCGAAGGAAGAGCGAAGTGGTGATCACCGGGCTTCATCAAAGCGTTGAAGAGGAGGACCGTGAGGTAGGTAAAGCCTTAACCTCTCGTTTATGATGCTTAGTATGCATGCGAGGTTAATAAAATTGGAAAAGGTCCTAGATATGCATATAGGATGCGAATAACTAGCTTAATCGTCTTTCAATTGCTAATAACCGGAAGAGTCTAGTGGTGACCGATTAGGATGTCAATCACTAGTGTATTTCGCTTTCAATACTTGGGATATGATTGTCTGGTAGAGGAGCCTTGGCAAAGCCCTCGGATTAGTTGCGTGTTAGGATCACATGCTTGGTTGTTGATTGCTTAGTGGATAGGCTAAAGAGTCTAATGGAACTAGTGGAATTACATGTTTGAATGCTCTTTTGAAGGCTTTATGATTGGTTGTTTAAACTGGTACTTGCTCGTTGATTGTATTCGAATGATTACTTGATTTACTTGAATGGTTGTTTGGAGCATCGAGTATGACTGGTTGTACCGAGCGGTGCAATCAGGTGATCGATGCCCCGGTGGTTCGAAACTGGTAAGTGAACGGTAAGTTGGAATTGTGTGATTGGTGTGAAATGATCTAGTGATTCATGTGCTGTGTACTATGGGGAATTGGTGATGTGTGAGCTTTGTGTGTTAGTGGTTTAATGGTGGTTGGATTGGATGGCGTCGAGTTTCGGTTGAGCGTGTTGCTAAGTTGCTATTGGATTATGGTTGATACGTTATGGCACCTACACCGTTGAGGAGTCCGGTGTAGGGTGAGATAGAGTTTATTGTTGTTACGGTATGGCACCTACACCGTTGAGGAGTCCGATGTAGGGTGAGATAGAGTTTGTTGTTGTTACGGTATGGTACCTACACCGTTGAGGAGTCCGGTGTAGGATGATATATTGGTTATTCATTAAATTTCCCACGTGTGCGCTCCTATGGGAGTATGGCCCTGGGTTCCCGATGACATAAAATCCTTTGGAGACGTTTCTGAGAATCCCGACGATAAGCGCCTCGAAGGGTTGTTTCCGGTCGCCTCAATGTTATGCGTCTCCTCTGGATTTGAGGGAGAATCCGAGAGGACATATCATGTGGATCGGAGGGTGGAGACTTCATGTGCCACGGCATTGACTGGTTTACTTATTACCCATATTTGTTAAGTTATATTCTGTTAACTTTATTGTTGATCTTGTTGGAGTTAAGGTTTACCTTGTTATGCGTTTTCCCTACTGAGCGTAAGCTCACCCCTGTGAGTTCATTGTTGTGTTTACAGGCTTAATTGAGGAGTAGAGGCTCGGGAGCTTCTCGGTGTGGGTGTCCGTAGAGACTTCACCTTTGTTTCTTTTTGTTTAAGAACAGATTTCGTAGAAGTTTATTATTACACCCCTAGAGGGTTATTTATGTTCGAACTACATTTTATGGATTGAGTTACGTATTGGAGTTTTCATGAACCTAGTTTCGAATCGTTATCTCTTTTATTCATATTTTACTAGTCATGCCTCGAGTCCGGGCAAGAACCGGATTTGGGGCGTGACAAAATTCAATCACATCTATCAATTCGGTAGATTCGATGATCAGGTCCCGGTGGATGCCGAGAGGGACTAATTGGAGAGATACGACAACGTCTTTGCTTGGAAGCACTGATGACAGCTCGTGTGAGAGAAATCATGCTGGCAACATCGTTTTGAAAACGAGTTCTCGACGATAAACAGTGACTTTATCGGGACTGAGGACCGACACACACCAAGAACTCCTGGCCTGAACGACCTAATTTCTCGTATGGACATGCTCGGTGCCGCTGCTGAAGATGTTCATGGTCCACGGCTAGGACCAGTCTGCGGGCGCCATCCTATAGGCCGGGATGCTGCGAAGGCTAGGAAGGGGAAGGGCAAGGAGACGGCCGATAGTCCAGACCACACCGCATTGGCCGAGAGCTTGAGGGCCATCGAGCAAGAGCGGTCGCGCAACTACTGGCCCATGAGTCACTTATGCGAGAGTTTCATTTATTCTAGGATAAAGATACCTCCAACGTAAAGCTAGAGGATTTGGCAACCCATCGAATTTTTCTCCAGTACATGGCCAAGAGGATTTCAAGGTTGGTCTGATATGTTGTTCAGTTTGTTCTTGATAATACCGAATTGTGTTCTTTGTACCGGGCCTTTAAATATTAATATACATTATTTATATTTCAGGATGTTGCAAAGGTTTATCGTTCGATCGCACAAAGCTAACAACATTCCATCAGAGCATTACACCAAGTCACCAACACATACAACAGTGCACCAGATTTATACCACCAAATAACAACTAAATTAGGGAAGCTGAGAGGAATTAACGGAGCTCTCTTAGTCGCATCATTTTTCATAATTGTAGTTTACATTCAAGTCGAATATTTGTAGTCGGTCATCTGTATTTAACATTGAACCCGTCAATATTTCAATAAAAACAAGCAAAACGCTATACGTAATATAACCAGGGTCTAATTGTCATTGTAACCAACAAAAAATTAGACTACGCTTAAGAGTCTATTCAGGATCTATTTAAGGTTTATTTAGAGTCTAATTTAGGATTTAATCCATAAAAACGTTCAATTAGACCGGGATTGAACCTATTTTTCCTAATCCCATTATAAATAGTTTTGGAATAAGATTAAACCAGTATAATCCCACTGTGAATGGTGTTACCCATTTGATTAGGCAAATGAGGTAAGCAAGAGGGAGAATAAATCAGATATAAAAAAAAGAAGTAGCTAGGTAGATGGGCGGGGGTTGAGGGGAGTGAGATCACGTACCGGTAGCTCAATTTCACACGGCCTCAACCACCACATTATACTACTCATTAGGACAGACTAGACCTATATAGGGTTTTGTCTTGTGCATTATTTTATCATTTGTTTTTGCCTATAAATACACACACTTACAGACTCTTCCTCATAACCTACCTCAACATGTAATCACATTTCACAACCTCACTCAAAACCACCCCTCTATTCATCCAATATCATACTCATAATTATTCACCAGCTTCCCTCATCATAAAATTATTATGCAACTCCCAAATCTATATACACTTACTACTAGATATGCAATCAACAGATGTTGCAGCACTGTCAATTCCCTCTATATAATCAGAGCACCAGGTCATAATAAACTTTTTGGTTGTATATTTATTTTGTTCCAGTTTTCTAATTTATCTATCCCCTATATATGTGGTTAATTATCACCTGAGGTATAAGTGATCATGAGATAAATCATGGTAATCTACCTTCATGAAATACCATGTAAATTTGTGTTTAGTTTCTTTTGGTAAAAGGATAATATATAAATTGTTTTGTTCTATTGAATTTTGGTAATATTACAAGAACTGCTTTCTGTTATGTATTTGTTCTTTTTTAGTGGTCAATGTGGATGTTCCGTGAAGTACATCGATATATTTGAATTCTGATTTTATATAAAATTGGACCTTTTAGTAAAAAAAATGAATAGACCAATAATATTAATTAACGAGAAACTTATAAGGTACATACATTTTCAATCACTTTTACTTCCTCTACTTTGTAAAATCTCTACCCGTTTTTCCTTTGTCATATAAAACTCCACAAGCCTAGATCATGAACCTAAAGTCATCATGTGTGTTGTTCAATAGTTTATGTTTCACACATTTCTATAACATATGAATTTTATCACACCTGATAGATATGTGAGACCTCTGCGCTTGTGTTAACAGTGACATGCACCATATGGCTCTATATATATAGCAGTAACCTGTGTAAAATGCTTATGCAGGAATTAAGGATCCGAGAACTTCATCTGAAATACTCATTTGAGCAAGAAAGTTTGGGTTACAATTGCCATCAAAAGACGATGAGACTATCTTATTAAAGAGCCTCGACCTCGAACCTTCATGGATCGGGGTTAGACATAGAGTGCTTTTGATGGCTATATATACATGCTATATATGGTTAGAGTCTCATGAACTATGTGCAAATCTTTTGCATGACTTTATTGTATAGTGTTGAGGAGAAAAATAGTATCTTATATTTATGTGTTAGATTTAATAATCAAGCAGCTATAGTAACATGACAAGCAATAACAAACAAAGAAGCTTGATGGTGAAAGAGTAAGATGTTATTTTCCACCAAACATGTAATGTATGAGTAGAACAGATGTTGCTAAGAATAAGTTAATTTGAAATGTAGTTTAAACAAAAAAAAATGACTATATGTATAGTATTATTAATCATTAATGTAATTAAACAGTTCTTTCTATGATATTATAGATTCATAACCTGGTTGTAAATTGTTAACTAAATGTATATATTTCCTAAGAAAAAACTATTTTTCTTTTTGAAATACCTAAGAATAAACTATCATTTCGTATGAATTTTTTTTTATCAGTAAATTATTTTTATAGAAGAACCAAATTTTCAAAATGGAAACAGGGTCAAGGGCGAACCATCACTTACACCAAAGAGCATGCCATATAGGCACCTCAAACCAGTACACCAAACTTAAACATTGGGTCTAAATACCTAGATTTATCTCACATGAAGAAAACCGAAACCAAACGAACAAACCCACGCAGGGGTTGTAACAGGACTCTTACCAAAGAAGATTTAACAACCATGAAGTAAACTACTGTCAACAAAGACAGAACAAACAAAAGTAGTCTAAAACCTAGAACAGCTACCAACAATAAAACAGGTCTGAAAACCTAAATATACCCACCATGAAGCTCAAACCGACTCGATCAACACTCGAATCACCCCACATCCAAATCAGAAATCATAATAAGCACCCCCTCTCATCGGGACCCTCAATTCAAAAAATTGAAGGAGTCCCGACACGTCGACGGCCAACACCGAAAAGACGACAAAGAAAGGTCGAAGATCGAATGATCACCGATACTTCATAACCCTAGAAACTGAATTCCACAATCTTCTAACAAAGGCACTAAGACTTATAACCACTCGTCGGAGGCCAACACCATTCCCGACGAGCCCCAAATCACAACGGATTGGGAAAACATAAGACAAAATGGAACCCGACTCTACGGAACAAAGCAATGCAATCACAATAACTAATCAGAAGATGGGGCAAAAACGAGACGCCTTACCCAAGCCTTGAAAAAGCGAGTTGGAGTAGATCAAAACCGATGTCGTCACCTAGAAGCCCAAGCAGCCACGAGACCACGAGAGAGGTGTTCACCGGTGGCCAACACCAAGAAACCCGGTGAACCCACCTCCCCGTCTCACACGCCCAAAGTCCACCAAAGCCCATCCACCATGGCCTCGGTTCCTATCAGATCTGGTAACCAGCGACCTAATAAAACCGGGCCGGTGAACGAGGCGAGTGCTCCGGCAGATTTGAGCCAAGGACGACGAGCCCGGTCAGCAGTCCCCTTCTTCCGCCGGTGAGAGGGCAGCCACGACGAGGCAGAGCAGCTCCGGCAGCCCACACCAAATAACTCTGGCGATAGCACAGATCTAGAGAGAGTGACCGGCGAACTAGTCGGAGAGCACTCCAAAAGCGAAGTCGAACAAAGCTTCGAACAGCGACAACTCCCAAACAAACCCCGAGAGCAGCGAACCAAACCCAACACGCTAACAACGCAGATTTGAAAAAATAAAACACAGGGTCAAAGGTGCCGAAGCACCACAAGGGCGGGAAGAGGCTGGTCAGAATGTAACGCCACGAAGTCTCGAGTCGCCGGAGTAGAGAAGGCTGGGAAAAGCAAGAGATCCACAGCTAATCAACAAGAAAAGCTTCCTACTGCAGACCAGGTAACTTCGCCGGAACGGACGGGATGGCAACCCACTGTGACCAGCCTAGGAAAGACTCAGGCCAAATCGACAATGGATCCCGCCGAAGCCGCAACTCCAAAACCAAAACCGACTAGATCTAAGAAGGAACGAGAACTGTGAGCTCAAGCCCGGTGCGAGAAGGCGAGGAGGTTGAGCTGGGCGACCTCCGACAAAACCAAAAGTGAGAGCAAAGAACCAAGAAGGCCGAGAGAAAACAGAAAACAAGAGGAGAAAGAGGTGGGAAGAGAGAAGAGGAGGAGGGGACACCGCCGACGACATCCATAACCGGAGACCATGTGTCGTCGACGGGAAGTGGAGGAGGCGAGGTAAGACCCTGGCGGTTAGGGTTTCGAGTAGAGAGAAAAGGGATTTCAGGAGAAGGCTTTGATTTTTTGTCCTCCTCTATCTCTCTCTTCTTATCATTTCGCATGAATTTATGCAAGGACATATATACATATAATAAGGTTTCATACGGACAAATAATTCATTTGACAAACAAGTCTCTCTTATTCCATTTGTCATCTTCTGCTCTTCAAATAGTTAAAATTCCATATAAAATTGCATAAAATAACCTTAATCTTTATTTTCTTGGAACATTTTGCCATATAATTAATAAGCATTGACTTTTGGTGTTCACCACACAGTAGCTCACATTAATTGCACAAACTTACAAATTTGGTTTCTCCGATCCCACTCTCATACTACAACCCTTAAGTTAGTGCTCTATACCCTAATTATTTTGTCAACCGAAACATCATGACACTTCTTTTTGTCTTTCTTGTCACACACGCCCTAATTATGTATACTAATTTACAGTATAGTTCGGTCCCGCAATCGAGACCGTAGATCTGTATCCATCACGAAGGGCCATTAACGAAGACCTTAATGTGGGCCATCATTTCAAGGGTTAGGGCTTGTGCTTGTTGAGACTTGGAGAGCACCTGAAACGCATGCCCTACCCCTTTGTACACCACGTGCTCCACTCTCTTCCCTTCCCTGCGCATCGCCGCACTGAATTCCAAGTTCCTGTCTCTCAGTATGTCCATTTCCGACACGCACACCAGCATCCTCACCTCCGCCGCCACCGACCCCTTTCTCGACATCGGGTTGCACCACGGGTGGTCCCTGCCCACCCCCGCCGGCAGCGCCAGCCTCCAGTACGCGTCCGACGCCGCCAGGCTCAGCGCCGACCGCGGCGGCTGCACCGTGTACTTCTCCGAATTCGTCCTCGCCTCCCCTCCGAAAAAGGGCTGTATCAGGATCACTCCCTTCACGCTCACACCACTATTCGAGCCGAGCCTGGCGGCAATGTTGTAAGCTATGTTGGCGCCGGCGCTGTCACCGGCTAAGAAGACTCTGCCGTAGTCGCACCGGCTGGACCACCAGTGGTGCTCTCCACCGACCTGTTGGCGCAGCCACATTAGAGACTTGAAGCCGTCCTCGTAAGCCGAGGGGAGCTTGTGCTCGGGAGAGAGCCGGTAATTCACCGACATGATGACGCACCCGGCTTTGGCGGCCAGCCTGGCGAGGAAGTCGTGGTAGCAGCTCCAGGCGGCGGACCCCACGCAGAAGCCGCCACCGTGGAAATAGACGACCAAAGGGAGGTTGTTGAGGTTGTTACATTTGGGTACGTAAAAACGTGCCCAAATGTTGGTGAGCTTGTCGATGGTTACGTCACGTGACGTCACTCCGAGTTCAGGGGCGACGAAGCTGGAGACAAGTGGAACGATCTGGGGCCTTTCTACTTGTCCGTCTCTGTACACCCTGATGAGCCCCGGAATTTCCTCGACCACCACGACGCCGTCTCGGTGGCCGGCTCGGAGCTTCAGGGTTGGGTCCAGTGTCACGGCAGCCATTTTTTGTTGCGTTGTGGAAGAAGCTAGAGATGAGTGGGAGATTATGATGTTGGAATGTTGACTTGATGGGTTTATATAGGAGACTAAAGTTGAAAAGATAAGGTTGAGGTATGAACAAGAGAGGAATATATGAGTGACGACAAGTGGGCAAGTGGAAAATCGACACGTGTATCCGTGTGCGCCTGGGGTCGTGCGTTTGGCTGGATTTCCCAATGGCCGACTAAATAGAGAAATTTTATGGTTCTAAAATGGAGGGTTGCTTCCAAATTCAAACTTAGTTGTTAAAACTTAAAAGTAATGGCAATTAGTGCATTAATTTAATCACACTTCGTTGAATTCCCGTTCACCTATGTGCACAGAGGTCAATATGTTGCTTGTTTGTGGGTTACACATCAAAATCAATTAGCTTCGTTAAATTGATTGGATGGATTTTAACCCAAACAAAAACATGTCACATGTGACCCATTGTTGTGCTAATTATTTTAATAATGGCAGAAGTTGCACCACTTCTTCGACTTTTCTTGGTTTGATGGGGTTTCCATCGATGGGTATGTATTTCTACTTTAGATTGAGGTGAAATTACGTGAAAACCGTTCTCTCTAGAATTGCAAAAACCTTTCTTCTCCTCTTCTATTTCTATTGTGGCCGTCGTCACCAAATCTCCCTACCGCCACTGTCAGTTGTCCTTCAGGAATACCGATCATCTCTCGTTGTCGGACACCACCGTCCCGGACTCCACTCAACCGCCTCAAACCGTTCTCCCCGATATGAACTTCCCCCCAAACCATTTCCATCCAGATTTAGTGGTACGCGACCCCCCCCCCCTCGTCGTCTTCATCTCCGCGCAACCACTACACGACGGCAGGGGGTAGAACGGAGAGTATGCAAGCTTCGACTTGACCAAACCTTCGCATGCCTCATGCAGAGCCGGGCGAGCCACATCGCGTCCCCGAGGCACGGCAGTGGCTTCTTCAAAGCTACCTCCGACCTGTTTGACTCTGGTGGTAGCAGATCCGGTGTGGGCCCTCCAAAATCAGTCTGGTTCGACGTCGGGGACGAGGCCGGTAGTCCCAGACTGGGAAGATGAAGACGACGTCTTGGAGATCCTAACGGAGGCTACTATGGATGGTCGGTACCTCTTCTGTTTCGTCGGGAAGGTCGCGGGAACGGGACGCCTCAACCAGAATGCGTTATGTGGGATCGTGCTCCAGCACTAGAAGGTAGACGGTCTGCAGATCGAGTAACTGATAAAGGACGTGATGGCCTTCCATTTTCCGTCTCGGGCAGCCATGGAGAATATCCGCCTCTAGGGCCCATGGAGCTTCAAAGGCTATCCGGTGATGTTAATTCCCCTCTTAGCCTGCATGCAACCCGAGGACATCCAGTTCGGATGTATGGAGATTGTTCTGTCGTGGTCCGGATTCATTATCCTGGATGCACTTTTATGTATTATTCGCCGATTCAAATAATACACCTATGTCTTCACATTTCAAAAAAAAAAACAAATCAGTTTATAGATCTCAAATGACTATTAAATCACGTGCGAAGAAATTATACACTTGACCATTTACTTTCTTAAATAGACGAGTGTTTGTTTTAATTTGAAAACATGTTTGGAATATGTAATTATTAAGCAAATAGTGCAACTTTTTTCCACGCACAATAGGGTTTCTATCTTTTAAGTGTGTATCCCCTCTCTCTAGCAAATGACGATATCGTCGCCTTCGATTACTCCCTTCTTTCATGTTCGCCATCATCCACGGAGATCTTCTACACTCAAGAAAGCCTCCTGGTCCCCCGGATCGTTACTCCCACGGAACCATGAACCTCTACCCGATGCGACACCCCATCCCAGGCCACTGACCATTTACATCCACGGTGATATAGCATCTTTTTCTTTCAGAGTCGGCGAGTGATCCCGGACGAAGATGGGGACGAGACCCAAACAACTGGCATCAGGTATCATAGGGACCCGATTAAGACCCAACCACGTGTGGCTTTCCACCCGACCCCATATCCCGTGTTGTACAACTTGAAAGGCCACAAACCGGAGAACCCTCGTTGAGGGGTGAACACGCCTTCCTAGTTGAGATGGACAGTAGACCATGACCGACTAGGGATCAGAGTAATCCCAAACTTCCAAAGGGTGCGACTCCCAGGGAAAATAAAGTCACCACGGATCACATGGGGGTGGAGGATGTAGTCATCTAAGCAGGGACCGCCCTCCCCGATGGAGTGGATAATCGATCACGACCGTTTAGAGGGAAAAGCAGCCTCATGGAATCAGAGGACGCATCCCCCCAGTGACATCAATCCACCGTGGATCAAATGGGAGTTTCGGAAGCAACCACACGATCAAGGGTATTGGAGACCGGCTCACTGAAAGGAGTTTGTGGTGGACGGGTGCACCGACAACGGGCAGTACCCAACTGGATAACGTCTCTTCCTTTGGATTCGTCTCCAAGTCGCTTTTAAGCGCACCCTGAAACAGCCAGGATACCCACATGGTGAACCAAAGGATGGTTTTGAGCCAACCCGGGGATCCATTTCCAATTATCGGGGTTCAGATGACAATCAAAGGGGATCATGGAAGGTATCTAAACGAAGCATGATATATATCCCTCATCGAGACAAGTGTAATTTTTCGGAACGGTTGCGGGGCAAGGTTTTCTCAGCAGCCTTGTTGGACCAACTAGGTCAACTAGAGACATACGGGGTGTTTCATAGGAGAAACACCCCGTCTTCAGGGATCGACGATAACTTGATCCCCAACCTCCTTTTTCTTTTAGATGCCTCCTTGGCGTCTTGGTATCCTCCTCACCATTCTGCAAGGACCTTCTACGCGGGGTTAAACATGCTATCCCGACAACACAAATTCAGTCAAGTCGAGCCGAGAGAAGAATGTTGGATCCACTACGCACTTCACAGTGAGAGTAAGGAACATACCCCTATATGGTCATCTAGATTATCCTAAATAATAGCTACAAAACAAATGTTTTGATCGTGGCTCTCTGAATCGTATCCGAAACGGTGCCTCATTCTACTAGTATTTGTACTCTATATATAAGCATACGCTTTGACTATTATCATTGATAAAACGAATATGTTTTCAGATAAAAAGAGCAAACAGTGCAACAAGATAAGTGGACTTAAATCAGGATCGAAAATATTTAGGATATTCAATGGGATTGTAGTATGATAATTGTGATATATGCGGATAGGCTTGGCAAGTGTGGTCCTTGGTTCTTCAGTGGTGATGAGTCTCCTCAGCTCTCCCTTCTTCTCATACCTTGTTCATCTTGTCGTGGCCTTCGATTTGTCGGGTGCGCAACCTGCATAAATCTTGGTCTCGTCTTAGCCTTTTGGGATTATGGTTCCTTTGGTTAGCTCGGAACGCTAGAGTTATCCAAGGAGCTCTGATCCCTGATCCGTTTATCATTGTTCGGAGAATTTAGTTCGGGGCATTTACGTTGCTTCAAGCGAATCGAGGAGCCTCGTCTCCTAGTTCCTGGATGGTGTCGCCGACTCTTGTTCTCTCTTAGCCTTCTTGAGCTCCTCCGTTCCTTTTCTTATTTTCGGCTTCTTGGGCCATGTAGACTTTGTTTGGATTTTTATTGGTTTGGTGGTTTGTGGTTTCCTTCTCGGAACCCGCACCACTTATTTATGCATTATTTATTTTTTGATTAAAACAATATAGGAAATTCGGTAAATAAATAAGCCAAAGGAAATCACCCTTAATTCCCTTGGTCAAGGATGGAAAGTGTAATTGTTACTGCAGATACTAATTATTATGTTGATGTATGTAAGAAGAAGACACGGGTCCACTCAAGTGATTAGGTGGTGGCATGAGCATGACAACGTTGACATTTAATGAAGAAAAGCACAAATAGACATATATGGTGTGTTGTCAAAGACTCAGATACATGGACCTATCTTTAGGTTGCTCCCCAATTACATCTACTCTGCAGAAAAAGAAGCAACTCCTCAAATTTCTACTCACTTAATTTGTATGAATTTTGTGTGGACTTGAAGAAAGCAAGTCGACCCAAATGAATACAGCATCCATCCTTTGAGGACAACCATGAAACTTGCGATCACCAATGTACCTATCCCGATCAATCCATTGTCTGCTAGTCAAATGCTAGTGTCTTTTCAATCCTTCAATTGATTGACATTCATGCATGCTACCACACTCAATTTTGGTATTTCTCACCATATATTTCATGGTCATTGGTATTTTAATTAAGGGAAACATTAAAAGAACAGTGAAGTATTCATTGTAATTCATATGCATTTTTATATTTGCAAAAAAAAAAATCTTAGAATTATCTTTTCGGAAAACTACTAATGATTACCTTAAGTTGACACGTTTAACGATGTTACCCTAAAGTTTAAAAATGAGTGATGCCAGAAGTTACAAGTTGTAACCAGAAGCCCCTTCCATCAGTCATCTCTGTCCGTTTACCCTCAGTTATATTTAGATTTTAAAAACATAAAACATATATTTCTGAACCTAATTTCATTCTACCTAACACACCGCCGCCCCTCTCTCCCTTCTTCTTCTTCTTCCTCCCTCACACAGCATCAGAGTGATGGTCAAGTAGATCGAGCGCAACCTAACAGACAAACAAGTCGTGGCCCTTGTCACCGCCCTGCACATACTCCACGGGGACGTCACTGTTGGGTATGCTCATCAGGAAATTCGCATGCACGAATTTCTCTGAAGATGTTGTTCTTTGAAGAGCTCGCGACCCATGTCCCAATAACAGAGCCCAAAGTTGGAGAGATTTAAGCCAAGAAGGTTGAGGCAGATATCGTGCTCGAGATAACTCCAAAACATTGTCCCCTATCCTTCAAATTATTCTGTAATGGAAAATTCATTATATGGGCCTCTAATTCAGCCCAGAAACCGTGTAGATCTAAAGCTGTCGTAAGCAGATCTGGAGCTAAATCAAGTAGGGATTTGGTGATCTGATGATTCAATTTTTTTCCAGATTCGTTAGGTATGTACGTGTTTGCATGTATTGATGCTTAAATTTTAATTTGTGGATTAGGGATTTGGTAATTTTGGGGAAGACAAGTCGGGGCTGGCATGATTTGGGGGAAGACGAAAAACGAGGGGAAGACGAAGGATTTTTTATTTTATTTTATTTATATATTTTTTTTTAAATATGTAAATTATATATTAGTAATAATAAAAAAATTATAGGAAATTTATATATTAATTAATTATTTAATAACTAATTTTTATATTTAATAAATTATTTTGAAAAGATAATCATTAAATTTATTTAAAAAGATATAAACAAAAAAAAATCAGAAAACTTAATGTAAAAAATATGATTTTATAAAAATTTATGATTTTTATATATTTAATAATTTATATGAAAAAAAAGAGAAAGAAAAGAAATAAATTTAATGAAAAAAGAATTAAAAAATGAATTATGTTTAGAGTTAGAATGGTAGGGGGTGTAAATTTGAGTAACAATTGAGGGTATTTTGGGTAGTCTAGAAGAAAAAAAGTAACAGAATTTGGATGGAAAAATAGATGGAAGGGGATTCTGGTTACAACTTGTAACTTTAGGGTAGACATCAGTTATTTTTAAACTTTACGGAAACCATCGGGTAAACGTACCAACTTAAGGATAGTCATTTGTAATTTTTCCTTATCTTTTTTTGTAATTTATACAAAAAAATGTATCGTATAACTTATATTTAAAATAATAAGTAAAAAACAAAAACAAAAGTGAGTTTCATATCCATAAAAAAAAATTCACTATAATACTTTTGTAATAACCACTCCTGGTCAACGTCAGTCAAACCTGCGAAAAACAGGAAAATTTAAAAATTTTGAGCAGACACTGAATTGAACCGGAATTGGACCCCGAGGGTCATACCGGACTTAAGTTGACCCCGTATTTGACCTAAATGAGTTCCAGGGGACTCAGGGCAACTTTCTGATCAATTTGGGAAAAGTTGACATTTCGCTGGAAAAGTCACCCGAGCGACGTTTTGGTCCATTCGAGGACCGTTTTGGACCCGAAAAGCTTAGCCGTCATCGTAGCGGTCTTAGTTGAGCCGTTTCCTTGAAGCCCGTCCAGTTTAACATTTTCTTGGGAAAAGTGCCCGTTCGGGGCCCGAAACGTCCGTTTTTCGCGAAACTGGTTGGAAAATATCAACTAGATATTTTCCAAAAAGGTGTGGGACCCACCTTGCCACTTGTCCAATTAGTGGTGGTGTTAGTTTTGGGGGGGAAATGAGTGGATGGGAATAGTTGGCCGAGTATGAGGTTTTAAAGGAGGAAAATTAGTTTTGTTGTTAGTTTAATTAAATTAGAAATTAGAAGAGAGGTTTTAGAGAGAGAAGAAGAAGGAGAAGAAGAGAGAAGAAGGGAGGTTGAGCTAGGGTTTGTGATCGAGCCCTTGGATCGAGTCAAAGCAAAGAGCAATCCCGTTCCCCTCGTTCTCCTCTACGGTAATGCCCAAACCGATTCTCGTTTTGATTATTTTGGAAAGCTAGGGTTTTGTTAAAACGAATTATTTAGGGTTGTGTGGAGGTTGGAGAGGTGTTGGAGACGTTTTAGAGGTGTTTGGGGGTTTAATTTCACGTTTTCCGGTGACCGGAGGCTCGGGAGGAGCTCCGGCCACCGTGGGTGGTGGCCGGCCGGCCATGAGGTGGCTGGCCGGAGCTGGCAGCAGCCACCACATGGTGGCCAAGCCCCCCACCTTAACCCTAGGGCACGACCAAGATGGTTGGGTGGGGCCCACATGCTCGGGTGCTCGGGTTTTATCGTTCGGGTGGTTTAAAACGTTCCCCGGACCATTTACCCTTAATCGAATCGAAATTTGTAATTAAATTGGAGAAGTTGTAATTAACGGGTTTTGGAAACTTTAAACGTTAATTAATTGACTTAGAAGTCGGAATTCGATTCCGTCAAGTGCGTTGGGTTCCTTGAATTATTCTAAGACCGTAGAAACGAAAACGGGAACTTTTGGAGCCCCGGAAGGCATTTAACCAAAACCCGGGCAGATTTGCCATGTCGGGCGAATCGGGCCTTTACGGGTCCCTTATCGACAATGTCGAGTAATTGGGAAGTTTGGGAGTGATCGACATTGTCAGGGTTAAGTTTGGGCACCGAGTTTAATGATTTTCAGTTTATTCCGGCAAGTTATTAAGTGCCTCAAATTTGTGTTTTTTAGATCGTGCCACGGACCGAGGAAAGGGAAAGCTGGGTGAGTGACTGAGATCATCACCGGAGCTCGTGGTTGGCTTTTGGGAGAACACGCACGAGGTAGGGAAAAGTAGCCGGATCTCGGCCCTGATTAGGGAAAGTTAATAGTAGAATTGCATGTGACACCGGGGTGTCGTGGGTTGAGTAGAATTATTTAATTATTAGAGGAGCGTGATATGAGATTGTAGCGTTTATCAGAAAAGCATGTTACGGGAACTTAGTGATTATTGGAAAGGCATGTGACACTTAGTAGTGTCGTAGGAGCAGAGAACTTAGCGATAATTGTTTTACTGGAGGCATATGACCATGCCCGGAGGTTGATTGTGAACTATCGATA
This sequence comes from Erodium maritimum, assembly GCA_963921825.1. Classification (NCBI taxonomy): domain Eukaryota; kingdom Viridiplantae; phylum Streptophyta; class Magnoliopsida; order Geraniales; family Geraniaceae; genus Erodium; species Erodium maritimum. The sequence continues at coordinate 11,196,473 of OY997594.1, forward strand.
TTAGGAGTACTGGAGGCATATGACCATGCCCGGAGGTTGATTGTGAAACTGGTGATATTAGGACTGTTGGAGGCTTGGGTTAAGCCGGAGGTTGATTGTTTATTTTGGCGTCTTGGGTGGCCTTGAGAGCCCGTGTTATTTATTGTTGAGTTTGGGTGGCCTTGAGAGCCCGTGTTATTTATTGTGGAGTTTGGGTGGCCTTGAGAGCCCGTGTTATTTATTGTTGAGTTTGGGTGGCCATGAGAGCCTGTGTATGTAATTTGGTGTTTTGGAGTGGCCGTGAGCGCCGTGGGGTTGTTGAACCCGAGTCTTGACCGTTGGTGTGTCTTGAGTGGCAGTGAGTGTCGCGGGGTTGTTGAACCCAAGTCTTGGCCGTTGGTGTGTCTGAGTGGCAGTGAGTGCCTGTGGGGTTGTTGAACCCGAGTCTTGACTGTTGAGGTGTCTTGAGTGGCCTTGAGTGCCTGTGTGATTGAACTTGCCTGTGATTGTGATTGTGGTTACCTGGGGTGGTGAGTTCTAAAGGTCGACATCCTGATCCGACTTAGTGTCGATGAATTGCGAGTTCTAAAGGTCGACAGCCTGATCCGACTTAGTGTCGATGAATTGCGAGTTTTAAAGGTCGACAGCCTGATCCGACTTAGTGTCGAGGAATTGCGAGTTTGAAAGGTCGACAGCCTGATCCGATTTCGTGTCGAGGAATTGCGATAGGTCGAACCCTGACCTGATTGAGATTGGTTACTGAGCAGCTGGTGTGCGATCCTTTGTGATCTTGTTTGGTGTTGTGTCGTTTCATTCGAGTCCTTGAGGAGCTCGTCGATAGTTGTGTCGGGTCTACACTGTTTTTATCGAGTGTCGAGTCTGTTGAGGAAGGTGACGGGTTGTGGGTCAGTTGAGTACTTGAGTTGGGGACTGTAGTCCCGGCGTTGGGTTTGGTTTTAGTGTTACTGGCTTTTTCTGCTAATTATGCCATAGTCAGTCTGTTATCCGTGGAGGTGAGCGAACGCTCACCCCTAGCTGCTTTTCCTACAGGTACTGATCACCGGACGGACTAGGTTAGCTCTTGAAGTTCATGGAGCTTGGAGCGGAGTCTGGTCTTTACTTTTTGTTGAGTCTAGTGACGGATGTTGTACCTTGTCCACTTATTGGGACGTTTTTGTATTGTAAATACTATTATTTTGAGAAGTAAATGGAAATGTCAAAGCTTTTATTGAAAACAGGTTTCAAGTGTTCATGTTTTTAAAAGTTCGCATCCCGAGTTCGGTTCGCTGAAATTGGGGCGTGACAGCTTGGTATCAGAGCTCGAGGTTTCACACCTCGGACTGTCCGTCAATTAGGTGGGGAGGGTCGAGTCAATGTAGACCCGTAGTGTTGTGAGTCCTGCTTGTGTTTGTGTGTATGTGCAGTACGGTGTTACTGGCATACTGTTTGTGTATTGCTGCGTGAAAAGTTTTTAAGCTGTCGCGGGTCGACTCAGGAGCGCTCCTGTAGTCGAACGTGACGGTGCTGATATCAAGTCGGTACAACGTAGTTCGGGGACGCCTGGACCGGGTTGTAACTGCGTGATGTCAAGTATGAGGTTTTAAAAATGAAGTGGAGAAAGTTTTAAAAATGTTGGATTGTGCTTGGCCCGGTGGGCGTGGTTCGGTGTTGGTTGGCCCGGTGGGCGTGTATTGTTGTTACTCGGCCGTGTTGGCTTGTGTTTGAGGTCAGTCTTGAGTTGCCGTAACTGTGTTATGTGTTTGGTGGTCGTTGTTTGCGACGTACTAGTGTACGGGTCGCTATTAGCCGGGAAAGTTACGAATACCCTAGGGTAGACATAGCGGGTGTAAGTAGTGCGAAATTATCACCGCTAGGAAATCGGGGTCACTGGTTTGGCCCAGGAGGTGAAATGGGCAGGACGGAGTACCGGCCCGGTAGGTGAGACGGAACGGTTTGTACGCCGGCCCGGTAAGGGGCGCGGCAGAGTTCGGACGCCGGCCCGGTAAGCGGCCCGGCACGATTTGGTTGCCGGCCCGGTAAGGGGCACGACACGGGTTAGGTGCCGGCCCGGTATGGGGAACGGCCCGGCTTGGTTACTGGCCCGGAAGGTGGCACGGCCCGGGTCGTGTGCCGGATCGGTCCAGCCGGTTATCTTCAAAAAAATTCGTTGTTTCGTTGTGCGTTTAGGATCGGGGTTGTGTGACTCGGTTCACGTTCGTGCGGTTTGAGCGTTGGTTTTACGTGACTGTGTTCGCGGTTGTGGGTTGTAGAGGCCGTAGGCTCGGTGTTAAGGGATGAGGGCTTGGGTTCGAGATTCATCGATAACGTACGGTAGTAGTACAGTGCCTCGGTGTGAGAGTCTCACCACGGAGAAAGGTTAAGGTTGGTGCGCTGCGGTGCCATGCGAACCGGGTTTTCCCTATGTAAACGAGTGTTCGAGTTTTCCCTCGCGTGAACGGGCGTTGGAGGTTTCCTTCACGCGAGTGGGTTAAATTGAGGTTCCCTACACGATCGAGTAACTGGGGTATCGATATTGTGAGCAACAATGTTGGCGTAGTTGAGAACATGATCCCCGTTTGAGGTTTCCCTACGTGATCGGGTCTTTGGGGTATTGAGGTTGTGAACAATAGTGATTACTGAATTGAGGAAGTGTTCCCCGTGTCGAGTTTTATCTTACGTAAGCGAGTACTTGAGGTGTTGATAGCGTGAGCAGTGTGACGTTTTGCATCAGGTTTTGAGGTGGTGGTCTGCCCTGGTTAGAACGGTAAGTCTTTAGTGCTTTACTAGTATGCCATAATCGAACGGGTGTCCGTGGAGGTGAGCATAACGCTCATCCCCTTTACTACTTTTCCCGCAAGGGACGAGTAGCGAACACTGGTTTGGTTGCGGAAAGTTACAAGTAATGCCTAGAGGACCGTGTGAGGGTTACACTAGACCTTACCAGGGTGACTAATGGAGTGGGTGTTCGGCTTCCGTTTTGGGCGTCAGTTTCATTGGATGTCGGGTTATCACGCTCGTTTGTTCGTCGAGTTGTGCTGAGAGGTTGGAGCTGAGTTTAGAGCCGTTGAGTCCACCCCTGCGTCGTGACACGCCGGTTGGTGGAGGGGTGGTGTTGACTAGGGTCTGTCGTGCCTGCAGAGTTAGAGAAGCAAACCGGTACAGGAGGTTCGCGAGAGGGCTCAAGAACCCCGATGCTGGATCGAGCCCTCACACCGAGGATCGGGTATGTTCGGAGTTGGTAGGCACGAAGACGGTAGTGGAGCGAGGTCTTAGAGAGACCGCGAGGGTCCGTGAGTTTTAGCAGCGACTGAGCTTGTGCGTGTATCCGTGGGAAGGATACCCACGAAATGACCGCCTTGACGTGATCCTAGGAATGGATTGGCGAGCGAAGTACCAAGTCATTATCGACTGTTACAGGCGACGAGTGACGGTGTCAACAACAACACGAAAGGTTCGTGTATTCTGGGCAGTAGGAGCGGAGTTTCTCCTGTCGGCTTGTCTGCAGTAAAGGAAGTATCGGCCGAGCAGAGCCGAGAATTACCGCGAGTGGCGTGCGGGTTCCCCGAGGTCTTCCCTAAGGAATTGAGCGGGTTGCCACCAGTTCGTGAGGTGGAGTTCGGGATTGACCTGGTGCTGGGAACGGCAGCGATATCGATGGCGCCTTACAGGTTCGCGCCAGCCGAGTTGACCGAGCTGAAAAGTCAGCTCGAGGAACTTCGGGAGAAGGGCTTATTCGTCCGAGCACATTGCCGTGGGGAGCGCCAGCACTCTTCGTGAAGAAGAAGAGTGGAGAGCTTCGGATGTGCATGGACTACAGGAAACTGAACCGGGTTACGGTGAATGACCGATACCCGATGCCGAAAAATTGATGACCTGTTCTACCAGTTGAGAGGGTCGACGTATTCCTCGAAGATCGACCTGCGACCCGGATACTACCAGTTGCGAGTCCGAGAGGGGGACGTCGCAAAGACTGCATTCCGGACATGCTATGAACATTACGAGTTCTGGGTGATGACTCTGAACTACCGAACGCACCTGCAGCGTTCTTGGACCTGATGAACAGTATAGTCCGGCTGTTCTTAAATCAGTTTGTGGTGGTGTTTTGTGGACGACCAGGAACCGGGAGATAGTTGCCGGCGGTACGGACGCCGATGGCTGGGATCGTTGTACAAATTGGGAGTTACAGTATCGTGGAGGTTTGTACTTACCGTGTGACGGCGGAGGCGACGAGCTACGAGAGTCGCAGCATTCGCGTCTAATAGTGCACATGAATAGCACTAAGAGGAGCGCGACAACAGGTGGCATGTCTAGTGGAGCGGGATGCGGAGAGCGGTCGAGGAGTTAGTATCGCGATGCCTCGCCCGTCGGCAGGTGAGAGCCGAACAACAGCGTCCCGCTGGATTATTGCAGCCATCGTCGGTTGCACGGTGGAAGTGGGGGCACGTCACGATGGGTTTCGTGAGTGATTGGCCGAGTTCGCCTACAGCAACAGCTTTCAGGCCAGTATCATGATGGCACCGTTCCAAGTGTTGTGTGATAGGCCGTATCGGTCGCCCGTATGCTGGGCAGAAGTGAGAAATAAGAGGTTACCGGGTCTAGAACTGGATCGAGAGACAGCTGAGTCGGTCGTGCCAGAGCGTGAGCGGTTGAAAACCGCGCAGAGTCAGCAGGAGTTATGCTGGCTGACGGCGCCGACGTCTCGAGTCAGAAATCAGTGGTCTTGTATCCCGGGAGGTGAGCCCGAAAGATGGACTAATGCGTTTCAACCGCGGCAAAGGCGGGTTAGCCCTGCGGTGTATCGGGCCTTCGAGGTCTTGAGTACGTCTTTGAGTGGACAAATGTCGAGGTAACGGGTGATGTCCCGTGTAAGGAGAAACCGATGTGGGAAAGGGATCCACGAGAGCAGGTCCTGCGCGGAAGTGTTATCCGCTTAGAGCTGGTATTGTGGCGACACCACGAGGTCGAGTCGACTTGGGGACGCGAGGACGAGCTTCGCGCTAAGTGCCCCGACCGGTTCGACTGCTGACATGCGTTGTTCTAAATTTCGCGGACGAAATTCCTGTAAGGGGGGTAGATTGTAATAACCACTCCTGGTCAACGCCAGTCAAACCTGCGAAAAACAGGAAAATTTAAAAAATTTGAGCAGACACTGAATTGAACCGGAATTGGACCCCGAGGGTCATACCGGACTTAAGTTGACCCCGTATTTGACCTAAATGAGTTCCAGGGGACTCAGGGCAACTTTCTGATCAATTTGGGAAAAGTTGACCTTTCGCTGGAAAAGTCACCCGAGCGACGTTTTGGTCCATTCGAGGACCGTTTTGGACCCGAAAAGCTTAGCCGTCATCGTAGCGGTCTTAGTTGAGCCGTTTCCTTGGAGCCCGTCCAGTTTAACATTTTCTTGGGAAAAGTGCCCGTTCGGGGCCCGAAACGTCCGTTTTTCGCGAAACTGGTTGGAAAATATCTACTAGATATTTTCCAAAAAGGTGTGGGACCCACCTTGCCACTTGTCCAATTAGTGGTGGTGTTAGTTTTGGGGGGGAAATGAGTGGATGGGAATAGTTGGCCGAGTATGAGGTTTTAAAGGAGGAAAATTAGTTTTGTTGTTAGTTTAATTAAATTAGAAATTAGAAGAGAGGTTTTAGAGAGAGAATGAGAAGGAGAAGAAGAGAGAAGAAGGGAGGTTGAGCTAGGGTTTGTGATCGAGCCCTTGGATCGAGTCAAAGCAAAGAGCAATCCCGTTCCCCTCGTTCTCCTCTACGGTAATGCCCAAACCGATTCTCGTTTTGATTATTTTGGAAAGCTAGGGTTTTGTTAAAACGAATTATTTAGGGTTGTGTGGAGGTTGGAGAGGTGTTGGAGACGTTTTAGAGGTGTTTGGGGGTTTAATTTCACGTTTTCCGGTGACCGGAGGCTCGGGAGGAGCTCCGGCCACCGTGGGTGGTGGCCGGCCGGCCATGAGGTGGCTGGCCGGAGCTGGCAGCAGCCACCACATGGTGGCCAAGCCCCCCACCTTAACCCTAGGGCACGACCAAGATGGTTGGGTGGGGCCCACATGCTCGGGTGCTCGGGTTTTATCGTTCGGGTGGTTTAAAACGTTCCCCGGACCATTTACCCTTAATCGAATCGAAATTTGTAATTAAATTGGAGAAGTTGTAATTAACGGGTTTTGGAAACTTTAAACGTTAATTAATTGACTTAGAAGTCGGAATTCGATTCCGTCAAGTGCGTTGGGTTCCTTGAATTATTCTAAGACCGTAGAAACGAAAACGGGAACTTTTGGAGCCCCGGAAGGCATTTAACCAAAACCCGGGCAGATTTGCCATGTCGGGCGAATCGGGCCTTTACGGGTCCCTTATCGACAATGTCGAGTAATTGGGAAGTTTGGGAGTGATCGACATTGTCAGGGTTAAGTTTGGGCACCGAGTTTAATGATTTTCAGTTTATTCCGGCAAGTTATTAAGTGCCTCAAATTTGTGTTTTTTAGATCGTGCCACGGACCGAGGAAAGGGAAAGCTGGGTGAGTGACTGAGATCATCACCGGAGCTCGTGGTTGGCTTTTGGGAGAACACGCACGAGGTAGGGAAAAGTAGCCGGATCTCGGCCCTGATTAGGGAAAGTTAATAGTAGAATTGCATGTGACACCGGGGTGTCGTGGGTTGAGTAGAATTATTTAATTATTAGAGGAGCGTGATATGGGATTGTAGCGTTTATCAGAAAAGCATGTTACGGGAACTTAGTGATTATTGGAAAGGCATGTGACACTTAGTAGTGTCGTAGGAGCAGAGAACTTAGCGATAATTGTTTTACTGGAGGCATATGACCATGCCCGGAGGTTGATTGTGAACTATCGATATTAAGAGTACTGGAGGCATATGACCATGCCCGGAGGTTGATTGTGAAACTGGTGATATTAGGACTGTTGGAGGCTTGGGTTAAGCCGGAGGTTGATTGTTTATTTTGGCGTATTGGGTGGCCTTGAGAGCCCGTTTTATTGTTGTTAAGTTGGGTGGCCTTGAGAGCCCGTGTTATTTATTGTTGAGTTTGGGTGGCCTTGAGAGCCCGTGTTATTTATTGTGGAGTTTGGGTGGCCTTGAGAGCCCGTGTTATTTATTGTTGAGTTTGGGTGGCCATGAGAGCCCGTGTATGTAATTTGGTGTTTTGGAGTGGCCGTGAGCGCCGTGGGGTTGTTGAACCCGAGTCTTGACCGTTGGTGTGTCTTGAGTGGCAGTGAGTGTCGTGGGGTTGTTGAACCCAAGTCTTGGCCGTTGGTGTGTCTGAGTGGCAGTGAGTGCCTGTGGGGTTGTTGAACCCGAGTCTTGACTGTTGAGGTGTCTTGAGTGGCCTTGAGTGCCTGTGTGATTGAACTTGCCTGTGATTGTGATTGTGGTTACCTGGGGTGGTGAGTTCTAAAGGTCGACAGCCTGATCCGACTTAGTGTCGATGAATTGCGAGTTCTAAAGGTCGACGGCCTGATCCGACTTAGTGTCGATGAATTGCGAGTTTTAAAGGTCGACAGCCTGATCCGACTTAGTGTCGAGGAATTGCGAGTTTGAAAGGTCGACAGCCTGATCCGACTTCGTGTCGAGGAATTGCGATAGGTCGAACCCTGACCTGATTGAGATTGGTTACTGAGCAGCTGGTGTGCGATCCTTTGTGATCTTGTTTGGTGTTGTGTCGTTTCGTTCGAGTCCTTGAGGAGCTCGTCGATAGTTGTGTCGGGTCTACACTGTTTTTATCGAGTGTCGAGTCTGTTGAGGAAGGTGACGGGTTGTGGGTCAGTTGAGTACTTGAGTTGGGGACTGTAGTCCCGGCGTTGGGTTTGGTTTTAGTGTTACTGGCTTTTTCTGCTAATTATGCCATAGTCTGTTATCCGTGGAGGTGAGCGAACGCTCACCCCTAGCTGCTTTTCCTACAGGTACTGATCACTGGACGGACTAGGTTAGCTCTTGAAGTTCATGGAGCTTGGAGCGGAGTCTGGTCTTTACTTTTTGTTGAGTCTAGTGACGGATGTTGTACCTTGTCCACTTGTTGGGACGTTTTTGTATTGTAAATACTATTATTTTGAGAAGTAAATGGAAATGTCAAAGCTTTTATTGAAAACAGGTTTCAAGTGTTCATGTTTTTAAAAGTTCGCGTCCCGAGTTCGGTTCGCTGAAATTGGGGCGTGACAACTTTATAATTAGTAAAAGCTTAAGGTATAAAAATTTGGAAAAAAATCAAATGCAAAATAGTGATTTTGAAATAAATTATACAAAGAGTGACAAAATAACAGTTCAAGACATTTTCTCTAAATATGAAAATAGGATACCAGTTACAAAAAATGAATACTTTCAAGTATTTTTTTTAGTTTTTTATTACTGAAAGGTACAATTTTATTAATGTTAGAGTTCAATTACATAGATGTGCAATAGGAAATATATTTCCTGACTACTAAGGAAGAACAGACACAAAACAAATATGTTCGCAGTTCTTTAAACACTATAACCGTCATATACGGTATTGAAACGCCACATGTGCAGGAAGGAAAGGTGGGGGGTTGGAAAACGAAATTGAAAGTCCTGCTCGTAGGGCCTAAACGCTGCATCTGGGGGCAAAACGACTGAACTTGAACTGCATCAGTTGTTTTGGAGGATATATGTGAATCAGGGTTCCCTCCGAGGAAAAGTCCTTAATTCTCTGGTCGCTAGTCTTTGACCTTGCAAAAACAAAATCAGTGAAAAGAAAAAAGACCCACTCGATTAGTCTGATCCAGAATCAAGAGAGGGGTCCAGGAGGGTGCGTCGGTTGAGGCCAGGGAGATGGACGTGCCGATGACGGATTTAGAGACGACGCGGGTTGATCAGGAGATATGATCTGATACATGGAGATCGAGGCACGACGTTGGTGGCGGAAGGGAGCCAACATCGCGGTGGCCAAAGGCGGTTCGAAAGGAACCCTAACAGGAAAAAAAACCTAGCAAAGCTCATAAGGTGCATCGGTGAAGGCCAAGGAGATGGGCGCGCCAGTTGCTGCTTCGGAGACGGCCGAGGTTGATCAGGGAGTAGTGATGGTGAAGAAGGAAAATGCATCGTAGATAGTGATTGAAAACCTAGGGGGATTGAGGACGGAGAAGCAGCAGTCGGGAGAGATCCACTCACCGGAGGACTTATTGGGGAAGAGGGCTGAGGTAATTCGCCTCTTTGAGAGAAAATCCCCTCCAATCCAGAGTAGGAAGATTCGGAAGAGGCTAAGGGGTGGAGAGAACGCCATTGCTACGGGGGGACGGACCGGAACTATGTCGGGAGGGCGATCTGCAGTTGGGTCGTGGATAAGCGAGACACGACAACACTGAAACCATAGCAGTGCTCTCCATAAAGGAGGAGTTAGGGTTGTTCTTAATCAAATTATATTTTATTCGAAATGTGATAACTATCCTCTTAGTTAATGATAAAAGGTTCGCGAAAGATAACATTTAGAAACAAAACGTGAATTAAAATATCACTTGAACACAATAATTATGTGGTTTTGGAGATGAACATAAGAGTAGAATAAAAATATTTATTAAATGGTTCAAAATACACACATATTATCACAATACGGTTAAATTTACAGCTAATTAAAATAACATTACTGTAGAAGACCACTTAAGGGGCGTCTCCCCAATAAAAATGTACTACCTCTCAATTTCTTGGGAGATGACTTAGAGTCGAAAAAGTTGTTACTCCAGTCGCTAAGGGTTGTGGTGAAGGACGACAAAGAGCGGATGTTGAACTCGGTGTCGGTAAAGCAAAACAGAAGGTGCATTCCCCGCGATCATGTCCATGCGCATGAAAGGCTTACGTCTGTCTACTTCAGTAACACCTCGTTGTACGGTGTAAGTACGTTTCGTCGGTGGTATGTATGTCGAAGACCATTTTTACTAAAATTTTAGAAGGTGTGGTCGAGTTCGGCAACTACTTTTGGGAAAAAGATGACAGTCACGGTAGGCCTGGTTCTCTCATCACCAAAAATGTATTATCGTTATCCGTTAGCTATGTTACGGTTATTCAGATGCAAACTTGGACGAGTATTTGAAAATGGCAGACACAATGGCCCTTGTGTGCATTAATAGGTTTTTCTATGTCAACATCATCGTGTTCGGTCTAACATATCTCCGCTAGTCGAACGAGAATGATATTACCCACTTAATGTGTGTCAATGAAATGTGTGGATTCATCAGTTGCATTGGCAGTCTTGATTGCATGCATTGAGTTTGGAAGAATTGTCATGTTTCTTAGCATGAGGTACACAATCGTGACGATCATCCCGATTGTTATGGTCGAAGCGGTTGTAGGGCCCGACACCTGGCTTTGGTATGCGTTTTTTGGAATGCCTGGGTCGAGCAATGACATCAACGTGTTGAACCAATCACCATTTTTCGCTCATGTACATGTGAACGGTCATGATTACAACCCTCCTTACGGTTTAGCAAACAAAATATACCCATAGTGGTCAGTTTTTGTTAAGAGCATACCAGCACCACAACTTCCAAAGCACGTTTTATATGCCAAGAAACAAGAGTTTGAAAGGAAGGATGTCGAGAGGGCGTTCATGATTGTACGATCTCGCTTCCATATCATCACACGTCCAGCTAGAACTTGGGATGACTGGAAATTGACAATCATAATGAGAGTATGCATTATCATACACAACATGATTGTTGAAGATGAGTGTGATACATACAAAAGTTATATTATAACTTTGCACGATGACACGCGTATGTTTCATGTCCACTAGGGTCCAATTCCCGATTACACCTCCATAAGGGATCATACTTGTCGGCTCAAGAATCCACATGTTCACATTCAGCTGACAAATGATCTCATAGAACATATTTGGACGTTATTCAACAATGAAGTATCGGTCGTTGATGAAGATAATGGTTAGGGTATTTTATGTTCCATTTCTGTTATTGTACGTTTTCCATTTCTATTAACGAATTTTCATTTTCTATTTCCGTTAACATATGTTTTCCATTGTTATTAATGTATGTGTTCCAAATCAACTATAAGAACCGCCCCCGGTCGAACCGGTGGATTTCGACAAAGTTTGACTTTCGGTCAGAAAAGTCAACCGAGGACTCTGGAAGTCATTCGGGACCTTTCCTGGGCCCGAAGAGCTTAACCAATAGCACGGTTAGCTTAGTTGAGCCGTTTCCAGTATTTTGACTGTAATATTGTAACGGTCAATTTTCGGTCAACGGGACCCTTTTTATCGACTAATTCCGAATTAACTAAAGTATTGGTTATTATTAGAGACAAAGTGGTCCCCAACTAGGACACTTGTCCCTCTTGGCTTGGAGGAGAAGAAAAGACCCATGTTTGACCCTCCTACCCTCACAAAAGTTAAATTGGATGGATTGGGTCTAAGGGCATTATTGGAATGTCATCAAACTAGGGTTTTAAAGCAAATTGGAACTTTTCTCTCCTCATTTTGTGTGCTGGCCGAAATTAGAGAGAGAAAGGGAGAGAAGAGGCAACTTTAGAGCTTGGAGGTGAAGAAAGGTGCAAAAATAGAGTCTTGAGGTGGTTTCACTCCCAAAAACTCTTCAAAGCATCATCTTCTACATACCTTCCTCACTCTCAAGGTAAATCTCTCATCTAATTTCGTTTCTACAACTTTTGATTCATGGGTTTTGGAGGAGAATGGAAGAACTTGTTAGGTTTTGAAACTTGAGTTTGGTTATTGAAGTTTTGGAGGATTTTGTTGAAGGTTGATGGTTTTAATTCGTGTTTTTGGAGTGTTGATGAACACCCATGGTGGGTTTTGAAGTAGAGACGTTTAGGAACTGTTTTTGGAGATTTGGAAGGTCATCTATGGGGGTTTACGGGGGTTAAAATCGAGAAAACCCGAAGCTGGAGGAAGCAGACGGATGAACAGTACCAGGCGTCACGGACCTATGACGGGTACCGTGACGGAGGACGTCACGGCTCCGTGAGGGAGACTGTGACGGCGTCAGCCACGGCTCCGTGAGGAGATCCGTGACGGCGCAGTCCACGGATCCATGACCAGATCCATGGCAAACTAGTCTTGGTCCCTTTAAACCCTTTTTTCGATCTTTTTTGTCTACTTCAAGAGTTTGTTTTTGGGTCTTTGCTTGCTTCTTGGTTAGATCTTGATTAGAGTTTGATTGTGTGCCAAGAACTTGGTGTTGCATTCGCGGGACGAAGACCATTCTGGGACCCGTGTGAAGAACGGAGGGGAGTTGAAGCGAGCTTTACAGCAGAGAATTGTTAGAGGAAGACCTCAAGGTAGGGAGAGTCTAACTACTCAATTATTTCAATACTAGTATGCCTATTAGGTTAATAAAATCGGAAAGGTCCTAGAATTGCCTATAGGATGCGAATGACTAGAATAATCGTCTTTCATTTACTAATAATCGGACGTGTCTAGTATGCATACTTAGAATGATAATAAATAGTGTAACTCGCTTTCAATACTTGAGAATTGTTTTACTGGTAGAGAGGCCGTGATGAGCCCTCGGATTAGTTGTTGTTATAGGTTCACATGCTTGGTTTCCTAGTTTGGATAAGTTAAGAGTCTAACGAAACTAGCTAAATCGTATGCTTAATTGATTGATTGAATGTTTACATAATTAGTTGATTGATTGAATGATTGAATCATTGATTGGTTGAACGGATGATCGATTATGACTGATTGTGCCCGACGGTGCAATCAGGTGATCGATGTACCGATGGTTCGTGACAGGTAAGTATACGGTAAGTGTGGAGTACTAATGGATGTCGTTGTTGTGTTGTGATGAAAGTGTGATTCGATAAGTGTTGATTGGTTGATAAGTTATAGTGTGTTTCCCTTATTCATGTTCTTGAGATGTTTAATTGTTCGGTTCGGTACTACACCGGGGGGTAATCCGGTGGTGTTGTGGCCGTTGGTGTTTGGCAGATCCTGCGGGATAATGGTTGATTATTGGAGCCTGAGGGCATTGGTTATTGGACCCTACGGGGCGTTGATTATTGGAGCCTGAGGGCATTGGTTATTGGACACTACGGGGCATTGATTATTGGTGTCTAAGGGCATTGGTTATTAGACCCTACGGGGCATTGATGGTAAAACCCGCTTCGCTTCAAAAGGGTATTAAAACGCAATCCGGAAACCTTAAGGTAGGTTTTTGAAACTAGTGCAAAAAAAAAATTACAAGGCTGGACCGGGCGGGCCAGACCCGGCCCAAGCTAGAGACCCGGCCCAGTTTCCGACCCGGCCCAATCCTTGGTATAAATACCAACATTTAGGGTTTTAACCCTAAATGTTGTTTGCTCTCTTCTCCTGCGCAGCCGACCCCCACACCTCTCCCTCACGTCGTCTTCGTCCTCTCCCGAACCCGATCTCCTCTCCAGATCTCCGGCGACCTCCATCTTCTCCGGCCACCGCTCCCGAGCTACCGGCTTCACCTCCCCCGTTCCCGACCCTCTCCCTCCTCTGCTTCGAAACACCATCCCCGACCTCCTTCTTCTTCGTCCACGCCGTTGCCGGCCACACCACCGACCTCCCTCCACCGGTCGTCCCTCTCTGTCCTCATCCAATCCCGAACCCGTCCTCCCCTTCGCCGCCGTCACATCCTCCGTCCGACCACGACAGCCACACCCTCGACCCACCACCGTCCTCTCCCTCGCCTTCTCTCCTCTCACGGCCAACGCCGCCGCGCCGTGCTTTTCCGGCCGTGACGAAGCTCGTGCTCAACCTCGGCCACCACCGTCGTGTCCTTCATCCTCCACCACCGTCCCTCTCGGTTCCGGCCGTCCCGAGCCCGAGCTCGGCCACCACCGCTCTCCACCGCCTGTTTCCCTTCGGTGAGAGATCTCACCACGGAGTTGGTCGCCGGCGATGGCTTCGCCGGTGGCCGGATCCGTTTCAATAACGTCTTCCCGCTTTATATTCTATCCCGTATTTACCCTAAATCTGATCGGTTTCGTGCTGTTCGTTTCAAGTAATTTTGGATCTGTTGAAATCGACTAATATCCGTTAAACCCGTTAAAGAAATCGATTAAAATAGAATCGGATTGGAAATTAAAAAGGAAAGTAAAACGGAGCAAAACGGATTAGATGTGGTCACGGTTTTGGAAAGAAAGGGGTTGTAAAATGGAACATCAGATTTAAGGAAAAAGGGTTTTAAAATGAAAAGGAATTAAAAGCGTTTCGGTTTTAAAAACAGTTTAAATCGAGGAGTTGTGAATCTAAGTTGTAAACGGGATTTAGGGACGGTTGTTCAAAAACCGAACCTAATTCATTTTGGGCTCAAAGATCGGAACAGAATCAGATTTGAAATAAAAAGGGAATTCGTTTTAAAATAAAAACCGTTCTATTTTGAAAAAGGGTTATTAATCGGATGTAGGAACGACTCTGGAACTCTGGGTAAAATGAACTGCTATTTGGGTTTAAAAGGGAACAAAAGCGGAACGCTGAATCGGACCTCGGGATTCGTGCATTGGGACCGTGCCTCGCATGCACCGGTTTCGGTGCTCGGTACTCAAACCCGATTCACCGTGACCCCGCTTTTATCCCGCTCGAGTTTAAAGGACAACTGTCGTTTTTAGACTGATTTAATCGTGACCTTTAGATTAACCTGGGAACCGCCTCTAATTTATGGCTTTCGTGTTATCCTTAGCGTCCGGCTTCGATCGAACTGAAGCCCGGAGGTAGCAAGCCAGAACGTCAGCAGCTAGGAAGCGTAGCGGTTGCTCTTCAGTTGAGGTAGGGAAAAGTAGCCGGATCTCGGCCCTGACTGGGGAAAGTTAACAGTAGAATTGCATGTGACACCGGGGTGTCGTGGGTTGAGTAGGTTTATTTAATTATTAGAAAAGCATGATACGAGATTGTAGCGTTTATGAGAAAGGCATGTGACACTTAGTAGTGTCGTAGGATCAAAGAACTTAGCGATAATTGAATTACTGGAGGCATATGACCATGCCCGGAGGTTGATTGTTTATTTTGGTGTCTTGGGCGGCCTTGAGAGCCCGTATTATTATTGTCGAGTCTTGGGTGGCCATGAGAGCCCATGTTATTATTCGTGTTTGGGTGGCCATGAGAGCCCGTACTTTACGGTTGGTGTTTTAGCTGGCTTACGAGTTAGAGTCTCGGTAAGTTGCAAGCGTGTTTTATGGTTGGTGTCTTGGGAGGCCGTGAGTGCCCGTGGGGTTGTTGAGTCCGAGTTTTACTGTTAGTGTCTTGGTGGCCATGAGTGCCTATGAGTGTTGAACCTGTGTTGTTACTGGTTGTGAACTTGCTTGTGATTGTGATTGTGTTTGTGATTGTGTTTGTGGTTACCAGAGGTTGGGGGCCCGCTTCCTGAAACGGGGGTCCACGAGCACACGCGTCTGCATGTTCAGACGGGGTAGGGGGCCCGCCCGCCAATAAAGGGGTCCTGGTCGCGCGTGTGTGGTTTGGGTTTGTGAGCGTACCTTGGCTTGCTTATGGGTTAGAGTCCCAGTAAGTTGCAGCATTTTCCGGCTGGCTTATGGGTTAGAGTCCCAGTAAGTTGCAGTATTTTCCGGCTGGCTTATGGGTTAGAGTCCCGGTAAGTTGCAGCATTCTTGGGTTGGCCTGACCGGGTTAGAGTCCCGGGAGGGCGTTCTTGGCAGCTGGTTTGCGATCCTTTGCGATCTTGTTTGGTATTGCGTGGTTGTCAGTCGTGTCTTTGGAGGAGGTCGTCAATCGTAGTGTGAGGTCTACATCACGTGTCCGAATGTTGAGTCAGTTGAGGAAGGTACTGGTCGTGTGTGTGTCTTTTGGGTCGTGGTTGGTGTCACCGGCTTTGTCTGCTAAGTATGCCGTAGTCAGTCTGTTATTCGTGGTGGTGAGCGAACGCTCACCCCTAGCTGCTTTTCCTACAGGTACCGTTCGTGGGACGGACTAGGTGAGCTCTCGAAGCTTGTGGAGCTAGGAGCGGAGTCCGGGTTTTGTCTTTTTAGTCTAGCGACGGATACCTCTCCTTTTTGTCCGCTTGTGGGACGTTTATGTTGATTTGTAATTATCCTTTGTTGAACTAAATTGTTATTGTAAATTGTTTTAATGGAAATGTTTGCAAAGTGTTTTCTTATTCCAAACGTTCGCGTCCCGAGTTCGGTTTATTGAAATTGGGGCGTGACATTGATTATCGGAGCCTGAGGGCATTGGAGGTGGACCCTACGGGGCAGTTGGATGGGTTACTCTGTGAGAAATGGTTACTTGTGGTTTCACCCAAGTGTATGCGTCCTGCGGGAGCATTATCTTGGTTCCCTATGACACATGGTCCTTTGGAGGCATTTCTGAGAATTCCGATGATGAGCGTCCCTATGGTATGGTTTCCGGTGCCCCGATGTATGTGCCTCCTCTGGACCGAGGGAAAATCTGATATGATATGGGTACTCTGGTGGATCGGAATATGGGAACCGATGTGACACCAGAATTTATCCGTGGATCGGAGGCTTGAGAAAGCAGGTGATTGGTGTGATATTATTTGCTCCCATTTTAGTAGTTACGATTCTTTTATAGTACTTTCATGGACTCTTCTAAAGTTACTGTTATCTTTGAGAAAACGATATTATTTTATTTACACTGAATCCATAGTATTTCATTGGTTAATAGTATATACTTGTTACCGATTGTGATGGTATTCTCTTTTATTATAATGTTCTTCATTTATCCTTCAGGAAGTTATTGTTATTCTTGAGAATGCGTTATGGTTCTTGTTACTGTTATATGTGCATTACATCTTTTGGTCTAAAGGTATTAAGTGATTTTGAGACATCGGGCCAAAGCAGTTTTATTATTAAAATTAGAGACTAAAGTTGTTACGTTTTTCCCTACTGATCGTAAGCTCACCCCTTCTTGTTTATTTATTGTGTGTACAGGCGTACTTGAGATCTGGGGAATTCAAGGCTTGGTAGCTTCTGGATGTCTTGAGGTTGTATTAGACACGTGTTGGTCCACGTTGTTGAACTTTATTTATCTTATATTACTCGTCGAATTTTGACATTATATTTGAAATTTTGGATCGAATTGTTTGAGAAATATCTTGGAACTCGTTTCAGCTTGAAAGGAGTTTATTACCGTTTTACTACTTTTATCTCGTTTATTTCAAGTCACGTCTCGAGTCCGGCCAAAAGCGGATTTGGGGCGTGACATCAACCTTCCCTTTTCCCCATAAATGTTGGAGACCAAATATCCACTCATCCTTCAAAGGCCTAGGTTACCTAATCGGATGCCCTAGTTATGTCCCAAACCCCATCCTTTTCATCTATAAAAAGACCACTCATTTACCCCACATTTTCCACATCCACACTTCAATCTATTTCATTGCCCCACACATGGAATTTGACAACGGGTCAAGTGGTTCTGATAATAGATCGGGTCCGTCCTGAAGACTTCATAGGCAAATGTTAGAAGTCTGGTGATGTGCAAGATTCGAGCGAACTAAAGCCAAGTTTCTCAGGTGCTACAACTCGTTGTTGAAGTAATACACGGAGGCCACTACTCTCAACACCTCGGAATAGAGCCTAAAAGAGAATACCAACCATGAAGCACTCATGTCCACTATCCTTCAAGAAATGAATTACACTTAATATATATATGTAATCTTTGCTTTTGTATGTTCGATGTTGTACTCGGCTTCTTTTTCGTGGAAGAAATTTTTTCCCCGATTTTTTGGTTTTAAAATATACATTTTATTATTATTCAATTATAAGACACATTCAGACCACCAAGGGACAAAATCGATCACCGAAACCCTATGAAGGGGGGGGGGTATTAAGTACCTCACAATCCTTCATGCAACAGTCCACGAATCCCCCTCTACCTTATTCATAATATGTCGTCAAGAGCTTCCCCCACTTCCGATTTTACCTATCCCTTCATTACCTTCAACCCATGATTTCCCTTTACTTGAGAAGCATCTCCGGTGTCGGCCATGTCTCCTTCGATTTTTCCTTCCACCAGCAACGGTGATTCCATGTCATCGATATGGACATTTTAAGAGGATATCTGGTTGTGCATGGTATGGCTCTTTCACGTCTACATCAATGCGAAGTTTTGAAACATCGTCTATGGTGCTTGGGTGGAGATGTCGGTCCTCGATCCCCGGAGCGTCAAGAAGTTAATGGACCACTGGAAAAATGAAATAGGCCGATGAAGACATTTCAGTGGCTTTTTCGACAAGCCCTGTGAGAACTAGGGTTGAATGTCACCAAAGCCCGGGTGCTTATGGATGCCAGAAAAAAAATACAAATTACAGATGAATCACCCGTTCCCGATGCACGATTGGTTGGAGATGGTCCGAAAAGTCCAAAGTGGCTCGTTTTAACGAGTCTGTCTGAGGTTGTTTAGAAAAAGAAACCAAACAATATTCAATCAGAATCTGTATTAGATCAAGAGGAAACACTATGTCACCGCAATGTACTAAGTTTAAATATCAAATCATAACCCAGATGTATGAAAAATATTAGATAGTAACAGGTTTCACCAATTAATTCTCAAAATGTATCAAAATCTGTTAAGGGTGACTAACTCCGTGAAATACAAGTCACATGCTTGGTACGTGCTCTAAAACTTTCCTAAAATGGCATGCGAAAACTTGATGTCATAACATAGACCTTTCGTTTATTCTCAAATCATAACTTTGACCTATCAACTTTTTATGTTACTCACTAAACGATAGTTAACCTTGAAGACGAAAAATGCAATAAATTGCGATCAACGCTTCTATATAACACTTTCATACATTTAGGGTTATGATTTAGTAATAAACGAAAGTTTGGAGTTAGGACATGGAGTAATCCCTTAGATCAATCGGTCTACACCACTCCAAATGATATATGTTCGGAATTGGATCTCATAGATAACCGAGACTACTACTCCCATGCATTTATAATCCTCAAGTTCAGATTGAAAACTTAATATATGTACATGCTAGACAGGAAATAAGTAACATCATTAATACAAATTTTAATTTGTGTTCTTAAATTGCTATGGCATCTTCATGACATACAAAAAAAGTTGTTATTTAACAGGAGGAAAGGATTAAAAAGAAATAAGGTACTTAGAATTGTAATTATTCTTGATGGTGATATAAGAGAATGTGTGAAAAGTATTGTTAATGAAGCCAAAAAAAGGAAGAAAGAAAAAAGTGCAGATCTGAAATAGAATACAAAATCTTAGATAACACGCAAATTGATGAGGGCATATTTTTTCTTTGAAAACATTCCCTCACCATGATGTGCATGCGTAGCACATTTAAGATAAGTAAAAATAGCGGAAAGTAAATGATGAAGCTCACATGCCACAGAATGAATATAGAATATCACACAAGAATATTTTCTACGGTTTATCCACGGCAAATCATTTCTTTTTCAACCAGCTAACGCTATAAGCTACGAGATTTGAATCAAATCGTTACTACTGTAACATATTTTGGCTCATATGTCATATCATATCTATGTTTGGCAGAGAAGGGCTTTACATTGAGCAGGTTCTTACGGCGTCAAAATCATATTGTATGGATGAAATTACAGTACTTAGTCGTGAAGTTGATCATGCTAACAAGCATTAGTATTAGGGGAAAACTACCAATATCTTCCCAAAATAATGCTAATTTAATTGATGTTTAACTTGAATTTTAAAGTTAACTGATACATATCCTTAATTTACGAAAATGTAACTCAAAACCCTTCCGTCAGCCAAAATGACGAAAATACTCTCAACTACACTTCAATAATTATGTTAAAAAAATTATTTAAAAATTACTTTTGTTATACATATATATATATATATATATATATATACTTATTAAATGACTTCATTTTTATTTAAAAAATCAATTCATTTATATTTTAAAAAAAATCATTGAGGGTATTTTCGTCATTTTAGCTGACAGAAGGGGTTTTTAGTTACAAGTCGTAACTTCAGGATATGCATCAGCTAACTTTAAACTTCAGGGTAAACATCAGTTAAATGGACATGGTTTTGGGTAGGTATTGATAGTTTTTCCTAGTACCAGTTATATATACTGGATTGTAAACTCTAAAAGTCATAATTTACAATTTAAATCTATGGTTAGATCAATTGATTACCAATGGATCCTCCATCAAACATATCACAACTGCTCTGAATGTAATACATGGACCCCGATCATTTTGAAGCAACATGAATTATTAAAAATATTGTATCAAATAAAAGGAAATTTTTATTTTGAAATATTAAAATAACACGTAGCATGTCAATATCAGATAGTACATCCCTTGTCATATATTGACGTAGAAGCTGTACATTTATACATATATGAAGAGAGAGGAGAAATCTGGTGAGAACCATGTTTTAACGTAGGAACCGCGAGAACCAATCTAAGTCATCTATTTTAGGAATGGATGGATGAGATGCAATTGAGTAGTTGACTTGTTGATTGCAAAAAAAACAGCATTTTTTAGTAAGTGGTAAGGGCTTTTTAGTAAAACTATCATATTTTTTTTAACCAATTCACTAATTTAATTTTTCCCGCTTCGTTTGAACTCCAATTGGCTTCAAACTTGCGCCATTAGTTTTGTTTTTTTAAGGGCTTTCAATCAAGATCAGTCATGAATATATTTTGAAGCAGGAAAAAAAAATTATTTCGGGGTAGATTTTTTTTTTTTAAAAATCTGGGTAATTTTTATCAACACTTTGCTCTGGATTTATAAACACTTTTACACTGGTTTTATCAACACTTTACACTGGTTTTATCACCTCATTTTCCAAAACTGATCATGATTTTATCACCTCATCGCGTGCTTTTTATGAACACTAGTTTTATCAACACTAAACACTAGGTTTATCATTCAAATTACGTGTGTTTTATCACCCCCATCACATGTTTTTTTGAAGCACGAAAAAAAAAATTATTTCGGGGCTAGTTTTTAAAGGAATTACATATGGGTAATTTTTATCAACACTTTTCTCTAGGTTTATCAACACTTTACCCTGTTTTTATCAACACTTTACACTGGTTTTATCACCCCATTCTCCAAAACTGATCATGATTTTTATCATCTCATCACGTGCTTTTTATGGACACCAGTTTTATCAACACTAAACACTAGATTTATCATTGAATTACGTGTTTTTTATCACCTCATCACAAGTTTTTTTATCAACGTTAAACTCTAGTGTATCACACTTATTATCAAAATTGAAAATGATTTTTATCACCCCATTATTTGATTCTTATCACCTCATTACATTTTTTTATCAACATTTAGCACTAGTTTGGTACTCCGATATAAAACATTTATTAGTGAAGATTTATCAACGCTCAACATTATTTTTATCACCTTGATATAAATTTTTATTTTTGTGCTTCAAAATATATTCATGACCAATCTTGATTTAAAGCCCTTGAAAAAAGAAAAAATTTGGCGCAAGTTTGAAGTTAATCGAAGTTCAAACGAATCGGGAAATATTAAATTAGTGAATTGGTGGGGGAAAAATGGACAATTGTCCACATGGCACCATGCTATTACAATTATGCCCTTGCTTGTGTGAGAATAGATGAAAGTGGCGTGAACTATGGTAGAATTGAGATGATGATGTGGCATCATGGTGAATGTTGGATCTTAAATGTGTGTGGCTAGGATTGGTTCTCACAGTTCCTATGTTAAGAGTGGTTCTCAATAGATTTCTCCTCTATGAAGAGATATAATTATTAAATATAACTAAATAGTAACCGTAAATATATATATTTTTTTAAAAAGAGTAATCGGGGAAGTGCATTAATGTAAGAAATAAGTCATACAATGTATGGCGTAAAAGTCCCGGGTTCCAGATTTATGTCCTGGTTGACCTTAGCCAACTCGGCGCTCATGTACCCGTAGAAAAATATTGTATTGGATCGATACTAACTTAGGACATCCCCTTACCGACATTTCAAAAGTACGAAACAAGAAATTTAAACGACCTAAAAACCAAATCCTAAAACAGTACATCAATCGAAACCAACCTAACGAACCATAAAGGTCCTTATTGAAGCAAAAAACATCAAACCAGAGGATCCTAAAGTGGTACCTCCGTTCTTCCTCCCTGTGCTAGGATGTCGTGGAGAAAAGCATCATCTTACCGTCCCCCCCCCCCCGGATCCCAAACCCGCCTGTCGGCTATCTCCCGATCATGTTTAGACGAGATTCGTACCTGATATTCACCGGAGAAGGGGAACATCTGAGGGACGGAATGGAAGTCTCTGCGCTTGAGATGAAGATGGCCCGAGGGAGGTGGAGCAATGGAGGCGACGACGAAGACTACCATGGTAGCTAGCGGTGGTCGGTGGCGACGTACGAAGAAGGAGGCGGCTAGAGTTTCTCCCTTTGGTGGCTAGGGTTTCTTCCTTTGGTGTACACTGTAAATATAATTAATAACATATAATTCGAAATTCTTGTGAGTGCAAGTTTCTCTAAAGTTCTTTTAGTCTGTCCTAACTTTACCAATGACATCGTCTCAATTGATCATTGAAACTTGTGTCGTCGATTCTATGCCTCTTTCCCCGATAACTCCTCTTACTTTGTTGATGCTTGCTCCTTTGTCCCATGTTGATTAAGCCCTGTTTATGCCCTCGAGGCCCTCCTCTGGGGTTGTTTGGCCTCTTAAGAAAGGTATAATGAAACCAATGAAACCATCGTTCTTGCCTTTCGTAGAAGAGTATCTCTCTACCACTGTGTCAGCGCCGAAGTCGTTCGTTACCAGTCCACCTGAGCCTGGTCTTGTGCTCTCAGGTGTCGACGGTGGTCTCTCTCTAGAGGACCTGACTCTGCTAGTATCATGCTCTTCTCTAGTGGTCTTCTTGACCAAGAGGATGCTCCCGACCTCCTTCACAAAGAAACCAAGGAAATACAAGGTACGTCGGGAACCATCAATATCAACGTCGTCAGAGCTTCCCTTACGTGACCCACCAGGGAGGGAGATTGGGGGAGGTCATAATTCCTGAATCAAACCTTCGTTAAAGGGAGGAAAACCAGTGATCATGGGGCTTTTGAATCCTTCTTTTTTTGGGAACTTATGCCCTAATTCTGGAACTTTTCCCCATCCTCCATCCGATCCACCAAGCCCTCCAATTCATGTAGACATGATGTTGCTACTAGAAACCCTATTGACCTTCTCTATCATGAAGGAAGAAGATCTCGTCAACGATCTCCCCTTTACCCTAGTGGATCCGAGTATCCTCGCCCCTCAAAAATTCGACATGGTTGGTCGCCTACTAATAGGTCGACCATACCAAAATATATTTCATGCTCAAAGTCGTCACAAAGGCGTGGGCGCGTTCGGTTGGGGGCCTTGTGGTTAAGAATCTCGAACATAGTGTGTTTGCTTGTTTTTTTCTTTGCTTCAAAGGAGGCACATGACTGGGTTTGAGAGAACGGTCCATGATGTTACGATGGATTTCCACTCCTCCTGGGTGACGTCAAGGACCAGCTATAGAGGGAGCTACCCTATATGAACCATATCCAGTTATGGCTCCAAGCGTGAGGGTTGCTACCCCTGGTTTGAACTCGAGCTACAGGGAAAATCATTGGAGTGGCTCTAGGAGAGTCGATGCACGTGCCCTGTGATCAGTAGGGATTTTACTGGGGAGAGACGGTTCAGTTTTGCTTCTGGTTCTTTGTCACTCGATCTCTACGATGCTCCTTGACCCTACACATGAAGGAAATACCCGGACTTGATACAGGTGAGCCTAATATATGAGCATCTACTCGCTTTCTTCTATAATTATGGGTGGATCGGGCATGTGGCGTGAGAATGTGATTAAGAACTCCTGGGGATACCCTGATTTGATACCTCCCTCCTGGAAAAAAAAGCTAGACAAGCTTGGGTAGAATTTTTCCACAGATTGGAGCCCTATGGCACCACCATCCCTAGAGTGCCCGCCGAGTTTTGCCCCATTGTCCCATAATACCCTATCTAAGGATCCATCGCATCGAGGAATGGGCCCGATAGTATCCTCGAATACCCTACCTAACAATCCAGTAGGTGGGGTATTCTTTTGGGATTGTATAGGGACCTTTTCGTAGGCGCGCTTGGTGGAATCTCAAACTCCTCCCTGTTTCTCATGGACTTCCCCATATGAAGAGGCTACTAAGAAGAGAGGAGATACTAGAGAACCACGTGAAGAACATGCGCGAGCTGGTAAGCAGCCTCACCATAAGGAATGTTGAAAAACCAGGAATTATGCTTAGGAGGGATCCCTAAATCGCCCTTATCATCCCATCATTACTATTGAGTTCAGGTTCGGTTACTATCACGACGAAACGAGTCATTTCCGTAAGATCAGGCAGCATTTAGGCACCACCTTAAGCGGTTCTCGACATTATGTTTTTCATTTACTTCTATTTTCTAAAAGCCGTTTACGGTGAATTATTATAGGGTTTGTTGAGAAGGACCTTCCGGGGGGCCATTTTGTGTACTGGCTCTTTTAATTTTTTACAATATTTCCTTATGCTCATAAAAAACAGCACATAACTGATAATATTAAATATAACTACTAATATTTACTTTTAAAAACAAATGTTTTGAAAAATTAAGACACTTTTTTATAAAAACAATTAGGAAACTTAAAAGATTATAACACTATAAGAATTATCATAAGAGTACCGTGCTAAACGAAACAAGCGTGAAAGTCAATTATACAAACAAAAAAACGCTTTTTGGACCTAGGGTTTCGCTCCTCCTCTACCACCAGCCTACTCCTCTGTCGTTATGCCGCCTGCCCACTCTGCCTTCACAAGAATCGAAAATCTCTATTCCTAACCATTCTTCCATAGCCGCCCTCGTGCCCTTGCCCCACATGTCATGATTTGCTGCCCCTCTCTCTACCACTATAAACCCAATGTCACCCTAGGACCATTCGCTACCAATCACTCTCTGTATCATGTCGTTGCCTCCATCCTGTGACTTCATCAAACCAGTCTGACCAAAGAAGCCGAAAGACCGTCTACCTCTCCCTCCGAATGCAACGCGACCTCTACCTTCCAACCTTAAACCCCCCCTGTCATGATGATGAAAGAGGATGTCGACCCCACCCTGCATGTACTGGAGGTCTCTATAGGGATCTCTATGATCCTCACTCCCATCTCTTTAGAAAAGAACTATTATGGGGTTAACCTCTACCCCCAAACCGTCGGTAATCTTCCCACCAACCTCGTCCATTGACCACCTCCCGAACCCTACGTCTCGGTTATTTAGGACCACCGTTGGCCTTTCTGCACACGACCTACCCTCCCCAATCCAAGGGGGAGTAATGGAGCATCGTTCCTATCCCTCGGCATGTTGGTAATGACCCCCTCCCTAGGCAATTCAATCTGGCATCCTTGCACGGCCCGCCACCTGACCTGTCGACGAGACCTCCCACGATCCCCCACGAAGGCCCCAACATAAGACTCTCGTGGGGTTGGGCATTCTCCAAGCCGGAACCAACCTGGTAGGATGGCTATCCAATCACCACAACCAGCATCGGTCTCCCGGACACCTCGGATAACCGATCTCTGGCCTTCTAGCCCGCGGGGATGGACAACCGGGCCCTCAACTCAAGATCTCTTTCCTACGTCGACAGCGAGTCCTTGGAGCTGCAAGCACGCCTGCCTCTGCTAGGTACCACTACCCAACATCCCAAGGGAGTCCAGACCAAGAGAATCTGGTGCACCCCAAAACTTGATGCCTAATCAGAGGGGGGGCATCTTGCGTGTACCCAACGCTTGAATGCGTCATGGAATAGGGCATCGGACTACCTAGACGTCTCAAGGGAGAGGACTTCTTTGCGGCCTCACATAAGAAATTGATTGGCCCATCGAGCATCTCGAAACGTGTCCGGGGATGCAGGTCTCGCTTTGCCACCATCGGTACAAGTCCGATGACCCTTTCCCCCCATTGTTTGGAGTCTTCTCTAGCTACCCGTTATCCGCTCAACTGCCCTGGATCCTTCGGTGCAGACAGCTTCAGGTCGAGGTAGACAATGAGTCCAATGAGCTACAACTGAGTAGCATTCTGTATGGATACATTCTATACTTACTAACTTAGTTCATCCCTAAAATAGTAGGGTATATTGTTCTAGGGTTAGCGTCGGGTACCTACAGATCACGACTCAAGCCTCGTCCTTTTATTTCGTATCGTTAAGTTACATTTCATTTTATTATATTACCCTCTCAAAATGGCGTCCGTAAATCTTTTAAATTATCAATAAAATTTTCCGTATGCTCAAATAAAAAAGGAGTACCCTGCTAAAACCGGTTGATCAGTGGCCCCAACATCCCATCTTCCTGATGAATTAGTTATATTTATTTTTCATGATGAAGACTCATATGTGAATAACAAAATGTTGTGTATGAGAAGCTATGTTAAGAATAAATGATATAGTAGACTTTCAAATTGACCGCGCATCATTTTTGTAGGGATCGTCCATATGCAACCCACGAGATGAGTTGAGTCCGGTGGTCCAAGGCATCTTGACCATGGCCGTGCCGTGCCCATTTTGGCTAATAATTATAAAGCTGGTCCCGTTGACCCAAGTGTAATTCCATTCTATTTGACTTTCTTCCCAAAATTCCTTCTTTCATAACTTTTTTTTTACTTTGTTCTTAGAAGGCCATATATGCACTATGTGCAAATAAATTAATTATAAAAAAAAGAATCCTTATATATAGCAGCAAATGAAGATTTGCCAATTGTTATAACTTGATCACTGAAACTGACATTACCAATTGTCAACGACGACCAAGATTCGCAACTTCCTAGAAGCCAAACAAAAGCCTATATCAATCACCTTTCTTCTATAAACTACATAATGTTATGCCTATACCAGTGTGTACAAGGCTTTTTTAGCTTATTTTTTAATGTGAGAATAGTATTCTATAGTTCTCATTCAAACATGGTAACATCGGAGAATCAATGAAATAATTAAACTATGTTCTAATTAGCAAACTTATGATTAATTAATCTAGTGTCAAAGCAAACAACATAGTTTGATTGTTTGAATATCTAAGCGATAAGTGAAGAAGGTTCCTTATAATTTCAACTATTTGCTAGTCAAACATGATCTTCTTCATTGATATCATTTTTTTTCCCGCAAGTTGGAAGATTTGATGGATAAGTAGATGTAAATAAATGATGAGATGAAGTTTCCATGCAAAGCTAGTTGCCCAAAACCAAACATGCACGCCAACAGATGAACCCTAACTATATTATCATGACAGTATAAATACAATGCAGCTGGGACTCAACTCTATCAATCTGCTTCCTCGTACTGTCATCAATTTGCGATACAATCAAGTCAAGTTCGGTAGAGTTGAGCCATGGATCCGGAACCGAAATCTCCATCAAATAGGTCTCCTCCACCTCAAGGACAGTGGACCACTGGTCTTTTTGACTGCTGGGACGATCCCTCTCATTGTAATAATATCAACTCTTCCACTAAACCAAGTTTGCTTTTATATTTTGTCATATCAACCCAATGGGCTTAGTGTCATTTTGATAATTATGTGTAGGTTGCTTGACCTGTTTCTGCCCATGCATCCCCTTTGGCCAGATGGCCGAGGTTGTTGACGCCGGCACCACTTGTAAGCATTCTAACTCAACCACATATTTGGATCTCTTCACTTTTTTTAAGGAAAAACTTTCAGGTATTAACTATTCTCAATTTGTACATCTCAAGAGCTTGTTGTTGACTATTAGTCGATCAGATCAGGTTTGTAGACTTAAGGTAATTACACAAAGTAATATTTTTCGTTAAAAATGACATCAAATGTTAGGAAAAACTTCAAGAACCAACTATCATATGACTATTGAACTCAAAAACTGACTATAGACTTGTTACTTTTTAGAAATTTTCCTAACGTTTTCTGTCATTTCTAACGGAAAATGTTACGTTGTGGAATTATCCTAAGTCTAGAGGCCTGATCTGATCGACTAATAAGTCAACAGTCAGTTTTTAAACGGTACAAACCGACGATATTTAGTACCTGATTGTACCCTTTTTATTTTAATATATAACTTATAATGATTGGTATATATGTAGCCGCGAAGGTCCAAGGGTTAATCTATGTGGTGTTGGGTGGATGGCGGTTGATTTACGGTAGCATGTACCGTTCAAAGTTGCGCGGCCTGTTTTCTCTACCGGAAGCTCCTTACTCCGATTGCTTTGTTCACGCTTGCTGCTGTGTTTGCTCTCTTACTCAAGAGTATCGAGAGCTCACCAACCGCGGCCTTGATCCTTCCTTAGGTACCAACACCATCCATTGTGCCAAGCCCACTGGGCCTAGTTATCCTACAAAGCCAAGCTCACTGGGCTTGTAATGAACTTTAAATAATATTAACCTTTTTTTTATTGTTGTTGTATTTATGAAGGATGGGCTGGGAATGTTGAGAAATGGAAGCGAGATGGAGTCACCCCACCGATCGTTGCACCTCGCATGGCTCGTTGATTGCAATATCGATCCATCACCTGTTATATATAAATATATAGTGTATACATAGTGTGCTACTGAGTGCAAGCGTGTTCTTTTATTTATTTATTTTGCCTGTTGAAATAAGTGTATGATTTACACGCAATTTGAACTTTGTACTGTGTTTGGGTTCATTTGTAATATAACAACTTGTGTAAGTGTAAACTCATCGTCATTCAAGAAGCTAAAACATCAGCTGAACCAGACATATACTGATAAGGTCATAGTGGTTGTTAGTACAATCAAATGCATTAATTAACTAAAATGAATTTGTTAAACAACATCAGGTCCGGTGAGATTAAAATTTAGTCCCTCGGCCGAGCTAACCAT
Organism: Erodium maritimum; assembly: GCA_963921825.1. NCBI lineage: Eukaryota > Viridiplantae > Streptophyta > Magnoliopsida > Geraniales > Geraniaceae > Erodium > Erodium maritimum. The sequence goes on from OY997594.1 coordinate 11,225,242, forward strand.
AGAGAACTGAGGGCTCGAAGCCTGGAAGCGTAATCAGAGATGACCAGCAGTGCACGAGCAGCTTGACGGGTTGTCAATATTCGATGCAATTGATGCAGAGTTTGCTGCCTCAAAAGGTCAGCCTAGCAACACAGATGATTGATCAAGGTTACATTAAGCATTTAAGCCTAATCCTTGCAGTATACGTGATATAACATTAATTATCTAGATTACCTGGTGAAGGAAGTTCTCGAGGGTGGCAATCTTGCCCATAGCAATAGCCATTTGGCCCATGTAATCAGCAACATTTCCCGATCCACTAGGCCCAAGAGACGCTGCTGAAAGAGTGTCCACTAGAGATTGTTGCAAGGCCTCCATCCCCTGAGACAATGCATCTTCTGCTTGTTGGGAGGATTGCTGTAGATTGCATATCCCCATCAACTGTTGGTCTGTCAAAGGTTCTACATGGTTCCCAAGTATCTGCATTTTCACAAATGAAATTAAAAACAAATTAGTGATCCATTATTAACCCAAATAGAAGTTCTGATGATGAATCACCTTGAGGAGTTCTGAAGAACGAAAGCCACCCAACCACATGAAACACCGCTCAGCAGGTGTCTTCCACATCCCAGAAAGCATGTGAAACACATCAGCCTTCGCACCTATGCCTTTTAGCCTGAATAGTTCGTCATGGTGTGCCATAACACCATCAACAAGAAGATGCAGATCAGTCTCCACCATTTCAGAATTAACAGCCGATCTAAGGTCATTGATCAGCCGTTGGTGATCATCAACCCATCGTGCATAATCCATGTCAAAGGCTAAAGCACCTGAAAATCAGAAAATAAAGTGATCAGAAAAAATCTAATCTACCAAATTCCAAGTATAAGAAATATTCGCTACCATTTCCAGCTACAGAATGACTCTGATCTCCTGGAATGCCACTCCCAATAAACACACCCTGCATTACTTTTAGAGATTAGTGAATAAACAGCATAACCCAATAAATATAGGTAAATTAGGACAACTTCATCTTCCTGCACCTGCTGTCGTGTTTGTTGCAGCTCTTGCTCTAGTTGCGCAAGCCTGAGTCGACTTGTTTCCAGTTGCTGGACATATGCCTGTTGAAAATCAAAACCTATGAATAATCCAAATGTATGTACTTCATTAAAGCTCATTAGCAATAAAAATTATCTACAAGTGGAAGATTACTTTCTTCCTCAATCTGCTCTTCCTTGCAGCCTCCCGATTTTGAGCCAGCCTGCGGAGTGTCTGTACAAAGGTTTGGCACAAAGTCAGAAATAAGCTCAAAGTGACCTGCAATCATAAGAACCCAATTGTAAAGTATGATCATGTAATCACCTTCTGATCACCAGTTTTAGCCTCAGAATATGATCGATCCATGGAGTCCACAACTACAAGTGCTCCTTGTCCAACTCCATTAAGCTGTAACAAAAATCAGTAACCTGTATTAGAATTCAGAAACACAGTAACCACTACACAAGCCAATAAAAGCAAGAATCAACAAATCCACAACTCTAAACCTAAGGTCACATAAACAAACCACTAACCCAAATAATGTTAATGATTAGCCAACTCCACAACACAGATTATGCAGCATCCACTGATAATTTACCATTGTCCAAAAGACACCAACCTGGTTTTTATCATCAGTGTCAATGTCTGTGGAGGTGTCGGTCTGTTGGCTCTGGCTATGATCAGCCATGCCCGAGTCTGCCCAGTTCTCAAAGTTGCCGTTCCTCAAAGCCGCCGCCATGGTTGAGTCCTTTTGATACATCAAGTGCCCAGTCTCTGCCCCTCCTGGTCTAGCTGAACCAATGTTCGAAGATTCAATGCTCTGTTCACAAAATATACCATTCAATTTCAACCAATACTCAGACGGCCCCAAAGTCTAGTGCTTGAAAAAGGAAGGATTAAAGGTGGGGACAAAGACAAAGATGATGGTTATGATTATGATTACCGTGTTCAGGGCAGATCCACAGTGCGGATTATTGGGGAAAATAGGAAGATTGTTTGATTTTAAACGAACCATGTTGGCTACAAGGAATTAAGGAAATTTATAAGTAAAACACCAATCGGCTGTTAAGGTATTTGAGTAGCAAATACGCAAAAAAAAAAGGATGTTTTAAAACTATACTTGAGCTTAAATCAACAGTATCGTTGCTATGGAAGATGGCTGCGGAATGTTCAAGCTCCCCAAGATCCGCGAAACGTGCCTGGTTTCGGTTTCGGCTACCATCATCGCCTCTGGTCAACACAGCACAGAACAACAGAAACAGAGACATCGTTTTCACATCAACAGAAACAGAACAAGCTTACAGGTCTCAAAAGATTCAAACTTTTCGATACCCATCAGCCCAGAAACCTCAATAACAGTGTAAGCTAAACAACCCACGAAATCATTTTGAAAACAATAATCGCAGAGTGCTCAAGATGACAAAAGCAGAGTACCTGAGAAAGAAGGAAGAATGGCAATACAAATCCTGGTTGGCAGAAGCTGGCTTGAAGCTCTGCATATCTCTGAAGAAAAAGTTGAAGCTTCTCGGTGGATCCTAGTCTGTAGCAACTAACACAGAGAAGAGATTCGAGAAAAATATGAAATGAGGAAGAGAAGGTAGAGTTGGAGCAGAAGGAAATGAAGTGAAGGAAATCTTGGTAGTATCTTGAAGGAGAGGATAGCGTATCAGTACGGCTACTTTTATTTAGAATATTAAAGACATCATCGTCTTTTTCGTTCGATTATTGCTCTCTGACTTGGGATTTTAGTTTCCCAATAACCCCTCTTCTCTTCTCTTCTCTTCTCGTCGTATATCAGTATTATATGAATATCATATCACTGTCTCCGTCTCTAAAAGCGCAGAGCGTTCATTTCACCGTCCAATCAAAGGTTTTAGCCACGCCTATTTGTGAATCCTTAATGCCCGTGGTTTGTGCTTTGTGGTGCCATCCATATCACATTTCCTCTGTCGCCAAACACCAACTGAAACAAAACCATCACGCTTGCTACAAAGATAGGGTTATCACTTATCACCACAGTTGAGCTCTTTGACTAGTAAAGTGCATCGAGGGATGGCAATGGGTCGGGTCTCGGTCGGGTTTCGTGATATTCGTATCCGGTCCGATTTTCTTATTTGTGGCCCGAGCTTGTCCGGGACTCGTTAGTGGCCTGCTTGCTGTTCGGCTTGTTTGTGGCCCGACCGAGTCAGGTATAATCTCATCATCTGGGATAAGTAAAACTAGTAACATTAAACCAAAACTAATCACTTCCAATTTTTTTATTCTGATGACTAATAAACCAAAATCAAATCTAATTATCCATATATAATTAATCAAGTCTCCTCTTCTTCTCAAATCCAATCATCACAGTTCAAGTATTCACATCAACATCGACCATGGTATTTTCTTGAATCAAAACAAGAAATATCAAGATATAAAAATAATTTTAACAATACATTAGCTTGCATGTTATTAAAATGTTTATAATATACCTCAACATCTTCATCATAATCAAAGAGTTGATAATATGCATCATTCTCTTTACGACATGTCTTTGAAAACACACATTAGAGAATTAAATACATTTTAATGACAAATTAGCTATACATAATAATTTAAATTAAGTAGATTTTATAAAATATTTGATTTACCTCGTACATCATCTTTCCATAACCAACTTTGAGAACACATAAGTGCCTCTAAATTCTCTGAATGAAGTCTATTACGTTGTGGGGTGACCTTTCTATCTCCATAATTGAATGTTGATTCAGAAGCTACCGTGGAAATCGGAATAGGTAGAACATCTCTAGTTATTTTTTGCAAAGTAGGTCACTTTGACTCATGAGTTTTCCACCAAACCAGAATGTCAAAATCAGCGCTTCTTGGCACGAGTGGCTCCTCTAAATATTGATCCAATTCTGATCTAGAAAATCCCTTCTTTGCCCCCCACTTACATATGACTCGAAGATAATCCAGTCCAACCTTACATAAAAATGTAAAAATTAACAAATAAATTTAGTTTTTTTTATTATTTAGTAACCTATCGGGTCGGGTAGTACCAATCCTGAGCCTAGTTAAAAGCTCTCGTACCCAATCCGTTTGTACAATGGGCCGAGTCTGGCCCGATTTTTTTAGATCGGATCCCCGTCGGGTCCGGGTATCGTTGTCATCCCTAAGTGTATTGTTTTGGATAAGTCAAAAATTACGATTATGCCCACCTTGATTACATATGACTTTAGTATACAAATACCAAAACGCGTCATCTTAATGGTTATAATTGTTAGAATATAGTTATAATTGGGTCTTCAATTATCGGCTTGAGCTTTTAGTTGAATTGGTTTTCTAATTTGGTATAAGAGCTTGATACCTCACGGATAGAGGTTCAAACCTCACTCTATACATAAATAACTAATTTCTTCTCGATGTATCAAATATGCCCACAAATGACCAGCCTTTACATATCTTCTAAATGGGCTCTTCTCCTATTTTTATAATTCATCTCTTCTCCTCTTCTAATAATTCACCTCCAAACTCGTACACGGGCTTGTCCGCAAGGGCATGTGTTAGAATATAAATATAATTGAGCCTTCAACTATTAACTTGAGCTTTTAGTTGAGTTGGTTCTCTTTTATGATATCAGAGCTTGCTACCTCACAGACTCAAGTTCAAACCCCACTCTCTACAAAAATTTCTAATTTCTTCTTGATTTATCAAATTTCCCTAAATGGGTTAACTCTTATATCTCTCTTCTCGATGGGCTTATCTCCTCTTCTATATAATCCACCTCCAGACCAATAAATGGGCTTGTCCGTGAGGATGCGTGTTAGATTATAACTATAATTGGGTCTTCAACTATCATCTTGAGTTTTTAGTTGAGTTAGTCGTTTAATACAGTATCAGAGCGTGGCTCCTCACAAACCTGGGTTCAAACCCCACTCTCTACAAAAATTCTAATTTCTTCTCTATTTATCAAATTTGCCCAAAATGAGCCATCTCTTACCACTTTTATCAATGGGCACATCTACTCTTCTAAATAATTCACCTACAAACTCATAAACGGCTGTCTGTGAGGGTGTGTGTTAGAATATAAATATAATTGGGTCTATTAGTTTGAGCTTTTAGTTGAGTTGGTTCTCTAATAATAATAAATCTCGTAAGGCTTAACTAACCGAGTTGATTATCAAGTGCTCACCGTTTCTCTTTAAATTTGTAGCTTCTCCTTCTTCTTCGACAGCGGTAACGGAAATAGACGGTCCCCTTTACCAGCGGTGGGGCCATCTCAGTGCCATATCTCTTCACGTAGGGACAATGATGGTGTTTACGGCGAGGGCAGCGCCTCCTTTCTCTCTGTCTCTAACACGCATGACGGTGCAACAAGTCCCTCTTGTGGGTCTCAAGTGGACTAATCTTACGACAGACGGCGAGGGCCTCGGCCTCGGGCATCTTGGACCATTGTTTTGATTGCAACTGCGTTGGTCACATGGTTGTTGTGTTCCCGATGAGCACGGAGTGAGATGGCTCTTCATGAGGGCCATCGAACTCAAGGTCTCTCGGATTCAAGCTTAGAATAGTTGCGACCTTCCGATAATAAGACGTGGTCATCGTGGGGGTCCGTCTCGCATCTAGTGAATAGGGAGTCGGACCGGTCCCTAGGATAAGGGAGAATCGATGGCCTCCGTCTCAGAACGGTCCCGTGGACCGTAAGATGATGGGGAAGGTAAAGGAGGGGGTCGATGGCCCGTGGACTCGGGACAAGAAATTTTCTATTATGAAAGGTAGCATATGTCCACAACCATCCTCACCGGAGAGGACATCTTCTGTTACCCGGCTTCACTCAGGATGATAAGTGACGATAGTTGGAATCAAATGGCTCGACGGACTTCGATGGAGCATCTAGGATTGTGGCGCAGGGTGGAAAGTGACCTCGCCTCGTTCAATGAGGGACGATAATACTTGTGAGGGGTTCGCATGTATCATCGTCTCACTGTTCGTAGGGTGGCAGAGGATCCATCAAGTACCAGCATGGTATTCCCCTACCATCTTGGGAATACGAGGGAGAACGACACAAGTTGGACACTTGGGCGAGTACTTAGTCCACCATAATTTTATGTACTCAAGTGATGTTTTTAAATATATATAATTATTTGTAAAATACGTATGAGTTTATTTAAATATCCACAATTAATCTTAAATTTTACTAAAACGCATTGAAAGTCAAAAACACATCTCTGTTATGTTAGGGTTAAGAGTTCTTAACCCTAGTCGTCCCAAACCACCTCTTATGTTGTTGTCGTCCAATCTCTTTCCATCAAGAAGATTCTTGTGATGCTCTTATCTATATTGTCGATGTCGTCACCGCATAGAGTTAGGCCACCACACACGATCTTCGTGTGTTTCATGGTCTGGTCCTTAGGAGAAGTCATGTTTTTCTCCCTCGCATCTCCAAGTCTCAACGTTGTTGTACTCGAAGGACGGGGTATCTCCAAAGGCGATCGATGGTTACCTATTGTGGTGGTTCTCTCCTTTACGCCTCCAAGTCTCAGTCATGTTGTGTTTGAAGGATGAGGCGTCTCTAGTAGCGATTCACGACTACCTGTTGCGGTGTTCCTCTCTTCCTCGCCACTGGGTCTCAGCACTGTTGTATCCGAAGTTTGGGACGTCATCTTATCACCGAAGACGATCGAGATTCGGTATCAGGTGTCTTTGTTGGCCCACACAATCAGGCGAGGTCTGCTACGTAATCTCGCCATATCCAATGAGGCACCTGCAGGGAATCGGGACGTTATGGAGGAAAATCATCCCACCCCCACCAAGATTAGATGTTGTTGATCGTCCTACTCCACCAATCTTAGAGCTCCCTGCCCAAATTGTGCACTTTATCTAGTTATTTCATGAACCTTGGTTGAGGTTCAAGCTATAAATAGGCACCCGGTTTCATGTTGAGTCGGGATTGATGTCACTGTTTTTTCTCGTTAGATTATGTATATTGGCGCCTAACCTTTATGTCATAACCGGCTACACTTTGGTACGCTCGATTATAGTTAGAGGATTCGTTGCATGATTGTTTTCTGAATTGTTCGTTTTCCCATTAGTGTGCTCTATGTTCTAATACTAATTACAATTAATAAAGAGTTTCCTCTGCTGGAAAAAAAAAACTTGAACTCTTACTCATTCAACTTGCAAGTTGCAATATATCAAAAAAAAATTAGAAGCGACGTATTATTAAAACTTTGTAATTCGAGAAAAGTTACAAAGTGGAGAGAATCAGCCCAATAAAGTGGGTCATCCAAAGACCTTCATAAAAGCAACAAAACATGACACAAAGACGAAACCCGCCCGAGCTACAAAGCCCTACAAAACAAAAAATAAAATAGGCCTTCTACAAGGCCTAAAATGCCACGAGGCCTCAATGACGCCCTCCACGCACACTTGGTCACTAGCCGAGGGAAAACCACCAAGTGACCGGACTCGATTCTTGATACAGAGCCATCGAGACCACCATTGACCAGAGCGAGGATAGCGGTCCCGATTCCTGATACAGAACAATCAAGACCTCCACTAGTTGAGGACTGTCACGCCCCAAATCCGGTTTTGACCGGACTCGAGACGTGACCTAAGTTAATAATAGAAAAGTGATAAATCATTGACAAAACCTTTAAATATCAAATAATCTTCCTCAAATCAACAAAATTAAAAAGTTCGAAAATCTCAAACGTGAGTCAGAACTCGACATAAAGTGCAAGATAAATAGTGTTTAGTACAAACGACCAACACAACTCTAGAACAATCCACAAGACGTCCAGAAGCTCCCGAGCCTCGAACTCACTAGACATTAGGTACGCCTGTAAAAACAGTCAGAAAACCAAAGGGGTGAGCTTACGCTCAGTAGGAAAAAATCGTAACAACTCAACCTTTATATCAATGATAAAACTGTTTAAACAAGATAGTGTAAATAACAATTTAAACACTATTAACAATGAAACACTAGTACCCAGAATAAATAAGAATAGTACCGCATTCTCAAGGATAACAGTAATTTAAAAGATTCTATGAAAAGTACTTTAAATGAATCATAACCACTAAAAATGGGAGCAAATAATATCACACCAACCACTTGCTTTCTCAAGCCTCCGATCCACGGATAGATTCTGGTGTCACATCGGTTCCCATATTCCGATCCACTAGAGTACCCATATCATATCAGATTTTCCCTCGATCCAAAGGAAGCACATACATCGGGGCACCGGAAACCATCCCAAAGGGACGCTCATCATCGGAATTCTCGGAAATGCCATTAAAGGACCATATTTCATGGGGACCAAGGTAATGCTCCCGCAGGACGCATACACTTGGGTGAAACCATCAGTAACCAATTCCCTGCAGGGTAAACCATCCAATTGCTCGCAGGCTCCAATAATCAATGCCCCCGCAGGGTCCAATATCCAATGCCCGCAGGCTCCAATAACCAATGCCCCACATGGTCCCATATCCAATCTTTATCCAGCAGGATCTGCCAACACCAACGACTATAACACCACCGGATTACCCCCCCCCCCCCCCCCCCCGGTGTAAGTACCATACCGAACAACCAATCATCTGAAGAATAAGAATAAGGGAAACACACACTAACACATCAACCAACCACCCCTCATCGAATCACACTTTCACCACAACACACCAAAGACATACATTTAATCCTTACACTTACCGTTATACTTACCTGTCACGATCCATCGGTCCATCGATCACCTGATCGTGCCCCCCTTTGGCACAATCAGTCATACTCGATCATCCGTTCAAACATTCAATCATTCAACATTCAATAAATCATGCAAACATTCAATCAACCAAACATGTAAACATTAAATCAATCAAGCATAAAATTTAACTAGTTTCATTAGACTTTTGATTATCCTAATATCTAGCAACAAGCATGTGAACCTAACACAACAACTAATCTGAGGGCTCATCATGGCCTCCCTACCAGTAAATCAATTCTCAAGTATTGAAGGCGAGTTACACTAGTTACTCTCATCCTAAGCATGCATTCTAGACACATCCGGTTATTAGTAATTGAAAGACGATTATTCTAGTTATTCGCATCTTATATGCAATTCTAGGACCTTTCCGATTTTATTAACCTAATAGGCATATTAGTATTGAAATACTCGAGTAGTTAGGACTTTCCCTACCTTGCGGTCTTCCTCTAAAAACTCTGCTATAAAGCCGGTTAGTCGCTCCTTCGTTCTTCACACGTGTAATAACCACTCCCGGTCAACGCCAGTCAAACCTGCGAAAAACAGAAAAATTTAAATTTTTGTAGCAGACACTGAATTGAACAGGAATTGGACTCCGAGGGTCATACCGGACTTAAGTTGACCCCATTATTGACCCAAGTGAGTTCCGGGGAACTCAGGGCAACTTTCTGATCAATTTGGGAAATGTTGACTTTTCGCTGGAAAAGTCAACCGAGCGGCGTTTTGGTCCATTCGAGGACCGTTTTGGATCCAAAAAGCTTAGCCGTCGTCGCAGCGGTCTTAGTTGAGCCGTTTCCTTGTAGCCCGTGAAGTTTCGTAATTTCTTGGAAAAAGTGCCCGTTCAGGGCCCAAAACAGCCGAATTTCGCGAATCTGACTGGAAAATATCTAAAAGATATTTTCCAAAAAGGTGTGGGACCTACATGACACATGTCATGAATGTGGTGGAAGGAAAAGGGGAGGACAACTTTACCCTTGACTTTAAGGAAAAGACAAAAGGAAAAGGAAGGGCATTTTGGTCTTTTTGCTATGTGTTAGTTTTTGAATCAAATTAAAAGTGAATGGTGGAGGTGATACACGGAAATTCAGCAAAAAAATAGGAAATGGAGAGATAAAGAAGAGAGAGAAAGGGAAGGAGAGAAAAGGAAACAAAAGGGGAGATTTTGGTGATTTCCCGACGATCCGACCGACCGATCGACTCAACGATTGAAGATTCGTCATCCCGTCGTCATTCCCTACGGTGAGCACCTAACCGATTTTCGTTTTGATACGTTTAAATTTTAGGGTTTGAGTTTAAACGGTTTGATTATGGTTGGGTTTTGGTTAGAATTGGTTTAAAGATGAATGGTTGAGGTTTGGAGTTCGTTAGGAACGTTTTGGGGCAAAAAGGGAATTTTTCCATTGTGGCCGTGTGGGGCCCACGTGCTCGGGTCACGGGTTTTCGTGTTCGGGTGGTTTAGAACGTTCCCCGAATCATTTATCCTTAACCGAATCGAATTTTGGAATTAAATTGGAGAAGTTGTAATTTATCGGGTTTAGAAACTTTAAACGTCAATTAATTGACTCGGAAGTCGGAATTCGATTCCGTCAAGTACATTGGGACCCTTGATTTATTCTAAGACCGTAGAAACGAAAACGGGAATTTTTGGAGCCCCGGGAGGGCATTTACAAAACCCGGGCAGATTCGCCATGTCGGGCGAATCGGACCTTTACGGGTCCCTTATCGACAATGTCGAGTATTTGGTGAGTTTGGGAGTGATCGACATTGTCGGGGTTAAGTTTGGGCATCGAGTTTAATGGTTTTCGGTTTGTTCCTGCGAGTTGTTAAGTGACTTTAATTTGTGTTCCTTTAGATCGTGCCACGGACCGAGGCAAGGGAAAGCTAGGTGAGTGACTAAGATCATCACCGGAGCTCGTGGTTTGGCTTTTGGGAGAACACGCACGAGGTAGGGAAAAGTAGCCGGATCTCGGCCCTGACTGGGGAAAGTTAACAATAGAATTGCATGTGCCACCGGGGTGTCGTGGGTTGAGTAGATTTATTTAACTATTAGAAAAGCATGATACGGGATTGTAGCGTTTATTAGAAAAGCATGTTACGGGAACTTAGTAATTATAAGAAAAGCATGTGACACTTAGTAGTGTCGTAGGAGCAGAGAACTTAGCGTTAATTGATTTACTGGAGGCATATGACCATGCCCGGAGGTTGATTGTGAACTTGTCGATATTAGGAGTACTGGAGGCATATGACCATGCCCGGAGGTTGATTGTGAAACTGTTGATATTAGGACTGTTGGAGGCTTGGGTTAAGCCGGAGGTTGATTGTTTATTTTGGCGTCTTGGGTGTCCCTGAGAGCCCGTTTTATTATTGTTGAGTCTTGGGTGGCCATGAGAGCCCGTACTTTACTGTTGGTGTTTTAGCTGGCTTACGAGTTAGAGTCTCGGTAAGTTGCAAACGTGTTTTATTGTTGAGTTTTGGGTGGCCATGAGTGCTCGTGGGGTCGTTGGACCCGTATCTTTACCTTTGGTGTCTTGGGTGGCCATGAGTGCCTGTGTCTTACTGTTGATGTTTTGGGGTGGCCGTGAGTGCCGTGGGGTTGTTGAACCCGAGTCTTGACCGTTGGTGTGTCTTGAGTGGTCGTGAGTGTCGTGGGGTTGATGAACCCGAGTCTTGACCGTTGGTGTGTCTTGAGTGGCAGTGAGTGCCGTGGGGTTGTTGAACCCGAGTCTTGATCGTTGGTGTGTCTTGAGTGGCAGTGAGTGCCCGTGGGGTTGTTGAACCCGAGTCTTGATTGTTGAGGTGTCTTGAGTGGCCTTGAGTGCCTGTGTTGTTGAACTTGCTTGTGATTGTGTTTGTGATTGTGACTGTGATTGTGGTTGCCTGAGTGAGAGAGGTTAGTGAGACAGGTCGACCGCCTGGCCTGAGTGGTTCGGCAAAGCGCGTGAGTGAGAGAGGTTACTGAGACAGGTCGACCGCCTGGCCTGAGTGGTTCGGCAAAGCGCGTGAGTGAGAGAGGTTACTGAGACAGGTCGACCGCCTGGCCTGAGTGGTTCGGCAAAGCGCGTGAGTGAGACAGGTCGACCGCCTGGCCTGAGTGGTTCGGCAAAGCGCGTGAGTGAGGGAGGTTACTGAGCAGCTGGTTTGCGATCCTTTGTGATCTTGTTTGGTGTGCGATTCTTTGTGATCTTGTTTGGCGTTGTGTAGTCTTTCTGTCGTGTCCTTGGAGGAGGTCGTCGATAGTTGTGTCGGGTCTACATTGTGTTATCGAGCGTTGAGTCTGTTGAGGAAAGTAACGGGTTGTGGGTCAGTTAGGTACTTGAGTTGGGGACTGTAGTCCCGGTGTTGGGTTTGGTTCTAGTGTTACTGGCTTTTTCTGCTAATTATGTCGTAGTCAGTCTGTTATCCGTGGTGGTGAGCGAACGCTCACCCCTAGCTGCTTTTCCTACAGGTACTGTTCGTAGGACGGACTAGGTGAGCTTCTCGAAGCTTGTGGAGCTAGGAGCGGAGTCCGGGTTTTGTTTTTGAGTCTAGTGACGGATACCTTGTACTTTTGTCCACTTGTTGGGACGTGTTTTAAACTGTAATTATTATTTTGTTGAACCAACTGGTATTTTAAAGTGTTTAATGAAAACAGGTTTCAAGTGCTTTTATGTTTTTAAAACGTTCGCGTCCCTAGTTCGGTTTACTGAAATTGGGGTGTGACAACACGGGTTCCGGAGTGATCTTCGACTCTCTAGCTCGGTTCCAAGGCCTTTCCTTCTCTTGAGCTCGGCTCACGGTCTTGGACCACAACAATACCAAAATTAGTAACCCAACGGAGTGTTCCTCAACCCAAAATTTACAGAATAAACCTCAAACAATGGAAACAAGGTCAAAGAAGTGATCTAGGAATCGAAATGGGCTAAAAGGAAGGGTTTTTGGATCTGGAGGTCTGATCCGGAATGCCATCCGGACCGTGTGACTGGCCGTGCCGGAACCTAGCACGGACCATCACAGTCCGGCCCGGGAACCAGCACGGACCGCGTCACAGACCGGCCCGGAGTCTGACACGGACCGTGTGAGGTACCGTGCCGGACTCTCGTCCGTCCCGTGCCGCGTACCGTGCCGATACCAGGCCCGTTCCGTGCGGCCTGCCGTGCTGGCACATGGCCCGGTCCGGGTCGCGTTCCACGCCGGACCTGACCAGATCCTTCCCCTTTCTTCCCCAACTCGAGTTCCATGAAAATCAGATCACAAACCACATTTCCAAGTGCTTCTAACTCCAAAATTTCCATCCAAAGTTTCCAAACAACAACACACACAATGGGTTCATCAAAACTTCAACCAATAACACAAACCAAGCAACCTACTTCACTACTTCTTCTCCAAGCAACAACCCAAACACTAGTTCTTCAACTTCAAGCCAAAAACCCACAAAAACCCAAATTGGAGAGTAGATGAAATGAAGAGTTGAGAGCATTCATACCTCTAGGATGGTGAGATGAAGAAGATGGAAGGAAAAAATGGAGGCAAAAGGACTAAGAACAAGCTCAAAGATGCAAGCTTTCTTCCCTTTCTTCTTCCTCAAGAAATGAGCTCTTCTCCTCCTCTCTCCTTGTGATTTTCGGCTGCAACAATCAGGAATGAGCTGATTTGTGTGCTCATGTTGCTTTAAATGACATATTTTGTCCAATTACCAAAAAGCCCTTAAGGTCCTATCCCTTTAAAAGTAAGATGGGAGGGTATAAGAGTCAATTGAAGCTCCTTTTTCATCCTCCAAGCCAAACATGACAAGTGTCATGTGGGGTCACTTTCATTTAATTAATTTCCAGCTTTCCAAGATTTTATCGGAAATTAACCGATATAAAGTCCACGTTTGACCGAAATTTGACCTAACCAATATTACAGTCAAACTGAAGGAAATGGCCCAACTAAGCTAACCGTGATAACGGCTAAGCTTTTTGGGCCCCTGAAAGGTCCCGAATGGCTTCTTGAGCCATCGGTTGACTTTTCCGGCCGAAAGTCAAATTTGTCTAGAATTTACCGGTTCGACCGGAATCGACTGGGAGCGGTTCTTACAAGAACAAAGTCTAACGGAGCAAAGGATTGATCGGTTCCGAGTAACACGACGAACTAACTAGACTCTCACTCTGCTGCGGTACCACCACCCATGACTCAAACCCAAAAACTTTTTCGAGCTGAAACACGTCCGCAACAATTCCTTGAGAATCACCAACACCACAGGCGAGACCAAGCTTCCACCAATAACCAAAACAACGGTTCCTACCCAGCCGGAGGTCAACACCGGATATCAAATCTGAGTCCACAAGGACTAGAACTGCCCTCCATTGCTTCCCAAACTGAGAGGGAAGAAAGGAGAAAAAAGCCTAACCCTGTTAAAGTTGCTGTCTCTTAAGAGGGTTAAATTTTTTTCCCGTAAAGAGCTTGTAGAGAGAGCCAGTTCACACAACAAAGAGTATATCGAACTACTTGTTGCGTACCATGGATGATAATTATGACAGAGAAATTTTATTGTTAATGAGTAAAATAAGAAAATGATTATTCAAATGTTAATTATGCCTTTCACTCATTAACATGATGTTTATAACAAATCCAATCATGAATTAATGCACTACTATAAAAGTCGGGATTGAAACTTTACCAGTCCTCTAGTTTAATGCCTTGTCTTTTTGCAAAGGAAAAAAGTAGAATGGCTCTTTATCGTTGGGATAAGTTCTAGGGACTCTCAGGAATGAAGAGGATAGTGCATCCACCTTGTTCTTCAATCACCCGTCTTTGTAAGCTTTTCTAGAATAGGATGGGGAGACTTGCTCATGGGTTTTTCTTATGCATCCAAATGCTATTTTATCACCCAAAAGCAAGATCAATACATCCATATGATCCATTTCAGAAAGCTATAACTTCTATTTAATGTTTAGTGCACAAACTTTTTGTATGCCTTTCGGACTAGATTAATATCTAAATATGAAAATTTAAACAAACAGAGTTAATTATATCTGTATGACGTATTTATTGTAAGAAGCCCAAATATTTTTTTGATCGGCAAAACATATTGAAAGTTTTATAAACCCTCTTGTGAGGAAAAAGAGGAAAGCAAGGTTTGGCTACAAACCAAAAAAAAAAACTAAGGCGCTCAAAGTCGTCTTTTAAGGAAGCAAGTGAAGCGAGCGCTGGCATATCCGCACAATCTCATGAAAGACCCAACAAGGGGTGAAACCTGATACATGAAAGAGTGTTCCTATACAAGGAACCTCGGCATCCCAACATGAGAGCAAACCTGACAGTGAAAGTTTAAGAAACCAAATTTTACAAGCGCAGAAAAAGAAATAGGTCATAACACCCGGATTTTACAACCATGAAGCGCTCACAAAAGGAAAAAGGTCTTCAACCTTGAATATACAACCCTTTTAATTACTTTTTCATGTCGTGTTGAGTGTCAGATAGAATATTTCAACGCATTTGTACAAAAAAACGTAAAGAAAGATTTAGATGTTTATTTTTTAGAGAAGAGACAAATAAATAAATAAACAGAACTAGGAGCGATGCTAAATCTCATGCCAAGCAAGAGAGGCGCAAGAGAGGGCACAAGAGAATGTAAACATTTGTAGTTGATTTTTAGGAGAGAACAAAACATGTGCTAATAACATATATGGATACATTGTAAACTAAGAACAAAAGTATATATGAGCTAGGTGTGTCTAACAAAAGAATATTTGTATGTAAATAATTTCTTGATTCATAGACTTCAACTAATTTTATACATCAATTGTTATTCTTTCACAAGACAAGTCCATGATCGATTCAATTCTTTTTCAACGATAATCTTTTCTTAGCATTGATGTATAATCTAAAAATCTCTTTAAGAAACAACTTGTAATCTTCTTTTTCTCTTTTTATGGTTATTGAATTAAGTAATTTTGTCATTATCTAGTAATGGTATGCAGTCGTGTGGCTGCAATAGACCAGCGCAATAGTATCAGCTTTTCATTAAGGTGGTGCAAATTGCAACGACAACGACAAGGTTAGTGCTGCCTTTCTATTCCTAATCACTTCGGTTAATTAATCTTAAAATGGCACCCCAATTCCCACTCAACAGCTTTCCTAATCACTATCTACCAACTATCTTAAACAAGCCCCACATTATATCAGATTCGCAACACACTATCAAATCGATTTACCAATGTAGCTTGCATGTAAATATATGTATCCTTCTCCAACGTTCAATTCATATGTAACTAAAATGTTTGATATAAATCACAGACAACACCTTATAAAATGGAAATGAGAATGAGAATGAGAAGATTCCCGAATCTATAATCTATATAAGGAAAGTGGTAATTTGCCACGTGGAAGACCTTATGAGCACGTGTAGTCTTGTGAGGATAAACAGAAGCAAATAATGATGGGGTCCACGCTCAGAGGAGGCGCGTAGGACAGTGAGTGCACGCCCCAAGAGATCGTCCTTCTTTTCTCTGCCTTGGTTGCATAAATCTCTATCTATTCCCCGTAGAGAGAGGGCCAATAGGTTAGGTCCTCTCTGTTACAGAGCAGACCTCTGTTTCATTTCATCAATAAGATGCTTTCATGCTCTTGTTCTTTTCCTTTTTCTTGTCTTCTGTACAAATACAATAAAACAGTACGTAGAGTCGGGGTTATAGGGAAGCGTGTCTTGCAAGTAACATGACGAGATGGTGATGGGATTGGGATTTTATCATTAATTGCTTAATCTCTACTTACTGTTTTGGGGCAATTAAGACTAAGAGCATCCACATCAAGGCGAGGGGTGCGAGCGAGGCCGGGGCAGGAGCAGAGGAGGAGGTTTCGGGGTTCGGGGTTCGCACGGGTGTGGAGGGGGTTTGGTGCGAGGCAGGAGGGGCGGGGGCGTGGGGGAGAAGAGAAGGGATTCGGGGCAGAGGGGCGCGAGGCATGTTTCTGCCTCGCTGCCCCTCTGCCTCTCTCTCCGCCAGTTGGAGGCCGACACCTGTCCAAAACGAAAAACAAAAATAACTGTTGCTGAGCAACGGTTATAAACGGCTACTTCAAGTTGCGACCTTCTTTCATGGCGTCTCCTTCTCTCCCTCAAACTCCATTACTCTCTTTTACTTCTTTCTGTTCGGTACTGATTTCTTTGTACAGAGACTATGTTGATATTGAGAGTAATCAGTGTAAGAAGACCAGAAGCCATGTCCCGGTGGCTTCACGCAAGTCTTCACAGAGCAAAAGCCATGTTCATCCGGTGACTTCAAGCAAGTCTTCGCAGAGCAAAAGGGTGTTTAGCAAACATAATGGATTAAGGGGGAGAAGTAAACAGGGTATTGTTGGATCCTGTTTGAAACCTCGGCCTCGAGCCGCTCCGGTGCAAAAGGATTCCGGGACAGTGGGGATCGTCGGCTTGGATGTAGTGATAGACCAGGATGTTGTAGACGATGCCGGTGTCCCAGTCGAGCCAAGATCTATTGAATCAGGTTCTGGTGATTTAGTAGTGGTTCCGGCTGACCCTGTGTTTCAAAGTGAGACTCGAACGGGTATGTCACTTGATCCTCTGTCTCTCACAACCAAAGGTGTCTCCCAGAGTTCAGGTACAAAAAATTTCGTGTACAATATCTGTCACGCCCCAAATCCGGTTATCGCCCGGACCCGATGCATGACGAGTAATAGAAGACAATAAGAGTGATAAAACAACATTTACTTCCCGAAATTCTCCATTTAGGAAAATGATCCGTTAAACCAAGTTCAAATACAATAACCCTCCAGGGGTGTAATAATAAACCTCAACAAATTTTGGTTCAATACATTAAAAATAAAGAAATGTGAAGTCTCTATCATGCACCCACCCTGAGAAGCTCCCGAACTTCTACTCCTCAATCAAGCCTGTAAACACAACAATGAACTCACAAGGGTGAGCTTACGCTCAGTAGGGAAAACTCATAACAAGGTAAACCTTAAACTCCAACGAATCAACGGCAATGCCCACAAGATTCACAATTCACCAACACAGTCAACAAGATAGTTCATAATACAACGAGTAGATTCAACAGTAAAGTTAACACAAGACTCTTAACAATCATAAGTAGTAGATAAACCGATCAATGTCGTGGCACATGAAGTCACCACCCTCCGATCCACATCTCATGTGTCCTCTCGGATTTTCCCTCCAATCCAGAGGAGACGCATATCATTGAGACTATCGGAAACACCCTTCAGGGCACATATCGTCGGAAGTCTCAGAAACGTCTCCAAGGGATTTTAGGTCATCGGGAACCCAGGGCCATACTCCCATAGGAAGCGCACACGTGGGCAATTTAATAATAAGCAGTTAATAATTGAATAACGCACTCAGCAGAAATCCGAAGCAAAACAAGCTCAATAACCACCAACCCAAGTCCACACACGGCTCAACCATCACCAATCCAAATCCACACGCGGCTCAACCATCACCAATTCACCACAACACATAGTATACGAATCACGCAACCATAGCACACCAAATACACAATCCCAACTTACCGTTCACTTACCAGTTTTGAACCACCGGAGCATCGATCACCTGATTGCACCGCTCGGCACAACCAGTCATACTCGATACCCCCAACAACCAATCAAGTAAATCAAGTAATCATTCGAATACAATCAACGAGCAAGTACGAGTATGATCAACTTAATCATAAAGCCTTCAAAAGAGCATTCAAGCATGCAATTCCACTAGTTTCATTAGACTCTTTAACTTATCCACTAAGCAACCAACAACCAAGCATGTGATCCTAGCACGCAACTAATCCGATGGCTTTGCCAAGGCTCCTCTACCAGACAATCATATCCCAAGTATTGAAAGCGAATTATACTAGTGATTGGCATCCTAATCGGTCACCACTAGACTTTTCCGGTTATTAGCAATTAAAAGACGATTAAGCTAGTTATTCGCATCCTATATGCATATCTAGGACCTTTTCCAATTTTATTAACCTCGCATGCATACTAAGCATCATAAACGAGAGGTTAAGGCTTTCCCTACCTCAAGGTCCTTCTCTTCAACGCTTTGGTGAAGTCTGGTGATCACTACTTCGCTCTTCCCCCGGGTCCCGGCGTGATCCTAGCTCCTCTAGCTCGATCCCCAAAGTCTTGGACACAAGGAAACAATAATTAGACTCCACTTAAACAGCAAGAAAGGCTCCCAAAACCCTTCCAAAGTTCAGCTCAAAACCAAGATGTAAAACCCTCGAAAAACCCCCAAGAAACCCTCACCCTGATCAGTCACGGACCTGGTCACGGATCCGTGAGGCTACCCGTCACGGATACCGTCACGGAGCCGTGACGAGTGCCATCACGGACTCTCTCACGGAGCCGTGACGCCGCCCGTCACGGGATCCGTCACAGATCTGTGGCGCACCAGGGCAGTTTCGCCCTTCTTCAACCTCCAGCTCCAAAACTCCGAAAAACCACCATCAAACCCAGAAATTTACCCTTTCCAACCCCCAAAACAATCCAAATCCTTCAATACTCCTCTACCCATGGTGGGAATCAACACACAAACAAGTTTCCCAATGATTCATCAAATCAAACCCACTTCAAAATCTCCAACAAATATTGATTTCTCAACAAAAACTCAACCAAGCTCTTCATCAACACCATCTCCCATCATTTCTACTCAAACCCAACATCATCTAGCAACTTTCACCCAAAACCCAAGAAGATAGATGAAGAGAAATGAGGATTAGAGAGTTCCATTACCTCTAGGATGTGGAGATGAAGAAGATGCTAGTGTTTTTGAGGGTGGAAGGCTAGAGGAAGACTTGGAAAGGCCTCTTCTTCCTTGAATTTCCTTCAAAGCTCCATGGGAGCTCTTCTCTTATGCTCCTTCTCTCAATTTCGGCTACACTCACACAAATGAGTTGAATTTGCTTCTCCAATCCAATATAATACCTAGATGTAGCAATTACTTAAAGGTCCTTGAGCTAGATTCACTTGTCTAGCTTTTGGGAGGGTAAAAGGGACAATGACCATCCTTTTTCTCTCACTCAACTAGAAGAGGACAAGTGTCCCTCTAGGTCATTCAAATTTCCCAAAATAAATTCCAGCACTTTTAAAATTGAAGTTTTAGTCGATATAAAGTCTCGTTTTGACCAAAATTGACTTTATCCAATATTATACTCAAACGAAAGGGTTTTCTCCCCTGACGCCAACCGTGCTAATGGCTACTTCGTTTGGTTTCCGGAAAAGTCCCGAGTGACTTCCGGAGTCACCGGTTCGACCGAAAGCGGGTCTTACAATATCCCCTTTGGTTCCACTGATGTTTGGATTCGGAAATTCTTTAGGAAATTTGGTGCCATTAAGGCAGTCATTGCGATTAAACGTCCAAACAAGAAGGGACGATGTTTTGGATTCGTGGACTTTTTCTCCCCGGCGGCTGCCCAGCAGGCCATCGAGGTCTCTAATGGCTTCAAGTACAATGGATTTATCCTTTTCGTGGCCTTAGCCCGTCCAGAACAAGAGCCAGTTCCGATGCAAGGATTTTCAGCTCCAAAACAGAGCATGCTCGTTCCAAAACAGAGCATGCTTGTCATGGCGTCTCGAGCTCCGTTCGATCAGGTTCATGATGGTGGAGGATCGGGAGTTCATCCAGCGCAGGTGCAGACGGAGGGCGGGAGTTTGCTGGAGCTTTTGTTCACCGGTGGCCGGATTCCGTCGCTGGTGACCGATTGGCTGTCAAAGGAGATTCGCACGCAGATCTCCCGTGTATCTCGCGATTCTCTTGCTCTTTCTGGTGAGTTATCTGCGGAAGGTACGGATTGCAGGGATCGCGAAGACCTGGGTGTGCTGGAGATACGCGTTGATGAAGCAGTTGAGGCTGCGAATTTACTCGTCACTTCGGTGACAGAAGGTGTTAGGGTGGGCTCCATTGGGCCTTTGGGCTTGCTTGAAGGAACTGATCCAACCCAAACTTTGTTGCAGGATCCATTGGTTGTGGATGGGAACGCAAAGAGCCCAAGTTCCAGCCCGAATTCTAGTTCCCTGATTCCATCGACATGCTCTGTTGATCCATTACAGGCTCTGGCTCCCTGCGATCCAGGTCTTGATGTGAGTAGCTCGACGATTGACTCTGCGGAGGATAGTCCTTGGAAGGACATCCTACTTAAACCATCGAAACGAGTAAGCCGTCCTCCCAAACACTTGTCCGATTTCTATACTATGAAGTGTAAATCGAGGAATCGATCTTTGGATCGAGAAAGAGTAGTTCGTCCCGTTGACGTTGGGAATCAGGTTGAGCTCGGTAGATCTGGAGATTCTTTAGTATCAGCTTCGTCTCATGGAACTGATGCTTGGACTTCAATCCGTGAATTGTCTTCCAAAAAGACAAATGCGAATAATCGTATCTGAGGTCGGGAGGCGAGGTTTATAAGTGTCTTCTTTTCGCTGTTTGTTTTCTTGTTTTGTTTTAAGGAAAAAGTTTGACTTTTTAACTCCCCTTTATGGAGTTTCTTTGTAAGCGTTATCTTTTACCTTGATTATCCTTTAATCAGGGCATTCCGGCTCCTTTTTAGGACTCGGTCTTATCAATAAAAAATTTCGAGCTTATCAAAAAAAATAAACGGCTACTTCTGAATTTTTTTTATTAAATACAAAATACATTAAAATAATAATTTTCCAACACTATAAATACCCCTCACCCCATTTCACAAAATCCACACAACAAACATCATACTCTCTCAACCCTCACTCTTTCGGATTCATACCGTCTTTGCAAAATCCGATCGATAATGTCAGACGACGATTTCACTCAACCGCCGGAACACCAAGGTTTCAATACTGATGAGGAGGACAACACCGATCAAGAAGGGGCGAACACCAATCAACAAGATGCGACCACCAATCAACCCGGGGCGAACTACGTACAGATGTTGCAAACCGGTTTCACCCCAACCGGTGGTTGGAACCCTGATATGTTCAACCAATACATGAGCTCTGTTTTCGGCCCAGGTAATTATAATTTTTTTAAGTTATGTAAATAAAATGTTAATCATTCCATTATCAAAGTCAACATTATCAATTTGTATTTTGAATTAAAATATAATTGTCAACGTAGGTGGAATAGGACAATCGGTTTACCCACCGGGACAACCGACCTACCAACCGGCCCAACCGTCTAATCCTCCACCGGGACAACCGACCTACCAACCGGCCCAACCGTCTAATCCTCCACCGGTGACTGACGTATTCACACGCCTACTGTTTGACATGGGAATCAACTACTTCGGCCACCAACAATTCTCAATGCCGGCCACCACCGGAACCCAACTGTCGTCTACTTCATCCTCAGTGGGACCGAGCACCCGGGAGACTGTAGAAAGGCGAACCAAATGGCCCCCTGAAGTGGATTTGCTCCTGATCAACGCCTGACGAAGGTAAAACGCGCGACCCCATACACGGAACCTCTCAAGATGGGAACACGTTCTGGTCCACGGTGAGGAGGCGCTTGTGCAAATCTAGAAATTTCTCAATCGATCAGTGGACGGTGCAAGCCGTCAAGAGCCATTTCAACAAAAGTGCAACAAGAGTCAAGCGGTATATCGCACTCATGAAGAAGGAGAGGAAAGAGACTAATCATAGCGGCTGGAACGAAGAAAAGTTTAGGGAGCGGGTGATGGAACAATATCGAATCCACGTCAAGAATATGAAAAACGAGCCGAAGATTTTCAAGCTCCACCATTGGATAGAGCCATTGGAAAACGACGAGAAGTTCTGGGTATCGGAACTCGGCGAAGTCGGGGTAGTTCGACGACGATTGGACGAGGCTGGCAGTTATAGCAGCACAACCCCGCCCACTTCACTCCCCACCGACGATGATAATGTCACACATTTAAGTGGTGACGAGCAACCAACAGGAGGCTCAACTTCCCCGGTGGGAGGTACAAGTTCCCCAACCCGACGTCCACGATCCCCACTCGTGGTTCCAAGTTCCCCAACAGGCATGCCGCCTCCACGAGAACGCCCAATTGGCAATAAGGCCGCGAAGAGGAAGGGGAAGAGTTTGTCGGACAGGGCATCGTATGTCATCCAAATGGATCAGGGGAGGTGTGAGAGGGCGAAGCTTGCCGTGAAGATTGACGAGAAAATTGATAAATATATGCAGGAAGTTAAAGAAATGAGGGCTGCAGACACGTCCGATTTCGACCCGGAACAGAAGGAGCAACATTTGGAAATAATGCGTGTATGGATGGATCAAATAAAAAAGCTTCAGAAACAACTCAACAACGTGAATGGGGAAGACTGAAAAAAATGTAACTTTTTTATGTATTTTTTTTAATTTGCATTTTATTTTTATGAATTTTTATTTCTATTAATGAAATTTTATTTCTATTTTATTTAGTAATTGTCGATTTAAAAATAACGTTAACAATTCAGTTAAAAGCTTAATTAATTACACAGTCAGCAATTCTGAAAATCAAGCCCTCATACAAGCCCCTCTGATGTACAATACACTTTTTTTAGGGGGGCAGAACCCTGAACCCTGCTCAGTCAGAGGGTTCTACCTCAGGGTCCAGGGTTCTGCCCCTTGATGTGGATGCTCTAAAACCTTGGTTCAAAGTAAACCTCCTGCAAGTCTAAAATAGATGATGAGAGAGAAAGCCAAACCAGCTTGCTGCAGTTTTTGTGACAGAGCTGCAGAAAGCAGAACACAACAGAGGAGAGAGAGAAGCTTCTATATTAATATCATGTATGTCCTCGTCCTCGTCCTCGTCCTCTACTCACAGGGCCAAATTGGTCACACAAAAACATGACGCCACCTCATACGGCAATTGTACACTTGGTGACGTTTATGATGTATCATTCCCCTCCCTGTCGCCTCTCACCTGAACATTTCATATTCATTCCAGACCAACTCTATAGGCTGGTTCTATCAGGCCCATCACGGCCCATTTATAATATAGCATTACTGTCCTGTGTCTCAATGACAACATGTTATTATCTACATCTGCAAGCAAGCAACTATCTGGACCTTGTCATAACTTTCCTGGGAAACAAACAGCTTGTTATAATAGCAGGCAGGGAAATCAGAAATATCCTGGAAAACTAGCTCAAGAAAAACCCAACAAAATTCAATTGAGTTCGGACAAACTTTACAATATGTTCCAAACAGAAGTTAAGTTACCTATCATTTTTAATGCCGGCAACAAATGAAATGTACCGAAGGAAATATGTAAAACCAAAACAAAAATCTATAGCATGTAAAAGGTTATGTAATCTCACAGCATAAATAACAACGATGCAACATGGTTAAATAGAGGGAGTCTCTTGAATGCGACCATCCAACTGATTGTGGGTCCATACTTCCCTCGCCCGTGCACTCCTATGCTGAAGACGTTGGTGTAAAGTCTCTGACATTTGATTGAAGAATTCAGTATCCCATCTATGTATGAGCAAGGGATCTTCAGCATAGCAGATGTACATGGAAGTCACTGCACTTTCCACCACCACCATAGCCAGTCCCACCTTATAAATGACATACCAAAAATCAGATTGACCCCATGTATGTTTAACAGGCAAAGTATTTACAATCTGATGATCAAAAGCTTGGATTTTTACCAAGACCATGCCCATCAACATAGCAGTGGATGCCACCATTATCATTCTGTCACTGTTCCTATGCCAGGCCCAGATCCCAGAACAGGTTCCTGTTATGAGCCCACCCAAGAGAGTGCCCATCAGGAGAGCCGCACCTGAACAATCATAGGCAACAAGTGCTTCAACACCCGTTGACTGAAATAACTCCCACGCGTCCCTTGCTGAGTGATTAAACCCTTTCCCATTAACAGCTATCTGTAACAAACAGAATTTATACACCATGATTCAAAAACCTTATCTGAATTTATTTATTTTTACTTTTTTATAAGCAGTTTATGAAGCATGTCGTATTGAGATGAATTCCTACTTTCATAAGAATAATTGAAGAAAAGCAAAACAGCAGCTAAAACTTTAGTGAGAGGTGATCCTTTAACTGTAATTGCATAATAATCAATTAAAAAATAAAACAGAATAAACAGAATGAAAGTTGGTACATGATTACCTGGACATAGGCATACTTGTTAAAGAAGCGTACAAGAGTCTCCACAAGATGAAACAAGAAGTCGATACAGCAAAGCAGACACTCATTATTTCCGATCTTTGACCGAAATCCCCTGATCTGAAAGATTTCACATAAATTTACATGAAAAGGAAGGTGAGAAAAATATCAGCTTGTCCAGTCAATGGTCACTAGAATACATTAAAATAAGAGTAATGCTTTATGCCCGTTGGCAAGCAAGAAAATGATTAGGGTCTATACCTCCCACCGTAATGTTCGAATAGCAGCCGTAAATAGTGATCCATAACAGATGCTGCCAAAAGATTTGGTCACAGCATAGCGCATAGACTTAACCAATGAGTTAGGGGGCATTGATGCTGCTTCTCGACCACCATGAATGAGAACAAGAAAAACCATCCCAGATACTATTACATGCACTGTATTGCAGAGCACCGCCCCCGTCCAAAATAAACTTATAGACAGCATCTGACATACCAATGACAGACTTGGTTGGTACAAGTAACCGTATCATCTTTTAATACTACGTAAAATTCAATTCCCATAACAATAATTACAAATGGAATAAAGGGCAAAACTTGCCACCTCACCACAAGAAGCCACCAGCACTTGGTATCACTCATGCTTGAAGCCAAAACACCAGCTGCTCCAAAAGACCATATTACCATCCAAGAGAGCATGACTAGCATAAATGCATATCCTACTCTCATGGCGTTAGGAAGACTCCAAATCATCTTCACAGCTTTTTGCAGCACCAACATGGTAAATGGAAGTCTGTATTAAAGTGTTGGTCAGAGGATACTACAAATCACGAACTATTCCAGTTCAGAATCAGGGCATGTGAGAGAGGCAGAGGACTGGGTGACATGAATCACACAACTTCAGTAGTGTTAAGACAATAGACTGAACAGACCTGGCTATCACAGAAAAAATCCAAGCATATCCGACATAAATAGAGATCAGCATCATACTCATGTCATGGAAAAATCAGTATTCTTACAGTCACCAGACTTATTTGTGCATCCATCTCTCATCTATGAACCCTCCCTGAATCATCCTCATGTGATGAATACAGACCAAGGGAAACGGTCACCCGTCTGTAACTCATCACTTCCAACCAATTGTTACCTTTCTGCATCACTGAAGCTACATCCAGTGGACTTAATCTAGAACATTTTAACCCTAGGGCCTAAACTATAACAATCCGCTAAAGTTTTGAACAACAATCACACCTAAGATATATCATCAACCCTACTTTCAAGCATGAATTACTTATTATTGCCGAAAGAAAAACATGTACTCTGATGCAAAAGTAAATTTAAATGCATTGAGTCTTTATGCAATATACTTTTCCAGTACAATGACATGTAATTCAGAATGAATCTCATGGATCAAAATATGACCGCAAGGCGAAACTCGCATAATAGGCATATTGGTGAAGAGCAAAAAAAAACTCTGACCTTAAAATGTTGGCATGCTGCGGAGAAAAAGAATTTGGTTCAAAATGATTTAAAAAGTGGAGATTTTCTTGCAATATACAAAGCCGCAAACAACCCATTCAAATATGCTACTACACTACAGTTTCCACCAAGTAAAACTAAGATTCAAAAGTGATGACATATCGCAAGGTCGTACCTGTCTATAACTGATATGACATATAAAAACTGCAGCGCAGCACCAATAGCAAATGCAACACCCCAAAAGAACCGTTCTCCCCAAAAGCACAATACACTAATCACCGCAAGATATGTAGTCAAAATGTGCACAGAAACCTTCATCACCTGACTTGCTCGAGAACCTAGAAACAACAACCAACTCCATCCAAGAAAAGTCCCTACTCCAGCAGCAACAGCGTAAAGCGGCCAATAGTCCTCAGTCAATCCTACTTTGTTCTTATCAACATGTCCATCTTTATTGGTGTATTGATCAATCCTAAACCTGTCTGATATCTTAAACCTGTTGAGCCCAAGTACCCCTAGGGCGAATCCAACACCAACCAAATGAATTATGAATATCCCCAACCAGAAAACATCACGCCAGTGACGAGATTCTGGAGTCGATGTTTGACTACCATCCGTGCTTCTCTGGCTCCTCCTTACATTCTTTACTTACAGAATAAAACCACAATCAGGGGAAAAACTTTCAAGAAAATAATGGCGACGTGCAACGGAACACAACTATTAAAAAAGTGAACTGCTGTGATTGTAAAATCATAATTTTGAGGGAACAAAACGCTTTGGGCCTGTTAGTAGTGGGAAATGTTTTTCCATTCCATGTTCTTTTCCCTTTTCATTCATGTATTTCCAGTTGAAAATTTGTTCACTTGTACACGCTTCTATCTTTCTGTTTCCATTTTCTTTTTCACATTTTAGTCACAAACTAATGGACCAAATACAGATAAAAAGACAATATACTTATAAATTGTTTTATATCAAAAGATATTAAGAAATATAAAAGAGATTTTACAATGCAATTTTATATGACATATTCCAATAATAAAAAACACAATTTGCTAGTTGGAATTGTTTGTGCGTTAATGATCTAAATACAAATAATAACATTTTCATGAAACTATACAGATCCTTAGTTGCAGCAAGATGAATCTGCACTAAAAATAAGGTTTCAAAATAATAATACAACATTTCACCATGCTTAAATTGAAGTGATAAGATTAAAGACTTTTAAACAAGTGATAAAAACTTGGATTGAAACATTTGATAATTATGCAATGCTCTACAACTTCTAGCCTGTGGAATACACTAATCAAATTTAACCATTTAGAATCATGGGAATCACCATAAGAACTCATAATGATTATAAATTTGATTCAGAAGTATATGGCTTCAGTTTTTCTGATAGAAACATCAAAAAATCCCACCTCTAGAATGATGAATTAACCAAATTGATGCGATGGTTCAGGATAGAAAGCTTAAAATGCTGCAGTTTCTAATTCAATCCAAAAAAAAATGAACATCTGAGAAAATCAACCGAAAACTTGAATTTAAGGGTCAGGGAAGCACTATTACTTTCCACCGAAGTGAAAAGCGTTGACTGAGAATTTGAATCCAAGACTACTGAGAGAGTGAGAACTACGAAAACGAACATGGACTCATTTCAAGTCCGGTGAATGATAAAATCAAATCAAAGCGCAGGAGACAGTAACGAACATCAAATTAACTCATATTCTGTGGAGAAAGAGGGAGGGGACACCTGATCGGCGGTGGCGACGGAGGAGGAATCGTCGGAGGACGCGCTGCGAGAGTCGGTCATGTTGAGATTGGCGGATCGAAGAGCATTGTGTGGGTCAATAAAGGACTTTTTTTGGCACAAGAAGCGAACGAAAACGTGAAGACCAAGGCGATGAGAGAGAGAAGGGTCAAAGGGAAGAGGTTAGGGTTTAAAATATAGAAGAAATTGAGGGAAAGGAACAGTTGCGGAGACGACGGAGGAAACTGAAACACAACGGCTACAGGAGAGAGTAAGAGAGGATCAATTTGGACATTCGCGGTGAGAGTGAGACCCGACTGTCTGTTCTCATTCGCCAATTTGTTGCGTTGTGTCTGGTTTCGTTGGAGGAGAAGTTCAGCGCTGGCCCCACGCGCTCTAGCCGGCGAGTTTCTCTTATTACAATTATTTTATTTCTTTATTATTATTTTTAAGCATAAATGTTTTGTTTTTGACAATTACAATCTTAAACCATCCATAATCCCTACCCTATTCTCCTACCATGTCCCTTTGGAAACAATCTTGTATTTTTATTAGGAAAATTTTCATTTTACTATCCTGGTAAACATTTAATTTCAGTTTAATACCCTGGTATAAATTTTTATCACTTTCATACCGAAACCAAACTTTTAATTTCACTTTCATATCCAACCGGGTAAAATGTCCAAAATACCCCTAACTATTACTCAAATTTTCAAACTCATACCATTAGTTCAGAATTTGAAAATAAGTGAAATGACAATAATACCCTTCATTGTTTAGGGTGTTAAAATGAAAATTTCCTTCAAAATTTTCAAATTTTACAAAATCAGTTTTTATTTTAATTAATTCACTTTTTATTTATGAAAAATATTTTTTATTTTTAAAAGTATAATTTTTAAAAATTCAGTTTTTATTTAAAAATTAATATAAAAAACTATTTTTATTTATGAAAAATATTTTTTAATTTTAAAAATTCAATTTTTGTTTTTAAAAATTCAGTTTTTATTTTAAAAATAATATAAAAAATTTATTTTCCTTAAATTCTTAATCATTTTTTTTTATTTCCTTACATCTTCAATCTTCTCTTCGTCCTTTTCAATCTTCTTCGTCCTTTTCAATCTTCTTCTTCGTCTAAATTTTTTTTGGTTTAATTCATATCTTTAACTATTTTGGTTTAATTCATATCTTTAATTCTCAGATCCATTTTGTTCCCATGCTGTGGCAAATCAAGCCCAGAGAATGAATTGCTCAAACTTTGGGTTCTACAGCTTCGACAAGTTCCAGCAGAGAGTAGAGAGGGTGAGGGAGATTTAGGAGCATTGAACCTTGAACCAAAACACAACAAACACAGGAGTCAACCGAGTAGATTCAAATCAAGCACAGATCTGGACTCGCCAGATCTAGATTCAAATCGAGCCTCGATTTTGAAACGCTCTTATCAGATTCTTCCATCTTCTTTGAAAATCACATCCCATAAACCATTTAAGCAACTTCGGATTCAACACAAGAAAAACGAAAAAGGAACAATTTTAAACCATCCAAATTTCACCCAAACAAAACCCATTTTCACCAGACTTCTTCTCTCTCCTCCTCCCCAACCCAGTCGCATCTTCATCTTCACGGCGACGGCGACGGAGGACCAGAGGACTGCTGGACCGAAGAGGCCGCCGTCGATCTGCCCCTGAACCTCAAACCCGTCAACGTCCAGCACGACATGGAAGCCCTCGCCAGGTTCGACGGCGCCTACTGGCGTAACCTCTTCGACTCCCGCATCGGCAAGACCACGTGGCCCTACGGGTTCGGGGTCTGGAGCAAGAAGGAGTGGGTCTTGCCGGAGATCGATTCCGACGGCAAGCAGTTCCTCGGAAGGGTCTTGACGGCGAAAATGGTGAAGCTGGGCCTGGTTCTGGAGATGGAGATGGTGGTTGGTGTTGTTGCAACTGGTGTGGCGGTGAGAGGTGGTGAAGAAGAAGAAAGCTTTGATTATGTGAAGCTTTGGGGGAGAGAAGCCATGGGTTTTGATTGATTTGGAGCAATGAGATTGGATTGATTTGGGGATTTTGAGAGAGAAAAAGAAACACAGGAGAGAGAGTAGAAAAATGAAAAAAAATTTAATTAAATTAAAAAAAAAACTAATTTTATGTATTTTTGAAAATAAAAATTGGTTTTTTAAAAAAAACTGATTTTATTTTTAAAGTAGTGAAATTTTCATTTTAACACCCTAAACAATGAAGGGTATTATTGTCATTTCACTTATTTTCAAATTCTGAACCAATGGCATGAGTTTGAAAATTTGAGTAATAGTTAGGGGTATTTTGGACATTTTACCCGGTTGGGTATGAAAGTGAAATTAAAAGTTTGGTTAGGGTATGAAAGTGATAAAAATTTATGCCAGGGTATCAAACTGAAACTAAATGTTTGTCAGGGTGGTAAAATGAAATTTTCCCTTTTTATTATACAGTAACTATAAATACATATGGATATTGTTCGATACAATCCGTTTTATCATTCAAACTATAAACTATTATAGGTCGTTAGATTTAAATAACGGCCGAAGGGATCAGAAAACAAATTTTTGACTTATTTGTGTTACTGAAGGATTGTTGACCGCGACTGTGATGTGTGTTAATCATGATTATATCACACGCCTATACACGTAAAGTTTCAACACCAATACGTTAAAGGTTCCAGCCAATACATGCAAAGGTGTTGGAATCTTACATGAAAAAGCGTTGAAATCTTTTGGGTTAAATATTAAAATTTACTCTTAAGTATTGGTCACGAACACTACACTACCCATATTTGCAAAATCACATATGTCATACATAAAGTATTGGTCACGCGATTCTGTTAGTGAAAATGGACAGAATATTCCATTATGTTAGTCATGTGACAGTTAGTTGAGAGTAAAATGACGATTTTGACCTTAATCATATCGGCCTTATTACTTTAATAAGGGAAAAATATCATTTTACCCTATTAAAGTCATAAGGTTGATATGAGTAAGGTCAAAATCGTCATTTTACTCTCAACTAACCGTCACATGGCTAAGAAAATGGAATATTCCGTCCATTTTCACTAACAGAATCGCGTGACCAATACTTTATATATGACATGTGATTTTGAAAAAATGGGTAGCGTAGTGTTCGTGACCAATACTTAAGAGTAAGTTTCAATATTTAACCCAATTTTTTTATTATATATTTGGATACTATTATGCAAGGTGTTGGAACCTTACATGCAAAGGTGTTAGTCTGCGAGAATCTTACATACAAAATCGTTGGAACCTTTTGTGCGCTACAAATGTGGTCAACATGTGTTACAATAACGGTAAAAATGCGGAAAAATATGTGTTATTTATAAAATTCGAACTATGCACTAGCATCATCTGGACCATCAGATTTTGCGAATCCAGTGACCCTTATTGGTTTGTAGTTTGCGCAATAGGTTCAGTATCAAATGCGAACGCGTCCTTATTGTGAAAACTGCGAACTCACAAGAGGGAGACACATATCCTTTTCGCACGTGCGTGCGCACACAACTCTAGTACTCCGCATGCAAGGAGTTGGTACCCTTCCATACAAATGCTTACACGTGTCATTTGTCGCGCATACAAAGTGATGGTACTAACGTGCAAGTGCTGATACATGTTGGTACCAACACCCATGTATATAAAGTACCAACACTTGTGTGTGTAATTTACCAACACTACCCTCATGCAAAGCACTGATACCTTTCATACAATGCTGACACATCACCTTTTTTGTGCATGCAAAGTATTGGTACGTGGCACCACCACAACTCTGCATGGTGGTACCAGCACTCATGTATATAAAGTACCAACACTTGTATATATAAGGTACCAACACTTATGTATGTGATGCAATCCATATCGTAGACGTATTGATGTCGTAGTTAGAGAACCCAAAAACGAGTCAGTGTTAGAATTCGAAAAAACTCTAGCATTGTTTAGGTGTAAATGGCCTCCTAAGCAAAACACTTGGCTTTGCCATGATGTATGATGTTTTTTAGCCATCCGTGGTCATCTGGAGGGTCATTTCGAGTCCGGGTGTTTATTTCTACTTTGTTTTAGGGTTTTCAGATTTCTTTTATTCGTATTAGGACTTTGGGATTAGTTTCCTTATTGTATTTGGACGTCGGACGTTGATGCTTTGATTATAAATCAGTTTTTCTGAATTAACAAACACAATACCAACACTTGTGTATGTAAGGTACCAACACTTTGCATGAACGGTACCAGCACTACGCGTGTGCAACAAGACTGTGCGCGCACGACCAACACTGCGCGCGTGCGCAAAGGACACGTTTTTCCTTCTTGTAAGTTCGCAGTTTGCACGATAAGGACGGTTTTTACTGTATATCGTTCCTATATATATTGAATAAATCATATAATGATATTATAGATTCCATATAAAATCAAAATTTTATAGTAACAAGATTTAAATTCAAGTGTTAGATCAATTAAATAGTGCGGGTTAGACATTTATATAATTGTTCTAAGTCGAGAATGTGAAATACTTAATCTTTTTTGTAAACTACCCAAACTAATTTCGATTAAATAAAACGAATATGGGAGATCACCTGTTACTAACCATGATAGTACATTTTTACTAGTCCTTATCCTAAATAATTTCATCTAACCTATCATGAACTTCAAGTAATTTTAAAATCGAATGAAAACATAATTCTAAAAAAATAATTCTCCTAAATATTTGTGTCGTTGTTGTGTACCTCTCGAGCAGTCATCTATCATCGTTCCTCTACCCTAACTTCGATCATCATACTCTCAACCCATTCTTCTCCCTCTACTTATCTCGCCCCACCACTCATCCACCCACCGAACATTCAAATCCTTCATGAATATGTCAAGGCATGGGAAACCAAGTACATCTTCAATACCTCAAACTGATATTGAATCAACACCGGACCAACATATTAATTCTTATGTGAAACCCTAATGTCGAACCTAATATCTGCATTCTTTATTGAAACTTAGGTTTTTACGAGAGTACCAAATAGGGGTTAAGGGGGTGGGGTGGCCATGTTTTGGACCGTAGGCCTCTCAACATTTATGTGTTCCTACTCCCTTGATCATATTGATGAGAAGTCGCTCCCTAAGGCCACGATCGGATCAGATTGACAGGGATCTACGAGGAAGTGAACATAGATTTTTGACGCCTTACATGGGATTTGTTCCGCCACCTCAAGGAGTTTGATAATGATCGGTGGATCCTAATTAGTGATTTCTTAGCCAAATAGAAACTAAGGGCGGGCATCGCTACCAACAACTGTTGATATAAGCGTTCTGGAACGTCTTGGACGAGATGACACTTAAACTTATCCTAGAGGGTCATTAATTCACTTGATTTAGGGCCACAACCCTGAGACTCGAATAGAAAGTCAGTTGGATAGGGTAGTTAGTTCAATGACTTTTCTACAATTAATGCAAACAATTTGACTCTAGAACCTAGGCTGCTCCACCTCATATCTTATATCGCTCCTACTTAACATATATACTCAATTTTTCCAGTCACCTCACACAAATTTTGGTTTTAGAACATCTGGACCAAGGAATCGTTTAGTGGTGAGCTTGTACATGAAGAATGACGTAAGTAGACTCTACGCTGATGGCCCACCGCCTCAAGAGAGTCAAGAGGGCACTAAATAGTGGGGTCGAAATGTCTTCCGCACGAATATCAACCACATTAAATGGTGCCAACACCAGATTGCAATCCTGAATGTTCGGGCAAACAAGCACGAATTTCACATAAGATAAGCCATTCAGAGGTAGTATGTCAAAGAAATAACTACCCAGGGGGATTTTTGGCAACAAAAAGTCAAACACCACTGGCATAAAAAGGAGACCGCAAAACTAAATTCTTCCACGCAACAACATTCTACAGTTGGCGGATAACCAAGGTATGGAGCCTCACATATGTAAATAAGGCCAAAGTCACATAGAATACATACATGAACACCATGATTTTTTCTTACTTCCGAGATTTGTTCCATAGCACGATTTCGGATTCCCCGTCCTCCCATTCCCCATTCAACCTAAAATGCGGGTATTTTGGCTTCATTCCGGGACAAGGAGGTTATAGAGGCGGTCTTTCAAATTGGTCTGAATAAAGCCCTGAGACCGGACGAGTTAAATCCCCATTTCTTCTAACATCTTTTCCCAGTAGTGAAACCAACGGTGACCGCATTTATCTTCTAGGTTGTGGAATAAGTTACCTTGGACCAAACCATCAATGTCACGAATTCAGTTCTCATCCTGAAAAAGCACCAATCAAAGTTTGTCACGGACCTCAAACCCATAGCGTTGTGCCTTATGGTTTTTCCCATCCACTCCAAGGTCATGGCCAACCGTCTTAAGCCATTGCTCCACAACCTGATAGCAACCACTCATGGAGCTTTTATACTAGGTC
Source organism: Erodium maritimum (assembly GCA_963921825.1). Taxonomy (NCBI): domain Eukaryota; kingdom Viridiplantae; phylum Streptophyta; class Magnoliopsida; order Geraniales; family Geraniaceae; genus Erodium; species Erodium maritimum. The sequence continues at coordinate 11,259,726 of OY997594.1, forward strand.
AGTTAATTTAATATAATATCTTTATTTCGTGTGAGATCATTCACTATTTATGTAGGAAGTCCTGAGGGATGGTGGGCTACATGACTCTTAAATTGGATATAAGCAAGGCTTATGACTGAGTAGAATGTCTATTTATCCTAAGAATGATGCAAGAACTAGGTTTTGAGGCACATTGGCTCCCTCTGTTCAAGACTTGTATGTGCTTGGTTAGCTACAAAGTCGGCTCAGGTGGTCGTGAAACCAATCTTATTCTGCATTATCAAGAAATCTAACAGGGAGATCCCTTCTACTTGTATGTCTTCTTTTTCTGCACCATATCCGAGAAAAAAATAGGAAGTGTAAGAGTACTCCATTGCTCGGGAAGGCCTGTATATTACCCATATGTTTATTGTAGATAATGTCCATGTCTCTTCTCGTGTAGATGCAAGTGAGGAGGAACAAGTTCGAGTCTTTCAAGACTCTTTTGGGGCGTTAACGGGGAAAAAGTCCTTAGTTTTATTTAGCACGAACACCCCTAGCTACCAGAGTAGGTTGTTGTGACATCTTGGCCATCCAAGAGATGTCAGAGGCATCCATGAGGGTCCCAAATATGTACTGAACCAAAAATATATCTTGAGTTGTTTATGTGACATAATCCTTGATTGCATCTATGTGTGGGATAATTATCTCCTCTATCAAGCCATACAAGATGTTATGATCTGATTTGTACTCACCTACATCCCGACCTATACTATGTCTGTGTTCAAACTCCTAAATGGCACTAGGACCGCATACATATGAAACCAACTAGTTTTTGGTGGTCAGGAACCTTGGCACGTCAAAGACGATAATATGGAATGATCAAGATCAATAGTGTCTACGAAAGGTCTCAAGGGTATGGGTTTTTCACTTAGGAGATACGAATCTTTCCTTTTGGATGCGAAGGAGGGGTGCTAGGCAACTGGATAGTCAAGGATATGCACTACCCTAATGGAGAGTTCCTCATAATGAGCATTGAAAATAACCCGAGCTACATATGGAGCAACATTTTTTCCACTTATAGTATTATGCGGCATGGTATCCGACGGGAAATCAACCCGAGTACCACCACCTTCATTCTAGGAATATTGTGGCTCTCATTGGATGGTCCAATGATTCACACATTTTCCCCGACTCAGAAAAATAGGACGGTATAAGGATTCATGGTAACAGATCACCAAATATGGGATGAAGAGCTTCTCTAATACATCTTTATGTCAATGTACTAAGAAGATATTTCTGTTGTCTCCATCTAGATAGCTTTTCGGTCGGACGGGGTAGTATTGGTCCTAGACACCAAAGGCTTATACTCTTCCAAAACATGCTACATATATGCTAGTGAGGCATGATCTCGAGATGAACCTCCCATTACCCCACCCCTATATCTTTCCTTATGGAGTACCTCGTCCAACCCAAAATTTGCATGTTCCTTTAGAAAATATTCACTAATTTTCTCTATGTGGCTACCCGTATCTGGTAGAGATTCCTCTTAACTTGTTCTCTCTGCCCGTATGTGGTATATGGGAGGTATCTAGAACCACTTATTCCTTTAATACTTGTTTTCCAAGGGATGTTGGGGCTGACATGATGGATTCTCTCATTCTATGCCTACGACATCTTTTATGGAGTGGTAGAGTAGGATTACTTCAGGGTTTCCGAAGGAACAATCCAGAGCTAGGTCATCTTCTTAAAGCATACACAATGCATAGATTTATAGCACTTAGCTAAAGCATTTTGTGGCCCCCAAAAAATAATGTACAACCCTTTGAAGCACTTGGTGCAACATTTTGAATATTGTGTTGCGTCAAACTATTGCACCAAGAACTTGACGCTGCAACAAAAGTAAGGATAGTTATGATGAGAGAAAAAACAAGGATTTGATTAGTTAAGAGGTGTAGTGGGCCCATGTCAAGTCAAGTGCTACACCAATTCATCGTAAGTACTTGGTGTTAGAGGTGATGTTTAGTGCTTAGTGTTATGGCTACACCAAATCCATAACACCAATGCATTGCACATGCTCTTATGAGAGCTTTGGAAGGTCGAAGTGGAAAATATTGGAGCGACCACACCTCGTATGTTGCTAAAGTGTAATCTCAGGCCACGATGCACCTTAGCCACATGGCCTCCCCCACCTTCCTCTTCAGATCCTACGAATACTAAATGACAAAAAACGTCGAAATGTTTCATGGCAATCAAGTGAACGATACAATATTTATGCACACTAACCATACAACATGAGGCCCCATATTCTGTACACATATGGGAACGGTTGTGAACGGGTGCAACATGGTTTCATCTGGGGCGGGAACGAAGATTACGATTGAAGTTCATGCAATCTTGAATGCCCTTTGGCTCATCCCTGAAATGGGATGGACACGAGTGGTTATCGTAGTAATGCTTATTCCATTGTCCAACTCCTCACCAGAGAGCGTCTTTCTCGTCCCTTCTAGAGGTTGTCATGTAGGACACCCAACTTATTTTATCTCTACTCAAGAATATTACTTTCATGTTTGTAAGTAGGGCAATGAATCATATTTCTAACTGGTTAGCTAGGGAAGCATATTTCGTGTATATTCTCTTGTGATCAAGTCTACTATTTTCGATATACTTTTATGTATGCTCCATTCTGGAAACCAATAAATCATATACTTCACTCATTAAAAACCGAATGAAAATGTCTAAAATATGTCCATGTGATATTTTTCAAAAATTTCGATGTACCTCTATTAAATAATTAATAAAAAACAATATTATGAAACCCAATATAACCATATGATCATTTAGGAATTAGGATATACCCATTAACGATTATTATGATAAATTTATCAAATCAATTTGTTATAAAGTAGTGCTATCTTCTTTTTTGATTAAAAGATTAAAAAATGGCTTATTTAAGTTTGAGATATTTTCGTACGAAAAGTCTAAGAGACTCTAGGTTTTTTTTTTCCTCTCTCCCCTCTTCCTTTCTACAACCACCATGGTTAATCTTTCTCATTCCTCCACTTCTCACACGACTGCGTTTACAGGAGTTCCTTTCGTTCTTCCTCCCATTGTAATTATCGGAGTCATGCCATCAATGGTTTCCCCTACTTGGGGTGCTCGAGTTTTGGTGGATCTAGATACCGGACAACGCTAAGGGACTCCGAGCCTCCCCCGACCACTGTATGTTGGCTCGGGCTCTACCTTGAGGCCAACTCAGGACTTGCGACACCTTCACGATTGGAGACCGGCATGGCCACAACTTTGAGTGCCTCTTGGCTCTGGAGGTTCGTCTTTGCACCTTCAGTCATCTCCAAAAATGAGACCTCCAGGGCTGCCTGCACCAATCGTCCCTAGGACTGAGGCAACGACTCAACTGCACATGGGGGCGATATTCCTCGAGGACGAACCGGACGATGAAGACGAAGTGATGGAAGATGAAAACAACAATGATCAACAAGCTAGGGCTACCAAACAACCCCTCCATGAACCATAATTGGACCTTGTGATGGGGTGGTCGAGACCTAGTGGCCTACCCCCATGAACCGGGACCGATTTTGCTTGGCCGTCCTAGAAAGAGCAAGGAAACATTTCGTTTTTCCTGTTTTAGTTTAGTGCATTTTGATTCAGTTATTTCTAGTTATTTCTTTTACCAATTCAAGGTAGGACCTAGAGATTTTATCTTTATCTAAGATGGAAATTAGACTACTCAAACGAGTTCAAAACCGTCGGGTTTCCTACGGGAGCCTCAGTTTTTTATTCTGGTTCCATGGGCTTTTAGCCCTACTTGTATGTTTTGATTGACGCTAATAATATAATTTTTCGTCGCCCGTTTCAAAAAAAGTATTGTAATCGGCGATAAAATAATCACTTCCATTTAGACGTGATCTTTATCTCATTTTTATTAGAAATAAGATCATGATTCCAACGCTTCTATATCATAAAATGAGAATGTTAAACAAAATATGTTAAGGTAAGGTAGGTGTCCAAACTAGGTAAAAGGAAGTAGAGCTTTGGGGATGACCTAAAAGATAAAGGTGGCAAACCAAAATCAAAGTAAATGACATCCTGTGTGGCCAAAGATATGACACCAATGTCTTGATGTTTAACATTACAATACATGAAACAACTGAGGTTCAGATCACATGATATCATACCCTTTACATAATTATAGGAGACATACTCATAATGTCAACCATTTGAGCAAAATACAAGCACTCCTTTTCAGCTCTACAACATTTTATGTCTGTATTCCAGTTTCCTCCAAAAAGCGACTTAATTCATGATATCATTTAAAGGATAAGGACATATAATATTGTATTTTTATATTCAGTTCTTATGGGCCAGACCCAGACCCAATATTAGTTTTGGGCCATATGTCTTTTGCCATAAACGAACGGTGCACGAATCAATATTTAAAAAGCCAACCAAATCCGAATCTAAACCACACCGCCAAAACTGCACGGTTAGAAAGAATCTTTTTTATCCTACAATAATGGAATTGATAAATTGAATCTCTCCCTCAGTCACAGCGAGCACACGCTCTTTGTTCTCTTCTCCTTGGCCGATCTCATATAACGTCAACGACCGGCCGAGTCGGGGAAGAGAATAAGAACTCACTCGGCATTGGGATTAGGGACTGAGTCATCGAATCGGTCACCGCACCACCACCGTATAGGGTTCGCTTTGCTGTTCTTCAGCTACTCTTTCGATTTCAGTATCTGCTACAGAAAAGCTACCGATGGCGTCGCTTTTTCAGGTAATTTTGAGGACAAAATGAAGTTATGCTCTCTTTTTTCTTATAATTTGTGGCTGATTTTTCTTTTTGGCGGTTTAGGGGTTCAGCAAGTCACTTGCCTTGACGGTGTTCTCCGAGATCGGAGACAAGACCTTCTTCGCTGCTGCGGTCAGTGAATCATTGCTAATTTCTTACATGTACTTAATTCTGGATTTGAGTTTGAATTGGATCCAACAATAGCTTTACTCGAGTAATTAACCTGAGCTAGATTTGGCTGTGTAATGGTGGATTGTAACAAGATAGGTGTGTGATCATGAGCTAAAATCAACATCGTTTTGTGAAGTATATCAATAAAAGGTTATAGTTGATGTTACTATGAACTATGCCTATAGTTTTGCATTTAAAATTATTTAGTTGAAGTTTAGCTTTGGATTATACTTTTATACATTTCTATTTTGCTATGCGTATCCTAGAGATCCATTGTTATCTTTCGGTTTATGAGTACATTCCACGTGTATTAAATTTACAAGTTTGTAGTTATTTGTCCAATGGTTGAAGTTTGTGCTTTAAACTAAAGGTTGGGTTTTGGATGACCCGCTTAGGCTTGGAATATTGTCAAATATTAGGCAGTCTGTTCTTCAAGGTTGATTCTACTATATTCCATGGCTACTTCCCCAGAAACCGCCTGAAATTGCATTTCTATACCCATAACTTTATTTTTTGTTATCATGTGATTATGCATGCCCTTGTACTTTCTGTGAAGTAATATCACCCTTAGTTATGATGTCTCCATCAGCCAGATTCAAGTCTACTGTGATTGGGTTGGATGACTGTTTTTAATGTTAATTTAGATGGCTGAGAGGATATTAACATTTTTCATAAGAAAACTAAATGATCAAGAGGGTATTTGTGATTTTAATGGTTTTCCATAGCTTCTGTTGCTTTACGTACAACAATCCTCTTCTATTCATACTGGTTATGTGCTAAGCATAATTTGCTAGATAGATTATGTCTTGAAGCATTTTTTATCCGTAGGATCCTGTGTATAGAACTAAATTTCTTCTGCATAAATAGTGTAAATACTATTTGTCTGTTTTTCTGACAATATATTGCCACTTTTAAGATCCTGGCAATGAGACACCCAAGGAGAATTGTCCTAGCAGGTTGTCTATCAGCACTAGTTGTAAGTTCCTTTTGTACATCTTTTTATTTATTATCTACATTATTATAATTTGATGCGGTTCTTTTGTTTTGAGGCCTTACCTTTTGAGATTGTTTGCCAATTCTAGGTGATGACTATTCTATCAGCTGTGCTTGGCTGGGCTGCTCCTAATTTGGTAAGCATTCTATTATAAATATAAATTTATTGCTAAACTCTTCATATGATTTTCTTAGAAAGTGAAACTTATTTAAGAACTATATACACAAGGCAATAGGCTTCTCAAAGGAATCGCAAGGCAACACAAACTGTTTACTGTATAATAGACTTTGCTGATAGGTTGTCTTTTCTGCAGTTAAATAACACTAGGATCGATTAAGTTGAACTTCAGATAGTATAACGCGAAGCACCATATCTTAACTGTAACCCATCCTTGATGAAATCTGGGATGCCTCTCTAAGTCTCCTTATAAAGTTCGCACTGCCTTTTTATTATCTTCTGTTATTTATCTTATTTTCTTGTCCGACGTGCTTTGGTCTTAAATTGTGCAGATCTCTCGCAAATGGACTCATCACATAACTACATTGTTGTTTTTTGGGTTCGGGCTATGGTCTTTATGGGATGTATTTACTGATGGAGGGTAATTTTATATTTTTCATTTTCTTTCTTCTGCTTATGTCCTTTTGCATAGACATCACACATCCATAGCATGCTGTTCTTGTATAAAGTTCGTTCCTTTGTACTCAACAGGGGTGATGAAGAATTGGCAGAAGTTGAAGCCAAATTGGTTGGTTTTTTTCCCCTTTTAATGGTTTTATTTCTTTTAGCTTGAATTCTTATGGGCTTCACCTCTTCTTCTTTTTCTTCACTTTGCTGGTATGCCTAGGATTCTGACTGGAAGACTAGTAATGGAAAAGGCAAAGAGGGTAGCAAGGTATAACCTCCCAGGATTTGTTTTATTTTGTCATTTTATAGAGGAAACCTTGATAATTTCATTGTGTTTGGGCAATTTCAATTCTTATATTTGTATTGTGCTTTCCAGCAGGTTGATGATGAATTGAAAAGGCAAAGACGGTCGTTTCTCTTACAATTCTTCTCACCCATATTTTTGAAGGTTAATTTTTTTCCAAGTATGAAATTCCGTCTCAGTGAACTCAACATTTACCTAATAACACATGCAATGTATGTTCTGCAGGCATTTTCCATGAATTTTTTTGGTGAATGGGGTGACAAGAGCCAGGTAAACTTCAGCATGGTACAGCTACATCACGGTTTCAGCTTCACCTCTTTGCACTAATCATAAATAAATACCCTTGCAGCTGGCTACCATTGGCTTGGCAGCAGATGAGAATCCATTTGGTGTGGTTCTTGGTGGAATTTTGTAAGTTGTACAGATATAGTCTTTAGTTGGACGAAGAAGTTTGATCATTTAGGTGAAGCTATAAGGTTATATCATATTACATATGTTTCTTTCAGGGGGCAGGCATTGTGTACAACTGCTGCTGTGATTGGGGGAAAGAGCTTGGCATCTCAGATATCTGAGAAAATAGTAATAATGGGATCCTAAATATCCTTTTTGATAGTGAAGTCATGAGTGGTTAATATATTAAGCAAGCAGGTTAATTAATGTCAAATTATGTTGCAGGTAGGTCTTTGCGGTGCAGTGCTTTTCATAATTTTTGGAATCCAGTCCTTCCTTTCACCCGTGGAGTCATGATCAGATCAGCATATATCTATCTAAGGTTAAGAAGTTTTCCTCTGTCAGTTTCAGATATAAACATGCTCCCCTGTATGTGTATAGTTTTGACTGAGACACGTGCATAGTAAAAAACCTTATGTATCCATGATAGAATAAGTATAACCATGTAAATTTTACGTTAAGTGGATGCTCACTCAGTCATGTCACTGATTGTCATCAGGTATTGAAAGCTGGCTTAGTGAATGAATACAAGCCCAACTACATTGTCAGGTTTCTCATTGGACAAGGTCGGATCCAGAAACTGTTTCAAGAACTATGTCATGTATATACCCATCAGGAGCTAGGCCAGGTTGTGGTGTCGGTGGCACTGGTCATTTACTTTTCTTTTACTATTTAAAATAATATGTTTGTGTGGATCTTATTAATGCAAAAAATTCTTATCAAGCGGGTTTGTGAGATGTAATTTGTTTGATTGAGTCGAACCTAGTTCCTACAGGCGTTCCATGCAAAATTGCCCAACGTTTTCGCCCTCAAGCCAAACTCATTAGAAAACAAATTATTATGGGACTTGTACCTAATGCTTAATTTAACGATTTTGATCTATATTAACAAATGTTAAAAAAAGAAGTGCATGTTATAAACTGGTTTAGTACTTCACGGCTGTATTTTTATCGGTTGGTAGAAAAAAAGGTGATGCTTATCTAAAAGTCAACCACTTATTTTCTCAGATGTACTGAAAATGAAATTGAATTGTGTTGATATGCTCATTTGAAATAGTTTAACCCCAAGGGCCCAACAAGCCGACGAGTTGGCCCAAGAGAACTCCTTTCATCTCGTAGCTTTGTAGCGAAGAAATCGAAACCAGTAGGAAAAAACTGGTGAAAACGACCTGAGGTTGAAAGGCAATTTTAATCACAATTCCAATTTCCAGCTCACCACATTAAATAAAAGAAACGGTAGTATACAAGAATCCCAATCACAACCAACATGTCTCATTCTTCGTTTTATTTTCACCTGTTGCTTGCTCTTATCTATTTTATTGATCGAAGAACCATAACTCTGCCGTACCCAATTTGGGTATTTTATGCAATTGTAACATCGAATCGGATTTGCAGCTGCGGGGGCTCTGGGCTTTGCTCTTGTTGAGTGTGCAAGAAGATGATGCTTCGCTTCGAGGACCCGGCGAAGCTGAGAACTAAGGAGGTAATTTTGGGGACATCTCTGTTTCTCTTTCAATTTGTGGGTTTTGTGGAAACCCAGAGATCACCGATAATGGGTTCATTCGGATATGATTGTTATTGACTCAGTGAATGTGGATTTTTGTATTGGGTGCTTACGAACATATCATGTATGCTTCTTGATGTATTGGAGTGATTGAGGTCCATTGATCAATGTATAGTTTAAACTAATAGCCGCGGGTTGATGTTTGAGGTACAAATGATAAAAAAATGGTTAGGATTGTTAATAATTGGGGATTTGGACTCAACTGGATTCATGCCCTTTGCCCAGAAAGACAAAAGGACAACTGACAACCTACTATGAGACAAACAATGTATATATCCTTCTTTATTTGTCTGTTATTTGGACTATAATGTTGTATATTAGTGTTAGGTAAGGCAATGGTGCCTTATCTTGCATTTCTTGCTTCTGTTATTTCACTAGTAAATGAGTTCCTCCATTAGGTGTTGTGTTCATCATTCAGTGCAATGGCAATGTGTATGATCTTAACAGGTTGTGTTTGAGGATGCATATGCCGCCCGTGATTCTGTCACCCTTGAGCAACTGAAAGAGTTAAGCTCCAAGCGGAGAGTACTTGAAGAGTCAATTAACAAGAGCAGCTCGACAACAGAGGCTATTGCAAGGGAAATGTCTGGAGGATTAACCTCTCAATGTCAACAGGTGATTGTGTAGTAACCAACTTAAGGTTTTCAATTTGTTCATAGCATCCAAGACAAGTCCCTCTTCTATTACTTTATTAAGCTTATACCGTAGCTTTTGTGAACTTTTGTTAGTCGTATCGTATGATGTATATGATCATCGCGTTTTTATAAGCTTGTGTGGTTAAGTTACTGCATTTTTCATATTTTCTGAATATGTTTTTCTTTCAATTTTTTCTTCATCATTTTATATAGTGTTTTTACATTTAATTTGCTAAGATGTTTGCGGACATGGATAACAAATGTACCCTATTCACAATTAATAAAGACCAAATGATCTAAAAGCTTAAGTTGGTAGTTGAAAACTTACTTTATTGTAAAGCTCTAGCACCCTTCATCTTCTGCTATACACAAGCTGTGGTCTCTTTTGATGGTGGCACGATTCAAACCATTGATCACTCATCACTCGGTCAGCTGGGCTCTTATAAGCTTCAGCTGGAAGTCCACTTTATTAATTTACACTCTAACATCAATCACCATTTTGTTGATTAAGTGTAGTTAAAGCCGATCTGAATTATTCAAGGTGATTTGATTTTGTTACTCTCTTTTTTTGTTGGCATTTTGTTATCTTATACCCTAACAGTTATTCAATTTCCATTTGTGATTTAATTATGGTAGTCTCTGTTTTCTGATGATGGGTTGTTCTTTGTATTTTTAAATTACACAGGATATTCAGAAAGTGGAACAGTATTTGCCACTACTGGAAAACTTGGTATTCCATGTTGATCTGATTAGCAGCAACAGCCAAATTGGTCGGCAGACATCAAATCTTAAAATACGATGGAACAGCCCTCTTAGTGCTTCATCTTTCTTTAACATTAGAGGTTCTAAGTTTTTTCAAATTAATAATTTGCGGTTTGAGCTTGGCATGACACTCTTCTTTTATGGTGCAATCCTCCGGAACAGGGCACTCGAAGTTCTTCCAGCAGGTATGCATGGATTAAAATCAAACCTGTGTTTTATTTCTTACTTATTTGATTATGATATTATTTACTTAATGCCATTCTAGATTTGGTGCAATCTGCCACTCTTTTCAGAGAAGCCGCTGGAGTTTACCATTATCTAGCTCATGAAGTTTTTTCCACTTTACAATCATCAATATCCGCAGAGAAGCCACCAGAAGCTACACCTCCTGTATCTACTGTTATGGGTTACATTTGTCTGGCTGAGGCCCAGGTTAGCACTTTTTCATGCTACTTGCAAAATATGAATGCTTAGACTACGTTTTATTGTTGAACTGTAATCAGTTTGTTAAGTTTCTGTGACCATTGTTTTTTGTTTGATGATTAATCTTATAATGAACTGTAATAGGCTGTGGCAATAAGGAAAGCTGAAGCAAAAGGAACTACTAAAGGCCTTTTGGCCAAACTGCACTGTGGTGTTGCAGAACTCCTTGATGAAGCCAGTCGTTGTTTGTGTGCAGCACCTGGAGACTGCAAAGATATTTCATCACGGTTAGTGGTATGTGTCTGCACTCTCTTACTGATTTTAACCATGCTGATTGTCTCGATATCCTCTATTGGCAAATATTTATTATTGGATAGATCTCCTTCTCCACTGAGTTGCATAGATATTCTTTATGGACTTCTCAGGAGTTCATATCATCTTGCAAGGCTATCCATGAGCTAAGAAGTCTGGGGTGCCTTGCTGAAAGTGTGAAGAGTGATGGCCAAATCGGGGTTGCCATTGGAGTTATTCGAGATGCACTGATGAATGTGAAGAAGAAGATACCTGGTGAAGAATCTTGGAAATCTGTCTTCAAGAAGGGAATTGATGATCTCACCAATATTCTAGGCAAGTTTGAGCATGAGAATGAGTTTGTGTGGCATGAAAAGATCCCCTTAAGGTTTGAGTTGCCAAAACCCCAAGGGAGCAAAATTGTGACCGTTATACCTTTTCAACCCAAAAGATGGGAAAGAGAGCTCGTTTTCAAGATATAAGTGTGTACAGAAGCATGTGTATATTCTTCTGGAGGGGTACAGAATTATCATATATTTTTAGCTTGCTTTCTCATTTTTGTGATGTGAAGAAAGCAATTTCACATTCAAAGAAAAGAATCTGTGTCGTTTTGGACTATATACCATTTTTGCCTCTTGTTTGGACCAACGTTGTATAATTTTGTCAATGAAGAGAACCATCTTGTTTAATTTTGTTTTACATTAAAGTAGTTTTCTTATTGCAAAACTATCGTCTTTCACTTGTTCGGCTACGAATTGTTCGTTTCTTCAGGTTAGGTCCCTGCTGCTCACAGAAGACCCAAGAAAAGAATTGCAACTTCCACTACCAACCATTTTTGTATTGAAGGGTAATATGCATCTGCCACTATTATTCTCCAGGAGAAAACTGTCATCACCATTTATTATAGATGAAATATGGGAAAATGTAGATAACTATTATTAAATTTACATTTTAAAGAAAAAATAGAGTTGTTCTCTGAATCAATAAACGTGAAAAACGTTTCTAGGGTTTTGCAAACCGCCGTCTTTTCTCTTATCCTCCATTCTCTCCCTCCCGGACCACCCCCCTGGATCCCGTTCAACACAAGCCGATGAATCCAAGCATCATACCCACAACCTAGGCGCCCACCGATCCCATATCCATTATGATCCTCCCCATATACCGAACATTCTTTGCTTTCGACCTACTCGAGCCCTACTTTGGTGCCTACGTACCAGAATGATCACTCTGCGGTGGCCAATACCGAGCCGGCGGACATGCACGAACCCCCCAGGCGTCGATCACGATCACACTGAAGGAATATTAGGACCAATCTGGAGGAGTGGGCCCTATTTGGTCAAGGGCGATGAAGTCGAAGGGTAAAGGATTTATGCGTCTGCACCACGCTGAAGTGGGACGGGCAACGCTGCATTCTCGAGGGGAGTCGGAGACCTACTTCACCATGCAGTCGATAAGGGACGAGGGGGAAAGCCAGGAGCCACAGACGGAGGTGCCACGGCCTCCTTCAGAGAAATGAGAGGATCTGGCAGGGGTGGGAAGGCTCCAACATGGCCTATACCCACAGACCCGGGACTGTCGGTGCTGGGAAGTCTCGGAAAAACCGCAATCAAAACACTCTTTTCAGGCTTGTTTTATGCTAGTTTCAATCCCCATCACACTGTTATTTCTTTTCAATATTATGTTGGAATTTGGTATTTGGTTTCTTGTTTAGGTTATCTCGTTTATGTTGATCGGCTTGACCATAGGGATTCTCGTTGTTGTCTAGGAAATCAATTAGATTGTTTCTACGGGTTCAGAGCGTTGGATGTCCTATGGGAGGCCCAAACACTATTATGTTCTCAGAACTTTTGTCCGCCATTTGTATCGTTTTCTCAAGCATTAATATAATGTCATCCCTCGGTTTGCCTTTCAAAAAAGAATTACATTTTTAAAAATGTATTATATTTAATTGATAAAGTATGTCAATCCACTCTCAAACAATTTTTGGGATGCAACAAATACACTAGTTTTTCAAAAAAAAAATGTTACTTCCATTTAAAAATAATACAAATATCCAGACAAATATTGGTAAATTTATTTTTAACCTAATTTAATGTCATTGTTGAAGTAAAGTGAAGCTAAAGATAATTAAGAAATCTGTAGGTTATTTGTAACAATTATTCGAAAATTATACATGTTTTTTTTCTTCATGTAAATACATAGTTGATGATAGTTGAGCAAGATTATCAAACTATTTGCCAGTATTGTGTGGGAATTAAGCGATTTGTTTGTGATTTGAAAAAGCTTTATACACAGTTGTGCTTCTTGTCTAGTGCAGACTTTCTCTATTAACAAGTTCTTAGGGTCACCTCGTGTTTAAAGCTGTCCGAATTAGTATCTTTCGATTTTGTCTCTTACCAAACTGAATGTCATAAAATTAGATCACTTGACAGTTTGGTACACAAGACAAGAAACAAAAATGAGAACCAACTCCGACTTTTTTTTACTTGTTTATGCTACAAAACAATTTTGGTGGTCATCATAAAGGAAACATAATTATTGTGCAATAAAAATTTAATACTTTATAATTGTAGACAAAACATAAGTGTCTATATGGATGATTAATGCCATTATTGATGCCGAAACAAATCCTTTGAAAGCGTCGGCCCTAGCCTTGGCGAGTTCGCGATCTGAAGGGACGGAGCACGGTGGGCGACGTGACGGGTGAGTCTTTCCTTGGCGCCAGCGCTCGAACCTCTTCGTTTCACGGTAAGTTTCGACCTCTGCAAGTTTCGGTGTGCGTTTGAATTGCTTGGTTGAGTTGTGGTGGATCGCGTTTGGGGTTTCATCACCGAAACGGGGTACGGAGCTCGGTAAGCCTCACCGCCAGAGCGGGCGAGAGAAACCGGGGTTCTAGTCAGGCGGGAGGTCTAATAGGAGTAGGAGTGGGCGACGTGCTGCACTGGTGGCCTCACGTCCGGAGTATTGTGACTGACCCATTGGATGATCTAAGGTCCGACGGGAGTATTGGAGCGGAGTAGCTTGAAGAAGTGGTGTGGAGTACAGTAGGTCGATCAATTGCGTCTCTGGGAAGTCTGAGGGGAGCCTACTGAGGATTGCTATTTGGGTAGCAATGCGATTTCTCTCGTGGAATTGTAGGGGATTAGGGAAACTGGCGACGGTAGAATATCTGAAAGAGGTGATTCGGCGTCGCAAACCGCAAATTGTTTTTCTAAGTGAGACGTTGGCTAAGAAAGGGGAGGTGGACCTTTTGAGGCTTAACGTGGGGTTTTCTGGGGGATGTGAAGTCCCTGCGGTGGGTCACAAGGGTGGACTGATTTTGTTGTGGGCGGCGGGAGTGTCGGTGAAGCCGTATGTGAGCAGGGACAGGTACATTGATGTGGAAGTCATGGGTCCGAAAGGGGAAAGTTTTCGCTTCACGGGTGTTTATGGGGAGGCGAACCGTGAACTTCGGTGGAAAACGTGGGAGTTAATTCGATCCCTGGGGTTGTGCCCGGCGGTATCGCAACGGTGGCTGTTGATGGGAGACTTTAATGGCATCTTGCGTCAACGAGAGAAACGGGGGGGGGGGGGGGGGGGTAATCGATATCCAACTACCTTGATTGATGGGTTCCGGGTCGCAATGCGAGATGTGAATGTTCAGGATGTGCCCCTCCAGGGGTATGGATTTACGTGGCATAGTGGGAGTGAGCCAGAGACAAGGATGGTGGTGCAATTGGATGGGGCTCTTATGTCCCCGGCGTTAAAGGAAATGTGGCTGGAAGCAAATTTGGCCAATTTAGGTATATCGACCTCTGATCATCTTCCCATTTTGTTGGATTCTGACCGTCGAGTGGAGCCAATCGGACCTAGACAATTTAGGTTTGAGAATATCTGGGCGGAAGACCCGGAATGTGGCCATCTTATTCAAGCGTGGTGGGGTGCCCCTAAGGATAGGGACATTGCCACAAAGACGAGGGAAACAGGGAGCGCCTTTGGGGCAAGGAAGTATACAACGCCCTAGCCAGGAAAATATCACGGTATAAGAAGGATATATTGTGGTTGAATGGGAAGGTAGACCGTACGAGTATCCGGAGACGTAGAGCATTATAAAAACTCTATGTGGCAGCGCTGGAACGGAAATGGGAGTTCTGGCGGCAGCGAGCTAAACAACACTGGCTTACAGAGAGTGACCAAAATACGAAGTTTTTTCAGGCGTCGACCTCACAGAGGAAAAATATAAACAAGGTGACCGAATTGAAGGTCGAGTCTGGAAATATTTTGACCTTGGACACAGGATTAGGAGATCATATATTGGAATTCTATAAAACATTGTCAAGGAAGTCTAGGGGGCGGGACTAGATTTCTACGATTCCAACATCAAGTGACGGAGGAGCAGAACAGGGCATTAATGAGTGCGGAGACGTCAGAGGAGGTCCGTGATGCTACTTTTTCGATGGGTCCAAACAATTTGCCGGGACCGGATGGTCTCAACCCGTTCTTTTACCAGAAGTATTGGGGTACGGTGGGTGAGGATGTGACCAGATGGGTACGGAGAATATTTGCGGGGAAGGACATACCAAGAGAGATGAACAGGACAACGCTGGTCCTGATTCCGAAAGTGGAGTGTCTCATGTCTCTAAAAGATCTACGGCATATTACCCTCTGCAATGTGATTTTTAAGGTGGTATCGAAGGTGGCGGTGAACCTATTGAAGGGTTTGTTGGATGGTGTAATCTCGGCATCCGAAGGGGCATTTGTGCAAGGTCGTTCGATTCAGGATAATATTATCCTGTCATACGAAACCCTATATTACTTGAAGAATAAGAGGCAAAGCCGTGCGGGGTGGGTTGCTATAAAGCTTTACATGAGCAAGGCTTATGACAGAGTGGAGTGGGGATTCCTGTGGGACATGATGCGTGGGTTCGGCTTAGGGACAGAGTGGATAGACCTGTTCCGACGTTGCATGTATTCGGTCACATACAATATCGTGGCAGGAGGTCAACAGGCGGACTTCGTCCAATCGGAGAAGGAAATCAGACACGGAGACCCGCTTTCCCCGTATCTCTTTCTGTTCTGTATGGAAGGATTCTCATGATTACTACAAGAGGCAGAGAGCGGGGGGATATACATGGGATCAAGGTGGCTTCAAAGGCACCTTCTCTTACGCACTTGTTCTTTACAGATGACTGTTACGTCTACTGCAAGGCGACGCCGTTGGAAATGGGACGGGTAAAAAAACTTTCTTCGAATGTTTGAGGAGGCATCGGGCCAAGTGGTAAATCATCAAAAATCATCCTTGTTCTTTAGGCACAACACGTCGGACACAAGACGGGAGGAGGGGGTCCGGATCCTAGGGATGCCGGAGTTGACACAACCGTCTCACTATCTGGGGATTCCAAACATGATGGGACGCAGCACAAAACAGGGGTTGCAGTACGTTCTGAATAGGGTTTTGAGGAAGATCCAAAGAAGGGACGACAAGTTACTAAATGGGGCTGGCAAGGAGGTGTTAGTCAAATCGATGTTACAAGCGATTCCTACATAAAAGATGAGTGTTATGCTGTTTCCGAAAGGGACATTGGAGAAGATGAATGTGGTGTTAGCCCGTTTCTAGTGGAAATCAGCCGGCGTGGACGGGAAAGGAGTCATCTGGCCGTCGTGGACGACTATGTCTCGACCGAAGGAGGAGGGAGTTCTGGGTTTCAAGAACATGTACGACTTCAACACGGCTTTGTTGGGAAAACAGCTTTGGAAGCTTCTGACAGATGATTTCAGTCTGGTAGCGAGTGCGTTGAAGGCTCGGTATTACCCGAAGTCCTCGGTGTTGGAGGCGGTCCGGAAACCGAATTAGAGCTATGTCTGATAGAGTATCATGTCGGCACAGGAACTGGTCAAGGGTGGGGCAAGAAGGTTGATTGGTCCCGGGACGTCTACATTGCTCCGTGAGCATCCGTGGTTGACCGGGGTTGATGCGAGGATGCGCTCGCTAGGATCGAGTATTGACACCATGTCAATATCAGACCTTATGATTCCTAATGAGAGACGATGAGACATAGACAAGATTCATAATTTATTTAATGTGGAAGACCAACGGGCAATACTGGCAGTTCCGATAAGCAGGTCGGTCAGATCAGATTCGTGGTATTGGACGGGAGATTGCTTGGGGCAATATACCGTAAAGGCTGCCTATGGTATGTGTCAGCAGGCGCAAGCGACATTCCAGGCTCAGACGGACATCTGGACAAAGATATGGAAATTGAAAGTGATGCCAAAGGTGCGGACGTTTCTGTGGAGAACGTGTTCAGGGTGTCTCCAGGTGGCAGTCAACCTTAGGCGCCGACATGTGGCAATGGAGGTGAGGTGTTCGGTCTGTTCAGGGGCGGATGAATCGGAACTGCACCTTCTGGTCCAATGCCCAGTAGCAGCAGAGTGCTGGGCTAAGTCAGGGTTAAACATTTCCCAGGATGCTCAAACTATTTCTGAATGGTTGCGGAGAACGCTCAATCTTAACCCCCCGGCGTGCGGGGGGGGGGGGGGGGCTAATATGATGCATATTGTGGGAAGTGTGGAAGGCCAGAAACAAGGTGGTATGGGAACATGTGGCATAACTAGCCGCTAGTATTTTCCAGACGGCTTTTCATCTACATGCAGATTGGCTAGAAGCCAAGAAAAGGAAACAGCTGGCTCAGACAGGCCCCAACCATTCAAAAATAGGGGCGTCTGAAGTTTGGGAACGTCCTTCTCAAGGGACGTGGGCCGTGAATACGACATGGCGCTGTTCGCGGCAGCATATAAGATGGGGACTAGTTGGATATGCAGAGATGGTTGGGGACACCTCACAGGGGCCTGGTCTGCGTCATTCCATGGTCCTCAGAACCCGGGATTGGTGGAGGCTTATGCGATTCGGGATGCATTAACATGGCTTCTGCAATACCCAATGCAAAGGGCGACGGTGCGAAGCGACTGAAAGATCATATTGGATATGATCAGGAAAGGAGGGCGTTTGCTATCTCCTCTAGTGACAATTGTCACAGATTGTATTTCCCTTTTAGATAAACTCGAGTGCGTGCAACTCGTTTTTGTGAAACGGATAGCGAACAAAGCAGCTCACTGGCTTGCCAGGGCGGCTTGTTCTTCCCCTGTCTGGAATTGGCAAGGGGGGTCACATCCCCGAGCCTCTTCAAAATATCATTCTTGCCGATATTTAAATAAATTATTATATTTCCTCAAAAAAAGTGACTATATGGAAGTCGAACAATAAAATCTATTGCCATGCGCAATATTCCTTTTTCGAGTTTTTTTCAAGCCTTAGTTCTAAACTGAGTTGATTAATGACTTTGATTGATATTTTTCCCATCGTGTTTGTTGTCGTCCCACCTCCTTTTTCCACCAATTGTAATTACCACCCCCTCTTAGTCTCAGCACGTCCTCACAACCTTTCTCAGAAGTTATCATACCAGTTAAAACAAGAAGGAAGAGACTCCAAAGACCCTCGTCCCGCTTCCTTCTGCCTTCTCATCGACCGTGGAGAATACAACAGAGTCACCGCCTACAATAGACTATGATGTGGTGATTTTCTCCCCTGGTCGTACCCTATCGCCGTCCATGAAGTCTAGCCAAAGCAAGGTCGTCAACCGAATGATACGAACCAAGTCTTGGCGATCGTTTGTTACCAGGAGAGATGGATCTGACCAAGGATGGTCCTCAATCCTTGGGCACAGAGATCCCTCCGATCAAGGGTGGTCCTAATCCCTTGAAGGTGCCGAATACGACTATGGAGCGTGCTACCGTTCCGAACCCAGATGGGGTTAGCCTAAACCCTCTTTTGGGCCCCAGTTTCTCCCGTGATGTCGCCTCCGCCGGCTTCACCATCGCTAATGAAAGCCCTGCAAGAAGAGTGCTCGACCTGTTCCATCACAAAGGACGAGGGTGGTACCGTTCACTCCAATGCACCCGATTTTTCTTTCCCCTAACATTACGGTATGGTGGGGAGGATGCTCACATCTTGAACTTTTTGGAAGGAATTCATGCTGAAGGTCGTAACAAGGGCTTGGGGATGTTCGGCTTCGGGACTTTTGATTAAGGACCTGGACTTGGGGTCTTTGCTTTCTACTTTGGCTCCCATGAAGAAAAGGTCTGGGTTCACCATAATTAACGATGATGGTTTGATGAATACCCATTCATTCTTGAGGACATCGTGGATCCAGTGGAGAGGGAGGTCCCCTATCTGGATCGCCTTCAGCTCTAGGTCCAGGCGAAGGGTCTGTCACCACTGGTTCGGAAAAAGACAACATGGGAAGTCATTGGTGGGGCCTTGGGGGAATGTGTGGACGTCTCTTGTGATCAGTTGGGTTCCTGTTGCGGAGAGACGGTGAAGGTACGGATCTTGATGGACCGGCATCGCCCCTTACGACGGACATTGGTCTTGCGGTTCTGGGGGTATCCGGAACCGATTAGGGTCACTCTAACCTATGATCGATTGCCTCTTTTTGCTATAATTTTGGATGGATTGGTCACATGGCCCAGGAATGTGACGGGGAGATGCCAGTGGTATCCCGGTTTAATAAGTCCATCCTAGAGATCAAACCGGACAAATTGGGACATAACTATGCTACTGATTGGATTTTAGAGGTGTCGGCACCACTGAGGAGGCCATCGGGATTTGCTTCATTGACCTCGGTCACTCTACCCAAGGACCTCTTGTATCAAGGAAGAGGCCCAATAATAACCCCGAACACCTTATGTTACCTTTAGAGATGGGATGAGGTGTGAACAGATGGCTCCCCTTAGGAAGAGGGACCTAGTTCATAGACTGGGTCCGTCAATACTTTATGGATTGTACCATCGAGTCAATAGGTAAGAAAAGAGGATCCATAGGGAAGCCACGTGAAGATCAGGTGAGGTCTGGAAAGTAGTCTCGCCAGAAGGAATGTTAGCCACCCAAAGCTTCAGGAATTTTTATTGGGATGGATTCCTGGAGCATTCCTATCCTCCCATTTCTACTGTCGAGTTCAAATTTAATCACTCTCCTCGCGACGAAAAAAGTCCCCCCTTATGGGATCAAGCAATGTCTAGGAACCATCTTAAACGGTTCTCCACTGTTTAATATTGTTTTTAATTTATGTATGGTTTATTTAAAACCTGTTTGCAATACGATGATTTGTCTGTTTGCTAATAAAAAACCTTTAAG
Source organism: Erodium maritimum (assembly GCA_963921825.1). NCBI lineage: Eukaryota > Viridiplantae > Streptophyta > Magnoliopsida > Geraniales > Geraniaceae > Erodium > Erodium maritimum. Next base: position 11,279,886 of record OY997594.1, read on the forward strand.
GCTTTGTTTTTTGTTCTGAATTTTTTTTACTACTAATAAAATTATACAACTTTCGTTAAAGAAAATAAGTATGTCGATATGGTTAGGAACAATAATTAAAAACATCCCACTGCAGTGAAGAAAGCTCAATTGAACCAAAATGAACAACACCTGTGACAATTTTTTTTACTGTTATCTCAAGCTTAAACTGTAGAAACACATCAAAATGGAATATGCTTAGAGCATCCACAGTCATCTCGTCGGCTGCCGGCGAGATGGCGCCGGCGAGATGGAATAAAGTAATTGGATTAAATCATCTCGCCAGCTCCCCGCCAGCGAGCTCTACAGTGGGCTGGCGAGGAGGCGCCGGCGAGATGCAAAGAATTTTAGTTTTTTAATGTTTTTTTATTTAAAACCAGATTTTGAATAGAAAAACTAAAATACTTAAGATCGATAAGATGGAACGCCCGATAACATAAAAGGATAGAGGTACTCATTAAAACAACGCAAATAAAAAGAAACCAAGGAAAGTAATACAAAGGAAACTACACAACCTAACATCTAGGCGTCTCCAAATTTATTCCAGAGATGTTCGACAAGATCGTCCTTCAAACGGTAATGCATACGTTCACTTTGCATCCTCTTAGTGTTTTCAAGTATGACATTGGTCGGGACGAAGCCTCCTCGTGAAATATGTGGTTGACTTGGACTACCTTCTTCTGTTTGTTCACGATACCCGTCGTACGTATGACGTTCAGCCTCAACTATCATATTGTGCAGTATAATGCACGCATTCATGACCAAACCGATCGACTTGGGAGCCCACAAGCGGGTCGGTTGTTTGATAATGTGAAACCGAGCTTGTAGTACGCCGAAAGCTCGTTCCACATCCTTCCTGCACGCTTCTTGGATTTCAGCGTACTTCTTCTGCTTCGGCGTTGACGGTAACGGAATTGTTTTTACGAACACTGGCCACGAAGGGTAAATACCGTCAGCAAGATAATAAGGAAGTGTGTAATCATTACCATTTATCGTGTAAGAAACCGGTGGTTGCCAACCGTTGATAACATCCGCGAACAGCTTCGAATGATTCAGGACCGTCAAATCGTTGTTCGACCCCGCCATGCCGAAGAAAGAGTGCCAAATCCATAAGTCACGAGTTGCAACCGCCTCAAGGACAACGGTTGGTCGATTACCGTGGTCCCTTCGGGAATGTGACCCTCGAGGGGCCTTTGGGCAGTTCTTCCATTCCCAGTGCATGCAGTCAAGACTTCCAAGCATGCCCGGGAATCCGCGCGCTTCATTAACCGCCAAAATGTGGTCCATATCAGCTTGTGTAGGCTTCCGCCGGTATGTACCACCAAAGACTTTATTCAATGCACTGCAAAATGTGCGCAAACATTCCAAAGCCGTTGTTTCCCCTATCTTCACATACTCGTCCAACGCATCAGCTGCAATTCCGTAACATAATTGCCTAATGGCGGCAGTACATTTCTGATAAGGAGATAATGAAACTTTACCCAATGCATCAAACATTTCCTTGAAGTAATCGTCGTGCTGCTCCAATGCATGAACGATACGGAGGAACATCGACTTTGGCATTCTAAACCGACGCCGAAACTGCACCTCGGTGTACTCAGGGTTGGTGTTGAAGTAGTCATTCATTAACCGTTTGTTTGCGGCTACCCGGTCACGTCGAATGTATTTGCGCTTCTTTGGTGGAGAATCCACCAAAGCGTCGTCCAACATCTCCTCGGTTGACAAACAGTCTTCGAGCATGTCATTCAAAATAGAATCGAATTCCATATCCTCAGGATCGAATTCCATGATGACGGACAAACAAGGATGAGTGTCGGGACGATTCTTTATGATGAGAAGGATTAATAGTAGAGAGTGTGTGCATTTTTAGTTTGTGAGGGTGAGTTTATATAAGGTTTTAGGTTAGGTTTATTATAAATGTTGTAGTTATGGTGAGCGACGATCAAGGTTATTCGATTGGACGTACATATATTTGTTAGATAATATAGATGAGGTTTAATCTTCAAAACAAATAGCATTGCAATCAAGTATTTTTTAATTGGACAAAAAAGATTTCTGAGATCTTCATCTCATCTCGCCGGCGTGAACTGCCAGCGAGAAGCACGTCGCCAGCGGTCCTCGCCTGCCCCTCGCCAGCTCCCCGCCTCCTCCTCGCCGGCGACATCATCTCGCCAGCTGCTCCTCGCCCACGGCTGTGGGTGCTCTTAGATCCATTTCTTGTTTGGCATAGGCCGTGTAACCGTGTTCATACGTCAACATCAGTTGAATTAGTTTAACCTCTTGTTAAACTTAAAGACAATAATATAGAAAATATTTTTATTAAAAAAAATTGAGCGAAAGGTGCAACTTTTATATCTTGAAATCAATTACTATGCTGTACATTGAGGAACATGTTCCCTGATCACGAAAAGGACAGTTTTAACGAACAATGGTTCATTGATCCTTATAATGCCAGAATCGTCACAGACAGTATTTTGACGCCCCATGGGCATGGATAGAAGACGGAGGGAGGAAGGGGATACCAGAAATTAGAGATCTCAATAGTAATGGCGATGGTGGAAGGCAAAGCATCTTCTAGGAACCCCTCCCAAGGTCAGTCTCTGATACTCCCCTTCCTAGAGAAATCTTCGATTCTCTGTTCGACATACAATAATCATGCAAAGACAAACTCAAATAAAATAAAAAAAAGACCATGTCGATTAGCCAGATCCATAATCGTGAAAGGGGTCAAGGCGGTTGCGGCGGTGGAGGCCAGGGAGAAGGACGTGTAGGCTGCGACTGCAGATCCGACGGCGGCGACTTCAGGGATGACTCTAGAGATGGCGGCTGGTCGAGACGACGACGGCATCAAAAGCAGCGATGGCAGCAGGGACGACGGTGGCTTCAAAGATGGCGCCGGTAGCATCAGGGACGACGGCTGTAGATATGGAAACCCCGGGGGCGACGGATTCAGAGGTGCTTCAGGGGATGCGACGACGACTGCAGAGACGTCATCGTCTTCAGGCGGCTTGGAGGTTGGTTGACGTCGAGGTGATCAAGACGACAACCATCAGAATTACAGAGGGGGGGCTAAATAGGATCGGGAGACGACGCGGTGGCTAGCGGCGGCACGAGAGGAACCCTAGCAGAGAAAACTCTCGCAGGACCCAAAAGGGATGTGCAGAGTAGAGGGTGAATAGAGAAGAGAAGAAGAACCATGACATAAGTTATGACAATTGTCATCGTCATAGATAACGATAATGGTGCGTACAACGACAGAATTTTCAAAAACCTAACCGAGAGCTTACTACTCAAAAATAAGTCACTAGAAAATATTTAATGTTTTTTAGTATTTATATATTTTGTCGAAATAAAATAGTTAATCCATTTTAAATTTTTGACGGTAGAAAATGAACTTAGTGAAGGATGAATCACATCTTAGTTACCAATTGCCATAGTTTCTTATGGTCTTACTCTTACCAACAAAACAAACCATGAAAAGGATATTATAATAATTACAGTTTTAAGTTGTTAACCTAATAATAAGTTATTGAATTGCAACTTTTTGGAAAATTCATACGCTACATTAGCATGTCAAGTTGTCAGCTGTAATCATAGTAAAATAAAATTCAAGCCTTTGACAGTTTTTTTTAAACGGGTAACAGGAGACTTTCATTAATACCATTAGGTAATCAAACAGGATGATGCGTGATCGTCCCGGGTTCCAGATGTATGTCCGGGCCGACCGTAGCAAGCCCGACGCTCATGGACTCATAATAATAGCCCACTTGAAATCGTGGGCAGAAAACTCAAGACAACTCCTTACCAACGTCTCAAAACAGCGAGACTTGAAATGAAAAGTCCTAATCAACATAAGCAACAGAATGTCTAACCAACAATTTATTCAACCTAAAACAGGATTAAAAAAAATAGCACATGATCGAAAGAGTAAACTACCAAATCTGTGATGCCAGTTCTTCTAGGCCCCGTGCCATTGGAGCGATCTGGTATCGTCAATTCTTCGTCTTGAGTCGCCCGGATCTTTCGAAGTAGTGCGGAAGACGAGAACAACGATTCGACCCGCAGCGGTTTGTTCGAGATCGAGGCTCCCGACTTCGGGTGCCGTGGAGACAGACCCCGACTTATCGTCCTTCCTCTCGGATCCCAGATCCATCGAGGGAACGGACCCATGCCGGCGTTAGGTGGCTCAGGGGCGGGAGGCCGCTGCAGATGGAGGACGGCGCATGGAGCCCGTAACCCGGAGAATGGCAGGAGGGCCACGGTGGTTGAGAGACGGCGATGACGCCGATGAAGGCGACGGCGATGGACGACGATGACGGCGGCGGCGATGGACGACGATGACTGCGGTGGCGATGACGGCTACGGCGGCTGGTGGGCGGCAATGGACGGCGATGAAGGCGGCTGCGAACCCTAAGCATGGTAGAAGGAACCTCACCTGGAGGTAGTGGAGAGCTTGGAAGCCGGGACTTCGATGGTGAAAGCAGGGAGCTGCCATGGAGGAGGCTGGGGAGGGGTTGCGCGCATAGAGAATTAGGTTTCTCTCTGCCGCAACCACGATTCGTTATTGGGGGTTTCAAGCCTTTGACCATTAATTTAACCTTTTAGACTGAAAAAAAAAACTTTTTAGATTGATTAGTTCAAAATACAATATTTCCATTACTTCTCAAAATCAACAATATCAAAAAATTAAGTTTTAACTCCTACTTCCATACGATGGATATTCAACCAATTTGCTCAATACGAGAAATATGATTAGATATTATTTAATATTTATAACATTAGTCGAAGACTTTAACCATCTAACCATTTTTAGCAGTCGCTTCCACATAGAAACCCTAGGGTTTAGAACCAGGTTTTGCGAGTCACGGAGATCATGGCAGCCCCGGCAGCGTGTCTCTCGAGTGTTTCCGGCAAGGTCAACGTGAAACTACTGAAGGAATCAAGGAGCCCATCGCTGATCACCGTCGGGAAGGAGGAGGAGGAGGCGGAGGACGGCGAAGCTTCGCCGTTATCGTCGTCCTTGGTTCGAAATATGTTCGATCTGAAGCCCTTGACGCCGCGGGCGGTGGGGAAGGCGACATATGGCCCGCGACCTCGGGTGGGGAGGTCTGGAGCGCGGGGAGATAAGTCGGTTGCTTCGTCGTCGATCTCGCCGAAGTTTGCATGGGAGAATAGTCTGGCTATATGGGAATCGATACCGGAGGACGTAGGGCGGGCCGGTTTCGGTCTGGAGCACGGGAAGGGACTCAAAGGGGCGGTGGATACCTCCTCTGATTCGGAGAGGATGCCGGGGAAGGTGTTGGCGCCGGTGTCTTGGCGAGGTGGCCAGGCAAGGAGGTCGTGCCGGCTAGGGCTTCGAAAGGGGAGAAGACAAGGGCACTGGGTCGGGTCGGGTTTGGGTGGACCCAAGATACGTGCAACCTGGGTCACGGAGTGGACATGGGCATGGTTCCGGGTTGGGTTTCGGGGCAAAACCGGGGCTCGGGATAGGGAGGAACACCACAAACGGCGAGGGGCGGAACGCTCCCTCGCCTAGATCAATGAGTCCCTCGTGGTCCAGTGGGGGGTTTGCCGGTAATACCGCCTCACTGGACGTAGGGTGGCATCGATTCCACCAAGTACCGGCGTAACACTCTTCAATCAGATCGGGAACCAGCACTTATACGTTTTTAAAGGCCCTCATTATTATCCGAGGGGGGACGATGTCTGCTGGTTCCTTGGGAGAATGCAAAGTTCATCTGATCCATTTCATTTCCTGGTTACAGGACTGTCTGGGACGTCACTCTAAGAACTCAGTATTCTACTGGAGCGAACCTTAGAGTCGATTTATGTCCAATCGGAATTCTCTTCACCTTTCACTCAGCTTGCTCGCCCAATGCCATTTGGTAGAAGTATGTTGTATCGGTGTCCATGGTTTCACTGGATGCTACCGCAGATATCCCCTTCAACCGCCCCTATGCATCGAGCAACTTTTAGATTTCTGTTATTGCTTTATGTTCTTTAGTTGTATTCTATCTTGTACGATGAGTACAGTTATGTGCTCATCAACCTATTTATTTTTCCAGTAATAATAGTACCTGCTCTTCTCAAAAAAAAAATTGTAAGAACCACTCCCGGCCAACGCCAGTCAAATCGGCGAAAACAGGAAAATTTAAAATTTTTAGACAGACACTTAAATGAACCGGATCTCGGCCCTGACTAGGGAAAGTTAGACAGACACTTAAAACATACGAGGTAGGGAAAACATACGAGATCCGGCCCTCGTATGTTTTCGTGTTCGGGTTGTTTAGGACGTTCCCCAAGTAGTTAATCCACACCCGGAACGAATTTTGGAATTAAATTGTGAAAGTTGTAATTGACGGGTTTAGGAACTTTAAACGCGAATTAAATTACTCGGAAGTCGGAAATTGATTTCGTCGAGTGCATATGAACCCTTGAATTATTCTAAGACCGTAAAAATGAAAACGGGAATTTTCGGAGCCCCGGAAGGACGTTTTCCAATTCCGGGCAGATTCGTCGGGTTGGGCGAAACGGGCCTTTCCGGGTCCATTAACGATAATGTCGAGTAATTGGGAAGTTTGGGAGTGATCGACATTGTCGGGGTTACATTTGGGCGTCAAGTATATTAAAATTCAGTTTATGCATGTGAGCTTAAAATTGTTTTAAATTGTGTTCTTATTAGATCGTGCCACCGACAGAGGAAAGGGAAAACTAGGCGAGTGATCGTGATCACGCCGGAGCTTGGTTGTGAGCTTTTGGGGAAAGCATACGAGGTAGGGAAAAGTAGCCGGATCTCGGCCCTGACTAGGGAAAGTTAACAGTAGAAATGCATGTGACACTTGGGTGTCGTGGGTTAAGTAAGTTATCGAACAATAGAAAGGCAGGCGACACCGGGTGGTGTCGTATGATACAGGAACGTATCGAACAATAGAAATGCATGTGACACTTAGTAGTGTCGTAGGAGCAGTGAACTTATTGATGTTAGAATTACAGGAGGCATTTGGTTATGCCCGGAGGTTTATTGTTTAGTTTGTGTCTTGGGTGGCCATGAGTGCCCGTGGGGTTGTTAAACTCGTATTTTACTGTTTGTGTGCCTTGGGTGGCCATGAGTGCCTGTGGGGTTGTTAAACCCGTATTTTTACTGTTGGTGTGTCTTGGGTGGCCATGAGTGCTTGTGGGGTTGTTAAACCCGTATTTTTACTGTTGGTGTGTCTTGGGTGACCATGAGTGCCCGTGGGGTTGTTGAACCCGTGTTTCACTGTTGGTGTCTTGGGTGGCCATGAGTGCCTATGGAGTGTTAAACCGGTGTTGTTGCTGTTGTTGAACTTTGCTTGTAATTGTGATTGTGGTTGCCTGAGGTTGGGGTGTGATAGGTCGACAGCCTGATCCGACTACGTGTCGGGAAAAGTGCGACAGGTCGACAGCCTGATCCAACCGTCGTGTTGGGAAAAGTGCGACAGGTCGACCGCCTGATCCAACCGTCGTGTTGGGAAAAGTGCGACATGTCGACCGCCTGATCCGACCGTCGTGTCGGGAAAAGTTGTGTGGGGACTGAGTAGCTGGAGTGCGATCCTTTGCGATCTTGTTTGGTGTGCGATCCTTTGTGATCTTGGGTGTTGTGTGGTTATCTTTCGTGTCTTTGGAGGAAGTCGTGATCGTTGTGTTGGGTCTACATTACGTGTCCTAGTATTGAGTCGGTTGAGGAAAGTAACAGTTTGTGTGTCAGTCGGGTTACTTGAGTTTGGGGATAGTGGTCCCCGATGTTTGGGTTGTTGTTGTTGTTTCCGGCATGTTCTGCTAAGTATGCCGTAGTCAGTTTGGTATCCGTGGTGGTGAGCGAACGCTCACCCCTAGCTGCTTTTCCTACAAGTACTGGTCGCGGGACGGACTAGGTGAGCTCTCGAAACTTGAAGAGCTAGGAGCGGGAGTCCGGGTTTCCTTTTGAGTCTAGCGACGTACGGCTTGTATTTTTTTTGTCCGCTTGTTGGGACGTACTTTTGAGTTGTAAATTATTATTTTGATTAACTAAATGGTGGTTTTAAAACGATTTATTTAAAATGTTTGAAAATGTTACTGTCTTAAACATCCGCGTTCCGAGTTCGGTTCTACTGAATTTGGGGTGTGACAAAAATGAACATACAAAAACCATCTGTATGTTTTTTATATATAATAAATCGATAAAGTCAAAATGAAAGTGTCCTTGCATTGATTCGGGCTATGCATTTTGGACATCTCACATGGATCAATGCCAAAATAAAATAAATGTAAAATGAGAGAAAATATTAAGAAAATGCAATAGGATCAGTACGGATCATGGCTTCCCGATTGAGCAGATGGACAATTTAGTGAATGATGAATATAATAATATTCAGATATAATAAAACATTAATTGTTGACCCAGCAGTGATATGATATGCATGTCTTTACATATATATTCAGATAGAAATCCCTTATCTCTTTCCTTTATCTTCATTATTTATTTAGTCTTGTTTGGTCACCATAATATTCCCCCAATGCCATTTCCAATCAATAAATATCGAACCAAAACACAAGTTTCCCATCTTATTTATTTTAATATTGAGGGGCTATTTGACCTTATATTCACTCAAGGGTCATCTTCTTCTCTCTTCGTTTCAGTCTTATATACATGCGACTCCAACTCCATAATCCAAGGATCCATGTCTATCTTTTATATACTGCTTTCACTTATCAACTTAATGCCTTGAGCTGATTCATTTATTCCTTCTTTTCACAAATTTTGTCTGTGTAAATAATAATTTAATGGGATTTTGTATTACATATTTTTTAGGAGAATAATGCTAAAATTTTATATATCATAGCGGAAATATACATAAACTCTATGAAAATACATAAAACAAAACGATAAATATTACAGAGTCCATACTACTTAAACAATAATATTATCGAATCCTAACCGAAAAAACAGTGCAACACAATGCGTTTCAGAACGTACAACAACGTGCATGCCAAAAGTACTACATAAACGTGCACATCAAAAGTACAACTAGAGCACACAAATTGCAATGCACACCAAAACTGCAACGAGTGCCCAGTGGCGGAGCCAGCTTTTCCAGTGAGGGGGGCACAAAAATTTTTTAACGGTAATTTGTTACGTTAAAAATATTTGAGGGGGCGCAACTAAGAAATTAAAAGGAACTAGAGGGGTATTTTTAGATTTTTTTCAAAAATTAAGTAACAAAATTTCAAAAAAGAAACTCAAATTTTATAGTAATTGAAACTCAAAACTTAAATTGATATAGTCTTCAACTTTAGACAATGTTTTAAAAAAGAAGAATTTTTTCTAACTAATAAAAATTTAAAAAAATTATACATGGTTAAATTCTATTGTACAGTTACTTTTATTATAGATAGTTATTGAACATTTATTTTAATATTGAACAGTTATTTATTAGTTTTACTTCTAACTATAAGTGCAGTTGTTTGAGTTTAAACCCAAATCAAACCAAACCCGAACAACAAAGAACAAAATAGGAGTTTGAATCGTGACCATACCTCTTTGGCAACAAATCACGGCCGACATCGGCGAGCCGAGTCTCCCTGGGCTTCCTACGATCACGAGTCGAGCCTCAATATTACCGTATTTCGGCCACAAACGCGGGTCAACCACCACCGGCCGAGTCACACATAACCACTAAGCACCGACTACCTGAGAAGATCTAGAAGGCACTCCAGTTCTTGCGCTTCCAGAGCTAAGTCGCGATGGCAGGACAACGAGCATCAGAGAGAGATACCGCTGGATGTCGACCTGGAGAACTTAGAGTCATCGTAGAGGACAGAAACCGGAGAAGTCATCACCACTAGAGTACACGAAGAGCGTGAACCGAGGCGGACGAAGGAGCGAAGGAGACTCTAGAGTGAACAACAACAAGACGGTCGAGAGGCGAGAGAAGGGGTGAGGGAAGGGAAGCATCCACCGGTGATGGCCATGACCACCGTCGGTGGAGGAGAAGAGTTGTAAGTGGCGGCTGTAATAGGTATTTAGGGTTTGCTTCTTCGTGTTTACATAACCCTCCAAGCCACCCCGTAAGAAGGTCCTTCTCAATATTATCACTAAGGCATAGGGGAAGTCGACCAAAGGTTTAATCATCAAGGACATTAGGTCTGGGGTGTTCGAGTTTTACTTCGAGACAGCGGCGACACGTTTATGGGTTCGTGGGAACAAGTCGTGGTGTGTTGATGGACGCCCCCTCCTGCTGGCTGATTTGGACCCAATGGCTAGGGAACCTCCTACCCTGGATCGACTGCACTCTGGGTGCATGCCCATGGTCTCCCTCTGGTAGTGCGCACCAAAAACACGGGAGAGATGATCGCCTCGACACTAGGATTGTGTGTCGAGGTCCCATGTGATCAGTGGGGCATCTACTGGGGCGGTACAGTAACTGTCAGATTTTGGCACCTTGTGGAGCGCCCTATTCGCTGTTAGATTCTGCTTCGATTCTAGGAATTTCCCAATCCGGTTTGTGTCACTCTTACCTATATAAAACTCCCTATGTTTTGTTTTGATTGTGGCATGATTGGTCACATGGTGGCTGAATGTGATCGGGAGATGGTAGGTACTCCAAGGTTCGACTCCTCCATCTTGGAGTATTAGAGGGACCGCCAACCTAAGACGTATGCAACGGATTATGATGGTCATATATCCCGTCGACCGTTGTCCTCGACTTTTGTACCTCACGGTCCCTTGTCTCGCGGCAAGCAGGGCCGACTTAAGCTTTCAGCGAGTTAAACAATTGCTTAAGGCCACCGATTATAAAAGGTCCGTAAAATAAATAAGAAGCCGTTTAAGACATCGGGTGAAAAAGACCCTATAAAATTAAAGATCTGTTATTATTTGATCAAACTTAATCAAGCGAAAAATATTAGACTTCTAATCTTGAAATTAAAATTTAATACTAGTTGATTCTAATTTTGATACCTACTCAGAAAAAAATCAGTAAAACATTTTTCATCCAAATAGAAGACAATATTTCTTGATGGTTGAACTAACTAACAACTCTATGGATGTTTATTTTTCAAGAAAAAATATCTTTAACAAAACAAAACATGCAAATTCCATTTATCAATGATTAGTAAATTAAAAATAGGGATAAAAAACAATATAACACATCAAAAAAGAAGCATGAATATTTATATATCAATACACTATAGTACTTGTTCGAGGAATGATAATCAATTTATCAACTTCATTACGGAAATGCTAATACAAAAATAACCTTAAAAAGTAAGCTATCAAAATAGGAAGAAAAAAAACCAATCTAATATTGGATATAAATATCCGTTCAGAGCAAAAAGAATGCAAAACAAACATATGAGAAATTTACTGAATGTTTGATTTTTTTTTTTATAAATGGGGATATTGTATTTATTCAAATCACTCGACAGGGTATGATACAAAACATCCGGAATGCCCATAGAGGCCCAATCAATATGCTCCCAAACTATAGCATTACGAGCTAACACATGTGCTACCTTATTAGCTGTCCTACGAATAAACTGAAGTCTGCAACCTGCCATGTTGCTCAGTAACTCCCTGCATTCATGAATCACCAAACCGGACGGGGTTATCGACTCCTCCTCTCCGTTTATTGCCTCCACCACCCCCAGACAGCCCGACTCGATAATCCTCACTGCCCAACCCCTCTCCTGCACCCATAATAGTGCCTCCCTGATGCTCAAAAGCTCAACCAACTCAGGTACGCAACAATCCGGAAACACCAGACATTTAGCACTAATCATGGTGCCCGTTTCATCTCTATACACCAATCCTCCCCCTCCCCTTCCAGGGTCCAAAATAGCACCATCTACTTTTACCTTCATCTCGCCAGGATGCGGTTTCTTCCACTTCTCTCCCACCCGTTCCCCAGCATGCGAGGATACGTTCTTTCTGTGTGCCAATTCCCAATCCCTGAGTATCAACTGTGCCTCAAACCAAGCCTCTCCTGGTGGTCTGATCTTCTCTTCCCATACCCGTAAGTTTCGTGACCTCCATAGTTCCCACCATAAGACCAACACCTTCTCCACCAACCCGTCCTCCCCACGTTCCATCACCCTACTCAACCAGTCCCTCACCGACTCATCCTCCCCCGGGACCCCAACCCCCACCTGCTCCCATACCGACGCCACCTCCCCACACCCAAAGAAAACATGCCTCTCCGTCTCCTGTACTCCACACCTCCCACACTCTTCCAAAACCGGAACGTACCTACCTTTCAAATTGACATTCGTAGGTAGTGAACCTGTGACAGCTCTCCACCCCATATGCTTAACCTTCGGGGGCACAGCACCCTTCCAAAACGTCTTCCAGAACCGAGTTGTGCCCTCCTCCACCCGTCCCCTTTTCCGATCCTGCAACATCCGATACACCTCACGGACTTTAAGGTCCCCGTTTCTCGACCCCCACCAATACCACCTATCCATGACCGGATTCCTGGGTAATGGTATTGATACAATCAGCTTCGCCACCTCCGGCCTAAATGTACCAGCCAACTGTGTTCTATCCCACTGATTCCGCCCAGGCATCATTAGTTCCTCCACCCTCGTGTCCAGCGTCACCCCCACCACCGGCTCCAACCACCCGACCTCTCTCGGCAGCCATTGGTGGCCTAATACCTAAGATGATCGACCATCCTCAATACAACGTCGAGCCCTTTCCCTTACAATCTGTTGGCCCTCTAAGATGATGGACCATATGTAGCTACATCCCGCTCTGCTCTTCGCATCAATAAAATCTGTCTCGGGATAATACTTTGCCTTCAGTAGCCTTGCTACCAGACTCTCCGGGTTCTTCAATAACCTCCACCCCTGCTTTGCTAATAAGGCTAGATTAAAATACTGCAGGAACTTGAACCCCAGCCCTCCTTCCAGCCTATGTATGCATAACTTACTCCAAAACTTCCACTTCAGTCCTTTACCTGTCTTTGCGTCATGACTCCACCAGAATCGATTCATGATAACCTCTATCTCCTGTATCAATCCGGCAGGTATTTTATACATTCCCATTGTATAAGTTGGCATGGCATGGATGACTGTTTTCAGCAGAACTTCCTTACCCGCTTTGCTCAACAAAATTTCGTCCCATCCTTGTAGCTTCCTGACAATCCTGTCTCTGATAAAGGCAAAACTGGCAGTCCTCTTACATTGAATAATCGATGGGAGTCCCAGATACATCCCCGTATCCTCTACTTCTCTCATACCCAAGACCTCTTTCACATCCCTACGCGTCCCTTGGGTAGTGTTTGGAGTAAACATCACCGAAGACTTCTCTAGATTCACCTTTTGTCCCGAAGCCTCCTCATACTTTCTCAATATATTTTTCCAAGCAGCAGCCTCTGCCCCTATAGCTCCTGAGAACAAGAAGCTATCATCAGCAAAAAAAAATAGATGAGATACTGTCGGCGCCCGCCTTGCAATGCAACCTCCCTTCAACTGCCCTGCTTCCTCACCTTTCTTGATCAACCTCGACAACCCTTCCGCACATATAATGAATAGATACGGTGAAAGCGGGTCCCCTTGTCTCAGACCCCTTTCCACCCTCAGCTGGCCTATCTGCCGTCCCTCTGTGGCCACCCACATCGTCGGAGTACGTACACACTCCATAACCAGGTCCACCCAACTCCGGTGGAACCCCATCCTCATCAGTACCTTCTCTAGGTAGCTCCACTCAATTCGATCATAAACTTTGCTCATGTCTAGCTTCATAGCCATGAGCCCTTTCGTACCTTGCTTTCTCCCACATATATGATGCAGTAACTCCCAGGATATTATGATATTATCCGTTATCAATCTTCCTGCCAAAAAGGCACTTTGCGACTCAGATATAACCTTGTGGAGAATTTTCTTCATCCTGTTAACCATGACCTTCGTTATCACCTTGTACAAAACATTGCACAACGCAATAGGCGGGCACTCCCCAATCACTTCTGACCTCTTTACCTTCGGAATCAACACCAGATTGGTGTCATTCAGCCTCTCCGGTAGCTTCCGAGTCTGGAACGCCTCCCGGACCACCTGCCATACACCGTCCCCCACCGTGCTCCAATAGGTCTGATAATACCCCGGATTAAAACCGTCCGGCCCCGGCGATTTCAGCGGCTCCATGCTGAATACCGCATTCCTCACTTCACTTTTGGAGACCGGTTTCAGCAGCACATTATTCTCCTCTTCCAAAATAGTCGCCGGTACCAGCTGACTCACCTCGTCATTGGCCACCATGGAAGCTCTAAAAATATCATTAAAATGCCCCTCTATTTCTGATGCCAATCCAGTGTCCCACGTGGTCCATTCACCTGTCCTCTTTCTCAATCTTTTTATTCTATTCCTTCTCCGTCTCGACGATGCCTTAGCATGGAAATATTTAGAATTCATATCACCACCCTTCAACCAAAATTGCTTCGCCCTTTGCTTCCTCTTTAAGTTTTTCCGTCTCAACAACTCATTCAACCTGCAACGCAAATATTGAATCATCGTCCCCCGTTGTGCGTCCCACGGCCCCAGGAGAGAGTTTATTTCAGATTGTGTTTCTTTGATTTGATTCTCCAACTCTCTATACTGGTGTGTTCCCCACTTCGCCAGTGCCTCTGCTACCTTTCCATTCCTTTCTGCAATAGACAAATCTCCATTCGAATCCCAAACTTCTCTCCCCAACCGGCCACACTCCTCCTCCTGCGTCCAGGCATGTTCAAACCTGAACGGTCTCCTGCATCTATGCACCACTTCCTTCTCGCCTCTAAAGATAATCGGCGCATGATCCGAGGGGGCTAACCCCCCATGAGTCAGACTAGACTCATGGAACATCTCCACCCAACTACGGTTCACCAACGCCCGATCAAGCTGAATTTCTATCCCGTCCGCCCTATGTCTCCCCTTCTCCCAAGTGAACCCGTGCCCTTCAATTTCGACATCACGTAGCCCACAATCCTCCACGGCCTCCCTAAACCCCGTTATGAGATTGGACGGGTAAGGCTTGCAGCCTCTCGTATCGTCCACTCCCATCACATTGTTTAGATCACCTATAACCAGCCAAGGCGTCTCCACTTCATCTTGTGCTAGACGTCGCAGTAACGCCCACGTGTTGTATCTCAACTCCCTCCTTGGCTCTCTGTACATGCCAGCACCCTTACTGTAACACCTTCCCCCGTTGTAACCATCAAATCTACATGATTCTTATCGAAAGTTCTCAAATTCCCCTCCTCCTTGTGTCTCCAAAGCATGGCCAATCCTCCACTTGTTCCTCTCGGCTTTACCACAAAAGCCCCTTTCAAAACCCACACTCCGCCTGATTCGTTGGATCACCACTTCCTTCACCTTTGTCTCACTAAGAAACACAAGCCCCCGGTAGTTCCAAGCTAAGGCAATCATCGTGACTGGTGGGGTTGCTTCGCAACCCTCGCTAAATCTTGTGCTACATCATCTTGTGGAACAGACGCCGAAGAGCCAGGTTCCACATTCAGATCCACACTAATGCCATCACTCTTCCTTTTCCTCGATTCTATTGTCTCCACTGTGCCACCTCCCCCACTTATCTCAGCTCGGCCCTTCGACCTTGCTTTAGAATTCTTCAACACTTTTGCTATTCGTCTATAACCCTTGTCCACATTCACCCCCTGTCCAGTCTCAGTTACCACTTCTGCCTCCATCTCCAAACTAACCTGCTAGTCCCCCTCTGCTGGCACTACTTCTTCATCATTTATTATTCCTCCCTTCACAACTTCCACCCCCACCACAACACTCCTTCGCCCCTCATCACCCTCGGCCTCCTTGCCCCTCACATCCATCTTCCCCTTCACCACCTCCACCCCCTACGTTCCAGGTCCCTAAGTGAGCCACTTCTTGCCCAGTTCCCAATCGGAGATTCAGATCGTTCCTTCTCACTCCAACTCGATTCCTCTGATATCTCTCTATGACTTCGGGTATGCTGCCTTCCTTCCCATTCCCGATTATTCCCACCATTCCGTACTCCCAATATCGGTCTCGGAGGGTCTGCTTTCATGTGACTCCCAAACCTCCCCGAGACTTTCAATACGTCAGGGTCCTCATCACATACCTTCTCCTTATGGCTCAAACGTCCACACCTGTAGCAGAAATCAGGAAGACGCTCATATTGCAACCTCACCACTGTTGGCTTCTCACCCTCCCCAACGTGATCTTGGTTGTATTCTTCAAGGGTTTTCCTATCTTCCATCTCACCCGAATTCTTATATAATCCTCCCTCGCCCTTCCTTCCTCATTGCAATCGGCCTCTAAGAATTGACCAACCTGATTACGGATCACCTCTCCCACCATCTCAGTTAACGTTATAAACGGTAAATTCGAAGCATGTATCCATAGCGACGTGCTATCGAACCTTAAGTCTGCAACATTCTGCTCTGGGGAGAACTTGGTCAACGCAACCAAGGCATTATTAAAGCTCCAAGGCTCCATTTACAAAACCTTATTCCTATCCTTTTCCGTCCTGAAAAAGAAACCGGTTACCCTAGGGCTTAGGGTTTGAATCTCCATACCTTCTACATCTCATGCATTCCGCATCACGGATCGGAACACCTCCTCTCTGTATCGTTTGTCTGACAAAATTTTAGCTGCCAGGCACATCCGATATTTCTCCCCCCAAGCTGTAAAACCTCGGCAGGGATCACAGCCCCATCTTCATCATCGCTATCAATAACTAGTCCCTTCAACTTCTCCTGAATCTCCTCCATCGTCACGTACGAAAATAGCTAGGCCACTCCGCACCACCCACTGCAACTCTCGAGCCCCCTGCAAATGCACTCTATCACCGGAAAACCCGGTACCCTCCTCCGCACGTCTTTTAGGCGGCGGAACCATAACTTTGAGAACCGACTTTCTCGGACCAAAGACTTCCTTTTGAATTGGTAATTCTGTCTAATTTGGTGAATGTTTGATTTGATATCTCATACTTCTCTTAATATTTAATAAACCAATTTCTAAGTCATTCAAATAATGAAATTATGCATCTAAACATGAATATTAAAGAATATCAATATTTTCTTATCGAAAAGGAAACAAAACATGTATTTATTAACAATCAGTGCTAGAATGTCTGATTTTTGTACGAATATGTGTAATAAAAAAAATCATTTATCGAAGAATAATCCATGGATTTCACAGACTAAAAGCATGAGTCTCATTATGTTTGACAATATTGAAAATCGGAGTTACTAATATACACTAAAACTGTCTAGAATTTTTTTTAAAGTATGGAAATTTCCAGAAGTTAATGGTAATAGCTAGCCATATACGACATCACATATAAGCAAGAAGAATTTAGTGTAACTGTCTAGAATTATCTTGAACCTATCATATTTTAACTTGACATGAATATAACGTGTCTATAGATAAATGTGAATCCTTAAATTTTTAGATTTTTGTATATAATTCTAGATGATACATCTTATCCATGAAGGTTGTCTTGTTAGAAATTAATCTGCATCGTTCATTTTAGATTTTGAGTGTTATAAGTAGATGTACAAGCTCATTCGTTCAATATCATCTAGTATAATCTTTCTATACAAACACAGTTGTTTTTTTTAATTATATTCTTTCATAATGAAAAAAAGACATCGATCAATACTCGCTTTAGGCCCCAAAAATCATTGGGGCGGCCCTGGCGGCAAGGGACCGAAAATATCCTCGGCTATTGCACCTCAGGGTGTGAGCCCTCGGAGCGTCTCCCAGACCCGGTTGGCTGATTCGGGTTGGAAGAACTTGGTGATCGTCCAATCCTCCGGGGGTAGTAGAGCCGATTCCCCACACCTACCTAGGCACAGAGATAAAACCAAACTTGGAGCTGAATTTGAGTCTAGTCGTGGAACAGGAGGAGCGGGAGTGAAACGGGGTTCCGTTGGGGAGCCCTGAGATGATCAAGACCGAGCGGGGAAACAGCCTCGCATGGAGGAATAAAGGAATCCAGTTGTCACGCCCCAAATCCGGTACTTGGCCGAACTCGGGGTGCGAACTACGAAATAACAGAATAATGATTTAAAAGATGTAAAGGTTCAAAAGTTGTTCCAATAACCCACATCAATAAAACCAAGTCGAGTCAAATACAAGTCTTAAAATAGAAAGTACGTCTCTAATAACCAAACAAAAAATAGCTCTCGGACTCTCGCTAGCCCCATGCTCCGCGAGGTCCTCTAATCTAAATCATAGCTAATACTTGTAGAAAATAAGGTAAGGGGTGAGCTTGACGCTCAGTAGGAAAAAGCCACAAAACCCACCTAATTACAGACTCACAAAGAAAGCTTTTCCAAAATTTAAAGTTTAAAACAAGGGTTGATAAATCGATGCGACACTTAAATTATTTTAAAGACAGTACCCATTTCTTTACCCTGACACTCACCAGACTAACAACTCCAACTTTAACTCAACACTAACTACTATACCAAGGTAAACACCGATGGAACAACAAAGGAAAACACCCATAACACAAACACATCAACACTTATTCAAATCCAAGGCATTCTCAACACAAGCAATTCACACACTTGCACGGTTTCGGGAGCAACCCGCTCGGCCCAGCGAAGCCACACACAACTTTCCCCAACACACAGTCGGGAGAGGCGGTCGACCTCGTCGCGGAACACATTGTTTTACCGATACACGGAAGGTAGGGAAATCGTCTCTTCGCGGCACAACCTCATCACAGAACACAGCGTTTTACCGATACACAGAAGGCAGGGAAATCGCCAACAACACAACGTTTTACTGAGTGCTAGTCGGAAGGTAGGGAAACCACCTCTTCGCGGGACACATCGTTTTACCGACTCTAGGTCGGAAGGTAGGGAAACCACCTTTCTCATGTAACCAAAGCACCCACAATCACAATCACACTCACAATCATACTCACACAACTATCACGCACTTACCATCACTTACCGACACCACACTCAACGTGGTAACCCCACCGGCTTAACCGGTAATCCATTTCCCCAATGCCCACAATTGAACATGTCATATAAACAGAATCAAAACATCCAAGTCACTGATATGCATCACTAAGTTCATCTCTACTTGTTTTCATGCTCGTTATTTATTAACAGTTTAAACACTACAGAGCACACAAGCAAACACAATCAGCAAACAATCCTACAGGCGCGACATGGCCCGATTCTACCAGCACGACAATTCCCACAACTACAGCACGACAAGGTTCGTAAAAAAAGATTCACAGTTTATATGTCTACGCTAATTATTCACATCCTACATGCATATTAGTTATTTATCTGGTTATTACGTTTCCCTATATGCATTCTAGTACGTCCATAATAAAGTGAGATTCCGAGGTATTTCCCTACCTCTCAAACTCTATCTGGATCGCCTAGCTGCTGGCGTCCGGGCCTACCTCCGGTCTTCTCCGCGATCGAGGTCAAAGCCTGATTTTAACAAGTAAAGGTGGTAATTAGTCCCGGTCCAGTCTGTAACAGTCCTCTAATTTATCAATTAAGTCCTTTAATTTAACAATTATTTCCTTAAAAGTTCTCCGATTTAAATCCTTTCAATTAATTAATTAATCAATCAAATTGTCCGACCCGTCCCCGACCCGAGTCCGACCCGAAACCGACCTGAATCCGGAAACCGGATCCAAAACTGACCCGGATCCGAATCCAGATCTGGACCTGACCCGAGCCCGACCCATACCCAGGTCCAGACCCGACCAGACCCGGACCCATATCTGAACTCGGATTGGGCCTTAGCTTGGCCTGGCCTAGCCCGAGGCCCAGTTGGGTCGAGTCTCGGCTTGGCCCAAGTCTTGGTCCTGGCCTGAGCTGTGAACGGGGACGAGGTGAGCTAGGGTTCTGGCAAGCTGAGGATGGGGAAGAGGCGAGGCTAGGGTTGGTTCTCGACGGTGACGGTGTCAGGGGATCTCGGAGGGACGAGTGGTGGTCGTCAGTGCGAGCCTGGAGCTCCTCCGTTCCAGATCTGATGGCGTGGGAGCTTCGTCGGCGTTAGAGCAGAGATCTGGAGCTCGGGAGTTCCGGCAGCGTCACTCCAGCCGAGCTCGGCCAAATCGAGTTCGCGCACACTCAAAACTTAGGGGAAAGACTGACGGGGAAGGTGAATCTGGCCTGAAGGATGGATCACCTGCCCTGGATTCCCCGTTGTCGGAGTTGCGTGGCTCGAAACGAGGACGGGCGGCGTTGGTTCGCTTTGACTCGGGGAGGAAGAAGGGAGAGAAGGGTTTCTGGTGGTTTCTGGTGGCGAGGAACGGTCGTGGGTGGAGAAAGAGAGGTCACACGAGGGGGTTGGAGCTCCGGCGTGGTTCGAGAGAGAGTGGGGAGACGAAGGAGAGAGAGAGAAAGAGGAAGGAGAGGCGCCTCGGGGTGCGTGCAAAGAAGTGAGGAAGAGAGAACTGTGCACTAGGGTTAAGGGGAACTGGGCTTGGGCTGTGGCGAGATGGGCTTGGCAGGCTGGGCCTGGTCCACCTGACTGGGCTTTGTCTGGCTTGGCCCAATGCCTTTTTTTTCTTTTTTGAATCCACCCCAAAATTCAACCCGTTTTCCAATCGGGTTGGTTTCGGGTCGGGGCTAGGTCGGACAGTTTGATTAATTAATCAATTAATTTAAAGGATTTAAATCGGAGAACTTAAAGGACATAATTGTTAAATTAAAGGACTTAATTGATAAATTAGAGGATTGTTACGGACTGGACCGGGACTGATTACCACCTTTACTTGTTAAAATCAGGCTTTGACCTCGATCGCGGAAAAGACTGGAGGTAGTGTCACGCCCCAAATCCGGTTTTGACCGGACTCGAGACTTGAAAGTAAACCCAAAACAAGTCTCAAATAATAGTTTAAAAACTCTGAACAACGCCACGAGTCAACAGCTCAGTAAAAACGACCAGTAAAAGAGTTTAGTAACAAAAAACAATACGTCTCTAGATAAACTAGTCTAGGACCCTCGCTTGCTCCCGAGTCTCAAGTATCCAGCTAGTACAAAACCCGCTCAGGACCTGAAAAACAACAAGGTAAGGGGTGAGCTTTCGCTCAGTAGGAAAAATAGTTAAGGTTATAAGAAAGCACTCACCACCACGGGTAACCGTCCAATTAGGGCATACTAGTACAGCACACAACTAATTCCCAACACGGAACTCGTAACCACAATCCTCCAACACAAGACTAAAACCACACTCACAAACATACTCAAACGACCAAGCACAAACTACAACCACGTTACTTAACAGATCATCAACATAACATAAACAGTAAAATCACACACACGTCCCGTACCGTAGTCCCCTACTCCGCAGGCTGTCCACAGCCCGACTCTATCATATCACACCGGAACACACATCATCGGCCTAGATATCTTCCCGGAAAATACGTCGGGGAACAATCACAATACATCGTACCGGATCACACAGCATCAGCCTAGACGTCTTCCCGGAACTCCATCGGGGCACGACTCCTAGAGTCAAACACGACACCGAGTGTCAACACAAACTGTCGGCCTAGATATCCTACATCGGCGTACCCCCTCGATGTAGGTATCGTACCGGAACCACTACCCAGGGGACCACGCATACGTGGGACCACACCGACGGCCTAGGTACTACCCTACACCGGCGTACCCACGGTCGTAGGTACGATACCGGAATACAACACCTCTTGGAACACACAACAAGATAATATCACGCATTAAATGCAAAAGTCCAACCACGGCTTAACAAGCCCAACAATATTACCACAATACGCCACGTCGGTCTATCAATCACCCGACCATCACACGTGCAAAGATTCACATCATACCAAGCATGGCACACTTGCCCAAAGATAACCACAACATGTTACACCGAGTAATATCACAACATGCTTCTCAACCTATTAACGCCTAAAACACACATCATGCATCTCAATCAAGAATAAGGCATTTCAAATAACACACAACCTCAGGGCTTGTCAAGGCCCGCATGCATTTCTACCAGCACAACAATCCCAAACTTACGGATCGACATGGCACGTAAGCTATCCCTCAGTACACTCATTCCTCACCTCCTAACCATGCAATTCTAACAGTTTAAATTAAGTAAAAACAACCTAGATGCATACTAGTAACTTTCCACAATCGAATCGGTATCCGCTACGTTCCCTACCTCAAGACGAATCAACAGCTACGTCTCCTAGCTGCTGACGACCTGGCTCGCTTCCTACTCCACTTCACGATGTCCTCGTGTTTCCTCCTCCGTCGATCTCGGTCCGAAGCCTTGGGTCGCAAAACAATTCTCTAATTAAAATAACTTCCGAATTGCATTAACGAGAAAAACACCAATAAAAAGCCCGAGAGTCAACACATGGGCCAAAAGGGAAGTCGCCCGGAAAGTGACCCATTCCATGCCACTCAAAGGGCCGGAATGTGACCCATTCCATGCCACTCAGAGGGCCGGAATGTGACCCATTCCATGCCACTCAGAGGGCCGGAATGTGGCCCGTTCCGTGCCACTCAAAGGGCCGGAATGTGGCCCGTTTCGTGCCACTCAGAGGGTCGGAATGTGGCCCTTTCCATGCCTCGTTCCGTATCAGACCAGAACAGGCCTCCTTCTTCTTCCCCAACTTCGTTTTCTGCGAAAAACCTCTCAAAACCTCCATTGAAGAACTCCTCAAACTTCAAAACAGAACCCAAACCTCCAATCCTTCAATACCCTCCATGGGTCTCATCAAAACTACTCAAAACTACAACAAACCAACATCTAAACTCTTTTTTCACTCCAAAAAACATCAACCACCAATAAAGCTTCAACTCCCAACCAAAGTTCTTCAATCTCTTCCAAAACCCATGAACCAAAGTTACCCAAAACGAAAAAGGAAGATGAATTTACCTTGGAAATGGAGTGTAGAAGAAGAATCCAAAGATTTTGGTGAGGTTTGAGTAGAATCAAGCTCCAAAATCTTCCATTTCTCTCCTTTCTTTCTCCTCAAGTCTCTAGAACTCTTCTCTTCCTTCTCTCTCTCTACAAAATCTGATAAGAGGCACAAATGAGCTGAATTGCGCTAGGGATTTGTGCCTTTAACCTAGGTTGGAAATTCCCAAACTACCCATCCTTGCTCTCACCCCTTTAAGGCATACCAAGAGGGTAAATGGGTCAAAAGCAACCAATTCTTCCCTTCCAAGCAAGCATGGACACATGTCCAAGTGGGGACCACTCCTAGTTCAAATAATTCCAGCACAAGGATTTATCGGATTTTGTTCTTAATCGGACTGCGGTTGACCGAAAAAGACTTCGAGTTGACTTTACCCAATACTACAGTCAACGGAGAGGAAACAGCTCAACTAAGCTAACCGTGACGACTAAGCTTTTTGGGCCCCGGAAAGGTCCCGAATGACTTCCGGAGTCATCGGTTGACTTTTTCGGCAAAAAAAGTCAACTTTCGCCGAAAACCTCCGGTTCGACCGGGATCGACCGTGGGCGGTTCTTACAGGTAGGCCCGGACGTCAACAGCTAGGCGATCCAGATAGAGTTTGAGAGGTAAGGAAATACCTCGGAACCTCACTTTATTACGGACGTACTAGAATGCATATAGGGAAACGTAATAACCGGATAAATAACTAGTATGCGTGTAGGATGTGAATAACTAGCGTAGACATATAAAATGTGAACCTTTTTTTACGAATCTTGTCGTGCTGTAGTTGTGGGAATTGCCGTGCTGGTAGAATCGAGCCATGTCGTGCATGTAGGATTGTTTGCTGATTGTGTTTGCTTGTGTGCTCTGTAGTGTTTAAACGGTTAATAAATAACGAGCATGAAAACGAGTAGAGATGAACTTAGTGATGCATATCAGTGACTTGGATGTTTTGATTCTGTTTATATGACATGTTCAATTGTGGGCGTTGGGGAAATGGATTACCGGTTAAGCCGGTGGGGTTACCACGTTGAGTGTGGTGTCGGTAAGTGATGGTAAGTGCATGATAGTTGTGTGAGTATGATTGTGAGTGTGATTGTGATTGTGGGTGCTTTGGTTACATGAGAAAGGTGGTTTCCCTACCTTCCGACCTAGAGTCGGTAAAACGTTGTGTCCCGCGAAGAGGTGGTTTCCCTACCTTCCGACTAGCACTCGGTAAAACGCTGTCGGGAGAGGCGGTCGACCTCGTCGCGGAACACAGTGTTTTACCGATACACGGAAGGCAGGGAAATCGTCTCTTCGCGGCACAACCTCATCGCGGAACACAGCGTTTTACCGATACACAGAAGGCAGGGAAATCGCCAACAACACAGCGTTTTACTGAGTGCTAGTCGGAAGGTAGGGAAACCACCTCTTCGCGGGACACATCGTTTTACCGACTCTAGGTTGGAAGGTAGGGAAACCACCTTTCTCATGTAACCAAAGCACCCACAATCACCATCACACTCACTACTGCTGAAAGGGGCTTGGCAGACGCATAGGATCCGTAGGGTATGTCTTCATATCCGTCGGAATGGATTTTCGCCTACGGATGCATCCGTCGGCCAGGATCCGTCGGCCTGGTCTCGTCGGGGAACTTTTTGGAAGACGGACAGTTGTGTCCGTCTGTGAGGAGATATCCTCACCTACGGATAGTATCTGTAGGTAAGGTTGACCACCTTTCCTACGGATAGTATCCGTAGGCCATGTTTTCACTATTCCTACGGATAGTATCCGTAGGCTTTGTTTTTGTTCTTTGCATACGGATACCATAGCTACGGATATGATCCGTAGCTAGGCTTTTGTACTCTTCCTACGGATACCCTAGCTACGGATTGTATCCGTGGCCAAGGGTTTGTACTATTCCTACGGATAGGTTCCGTAGGTAAGGTTTTATACTCTACCTACGGATAGTATCCGTAGCCAAGGTTTTGTACTCTACCTACGGATAGTATCCGTAGCCAAGGTTTTGTACTCTACCTACGGATACTATATGTAGTCAAGGTTGTGTACTCTACCTACGGATACTATCCGTAGGTTAGGTATATGTCTTTAACTACGGTTAGTATCCGTAGGTGAAGTGTTATTACCAGAACAAAAAAAAACATTTGAAATTGCTGCACCCAATCGTGCATATACCCTAAATTGGGTCTGGTACCTGTGCAAACCTGTAAACCGGTATAAATTATTCTACAAACTGCATCCAATCGTGCATAAAATAAAATTGTTCCAAACCACAACATCGTTAAAAGTCATGTCAATCTATTTATACAAACATATATAAAAGTTTTAAAACTGAATAAAAGTTCGGGGGGAAATGTTACTACTCGGGGTTTGCTGGTGAAGATGGGGTCGCTGAAGCCGGGGGCGCTGAAGACGGGGTCGCTGTGGAAGGGACGGCAGCTTGCTGGGAGAGAACCATTGCCATCATTTCCTGAAACCTGGCATCCATATCCTTGCGCTGCTCTTCCATCAGTTTGCGCTGCTCAGCAATCATGGCTTGGCGCTGCTCCTCCAAACGTTGTGCGAACGCGGCCTCTTGCTGCTCCATGCGGGTCCGCAACTCTTCGAGCTCCTCAGATGAGCTTGTAGACCGCACACTGGAGCAGTGACCGTCGTGCCTATCCCTCACTGTTGGGATGATGACCGCATGACCGAAACCGGGTTGGAATCTACCCTTCTGAGGCTTCTTCACGATTTGTTGCATGATGGGTAGCTCCTCCTCCACATTCAACGGTGTGAAGACGGTAGGGGATGAATCCTCACACTCGGTCATCCTTGACTCGCTCACCTGCACCCGAGCCGCTTCCACAATGAGTTTGGCTTCTTCCTAATGAAAAATACAGCAAGAAACCCAGCATTAGACAAATATGTAGTAAAATTGTATGAATTTATGCCATAAAAAACTACCTAATATAAATATAATAACCTGCTCAAAAATTCAAGAAACTTACCACGCGTTGTACGTTGTGCTCGTTCTTGTCATTTTCCTTCGTGTAAGCCTCTATGTAAGCGTCAAGGCTGGGAAGAAGGGATTTGCGCGCAAGCCAAAGTTCGGCCCGTTTCTTGAATGCCATACTACCCCCGTGGTGAGCGTAGAGGTTCTTTTTCCGATTTGCACTCCCACAATCGCTCAATAACTGCAATTATGTGTTAGAAAAACTCAAACATAAATTGAAAATTATGAAACAAAACTAGTATAAGTTGATATTGAACGGGAACATATTGTATGTTACTAATAACATGATATAGATAAAAGGCATATCATAACAATAATATTAATAGAATTAAATTGAAAAGGAACAATAAGCTAAAAATGCATATATCATGTATGTACACAGCCTTTGTTCGAGTATGTACACAGCCTTTGTTCATGGATGTACACAGGAATAAAAACTAGGTATGTTTTCTTTGTTTTTTTAATCAACAATGTAGTTTAATCTTTTCTTTGTTTTTTTAATCAGCGGTGTAGATTAATAGAGCTTGTTCTTCGAAAAGAAGAACAAGCTAAGAGCTGAAGCTCTCAGAAACAAACCAGTCAAGTACAAACCCCAAGAACAAAACAACAACCCCATAGTCCCCACATATTAGACCCTCAAATTGGGATGTTGTTTTTCTCAAACCATATTTGCGATATTTTCAAACTACATTTGGGGTTTACACATTTGTACCATAAGAAGGGTTCACACCTGATTGTGCCCCTATATACATATGTACACTATTCAATGTAAACCACACTTACCGTTTAAACTACAAGCCATTGTGGATCATTAGATTTAAACAATGGACAGAGGTGATCAAAATGTACAATTTTAACATTTTTCGCACAACTGGATTGCGGTTGATCACAACTGTAATGGTTTGAACAAGGGGTTGGATCTCGTATAATACACTGGGTGTTGGTACCTTACATGCAAACTTATTGGTACCTTATATACAAAGATACTGATACTTACAATTTTAGAGAATACCTCCCTTACGATTCATCGGGCACATAGGTATGTAATGTTTTAAGTCCTTTTGGATTCACTGTCACGCCTCAAATCCGGTTCTTGCCCGGACTCGAGGCATGACTAGTAAAATATAAGTGAAGGAGATAACAATTTAAATCAAGTTCCAGAAAACTCCAATAAACAATTATAATCCACAAAATGTAGTTCAAAACATAAATAACCCTCTATGGGTGTAATGATAATCCTCCACAGTTTGGTTCAAAACATAAAAATGCAAAGTACGAAGTCTCTATCATGGACCCACACCGAGAAGCGCCCAAGCTTCTACTCCTCAATCAAGCCTGTAGACACAACAGTAAATCAAAGGGGTGAGCTTACGCTCAGTAGGGAAAACACATAACATAGTGAACTTTAAACTCAAAGAATCAACGGCAATGCCCACAAGATCCGTAATTCACCAACACAGTCCACAATAACATTACAAGTAAATTCATTGGCAAAGTTAACATATAGCTCTTAACAATCATAGACAATAGATAAACCAATCAATGCCGTGGCACATGAAGTCACCACCCTCCGATCCACATCTTATGTGTCCTCTCGGATTTTCCCTCAAATCCAGAGGAGACGCATATCATTGAGACTATCGGAAACACCCTTCAGGGCACATATCATCGGAAGTCTCAGAAACGTCTCCAAGGGATTTTAGATCCTCGGGAACCCAGGGCCATACTCCCATAGGAAGCGCACACGTGAGCAATTTAATGATAAGCAGTTAATAATTGAATAACGCACTCAACCGAAATATGAAGTAATACAAGCTCAACAACCACCAATCCAAGTCCACACACGGCTCAACCATCACCAATTCACCACAACACATAGTACACGAATCACGCAACCATAGCACACAAAATACACAATTCCAACTTACCGTTCACTTACCAGTTTCGAAACACCGGGGCATCGATCACCTGATTGCACCGCTCGGTACAACCAGTCATACTCGATACCCCCAACAACCAATCAAGCAAATCAAGTAATCATTCGAATACAATCAACGAGCACGTACGAGTGTGATCAAATAAATCATAAAGCCTTCAAAAGACCATTCAAGCATGCAATTCCATTAGTTTCATTAGACTCTTTAGCCTATCCACTAAGCAATCAACAACCAAGCATGTGATCCTAACACGCAACTAATCCGAGTGCTTTGCCAAGGCTCCTCTACCAGACAATCATATCCCAAGTATTCAAAGCGAGTTACACTAGTGATTGGCATCCTAATCGGTCACCACTAGACTCTTCCGGTTATTAGCAATTGAAAGACGATTAAGCTAGTTATTCGCATCCTATCTGCATATCTAGGACCTTTTCCAATTTTATTAACCTCGCATGCATACTAAGCATCATAAACGAGAGGTTAAGGCTTTCCCTACCTCAAGGTCCTCCTCTTCAACGCTTTGGTGAAGCCCGGTGATCACCACTTCGCTCTTCCCTCAGGTCTCGGCGTGATCCTTGCTCCTCTAGCTCGATCCCCAAAGTCTTGGACACAAGGAAACAATAATTAGACTCCACTTAAACAGCAAGAAAGACTCCCAAAACCCTTCCAAAGTTCAGCTCAAAACCAAGATGTAAAACCTTCGAAAAACCCCCAAGAAACCCTCACCCTGGTGGGTCACGGATCTGGTCACGGATCCGTGATGGCAACCCTCACGGTCACCGTCACGGACTCCCTCACGAAGCCGTGACGTCGCCCGTCACGGGATCCGTCACGGATCTGTGGCGCACCAGGGCAGTTTCGCCCTTCTTCAACCTCCAGCTCCAAAACTCCGAAAAACCACCATCAAACCCAGAAATTTACCCTTTCCAACCCCCAAAACAGTCCAAATCCTTCAATACTCCTCTACCCATGGTAGGACTCAACACACAAACAAGTTTCCAATGATTCATCAAATCAAACCCACTTCAAAATCTCCAACAACTATTGATTTCTCAACAAAAACTTAACCAAGCTCTTCATCAACACCATCTCCTATCATTTCTACTCAAACCCAACATCATCTAGCAACTTTCACCCAAAACCCATGAAAATAGATGAAGAGAAATGAGGATTAGAGAGTTCCATTACCTCTAGGATGTGGAGATGAAGGAGATGCTAGTGTTTTTGAGGGTGGAAGGCTAGAGGAAGACTCCAAATGGCTCCTTCTTCTTTGATTTTCCTTCAAGCTTCCATGAGAGCTCTCCTTCCTTGCTTCCCCTCTAAGTTTCGGCTACCACAAAGCAAAATGAAATGATTTTTCTTCTCCAATCCAATATAATACCTAGATGTAGTAAATGACCAAAAGCCCTTGAGCTAGAAACCCATGTAGAAGCTTTTGGGAGGGTAAAATGGTCAAGGACTACTCACTTTTCCCTCCTTCAACCACAAAGAGACATGTGTCCACCTAGGTCATTTAAATTTCCAAAATAATTTCCAGCACTTTTAAAATTGAAGTTTTAGTCGATATAAAGTCTCGTTTTGACCAAAATTGACTTTGTCCAATATTATACTCAAACGAAAGGGTTTTCTTCCCTGAAGCCAACCGTGATAATGGCTACTTCGTTTGGTTTCTGGAAAAGTCCCGAGTGACTTCCGGAGTCACCGGTTCGACCGGAAGCGGGTCTTACATTCACTGTTTTCGTTTTGGTCATGAAGCAACTGAATTGAAGATGATGTTTTTTTGGGTTCGTTATGTGTTTATCGCTGGTTGCTGCTTATTAGGTCGTACAGAGTTTGAGTGGCTATAAAATGAACGGGTATGTTCTCTTGGTTGACATTGCTAGGCTGGAGAAGGTCGAGTCCAATTATGAGGCTTCTTAGTTGTCAAATGAACGGGTTGTTGTTTCTTTTGTCATGATTGTTCTTGGTTTTAGTCTTTATTTAATAAATCACAAACCGATGAAAAAACATTTGAGAGAATCTAATGGTTCATGCCAAGGTTCCAAAAGTCGCTAGACACTAGTTGGGCGGTTAGCACCTTCAGGGATTAAATGGGGGCTAGACGGGGATTAATCGGATTTGTATTTTTTCTATTAATTTTTATTTTTTTAATAGATATATTAGAAATAAAATATGAATTTCATTATGCTAAAAATGCTAATAAATATTTAAAATACCTAAAAAGTAACACCAAACAATTCAGAAGCACAACCTTAGTTTTTATGGATTAACTAATAGTATATGTAGTTTCAATGACGTAATGCCTTTGTTCATGTATGTACACAGGAATAAAAAAGGAGAAACATTACCTTGAATTTCGTGGATTTAAAGTGGTCGACTAGCCACTCGAACTGCTCGGGACGTTCTACAAACTCGAACGGTGTGGGCAGTACTACACCCGGGTTCTTCTTCTCCCATTTGAGGACCCACCTGTGGATCTCATACTTCCACTCCCTAAAACGGCTTCTAGCCGTTGACATTATGAACTGCAGCAGCTCCACATGGTGCTCCCCAGGACAGAACTCAAACATACACTGCACAAAAGTCAAACACACAGAAATAAACTACAAACCTAAATAAAAATTGTAATGCGAAGAAAAATTTAATATTACACTTACGGTTAACTGGTGGAATAGAACCTCCTGATCATCTTCAGGCAAGCTGTCGAAGTTAGGTTTGTTCATTGGCATGTACGTACGAATTGTTGCGCCAATGACCCTAATGACATCCCCCCGGTCCAGCGTGCCGGTTACTTCCTTCCCGTTATGCCCCAACTTGAATTTCCCCCCATCAGCCAT
Source organism: Erodium maritimum (assembly GCA_963921825.1). NCBI lineage: Eukaryota > Viridiplantae > Streptophyta > Magnoliopsida > Geraniales > Geraniaceae > Erodium > Erodium maritimum. Next base: position 11,310,570 of record OY997594.1, read on the forward strand.
CTCCTTCAGGCGACGTTGGAGGTTTTTGTTCGTCACCATGCCTCTTTTCCCGTCTTTTCCTTCTTTTGAGGCCTAGACTCCTCTCCCTCCAACATAATAGCCACATCTTCATCGTCCTGGACTTCCTGAGGACAGCGGATGCTGGGTGCAAGCGGACGGGTGCTTGTTATGGAGGCTGCCTCATCCACGCTACTGGCGGGGGTCCGCAGTCTCTTATGCGCCGATTGGGAGGAGCGCAAGCTGTAGACTGTGAAGAGGCGATCGTATTGCCTCCCGATTCAGATGGCTGTTGAGGGGTCTGAGGGTTGAACAAGAATTGGAGTCGGGTGAAGAAGACGGTGCTATTTTTCCTTCCCATACTGAAAACTCACATAACAAATAAAACAGTTAGAGAAACATAACGACTACAATCATTATGTACACAACATTGTATCTAAAATCATTATCTAAGACAAATTGTATCTACTACTGATCAATTTGAGGCATTCCTACCAAACCATTACCAAAACAAAAAACACCTATCTAGAAATGACTTGCAGTCTACATATCTACCAAGTACAAGCAGAAGAACAATCCCAAGGTAGAAAACGAAATCAATTCAAACCCTAAATCAAATCAAATCCAAAATCAATTCAAACCCTTAATAAATTCATACCCTATATCAATTCCAACCCTAAATCAATTCAAACCCTAACTGAATTGAAACCCTAAATCCATATAAACCCTAAATGAATTCAAACCCTCTGTCCATACAAAACCTAAATCAATTCAAACCCTAAATCCTTAAAAAACCTAAATCAATTCAGACCCTAAAGCAATTCAAACCATAAATCCCAAAAAATTAAGTGAAAACGAACCTGTCAGTGAAGCCTCGTAGATGTCAGTACTCGGAGATGTGGTCGGAGACGGGGGGAGGTCGGCGATGTCGATGAGGTCGGAGATGGGGTGGGCGATGAGGTTGGAGTCGGGGTAAAGGTCGGAGACGATCGGAGTCGTGGTGAGGTCGGGGTGAGGTCGGAGATGCTCGGAGTCGGGTGAGGTCGGCGATGCTGTCGGAGTCGGAGTTGAGGCCGGCGAAGAGGTCGGAGTAGGAGTCAGCTGGCGTCGGAGTCGGAGTTGAGGCCGGCGAAGAGGTCGAAGTTGAGGACATCTAAGAGATATCGAGAGAGATGGAGTGACTGAGAGGAAATTAGGGCTCGAGGCCTTTATATAATACGATGCTTGCCGACGAATACAAATCCGTCTGTAAGCATTATTATCTGACACGACGTCGTTGCGACCACGACACTTAGCGAAAATTCTATTTGACCCGGGCCTACCGACGGATACACATCCGTCTGTAGACAACCATTGACTGGTTTGACCATCTACCCGTCATCCTTCCCGACCCTCGTTCTATTCGTAATGGAATTCTAACAGATTTAATGATTCATGCATGCTACACATAATTGTAAACGATAGGTATTAAGATGAACATCTCCTACTCGAGCTAAACATGTTCGTATTTCATAGTACAGTATCAATGCATTGAGCATTGTAAAAATGATCATTTCAATCAGTAAGTCCGTGTTTCGTTGTAATATTATGTAATCAACACCGGTCATGTTGTATGTAATGTGGTAAAGATTATCCTTATGCCCTAAATCCTGTGATCGAATGGTTGGAACCTCCTGAACATTGTGGTCAATGATGTCGTTGAAGTATGGTCAACAAGTTCTACCTACGGATTTATGAAGCTCACCTACGGATACATGATCCATAGGGTAAGAATTTCTACTCCTACGGATCTAACCCTATCCGTAGGCAAGGAGTTAAATAAATATAAAATTGACTCATTTGGTACACATAATTCAATTAATCATCACAAATATGTTTGTAATATGATAAAACAATTAGGCATGTACTTTAGAATAAAAAAAATGTTATTTTGATGTATTTTTGGACTATTTTGTAATCAAAACAGGGGATTTGCTCTCTGTTCTTGGTGGTTGGATCCGTCGGAAAGGTATATGCCCTACCCGACGGATGTAACTCTATCCGTCGGTGTGGGTAACATTTACTTTTCAAATAACTGCTTTTTCGTCTTTCAGAAACCACCTGCAATAACTACATATGTGGTACACAAATAACAGTGTTACAAAAATCTGTAGTTATAGTACGTTGTTGTAGTTATAACAGAGTTACACAATTAACATATTTAATCAGAGTCGTTCCTCTCGTCATTGTTGTACCCATGACCAATATCACTGTCATCTTCAGTATCCGCGTCGACGTCGTCGTTATCCGCAACGTCTTCCACCTCTTGCAGTTCCCCAACAGAATGAGGGACTTCATGTAGTTCGGCTACAACTGGGCAAGAAGTTTCAGGTTGGATCTCTTGGTAAGGGGTGTCAACTTCATATGAAATTTCATTCACAACCTTTTCGGAGATGAATAATCCTCTATGTGCGACCTTGTTCACGATCTTATAAGCTCCACCTTTTTTCGGGTCATCGACGTAGAATATCTGTTACATGCACACAAACATAGAATATTAATTATAAGTAAACTTCGAAAGCCGACAACTCACATAACAAATTATATGCGTTAATGAGAATTATAACTTTCCTGTTTGGCCATGGTTGCGAGGTAGAAAGCATAATCCTTATAAGCATTTGTGTTGGTATTTATCGATATCAAACCATTATCTACAATCACGGTATTCAAATCATACCATCGGCATTTGAACAAAATTACCGGCATCCTTCCCGTGTAGATAAGCTCGACTACATATAACAACACACCGTAATACACAACATCGCCCTCTGCTTCGAGCATTACTCCACAATTCTGTGATGTTCTTCCCTTATCCCGATCTTCGGATAGGAATTTCACACCGTGTACGTGACATTGTGCATAAAAATTGACTCTCTACACATAACGACTCAAAGCCTTCGCCGCCGCATATTGTGGATCTTGGTCGGAATAAGGATCCATCTGGTAATTCAAAGAAACAGAAATTACTAGAAACCCATGTGCAAGACAATGGTTAAACCTAAATATATACACCAGTTAGGTAGTTTTGCACTTACAGTGTCCTTGAACATTGTGCAGAATGTATCGATTCGATGATGTACACTGGTTGATTGCGGGTATTCACTTTCGTAATCTTCCATAAAATCTATCATCGTGGACCGGAAAGCTTCACAATTTTGCATCACTGTCCAATGCGCAACTTTTTTTCCCTCGTGGTTATTGTTGGCTCCCACAGCTGAATTGATGGGATTACATGGTTAGACACTATTGAAATACCCCATCTATCTGGCTTCTCCGGTTCGATGCTTCGTTTATCGAGGTATAAATTGATGAACGTCGCACATTGGTGATTAATATATGATTCTACGATGCAACCCTCTGGAAACCGGTGGTTGCGCACCCATTTTTTGTAATACCCCAATTCACGTTCCATAGAGAACATCCAAGTATAGTGGACGGGACCGGTTTGTAAAACTTGAGACGGAAGGTGTTTACATAAATGTACCATGATAGTTTGGAATGCCGGAGGAAATATCATCTCCAACTTACTGAGAGTCAAGTAAATATCTTCTTGCATCTGCTGCAGTTTCTTTTTTGAAATCTCCCTTGCACAAAGAGATTGAAAGAAATTTGTCAACTCACAGATAACGGTTGCCACGTGAGGTGCCACATACGGGCGTATAACGATAGGAAGTATCCGTTGCAGCAACACATGATTGTCGTGAGTCTTTAAGCCGAAAAACTTCTTATCCTTCAAGCTGATTTTGTTTTTCAAGCATCCTGCATAACCTGACGGATACTGTATATTCGCAACCTTTTCAAGCACTTCCCCACACTTCTCAGGCTTGATCGTGTAGTTGGCATAGGGTAAGCAAGTCGTCCTACCTCTTGTTTGGGGCCACAGATCATTATGCACACCTATATCCTGCCACATTTGTCTGGCTTTCAAATCATCTTTTGTTTTTCCTGGTAAGTGGAACAGGGTTCCAACAAGATTGTCGCAAATATTTTTCTCAATATGCATCACGTCTAATGTGTGCCTTGTCGTCAAAGATGTCCAGTATGGGAGTTCCCAGAATATCGACTCATGTGTGCAACACAACCTATCTTCGACGCCCTTGGTCTTCTTTACAAACTTTGGATGTAATGACATGATGGGAAACTGAATTCCCGATATTTCTTCATATATTTCATAGCCATTCTTTTGGGGACGGGATTTCCTTTTCTCTTGTTTCCCGTCGATTTTTTTATTCTTACGCAGAGCGTGATTAGCTGGCAAGTCCTTCCTGGCTCCAACGTAGTAAGTCCTGTTGCGACTGTGACGTGATTCAAGGTCATCCAAGCAAATTGGACATGCTTTGTACCCCTTTGTCTGTATGCCTCCCAACATTCCTAACCCGGGGAAGTCACTGATAGTCAATAATATTGACGCTCGCATCTTGAAAGTTCGATTCTTGAAGGCATCATAGGTCACAACACTCTCAGCCCACAACTTTTGTAAATCATCAATCAAAGGCCTCATTAACTGATTCAGGCACTTACCTGGCGATTTAGGCCCAGATATCAATAGCGTTAATATGTTAAATTCTTTCTTCATGCATGACTCCGGCGGTAGATTATAAGGCATCACTACAACGGGCCAAACACTGTAAGGGACAACATTTGAACCAAATGGACTAAATCCGTCTGTTGCCAATGCAAGACGCACATTGCGAACCTCTTCTGCAAATCGCGGCCAGGTCTTGTCGAACTCCAACCAGGCTTCCCCGTCAACTGGATGCTTCAACTTATCCGGGTCGACTACTCTCTCCTTACTACGATGCCACTGCATTTTCTTTGCAATATCTGGCGAACTGAACAATTTCTGCAACTGTGGAATAATGGGGAAATATCTCACAGTTTTCTTAGCCTTAGGTTTTCGCATGCCAACATTTTTCTCGTAACGAGGTGAATCACATATGTAACAAATATCATCATCCGCATGAGGTCCGTCAAATAAGGTACAACCATTTTCACAAGCATGGTAAGTTTTATAACCCATCCCCACACTCTTCAACACCTTTTTCGCCTCTTTGAATGACTCCGGGTAGTGGTTGTCTTTTGGGAGCATTGCTTTATGCAACACACAAGACGCTGTGAAAGCTTCATTAGACAATTGATATTTCTCCTTATGCGCCATCAACTCCATGATCACCGTCAACCTATCTGTTGGCGCGTCTTTATACAACTGTTTTTTATGCTCTGCCAACATTTTTCTGTAGTTGTCTCCCGATTCCTGTGCAACCGTTCTTTCAACATCATCAATTTCATCGTCACCCTCCACGAGTTCATCCATCTGTCCGCCGCAACGAAATGGGAACACATCTTCCATATACTCCCTTACTGGATCATTTTGGACGTGCTCTTCATTTACAACAATATTATTGTTACTTGATGTCCCTCCAGTTTCCCAATTACTATTTCTACACATATTCCTTATGTCCGTCATCGAAGGCATGGACACTTTTTCTCTGTGAAAAATCCACACATCGTAACCCCTCATCATCCCGTTCCTTAACAAATGCATATATATATCGGGCACACATTGATAGTATGCATTCAGACAACAACCACACGGACACCTATGTCGTTCCATATTCGGTACATTTCTCTGCATATATTCGATAAACAACTCTACCCCTTCTATATAACTTGAGTCGTACTTACTCAAACTCATCCAACTCTTATCAATATATTCCTGAACAACATTCAATAATACGTAATAATATTGGACACAATACAAACACAAAAACAATATAAATAGTGATGATTGGAAAAATTGAAAAATTGGTTACGTACCATTCTCGTGTTTGAAGCAAGCAACACCCATACGAAAATGTGAGGAAGAGTGTTGTGGAACAAATGTAGTAGAAGATGGGGTTGAGAATGAGTTGAGAGAGAAAAATGAGTTGTGGGAGGAAGAATGAGTTGGGGGAGGAAGAAGGGGGTGTAGAGATGGAAAAAGGGATAAAGAGGAAAGTTGTTTCTGTGGCTGGGAGTAATACAGGTGTCACTCTTCGCCGACGGATACAGATATCCGTAGGTAAACAATTGTGTAATAAATAGATTTTTAATACGCAGGCTCCCGAACAAGTATTTGATGACCAAACCGACGGATAGGGTTAGATCTGTAGGTAAAGCATTACTTACATTAGGGATATGCATCCGTAGGTGAAGTTTAATGTATCCGTAGGTAAAGATGGTTGACCATACGTCATCGACAACATTGACCATAATGTTCGGGAGGTTTGAACCGTTCGATCACAGGATTTTGGGCATAAGGATACTCTTTATCACAGTAAATACAACATGAACGGTGTTGATTACATAATATTTCAACGAAAGACGGACGTACTGTCAAAATTATCATTTTTACATTGTTCAATGCTAATATACTGTATTATGAAACACGAACGTGTTTATTCTAACTAGGAGATTTTCACAGTATTCTGCATAGTTACAAATTTGGTGTGGCATACATGACCCGTGAACGTAACGTTCCATTACGAATAGAATTTCGGGTCGGGAAGGATGATCGGTAGTTGGTCAACCTAGTCAACGGGTTTTCACAGACGGATGTGTATCCGTCGGTAGGCCTATACCCTAATGTCCCAACTCGCACCGTTTCGCTAAGTGTCGTGGGCAAAACGGTGTCGTTCCAAATACTAAGGCTTCCCGACGGATATGTATCCGTCGGTAAGCCGAAAGCTCTATATAAGCCACGAACCCTAATTTCCCCTCATTCCAGCGCCTCCCTCGGTTCAGACTCTTCCTCCGCGTCCTCCGGCTTCCTCCGCGTCCTCCGGCCTCGTCCCTCGCCTCCGGCGTCCTCCCTCGGCCTCCGGCGTCCCCAGTCGGCCTCCGGTGTCCTCCCTCGGCCTCCGGCTTCCTCCCTCGTCCTCCGGCGTCCTCCCTTTCAGTTCGTTACATCAGGTAAGTTGTTGTTTTGTTAATCATTTTTTGGTTTATTGTTCTTCAAATGAGTTTACGTTGTTGTTGTTTAAATGTATATATGAGTTTCTGTATTGTTGTGTATACTGTTACATCAAATGTATATATTAGTTTGTGTATTGTTGTTGAAATGTATGTTGGTGGAATAGTTTCATAAAATGTGCAATAGTTTCAGAAATGTAGAATAGTTTCAGAAATATAATAGTTTCAGAAATCCCCATTTAGTCCCCGATTAATCCTCAAAAAGCCTTAACTACTGCCTGACTAACGCCTAGCGATTTTTATACCCTTGGTAGAAATATAATAGTTTCAGAAATGTAGAATAGTTTCAGAAATTGAGAAATGGAATAGTTCCAGGAATGTATAATAGTTTCATAAATTTAGAAATATTTTCATAAATTAATCAACGTTTAGAAATAGAACCTGAAATTTATAAGACGCTATGTTTATGTTGGAATATAAATTTGAATCTTTAGGGTTTGAACTTTGGAAATGTATGCAATAATCCCTTTAGTTTGCACATGAATCGTAAACATAGCATCCATTAGGAATTCTGCAATTATTAGTTTTCTATTCTCCATAACTACAATTAGTACAGTAAATAACATTATGAAATACATGTTCATGACTGCATGTATATTAGGTTTTCATTTCGATGGATGAAACCAATAGCAGTAATGTTGGGGAGAATAGCCTAACTGAGGTAGATCCCATTGAAGAAGAAGTGCCAGTAGTGAGGGATGTAGACTGGGAGAAGTCAATGAATTTAGTCATGAGCAAATTGCCTAGGGGACTTTCTTCGGTTTGCGAGGCAGAGACTCGCATGTATATAAGGCGTCTGATTGCAACAGAAGGAGCTAGACTTAGAAAGAAAAGGACAGAACGAGATAGGCTCGCCACTGAGAGAAAGTCTGCTGAAAGTGCCAGACGGACTTCGTCTGTGGTATCGACTTCCAAGCGTCCGTAGTTTACTGCTACTTAGTATATGAACGATGTTTAAATTAGGTTATATGTAAGTATGACTGTTATGACTCGGTAATTAATGTGTCATGCTAATACCTTTTATGAATGGTAATATTTGTATGGTTATTATGTTTTGAGTGGTCGGTGTTGATTTAAATTTGTTTCTGGTATATTCGTTTTAATATTGTACTAAGGTTTGGTTTCATTTAGTCATGGATGACCGAAGTAGCGTAGGGGAAAACGAACTCCCAGCGGACGAATATGATGGACCACGAGAGGTTGATCTCCATGCTGAGATGATGCGATTGTACAACAGCATTCCAACAGAGTCGTTGCCACGCACGAGAGCGGTAGCAGCAGCTCGGATGAGGTTACGGGGCCTCATTAACCGAGAGGGGCGCAGGATTGCGGCTGAAAGAGCTGCTGAAAGAGAACAGCTTGCTGCTGAAAGAGCCGCTGACAGAGAACGGCTTGCTGCTGAAAGAGCCGCTGAAAGAGCTGCTGCAATAGCTAGGTTGGAGGAAAGATCTAGGCGTGTTTATGCACGTGTTGTGCTGAGATGAGTACAGCTGATGGAGCCACCTCCATGCGCAGCGCGAAGCATGACGCAAGGGTGTACGTGCAGTGGCTGAAAGACAATATGAAGTGCGAGTTCGAAGACTAGACGCCCTTGCTATAAGATTAATGTTTTAGTACTATTATGTTTTCTGTTAAGTAAGGATAACTTGTGTTTAAACTATCATTATATATATATGACTGTGTTTTGATGTTTTAACGAATGCTTTACTTTTTCTTTACTTTATTAATTAAGTGTTAATTTTTATGAATATTACTTCCGTATGCTTTGAAATAATTATTTGGGATTAGTTATAATTGTAATTTGTTGTTTGAGTCAGGATGGAACCAAACTTTAATTCGCGACTCGAGCGCAGGTGGCGTCGTCGTGAAAATGCAGGAACAGTTGTACTACCTGATCCACAAAGAGCCAACGCTGCAGCTGGCCCAGCGTGGCTGCAACATTATCACCGACTAGTGATGGAAGGACATGAACGCTTCGCCTATATTCGTCGCCTGATCCGTCAGAAAGGTGATGACCTTCCTCCACTACCTTATGGTGTAGGCCCGCTGCCGAGGCCTCCGTTCTTGGACGAGGTTCAGGAGAATGACCTTGAAGCTATAGAGGAGCCTGTTTGGTTTAGACGATTTGTTGAATGGATGGAAGATTTGAAGGCAATGCAAGAGCGTGTTATCTCAAATCTTCTTGCTTCGTAACTCTATCATTATGCGTTTATGTATTTTTTTTGAAAATAACTGATACTCGTTTATGAATTTTGTTGTTTAAGTATTCGGCTGATTAATCGGTTATTAAAAAATGTACTTCTACAAAATACATTATCTATTAAATGTTGTTGTGCTTATATACCGCTTGTATAATACAAGTTCATGTATTATGTCGATATTTTTATCTGGATGACTATAAATGATTTCGGAATTAGTTTGTACACTGCTTATATACCTCACTTTACCAACGGATACAAGAAGCTTCACTGACAGATAACATATCCATGGGTAAGGATTCGCACTGTCTAGACTTCACTGACGGATACGGTATCCGTAGGAAAGGTGTACTAACCTGCCTGACGGATACGCTATCCGTAGGAAAGGTGTACTAACCTGCCTGACGGATACAGACTACCTTTTCCACGGAAAATATATCCGTCAGCCAGGTGAGATCACCTTCCCTACGGATACCGTATCCGTCAGTGAAGTCTCCACCTGTCTGACGGATACGGGTGACCATTTCCACGTCAGCCAGGTTCGACCACCTCAACTACGGATGTCATATCCGTCAGCCAAGTGATAACCTGCCTATCCGTGGTTAAGGTTCCAAAACTTTAGCTACGGATATTTTCTATCCGTGTGCCAAGTCCATTTCTGCAGTAGTGACTCACAATCATACTCACGCACTTACCGACACCACACTCAACGTGGCAACCCCACCGGCTTAGCGGATATCCAATCCCCGGTACACACATATCAACATGTCATACAAACAAAATCAAACCAATTAAGTCACTAATATGCATCACTAAGTTAACCTCTACTCGTTTTCATACTTGTTACTTATTATCCGATTATCACACTGTGCACACAACAACAACGAATAAAATCACGCAATCCTACAGGCGCGACATGGCCTGATTCAACCAGCACGGCATACCAACACCTACGTCACGACATGGCTCGTAGGTGGTTCACAGTTTATAAGGCTACGCTAGTTAATCACATCCTATATGGAAGCTAGTTATTTATCCGGTACTTAGGTTTCCCTATATGCATTCTAATACAACCGTAAAAGAGGAGGTATCGAGGTATTTCCCTATCTTTTAAACTCTATCTGGGTCTCCTAGCTGCTGACGTCCGGGCCTACCTCCGGTCTTCTCCACGATCGAGGTCAAAGCCTGATTTTAACAAGTAAGGGTGGTAATCAGTCCCGGTCCAGTCCGAATCAGTCCTCTAACTTAATCAATTAAGTCCTTTAACTTCTCCAATTTAAATCCTTTAAATTATTTAATGTAAATCATTTAAATTAATTAAATAAATCTGATAACTCGGCCCCGACCCGAGTCCGACCCGGATCCGACCCGAATCTGAAAACCGGATCCACATATGACCCGGATCCGAGTCCAGACCCGAACCTGACCCGAGCCTGACACAGACCCAGGTCCAGACCCGAGCCCAGATCCGCTCTCGGATTGGGCCCTAGCCTAGCCTGGCCTGGCCCAAGGCCCAATTGGCCTGGAGGCCCAAGCCCGTGTCTATCTTGGCCCGAGGCCCAAGCGCGTGTCTGTCCTGGCCCGAGGCCCATCAAAGAAAAGGGCTAGGGTTTGGTTCAGTCCCACGGCGGCGGCGACGTCAGGGAAGCTCGGAGAGAGAGAGAGAGCGAGCTCTCGTCGGCGTGGGGACTGCGTTGGAGCTTGGAGTTTCAGGCCTAGGTGGAACTTGCCCAAATCGAGCTCGACACAGTTGTTTTCAGGTGTGGGTTACTCAGGGACGGTGAATCGGGACCGGAGATGACGCCTACCTACGTTGTTTCTCCATCACCAGCGCGGTTCACTCCGACTTGGGGAGGAAGGAGGGAGAGAAGGGATGTCTGGTTGTTTCTGGTGGTTCCTAGTGGCGAGGATTGGTCGGGGTGGAGGAAGAGTGTTCAGGCGAGGGGATCTGAGCTCTGGCGTGGTGCGAGAGAGAGAGCGAGCGAGAGAGAGAGCGTGTGTCCTCGGGAGGCGTGCGCGGAAGTGAAGAAGCGATGTACTGTAGTTAGGGTTAGAGGAAAAGAGTTGGGCTTCGGCGTGGGCTTGGGCTTGGCAGACTGGGCCTGATTCTGGCTTGGCCCAAGTCCTCATCTCTATCCTTTTTTTTTTGAATTTGATCCAAAATTCAACCCGTTTTCCGACCAACGACGCTCCGATCAATAATTTAAATATTAATTCTTTTAACCGGGGCGGTCTTTACAGTCTACCCCCCTTAAAAGAATTTCGTCCGCGAAATTTAAACTTAGGTACCTCAAAGGTCGAACAGGCTGGGGTACTTCGCACGAACCTCATCCTCGCGCTCCCAGGTCGACTATGCCCCGTGGTGCTTCCACTGCACTCGCACCAATGGGATAGTCCTGCCCCGCAAGGCCTTCTCTCTCCTATCCGGAATCCTGACTGGTTGCTCCTCATACGAAACATCGTCAGCTACCTCGATGTCCGCCCACTCGATAACGTGGGATGGATCCGCGTTGTACTTCCCCATTTGGGAAACGTGGAAGACATTGTGGACGTTTCCAAGCTGCGGTGGTAACGTGAGTCGGTACGCCACTGATCCAACTCTGCCTAGGATCTCGAAGGGTCCAATGTATCGCGGGGCCAACTTGCCTCCGCCACGGTTGAACCGCACTAGCCCCTTCTTCGGGCTCATCTTCAGAAACACATGGTCACCCACGACGAACTCCAGAGATCGGCGTCACCTATCAGCGTAGCTTTTCTGTCGGCTATGTGCGGTCCTTAACCGCTCTCGTATCAGCGCGACCTTCTCGGTCGTCTCTTGGACCAACTTCGATCCCAACAAGCTCCTATCTCCTACCTCGGCCCAACACACGGGCGATCGACACGGCCTACCATACAACGCCTCAAAGGGTGCCATCCCAATACTGGCCTGGAAGCTGTTGGGGACTGGCCCTTGGAAGGGTCCTTAGGAAGAGCTCTGTCTCTCTTTGAAGCTGATGACTGCAGGTTCGGTCGCACTCTACAGAGTATGCAGCAGCTAGACACTACCTTGAGCAGTAGTCATCGGTTTCGTTGTAGTTTCTTTTTCGTTGCAACTGGCCTTTATGGTTTTTCAAAAAAAACGCATATAGTGGTTCATTTGTCTCAGAGTTATGTGTAGACAGACCTACGAGGCTCAATACCATGTAATATCTCTTTTATTGTGATCAGAGGTTTCCCTGATTCACTTCTATTATCGTTTGAACTCTATTTAATAAAATTGCACTGTTATAGTTAAAAAAAATTCTTCGGATGAAAAATATCTTTTTTTGACGAAAAGCGGGAGACATCAATTTTATATATCAATCAAAGCGATATACGTACAATCTGATGAAAACGCACAAGCAAACGATAAAATTACAGACTCCAAAATAAAAACTTATAATATAATATTACCGAAACTCCCTAATAAAACGTGCATAGAACGCCCTAAAAAATAAGGTTACATATTTTGGCACCTGAAGTGATTGCCTTGCTAAAAGCCTAAAACACGTGCTGTGAAAACAATTATTTTTCCTGGTAGCATTAAACTGACCAATCAGCGGTTAATATGCAGCTTAGTCACGGCAGATCATGGCCGATATCTCAAGAAACTTGACCAGTTGACAAAACTAAATAAAATTGAAAAAAAAAAACATAATGGATTAACTAATGAAAAATGAGATGGAATCTCGGACAAGGCAAGATTGGAAGATCAGAATAAAATAGTAAAAAGAAAAAAGCGGAATGTACTTACCGGTTACCACACAATTAGGGAATATAATATTTATTCCCTAAATCAATTATTAATAAATAAATAAAAATGATCAAAACAAATAAATAAAATAAAGACAGACAAGTTATATCCCCTCAGGATCTGGAATATGCCATTAGGGACCATTTAGACCAAGACATGGCCTTGTTTTGTATGTAGAAAATTTGGCCCTCTCTTTGTCTTATTATCAAAACTAGATTAATTGATTGATCTCAAATTAACAATTCACAATCACAGCCATGCACAAATCCCAGCTAAAATCATGCTCGTCGTTTTTATTGAGGAAGTGCAAAACTATTTCTCCATGTTAATTACCTACTTAATTGTAATCTCTTGTTAAGCTAATTAATATCGGTAAAGGATTTACATGATGGTAAGAAGAATCAAATCTGCATTACGTTATATCAGATTCTCCCAGTTATTCAATGCAGATGGGTCGATAAGATTCTCCCAATTTCTCATTTGATTATTCTTCGAATATATGACTATTAAAACAACACGTTGATCAACAATGTTTAATAAAACGATGTAGTCTTATTCACCAAGCAAAGGTGGATCCCACTAACATAAACACATTACCAACTACAAATTGACCGCTCTGAATTCTACTCGTCTTCATCTTCAAGCCTTGATATGATTTAGTCTCTCACGTACTGCATACCGAACCCGCCCAAATTCAACATTTCCAACAAATTTTAATGTGACATCTATTCGTATGTGACCTTTTCGGGTTAAGGATACAAAAACTTTACAACTCTCACGCTATGAGTATGATCAAATCCAAAACTACAACACATGGGAAGCTGTTGTGGTATGTGTGGAGGAAGATGTGGACGGAGAATGAGAATGAACACCTTCGTTATGGCCCACTCTTTCTCGAGGCTTCGGGACTATGGTACGGTGTGGCGCAGTAGCAACGGGTGCATAGACTCCGTTTGTGGTTACAGGGACATCTTCTCCCGAAACAGCAGCTGGAGCCGGAGGCACCCAAATGCCTCCCACCACCAGAAACTGCTGGTTCACGCTCCCTGAACTTGGTCTTCTTGTATGCAACCGGAATTTCTGCAATCACATACGCCTTCAGGTCATGACTTGTTTTCACCAGACTAAATGATTCATGAATAGGGTTGGGGATAATAATATTTTCTACCTAATAAAGTCTATCTTTACTGAAATCTATTTTCAACATACATATCATAGCATAGTCCACAAATTGACTTCCAAGGTTGCTGTTTCAGCTTTCCAGCTTAATGCGCTTCTTATCTTATCTCCTATGGCCAAGTTCTTTCTCATAAACCAATCTATTTCACACAACAAAACCTAATCCACAGTTACTAGTGCCTCTAGAGATCAATTAGGCCTAAGACAATCTGGATGATTGGATAGATTCAACAACCTTACATCTTTCAGATCGTATGTGATTATGATTGTGATATTCTTTTTTCTACTCCAATTACCAAACCCTAATTCTTCCGCAACAATTTATGAAGAATTGCACGAATCAATATAGATTATGAGATACCATATATACCTGTAAATGGCTTTTTACTTCATCATTTGTGAGCCCCTCAACTTTCATTAGCTCCCTAATTTGCTTTGGCGTAGCAGCTACATCAAAATTCAATCATATCAGCAAACATTCGACTCAATCAAACCATAATAAGTTGAGCATAATAAGAAATAGTACTGATACAGCACAATTAATCAAAATTATTATTGAAAAGGCACATTTACTTACCATGTGAGCCACCGAGCTGCTGGAGAGCTTGCAGGAAGCGCCTATGCAACTCCGGGGACCAGCACCGCCTTTGCTTCCTCTGCCCTTCTTTGTCTTTCTCTTCATTCTTGCTGCCCTTTCCTTCGCACTCTCTCGTCACCGTCTCTGCCGACGAACTAGCGGCGGCCGCCGGCACTGAAGACGGCGACTTAACGACCGGGGACCCATTCCCATTACCAATCTTCTCAACACTCTTCTCCCGGCGGAAAGGCTGAAACCCACTGCCGTTTCTCTTCACCTCCACCACCGCCTCCTTCTTGCCAGCCACGTCCTGAAGATAACAAAATTAAATTTTGATCTTCACCCATTGAAGGTTGCTATGATTTGAAGAAATCAAGCAAACAAACCTGGTCGATTGGTGGATCTGGATTTTGATTCCAGAGCTGAACAGATCTAAGCCAGTCCGATTTCTTCTTGTCGGTGGCGGACTTTTCGGATTGGTGTTGCGGCTCATCGTCGTCGGAGCAGGGCTTGGTGGGAATGAACTCCTCGAGAACAGGGCGGCGGTCGCTGGAGGTGTGATCGGAGCATTCCGATTGCTCGTGCAGGCACTCCGTCGTCGTCCCAGACAACTGCTGCTTGCACGTCTCTATAGCTGAAATAAACCATCACCACAACAATTTTAAAAAAAAAATCAAAACTCAGAATTAAATAGAAAGAAGATGAAGAAGAAGAAGAAGCATACCTTGGGTGACAAGCTCGAGGCAGAGAGGAAGCTCGCGCTGGAAGACCTGAATCTTGCGACGCTCTTCCTCCAAGGCTTGGACATAGTCGTGGCACCTCTGCATTTTCTCGGCATAATCCATTTTACTGATTAAGGAGAGAGGGTTTGGAGATGATTAAAAGGAGAAAGGTTTTGTCCGTACATAGAAAGATCCGAATTCGGACAATGGGTATAAGGTAAAGGGGGAGAGGATCTAAGTAGAATCTGGAAACGGAATAAACTCGAACCAACCCAGATGAGATGAGATGAGTGTTTTTTTTTATTGGAATTAGTTTATTTATGATAAATGTTGTGTTGAGAGGGAGAGGGATAAGAAATAGGAATAGAGAGGATTGGTGTGATGGACCGGAAGGCGTAGAAGGAAGGAAGGGAGATGAACCGAGGTCGGGGCGTCGCGTACGGAACGAATCTTTGATGGGTTTGGTTTGGAGGGTGGGGTTTAAATAAGATAGCGATGATAGAGAGAGAGATTTGAATATTCCACGGATATCATTTGTCTCTTCTCCCTCCTTCGTCTCCACCTAGCTTTCTATCTTCTCGTTACTCATTTTGCTAGCTGGCATTTACATCACCTTATATCATCAATGTGTGTAAGCTCTAATGATATCAACTATTTTACCATTATACACCTACCCACGTTATCTGATCAATTAACATGTATATATTTGAATCTATGTATTTTGTTATTTCTTATGTTTTTTTTTCACAGACAAATTGTAATTTTATTACTATTTAAAAACGATTACATCGAAATGTCTCGAGCAACATGTTCTTCGATCATGAAAGGTTAGTATTAACGAACACTAGTTTACTGACCCTTGTAGTACCAGAACCATCATGGACGGTATTTTGACGCCCTATGGGTAAATAAAGAAGGCGGGGAGGAGGAACGGGGTACCGGAGATCCTGAGGGACCTCTACAGTAATAATGGTGGTGAGAGGCAAAGCATCGTCTACGGACCCCTCCCAAGGCCAGTCCCCGATGCTCAGATGATGCCTCATTCCTCCCAGCGGGGCATCTCCCCCGCCTATGATTTGTCGTGTCAGCCAGACGTAGACACCACCCCTTCCCGTACACTAGCAGTTGTGTTACCACGAACCAATTGCGTCGGGGAATTCACAACACGCGCTCCTGGGTGGGCGCGACCACCACCTCCACTTCCACCCTACTCCCGCGACTGTAGGGAAGTAATCGAATCAGCAGAGAGCTGATCTCCACCAGCCCCTCGCCAGATGTTCCCATGTACAAAAGCGGGGGCTTTCGTGTAGGACCATCCAGGAAGACCCTTCACGGCCATTTGGCCGGCATCCCAGGTGAGGGCAGGGGGACCAGGTTAGGTACCGGATCCATTGTTACCCCGGTCCCCATCCCTCGAGATGACCTAGCCTTATGTATCAGATCCATTGTCACCAGGGTTGGGGCCTCAGGCTCCTGCTCCAAACCCACTGCCTCAACATCCCCACCAGACCCCCCAAAAGGGTCGTTGCGGCACCCCAGCCGGACATCTGATGCGTGGGCGAGGTCCTCGTGGCGCATTGAATCGCAGTAATCCTCTTTGGTACGCTGGGAGATGACTTTGAGGATACTGTGTCGAGGATGATGTCTAGGTTCTCCCCCGGCCCATGGTCCCTATAGTAGTCGGTGCCTCCATCCTCGAGGTCAGATAGGCAGAATTAGGGCCGACCCCGCTGAAGGGTATCGAAACCCTCCTCCGCCTACGTGCCCAGGCACGCCGAACGAACATAAAGGGGGCTTCCACCGTACTTCGTCTCACCCCGTAGCGATCGCAGACCAGGCGCTGGAATTGGGCTTTCATCACCGTGACCGAGGAGAACGCCAAGGTTTCCGTCACGTTTCTGATCGTCCCCGCCTCCCTGAAGCGAGGGGGAGCATACTGCGTAGGCGCACCTCCATGCCGTGTCCCATTCAACCCAGTCACCAGAGCAAGGTCGTGGTGGACCTGGGGAGATGAGTTAGGGTTCGGTCGAAGCCGTGGCGCCTCTTGATGTGATTCGGAAGGCATCTTAGCCCCCGCACGGGTGCAGCCCGACATAGGGCACCAAGTGGCAGAGAAGGGGACGGATCAGGAAACTCATCCAACATCGGCTGGGAAGAGAATTGGGGTCCCATAACGATCAGGCTAGACGCCGACGAGACCGCGAGAGGAATATTGAGGGAAGGAGAAGGCGAAGGGATAGGGATGGGGATCCAATCCCATCGGTATATAACCCCCGCACCAGATGTGGTCTGCGAAGGTTGCTATCTGATGGGACAGATGAACACGGGAACTACCAGTCCGGTAGTAGCTGCAGACGGCGCAGGAGCAGCGGTTGCAAGGAGGAACTCTATAGCGGCTAGGACCTAGGGTTAAGGTTAGTATCTCAAGACGAGAGAGCAAATTCTATGCTAGTTTTTTTTTCGGGCCAAAATGGCTCTTTTATTTTGCACTGTTATTTCTTATGTTAATTAATATTAAAAAAATCAAAACTAATATTTAACCATTTGAAATATGTGTATAAAGTTTACAACATAAAACCTTACCTGTGTTTTCTCTTTTTCTCTTTAGGGCTCTAAGAGTGTATGTAGCGGTCGTTGTAGAGTTGTTGTAGCGCCTCCTGGAATGGCCTTCAATGCAAAAGTTATTGTAGCACCGCTCGTTTCAGTGCGTCACTGATGGATCCTGCAACGACGAGACACTATTTTGCAGGCCCAACGACTAGTCGTTAGCCCAATAACGATGCAATGCGTGACATCGCCAGCTTTTTCAAATTTCCTAAAATTTCTTACATATGCACTATCACACCTAGACAAATTTCACATCTCTTATCTTCTACAACTCTTCATTTTTACACCCTTTTTTTTCTCTCAATCTTTTATGTTCTTTTTTCGATGGATCATTATCCAACAATCACAGAATTGACTCAAATGACTCCCTGAGAACTGGCAAAAGCGGGGGGAAAGATGAGAGCACTAATGGAAAAATGAACTCTAGATCGGATTTCGACTAGGGACATCAAAGAGAAGAGAATGGGGAGGCTGAGGGGTCACAATCGTCGGCAACACCAAAGAAATGATGGACGGAGCAAAATAGAGAGGAAGCACACGATCGGTTGATAGCTGACTACTTCGCTCCTACTCTGGTGTACAACGAACAACAATTTTGGCGTCACTTTCGGATGTCGAGGGAAGTGTTGAGCGAGCCGTACGCATACTTTCGTCAATGGCCCGATGCTACAGAAAAGCCTGAATTCTCTTCACACCAGAAGTGCATGGCAGCACTTCGTCAGCTCTGTTATGGAAGTCATGCCGATACCATTGACGTGAATGGCCGAAAGTACTGCTTTAGAGTGCGTCACGAAGTTCTGCTTGGGCGTCATCAAGATTTTTGGACGAACATATCTACGATAACCAATTGAGGAAGATGTCTGATGTTTGCTGGACATCAACGAAGATCGCGACTTCCCGAGGATGATACGGAGTCTCGACTGTATGCACTAGGACTGAAAGAACTGTCTGGTGGCATGGGCTGCACAGTTCTCAAGTAGAGACCACGAGAACGTCCCCACAATCATGCTAGAAGTCGTTTCATCACAAGGCCTGTTGATATGATACGTTTTTTTCGGAACATCGGGCTTCAAAAATGACATCAACGTGCTGAATAGGTCAACATTTTTTCTCCAACAGTTCGAGCCTTCGTTCCACCGGTTAAGTTAAGGTTAACGACACAGAATAAGAAACCCCTTGTTATTTAACAGATGAAATTTATTCTTCTTGGGCTACATTTGTGAAAACAATACCAGCTCCACAAACGGCAAAGCAAATGTGTTTTGCTAGAAACCAAGAGGCGTCGAGGAAGAATATTGAACGAGTATTTGGAGTTCTGCAAGCTCGCTTTCATATCATCACTCGCCCGAGCCGAATATGGGATAGGAACTACTTGCAATGACCCGTTTATAGATATTGGTGTCCTTACTACAACGACCCGCACATGACCACCACCAGCGGTGAACATCACAAGTATCATGAGCCATAAAACAAGGCTCTAAGATAGAAAAGTTCATCACCGGATCCACAATGACATCATCAATCACATTTGAGCTAAATATGAAAATGACGAGCATAATTAGAGTAATATAATGTAACGATTTGTATTTCATATTTAGTATAAACAAAATTAATAGTTTGTTTGAAAATTATTAAAAATTACAAAAAATACTAAAAAAACTAGCTCCTGCAACTAGCTGGTTGTTGCGATTACAGAGCTAGTTGTAGCCGCTAGTGGTTTGAAAGAGTGAAGATAAAATTATACTTCTACCACCCTCCCTAAGATTAACTAATTGTTTATTATTGGAGATGCTCTAAGTAGTGACACCTTGCTAAGTATACATGGAGTTCTATGTCATGTTCTTATCAGCATGTGTTTTTGTGCTATTGTCTGCATAGCTTTTGTGCCACTTTTGTGTGGCTACCGTGCCATCACTCGTATGATTCTTGTGTCACTATTGTATGGTTTTTGTGCCTTAATGAATTAAGACAATCGTTGTGTGTTACCCGAACACTCCATTCTAATAATTAGAGGTCTTCATCGAGGGACCAAAGTGTTATATAAACGGCCTGATAATAGTGTTACTGTTCTCTTGAATGTTAATAGAGCTGTTTCTAGACTATATTATAGATGTTAAGGAATATTTCTTAAATCACTAATTCATTACTTCTCTGTCTATTAGTAAAAAATGTTCTTTTATCCTTAAAAATGCGTGTAAAAAATCAAAAGATATGGATTTATTTTGATTTAATTAGTTTATAATTTGTGGTGAAATAAATATCAGTACTTTTCTTGCACTTCATTAATTATCTGTTACCATCATAAATATACTTCAATTTTCTGTTGAACTTGTAATTTATGTTATGTTCTGATTTTAAAAGCAATGACCTTGTTAATAAAATAACGTAGTGTCAAGAAATGAAAAGTGTCCATAGGAGGAGAAACTTAACGTATTGTGATATGTGACACCAACTCTGGACCATTTGCTCCCCCCTCTCTTCAGCCCTAGCCGCCGTTCCTTTGAGATCTCCGCTTCCTGTCGGCGACGTCATGGTCTCTGGTCATGGTCGTCGCCGGTAGGTCCTCTTGTTCTACTACTCTGTTCCCCCGGCTTCAAACCCCACCCCCCCCCCCCCCACCCCTCGTACCCCCTTTTCCCCTCTCCTCTCAAGGTCGGGCCGTCGGCGGATTTTCGTGTTCCGGTGTCTGTGTCCGTCTCCGACTGATGCTGTTTTGGTGCCAACGTACTCGCAAGGTGGGTTTGAGCGGTGGTGGGCAGCTCCGGCGACTCGTCACGCTGCAGATCCGGCCTGAACGGTTACCTTTAGCGGGGATCTGGTGTTCGCGTTTTCTGGATTCCTCGGGTCAAGGTC
The DNA here is from genome assembly GCA_963921825.1 of Erodium maritimum. Classification (NCBI taxonomy): domain Eukaryota; kingdom Viridiplantae; phylum Streptophyta; class Magnoliopsida; order Geraniales; family Geraniaceae; genus Erodium; species Erodium maritimum. Next base: position 11,331,525 of record OY997594.1, read on the forward strand.
CCTTGTCAGACGGTGACGAGTCTGATTTGGCTAGGTTTTTTCCCTTTCGTTTTTACAGCTTTTTAGTAACTGCACTTGGTGCAGATTGGGTGTGCACTAGTTGCATGGTTTGTGTGTACTAGTTGCACGTTTGGTGTGCACTATTTGGTGTGCCCGTTATGTGGCACGGTTTGGTGTGCACGTTTGTTGCACCTTTGACGTGCACGTGTTTGCACGTTCTAGGGCGTCCTATGTACGTTCTAGTAGGGAGTTTCGGTAATATTAAATTATTGGCTTTTAGTTTGGAGTCTGTAATTTTATCGTTTGCTTGTGCGCTTTCATCAGATTATACGTATATCGCTTTGATTGATATATAAAATTGATGCCTCCCGCTTTTCGTCCAAAAAAAAACTGTGGACCATTTAGAAAACAAAATATTAGTAATTGATTTTCAAATATCCCTTACTAATAAATACATCCCAAATGATAGGAAGGGTGGATAAGAGCATGTACAATGGGTCGGTCCTGCGTGAGGCCCTGGCCCTGAGGCCCTTGTTCTGACTGGACAAAAGTCAGGGAGTGAGAGTGCAGAAAAGGAGGTGTTCTACAACAGAAAGGACCTCTGAGGCCCTGGGAGTGCAGAACAGTGCTGACTGGATTATTATTTGATATTTTCCTGTTTTATTTAATTCGTTATCAGAAACCGTTTAATTTAGTCATAATTTAAACAATTTTTGAAATAAATAATTAATGACAATCAATAATTAATAAATTCAACACAAATATAAATGAACTTCTAATTTTATTCAATCCCTTTTAATACAACCCAAAACAAAATACAAGTTCAAGAATCATCCTCTGTTGGGTCGACATCTGGTGGTGGGGGTTGGCTTCGAAGCTCTTCAATTTGGGCTTCAAGGCTAGTGATGAGTCTTCGCACTTGGGTCTTGCAAAACTTATGGTCTGCCAACGCCTCTTCGTCGTAGGAAGATGTATCCGTCCCCACCAGGGCCTTGTAGTTGGCGATGTTTGCTTCCCACTGTTGGGTTAATGATTGTAACATGCGATACTTATTTTCCACTTGTTCGCCACGTGAACGTTGAGCCTCAAACCGTGCACGTTCAGCGTCGATTCCTGCACGTTCCAGTTCGGCGAAGGCAGCCATTTGGGCCGTGAGGACGACCCCCTTCTTTGCGGCCTTCGCTGCCTTCTTCCCTTGCGGTCGGCGAGGGGGACTTGGGTCGGTCTTGGGGGATGGGGGTGTGTCGCTGAGAGGGACCTGAGTCCCCTCGTAGTTCTCGCTTCCTCCCCATTCTGGTGGTTGGGACTCACCACTGAGAGGTGTGCCCTCCTCCCCTGTGCTTGTAGGTGGGGTTGAGCTGTAAGCCTCAGACTCATCCAACCGCTGTCGTTGTTGGCGTACTTCACGGCGGACATTTCCTATTGTGCCCTCATGGGCAGTGAACTTCGAGACGCCCTTGAGCCTCTCCACCCAATGATCCAGGTCGAACTTTAGTGGGTGGTCCCTAAACACTTTCCCTGCACGGGTTCACAGTTCCTTCGCACGTTTCATGTGCTCTGCCTGGTTGGCGCCGCTCGGTTTCTCCTCCTTGGACTGCTTCAAATAACCGAGGAACCTCCTTGTCTGAGAGGAACCTCTGCCCCAACGTTTCTTGATAGCTTCCCAGCGTCGCTGTGGGATACCTGCCTTGGAGTTGTATTTCTTCGTTACTGTGCACCAGAATGTGGTGCCGGTTTGGGAGTTGCCCTTGATGGCGTCTTTCGAAGAACTCAACCAGCAAGTTATGAGCCAATCGTCCTCCTGCTTGCTGAATGTCTTGCCATCCGGTTCTGGTTCTTCGGGTTGGCCTCGGGGTTGGGCTCGGGCAGTAGGGGCTCGGGCTCGTCGTTGGGAAGGTCCGGCAGATGATGGTTGGGGGGTTTGTACGTCGGGGTGTGGATGACCCTCGTAGTTGTAGAATTGGGGTCCCATCCCCCATTGTGGTTGTGGTTGGTACGACGGCATCTGGAAACCTTGTGGGGGCATGGTCCAATTTGATGGCACTTGGAACCCTGGCGCCATTTGATATTGTGGGGGACGATATTGCCCTGATAAAAGTATTTGAAGACAATAAATTAAGTGCTAAAAAATAAACTAATAAAATAAGTGCAAATAATTAATCAAAAAAATGAATGTAATGCATTAATCCAATAAAATAAGTACAAAAATTACGTTACATAAATAATAAGTTTGCACTAACCTGAACTCGACCCCGGGTTCGAGTTTGGGGAGACGGATCGATTGCCCGTTAGAATGTCTCCGAAACCTCGTGCCAGTTCCTCCTCGGTGAATTCTCGTTCGTCACCAACTGAGTGTACACGAGACCCAGCTTCGCCCGACATTTTTCACGCGAATAATTGAAACGAGAGAGGACAATTTGGGAAGAGTAGAGTGAAATTGGAGAGTGAAAGTAGAGAGTGGTGTGGAAAAAATGAGAGTGAAGAGGGGTATTTATAGGGTTAGTTTTAATTGATTTTTGTATTAAAAAAATGTAGCCGTTGAACTGACCGTTGGCAACGGTCAGTACACGTGGCGCAGCCATAGGCTGCCACGAAGGAGAGGGCGCGCAGGGAGCGGGCCCGGCCAGCGGCCAGCAAACACCGCACGCGGCACGCACGGAGGGGGGCGGGAGCGCAAAAATGGGGCGCGGGCTCGCGTTTTTGGGCCTCCACAGCGGATCGGCCCGAGTGCCGCAGTCCGGCGCGCGCGGAGTGGGGAGCGGGTCTGACCCGTTGTACATGCTCTAAGAGTAGTAGAGAGGGAGTGCGCGTGAGCACGCATACTGCAGTGCCACCTGGCCATGAATATGATTATGATTGGAGCGCGTGGTTAGGGCGTGTGTTATGTTATGTGTCTCTTGGCTCCTTCGAATGGCCATCTCTACTGTTTTTCACGTATCCCGATACTTTACCACTCGCTCTCTCCGTGTTGCGCGTTCCACTTGCCATTCGCGCTCAGCCACGTTTCTTTTTGGGCTTTGCATGTCATGGCAATTTCTGGACCGTCCTTGGGTTGGGTTGGGACCAGACGATAGAGTTTAGATTAGACGATAGTTTCGGAGATGACTAGGAACGTTGTCATGTTTTTATCTGATTAAGATTAAGGCAAAATGTCATTTTATTTTAGTAATGTCATTTTATTTTCTTACTGTCAAAATTAAATAACCATACAGATGATTGGATGTTCTAGAACAATCAAGACACCTTAAGCAGTTAAGCTTAATTCAGGTATGTGAAAATAAACCGATAATTTTATTAGGTAATTCATGCAAGAATGAGGTACGATTATAGGTAATTGAGTCTAATTAGGCAAATGATTTCTGCCTTTTTTTTTATTTAAAAAATGGTTGCTGTTTTCCGAGAATCAAATGGATAGTATAAAGGAAGATGAGTACATTCATACCTCACACAGCTACCGCATAGCTTACCCGGATTGGGCCCATACAATTACTGGGCCTCCTATGATGGACCGATTCCTTCTTTCTTATCCTGATTTGATAGAATGTCAAACCAAACATTATTAATTGTCCTAATATTTTGAGCGAGTGAGGGATTGAGAACGATCAACCAAGTATGCAACTACTAAAAATAAAGGGTTGAAAAAGCTGGCTCTCAAGGGTTACAAAAGTCATCTCTCCTCTTTCTCCATTTCTACCTCTCATAGTCGTCACAACCGTGCACCTTCACCGTTGATACTAGTCCTTCCATGGATCCCCCAACCTACAACACCGGCCATCGCCTTATCGGTCTCAACCTAGCCTCCCATCTCCTTGTTATTGGATATGAACCTTTCTCCAATCCATTTCCCCTCAGATCCGATGTAATCCGGCGTCTCCTTGCTGCCTACAACTATGCGCGACCACCACACAGCGTCGGACCTACGTCGGGTAACATGCACGTAGCGGTTCGACATCGCCCCGCCGTGATAGCTCAAGCGCCGGCCTAGACGGTTCTTCGCATGCCTCATGCAGAATCCAGACGGGCCACATCGCGTCCTAGAGGGACGATGGGGGTCCTCTCTAACCCTTTTCCGACTTGCTCGACATTAGTAGTGGCAGACCCAAAGAGGGCTCTCCCAAATCCACCTAGCTCAACACCGGGAACACATCCTGTGGTGCCGGATAGGGAGGACAAAGACGAAATTTTAGAGATCCCTGCGGAGGAGGCTCAGGTTCCACAAGCGGAGGTGTAACAAGCTCCTTCGGAGCAATGAGGAGACCCGGCGGGGTGGGACGATCCCAAGAGGTCCTATACCCATAGACCTGGGACAGTCGGTGCTGGGAAGTGTCGAGAAGGCTGCAATCAGAGCACTTTACTTCTGCTTGCTTTATTATTACTATTTCTTTAGCTTTGGTTGTACTTTTCTTTTCGGCTGTTGGACTTTTTATTTCCTGTTTTGTCCTTTTGAAATGCTGGTAAATGGGTGTCTTCAGTTAGTGTCTACGATCCAAAGTAGACTATTTCTACGGGTCCATGAGAGATGGGTTAGCTACGGTCAACCCGAACAATAATCTAGATCCCAGGGATTTTACACCCTACTTTGTATGGTTTATGTTTCGCAGTAATGCACTTCTCTAGTTACTTGTTTTAAAAAAAACAAGTATGCAACTATATTTTCGTATTTATGAGAGAGATACAATCTAATCCACAATCCACACATGATTATAAACAAGTGTATCCACTTGGATGCAAATATGTAAGTTTAAAGAAAGGTTAGACGTGAAAAGCTCTTTACTATCAAGCTAACCCAAATGAGACACATTTATCGTACTTCAACCAAAATACAAATGTCTGACTCTCTCTCTTAACCAAAAAGTCTTTAGAGTTTATTTAAGTTTTTTCACATAGAAATGATAGCGATAATTTCCTCTTCCTTCTTGATGGTCATTGAGATTTTCAAAGCGATTACTTCAGTGGTCGGCCCCTATCCTCATCCATGTCTTTTTCTCATTCCCTTTCCAACACAGGTGGACAATCTCTCGACGTTGTTGAAACCGTCTCAATCCAAGAGGAGTCGAATATCCTCACGATACCAAGAGGGACGGAGGATGCGACTGCAATGGAAGGTATCTTCTTCCACGCCTTGTCATGACGGTTTCTCCCATAAAATCATCACAACCAACATTTGACGGGCATGGTGATGTTTGGTGCTTGAAAAATCTATGGCCTAATGGTCAAGCAATTCAGTGACTAGGTCACCAGCTTTTTATTTGCATCGTCGGGGAGCGGAAAGAGATCCTAAATATGAAGCCGTGGAATTTCCAACCTATGTCGCTGCTCCTTTTCGACCTCCAGCCACACGTGCAACCATGACGCTGGGGAGTTTCACCACATGAAGATTTAGATCCGGGAGTTGCACCTTCTCATCGGTTGTCGACACCAATTGTTGTGAAGACCGCCTCGGTAAAAAGATTTGAAGTAATTAAATTTGTTCGTTGGATCATCGTGGTCGAAAATCGGGATAAAAACTTGAAGCGAGTGCAAAAGAAAAAGAAAAAAAAAGGTTTTGGAAGTAAACTGGACCGGGCCAGGTTGGGCTCAACCAACTAAGCCAGGCCCAAGCAGAGCCCGCGCACTCAAGCAGCAAGCGCAAGCCCATTTCGATCGAACCCTAACCCTCGCTCGGTTCGTCTTCTTCTTCGCTGAGCGCGTACGCTTCCCGAAGAAAGCCGCCTCTCTCTCCCTCTCGAAACCTCGCTAGATCTCGCCTCTCTCTCCTTCCCTCTCACGCTCACGCCGACCAACCCTTCACCGTCGCCGTCGACTTCATCCCCGAGCACGAGTCGAACCCATCTCGCCTTAAATCGAGGCAGAGCCGGCGCCGCCCTCTTCCTCTCTCGACCCTTCCTCCTCCCTCTCTCTCTCGCACTTCTCCTTCTCAGATCCGCATCGAAAAACACCTCGCCGTGTCTTTCCCTCCGAGTACAGTTCGAACCTCGCCGGTAACGAACGCGAGACGCCATCGCCGGAGCTCCTCTCGACGGTTTCAATCTCGCGCCGGAAAGCTCGGCCCAGATCCGCCGTCCAGAGCTCGAGCTGGGGCTTTGAGGGTGTAAAGCCTCACTGGACGTAGGTCGCCGGAGGGACTCACCGGTATTGCGATGGGAATCCCTCCCCGAGCACTTTCGCTCCTCCTCCGAGCATCCACGCCGTCGCTGCCGCCGTTGCCGGTGGTCTGAACGAACCCTCACCGCCCCTCTCCATCTCCAACTCGGGCCAGGTGAAGGTTGGGCCAGTTCTGGCGAGCCTCGGGCCTTGGGCCCAGGTTGGATCTCGGGTCGGACCAGACCTCAGGCCAGGCCCAAGCTCCTAGACCGGGTCTGGATTCGGGTCCGGACCTGGGTCGGAGCCGGGTTTGGGTCAGGTCTGGGGCCAGGGTTCGGGTCGGACTCGGGTCGGATCCGGGTCAGGGCTTTTTAAATAATAATTTAATTAATTTAAAAGGACTTAAATCAGATAAATTAAAGGACTTAACCGGTGAATTAAGGTACTTACCTGTTAATTTAGAGGACCGTTACGGACTGGACCGGGATTGATTACCATCCCTTTTTGTTAAACCCAGGCTTGGACCTCGATCGTGGAGAAGACCGGAGGTAGGCCCGGACGTCAGCAGGTAGGAGACGTAGTTGTTGGTTCACCTTGAGGTAGGGAAAAGTAGCAAATACCGGTTTAATTAAGGAAAGTTACTAGTATGCATGCTAGGTATTACTAAAACTGGAACGATCATTTATGTTATAAAATGATCGGACGTGTCTTAGTAACATGTAGGATGTGATTCGCTAGTGTTAGCCGCTTTCAGTATTCTGGGAAATTGTCGTGCTGGTAGATGGGCCATGTCGAGCCTTAGGATTGCGTGCTGTGTGTTATAACCGATGTGTGAGAGTCTAAATAAGATTATACTCGGTGTTGCATGATTGTGACTATGTGTGGGCAAGTGTGCCGTGTTTGTTGTAATGTGAATCCTTGATTGTGATATGACCGGGTTATTGATAGACCGGTTTGTGTGTTATGGTGAGTTTGGTCTGGTTGGTATATCAGGGTTGAACTATGTCTTCGTGATGCGTGTTATACTCTTGATGTGTGTTACCGGAGTGGTACTTTCACCGAAGGATAGTTCCTGTTACGCCCCAAATCCGGTTATCGCCCGGACCTGAGGCATGACGAGTAATAGAAGACAATAAAATAATAATTCAACATTTACTTCCTGAAAATCTCCAATAATAAAAACAAATCCGCAAAACTGAGTTCAAAACACAATAACCCTCCAGGGGTGTAATAATAAACCTCCACAAGTTTTGGTTCAACACTTTAAAAGTAAAAGTACGAAGTCTCTATCACGCACCCGCACCGAGAAGCTCCCGAGCTTCTACTCCTCAATCAAGCCTGTAAACACAACGGTAAATTCATAGGGGTGAGCTTACGCTCAGTAGGGAAAATGCATAACAAAGTGGACCTTAAACTCAATAAACTCAACAGTAAAGTTAACATAAAGCTCTTAACAATCACAGGCAATAGATAAACCAATCAATGCCGTGGCACATGGAGTCACCACCCTCCGATCCACATCTTATGTGTCCTTTCGGATTTTCCCTCCAATCCAGAGGAGGCGCATATCATTGAGACTATCGGAAACACCCTTCAGGGCACATATCGTCGGAAGTCTCAGAAACGTCTCCAAAGGATTTTAGATCCTCGGGAACCCAGGGCAATACTCCCATAGGAAGCGCACACTTGGCAATTCTATGATAAATAGTTAATAATTGAATAACGCACTCAACTAGAACCACAGAACAATCCAATTCAGACAACCACCAACTCGATATCAACCATAGCTCGCACATCACCAATTCACACAACACGCAGTACAAGAATCACATAAACATAGCACATCAATCACACAATCCCAACTTACCGTTCACTTACCAGTTTCGAACCACCGGGGCATCGATCACCTGATTGCACCGCTCGGTACAACCAGTCATACTCGATGCTCCAAACAACCAGTCAAGTAAATCAAGTAATCAATTGAATACAATCAACGAGCAAGCACGAGTATAATCAACTAATTATAAAAACCTTCAAAAGAGCATTCACACATGCAATTCCACTAGTTTCATTAGACTTTTTAGCCTATCCACTAAGCAATCAACAACCAAGCATGTGATCCTAACACGCAACTAATCCGAGGGCTTTGCCAAGGCTCCTCTACTAGACAATCAATTCCCAAGTATTGAAAGCGAGTTACACTAGTGATTGGCATCCTAATCGGTCACCACTAGACAATTCCGATTATTAGTAATTGAAAGACGATTACGCTAGTTATTCGCATCCTATAGGCATTTCTAGGACCTTTCCAATTTTATTAACCTAGCATGCATACTAAGCATCGTAAACGAGAGGTTAAGGCTTTCCCTACCTCGAGGTCTTCCTCTCAACACTCTGATGACAAGCTCGGTGGTCACCTCTCCGTTCTTCACTCGGGTCCCGGCGTGATAAAAGCTCCTCTAACTCGTCCACGTTCTTCCTCCTTTCCTAGCTTGGTTCCAAGGTTTTGAGCCACCAAAAGAACACAAATTAGATTCCTCAACCAAGTGTTCTTCTTCTCAAAACACACCACAATGTTCAGAAATGGATCAAGGTTTGAAGAGGAAAAGTGGGAATCAAATTGAGCTAAAAGGAAGGGTTTTGGGCCTCTGGGGATCTGATCCAGAATGCCAAACGGACCCTGTCACAGGCCGGCCCGGAATCCAGAACGGAACACGACACTGACCGGCCCGGTGAGCGACACAGACCGTATCAGGTCCCATGCCGGACTCCCGCCCGTTCCGTGCCGGGTGCCGTGCCGGTACCAGGCACGTTCCGTGCGGCCTACCGTGCCGGTACCTGGCCCGGTCCGGGTCAGATTCCGTATCAGACCTGACCAGCTCCTTCCCCTTTCTTCCCCAACTCGAATTTCACGAAAAACTCAACACAAACTCCATTTCTAAACTCTCCTAGCTCCAAAATAATTCACCAAAGATACCCAGCAGCTACACCCTCAATGGGTTCATCAAACTTCAACCAAAACTCAAACCAACAACCTACTTCACTACTTCTTCTCCAAACAATCAATCAAAGAGCAAGTTCTTCAACTTTTAAGCCAAAACCCACAAAACCCATAGATTGGAAGTGGAAGAAATGGAGAGTTGAGAGCATCCTTACCTCTAGATAGTTGAGATGGAGAAGATGGAGTGAAAATGAAGGCAAAGGGACTAAGAACAAGCTTCAAAATCCAAGCTTTCCTCTCTATCTTCTTCCTCAAGCAAGTGAGCTCCTCCTCTCCTCTCCCTTGTGATTTTCGGCTGAAACAACAACAAATGGGCTGAATTGTTGCTCTCTTTCCTTTAAATGACCTAAAATGTCAATTTACTCAAAAGCCCTTAAAGTCTTATCCCTTTAAAGGTAACTTAGGAGGGTATGAGGGTCATTTGGAGCCTCAAATCTCATCCTCCAAGCCAAGCATGACAAGTGTCATGTGAGGTCACTCCTATTTAATAATTTTCCAGCCTTCCAAGATTTATCGACAAATAACCGATACTAAGCCCGAGTTTGACCGACGGTTGACTTTAACAATATTACAGTCAAACTGAAGGAAACGACCCAACTAAGCTAACCGTGCTAATGGTTAAGCTTTTTGGGTCCCGGAAAGGTCCCGACTGACTTTCCGAGTCATCGGTTGACTTTTCCGGCCAAAAGTCAAACTTAGCTAGGATTCACCGGTTTTACCGGGATCGACCGGGGGCGGGTCTTACAGTTCCGGTGTAGTGTATCGAGGCCAAGGATGGCGTGATTGATACCCCGAGTCTCTGTGACGGGAGGACTTACGACCGAGGTATGTGCCGGTCCGTTGTACGTGAGGCTCTGAGTCTACGTGACAAGAAGACATCCTACTGAGGGAACTCTGGTCTGGGATGTTACCCCGAGTCTCTGTGACGGGAGGACTTACGACCGAGGTATGTGCCGGTCCGTTGTACGTGAGGCTCTGAGTCTACGTGACAGGAAGACATCCTACTGAGGGAACTCTGGTCTGGGATGTTACCCCGAGTCTACGTGACGGGAAGATGTCGGGACCGAGGCTTTGTGATCCGGTACGATATAAATGGAACGGGCTGTGATAGCCGGAGACGTTGGAAATGGTTGTACTAAGTTTCGTATTGGACCTATGGGTCGTGTTTGGGCCTGCGGGTCATGTAGGGCCTACGGGTCGTATGGGGCCTACGGGTCGTGATTGGGCCTACGGGTCGTGTTCCACCCCGATGATCTATGGTCCTTTGGGAACATTTACGGGCCCTCCGATGAGATGCGTTCTTAGGGAACGTTTCCGGTCGCCCCGACGCATGTGTCTCCTTTGGACCGAGAGGCTATCCGAGATGATACGATGACTTTATGGTATGATATGATGGTAATTCGGGGACTGCAGTACGGGACATGTGTTGGTTGCTTTTGTGTGTGATACGTTTGCTGTTTGGTTAATGTTTTGCTTTGTGAAAGTGGTTGTTGAGCGTGTTGTGAGTTTGGCTATGAACCCCGGTTTGACAGTTAGTTATGCTGTACTAGTATGCCCTAATTGGACGGTTACTCGTGGTGGTGAGCCGATGTTCATTACCTTAACTACTTTCTCTACTGGGCGAAAGCTCACCCCTTACATTGTTGTGTTTCAGGTGTTGAGCGGGATTTGTGCTAGCAAGACACAACTGAGTTTGGGAGCTGGCGAGGTCTTTTCTAGAGATGTATTGTGTATTTTGGACTAAAGACTGCTTTCACTCGGTTTCCGAATTATAGATTATTATTTTCAGAGTTTCGTTTAATGCTTATTTTAATTGTTCCAGTTAAATTATTTATTGTTCATGTTCACGTCTCGAGTCCGGTCAAAACCGGATTTGGGGCGTGACAATTGTACTGTGAAAACATTGACAAAAAGTGGAGGAGTGTGTACGAGTGGAGATTGAGTCCCTGTGGTATAATTTAGGCATTTACCTCAAAAGAAGAGTTTGAATCAATATTCGTCGGCCTATGTGACGCTCCTCTACCTTCTTTTTTTGGGGTTGGAGAAAGTAGTAACAATAACGATCCAACACGAGCACCTACCAGAATTCTATCAGTTGCGTAGCCGGCTCATTCATGTAAATAATTAGAGCACTATGAAGATTCCAAGGGTTGAACCGGAAGATATTTGTTCCTCATATGGTCTCTAGGTTAGAGCGTTGTTAGCAATCACGTACCGTCAGACGGGTCCGTACCCAATCAGCCATCCCTAGAAGGGTTGATAGACCAATAGCGGATGCCCGAAACCAAGTCATACATGGAAGGACTTTGTTCAAATCGTTTGATGGGATTGTTGGGCTTGGCCAAGAGAAAGTTGCTTCTTAGTCTGGTAACTAGTGACACTTCCATCTTTATTATGGTACAACACCACCAAGTAAGCGATTTCCATTCTTGTGGGACAAATATTTTATAACTATCTGCCACCGACACTTTCGATAGACAGCCCGGGTAATGACAATTCTACCTTTATTACAAGGGTAATTATCCAGGAGTCATAACCAGGTGTGGAGGACCTACCCATTTCATTCTTGAGCTCTCATGTGGAGCTCCAGGCATCCTCTACCTTATTGTCACCACCACTTTAAATGAGTATTTTCTTAGAGTGCCGCCTACCATTCTATGCGTTTTTTTCTTTGTAACTCCAAAGTAGAGGTACACAAAGGATGGGAGGCCTGATCAGAGAACATGGCCCCTTAGATTTTACGTTAAAAGAGCTCAAGAAGTGGGAACTAGCGGAACCAGGGCACCTCAACCGGTCCCCCGTCCCTAAAAGACTCGATCTCCATTCTAGATGAGACGAAGAAGCGTTAATCGACCAGTGCATACTCCTAAATAACTCAAACACAAAGATGGACTAATCAACCACTTTTAAATTCTAATTTTCAAATCATTGGTCAAACGATGATCCAATATTTAGGCTATACGGAATACAATCGAACAAATTTAAAAAGACTGATGTGATTGGCTTCTCATATTCACCCACCAATGGTAACAAATGTTGAAGTGGAATAACATGGTCAAAATGAAAAGATTGACCGAATTGATAGGCGTAGAGAGGTAAGAGTTGAAGGAATCGAGTGACAGAGAGGTATGGTTGGTTGAACAAATGGTACACTAATAGAGAATGGCATTGAATTTGATAGCCAGTGAGTGACTGACATAAATGCACAGATATGATGAGGAAGAAGAAGAGCTACAAGTTGCCAAGGCAAGCAAGTCCATGATACAACACTCCTCTTTCTTGGTGATACAACACCAAAAGAGGACATTGAGTCAGTTTCACTTTCTCTTTCACCATTTCATCTCTCTCACTTGCACCAATTTGACACTTCAAATGCAACACCATCTCCACTCCCACTCTGTTTTCTTCTTCTTTATTGGCAACCTCCACTCCATCTCTTCCTTTCCTCAAACCACATACTCTCACAACAATACAGCATCAATACTGTCAACTTTTATTACAACAATAGATAGTGTTATTTGAAAACAATCTGAATTAATTTCAATCTCTAAATAGACCAAATATAGGTAGTAATTAGCATAGACCCATATCAAATTGAAGGGAATAGACAAACCAAAGCATTACAGGAGGGATGTAAAAGTCATGAGAAAGCATACAGACACATTTTTTCTTTTCTTTTGTTTGTGTTGAAAACTGATGTTGCCACTTCGGGTGAGGCCTAAACAAGGTTCCCTCAACCCATATGTTGGCCTTTGATGTTAAAACCATAACTGTTGAGCGACCTTTATGCCCCCTTACAAGTGACCTAGGGAATTGAAGAAAATGATGGTGAAATTTAGATTCCATATGATATCAATGTCACCTTGTCCGTTTTTCATTTTTGTTCTAGCTTAATAAAAGAAAATACAGGAATAAATAATCTCACTCAAAATAGGAGGCTATTACTTGTAGTGTATTATTGAATACAAATATGTTTACATAAACATGATTAAATACATACTTAAATAGATGTCCAAGCATAAAGAAGGCATGATCTGAAACAACAAGAAAAGTTCGAGGCGCAAAAGAAGCACGACCTAAAACGTCAAGATAATTTAGCCAACTAAATCGCTTTGGTTATAGAAATCATCAAGCGGAAGGGCCCCAACTTTTGTGATCCTTGGCGTTGTAACAACTCAGATTAGCTAGTTCTCATTTATTTTATTTTTGGATAAACGCGAAATTTTTTATTTGAAAAGAGGTGAGATCTAAAGAGGATCAACCGAAAGACAACCATTACCTCTCATTTATTATTTTGACACATGACGATGTGAATTTGACTATTTTTTGTTCGAATAATTATCGTTGCTTTCGTTGAACAATTTAAGTTTAATTAGCACTTACAATTACTGGTTTGGATGAATTCGATTGTTCCTTGTTGTGATGTTTTAGATTTGTTGATTTATTTAAATGTAATGCATGTTTGAATGCATAATTATTAAAAAATATTTTAAATCTATTATTGAACTGCCGACTGAACTGTTTGATTCAGTTGGTAATGAACATCATTACTAGCCAAATATTCAGTCAGTAATGTTAGTTTATTAACGACAGAATACGTGAGTTGGTAATGAATGCTCATTGCCGACTAAATATTTGGGTTGATAATGTTAGTTCACTACCTAATGAATGTTTGGGCTGGTGATGTTAGTTCACTACCAACTGAATGTTTGGGCTGAACTAACATTACCAACTGGATGTTTGGGACACTAATGAATGTTCATTATAGACTCACACATTCAGTCGGTAACGAATTAACATTACCGGATGGATGTTTGGTTCACTTGTGATCGAATATTTTAATCGGTAATGCGCTTTCATCGCATACCAAACCCTATTGAGTCGATAATGAAAAAAATCGACCGAACTTGTCCAACCGAGTTGTCAGTCAGCTAAGATCATGCTCGGCCGAATGTCTTCCATTACCGACCAAACAGGTTGGTCGACGATGAAATGTTTTGTGGTAGTGGATAGTCAGAAAAAAGTATCGATTGACTTTTTTGTCACCACCACCTAGTCGTCGTCCCTGGTACGTCCTCCCTAAAACACAATGGTAGCACCGAAGGGATCCCCGAGCCTCGCCCAACCTGAATAAATAGATTCTCCAGAGATACCGATCCTTCGTCACCCGTCATAGTCGTATCCCCTCCATTGTTGCCGTTTTCCTCCACCGATCCCCACCACTGTCGGATCAATGTTTCCCAAAATCCGCTCATTTGAGAGTCCAGATGCGGTAGGGAGGGTAGACGTGCCTAAGGGGTAGAGCTCGGAGGAGGATAGGGGTAGTGCCTCGGCTGAGGGCCTTTTGTCGTTGCCCGTCTCATAATGCCCCGAGCCCGATCTAGGAGGGATCCTTTCTAGAGGCCGCCTTCTCTGGCCCGCATCGTCGACGTTGGAGTCGTCCCTACTGTCACCTAGGCAAAGAACACCCAACTTTGGTATGCCGATATTGCAAAACCGATCTAAATCAATAACAATGGTTGAGGGGAAGGGGGAACGACAAGGGTGATCGGGAATAAGACGAAAAGGTCGAGTTTCCACCAACCTTCGCCACCTTCTTGTCACTGGAAGATTCCTTTGTTGCAAACCCTAATTGGACTGGGTTCGCTACGCCACACATGCTTCTAAAAGACGAAAACCAAATCTTTTACGTAATTCTTGCTTGGAGAGACGTATTTCTTTTATGAATATTGGTATGGTATGTTTTTACTAGTTTTCCAAATGTTGATTGGTTTGTAGTTTTTGGTAAAGTTTTGTATCTTCCATATCAATCCAATGTTCTCCAATTAGCATCGTTACATGTTAACATTTTTGACCATACAGAAGATGGGATTTAGGGTACAGTAGGGTGGGGATAGAAAGACAAACAAGAAAATAAGCTCTAGCTATAGCTAGCTAACTGATAGCATAGCATAGCACACACATTAAATGGAACAGTAGAATTGGGCCAAACTGTAGGAGGGAATTTAGTACCAACCTCAAATGGTTGATTGACTGATTGATTGGTGCATACATACATAACACACATACATTGATATTGATGATGATGATGAGATGGATGGATGGAACTTGGAAGCATGCAACAGAACAATATTGAAAGATTGATGATCATGGTGGTCACTTGTTTTTGGAGTCGTGTCCAATCAGCCTACACCTTCTGTTTCCACTTGTTCATGAAAAATACTATATGCTGCTGCTACTGCGCTTCTCATCATAACACTATTCACTCATTTTCCTCCTATTGCTGCTGCTTATGTAATTAAATTAACTGTTCACATACACTGTTCCTTTGTTGACTCATCCCATAATGTTCCTATGCCATCATATGTGTACAACAAGAAACCATATCACTTCACTGTTTACATCTTCTACTAAAAAACATTTCTGTCCCTCTCTTCTCCATTGCAGTTTCAGAATCTCCACATTTGTGTTAGTACGATACCTTGCTATGTCTCTTCTACTGTTCCTGATTCTTAATTAATGATAGACTTGAATCATTTATCCATGTACTAGCTGTATATTGATTTTTTTATATATATACACACATGCACCTCAATCAATGTGAAACATTTTTCTATCCGTTCGGTCATAATTTTACCCTTTTTTTTAACTTCTTTATCACTCCCTATTCTGTAACTTTATTCTCCCTCGGGATCATAATTCTGGGAGTTTGTCTCTAGAACAACACTAATAATATTTGTTACTTGCACTAAGCTAGTAATGTGGATATAAAATAATTACCATGCCACCTTAATAGGGACATCTTGTTTTTTTGCTCTAATACGAATGATTCCCTTTTTCATTTTTGCTATGGGCAGTATATTCTAAAAGCATTTTGAATATTTTTTTCTTTCTGTTTTTTGGTTAAGGATGCGGTGGACCCCGGTTGGTGTAATTGGAGGATCGGTCAACTTTCTGGGAACAAGAAAACCGAAATTTCATGTTTGTTTGGGCACATAGATATGCTTGGACTTGGAGCCGAAACTAGAGCTGGAGCTGGAGCTGGTTCTAGTGCTGCAGCTGATAACAGCGGAGTGAAGAGGGGTTCAGTTGGTGAACCCCGGAATGATCAGGCGAGGGTTGATAAGCAGCCTCACCAGATTGAAGGTTAGGTCTTCAGGCTTCAAGGACTAGCTTCAGGAGGGGTCTTTGGTTCAAGCCTTGCCTCCTCCTACTGATATAGTCCATACTAGGGCTTTTGAGCAGGACTTCCAATTTCACTTTCTTACGTCCCCACCCCCACGTATCTTTCTTTCTTTCTTATGTGGCGTATCAATACCGTCTGGGACGGTTTTAGTTTAAAAAAAACTGCAAACTAACTGTTCGATGTCTTTTTTTGTTTTGATGAACATGAATTTTTCAATCGTATATCTATGTAATTGATTTTCAGAATTAATAATACTGCACCTTTCAGACAAAAAAAGATGCGGTCCTAAAAAATGGTGGTCTGTTCGAGTTAAGGAAACACCCTTACCCAACACAATACTTGTTGTTTCTATTTGGTAGATGCAGTCAATACTATTTTACATGTATTTTAATCGATGTCATTTTCAGTTTTGTTTAGCATATATTATCATTTCTTGTGTTTTGAATAGATGAAAATTTTCAAAGTAGTTTCATTCTGCATGTGTTAACACATTGTTTAAAACATATGTATAGATGACATAATTTGCTTTTGGTTGTTTGTTGATTAAATTAGGAGAGGACGGTACTATATGTAGACTATATAAGATCGAGCAAGAACTGAGGATGTCCTGGTGATGGACCATGTATGATTATGACGGGTGAAGAAGCAAAGGTAGCATGCAGAGTCCATCACTATCACAGTATCGATCACTCTCTCACTGATCACTCACTGTTTATACACATCAACTTCAACTCTCTCTCTCTCGCGTATTCATCATATCATTTATCAACACCCCTTAATAACACAAAAGTGGAAGAAAGAGAGTGAGAGAGAGTCACGCCTTTGGTTCCACAGCTTTCATTGCTCCATGTCTGCGTGCAACTGTTGTTACTTACACACTGCATGTCCATTGCTCTCACCACTTTGGAAATATGAGTGTGACGCTGATACATATATATATGCATGAGTAAATGCGGGCAGAGCACAAGAGTTAAGGTATATATATGTATATATAGAGAGAGAATCAATAAATATATAACACAAGACAAGACAACACAAGTAAAAGATTATGCATGATCCTATCGTATCTATAGTGATCGATCGGCTTGTAAAATATATTGGATCTCGATGTGTACGTACGTATGGGATGGGGAAAGTGTTGTCGTTTTGGTACGCTATTCCATGCCTCCTCCTTTGCCGCTCCCTTGTCTCCTTGGTTACAAAGCTTTGCTTTTCTTTTCTTGTCCACGTGCACCCTAATCCAAACGAACCACAGAAACCCTTTAATGTATATCATTAGTATTAACCGGTACATGTCCATAAGATCCTTGAGAGTTGAGACCCACCACATCCTCAACTCAACAACGGCCTCTCCTTCTCTCTCTCTCTCTCAGTCATTTCATCGACCAATATGCAGGCATCGCCTTCTCTCTCGAGTACGAGTGGTGCTTGCTTGGCCATAGATGACCAAGAAGACTCCATTTTCCTTTCCCTGGGCCCTCCCGGTTCAAGAACCCGCAATGCCCCCTCCAAGCACGTTCACCAAACGGCTTGTGATAACCACCACCAGGACGACGCCGTCACGGTGGCTCTCCACATAGGCCTCCACCCCACCTCCGCCACCAACATCCTCCCGGAAGGGCAGTACTGGATCCCCTCCCCCGCCCAAATCCTCGTCGGCCCCACCCAGTTCTCCTGCACCGTCTGCAGCAAAACTTTCAACCGATACAACAACATGCAGGTCAGTGATATCAGCTTGAACTTTTAGTTGAGTTGATACCTACGTGTTCATGTCATGTAATGCAGATGCACATGTGGGGACACGGATCGCAGTACCGGAAGGGGCCGGAGTCGCTGAGGGGGACGAAGCCGGCGTCGTCAATGCTGAGGCTGCCGTGCTACTGCTGCGCGGAGGGGTGCAAGAACAACATAGAGCACCCGCGGTCGAGGCCGCTCAAGGACTTCAGGACGCTGCAGACGCATTACAAGAGGAAGCACGGCTCGAAGCCGTTCGGGTGCCGGAAGTGCGGCAAGGCGTTTGCGGTGAGAGGGGACTGGAGGACTCACGAGAAGAACTGCGGGAAGCTCTGGTTCTGCATCTGCGGATCTGACTTCAAGCACAAGAGGTCGCTCAAGGACCATGTCCGTGCCTTCGGGGACGGCCACGCCCCGCACACCATGGGCCTCCCCGACCTCGACGATGACTTGGATGATGAAGATAATTACGATGAAGACCAACACCATGGATTTGCTACTTACGGACAAGGTAATTGCGATTATGGGTCTGCTTACTTCTGTACTTAAATAGGTGTTTTATCAGTATGACTTGTTGTAGAAGTATGTGTTAATTAGTTGATGTGTACAAGAACAATGTTGATTAGTTAGAAGTGTTTAATGAGTTGGGTGTGTTATGGAGGTGATGATGAGAAGAAGATGATGACAAAAGGGAGAGACAAATCCAAGGTTATTCTGCTCAATATCAGTAGCTACATATGTGTGTGCATTTAATGTTGCAAGTGGCAGTTCCATCTCTCAACTTTACTATATAATTAATAAGTGGTTTAAGTTTTTTCACACTGGTAAGTCAGTTGTTTAATTTTGTTGAAGGTGCCTACTACAGCTGTTAGATTTAAAATTATTAATGATATATCAATATTTGTACTATCAACCTTTTCATTTCAAACCTCATGGTTTCTTGGTTAATCACAATGTTTGTGGTATAACTAGTAGTCTTTTATGTAATCAAGAAGTTCTATAATTGTACTAGCTTTTTGAGATAATTACAGAAGTTTGTCAGAGCATGAACAACATAAAGGTAATTTTTGGTAAAATTAGTATATTTGTAGACAAAAGGTAATCGGATATGTCGTCTTAGAAAAAATTAAGAGCATTCGTAGTCCTTCAATCTAGTTGAGGCTAATAGGTTAAGGTTGAAAGGAGAAGATTAGTTTATCTCTCCTCTTTCAGCTTGATTAATATAATTTGATTTGTCGTCCTTTAGCCTCGCTGAGACCAAAAGGTAAGTCTAATACAAAAAAAAAAATATTTATAAATTCTAAAAATAGAAAGGAAAATCTACTGATATTATAAATTCGAAAACGACATTACACTGGCGACATGGGTGGTGGGTTCATGACTCAATCAAACACCCCTTTAACTGGTATTATTTTCAATTGCACGCTCCTATAGTTGCTCACGCTGCCTCCCGTTAGTGATGAGTGCCAAAATTCTTCTTCGGGATAGTTCGCCATTAAATCAAACAAAGAGAATGCAAGATAAGAATGGATTGTGGAAGATTAGAATCACAACTTCTGATTTTTGTGTACAAGAACAACACAATTTATACTAGTTTCGGGATCAATTATCATTTATTTATGTCTTAAAGTCGATTTTTTCAATTTTTTATTTTTATTTTTTTGGGGTTATCCATTGGTCCACAGAAAAGATTTCTTGGCGCTAACAATTTCATGCAGCGTTTTTTATCCCGGCACAACGAAAATATTGCACCGAAACGCCACCTGCGCGTTGATTTAACAGCGTTTACAAAACACTATCTGAAAACCGATTTCATCGGCGTTTACAAAATACCAGTAATCCGATGCTAATTGCAGAGGCTACAAATCACCAATAGAATTTAGAGTATGTGCATAATTAATCGTATATTTATACAATTATTATTTTTGTAATAATTTCCTACAAAATATCACGAGTAAAATATATTTCTATTTTTAAAGAATTCATTTTCTGTCTCATCTAATCATCTTATAGTTTAAATGTATATAAATTTTAAGAAAAAAAATAGGTTTTTGGGTTTTGTCGTCTCTCTATTTTTGTCGCTCACCATTCGAGTCTTCTTTGCCGACCACCACCAACTCCTCTACTCACCTACCTTCATGGCTCCAACACCACCACCTCTTTTGGACGTCTCGGTTCTGCCAGTTGCCGATAAGGCACACCCTTGCGCGACACCTCAAATTGTTCCTCAATTGATTTTGGCGGCGGGAGACCCTCGATATATGCCACCAGCGTCAAGCTAAGAGCATACCAAGCCTCTCTACTATCAGAAGAAGGCAAAACGACCGCTTTGCTTCCCGTCCCCGTCCCCGGCCCCATCTCGTGATCATCACTCGGAATGGCCGTTTCCATTGCTACTTTAGTGATCGATGCTCTACAATCGTCAACACCGTCCATAGAAATTGCAGTCCCCACGACTGCCACCCGATTGGGATCCGTGGCACATGCCCTGTTTCAAGGAAGAGCCAGAGCAAGGTCTTGGAAAATTTAGGGGGCCGGCAGCCTAGGGTTTAATGGGGGAAGGGCGTTTCTTGAGGAGGACGCAACCAAAGGACGTCGCGTGGGCCGTCCTATTGGTGGAGGCCAAGGAGGCAGTGGCGGCTGCAAAGGTAGTGCCGGAGGAGAAGGTGGCGCTGAAGGAATCCCGTGTAGAGATTGCTTCGACGTCCTCCCGCGTCGGGCCTTCAAAGGCAGATTCACAAGAGGAGACGACAGAGGCTCCGAGAGAAGAGTCTGCACCAGAGACGCCATGGCAGAACCGACAGGAAGAGCAGCAGCAACGTCAACGAGATCGTCGACATCAAAGACAGGGCTAGAAAATTCCATAGTCACAAGGGGATGATGGCTAGATCTAAGGTTTTCTCTCAAGTTGCGAGAAAAGTTTTTGTACAGTTGTGTTTATATGCATACAACATATGGTTGAAGGAAATATTGATTTTGATTTTGTATAGATATTTCCAACATAAAAATATGGTTGAAGGAAATATTGATTTTGATTTTGTAGAGATATTTCCAACATAACCTTAGTCTTTGTCAGGAAAGGCTAATCTTGGTACAGGTTCTAATATTGAAAATAAACTAGCCTAGTTTAATCCAAATGTTAATCTTTAAAACTAACATCGTATTTCCCTCGCTTCCAAACAAATGTGTTATTAAGATTCAATTATTCGATTTTTAAAATCACTAATTAGATCAAACCTGATGTTTTGAACTTAGGTATAGTTGATGGAATAGTGTTCGACGTCGTTGTTCGTGCTCTCGGTGATTGTTCACTATGGTTCTTCCATGGGATCGAGCAATTGTATGGTATGTATGGTGCTTCTGTACTCTTATTAGTTTGCCGATTCTAACTGGAGATGTGAGACTGGTTGTACGAGGGCAAGGTTTTTGGTTTGTCCCATTGCTAGCTACGCAGACCCTCTCAATCCTAGGGTTTCTGCGATTTTGTGGCAGCGGTGGTGGTGTCCTTCCGACCACTATTCATGGGTATACGAGGGAGGCAGAGCCACGACCGACGGGAGAATCTCACTTGTCGCCACAGTTCTCATCTCCATGCGCAAAATCCTCCCCGACGGTGGATCAAGGTCCTAAGGTTTTCGTCTCCCCAGTGATGAGCTGTGATCCTCCCACGAAATCTCGAGCGTGGGGAGGAAGAGGGATACAAGGACTTCTCCTACATAAGTCAACATTCCCGCCCATGGGTGGCCGACTGGACGGATGAGGGGTTCCGGTGATCTGCAGGTTGCGGCCAAGGAAAGAACCCACTAGGACTCCAAATGAGGTCCCGAGGGAGTTGGGCCCTCAGCATGGGCCTGGGGGTAGTGGGTATCCGGAAGAAGGCTTTAAGGCTCGGGTGATGGGTACCGGTCCAAGGAAGCTTCACGGGCGTGGGTCGGGGCAGGCCGAAGTACTGGGGATGGATCATGGGCCTGGCCAGGGCCAGGTCAAGGTTCCCGGGTCTAGGTCGGGTCGGATCAAGGCCTCGGGCCGGGTCGGATCAGGTTGATGGACCACTTGGGTTCAACAACCAGCTCGGGTCCACTATATTGGACGGGGCATCACATATAGCGGCGGGGGGCTTTAAGCACCATCGCCTCGTCGAATGAGTCTGAGGTGGTCCAGAGGAGGGTCAGCCGGTTGCACTGGCCTTCTGAACGTAAGGTGGCAGCGGTCCCACCAAGCAATCCCGTGTTTTGGAGCCTTACCATTATCAGTCAAGGGAAGACGATGCATGCTGACAGCTCGGGGGAGTACTCTGTCCACCATTACTTTTATCTGGTAAGGGGTCTGCTCTACCCTAGCTTCCGTTAGTCTAGAGTCGCCGTATTACAAGAGGTAGTCCGTGGTCCGTGCATTGAGCTCTTTAATGTATTGTTTGAGTATCCTCCATCGTGGGAACTCGTTTCATTTCTTTTATTTCATTTCCAGTGTTTTATTGTTGTTTTGCTCTGTAAACACTCATTATTTATAATATACAATCGTTCGTTCGCAAAAAAAAAGAATATCAAACCTAATGAATCCGATTCTTAATTTTTCTTTATATATTTTGGTTGAGACAGTGAAGTTTAACGTATAATTTCTCATCCACTTCCAACATCACTTGTGTACTCTAACCAAAACGGTTGATCTATTTATAAATTGTGAACATACTTCCAACCAAGCTCAAGTGCACATAATAACAAAGGGTGAGTATATATTGCACAAGCTGTTGATAATAGCCAGATAGAAAGAGAAGTTATAAGATTGGAAGAGGTAGAAGAGAAGTTAGCACTTAGAAGTGAGCAGGGTGGGTTAGCATGGAGATATGTTAATATGAACAGTATGAGCCACAGATTCTTCTGCTCACAATAGAGAAAGAGATAGAGAGCAGCAGCTTTGTATTGAAGCTCTGTTACAATTACGCTAGACAGATATGGCTGATGGATGACTCTTTTCCCCCTTCCCCTCTCTCTCTCTCTGAATGTGTCTGTGAGTCACTCTCACTCAGACTCAGACTCGGCAGAAGCAGAAGCAGCAGATCAGTAGTCATCACCTAACTGAGACCTTCATACCTATCATCCAATATGGATCAGTCACTACTGAGTCTCTGATATACAGACAGTGATGAGTGATGTGTCTCTACTCTCTATCACCCAACACACCCACTTCTAGTAATTTACACTTTGATCCACCTCCTCCTCTCACTCCTACTCCCTCATAATATTATGTGCATGGGACCACCTCTTCTCTTCTTTAATATTATTATTATAACCCATAAATTAATATATTTTTATTACTGCTTTTGGGGTTTCACCCAATGGGTTGCCTTTTTCCTTTTCAGGCCAACTATAAACAGACACTGAGATACCCTCTCTCTCTCAGTTATTCACTTCCATTTTCACCTCTTGATAATTAACTTTAATACACTCCCTAATGTTCATTTATTTATGAAATACTCACTGTCTGGTTATAATTGTATTCACTATCAGTGATCAGATAGATGTGTTCATTCTTTTCTTTTGCATGTCTTTACTTTACCCTTTGCTCTTCATTACCTTTTACTGTTTCTTCATCACCATTTCTTTCACTTTATCATCTTTTTGTCCTTTTCCTCCTCAAATCTATCTCTCTAGCTTGTCTTAATAATTACACCTTCCTTTTTTGCTAGCTTCCATGCCATGCATTATTTTGGATTATGGGTCTCATCTATTACTACCTTTTTCTTTTTTCTGATTCAACTTTCATCGTTCCGATAAGTGTTTCTTCGGACTCTAATTTGACTAAACACACATGCATCAATAATACAAATATTACTTGTTCTTCTCTATGGATTTATAAAATTATTAATGACATTGTGCTACTAAATTGTTGGCAATATATAGTTGCTTTGGTGGATGAACTTGGTTTTCAACGAGTACATTAAATTTGTTTTATGCCGTTTCCTCCGGTCCATCATTACCTTGAACCCGATCATCTTTATTTATGTTGTGAGGAAGTTCGTATATGTACTAGCGGAATCCAGGAATTTATATTTGGGTGTGCGGCCAATACTAATTAAATGTAAAGAAAAAAATCGACGAAACTAAAATATAAAGGGTTAATTTCATCTCATTATCTTAAAAAAATCTTTCTTTTTCATCTCACTACCCTACAAATCTTATTACGCATCTTACTACCCTGAAATGAAAATAATTCCATTTTCATATCCGCCGTTAATCTTCGTCTTCACGGTGGTTGGACCAAGTGCAACAAAGAGTTTAGATCTAGGAATCTGTGTTCAGATTTTACAGCTAAGATACCTCCCGAGTTCAGAGGTGTGGTCAATCAATGCCTCACTCCAACTCGTTCTAGTTTAGCTGCAATTCTTGAAGCGAGGAGGTGAAGGTACTGATTAGTTATGTGTATTAGGTTTAGTTTAGATACATACTTAGACTTTTAATTTATGTTGTTTTATAATTAATTCAATAAATTAACAATTAATAATTATTTAGTTATTTATTAGTGAATGAGGGTAAAATCATAATTTCCTCTATAAATCCATAATTTTCAAATGAGTGAGCTTCTTTTTTTTTGGATAAGCTCGATTTTTTATTTAGAAAAAATTAGATCCAAGAAAGATCTAACCAAAGGCAACCATTACAAAAGAGCTCTCAGCGGGAGCTGCGGGTACAATACCCGACAAAAACCAAAAAACGTCACTAACTTAGCCATCAGTGACCCACTCTTCGTCTTTCGAGGTCAAAGTCGGATCATCAAAAGCTTTAGCTGAATGAGCTAAACGAGCAGCTTGAGCTTCTAAAATCTGTTTTCCGACGTCAACAGGATACCGATTCAAGGATCGAACTGGTTTGATTTCAGCAGTATAATAATCCCCAAAAAATTGTGGAGGCCGTCTTTGACGATTAGAAGCTCTAGGAGGAGCCTGCTTCGAGTTGCGACCTTAAGCATTGGTTTCAGAGGTTGAAGGAGAGCCTCATTCCACGGACTACTTTGAAACCCGATCTGGTCACCATTTCCTACGTGAAGTGGCGAGAGATCTGTTGTACTTCCCGAAACAACCACGGTGGAAGTTGGAGGAATTTGGGCTTCCAAACTCGAAAACGACCCAAGAGAACCTGAATCCAAACCCCCTAAACTATTTGAGGTTGGGTTCAATGAAAGCCCAGTTCCAGGCACAATAAAAAACGGTCCAGAGTGCTCCAACAAATTGTCCGCCCCATCATCCTCGCGCGAGAAACATGGATGATTTGCAAATGAGTGAGCTAAAATCGTCATTTTACTATCCACTAATTGTTACATGGGATCACATGACTAACAAAATAAGATATATTTTTTTTGATCAACAAGACATATTTAAATTAAAACCTCCTTAGAGGATAATGAGGAGTACAAGCTTAAGATCCAACTGCAGACCAAGCACAAAAAAGAATACCCAACAAAAAAAACAACAGGGGATGAAAATGAAAACCCCTCCACAACAACACAAAGACAAACTGCACTTGACAAACACCACACCAACAAAAGACACAGGCCTAATACACAAATACAACAACACTTAGTCTTGAAGAGCCTTCCCTGATCTGAAATTCTGCAGCAACTGAAGTATGAAATGCACCTAAAGGACGAGGGAATGAAATGAACACCCCCCCCCCCCCCCCAGGAAACTTGCAATGAAAAAGCCGTAACAATGAAGGTTCGAGGAAATGATATGAGCCCAAATGAAGGTTATCCAAAATGAAACGATTGAAGAAGAGCCTCCAAAACCCCAAGCCGAGTCAGCTGGCAACTTGAAACCCTAACCTAAGAGGGCAGGTCAATTCCCAAGCCATATAATGTAATCCCACAAGAGAGAGATCCAGGGTTTATTGCCGGCGGCCAGCACCGCAACGGAGAGGCAAACCCAAATTACCTTCCAAACCCTAACTGTTGCTTCTGAATGGGCAGAAAGTGCCCTGAAACCTCGCCGACGGCCAACCCCTTGACCGGCGAGCTCGACCCACACATGGGCGAGATGAAGTGAAACAAATTAGCATATGGAAGAAAGCACGAGATGAAGAAGACTTACCCAGCCAAAATAGGGAGAAGAACTTACCAAGGTAGCAGAACGTCGTTCAGATCCCCAAAATCAGAACGCGAGCCCTGCCATCCCTACGTTTCGGCCAACCCCAGAAAACGATCATCGAATGACGATATTTCTACCGAGCACTGTCCTGGGCACAAAGGGTTGTCCGATCTGAAACCCAAAACAACGACCGAAGAAGGGGGAAGCGAAGAGAAGAAGCATCATCGCCAAGAGCCCACCACAAACAAGAAGGAAACTTCAAATAACCGCTTCGATCCACACCAGAGTAGCATGGAAGGGAGTCCCACAGCCGGAATTTGGAGACCCTACTGTCGACGAAAAGTCCGACAACCACATCGACAAAACCGAGCAAAACCCACCACGATCCAAGTCGGAATGAGCGAGGAAACACGCCCCACCTATAGATTTTACTTCGAATAGAACCAACTGGAAGAGACTCGGGCGACCTGAGGACAACAGGCAAGGCTAGAGAGAAGGGACGAAGAAGAAGGGTAAAGGAGAAATTGGGCGAGGGGAAAGGGAAGGGAAGGTCAGGTCAGGGAAGTAGAGCTACGCTGGCAGCGACCACAGCCGTGGCTGTGGTCGTCATCGGCGAGATCGAGAAGGCTCGCAAGGGTTGTGCACATGCACGTTATCTTGTTTTAACTTTTAAGTGAGTCTTCACAAAAAAAAAATCTGTTTGTTTTTTAACGGAATATGCTCAAATCATTCGTGAACCGAACATAAGGCTAACAAATGTATTAAACAAACATAAAGATATCAAAAGATAAGTGAACTAAACATATTTGTACTAAAATGTATTCAACCCTAATAATTATTATATTAATAATATTAATCATAAACATAAGCACGTTTATATACAATATTATTTTAAAATATGAGTTTTTGATATATTTCAATTCTTTTACATCATTTTTTATTTTTATTTGTTTTGAAAAATCAGATTCTAATTTTTCTTATCAAATTATATATAAGTATAATCCATTAATTTGAGATGAGGCCACCGATTTTTTTTTAATCGAATCAGAAATGAGAAGATGGGCCACATATGGGCCCTTACAATCCAGGGCTCAAGTTAATGCCAACAGATGATCTTCGTTGGACCTACTAACGGGCCCAAATAAATTGGGTTTATCCAATTTATTGTACCTTAGCTTCAGTCCAAAACTGAAAGCAGACAACAATTGCATATGGATGGTTTCTACAAAAAAAGAAAGAAAGAAAAACATCACATGTTTTGTGCTCACATAGTATCAGAAACCACAAACATAGAGTTTAAAAGCTTAACATTAAGCTTAATTAACTTAAGTAATTACAAACTAACTCACCTATATTTCTTGCAGATGCACCCTGACGTTCAACTACAACATGTCTTGTATAGACTTGACGTGTAATTATTATATTATTCGAATTCTCCACATCTCCCGTGACCTGGTCAAATATTTTGTGTGGTTGCGATAGATATATTATTTATGCACAGTGCCGTCATTGTTAATGTAGAAGTGCCTAATTTGACTGGCAATTGTTGACATTATCATGTAATTATATATTTAAGCAGATTAGAATATTCGCATAATGTCAAATTGGAACTGTATATAATATTGGCAGAGGGTTGATTGCGTTTCAATTCAAATCTTGACATGAAATCTCATGCAGCTGGAAGTGGGAGAATAATAATATTTGGTGGTACCATTGTCAACAATAATTCAGTGCAATGCATGCACCGTATATATAATTATCAACTGCATGTTATCGTAATCTTTTCGAGTAACAACAATGCAATCTGGTTTAATTATACAACTTGTGAGGATATAATATATAAGCTTTGTATCCGTGGTTTGACCGCCGTACTTGGAGGAGGTTTGGAGTACAATAAGTACCCAATTCGTTGAATCTCGGATCGTGAATGAACAAAGTCATGGATCGTTAAAAAGTATACCACTTGGGTGTAGTGTTGATATAGGTCGAGAAAATTAAGGCATGAAATTTAATGCAGTGTGCGACCAAGTCTTGGGGACCTGATGAGCATCATAATAATCTCAACTAAAAACATTTCTGGGTGTTAAAGGACACAGTATAAGGTTGAAAATTTCTAACATATATAGTATCGGAATTGTCCTCTTCAAAGATTTGTTGGTTGATGAACAGTATGTTTTAAGAAAAGATCTTTTGAGTTTTGTTGGGATCAATTATGTTTTCTCTTAAGGTAAACAAAAAGATGTCCAAAACCACTTGATTCAAGCACCAATTAGTTAACACACTCGATCTCTTTTTGGGGACAAAAGTCCTCCGTACATACTTTCTTCCTTTAACATGACATAGTTTTTTTTAAATCTGGGCATTCTGATATTTTTAGAAAAGAAGCCAATTACAATACCATCCACAAGACCAGAATATCATATATGAGATCATCATCACATATAAATCTGAAAAACAATAGAGACAAAAATCAAACTCAACCGTTACAAATGAAATGAGTTTTTTCTTCATTTCTTTGTTGTTGTTGTTGTTACTTTTGTTGCACCCAGTTTCAGCTTTCTTCAGCTGTCCTTGCTGTCATCTAATATACAATTGACATGCTTTTTCTGTTGCAACACCATCACCTTCCCTTAAACATTCACAAATTATCCTAAAAAGAAAAAAAAGAAGAAGATTCAGATTACAACTTGTGTTACAAAGCTCCAACTACCATCTGTTTCTTGCTCATACAATACGAGGACAACACATCCATCTCCCTCAATCTCTTCCCATTGCAGCCACTTTCGGCTGGAGCGCCGCCGTTCACGGCTGAGGGTATTTTGAAAATGTTGACCCCGAACAGCCTGACCATCTCAACTGGCTTGCTGAGGGCGGCGTTGCTGGTCCTGGATTTCCAGTCAATGTAGAGCTGGTTGTCAGGTCCGGTGGACTTGTGGAAGGTGACAATGTCTCCGGCGCGGAGGTTCTTCTCCTTGACGAAGCGGCTCCAGCCTTTGGTGAGCACGTAGCTCTGGCTGCTGTTCCAGTACGAGTACCGGAACCGCCACACCTTCCCGCCGACGTCCTCGAAGTTGAGCAACACTCCCTTGGACGGCGTCGCAGCGGACGCGCTCCCGCTCTGCAGCGGGAAGTGCTTTTCCGCGTGCTGTTTCGGTATCACGAGCCTGTTCAGCTTCCCCACGTCACTCGGCGTAACCGCCTTCTCGAACAGCTGCTCACGCGCCTTCGCCGCGCGTTCCGCCCCGAACACGCCTTCCGCGTTGTTCCCGTGGCAGTTGGTCCCGGCGGAGTTGCGCTTGCTCTGCTGGAGCTCGTCGTCGTAGGTGTGTTTCCGGAGCATGTCCACGATCTCCGCCTTGGAATGCGCGTTCAGGAAGGCCGCCTCCACGGCGTCGTTCTGGGCGGGCTTGAAGTTGGTGACGGCGTCGCGGCCGCGGAAGCGGAGGGCGGCGATGTCGTAGGCCCTGGCGGCCTCGTCCTCCTCGTTGAAGGTGCCGAGCCACACGCGCTGGTGCTTCTCGTAAATCTGGGCCCCCCACCTGCCGTTGGGCTGTGGGACCACGCCCTTGAACTTGGAGGACGGTAGCTTCCGGGACTCCGCCTCCACGCCTCCGCCGCTAACCTCGACGGAGTCCAGCACCACGCTGCTCGCCCCGCTGCCGACGCGGCAGAGAGTCTTGATTTCCGGCGGCGACTCATTGGTGTCGATGGTTGAGCTCTCGTCTATACAAGTAGTATTGCTGCTTCCATCCATTTCTGTAGTAACAAATTGAGATGAGATAGAGATAGAGATAATTGGGGGTGTGGGAATGAAGAACTTGACTTGGTATTGAGGAATTGAGGAGGAGGTTATATATAGGAGGTGGCAAGTGTGCACAATATTATAGGAAAAAAGTAAGAATAAAGAAAGAATGGGAGGAGATATGGTGAGGTGGGGTCAAGGCAAATGGGGAAGGTGAGGAAGTAGGAAGATTCATGGAGAGAGAGAAGTTTCTAACAAACACTGTACAGCATAATCATATTGCATATGTAGTGTATTGTGTATGGTATAGATATAGTATAAGACTAAAATATGCTTGGAATTAATTAATTAAATAAAAAGGGGAGTGTAGATGTAGAGGAAGAGTAGTGTAGTGGGACCCAGAGAAGCCAAGTTGATGGGGTTCACATGAGTGTGGACCTTCTTTTGGAGAAGTTCATCCCCCCCTGAATTTTGCTGCTGACCACCAGCATGGCCTCTTCTCTCTCATCTTTTAGAATCATTTGATATGTCATTATTCATTATTTTACAACTAGGATTATAATATTCATATTAATATTATAAATCAACCAGACCATAGCAATAGCATAGGATATGGTGGTGACTCAAAACCTGCTCTATTTGATTAGCTGTTGCTGCTTTTATTGGACCAATTGGAGAGCAGATATGCATTGGGTGTGAAAGGGAAGGCTTGGGATTACTTGTGTTTCAACTGTTTATTTGGTTCTAGTTATGGGAAGTGGGTCCTTGTGAGCAAGCAATGGCCGTGTCATGTGTTTGTGTATGGACGCTAACAATTTTGTTCTTACCATCACTTTTCTGCTTACGTGTCAACAAGTAAAAATTACTCATGACAGACTGTAGATAAATATATAAAAAAATTCAACAGAAATGGAGGGTTGATTTCTAGGTATACGTGGCTTAAGATTATTGGTTGTGATCCGAACATAGGACTGGGCCTGGCCAGGTTCCAGGATTCAACATAAAAACCTCACCCATAATTTGCAAGCAACATGTACATTGTACAGTCCTTTTCTAAAATTAAAAGTCTCCCATTCCAGCCCCATTTCGGTCCGTATTTGCCTTTTGGGTTTATCTGTTTTGTTTTTACCTATTTTCCTTTGTTCATGCATGCACTCTACAATAATAATACACACTTCGGCCCCTCATCTCTCATTATTTGTGCCACCAACCCATAATAGGCAAATTTAATGATTGGAGTCGTTTGTTTCATTCATTAATTTCACAATACCTGATTCAGTACATATATAATTATGGTTACCTAATTTTAACTCAATTATTTTCACTTGATATAGTGAACACATTTGTTTGTTTTGAAAATATCATTCTTAAAACATGTTTGTGTAGCTGTTACGTTTTTAAATACCATTGATGTATTTATGAAAAAAAAAGGTTTAAAACACATTTTCTTATTTTATGTGTGACTCGCCGACAATTCATATAATACAAATTGACTGTATTTTACTTTATCCCTTTCAATAATGAAACTTGAAAACAAATTTATATCATAGACATGATTGAACTGTTATTTTGATTTTTAACTATTTTTTTTTAATTTTGTAAACTACGAACAATTTAAATTTTACAAGTATATATCATAACATTGAGCTTATGTATTGTGAAATAACAAAATCATTAATGTGTGGAAGATAGATGTGATTGGACATAGACTTGCAAACAAATGAATTAATGAGGTACCGATGTACGTAGCAGCATGATGGATCTGGAATCTGTGGTGAGGCACATTCCTAATTCTATTTAACGATTTTTGAGATTTTCCATTTTAAGCGAATAATGGATAATATCGTACGGAAAAGTCCTCTCGGTTCGTGAAGGAGCCCACACGGCATATACACGTGCAAGTGGATAGAACCGCTAACAAAGCGGTGGGTAATCTCACCTCGCTCGGACGCGTGGTTTTAATGGGTTCGTCTTCGTACAATTATATATCTAAGTAAATGGGTCCCTCCTAAAATAATTCACATATTTTCATAATTGATGAATTATAATCATTGTTTCATTTGTTTTTTTTTTTCACTTCAAAGTTATAGATTTTATTCATAATCAATAAAGCGAGAGTACAAAAAAGGATTAGAATCCAAATTAAAACAGACCGGAAACTCCAGTCGATTTAGGTTACTTCAACTTTTATAAATGAGGATTAACGGTAATAATATTCGAAGGAAAAGGACGTCCCCGTCTCGCACAAAGGGAAAAAACCTAGCCGTCATGGCTCCGTCCTCTCTCTCCTAAGAAAGTCCCTGAAGTCATGGTTGCCTATCATTCCTCTTGACAAGGCTGCTTCCCAGCCCTCGTTTGATCTTTACGGGATTCTGCAACTGACCCCCTCTTCACTCTACAACTCCAGTTGAGGAAGTTCCCGAGCCTTCGGTCTCCCTGATCCTTGAGGCTGGTTCAGCTACCAAGTTTTTCCAACCGGGATCCTCTGTCCCTCTTGGGATACCTGCCCGTCCCACTACACCGTTAGGTATAATGTTCAGGGTTACTATTGGGCCCCTTCCTCGAGGTGAGGCGCCCTTAGGTACAGTGTGTAGGGTCAGAGGCGCAAAACCTGGTGGGATGGACACAGGGAAATCTTGATGTCCCAGTCTACCGTATACTGCTTGTCCTTCAAATCGTTTTGAAATTCCAACAATGAATTGTTGAAACGAGGGGCCCCGATCATTTTCCGGTGACACCCCCGAGCCATTTGGCCAATCCTCCCATAGTTGAAGTAGAATATGGGAAGCTTGGTATAGGTTAAGGAGACCCGGAAGGGGTTCCGGAACTCCTTAAACCATAGCACCAGGTTTCCACACGAGGTGCAAAAACCGGGCCCTTACCGTCCCACCCCAACAGAGACCCCACTAGTCACACGGGACCTCCACGCAGGTACTTGGGGAAGCCCCCAGCGGTCTTTCTAGTGGTGTTAGTCCGGACCAGCGGTGGAAGGCCATGAGGTACCCAGAGCTACATGCAGTTCAAATCTGAAAGGTACCTAGCCATCAGGTCAATGTCCCTAAGGAAGGGAGGATGGACATCAAAGCGCCAATGGACATTACCCCGGACCCATGCTTTAAATTTGGGCATGAAGGGAAATGCCTCACAAGCACTCTAGAGCGCAAAGATGTCGTACGGACAATTGGCGTTATAATTCGTACATACATCCCAATGAACAAGCCAACTTTTGCAAGTTTGGATGAAACTGATAAGGAGTTTCTATTTTTTCAGTTAAGCCTAAGTGCATTACCTTTTCGTTCTCCATAGGATATTTATTTAGGTTCCTTATATAATTACTAATGTATTGCGTTTACTCAGTGTATGTACAAGTTCAAGGGCAGACAATACCACTACAACCTTCTAGATTTTATCATGGAAATGACCTCCAGTCGTTTTAGAGATTTGAAGCATGATATCAAGAAATGGATTGACAAATGGGAGCTGAAGTACACAACCCTAGAGAACCTGAATCACGAGGTGCCCACGCCGCTCGAGTTCATTCAACGTGAGGACTAGTTCCTATGGCTTCACAGACGCTTCAAATCAACTGAATTCATAGTAAGAAATCTCCTACTCATTTCATAATGGATCCTTTGTTTTTAAAATTTTTGTTCTAGCAACTAACATTTTTTTTCTTCATACACTTAGAAATTGAGCGACTGTGGAATGACATCTCAAAAAAGAACCTTCTCTCTCACCATGAGGGTAGTAAAACACTCCATGATTGGGCCAAAGATAATCTTAAGCAGTCGTCCCTACTTCCACACTACGACGCATACATAGAGGCTTACCACAAGGAAAATGACCTCAACGAACACAACAAAGAACGAGTGGTATATACTGCTTTCAATAAGTGTTATTGTATTTGTAGTTATATGAATAAAAATTTAGGTTTATTCTATTATGTTTTGTCGAGTCTCATAAAAACTTCTTGTTGTATATCAGGTACATGCCAAGAGAATTGTGAAGGAGGCCCGAGAGAGGTATTCAGACTCATAGGTGACCAAGTGCGAGGATTCATCCCCTACTGCCCCCAGGCCAATGAGTCTGGAGGAAGAGCTCCCCCATATCCAATAAATCTCGGGTAAACAACAGAAGGGTCAATTACAATCTGGCATTGGGAAGGAAGTGAAGCTCCTAACGACGAGGAAAATAGAAGGTGGTGGCTGCTCCAATGCAAGATCTGTAAACTCGTCTAAGGAGATAGAGGAGTTGAAGACTCGCATTGCTGACCAACAGGCCATGTTCGCGCAACAAATAGAGGAACATCGTATATTGATGGAGGAGGAGCGCAAAGAGATGGGAAAAATGCTTGTTGCACAAGTAGCACAACAAGCCAAGCTTCAAGAGATGTTTATAGTTTGGGAAACCTCCTAGCAAGCTGTCATCCCTTCATCAACCAATCCGTCTTCGACATCCCCTTATTCAACCCCCTAGTAGTAACTTCATTTCTCAACACTTTACATCCAAACATTATTTATTTGGATGTGTTTATTAATTGTTTAGTACCGTTTTGTTATATTTGTCGTGGACTACTGTAGAACAAATAATGTATTGTGCTGTATTGAAACATTTTCTAGTCTATGTGCATTTTTTATTATTATCACAGGTACATGTACAAGCCCATATAGGGTACAATGCACGATTGGGTGCAATATTTCCAAAATGTTTTTTTTTCTGGTTCTGGACAACATTTTCCCGATGGATGACATTCATGGGTAATGTGTAGTACTTCGCCAACAAACAACATCCATGGGTAAGGTTTAGTAATTCACCAACGGATAGCATCCGTGGGTAAGGTGAAGTACTTTACCAGCGTATATTATCCGTGGGTAAGGTGTAGTACTTCACCAACGGATCCTATATGTGGCTAAGTTTTTGTCCTTATCGATATATATTCTGGTTAGTTGGTCAAAATCTTTGCCCACGCGACCAGGACGACGGATCTTGGCCGATGGATGCATCCGTCAGCTAAGAAGTTGGTCGATGGATAGTACATCCTACGTAACGGATGACGGGCCCGGGAACTGGCCGATCTTGGGTCAATAGGGGATCAAAGACATGTTCCCCTACTCCCGTGGTTGTTAGGACTGGCTAACACCAGGTGTCCAACATAGTTGAAACCAAAGCAATGGTCTGGCAGGCGTTCATATGAAATACATAATAAAGTCCGTACTTTAGATTAAGAAATCCGGAACCACAACTGGCTCTAGAGAGGGAGACATACATCCACCCGCACTCTGATATGCATGAAGCCCCTTAACTCATACCATCCACATCGTCTTCCAGTTCAAGACAAATGCCAAAAGCGCTCCCGAATAGGAAGCCAACACCCCAATTTCAAGCTCCCATTGGTAAGTTCGAGATACGAGACCACACCGAGAAGTGTGTGAATATGACATTTCGAGGCCTCATCTGGGGCCTTAGGTCCGCAAAAAGCACTAGGGAGCAACATAATGCCTACTGTTCCTCGGCTAGCACCCGAGCCCATCTTTTTACAGCCCGAAAGAATAAACCCAAAACGTCGCCCTCTGTAGGATGGGCTTCCAGTTCCTTAAGTTTCCATAAGTTACTAAGCTAGTCGAACAGGGATATCAAGAATAAAGTCTTTGTCGTTAAATCCGTTGTTACTACCACATAGGCAAAATTAAGACCACACCCGTAAATATTCGCCGGGGAACCACCACCTCTGTAATGGATATTCCTCCCATCCGACCCCCCAAATCTTCCATGTTAGGGTGTTTGTTGTACTCCTCCCTAAAAGGTTTCTTTCCGCGAGCCTACTAACATTGTTGACTCTGACCCCCCGGTCCTACATGTAAAAATGCTCCAAGACCCAGTCCGCCCTAACTAGGACCATCTTGTCTCGGTAGCGCAAAGTGGAATCCTCATAAGCCTGATTCACCATGTTTGGGGCCGCGACTTCTTGGCCCAAAATGACCCGAGCCCAACGGGCCTTGTCCAAATTAAACGAGACACGCCCACTACGACTCGTCCCATCTATGAAGCAAAGGCCCGCCTGATTAGAAGAAGCCCTAGGGAGTCCATGTCATCCCTGACACCGCCAACGACTTGACACACCCTAGGTTGGAACCCCAAGTCGTTGTGTCGCCACCGACGAGACAGCTAGTTCTTGCCCAACATGTTTCGTCTGTTCCTTCAGGAAATCTGATTCCTCTCGCCACTAGTATCTTCGTATCCCCATTCGTGGATCCCTCATCACCCATTGACCCCCACCTCTGACCTCGAATTCTTGACCCTGGCCTCTGATTTGCATCATTTCCGAAGAGGGATTTGAAAATATGAGGGAGGAGAAGAACCTGTGAACATGAGCTCTGGAGGGACAAGGAGATCGGGCGAGGTTGAAAAGGACGAGGGCCCCTCATTGGAGTCCACCTAAGTATCCTCAGACGATCCAGGAGAATCCCTTGACGGGATCCCCTACCACCCAATCGTGTCGTCAGATTCACACCATTTTTACCATCGCCTGGGTAGAGAATATCAGTCCCACCGCTCCTATCCCAAGGCAAGGTGGGGATGAGGGGCGAGACAATAAGGGTACGCCATGAGAGACCGAAGGAAGGACGGAACATCCGATCTTATGCTTATTGTCCTTGTCACCTGAGCATTGGAAGTCGAAGTTAGATTCTAATCCTAAAGAAGGAGCGAGCACTTTACTAAAATTTCAACTTAATTTCTTTTGTAAACACAATTATTTCGCATATAGTAATATAATTTTTTTTGAAGAAAACATGTTTTTTTTATAGTAAATACGAGGTATTTTATTTAAATGTCGGCAATAAGGATCCGATGAAATGGCTCCGGTATAAACCCTCCCTACCATTCCCAAATAGGGGATGAACAGGCCGCCTTAGCAAGCCAAGCCAGTGAGCCGCTTTGTTCGCTGTCCATTTTACAAAATGAGTTGCACGTTCTCGAGTCTGGATATAAGGGAAATGCAATCGCTAGCGACTATCCTTATAGGAGAAGACAATCTTCCTTGTTTGTTGATCATATCGACTATGACCTTACAATCACTTCGACTGTTGACTTTCTGTTGTGGCCTTTGGGTTGCCCATTGTAGCGCATCTCTTATGGCATAGGCCTCCACCAATCCTGGATCTTGGGGACCCCGGAAGGAGGAGTATCTTGCCTTCATGATTCGGCTTGTATCGTCTCTACACACCCAGCATGTACCTACGTGTCCTGTTGCTGCGAAGAGTGCTCCGTCCGTATTAATATCCCAAGAGCCCTGGGGTGAGTAGGACCATCTGGTTTCTGCTCCCTGACCCACTGGATTATGGGTAGAGTGTGCAAGCCACTGCCGAGATTTTGCTTCCACCCTACCTGCATTCAGACATGTGGTCGAGTAGTGGGTTGAGTTTGCTACCGGTGTAATGTCATCCCACACTTTCCTGTTTCTTGCCTTCCAGATTTCCCATATAAGAAACCTACTTCTCCCCTTTATCCGGAGGGTTTATGTGTAACGTGTCTCGTAGCCATTCGATAAAATCTCCTTCTTCATTGGAGAGGGACATACCGCTCCTCCTCCAGCAAGCTGCAGCCACCGGGCATTTGACCAATAGATGCATTTCTGATTCCTCCCCCCCCCCTTACAGACAGGACATGTCGTCACTACGTCTACCCTTTTGGATCGAAGTCTAATTGCCACTTGGAGGCATCCTGCGCAGGATCGCCAAAAAAATTCCAAACTTTTGGAAGGACATCCAGTCCCCAAATAGTCGGCCAGATGTCTGAGGAAATGACTGGGAATGGATGTCTTTAATTGAGCAAGCCATAAGCCGACTTGACTGAGCACTGTCCTAATTGTTCTTCTGACCAGTGCCACGATTCTGAACTTGCCGTGGTACTAATTGACACCGACAGAATGGTAAGATTATCCCTTTCATCGAAGAGCTCCTGAATCTTCCCCTCATCCCAATTCTTAGAATTTGGTCTCAAAAACATGTAGTAATATAAAGGGTTTACCATCTCACTACCCTAAAAATAGTTAAATTGCATCCCACTACCCTAAAATAGTTAAGTGGTACCCCACTACCCTAAAAATTCTTAAATTTCATCTCACTACCCTAAAAATAATTTGTGGCACCTCACTACCCTAACTATGCATTTTTGTTGCAGTTTAGTACCTGTCGTCAAGCTGACATTCATTTTTGGATGGAAAATGGTCATGTTCCTGGCACATGGCCTTAACTTTGTTAAAAATGACAAAATTACCCTTTTATTTCAGCCCCCATTTTCTCTTACTCAGCCCCTTTTCTGATTTTTTGGGAGCTGAAAGAAAAGGGTAGTTTTGTCATTTTTTAAAAGTTAGGGTCATGTGCTAGACACATGACCATTTTCCATCCAGAAATGGATGTCAAGTTGACGGCGGGTACTAAACTGCAACAAAAATGCATAGTTAGGGTAGTGAGGTGCCACAAACTATTTTTAGGGTACTGAGATGAAATTTAAGAATTTTTAGGGTAGTGAGGTGCCACTTAACTATTTTAGGGTAGTGTGATGCAATTTAACTATTTTTAGGATAGTGAGATGAAATTTACCCTAATATAAATATTAAAGCCTTAACATGCATCTCGTGGGCGGCCATTGTAAAGAAAACAATTGCGGGTACTAAACTATAGTGAACTAGCACATGACAGCAATGCAAGGTCCAATGTTTGGCACCGTGATTGGTTAGAACAAGTTTACATTTATCTTAATATTTAAATCCCAAGAGCAGATTAATTTTTGTATTTCGATTGGTTCGTAGCTTTCCACATTTAGAAAGAGCTAACAGAATCTTGATCCAAGTGGGTAAGGCCTGTTTGGCTGTATCTCTCTGGTTCCATGATGTCTTCTAATACGTCACTCTATTTTCATCTTACTCTTTTCTGTTTCGGCCTTCCCTTCCATGAGCTAATTTTTAATTAATTAGTGAAATTTACTTAAAAATTAATGTTATCTCTCGAGTGCTTACTTAATTATGGATCCCACTACAACTAGAGAAGAGTCGGCTGTGTTTTTTTTATATAAAAGTAAATAGGTTAAACGTGGGAACTATATAATTAAATATTGTGGGACTCATTACCTAATTACACGGATAACACACGAAAAGCTAAAGCCCAAGCGGAGAGAGGATTTTAGTTATCGTGTAAATGTAAAGTTTTATTTTATATATCAACAGATAAGAAAAGTGAGGCATTAAGTACTCAACTAATTGTGTTTCCACGTCAAGTCCAAGCTTTTAGAATCAAATCCAATCTATGTCATGATAGAGGAGAATAATTTCCGGTTGAACTACACGGCTCTCTTTTGACGATTTCGATCCGAGCCTCTTACCTTAAAAAAATATACTAAGGTAAATTGATCCTATAAGTCTATTGGGACCAACAAATCAGTTGGGATGCCATCATCGGAAATCCAATTGGGTTAGTGCCCGTATGAATCGAGAGATAGAATACGTGCTTATCTTCATTTAATTTATTAAGCAACATAAGCTTATAAATTGTTTCATGTGGGATTAGTGTTACCACTTTCTGGACTTAGAGCATTTCTAATGGTTAGACACTGTGCAGTGTCTAATCATTGTTTTTGGCTTCCAGACACTGCTCCTCCAATGGTAGTATCTACGCAGTGTCAGGAGCAGTGTCTACACAGTTTTAGTTAATTAAAAAAACACCCAAATATTTGTGACACTTTTAATTAAACCCAAATACGAATTGCATAACTATTTTTTTATTACAAACAAAATAGAAATTACATTAACGTTGCTGATTAATATTTAATTGCGGCCGCCATCTCCAAATTTTGCCCAAATGTGTTCGATGAGATCATCGTGGAGTTGGTGATGAACATTCCGATCCCGAATCCTTGCTCTATGGCCCAGGATACTCTCGTTGGTCACCGCTGGGGGTGGTCCTCTACGTACGGTGTGGTCCGGGACAACAAGATCTGCAAGCGGATCAGTGGGCCACGGCCTACGCTCATCCTCAACGATCATGTTGTGTAGGATCACACAAGCAGTCATGATAACTGCGAGTGAGCCCCTATCCCACATTCGACCCGGGCGAGTAACGATGTGAAACCGGGCCTGTAGAACTCCAAACGCTCGTTCGATGTCCTTCCTACACGCCTCTTGGTATCTAGCAAAGCATCGTTGTTTCAGCGTTTGTGGAGCAGGTATGGACTTCACAAATGTTGCCCAACCCCATCTCCAGTTTGTTTCGTCATTGTGTGCCGCCTACCCCGTCTCTCTTCTCGGGACTCGAAAATCTCTGTTTCCAACCAATTTGTCAAATCCGTCCTCGTGCCCCCTCGATCCACATGTCAAGAATCGTTTCCCCTCACTCTACCACTGTAATCCCGATCATGTCCCAGCTGCACTCGCTACCAACCCCTCTCGGTATCATGTTTCCAGCTACATCCCGTGAATTCCTCAAGCAAATCCGACCAAAGAAGACGAGAGACTGTCTACCTCGCCCTCCAAATGCAACGCGATTTCTACCCTCCAGTCCTGAGCCTCCACCCGCTATGATGATGAAATGGACTGTCGACCCCGCCTTGCCTATGTTGGAGGAATCTGAAGGGATGTCTATGATCCTCACTTCCATTGATGTCGAGGCGAACTACTATGGGGTTCATCTCTACCCCAACCCTTTGGTAACCTACCCATCACCATCGGCCATTACTCACCTCCTGAATCCTACGATCCGATCATTGAAAATCGTCGTTGGACCTGCTGCACATACCGACCCTCCCCGATCCAAAGAGGAGGGAGTAACGGAGCATCATTCCTAGTCCTCGACATGATGGTAATGACCCCCTCCTTAGGCAATTCAATCTAGCCTCCTTACACGTTCCACCACCTAACTTGCCGACGAGACCTCCCACGAGCACCCACGAAGGTTACAACAGAAGACTCTCGCGGGGTTGGGAATTCTACAAGGTGGAGCCAACCTGGTAGGATGGAGAACCAATCACCACAACCAGCACCGGCCTCCCGATCACCCCGGATATCCTATCTCTGGCCCTCTAGCCAGCGAGGATGGACAACCGGGACCTCAACCCACGATCTCATGCCTAAGCTGAGAGCGTGTCCTTGGAGTTGAAAGCACTCTTGCCTCGGCTTGGTACCATTGTTCCATACCCCGAGGGAACCATGACCAAGCGAGTCTGGTGTAACCCAAGACCTCCTACCTAATCAAGGGGAGCATGTTGCGTATCCCAACGCCTGAACACTCCATGAAATAGGGCTTCAGACTAGCTGGGTATCTCAAGGGAAATGATTTCTCTACGGCCTCACCTAAGAGCTTGAGCGACCCACCGAGCATCGAAGCGTGTATAGGGATGCAAGCCTCGCCCTGACACATCGATGCAAGTCCGATGACCCTATCCCCCCTTTTTTTGGAGTTCTCCTTGGCTACCCGTTATTCCCTCAACCGCCCGGGATCCTTCAGTGCATGAAGCTTCATGTCGAGTCAGACAATGAGTACTATGAGCTAAAACAAAGTAGCATTCCGTATGGATAGTCCATTTTTAGCCTGTCCCAGAAATAGTCGGGTATATTGTTATAGGGTTAGCGTCGGGTACATATGGGTCACGACTCAAATCTCTCCCTTTTATTTCATCTATCTTAGTTGCATGTTAATTCATTCCATTACCCTCTGGGAGTGGTGTCTGTAAACTTTTCAAATTATCAATAAAGTTCCCCGTATGCTAAAAAACCGCTTTTTGTGGAAGTATAATTTTAGTGGAATACGACGATGTAATATTACCAAGAGAAAAATCGCCCAACCCAAAGTGGAAACCACAGAATAAACAATAAAGTACTGAAAAAACGGTTCGAGCATCATGGGACCAAACTGAATATAAAATTGCTCAAGTAGCTAAACCGCTCCTTGAGATGTTAAGAAAAAGATGATGCGGTAACGTCAAAGGACACTGATACAGAGGATCCAAATTGGGAGCAAGGGTAGAGACAACCCATTTCCAAGTTAGCTCCAATCTCTCGGGTCGCTAGCGTGCGGCGTCCTCCATGAACTGATAGAGTAGGGCCTCAAAAATGCGAGAGGGGTGACCTCCGAGATGGTAGGAGAGTCCTTTACCAGAACTTGGTGGAACTATTTCCACTTTACGTCTAGTAAGGCTATGTTGTTGGTCGATCCCCTATTGGACCACAAACTTCTCATTGAGCAAGACGAGGGTGCTTAGCACCCCCTACTGTACTGTATGCTCCATCGGTGCGTGATGAACATTCCGAATCCAGGTCCTAGGTGTCTCCTACCAGACACTTCCTTCCTATTGAAAGAGAGTTGGTCGCAAGTTCACAAGGTCCCTTCGACCGCTCCTCCGCCCGATTCCGAGGAAATGAATTGGAGAATGCCCAAGGTTGGCCCAAGGGAGTCTGAGTTCCACTTCCACGTAAGGAGGATTCCCCGGGGAAACCCGGCAGCCTCCCGTAATAGGAAATGACTTGGCTTATGGCCTAAGACCTCGGGTCAAGTAAGCATTCCTAACGGGAAATAATCTGGCTCGTTCGAGGGACGAGGCTTCCTCCTTCACCAATTTCCCCTTCCGCTTGCGATCTCCATTACGGGGCCCGACATGGGAAAAAATTGGACTAGGTCAGCTCGAGGATTCCTTAGATAGGACCAGTTAGTTCAAGGGGTTGGTCTGTCATGCCTAGCTCTGGAGCCAGCCAGTCTCGGGTCCGCTAGGGATCGTAGAGAAGGTCTCCGGTCCCCTTCCCCCGCGTGACAAGCCGACACTAGATGTCCGACACAACTGCATCCATAATAGTGGTCCGCTAAGTGTGTACCTCTGACTGAAAGAGTCTAAATCAAATCTGACTCTACAATGACAATCTGATGTCCACACGAATGCGAATTCTCACA
The DNA here is from genome assembly GCA_963921825.1 of Erodium maritimum. Taxonomy (NCBI): domain Eukaryota; kingdom Viridiplantae; phylum Streptophyta; class Magnoliopsida; order Geraniales; family Geraniaceae; genus Erodium; species Erodium maritimum. Next base: position 11,374,287 of record OY997594.1, read on the forward strand.
TAATCGCCCATATAATTCTATCTACGTCCCCATCCTCCTCCTAACAAGAGCCCAAGGAATTCCCCATTCAAAACCCAACACCCCTATTCCATGCTCCGACCGGAAGATTAGAAATTCGGGACCAAACTGAGAAATGGGAGAAGATGATATCACGAGCTGAAGATGACCTATTTTTTCCAAAGGCCACATGTTCCTCGACCCGTCGGTCCTCTGCTCCTTCTTGGCCCGCTACCAGTATAGGGCCCTTAAACCGACCTAGAGGCTCCTTGAACTGTCTGTCTCAAGGGTCCATTGTCCCAGCCCAAAGGGGTATCCCCTCAGCCCACGCCAACTATCTCATCCCCAATGAAGGTAGCCCTCGGCTGTCGTCAACACTCCCCCCGCCATCGACTCTGCTCTAATGCTGGTCTCATCACCGTCGTAGGGGACTCCTTACCGCCCAACTCTCTGTCACCGCACCAGAACCAATGTCCTCCTCCTTTGTGACGGATCCCCAGACTCGTCCTTGAAGGTTCTAGAATAGGTTCTCCGGTAGATCTTGGCCGGACCCCGAATCTTCGACAGCAGCGCCTCTGTCTACTATATCACCCATTTATGGGGATGTTGTACTTCGCTCCTTTGCGATCCCGACCGCCCGGTAACACCGTGGTCAAAATCCTCTCACCTGAACCCCGCGAACTAAACCTTGAGCAAGCACCGTCGCACCAACCGTCTTTCACTGGCTGCTCAATTGGGGAAGGGGACGCCACCACCTGAGTAGAGAAAACCAGGCCGCCCATTGCCACCGGATCAACCTTGAAGGGCACAATCGTCAGGGTCGATAACTACGACCCACCAAGGGAACCAGAGAGAGGAGTACCTGGTTCACTACTATCACTGAGGACCGGTGAAGAGGTTACCGGTATCGTCAAGCCATCATCATCTATATTCTTGATCGAAGATGAGGGGTACTATAAATCCTAACCGCTAGAGAGAAAAAGAGATATTTTTTTAAACTTCGACATGTATTCTCATTATTTAAAGAGTCACAAAGTGCATAAGAGTGCTTCCGGTATAGTAAAACCGGACCACAATTGGACAGACACAGAACAAACATCCCGAGCTAGCCAATGGGTTGCTCCGTTCGCTGTCCTGGGAATGTACTCGAGTTTGAAATCTTCAAGAGATAACAAAATAGATCGACATTAAACAAAACACCGACCTAGAGGTGAGAATAGGGGAATTAAGTTAAGAATCAGGTTGACCACATACTGGGCATCACTTCGGATCACCACTCTCGTCCTAACCTGCGCACGGGTCCACTGTAGAGCTTTCTGGACAGTTGTGGATTTAGCATACTTGGCTCATAACTATCCCTGCAATACCCCATTCCGGGCGTCCATCACATAGCCTGTGTCCGACCTGCATATCCAACTCAAACCCAATTGACTCGTATCAGCAAAGACTACCCATCTACATCTATAGTGACCTATTGTTCCGGTGGTAGGGCCCATCCTTTCACCCGTGAGGGGAAGAGATTAGGTGGACAGTATACCCCTCTATGTGCTTCCGACCAGCTATGCAGGTGGCTTTGCACGGTTGCAACCACGTCCTCGGTCGGTTGTAGGGTATGTTCCCAAACGACCCTATTCCGGGCCTTCCAAATTTCCCACAAGGTCATTACTATCCGACTCTTCAAGTCCATGTTCGGGATTTCCATAACCAGGGTTAACCATTATTCTAAAGTATGATGTGGGAAAATAAGAACTTGTAAATGTTATTTTTCCCATACCATCGTGACAAACTTACAGTGCAAAAAAAGAGAGAGATAGGGTGACAACTCTGAAACAAAAAATTTGTGGGAGGACATTTAGAATCTTTAGACAAATGTTCGACATAAAATATATTTATTGTATATGTAAAATTGTTATAAAATATAACAATATGAATATAATTTTTCAATAAGGTGATGGATTTTTGAAGAAATAAACGAGATATTTTTTCCGGTGATAAAGGTGCAATTTTATTAATTCACACTTCAAATACATTCGAGCGCATAAGGGATAAATCCCTGAACACGAAGAACTAGATAAAGAACACAAAGTATTCACTATTCTTTTTAAACTATAACCGTCCCTGACGGTATTAGATGGGGCGTCATATAGGCAAGCTAACACTAAAGTATGACGAAATAAATGATCGCTGCTCAAGGTGCAGCCTTAATGCTGAATTGGTTGTATTAAACTGAACCTACGATTAATTGATTTCAAGAGTAGACAAAAAAAAACTCATTCGATTAGCTAGATCCATAATTGTGAGAGGGGTTGAGGAGGGTGCGGAGGTGGATGCCAAAGGACAGGCAGTGTCTGAAACGACGACGATGGTTTCAACGACGGCGGCGACGGCTTCAGATGGTGCGGTAGTGGAGACCAGGGTGGAGGACGCACCAGTGGAGGCTTTACCGACAAAAGGGGTTGATCAGTATCGATGCCCTAATACAGGGAGGCCGCGAGACTCAGAGGCAATGAGGTTGATCGATGACGTGGTGAGCCAAACAAAAACCAGGATCGGGAAACACGTCTTTGGTGGTGGGAGGGAGACAACGTCGCGGTGGCTAGAGGCGGCTCGAAGGGAGTCCTAACAGTAAAAAGTCTAGCCGAACTCATAGGAAGAGACACAGAGGAGTAGCGGTTTGTGACCATCATCCAAGCAAAGCCGTTGTTGAAAGCGAAACAGTAGAATACGATTAAGAAGGAAGGAGTAATGAAAAAGTCATGGCAATGACCATGACTACTACGGCCTTAGGCAACGATTAGGTTAGAGAAAATAATTGGAGAACTCTCTAAATCGGTACCCTCCTTCGTTATTTTTGAGAAACCTTAATTGCTTCATTTTTAACAAACGAGATATATTAATTAGGAGATTCATTATATATAAAGGGTATCAATTATGATGCATAGTGTAAAATCCTCGTCCAAAAGACTCTTAACTAAAAATATCACAAAAAAATACACGCGAAACACGTTTCTAGGGTTTTGCAAACCGTTGTCTTTGCTCTTCTCATATGTTCTCTCCCTCCTAGACCACCTCCATGGATCCTGTTCAACACAAGCTGATGAATCCAAGTATCATACCCACAACCCAGGCGCCCACCGATTGCCTATCCATTATGATCCTCTCCATGATCGAACATCCCTTGGTTTTGACTTACCCGAGCCCTACTTTGGTGCATGCATACCTGAACGATCACTTCGCGGTGATCGTACCGAGATGACGGACGTGCACGAACCCCCCAAGCGTCGATCACGATCAGCATCTCCGGGTGCAGATGGGTTAGTGGTGGAGACGAATCACCTAGTTTACTCAGGTTGTAGGGAACAGGGAGTTCGGCCGGAGATCATAAGAGATTAGGAAGTTGGCCCATGCAAGGTAATATGATGGGCTATTGACAGGGTCTACAACGACGTACCCCGACGATTGGACCTCGTCCTCAACATCGAACATGGGGGAGGAGATCAGGGAACACTAGTGAGAGTAACGCCCGGGATCGGGATATACCTGTGAGAACAACCTTTTCATTTTTAGGTGCAGGTGCATAGGTGAACAAGTCCAAATGTAAGGGACGCTGAAGGAACATCAGGATCAATATGAAGGAGTGGGCCCTATTCGGTCAAGGGGGATGAAGTCGAAGGGTAAATGATTTATGCGTCTACACCACGTTGGAGTGGGTCGGGCAACGCTACGTTCTCGAGGGGAGTCGGAGACCTATTTCATCATGCATCCGATAAGGGATAAGGGGGAATGTCAGGAGCCACAGACGAAGGTGCCACAACCTCATTCGGAGAAATGAGAGGACCTGTCGGGGTGGGAAGGCTCCAATAGGGCCTATACCCACAGACCCGGGACTGCCGGTAGTAGGAAGTCTCGGGAAAACCGCAATTAGAGCACTCTTTTCAGGATTGTTTTATGCTAGTTTCAATCTCCATCACACTGTTATTTCTTTTCAGTATTATGTTGGAATTTGGTATTTGGTTTCTCGTTTATGTTGATCGGCTTGACCATAGGGAGTTTCGTTGTTTTCTAGGATGTCAACTAGACTGTTTTTACGGGTTCAGAGCGCTGGGTATCCTACGGGAGGCCCAGACACTATTTTGTTCTTAGGACTTTTTTCCGCCATTTGTATCGTTTTCTCAAGCATTAATATAATTCCATCCCTCGACTTGCCTTTCAAAAATAAATAAAAATAATACAGTATCAAAATTGGACAAATAACTTTTGATGGCATGATAAAATATGAAATACATGTGTTAACAACTATACAAGTTAGTGTAAGAAATACTCAAGCCAAAGGAACTCTTTCGTTTATCGAGTGCCTCTCATGAAGAATCTTAGTCATAGTCTGATTATAGTGCTCTCTAATCTTTTTATCGTCGTTGACACGATTACGCTCCCAACCGGTCATGTGTCGTCGTCGCTATAGTTCTCTGCCATCCCACCCCCTCATCCATCCTCTGACGTCTTGCCTCCCTTAAAGTCCCGACGTAAGAGGAAGCCGAAATAAACCCTAGCTGGCCTTCATCCTTCTCATGTGCTGCCTCATCCACCTCCGTCATCGTGGGTGCTATTTTCCACGACAATTGTGTGGCTTCACCCAGAAGAGGCTCCTTCTTTGCATCCGCATTCGTCTCCTTCATCACCAGCTTCAACTGGGGTAATCGTGTCGCCTCCAACCACGACGATCATGTTGTTCTCTCTAGGGCTCACCACAACATCGACAAGGACAGTGGTGAAGCCACGACGAGGTCGCCCAGTAAAGAACACAACCGTAACTTCGACTGCAAGTAACCCGCCCCCGCTAATCGACACTCCCTAAATTGGATGGTCTGAGTCTTCTTCTCAGTCGCTGCGTTGGGACCCTAGATGGAGGAAGACACCGACCGAGGATGATGGGAGACAAGAGTTGGAGGCACTGCATGAGGGTCTCTTGTTCCTTAATGTTGCTCGGATCCATGTGATCCCGTCGTTATTGTCTCCTCCCGCATGTATGAACCACCGTTGAGGACAACCACTATTACTGGAGGAAGAATTGGCCTTGGAGGACCTAGAGCCGACGGGATTTTTCGAGTCCACCATAGTTAACCTCTACGACAACCTCTCTTCTTGTTCTCTCTCTCGAGGAGAGGTCAAAGTCCTGCTTCCATACTCGCCGATCAACCCATCGGTGGTAGCGTCCCAACAGTTTGGCTTGGTTGGAAAATTTTTAGACCCAAGGTCTCCCTAAAAGGAAATTCTACTCTGTATCACCACCACCGCTTGGGAACGATCTGCGGAGGGGCTGGTCATCAAGTACATCGACCCTGGAATCTTTGAGTTTTACTTCGAATCCTAGGAGAATAGGGCTAGGGTACGGGGTAATGAGCCCTGGTGTTTCGATGGTTTCCCTCTCCTTTTTGGGGATAGTGATCTCATAGCCAGAGAACTTCTGGTTTTGGATCGGCTACAACTCTGGGTCTATGTTCATGGTCTCCCTTCACTGGTCTGGACACGATCGACTGTGGAGACGGTTAGTGGGGTGTTGTGGGTCTTTGTGGAGGTCACATGCGAACAATGGGTTTATGTTGGGGAAGGGCGATGAAGGTCCGATTCTGGAACCTCGTGGAGCGCGCGCTTCGTCCTCACATGTTGTTGCGCTTCAAGGAGTTTCCGGACCTGGTTAGGGTTTGGCTCACCTATACAAAGCTCCCCTTATTCTATTTCAACTGTGGGAGGATCGGCCATAGCGTTCAGGAGTGTACCCTAGAAGTGAGCGCCCCCTGTAATTTGGTACCTCACTGATGGAGGATCAGCAGGTCAAGCAGTATGTGACCGACATGGAGAATAAGGAATTGCTGGACGTCCCACCAGGTTTTGGCTCCCTGTCTTCGCACACTGTACCTACGGGTGTCTCACCTCGAGGAAGAGGCTTGATCGTATCCCCAAATATTGTACCTAATGGTACAAGACAACGGGTGCGCGTATCAACTGGTAAGGTCGACCCGAACTAGAAGAATTTGGAGGCCGACCAGCTCTCTGGTAGAAAGGAAACCGAAGTTTCAAGTTCCTTCTTGGTTGGAGCTGGAGGCATTAGGACCCTTTGGATTTACGGACTCGCCTCAAGAGGGGTCCCTAATAGAAGCTATGCCTCCTACAACTGATGACGATTTCAAGTTCGGTCACTCCGCCCCTAATATGTAGCGTTTAGGCACTACCTTGAGCGGGGCTCCTAGTTTCGTTTTCCACCCCCACCATTTCTTCATGCCTATATGGCGAGTCTAATACCATTTATAACGGTTACTTTGTTACAGAGTTATGTGTGCGGAGCCTTATAAGTACTCTTTACTTGTACTGACTCTTTTATTATTAATGAAGTTATGCATTTTTATTCAAATAAATTATACCAAGTACACATTTAAAAATTAAAATATCAAGAAGTCTCTGTTCTCTCAAACGCTTTAAAAAACTACAATTAGAAATAGAACGTACAATGGCTTCGATGGGGGATGTGACTCGGTTGAAAAGGACGACAAAGGCATCGATGCAATTCTCGAGTCAGGGAAAAATGGGAGGATGCTGATTTGGACCAAGTGGAGGGGAGACAGGGTAAAGTTTCTTTGGGGGAAGAGTGGGCAGATGAACTAGATGTACCAGTGCCAGATTTGGACATGTTCATCGATCGTTTTGACCACTCTATGGCAGAAAATCTTCTCACGTCAAAGTAGTACCATAAAGGAATGTTTAGTGAAGTTTGCCTCTTTGTGTGTTATGTCATAAAGAGCAGTTGGACTTATCAAGAACATTTAGGAGGATGCCTCCATATAGATGTTGACAAAACCTATAAGTGGTAGGGGAGTATATCATAATCCGACTGAACATTACATCATCTATGCGAAGCAAGATAAAGTTCAACCTGGGTGCTCAGTTTTGGACATGACGAGTCATATAGTTACCAATTTTAGATGAACTTTGTAATGTCATAAATTTAAAATTGTTAGAATCATAATCTCACTAATTATATTCATATAAGGTCTGTGTTAGACTTTAAATATCTAATAGATGGAATATCTCAATGAGGCATCATACGTCACTAAGAGCATGTACATTGAGGGTATCATATATGGGGATCATGATGCACGAATCATGTGGTGATTGGGATGAATAGTGATGTGAATCCCTAAAACTGAGCTGAGTTCCACAGTGAGGGGATCACATATGGGGATCATGGTTAACAGAAGTGCTGACTGTATAATTAATTATTTTTTTACTGAATTTATTAAATTTATATTTAAAAAAATAAATACTAAATAAATTGATAAAATTAACTAATTAATAAATAAATAAAAATTCAAAAATAATTAATAAATAAAATTAATTAAGTAACTAAAATGGATAATTAAACTTGAAATTTCATTACTCCCCGAATGATACATCAAACTACAATGCTTTTGGTACATGAAATTTATTAACTCATCTCACTCATTATCGTCCTCGTCTGAGTCATGGTAAGTTGCTCCAACCTGACCCCAAATGTGCTCAAGAAGGTCATCTTGGAGTTGCCGATGGGTCTCATCATTTGTGACATTGATTCGAGCACACAACTGTTCTCGGTAGGACAAGGGCCCTCTTTCATATCATCGCTCAGGTGGTGTCCAACCTGGTATTTCTGGAGGGGACTTGTAATACAATTCGTCATCCCCTACTTTGTACCGGCCGCGTTCATCCTCCACAATCATGTTGGGTAGAATGATACAAGTATGCATCATATCAGCCAAACCCGTTCTGCTCCAAACACAAGCGGGCCCTGAAATCATGTGTCACCATGCTTGGAGGACTCTAAAATCTTGTTCAATATCTTGACGAGCACCTTCTTGGACTTTAGCAAACAATTTCTCTTTGCAAGTATAGGGATTACAAATCAACTTCACGAATCGACTCCGTAAGGGGTAAATGCCTTCAACTAAAATATATGGGCGGTCGTAGGGATGCCCGTTGATCTCGTACTCCACGTCTAGTTCACGACCATGGAAAGCGTCTGGGAATAAGTGGCCAACGTGGAAGACGTTGATGTCGTTGTTTAAGCCAGACATCCCGAAAAACGCATGCAAAATCCACAAATCACAGGACTCTACCGCTTTCAGCATAACAGTTGGATCCCCATGGTGGTCTCCCCGACCGTAGGCTCCTTGCAATGCAATTGGTGAATTCTTCCACTCCCAACGCATGAAATCAAGATTTCCAATCATACCGAGGAACCCTCGGTTTGTACCTCGATTCGAGTAATCGTTACATGTCCTCTGCAATTGGCTTCCGCTCGTATTCCTCTATGAAAACCTCAATAACGGACTTACAAAAATGTTTTACATATTTGAGTATAGTACTTACCCTATACGTAGGATTTCGTCCAATAAATTGGCTGATCACCGATACACTAGCATTTGTATCACGGCGGTGCATTTCTGGTACGTTGATAACCCCAAGCGTCCTGCACAGTCCGGATTCTGAACGAAGTAATCGTCATGCTCCGCTACCGTATCCATAACCCGTCGAAAGAGCGGTCGGGACGTACAAAATTGACGCCTAAATATATCGAGCCCATAGGTTGGGTGGTCGACGAAACAATCCTGCATCAGTCGGTTGTGGACTTCAAGATGACCTCTGTCAATCTGTTGTGGGAAGGTTCCCCACTTTCGATCCTTTTCTTCCATGAGTTTATTTGTGACATTGCTCTGTATCATTCTGTCGGTCCTCTGCTGGAGTCATTGCACCTAAGCACGAAGTTCGGCTTCGAACTTCTCCTTTGTTTGAGCCTCATCGTTAGACATTTTTGATCGAAATAAGTGTGGGAAGTTGTAGAAGAAAAATCAAAACAATTTTGAGAGAAATGTTGGTGGTTTGATGAATAGGGTGAGGGGTATTTATAGGTGGGGAGAAAATATATTTTTTTTATTTAATTTGAATTTACTTTGTTTTTTTTTAAAATGTCGTTAAGGACTGTTGGGGGCAACGGTCCGATTTTATTTCCTCCCCCTTAACCACATGTCGCATTGTGATTTGCGGCCGGCGAACCAGTGAACCGCAAACCAACGACTCACTTTTGTGAGTCGCGTCTCGTGTCCCGACTCACATGATTATGATTCGCGGCTGCGAATCACGCACGCCACAATGTGCGAATCGCGAATCGCAATTTCGCGATTCACGAATCGTGATTCGCGTGAGAGTTCGTACGGTGTACATACTCTAAAATTGAGCTGCTTATTTATAGGTTCACCTAGAATGTAAAAATTAGCTTTATATGAAAATTTTCTGATTGATAATTGGATGACAAGATATCCGCAAGAAAATGATATTCAACTGCAATTTCATAGGCGAAAAATTAGTAATTAAAAGTTATAGAGAGAGGTTGCTCTGACCTCTCTCTAGAAAACTCCGGAACTAAACCCTACTTCACACAACTTCGTTGTCGCCCTCGGTGGCTCACACGGCTCTGGCCATGTGAGCCACCGGTCTTTCCTCCTTCCCACCCCTTTCTTCACCATTCGTCCTCTCCCCCTCCTGCTTCACACTTCCTTCTTTTCCTCTGACTCTATTTTGGCCCAATCCAAGCCTTCCATCCGCCTTCTTCGGCCACTGTCTCCGGCTTCTATGGCCTCTGGTTTGGGTAGTTTCGATCCATATGTCGGTGTCTCCCTCTCTGCTCTTCATCCTTCTTCCCCTCCTCCTTCCTTCTCCCTGAATTGATCGTTTACCTTTGCTTCGCTCCGACCTAGAACCCCTTTTGAAGATCTAGTGTTTGCCCAGATCTGCTTGTCTCCTACCCGTCCAAAGCTTTTCTTGCCTGTTTCGACCCTTCACCCTCTCTCTTCTTGTCCGGTAAAGATTAGAGATTCTAGGGCCGAACTCTCCCAAGGGATCGTCGCGGGTGTTGGTCTCGACGGGCTAGCTCTATAGTCGAGCAGTACAGGTTGTGAGCCGCTTAAGCTGGTGGGGGGGGGGGGGTCGAATTCCGTCGTTAATTTCCGCTGCTCACTGGGTCCGGCCGTGTTTCCTCGTTTGTCCGAAGTCGAGGTCGAGGGTCGGACTTTCTTCTCTTCCGGCGGTGTTGGCCTCGGGGTGCCCGTTGGTGCCGAGAAGCTTGCGGGTATGGTTCGTTTTTGTCTCGTGAAGGCTCGGGTTCGGAGCGTTGTCAGGGGTGAGATCGGTTTAGTTTTCTTTTTGTTTTCTCTTGGTTTCTTTGTACTTCCTAGGTATTCATGGTTGGCAAATCTGTTTCTAAGAGATGTTCTCTTTGTTTGTTGTTGTTTAGAGCTTCAAGGTTTTAAAATTTGATTATAGATCTTTTTTTTTTCTTCTGGGTTCTTATTGATCGGAACGTCTTTGTCTGTATTTGTTTATGAGGTTTTGCCCTTGTTTCTTCCTTATTTTTCAAGGTCGGATCTTATATACCATTGCTGATTAAAAAAAAACTGTGACTTCATAATAGTGTAAAATGTCGTCTCTTAATGTATCGCATTAATTGTAAACTTGAAAGAAATCAGACGACACCATAACTATAGTCATGTAGCATCGCCTCTTTAAGAATATATAGATGTCTTAATCCAATTAATTTCAGAGTAAGGAAAATTTAATTATAAGTATATATTGAAGATAAAGTTAGGGTCATATATAGAGATCACTCGACCCTTCAATCCATCCGTCCCCGTTTCTTGTGATTATTCCAAACCGAATTTTAAATTCATCTACTTTAAGGCGTATGACATAGTTCCACTTTTTGTTATAAAACTAAGTTGATAGTTATCTACCGACTTTCTTTTTTTGTGTATGTGTAATTTTTTTTTTGAGAGGTAATGTAAATTTTATTTAAATATCGGCAAGAAAGATATTTTGAAGAGGTGTCGGGATGTGACCCCCAGACCAATTCCAGACAGGGGATGAACAAGCCGCCCTGGCTAGCCAGTGAGCTGCTTTGTTCGCTGTCCGCTTTACAAAAACGAGTTGCACGTACTCGAGATTAGATAACAGGGAAATACAATCTGTGATGATCGTCCCTAAAGGGGAGAGAAGTCTTCCCCCTTTCTTGATCATATCCACTATGACCTTACAGTCGCTCCTTACTGTCGCCCTCTGGTGCGGATGTTGCCTAAGCCAAGTCAACGCATCTCTGATAGCATATGCCTCCACCAGACCCGGGTTCTGGGGGCCATGGAAGGATGTCGATCGGGCCGCCATAACACCCCCCGATCATCTCTACCTATCCACCCTGTCCCCATCAGGTTAGCCGCCGCAAAGAGCGGGCCATCGGTATTTACTGCCCACGTCCCCTGCGGCGGACAGGTCCACGCCTCCGCCGCTCTGGGTTGATCCTGTCCTGGTGTGGCTTGCTTCTGCTTCTTCCGCCGCATAGCTCCAAGCCATCCTGACTGTAAGTGGAAAGCTGTCTGGAAAACTGTGTGCGCCTGCTGTGTCTGTTGTTCCCAGACCACCTTATTCCTAGCCTTCCACACCTCCCATAGTAGACATCCTATTAAACCCCCACTTGCCGGGGGATTACTGCTCAACGTCCGTTGCAACCATTCAGAGATCGAGAGAGCATCATTAGGAGTGTTTAGCCCCGACTTAGCCCAACATTCTGCCGCGAGTGGGCACTGTACTAGGAGATGGAGCTCTGATTCTTCCGCCCTTGAACAGACCGGACACACCACTTCCACCGCCACGTGTCTGCGTCTGAGATTTACTGCGACCTGAAGACACCCTGAGCATGTTCTCCAGAGGAACGATCTTACTTTAGGAAGAACCTCCATACTCCAAATACGTGTCCAGACGTCTGTTTGAGGTTGGAATACCGCTTGATCTTGTTGACACAACCCATATGCCGCCTTTACCGTATACTGCCCTAGGTAGCTCCCCACCCAGTACCAAGAGTCCGAAGTTGCTGAAATACTTATTGGAACTGCCAGGATAGCCCTTTGATCATCCTCATCGAACATTTGTCGAATTTTGACTACGTCCCACCTCCGCTCGTGGGGTAACATAATGTCTGAGACCGGGGTTACAAACAGATCGACCCTCAGGGATTGGACTCGCGGCTCGATTCCCACCAGCCACGGCTGGTTACCGATCATCGTGGATGACCCCGGACCAATCGACCTTCTAGCCCCGTCCCTAATCAACTCCTGAGCCGATAACAAACTTTGCCAGACAAAGCTTTGGTTGGGTTTCCGGACCGCCTCTAGGACCGAGGAGTCCGGATAGTACCTTGCTTTCAGTACCCTTGCCACTAGGGTGGACTCGTCCTGGAGGAGTCTCCACAATTGCTTTCCCAGCAGAGCTGAATTGAAATCATACATATTCTTGAACCCCAGTCCCCCCTCCTCCTTAGGGCGGGACATGGTCGTCCACGACTGCCAAATGACTCCTTTCCCATCTCCCCTAGATGATTCCACCAAAATCGGGCCAGCGCCACATTCATCTTCTCCAGAAGGCCTTTTGGCAACCGCATCACACTCATGGTATACGTAGGTATCGCTTGTAGAACGGACTTGACTAAAACCTCCTTCCCCGCTCCATTCAGTAGCTTCCCGTCCCACCTCTGAATCCTCCTGATCACTCTTGTCATAATATACTGCAGGCCCTGCTTGCTGCTTCGTCCCATCATATTTGGGATTCTCAGATAGGGGGACGGATGGCTCAGTTCCGGGATTCCCAAAATCCGAACCCCATCCACCCGACACGATGGGGACGTGTTGGCACTAAAGAAGAGCGACGATTTTTGCTGGTTCACCACTTGCCCTGACGCCTCCTCAAACATACTTAAGTAGCCCTTGACCCGTCCCATCTCCAGCGGCGTCGCCTTACAGTATACGTAACAATCATCTGCAAAGAACAGATGGGTCAATGGCGGCGCTCGAGGGGTTATCCGAATTCCATGCACCTCCCCTGTCGTCTCCGCCCCTTGAAGCAGTCTCGAGAACCCCTCCATACAGAACAAGAACAAGTACGGGGATAACGGATAACCTTGTCTGATCCCCCTCTCCGGCTGGACAAACCTTGTATGTTGCCCACCCGCCACTATGTTATAAGTAACAGAGTACGTGCACCTTCGTACCAAATTAATCCAGTCCTCCCCAAGACTGAAACCCCTCATCATGTCCCACATAAATCCCCATTCAACCCGATCGTAGGCTTTGCTCATATCTAACTTCAGAGCCACCCACCCTTCCTTCCCTTGCTTCTTGTTTTTCAAGTAATGGAGCGTTTCATAAGACAAAATAATATTATCCTGGATAGAGCGACCAGGAACGAACACACCTTGTGTTTCCGAGATCAGCTCGTGCAGGAGGCCTTTCAGACGATTTGCCGCCACCTTCGAGACAATTTTGAAGATCACATTACACAATGCGATGAGGCGTAGATCCTTCAGGGACATCGGACATTCCACCTTCGGAATCAGTACTAATGTAGTTCTGTTCAACTATGGGGGGATATCCTCCCCCGCAAATACCCTCCTTGCCCAGGAAGTGACATCCGCCCCTACCGTACTCCAGTACTTCTGGTAGAAATACGGATTCAGACTGTCCGGTCCCGGAGATTTATTCGGACCCATAGAAAACGTAGCCTCCCTGACTTCCTCCGAGGACACCTCACTCATGAGAACCCGGTTCTGTGCTGCCGTCACTTGCTGTTAAAACATAGGGCCGTTTATCCCATCCCCCCGAGTCCTCCTAGACAAAGTCATGTAGAATTCCCGGATGTGGTCACCCAAACCCGTGTCCCAGGATATGACATTTCCTTCAGTATCCTTCAGTTCCGACACCCTGTTTATATTTTTTCGCTGTGCCGCCGACGCCTGAAAGAACTTCGTGTTCTGATCACTCTCCGTGAGCCAGTGCTGTTTAGCCCTCTGTCTCTAGAACTCCCTTTTTTTTCCAATGCAGAGACATAGAGTTTCTGTAACGCCCTCCTACGCCGAATACTCGTCCGATCAAGACGTCCATTCAGCCACATGATATCCTTTTCATATCGGGAGATTTTCCGAGCTAGAGCATTATAGAACTCCTTCCCCCATATATCCAGAGCCTCCCCAGTTTCCTTCGTTTTGACTCCAATATCGCAATCTCCAGGAGATCCCCACCACGCCTGGATTAAATGGCCGCACTCCGGGTCTTCCGCCCACATGTTTTCGAATCTGAACTATCTAGACCCCACCGGGTCCACTCGCCGTTCAGAGTCCAACAGGATAGGCAAATGATCCGATGTTGAGATACCCAGATTAACCAGATGGGCATCCGGCCACCACACCTTCATTTCTCGCGACATGAGAGCCCTATCCAGTTGGACCGTCATTCGCGTCTCCGGTTCACTGCCACTATGCCACGTAAACCCATACCCTTGAAGTGGGACATCCATAAGTCCTGTCTCCCGCATCGCTCCCCTGAACCCCTGGATGAGACCCACCGGATACTGATTCCCCCCCCCCCCCCCGCTTCTCCCGTTGCCTGAGGATCCCATTAAAATCCCCCATAAGAAGCCACCGGTCCGACATCCCCACCCGGTTGCCAAGGGATCGAATCATCTCCCAAGTCTGCCACCGCAGATCCCGATTCGCCTCCCCATAAACTCCCGTGAACCGAAACGATTCCCCATTTGCGTCTGTAATGTCCACGTCAATATAGCGATCTCGGCTATCAACCTTTGTAACCGTAATCCCCATTGCCAATAACAGGATAATACCCCCTTTATGTCCCACAGCCGGGACCTCGCATCCCCTCGCAAATCCCGTTTTTAGCCGCAGAATATCCACTTCTCCTTTCTTTGCCAGCGTCTCACTGAGGAAAATCACATGTGGCTTTCTACGCCGAATCGCCCCTTTGAGGTACTCCACTGCCGCAATTTGTCCAAGACCCCTGCAATTCCAAGAGAGCACCCGCATTTTGTTTCCCCCCGAGACAACCTCGACCAGACCACCAGCTAGATGTGACACCCTTTGCCTAATCAAATCCCGGTTCGACACCCCTGGTCCCAGCTAACACCTTCCCTACCATCGAAAATTGAGTGCCGCCGATGCACACAACGCACGCCCCGTGAGCACCACCCCTGATTCTAGCAAGTGCTCACAGCGCCACCAGTCGACCACGTCCCGAGTAAAACCCCGTAGACCGTGGGACAACACCCATCTTCCCCGCCGGATCGAACACAACCCCAGCCGAGCAAGCGAGACAAAATCCCGCAACCAACCCTCCAGAACGAGTTAAGAATTGGGAGAAACACTAGAAGAAGTATGTACCTTCCCCTGTCGACGCCCTGACCTCGCCGGCAACCACACGCCGCCGGACGCGCCCTAACAGCTCCGATACTGATGTAGACGGGAGCACCTAGGGCCGGCTGTTTACTCCTTTTTGGTGTAGCAATACATTTTTTCTTTGTATGTGTAATAATAATAAACATGTTTACGAATAATTATGAAACTTATATACTTTTAACTTTAGTTTTAGTCACGCAGCCTCTTCTCTCTCTGCTTTCTGCCTGAGGCCGTAAGTTTTGGCCATGATCAAGGCCTGCGTCATGGACCTCTTCCCTATGCTCTAACACAAAGTGTTCTCCTTATTCTTTTTGGGGTTTCTCCTTATTCTTTTTGAGGTTTCTCCATACACTTTCTGGGGTTAAACTCTCGTCGTCGTCGATCACCCTCCCGATCGACGTATGCCATCGTATCGCATCACTCTAGACAACCAACTACCCTCCCTTCGTGCCACACCCTCCTTGGAACGAACAGATCCCACACCGTCGCTATCGGTCTCCTCGCTCTCCATGACGGCGCCATCGAGAACGGGGTGCAACCACCGATAGGGCCGCCTAGGCGCCGGCCCTATGTAGCTCCAGGGCAGACTCAATCACACCCGAACACCAACGTGGCCGTGACCGGAGTGATCGTGAAGGCTCGCTGGATCTGGTACCCGGGAGTGTTGGGGAGAACCGGGCCTACTAAGGAGGAGCACACAACTAGAAGCTCATAATATACACATTGCCCACCACACTTGACCCAAAAGACTAACCTATCAGGTCCTGGGTCCAAGGTGTATATTAAGTATATCTTTATTCCTTAAGTATCCGATGTGGGACTTCTGACTCACATGTGGACACGCCTAACAATCTCCCCCTCCACATTGAGTCTCATCACATCGGCTTGCTCGCACTCCTAAGCCCAACTTTTTACATGTTCTACTCAATCCCGTACGGGCCCACTTCATCCTATCTGGGCCCACCACCATGAGAGCAGGGATCATGGTATCCTGGTGTTTCTGGCCCTAGGAGATATACCCCGACCCACTTCTTGGGAGAGTCCACATAACCTGGCTCGGATACCACTTGTTGGGGAGAACCGGGCCTACTAAGGAGGAACACACAACTAGAAGCCCATAATATACACATTGACCATCACACTTGACCCAAAAGAATAGCCTATCAGTTCTTGGGTCCAAGGTGTATATTAAGTCTATCTTTATTCCTTAAGTATCCGATGTGGGACTCCTGACTCACATGTGGACACACCTAACAGGGAGGAGGGCCTCGACAACCAAATCCGGTCACCTCGAGACTGGACGACTCAGTTTGGGTCAACCCAATAATGATCAATCTGCTTCGGCGTGAAGTATCGATGAAGTCACATCCGGAGCACCGAGCATACGCTCGGTCCTCTCAATTCCACAGTCCAGCGATCCAAGCCGGAGAGCTAGCAATACCAGGAGGCCTCGCTATGAAAGTTATGGGATCTCAGACGAATTGGCATTGCAGGCTACTTAGGTCATTAGGTTCGTTGTTCTGTTGTTCTTGGTCAGCGATCAAACAATACGAGTCAAGTGCACTAAAAGCCATACGGGGGTTTCGGACAAATGCTAGAACCCAAGGTCAGGGACCCAAGTTACATTTATGTTTATGTTTACGAGTTCTTTCATGATCAATAAAATTTCTCTACTTTCATTTCAAAAAAAAAGTAACATGTTTACGATAATCTCAAATATCTAGGGGAGTTCCCTTGCCTTAACTCTAGAATTTGTTTCTAGTTTTCAGTGGTGTTGACCATATTATTGTTTCTCCCAAAATCCCTTTATATTCTTTAATCATCCCGATAGTAGTGTCCGCAATCATGCTCTCACGACCTTTTTATTTTAATAAATTTCGAGAGGTCTCGAAAACCCTTAGACGATTTACGGGCACGCCTCCTCAAGCGATCTACAAGTTTGTATCAACCTTACTACCCATCTCCCAAACCATCCATGTCGTTGTTTCTGACCAACGGGAGAGTCCAATTCACAACGGTTCATACTATGTCGAGTCCCTCCAAATCGAAGCTAGCTCGAAAGTCCCGTGTTGTTGGGACGTTTCAACCAGCCCTCCCATTACAATCGCCTACCGTCAATTGATAGATGATATCCATGATGAACGGTCTGTGTGTTCCTTGACTATGGATGGGGATGCAGTTATTGCGGTCCCATTCACTCAAATTTCTCATGAGGCCCTTGCATGACGACAGTTTGGTATGGTTGGCAAACTACTTACGTGTCTGTCAACTGGAAGGATATTATGCTGAAAGTGGTCACTAAAGCGTTAGGACGGTCTGCATCAGGGCTAGTGGTCAAAAAAATGGAGCCAGTAACGTTGGCAGTGTATTTTGGATTCCAAGAAGCCAAGTAGTGGGTCCGTCAAGACGAACTTTGGTGTATCAACAAGGCTTCGCTGAGATTAGGGGACATAACTAACCCATTAGGGGTGGTAATCCCTCGGCCAGATCGACTCTAATTATTGGCCCAGGTGTGGGGCACCTACCTTTGGTCATGACCCAAGTTATGGGACCCTCATCGACAATATCCTGGGAGAATGTGTGCGTGTCTCGTGTGTTTAATGGGGGTTTTGCTGGGGAGGCAAAGTTTGGGTCCACTATTGGATGCTTCTAGATCTCCCATTCCGGCGGCCAATGATACTCTAGTTTCAGAATACTTGGCATGCATCCAGTTCGGGTCAACCTTGCTTGTAAGAACCGCCCCCGGTCGACCCCGGTCGAACCGGTGAAATTCGGCGAAAGTTGACTTTCCGTCAAAAAAGTCAATCGATGACTCCGGGAGTCATTCGTGACCTTTCCGGTACCCAAAAGCTTAGCCGTCGTTACAGTTAGCTTAGTTGGGTCGTTTCCTTTCTAATGACTACTTTTGTGAAAAAGTCAACCACAGGTCAAACGGGGTCAAAGTAGAGGCTAAATCGGATTAATTTAATGGTGCTAGAATTATTAAGTGTAAAGGTGGACCCCACATAGACACTTGTCCATGGTGTCTTGGAGGAGAAGAAATGGGTCTAGAAAGACCCATTTACCCTCATTTGGGCCAAATTAGGATGAAGGGAGCTAAAGGGTAAAATAGGTAATTCAAATCTAGGTTAACGACAACAATTGAAAGCATTTCAGCTCATTTTCTTTAATGTTGGCCGAAATTTGGGTAGAAGAGAGAGAGAGAGGAAGCCATGGAAGCTTGAAGAAGAAGAAAGAGAGAAAAGAGAGAACTTTGAGTGGTTTCTTCACCAAAAAGCTTCAATTCGTCTAGTTTCTTCATCCTCTCTTCATTCCTAAGGTGAGTAATCTTGAAAACCCACTTTTAATGAAGTTTAAATTATGGGTTTGAGAGAAAAAGCATGAATAAGGTTGGGTTTCCATGGATTTTGGGTTTTTGAGGTTTAAGTAGATGATTTGTGGATAAAAGTAGAGTTGGATGATGAAATTTCAATGGGTTTTTGTTGTTTTTGATGAAACCAACTTGGGGATTGAAGTATCGAGTTTTATGGGACCGATTTGGAGGTTTTTGATTGATAAAAAATGGAGTTTGAGGGTTTTTTTTCGTGGAGAACAAGTTGGAGGAAGAAGAAGGACGGAGCTGTCAGACTCGTCACAGATCCGTGACGGGGACCGTGACGGAGTGCGTCACGGCTCCGTGACGGAGGCCGTGACGGCACCCGTCACGGTTCCGTGACGTCACCCGTCACGGTTCCGTGATGTCACCCGTCACGGTTCCGTGACGTCACTCGTATCAGGGAACATCACGGTTCTGTGACCTGAACCGTCACGGAGTCCATCAAGGCTCCGTGACCCGAACCGTGATGGATCATAATTGGGCCTTTTGTGCCCATTTTAGTCATTTTCGGTTAATTAGGAAGGTTATCTATAACCGAGCCTATTGGGGATTAAATTGGGATGTTTCCTCTTTAAACCGTCCTTGAATTACTATTAATTCTTGTATTACTTGTGATCTTAGACGTTGTTTCCGAGCGCGACGGAGGAGGCTACTAGGCGACCCGTTTTGGCTTGCGTTTGGATAGCGATTGAGGTAGGGAAAAGTAGCGAATACTGGTTTAATTGCGGGAAGTTACTAGTATGCATATAGGTTATGAACAAATGATATAATTATAGAATTGCATGTAGGATGTGTGGAACGAGTGTAGCCGTGTAAAATGAGGGATAACTTGCGAGCCATGTCGTGCCCGTAGGTTTGGGAATTGTTGTGCTGTAGTATCACATATGGGTCCCTGGTTGGGCCCGTAGGATTGCGTGTTGGCTGTGTTTTTTTGTGACTGATGACTTGTAATGCTTGTTATGTGGTATATCCGTTGTTAAATTGAGGATCATGATATGGTATGCTCGGTATGATATGTTGGTATGATATGTCAAGTATGATATGTTTTGGTATGACGTGAACTAATGCCTTGTGATATGATCGGGTGATTGATAGACCGATGTGATGTGTTTTGGTAAGATTGTTTGGTTTGGTATGCTGTTAGTTGAACGATGACCTTATGATATGTTTGAGACATTCGTGGGTGTGATCCGATACGATAATTTCCGAGACGAGGTGTTCCGGTACGATACCTACATCGAGGGAGGATTCCGGTGTAGGATATCTAGGCAGAGGATGGTGTTCCACGTACGCGGTCCCCCGGGGCTAAGGGTTCCGGTATGATGTCTATACCAACGGAGAATTCCGGTATAGGATATCTAGGCTGAGGATGGTGTGATCTGTACCCCGATGATGTATGGTCCGGGAAGATATCCGACCGAGGTGTGTGTCGGTCCGGTATGTTTATTATGAGTTGTACCCCGATGCTGTGTGGTCCGGGAAGATATGTGTGTTCCGGTACGATATGGTTGAGCCTTGTGGTCGTTTTACTGTGTGTTGGTTGTTTGATGATTGGGTAAGTGATGTGATTAAGCGTGGTTTTAGTCATGTGAGTATGGTTTGTGGTTATGTGATTCCTGTGGATGTCTTTAGTTGTTGTGCTTTTTTAGTATGCCCTAATTGGACAGTTACCCGTGGTGGTGAGCTGATAGCTCATCCCCTTAACTACTTTTTCCTACTGAGCGAAAGCTCACCCCTCTCCTTTACCTGGTTTTCGAGCTGTTGACTCGTATTGTCAGAACTTTTGGTTTGGATTATCATTTGAAGTTTATTTCTTTTAAAATTGCTCTTATCATTATTATTCTTAGTTCACGTCTCGAGTCCGGTCCAAATCGGATTTGGGGCGTGACATTGCTTATGAGTGAATTATTATCGTCTTCTTTAACTATGACTGAATTGGCAATGCAACTCTATAATATGACAGAGAGACAACAGAATACCGTGATATGATATGTCTTTAGCTGTGAATAGGATGGATAAGTTGGGAATTTTTTTTGCAACCAACTAGGTCAAAGCTCCATCTCAACATCTAACGTTCCTCCCAGGCATTGAACATGTGACACCAAACATCTTACCTACAACCCCACAACATCCAAGGACGGTATCCCCAGTGACATCAAACATCTTACCTAATCCACAAGTAGGAAGGGGGTGGGTGCGACTTGGGATAAAGGCTCCCCTCACCCCGGAGGGATTGCTGGTCCTATGGCAGGGCTCGTACACCCATTAGTGGTTGCCCAAGTTGGGGATCCAGCCCAAAAAAAGGATGTATGTAGATGAACCACTCGAAGATCAGGCAAAGGAAGGTAAACAACCTCACCATGTCCATGATTAGTGAGCATGGATTCATGGCCCGAGGGATGGAGAAGCCTTTGAATCTAATCGGGATTCCTCGACCTTTTGTTGAGAGTTCGGTTCGATGTCACATCTAATGAGAAACGAATCCTCACCACGGGATCAAGAAGCATCCAGGCACCATCCTAGACAAATTTCCTATGTTGGTTATGTTTTTACAATTCTTTATCTTAGTTTCTACCCTCTTTCTAAAATCGAATTTGTCTTCTGCAACTACTTCGGAATTCATGAATAGGGGACTAAGGTCCCATGTTCTTTGTATTAACTCTTTTATTTTTCATTAATAATATAAGTTTTTTCCGCTAATAAAAGGACATGATTACATACCTCACCAACTTATTTTTAAGCTTAACGTGAAATTTTCATAAAGAAAAATAACTGACAGCATAAAGGAAAACAAAATTGAAGAGTGAGACATAGTTTCAAACATGACCGAATCTTTTTACGCCGTAACTAAAATGTCCTCTTGATATAAGTGACAAATTAGGGGGTGTGTCCCTATTCTCGCGGGGTGTGCATCTATTACTTCTCTTATTTTTACTGGCTCGACTTGTTCTGCCTAAATAACACGTTGGTCACTCAATGGAGACCCTTGGGGAAGTGAGGATGATGTTAGGTAGCCGAGGAGGTCCCCAGGTATAGTGGTGGGATCGGGACATTCCTCCTCATCTGCGTCCCGTGATCTTCAGTACCCATGTCCATCGCTTTCAGGCTCTATTTCGTTGATGCTTCTTACCAAACTAAAGTATATGTGAACCACCACATAGCCACCCGAAAACACCTCTAGCCTACACATCTCACCGGAGAACAGATCCATAGTAGTACAGTAGTACTTATTCTAAGCCTCCACATCTCACAGGGAGATAGGTCGAGGAAACCTTAAAAAGTGTGACCTTAATATGTATGATGAAAATAAATAGCCGAAAAAGAAAAATATTGGAAAGGAAGAAGAGCCACCATCGGAGGTGACAACAGCAACATGTACGGTTTATAGGGTTCTCTTACCTAGAAAGTGTGGATAAAAATTTACACCACTTCCATATCCCCCAACTTGATTTCATGTTATATCATTGATTTATAAATTCCTCGTTAAAGAAACAAATAAAAACCATCCATCACATAGTAGTAAAAAAAATTGTTCTTTTAATTATTTTAGTTAATATAATCAAGTTTAAATCCACAAAATTCAACTCTAGTAAATTTCATTTTTTGTATACTCGTCCAGTTTATATAATTACAAAAATTGACCCCTTAACGATATTTTGTTTCAAAACTAACCCATCGTGACCTTTGTTCTCATGTATATACTTGGTAATAGGTCATAACTCATGTGCTTACCGATTTTATTTATTTTTAAGATAAAAAACTCCTTTAAATTAATGGTTATCTCATGTACGTTCTCCCGTTTGTTTTGGTATTTTTTTGCCCCAAAACAAATAATACGGGTAAGTACATGGGATTTGACCTTTTACCAGGTTTTTATGAAATCATAGATCATACCGGGTTAATTTTTTACCTTTGTTTAGCGAAAGGGATTGCATACTATTAATTATTATGTGGATCGGGCATAGATTGGCCTGACACATAAGGACAGGGGATGAACATGCCTCCCTACCGAGCCAATGGGAGGCCTTATTCGCTAACTTTTTGACAAAGATGAGTTTTGAGTCCTTGGTTTGAGATAGCAAAGCAGGTATATCTTGAAGAATGAAGCCTAAAGGTGAAGTAAGGGGGTAGTCGAATTGACCATGTGAGTAATTGTCTGGGCATCTAATCGAATAAGTATCTGAGTGCATTTCATATCTTTTGCGAACGTCGGGGCTACTGACACAACGTGAGTGTCAATTATCGATGGGGACCATAGAGCAAAGACAACACCATTCCTTGCTGCCTGAACTTGGTCATATGTTGAGCGGGAAATAAACCCCTATCTTAACTGCATGTTGTCGGAAAACACTGGTCCATCGATGTTGAAAAAAATCCCTTTGGCAGTGGCGGGATACAACTCGTTTGTGCCTTTGGGTTGTACTTGGTGGGAGAAGACCGGGGTTGGGAGTTGTCCTCTTTCCAAGTTAGCATTTTTTTCATAGCACCATACTTGAGTCTTATGTCTGAGGGGGTACTATCGCTCTAAAACTTGGTATTCTGGGCTTTCCAAATATCCCATAACCAACCCAAGACTCGAGTCAAAAACTTAGGTATTGCCTCGACAGTGATAATTTCTTAGCATTCTGCAAAGTAGAGTTTGGGAGAAAGTACTGGGAGGGTCCCAGACATCGACCAACAACATTTGGCGAAACCACAGTAGAAGAGATGGTGGCTAATTGTTTCCTGATGACGACCATACATTGGGCAGGTTGAGGATACCTTGACCAATTGTTGCAGGAAGAATCGTCAGTTAAGGCTCTCTAGAGTAAGATACAAAGGTAGGGTCGTGTGGGGATACTTAATAGGTCAGGCCATGGTGGTAAGGTAGCTGAAAATCTTGCTTGGGCTCTAATCTAATTTAGGACCTTGAATCATGCACAAGTGATGTAAGATCTTTTGGAATCCGTGGCCCAATACCACTCATCCTTAGTACGGTGACAGAGAGAGGTACGACCAGGATCTCATCTTGGTCTTCTTAGTAAAAAATATGCCTTATGAGGGTTACATCCCATATCCTGGTGTTGGGGATCATAAGGCATGCGATCGGGGCATTAAGATGAACTGGGGAGACAGTTTGAATGGTTGGGGTGGACCTTAATAACCATGGATAATGAAGAATATGAGTGTCCGTTCTAGGCTTAATAGCCCGACGGAGGCCTGATTGCATGAGAGGTTGAATGGAAAATATGCTAGCACATGTATAACTGAGGTTATTACCTAAAGTGGCCGATAATAAATCCCTCGATGGGTAATACCATGCACGTAGAAGACGAAAAACTAAAGAGTTAGGTCGCAAAAAAGACCTCGTGCCTTTTTCCCAAGAAGCGTCATATTAGTACCATGCAGATGACGGAACCCAATTCCACCTTTCACATTAGGGTTGCAAAGTTTTTCTTAGTCCTGCTGGATAATTGGCCACCCCTTGATGACATACCTTCCCCACCAAAACCCGGCTAAGGCGATATGGATCTTGTCTGTGATACTACATGGTACCTTGAACATCAACATGATATATATTGGAATAGGCGTAATGACGGAACATATCACCACCTCCAACCATGCCGGTGATAACATATTTCCATCTCAAGACTGAATACGTCGGACCACCCGGTCCCCCAAGTACACATATGAAGAGTCATACTCCTCCCAGTCATGTTAGTATCTTTGAGGTAAAAGGATGACTATGATATTTATGCTATGTTTAGGGTGGTACAACAAGATTATCGGTTTGCGAGAGGGAGTATTAGAGCTAAAGAAAATTGAAAACTTTTGATTATTCGGAACTTGGTCTGATAATGTACCAAACAACGTCAGGATGTCTTGGATGGAGGTAGAATCCTCAATATCAACTTTGTAGAAAATGTAACTGTAAGAACCTCCCCCCCGGTCGATCTCGGTCAAACCGGTGGTTTTTGGGGAAAATCTACTTTCGGCCGGAAAAGTCAACCGATGACTCCGGGAGCCATTCGGGACCTTTTCGGGACCCAAAAAAGCTTAGCCGTCGTTACGGTTAGCTTAGTTGGGTCGTTCCCTTTCAAATGACTATTTTTACGAAAAAGTCAACTTTCGGTCAAACTAGGCCTAATTAGATGTTAAACCGTATTAAATTAAAGGTGCTGGAAATTATTAAGGGCAAGGTGCCCCCCACATAGACACTTGTCCATGTTGCCTTGGAGGGGAAGAAATGGGTCTATAATGACCCATTTACCCTCATATATGCCAAAATAGAAGAAAAGGAGCAAAGAGGGCCTTTTAGTCTTTTCTCCCTTAGGTTTAAGAGCCATCAAAGAGAAATTTCAGTTCATTTTCCCTTGTTGGCCGAATTCTATAGAGAGAAGAGAGAAGTTGGAGAACTCCATTGAAGCTTAAAGAAGAAGAAAGAGAAAGGGAGCTCCTTTGGTGGTTTTTCTTCCCAAATTTTCTCCAAAGCTACATAATCTTCATCATCTCTTCATCCCCAAGGTAAGTAAACTCTAACAAACTACTTTTAATCAATTTGGGGTTATGGGTTTCCATAGAAATTGCATGAACTTGTTGGGTTTTGAGTTATTTGTTGTTAGATGATTGTTTATGAGAAGAAGGAGGTTGATTTATGTAGAAATCAATTGGGGTTTTGGTTGTTTTAGATGGAAATCTCTTGGGTAATTGTTGTTTTGATGAAACCCACTAAGGGTATTGAAGTATTGAAGTTATGAGACTGATTTGGAGGTTTTGGGTTGAGAAAAATGGAGTTTTTGGTGTTGATTTCGTGGAAAAGAGGCTGGAGGAAGAAGAAGGGCGAGTCTGCTCGGACCCGTCACGGATCCGTGACGGGTACCATGACGGAAGATGTCACGGCTCCGTGACGGAGGCCGTGACGGCATACGTCACGGTTCCGTGACGTCATCCGTGACGGGGAGCCTCACGACTCCGTGACCCGAACCGTGGCAGATCAGTTTTGGGCCTTTTTGGTCCATTTTGGGTGTTTTTCGTTTAATTAGAAAGGTTATCTTGAACCGAACGTTTGGGGGTTTTAACTTGAGTGTTTGCCTCTTAAACCACCCTTGATTTGTCATTAATTCTAGTACTATTTGTAATCTTAGACTATGTTCCCGAGCACGGCGGAAGAGACTTGTATGCGGCTCTCAAGTGACTAAGCGTTTGGATAGCGTTTGAGGTAGGGAAGAGTAGTAATAACCGCTTTTAATTAAAGAATGTTAATAGTATGCATATAGGACGTAATAAAAGGTAAAGTCTTAGCTTGCATATAGAATGTGATTAACTAGAATCACATGTGGCCATGTGGGCCTTAGGATTGTGTGTTGGTTGTGATTATTAGTCCTTAAATGTTGATGTATAGTATCGTCTTTGGTTACTTTAAGAATCATAGCATGCTATATGAATTGTGATGAATGTGATACGAATGGTTGTTTCTGGATATGATTGGTAGAATAAATGTGATACGAATGGTTGTTTCTTGATATGATTGGTTGAATGAAAGTGATATGAATCGTTGTCTTGTGATATGATCGGGTGAATGATAAACTGATGTGTTGGGTTGGGTAAGTGTATCGGTAAGTTTGATGGTATGATAAGTTCGGTGTAACATGTGTGGTATTGTATTGTGTGGTGTGACTTGTACCCCGATGTGCGTTTCTGGGAAGATACTTGACCGAGGTGTGTGCCGGTCCAGTATGTTTGTTCAAGATTTACCCCGATGTGCGTTTCCGGGAAGACATCTAGGCCGATGTGCGTTTCCGGTATGATGTATTGTTTGCTTACCCCGATGTGCGTTTCCGGGAAGACATCTAGAACGATGGGTATTCTGGTATGATGTATTATTTGTTTCACCCTGATGCTATGTGTTCGGTAAGACATCTAGGCCGATGGTGTATTCCAGTACGATGTATGTATTTCACCCCGATGTACGGTTCCGGGAAGATATCTAGGCCGATGTTGTGTTCCGGTACGATATGTTGAGTTATGAGTGATGATCGAAGTATCACGGTGTACCTTCCTCATGTCCATATGATGTCGGTTTGAGTGTTTGTTTGTAGTTGGCATTGTAATGTAATAGTTGGTTGTCTGGGTGTTTCTCTAGCTGAATCTGTTGTCATCAATGTTATATTCCTGGTGGTTTTGGTCTGAGTTGTCACTTACTAGTATGAATTATTGACCGAGCAATTGTGGTGACGGTGCAGGAGTCATTTCTGTTACTACTTTTTCCTACTGAGCGCAAGCTCACCCCTTCTATTTTACTGTTTTTACAGGTTTCGATGGTGAGTCGGTTTAGAGGACGTCTCAGAGCTCGGGAGCTCATCGAGAGTCCGGGGGTTTATCTTTTAGTAGAGACGTACTTTCTGTTTATGAACTAAACTGTGTTTTTACTTATTTGGATTTGAGCGTTTGACTCGTGGCATCGGATTTGATTATGAACTATTCAGAGATTTATGTTACTTAAATTTACTTGTATTATTGCCTTTATTTTATTTTAGTTACGTCTCGAGTTCGGGCAAAAAACCGGATTTGGGGCGTGACAGTAACAATCCTCAACAAAGAACATGTGAGATATAATGGGGCCCCTCAAGCCACTGCTATCTCGTGAATCCTGACTTCCTATTGCATTTTACTTGGCAGACGAGACAGACCCTCCATATAAAAAAGGAATAGATACGGGGATAAGGGGTCCCCCTGTCTTAAGCCCTATCTCAGAGAGAAAGTTTGAGTTTCCTTCCTTCCTGAGCTAACCAAATAGGATTTTGATCTCATACGGACCACACTTAGAGCCCGTCATTTAGATGAAAAACTCATCCTTTCCATTACTAAAAGAATGAACGACCACTCGACTCGATCATAGGCTTTACTCATATCGAGTTTCAGCTCCATAAACCCCTCATAACTCGTTGATTGTGAATGTAATGGAATATCTCAAAGGAAATCAAAATATTATCTAGAATACATCTTTTGGGAATGAAGCCGTCTTGGGCTTGGGAAATAATCCCATGCAAGAGAGGTTTCAAACGATTACCCAATACTTTATAGAAAATTCGAAAGATCACATTGCATAAAGCGATAGGTCGGAGATCAATAATCAACAACAAATTTGGTTTCTTGGGAATCATCACCATATTGATCGCATTCAGGCATGAGTCAAAAGTTCCTTCATAGATCGTTTGTTGTAAAAATCTAACCACCTCCTCCTGAACTCTTTTCCAATAGTGTTGAAGGAACCGGAATTGAGGCCGTCATGACTTGGTGCCTAATCAAGTCTCATTTGGAACACAACTTCCAACACCTTTTTCATTCAACACCGCTTGTAGAAGGGTAGTGTTTTGTGAGTTAGTTATACCAATTCCCTAAAACCAAACAGGAAAATTTTGGAGTTTAGGAAGCTCGGTAGTGAATAAGATTATGAAGTTCGAGAAGACAAGGTCTTTGTTCCCGTATTCCAAGTGGCCAACTCCCTCTCATCACTCTGAGCAGTGAAACCCGCATTGCCCTTGCAACGGAATGAGGAAACTACGACGAACTTGTCCCATTTGGTTGAACCATATATCCACACTCCGGATCCTGAACTCAACGATACTCAAAACAAAACTTCCTGGTACTTGATGATGATTGACATGGAGAAAATAGTGAGGAGTAGGGGCTAGTGGTTTGAGGTCGTGGTTCCTGTATTCCGTAACTCCTCGTTCGATAACGAATAGTACATATCTTGGGATATTATAGCTCGATCAAGGAAATATTCTACATGCGCATATTATTTCTTTCCCGAAACCATGTAAATGGGTGACCCAACATCGGCGTATCACGTAGGTCTAAATCATCTATCACATCTTGAAAGGCTTGAAGGAGAGTCAACGTGTATTATTGACTTCTCAAGGTTCCAATTGATGAAGAATATTTTTGAAGTGCCTGATGACAACACATGATCTCTATTTATCCCCAATGGTCATAAAAGATCCCAAGATTGATTCCAGTGATCTGTTCGTGCGTGTCCATAAAATCCTGTAACCTCGATCAGAAGTTTACCTAGAGATGTTATAGTGACATCGATTTGGTTTGTGGAGGAAGTGCCCATCGTGACGTCCAGACCCGCAACCCACATCATTTCAAAACCCTGTTTTTGTCCATCGTCAGGACCGTAGTCCTCAGGTGGAGTCCCAAGCTCCGCTGCAATAGTGTGAGTTTTGACTCATGCGTTAGTGTCTTAGATAGAAAAATTAGGTGCGGATGATGAGCATCCAATAGTTGTTTCAGGTGTTGGGTGTGGGTAATGAAGCCCATCCCCTAGCAATTTCAGGCGAAAATTCAATGGTCCGGTTTCTAAGAATAGGTAGAGTTGGTGGGAGTTAGAGATCGGGGGATTCAGCTAGGAGAGAAGGCATGCTGGTGAAGGCGATTGAGAGGATGGGGAGGTTGGTTGAGAGAAAGGACAAGTGGTGGAGTGGTAACCGAAGACGGGATAGTAGGATAACGTGTTGTCGGACGCCTTGGCGGGCCAAAGGATGAAGACACCAGTAACGACTTGAATTTTATGGAGATCTCGATGAAGATTTTATTGAGGAACTCTAAGAGACGACATATCTTACTACTCTCAGGTATTTATCAGTTTTTGACTTAGTAACTTTTCATCGTGTATTAGAAATCTCTCTCGCGCCTCGAGAGTAAACCCTAGCCCTAGTCCCTGCGACTATGGTGCTCCCTAGTCCTGTCTCTGCTGCCGAAACCGCCACTAACAATGTTTTTGTAACTATCGGCTTTGTCATGGCGTCTCCGGTACAACCTTCTCCTTTGAAGTCCTTTCTCTGTCCTCCTTAAGCGGTTTTGCCTTTAAAGGCCCAACGTAGGAGGAAGCCGAAGCAAACACTAGTTGGGCTTCCCTCTGCACCTCTTTCTCTTTCAGTGGAACCACCACTACTTCCACTCTTCGACCTTAGTGCTCCTCGTGATAGGGGCCCCATACCGTCCCCTATCGGGAAACCACTTTGAGGTCAACCAGTGAGGGCTACGGTCATTTCTTTGTCTGCAAGCAACTCCCCTTTGGTTCTCCATCCACCTCCTCTAGCCGTCATCTCTCTAGTTCCTCATACTTCTCGTGCTCATATTCTTCATGTTGAGGTCGGGCCTCAGTTCATCCCTCCACTTTACTAGGCCTCGGCACGTGGGAAAGCTCCAGCTGCTGATCCCCCAAGGTTGGCCATGGAAGCTTTGGGTATAGGCCGTTTGATTCCTAACAAGGATCGGATTCCGCTCATCCCATCCCTTCTCACTGCACCGGTTGGCCTGAATCATGGCGGAAGATGGCTCAATCCTAGGAGGGGTCCCCATCATCCATGGCTTTCGTCGTGACGAATCTGTTGGCTTCCATGGTGTCACTTCAGGACTGGTTCTCGCCCTGTTCCCTCAAGGAGGCTGAGGGGGTGGAGATGGTGGCCCCAAAATCCCCGGTCGCCTCCTCTGTGCTTGTGTGACAACAGTTCGGGTTGGTAGGCAAGTTCAGGGCACCAATGCCTCCCCAGAAGAGTGTTCGTCTCGATACCACTACATGGGGGTGATCTACGGAGGAGTATCAGAAGGACAAACCGGTGAAGCCATACGCAACAGACTAAAAGGAGAGTTCATCGTCGACCATATCTCCGAGGTTTAGGTTTTTATCTCCGAGCACTATATCTAAGGGCTCCTCGTCTCGTGGGAGGAGCTCATGTGTTTCCCCGATCACTGTATCTAAGGGTACAAAACCTTAGGTCATCACCCATATCGGGAAGATAGATCCCGACTGGAAAAATTTGGTGATCGTTCATCCCTCTGGTGGCACGGTCACTGAAGTTTCAACGCCCTCTCCGCTTGGGCACAGAGATGTTAAAGGAGCTGCTACTAGAGGACTGTTAAGGCCCGCTGTTGGGGCTCCCTAGGATGATCAGGCGAGAGCTGGTAAGCATCCTCGTCAGGAGGGATGCTTTCCTCCTCACGCTTCAAGCACTGGCCCTGGGAGGGGTCTATGTGAAAGTCTTGCCTCCTATTACTAATGTAGTCCAAACTCGGATTTTTGAGCAGGAGTTCCAGTTTTCTTTTCTTTCCCCCACTGTTTTCCCGCTTATGTGGCGCCTCAATACTGTCTGACGGTTATAGTATTACAAGAACTGCGAACCATTCGTTCTTTGTCTGTTCTTTCTTCGTGGTTAGAGAAATTATTCCTTTTCGTACATCTATATAGTTGAAAATCTTATTAATTTTTTTGAAACAGTTGAAATCTGATTAATAATATTGTACCTTTCATTAAAAAAATAACTTTTCACCGTGTATAGTTTTAATTAATAATAATATAATATAATCATATGTATGTATAAATGTGTCTCGTGATTACACCATAACAAAATAATACCCATAAACTTTTTGACGCGCAGAGCCCTCTCTCTCAAAGGAAACCCTACGCCTCCCTCTTCTTTTGCAGCTGTCGCCATCGACGGTCGCCGCCACTCCGGTCATGGTGGTTGTCGGCGGCTCTGTCTCCCTCTCTCGTACCTAATCCCGCTTCTCTCCCTTGCCATGGTCAGTCGCTGCCCTTCCCCACCCGCCGCCCTCCTCCTCCACCCGGACGTGGTCGTGTCTTGCTCAGCCACACCACCTCTCCGGTCTCCTGCAGCGATCGTCAGTCGTCGCCCTCCTCCACCTTGACCTGGTAAGATATCCACCCCACCCACATCGCCGGTTCATCCCCTGTTTCACCCTCTCGTTGACCGATTCCATCCGACACCCGCTGCCCTTACGCCTCCAACGTCCTCCTCCGGACGCCCCTCCCGCCCCTGATCTTGGCTTGGTGTTCAAAGTCCCTACCTCCACCTCTCCGTTCAGATCTGTCGGCACAGTCCGAAGCTCAGGGATTCGAGGACCCACACGAACCCTAGGGTTTCTCTTGAACCTTCGGGTTGTTTCATGGTTTCGTTCTTTTGTTGGGTTTGGGATCCGGGAGGAGGTGCGTTAGGTTGAGGTATGTCTCCACGGTTTCTTGGCCGTCCCAGGAGGAGGAAGGAAGCAGATCGCCCCGTTGGAGCATTTCGAGAACCCGGCGTGCGCTTGGTTTTTTTCTATCTTAGTTTGTTTTGGTTAAGACTTATTGTATGCTGGATTATTTACATTATGTTTCGTACTTTTGAAATGTAGGTAATGGAATGTCGTGAATTAGTGACTACGATCAAAAGTAGATTATTACTATAGGCTCATGAGCGTACGGCTTGCTAAGGTCGGTCCGGACAAATATCTGGAACGTAGGGTTTTTACGCCCTATCTTGTATGATTATTTGTTCACAGTAATGCACTTCCTTAATTACTCGTTTCAAAAAAAATACCCATCAATTGTTAAAGATAATTTCAATTTTTCCCACATGTGAATCTGTTAAAAAAATACTTGTTGCATTTTGATGTATTTGAGATGGCTAATCCGCCACATCATGCCCGCTTATGACTTTGGGAGTTTTGTGTCATGTCACACACACCTATAAGACATGTAAAATAATAACAGATGGAAAGTGACGAAATCGATTCTTTATTATGGATGAGCGTACTGATAAGAAGTGTAAACTAAACGTTCAAATTATGGTTAAGAGGATAATAATAAAATAGTTGTGTCGATAACCTTAACATTTCTTATAGCGGATGATCTCACGACCACTATATCCCAACCCACTGTTCCTTTCTTGATTAACATGACCTCAGATAGTCCCGCTTATTCTTCTGCAACATGTGTATACTAATGGGCACATAATGTCCATTTCATGACCAATTATCACGTTATTAGTCAGTCGAATTGGGAGATTGGTTGGATCGAATTGAGACCGTATTTCTGCTCAACCAAGTAAATCAGGATGGTGAAAAATCCGATCAATTCAAAGTAGTTGTCATGAAAAGTTAATTTTAGTTCATGATTGATTATTCTTTTTCCCACAACGAATAAACTAAAAATTGGTTTGCATAAGTTAAAACAAAATAAATAAAACAGTCAAAGGTGTTACAAGTATTATATTACGTATGAAATGCCCTAGGATTAGTATACCTTATAATGCACAAACCCTAATACACCAGCAGCCTCTCTCTCTCACGAATCTGATTTTTGCGATCCATGACAGCAACGATAAGGATGACTGAATCCAATACCGAAAGTAACCATGTTCCGAGCAGCGATGACGGGCCAAGGTCGACGAGTTTCTCCCCTCCGGCGTCACCGGTGTCTCGTGTATGATCACGTTCTCCTCCTGTCTTCTCATCGGAGAATGGTGAGGGAGGGAACCAAGGAGGAACGAAGATGGTGCTTTCGGCGAGTAAGACGGCGTTGAACACGAAGATCGTCACCGTTTTAGGTGGTAGAAGATCTCATGGGCTGGCGTACAAGATTGTACGTCGTACGTCGGCAGTGGGGCCTCGCCCACGAGTAAGGAAAGCGACGCAGGCGACGCCGAAGTTGGGACGAGATCGGACACCTTCGGGTTCCCCTTCTCCGACGTCCCTGCGAGATCTGGCGAATTTGGAGATGGTTCACTAGAGGGCGGCGCCGGTAGAGACAGGGCCGGTGGAGAATACGGAGACGGAGGAGGGCGATACTGACTTGGTGGCGACTTACGGTGGGGGACTGCCGGTTTTTCGATGAGGACCGTGATCGAGGAAGGTCTAGCTAGCGACGCGGCCACCACCACCTGGAAACGGAGGCCGGGCAAGGAACCCGCTAGGGTTCCGAGCCTCGGCGAGAAAGAAGATGAGGTATGGGCTGTTGGCGTGGGCCTGGACCGGCTGCATCTTGGGCCAAGGAGGCAGAATGGGGCGGTGGTTATGGACTTAGGCCTGGGCTCCACCCATCTTAGGCCGCGGAGGGGCTATGGACAGGGTCGGCCTGCTGCAAGGTCGGGTAGGTCTGACCCAGACCATTTCAGCGGGGAGGGGATCCGAACTGAGTACCAACCGAGCAAAGGGCCTCTTGGGATCGTACCAGAGCTGCCTGGAACCCGAGAACTAACAGCAAAAGTGGGGGACCCTCTCACCAGTCTGAAATGGGGAACCTCAGAGCTCAGATAGGGAGCCTATGCATCAAAGAGGCGGTGTTTCTCCCATCAAAAGTATGTGGTAGGGGTACGAATTTTTCGTACACTATAATTGCAAAGGTTCTGTCCACGAGAGCGTTCTTTTGGAAGACGTTGATGGAATGACTGGAAGACAAATGGGAAATCCAAAACGTGGAGGCAAGGATGCTGGAGGAAGGAGTAGTCGCCTTCTTCTTCAGGAATGTCGTAGAAAAGGGCGAAGGTCTTAGTAGGGGAGCCATGGGAGTTCCGAAATTCCTTGGTTCTGTTTGCTGACCTCCGGCCACATATGAGGCTTGGAGATATGCTATTCACGCACTTCTCGGCATGGGTAAGAATCTCGAACATGCCAGTGGGAAGGTAGAACAGGGGGCCGACTTTAGGTTAGATAGTACGTTGGGAGTCTGTCAGGCAGTTGACGACGATGCCGACGGGATGTGCTGGGGAGACTTTATGAGGATCCAGGTTCGAGTAGACATTTGCGTCCCCTCCAAAGCCAGCTTTGGTTTAGACTCACTGAGTCTTAGGTACGTACGATACTCCATGTCTCGTATGAACGTCTACCCAATCATTGTTTCGGTTGTAGTTGTGCGGTGCGGGCCACCTATTCAACGCTTGTCCAGTGGAGGGGGAGTCAGAGGTCCCTCGCTAAGATCATCATCAGACCCTAGGTCGGTTTTTGCGCGATGAAAGCACTAGAAACCTGACCGGGAACAAACTGGACTACTTAGGAGGTTCCTTGGGACATCAAAGTTGGTTGTTCACCCCGGAAGCACCGACTCAGGGCAGGCCTGCTCGAGGTCGTATAGAGGAGGCTCCAGTTTGGCCACCTCGGGAAGATAGAGACTTTCGTGGAACTAGGCTGAACAACCCGGATTTTATTCCGGACGATCAGGCCGGCACCTCAGTGTCTGCATGACGAAAGAGGCTGTTGCAGGAGGAGGGGGATGAGGAGTCTGAAGGTTCCTCGAAAGTAGGGGAGGCGAAAAATGCAGCGGCGGGGGGTTACAAGCACCCTCACCTCACGGAATGAGTCTGAGGTGGTCCAACGGGGGGTCGATCGACATCACCGCCCCATTGGACATAAGGTGGAGTAGGTTCCGCCAAGATCCGACAAGATACACCTCTACTTTCCGGGGGAAAGCAATTTCGCGTTTAAGAGCACTACTTCTATCAGTTCAGGGAGGACGACGCAAGCTGGTATCTTGGAGGAGTATCCACTCCACCGCAGTAACAATCCGGAAATGGGTCCGCTCAACCCTATCTTCTAGATAAGATCAGTTATATCGGTGTCAATCGACGCTAACGTAGTATCCCCCTCTGAACGCCTCAACGAAGCGGTTCGGTTTAATGAGTCAGTTTTAGATTTTTATTATTGCAAGTTAATTTTCTTGTTTTCCAGTTTCAGAACTTTATTTTCGATGATAGGTGGTTGTAACTGTCTTTCATTCGCTTAAATTTATAATACAACTCGTTTACCTAAAAAAAAGTATACCCGATAATCTTAAATTATAAGATTGACATGTCTATATTCCATAATGATTAAGCATGTACAGTGGAACTTTTGAATATGGATTCTAGGGTTTCACCCTCGTCTCGGGGTCTTTCGGGATCGTCCAACACTCCTCCTCGTCGACGAGCTCATCCTCGGGCGGCTCTTCGTCGGTATGTTGTCCTCATCCCTCTCTTTTTTCGCTGCATGCTTCTCTTCAACCGTCATCTCAGATAGTTACTTTGTCGCCGTTTCCACCAGGTTCACGGGCGTCGACACCTACTCCGCCCCTCCAGATGTTGCGAATCATTTCTTGCAATTTTCAGGGGATGGGTCTAACACCCACGCTCAACATCTCCAACACCTTTTTTCCCAATAGACCTCACGCCATGTTTCTCCATAAAACGTTAACTACGGAAGTAAGGATGGCGATTGTCTAACAAAATTTGGGATTTCACGTGGGTACCTGGATCGTTGTGATGGAAAATCCACGGGGCCTGACACTATTCTGGGTTGAAGGGTTTCATATCACAATAGGGCCAGACTCCTTTCATTCTATCGATCTGGAAGTCACAGGCCTGGATCAAAACCCCTTCTTCCTCGCACGGTTCTATGGCGAAGCACGAAGGGATCTCCGATGGCAATCATGGGATCAGCTCTACACACTTGCCAAGGCGGGTAAGGATCGCTAGATCATTATTGGCGACTTCAACAATTTCCTCAGTCATTAGGAATTTATGGATATTCTTCCTTACTTGACTGCTCGTATTGTTGATTTCCAATTAATGATTGACGAACTGGAACTGAAGGATATCCCGCTTCTAGGGCACCCGTTCACCTAGTCTCATGCAAGGACCACGCAACACTTATCCAATCACGGCTAGACCGAGCCCTTATATCTCGTGAGTTCCTCTCCTTGCTATTGCACGTGGAACTCCGCAACACGGGCATGACCACCTCCGACCACTGGCCAATCCTTATCACTATCAATACACGTCGCCCAATATCGGGTCCTTCCTAGTTTTAATTCGATTCTTGATACCACTGACCCTAAATGTGGTCATTATTACAGAATGAATGGGACAATGAGCTCAAACCGCCCATTTGTAAGGACATAAGCAAGATCAACATCTCGTTAGATCATTGAGGGAAATCCAATTATCAAAAAACCTTAAACAATAATCGTTGATGCACAATTCAGATACAATACGAGGAAACTCTTCGTATTCAGGCCACATTATGGAAAAAAAGAGCTAAGCGCCGCTGACTGGTAGATGGGTATCACAACATGAAGTTATTTCATGTTGCGTGTTTGTATTGGAGGAAGTTTAATTTTATTTGCTCGATTCAGAATAGTTTTGGTCAACCGGTTACATGTGAAATCGGGCTCCGGAATTTAGTGATCGATTACCATACCACGTTATTCACCACCTCCAACCCAGACCTCGTCGACTTCCCTATCCACTCCGCCACAAGGGGGTCAAGGAAAGTCAGAATGCAGAGTTGTTACAAAAAGTTTCGGCTGAGGAGGTTCGGCAAGCGGTTTTGCAAATGAGTCCGATAAAGCTCCGGGTCTGGATGGTCTAAACCCCCGATTCTACCAACATTATTGGTCAGTGGTGCAGGAGGAGGTCATCAGATTTGTTCAAACAACGATCCGTGAGTGGTCCTTTGATCGGTCTCTAAATACCAAAAATGTGGTGTTAATCCCAAAAAAGGTCAACCCATAACTTATCACTGATTTACGGCCTATCACTCTTTGTAACGTGATCTCTCGTATTTTATCCGAGGCCATGTCTAACAGATTGAAGCCTTTGTTGCAGAATCTTATAGAACCAACTCAAGGGGCATTCATCTAGGGCAGACGCATCTAGGATAATATTCTTATATCCTTTGAGATCATTCACTTCCTTCGGAAATGGTGATCGAGCAACATGAGCTACATGGCAGTAAAATTGGACATGAGCAACGCGTATGTCAAGGTGGAGGGGCCATTTCTGCTTTTCATTTTACAGCGGAAAGGTTTTTCATTAGAATGGATGACATTATTGGCTACATGTGTGGGATCGGTGGAGTACTCGGTAAATTCAGGCGGTAATGAGACCCATATATTTTCTTCGTCGAGTGGAATCCGTCAAGGGGATCTCTTGTCACCCTATATGTTCATGTTTTGCATGGAAGGTCTGTCCAACCTACTCAATAAGGCGCAGGCCGTAGGCCACCTCCATGGTATAATGGTAGAGTAGCCCCCCGACCATATCTCATATGTTCTTCGCATATGATTGTTATATTTTCTGTTGAGCCATCCCAGAAGAGGTCAGCAGGGTCGATACCCTCCTTACAACATTTGGAACGCTATTTGGCCAAGTCTTGAATCACCAAAAGTCTTCAATTTTCTTCAGCACAAATACTGATCCGACGACTCCTAGGGAGTGTTGTTTGACGCTCCATATTTGGGAAGGTCTCGGAAGAATCCTTAGATCTCGGGGTCCCAAACATGATTGGGAGGCACAAGAAACGAAAAATGTGATATTTGGCGGATATGGTGGTCCGATGATAATTCAATCGAATACTTAGGTCCTCTTAAATATGATTCGAAAAGAGGATCATCCAGCTTTATCAGTGGGAATCATTATCCGAAAAATTCGACACTTGCTTCTTCAAAAGGGGTATTACTCTCAAATTTATTAAAAAGATTGTGAACATGACATCTTTTTGAAACGGGTAATTGGAGAAGGGCATTACTACAAATAAGTAACCAAACAAGGTAAGACATAACCGCCCAGGGTTCCAGATATTTTTCTGGGCCGACCGTAGCAAGCCCAGCGCTCATGGACCCATAAAGATAGCCTACTTGACATCGTAGACAAAAACTTAGGACATCCCCTTGCAACCGTCTCAAAACAACGAGATATAAAGAAAAAAAAGTCCTAAACCAACCTAACCAAACACTTATTTGACCTAGAAAGAAATACAAAGCAGACATAAAAGCTGAACGTAGTGCCTTGAATACGAATTTCCCGAGACTTCCCAGTACTGGTAGTCCCGGGTCTGTGGGTATAGTCCGTAGACGTACCCTCCCACCCCCGTTGGGATGAGGGCTCCGTCTATCATCGAACCCGGTTTGTCCTTCAAAGGGGGTACGCTTCCGGCGAGACGCCGGATCTCGAGAGTGGGGCTATCGCCCGATGATGGCGAGAAAGTGACGCCGGGCAGAAAATACGACAGGGGTAGTGGGGCGAGTCGCTGGTGGTGCAGGTGCGGGGCGAGTTGCTGCACGGGGGAAGGTTCGCGACGCATCCCCACCGGCCGAGCGACACCCTGTTGCAGACGACCGAGCGTGGTCCAGGGACGACGACGCTGGGCTGTGAACGGGAAAGCAACGGGAGCAGGTGGCTGCATGGTCGAGTCGGGAGAGAAGGCTGAACACGGATGAGGAGCCGGAATGACGCAGTATCGGAACCAACGCCGATCTGGAAGGATCATTGACGGTGAAGTGTAGCCCGAGGGGTTATGTTTAACCCAACCTAAGGTATCCGAGAGCTTGGAAGCAAAAAGCTTCACTCGTGAAAATAACGTGACATCTTATTTGCTAGCTAAAAAGGTTTATTCTATGTCTATTTTTTTGTAGTTGGGAGTTGAACTCCTCGATGGACTTCTTTGTATTTGATTTCATATAATTAATACCATATGCATTTTTTGCTATAAAAAAAAGCACGGTAATGAGGTGAGAACTTGGACGACTGCTTTGATTTTATACACATCGACATGGACGAACAATGAGGCACATTTCCGGGTCAACCCACATTTCTCTTATTATTAAGTATCCTCTCTATGTGGTAACTAGGCCAAAACTCATTACAAAAACCAATTTAGTAGACTTGATATTGTGCTATAACTAAAACTAGTTGCATTTGTTGACTAAAAGTCAACCCATCCCTCTGGTCACGACAAATACGAAGAAGAAGGTAGTAGGACCCACTGAATTGGACCAATTCTCGACTCTTACCTGTAACTCCCAAACTTCAAATTACGAACAGAAAATATATATTTTGGAAATAAAGCTAAAAATTGATTAGAAATATATGTTGGTGGGATCCACAGCAGTAGCAGAGAGCTTGACTCAAACTTAAACCAGTGGCTTGTAGCCCTTTGAATTTTCTAAAGCTGGAAGAAAAATAAAAGCTATCTGGAATTGGATGATATTGGAATTGGAGGTCATCTGTTTTTTTTTATTTACTTTAAGATATTTGTAATAGAAGTTTCGTATAAGAGGACAAACTGATGGCGGCTGATGGACCTACATATTTACTCTATCTTAATTATTGTTTGGTTGGTTGGAAAATCATTACTCTGATTTCTCCAACTTCACTTCCTATTTCAGTATTTGGTGTGTAAAAATAGAATGCATACATATGTTCAAGACACCTTTATAAATGCATCTAAGATTTTGTTCACTTATTGGATTTTCTTTTTACAGTGCAGAAAATATATGACAAGAATCAATCGAATAATAAAGGTAATTAAAAGAGCAAGCTGTATGTTTTTTGTAATATCTGTCGACTACCCTTCAAACAAAACAACTCAATTATAGTATGTACGGTTGACCCATAAAAATAATGGTGGGTTTGGTACCGAATTAATGAGCCACATAGTAAGAAGAAACTAGTGGCTATTTTCGTAACTCTTGACCTTTTCTGTTGAATAAATAATAAAATAAATATTTCTAAATATGGATTTATGTTGCCGACAGATAAAGTAGTGGTTCCAATAAATAAAAAAAGGGACCCATCATATAGGTATCGTTGTGTAGTGCAGCAGCAGATAAGCACTTATCTCTACTCACCCAATCGCTCCTCTTCCATCGTTATATCACCCAATGACTTTTGCGTTCCACAAAATGAAGTGTC
Source organism: Erodium maritimum (assembly GCA_963921825.1). Classification (NCBI taxonomy): domain Eukaryota; kingdom Viridiplantae; phylum Streptophyta; class Magnoliopsida; order Geraniales; family Geraniaceae; genus Erodium; species Erodium maritimum. The sequence continues at coordinate 11,414,467 of OY997594.1, forward strand.
ATATATATAATATAATATGATTATTAATAATGTATTTTTTGAGGTCAACCGAGTCAATTGGTCAGAGATTTTTTTCTGATTAATTTTTTAGATACAATGGGTGTGACTTGTGAGGGGCGCTATGGCTTTTATTGAAATCAATGGTCTTTAGCTGCCCACTTGTATCATTTCTAAGTCAACAAATTGGGTGGCTTTCATATTCTTAATCAAAATCAGATTTACATTTTTGCTTCAAAATTATAATCTGGCTACTGGGGACGACGTTTCTTACTGTCACTATTATTTGCTGGACCTACTGTAATATGTTTTAAAAAAAAAATTATTTATAATAACTCAAGTTCCAAATTCCAATACATCTTTTTACCTCTCAAATGTTTAACACATGATCTTCAAGATATTTGGATATGATATTGATAGATTGATATTCATAAGTTTTTAAGAGGACACCACAATGGTTAAAAATGGTTAAAATTGAAGTTTTTATGTATAAGATATTGAGTTTGATTCTTGTTTGAGACAATAATTATATTTAATACAAGTATTTTTTTAAAATTATTTAATACAAGTATTTATACACTTGTTTCTGTATATTTATATGTACAGGTTAAGGAAACGTGGTTCCCATACAAATAAGTGAGAGCTGCAATTCAATTAGGATTATAGATTTGTCGAATCAACTCAATATTTAAAGCACGGCCCTATTATACAAACAACTTCACGGCACCATAAATAGAAAGTTTCCCAAGTTGTTTTATTTGTGGTAGTGAGCATGTACGTTTACCCAAAAGCCGATATAAATACAGGGCCAATATACACCTCAACCCTGGGTCCCTAGTCCCTATATAAAGTTAATATTCAAATAAAAATAATTATAGAACACTAACTTATTTACGATTTACTCGTTTATAATAATGTTTAGGTTTAAATGACGAATGTATTATATTTATTTCTCGAACGAGACGTTTAAACTTGTGCAAAAATAATAGTTCTTCTTGTAAACTCTACCAAAAACGGAATAGGGAACCATTAGGGTTTACCATCAAAACTACTATGTCGCCGCCATCATAACATGGTGTGCTTTCCCTTCCGTCACCCTCCTCCAACCCTCCACCTCTCCTCCACCCTGCTATGCTCCATTGTCTCCTTGGAAGCCTATCCGTCCTCTCTCCGTTCTCGCAACTATACAAGAAAAAATGAATTCAGTGTCTCTGTAAGAGGAAGACAGTAACGAAGTCATCGTCGTGCTAACATGGGTGGTCCCAAGGATGGATGATATGCAGTAGCGATGTGCACTAGTTGACCGACTTTTCCCCCAGACGCCCTACAAGACGAGGGCAATGTGTCATCACCAAGCAACGATATTCCTGTAATTCCTCTCCTATCTAGTTTATAACATCAATTTTGATATTTAAGATTTAGGGTTCATGTAAATTTGACTTGCGTTTGGGATAGAAGACTTCGACAACAACACTAAAGAAGCGCAACATGCATCTCCCTAACACCTTAACAACATATCATTTCACTAAAAAATACAATTGATGTGCCTCCCTATTGACGGTCTACCAATAATGACTAACATTGATAAGTATAAGTTTTTTTAGCGAAAGTTGCAACATTATTAATCAAAAAGCAATTACATTACCGTGCATCGAAGAACAGGCTCCTCGACCAAAAAAATGACAGATTGAATGAACAATGGTTCTCTGATCCTTGTAGTACCATAACCGTCACAAGCGGTATTTTGACGCCTCATGGGCAGAGACAGAATACGAAGAGGGGGAAGGGTGTACTGGAAATCCTGAAGGATCTCAACAGTGGTGATGGTGGGAGGCAAAACATCTTTATGGGACCCCTCCCAGGGCCAGCCCCCGATGCTCATTTGGCCTCTCATTCCTTCTGCTTCTCCTGAGTGGCTCCAGCTACTGACATCTTGAGCGCTCCAGATCTTCTAGCAGGTGCTTGAGCTTCAGCATCCTTTGTTCCCGGGCCCTCTCATGTTCCAACAGATACCGGAGACGAGAGAAGGTGGGGAGGTGTGGCCCGTCGAACCCTCGGAGGCCCTGGCGAAGACGTAAACCTAGCCATCACGCCGCCTGAAATAGGAACCAGATCAAGGTCATGGTACGCCCAGGCGCTTGCCGATTTAGAGTTCGGAGGAAGAGGGACGAAGTCGTTGCTTGGGAAGAAGGTAATCCAGGGACGCCACAAGAATCCCCCCTGCCTCGATCCCACGATCGGAGGGAGAGGAGACTGTCCTGAGGAGCCGAAAGCCACGACCGACATCATCATCGATGGAGAAAGAGAAGGAGGCCGAACCTGTGGTGTGGTCGTCCTCCAGTGGTGGTTCTTATCCTCCGCACCGGACACAATCTGCGAGGGATAAGACCACACGAGGGGGGGCAACATCGACAACCACAGTAGCACCATGCACAGAGGGAGGCACGGTATGGGTCACGTCGACGGCGGGGACAAGGAAAAGCACCATAGCTAGCGGCGGCTTGAGAGGAACCCTAGCAGAGAAAACTCTCGTGGGACCCAAAGAAGATGTGCAGAGGAGAGGGTGGATAGAGAAGAGAAGAAGAAACGTGACATAAGCTATGACAATTGCTATAGTCATAACCATGGTGTTACGTACGCAACAGAGCTTTCAAAACCCTAACAGAGCTTTTGTTGCCCTCCTTGTTTAGGTACACCCATTGGTAGGTGGGATTAGTAATATTGACAAGTAAAAGTTAAGTTATATCATCTTAAAACATTTATATAATTCGAAGATCATGACATTGTCTTTGTGTCTTGAATCTCTATAAATTTATATATATGATCACCTCCATAGCTTTTTTTAGAGAAACAATGATATTATTAATATAAAAATATTCTGGTGCCTTCGAGAGCCAAAAACACCATACAAAGAAACCAAACTAACAATAAATGAAAGACATAAGCAGAGAAATAAATTTTGCTCTTTGACATAAGGGCAGTCGGAGGGGGGAGATTGCGGTAGCGTCCAAGGACACCGATACAGTACACTACAACCATAAGATACTGATCGAGCAGACCAGAGAATAAGCAAGCAGTGGTGGACCAATTACTCCCCCGGTAAGTCAGCGTGCGTCGTCCTCCCTTGACTGATAATGGTAGGGCTCCTGAACGCGGGATTGCTGACTCCGAAGTGGTAGAGAAGTAACTCATCAACTGTTGGTGGTACCCTTGCCACCTATACACCAGGGAGAAGGTACAATTGACCAAACCCTCCCTGGCCTTCCCAGCACTCATTTCTGGAGGCGAGGGTGCTTAAAGCCCCCCGCCGCTGCTGAAGACGCCCCATTCGACGCCGCTGATTTTTCATCTTCCGCTGCCCCTTCACCGCCGATGACCTGTCTAGGTGTTTGCGCCTCCCTCATCGACGCCGGAAATAGAGGAGCATTACCACCACCACCACCACCACGAGCAGCCACACCCCGCGCCAGCCCGCTCCCTAATCTCCTTGGTCGGGGCCCCTTCGCCGGCGTGCGGCGGAGACAGGCCGGTCCCGACCGAGCCCGGCCACCAGGAACCCAACCCGCCCCCTCCACGGCCGAGAAACGCCACACCGGCGTCGCCCCCCAACCTGTCCGTCCAGGTTCCTTCCGACAGCTCGGGGTCGTCTTCCCCCTTGATCACCACCACCGGTGTCTCCGACCCTGGGCCCGTCCCCGTCATGGCCCCGAGGACCTCCGCTCCCACCGACGCAGACGCCGGCAACAACTCCTCCCTTGGGTCCTCCTCCAGAAACTCAGAACCGGCCTCAAACCCCAGGCCCTGACTGTCCGACTCCGGCAAACAGGGTCCCCAATGAACCCCCTCCTTGCCGCCTTGCTCGCCGCCGTTTCCACCGCACGAAGCCGCCGTGGAACTCGAAGCAAAATCGCAAAACGCACAAACCCTAGTAGAGGGAGGCGCTGCGCATCCTGGTACTTTACGCACGATAGCTAAAAACTTCCATCCTTCCACCCTGTACGGCGCTGCTGCATTAGGACAGAGCGATAAGAAGTACAGATGTACGAGTCTGCGACGGAAGAGAAGCACACACCATCCCCCAACCGAGACGCCTTCCCCTATTCTCCAACCTCCTTTCCACTGAACCAAAATTGTTGAACACTCGATCATTTTCACGATATCAAGAGATAGATCCATAGATCAAGTCCCTTGGAGCAATGAAGGATCAAACCAGCGACGGCGGAAACCCTAGCCGCCGCTGCTCTACTATTCCTCCATAGTTAATATCTAACAACGTGGAGCTATTCAAATATGACCGTAATTTATTTTAAAGTAATTAATCCTAGTGAAATATAAACAGAAAATGGAGGACGAAAAATAGCTACCGCCAAGCGTTGACAAACTGAGTCTCCTCCACAATGTGAAACCAGGAGAGATTTAGATTCCTATTATTTAAAGGAATCAAAACCTGCAAGCACTACAACATTAACAGCCTAACGTGAGATGTAACAAGAAAGACATCTTTAACTGGGGTTCTGACTCCTGCTCTTCTTGCACTCCTTTTCAGACTTTGTAGCTCACATGGTTAATAAGTTTGGTCCAAGGATTGGTGGTGATGCAATTTGGCTTGAAACTCAGAATTAGTAGATATTAATACCTTCTTTTTGAGCCGGCAACTAGAATAACAGATATTAAAACTAGTTTAGCTTTTGACTAGTTACATTGTTTAAGATCAAAAGCTCCGCAGACACAGAACAATTTAGATCACAACTAACTAATCAAGATCATTTTGGACTTGGCAATGACATAGTAGCGCAGGTGCTTAAATGAAATATATAAAAAAATACTAATCAGAAAGATTTAAAAAACAAACAAGCCTAAAGCAGCCACCATAGCTTTGCTACACAGGCACATGCTGCTCAAAATATATCCTTTCCTATTTCTGGTTATGAAATAAATAACAATACATATATAAACAAATAATATAACTACATTTGTGCTCATTTATGTATATGTAGAATACAATTGGGTATAGACGATTATAGTAGGCTACCAATAATGTGACCGACGAGCCACTTGACATAATATCTTTGTACGATGAGCTATGCTTCCACATAAAACATACCGTCATCCAATGCTGAAAACTCTATGTCTGATAGATGATGATGATACACATTAATTACGGGGTTATTTATCTTCTTTTTTTCTACGAAAAGAATGAGACACATTATATCATAAAGAAAACTCTGGCTTTTGGAGACCCCATTTTGGTACAAATTGCAGAGAAAAGGCAGAAGTAATAAGTCATCTTCTGGAGGCAGCCGCACAATTCAAAACCATGTGGTCCAGATCTGAACCTTATTTTTGGCATCACCACATTGAAGGTCCCCTTCCATGGCTACCCCTGTTGGCAAGTGGGAGCACTGATCAAAACTCCCAATTTGGTGACGACTGTAATGGGGATTAAAAGGTGATGGCATCATGCCAATGCTTTTGCATGTTGGCTCTCCATTTCAAGATGCATCAACGATTTCTGCCTGTGATACCTGTTTCTCTTGGCTGCCAGAGCTGTAAACAAGTTCACATACGTGCAATTAAAGCATAAGTATCAGTGTATAAACCGAATAAAGCTTATATTCGCCATTATGCTGAAAAGAATATAAGGAATTCGGGTATTTTCTTCAATAATTGGGGAGGCAAAATGAAGACTTGGGGTTTTATCATAGGCTGCTTTGGACAACTTTTCGTGTTCGAATGGGACTCACCCACATTGTTGTGTGTATATTAGAGGAGATACAAACCTTTATTCATCTCTATGTCTATTCTTGTTTTCTCATACCACCTCATCTCCATTACCATTTTGGGAGATGAGAACCAACATGTGCCTATGAACGGGCTAGAGAATGAACCTACCTTTTGTTGTGAGTTTCATTCAAGCTTGGCATTTGCATGATACCATAAAAAGAACTGCTACACAGCAATAATGACAACCCAAGACTTGTCCGAAGATCCTTTTCCTTCTCATAGCTCTATTAATCTATGTCATACTCACAATTTCATTCTTGAAATATTCTAGAACTTCGGAGATTCCATAAGTTTACTTGGAAGAACAAGTGAGATAGGGGTGTATTGATATCTAGCAGTGCCATGATCCGATAGAGTTCATTCATGTTTCTGATAAACTATTGCTCTTGCTTCTTCTCTTTTAGGAGATAGGAACTAAGATTTCTATGTCAAGCTATCAATTTAAGGAGTTTAAATAAAGATGAGAGAAGTATACTCACATATTAATTCATGAGGCAGACCAAAATCGTAGTCATTATTTCCTTTCCGGATGCAGAATATGTATATCACCAGCAGCAGCACCAAAAAGACTATCAAGCTTGCTATCACTATCCCAATTTTACCACCTTTAGATAGGCCGCCCTTTCCCCAAAACATAGGGCATGGTGGTAAAGAAGGCACACCACATAATCCTTTGTTACCAGAGAGACTGCAAATTAGACATGGTAGCTTGTCAGGTAAAAGTATAAGTCTGGAAGATATAGTACAAAAGAATGAAGAAATTTCATAGTGCTTGCAAGAACGTACTCAATTGCCCCACCATGGACACCAATTGAATATAGCTCTTCTGGTACTTGCCCTTCCAATTGGTTACCATTCAATAGCCTGGTAGACGAGAAAAGGTAAAAAACCATGTAACATATGTACAGAAGTTTGATGCTCTGAATGAAATTTTATGCAAATCCACTATTAATAGAAATATCTTGGCAAAGCCTGCCAATACATAGTATAGCTGTTACCAAGGGCACTCATTTTAATAAAATCTGTATTAGTAAGTACAGCCAATTTACTCAAGTACTAAGTACATATAAACCAAGCATCTATTGATACATTACATACTAAATATGGTGTTTGATCCATGCTTTTCTACTTCACGCTAAAGACATTTTCTAGATAAGATGTCTCAATTATGAATATTCTTAAATCAGAAGGGGGTTGTATGTATGCCAATTATTCTCAAACCAGATACACAAAATGCAAAGAATCCAACGAACTCGTAGAAGTTTTCATCTTCAGCAATATAAAATACGAGCAAGGCATGTCAACCATATAGTTGTTGGCCTGTGTGGTATGATTCATCAACCAGCTCATTATGTACCAACACAGAGTTGGCAGGGGAATAACCTAACTCCTCCCCTCTAAGTGTCTCTTTTGCAATTTTACGCCTCCTATGAAATCAACTATATAGTAGTGTGGCGTGGATGTGGGCAGTTGTTGAACCATGTAAAATCAGTTTGGTTGATTTTCTTCTTGTTCTGTTTGATTCATGATTTGGTTCTCAACAATTATGTATCTAAGTTTTACTGTACCTATGATTTCAATTAAAGCCACTATAACTAAATGACTATTAGTCTGTACAAAAGCAGTTTCATACATATCAATATGATCACTGAAATGAACTTCTCACCATCTTGTTTGAACGGTAAAGTACTATGACTAAACACAGTATTACATCAATAAACACGAACACATAGACCATAATTGCCTTGAGATATAATTTGTATGATTTTAGCCTGTGAAATGTGAAAGCACAATGTGGCCTTTACCTTTTAGTAAGATGATGCATAAGTATCAAACAGATAAGAAGTGTAGCAAAGGAACTTACACAAGCTGCAGATGCGAAGAAACTAGACTATCTGGTATGGGCCCAGACAACTGATTGCCTGACAAATCCCTACACATTGCAACGTGAAAACAGTAAATCATCACATGAATCAAAGATCTGTCATTTTGACTTCTTATACTAATTGCTAAAACAAGCATAAAGGCACCTAGGTAGGGCAGGTCAAAAATTAATTACGCAACAAGCTCCTTCAAGGTTTTATTTGTTTATACTTCAATTATATGTCTGTGTACCAAGACTTGAAACTGAGACCTTACTTAAGGGAAAGTAAATTCCTTCGCACTTAGCCCAACAGGCATTGGTCCTTCACGGGGTTATGAAACCATATGTTACACAGCACACATCAAAACCCGAGTGACACTTATACTGATCAATTAAGCTAAAAAAAGTACAAACCAACTTATCATCTGAGTGTGACAGATATAAAATCATCAGAAGGCAAAGCATTTTATATTTGAGAAGAGATGATAAAGCTTTGGTAAACTTTCTTCTAATTATGAGGAAATGGGATGACTGGAGCCAACCCCACACAAACAACCAAGGCAAGTTACAAAATCAAGAAGGTTTTTCCTATAACAAATGCAATGAAACCATCAGGATTATGCAATGGTAATTACAGAAGATTAACTAATTGGAAACAAACAATTACTGAATGAGTAATATTCTGGAAAAGAAGCATATTTGCAGTGTTTGTTTTGTATACAGTGAAAATAGATGTTATAACAGAATCGCTTGCAAAAAATGGTTTGCTACAGAAGGAATGGGATACTTACAATCGTACAAGAGATTTTAGACCTAGCTCAGAGGGCAGAGTGCCTTCCAAAGAATTAGAACTTAAGTTCCTGTAAACAGATTGCGGGAAAATGTTCATTATTGTAGTAATGTTAACAAGTACAATTTAAAAAAATTCTAGCCTAATTCCTTATCTAGTTGAATGTACCAAGGTTTGAACTCAAGCCCTCTCCTATATAGAAAGGAGCTCTTTACTCCTTGTCTAAGTTGAAATGAATTTATATTTACAATCATGATACTTTATTGAGACGTCACATAACCATGGTATTTTGCAAATGTTAAGTGATTTACAAGTAGTGCACCTTGATCAAGCTTTGTACAGGCGATATTTCATAAGTGAAAATAGCTGTTAGCAAATAAAATGAGAATTGCTACACAACCAAATTTAATGGCTTCTCAGGTAAAGAGAGACATGTTTTATATATAAATTGTGGTATAAGATGTTAATATACAGTGCATCTGTATATGGGAAGAATAACACTGCAAGGCATTCCTTACCTCAAATGCAATATCAAACCATCATTACTCTAACAAAAAAATTACAAAAATATCATGCTTAGAATTTCAGTGGCTGATACTTACAGGCTTACCAAGTTTGACAAATGACTAATCTGGTCACTGATATACCCTTTCAAACCTTGACTTCCAAGATCTCTGAAATTAAAACATGAACAAAAGGAAAATGGTCAAGGACTAATGTCAAGAATAAAAGAGAAATAGAACTCCATAAAACCATAACTATCCTTGCCAGTTGTTGAACTCTATCAATAAGAATCGTCAATCGTTCACATTGAAGCAAACTACATGAACCCTCCATCTATGAAGTTATTTCATCCCCTAACCCAAGCACTCTGATGTCTTTTCTTACTACATCTTTCCACATTAGCTTAGGTCTGCCGCTCCCCCTTTTAGTTTCTCCTAATTGAATTCTTTCACCCTTCCTATTGGGATCAATAACTTCCCTATGTTGCACTTTGAACCACCTTAAATGACTTTATCTCATCTTCTCCTCAATTTGAGGCTATGCCAATCCCTGTTCTGATAACTTTGTTCCTAAGCTAGTCTTTACCAAAAATTCATTTACGCATTCTCCTCTTTGCTACCCCAATCTTACAGATTTGTGACCATGGAGCCCAAAATTCAGTCCAAGGTTTTTAAAAATCTCTAGGCGCTAATCGGGCGGCTAGGGCCTTCGGGGACTAGACGGGGATTAATAGGATGTGTATTCTTCTACTTTAAATTTTTTAATAGATATATTACTATATATATGGAAACAAAATATGAATTTCATTGTATTAAAAACGGTATTAAGTATTTAAAATACCTAGAAAATAACACCAAACAACTCAGAAGCACAATCCCTGATAACACCAACACCAAACAACTCCGCGCAACCATCTAATTATTTTAATTTAGTCACTATACTATGCAAAATTGTTCTAGGCGCCTAGGCGGGTCGGCTAGGCATATAATGGCGCCCAGGCGGCATTCAATCCGGATTTTTAGAACAATACAACAAAACATATATGCAAAAGGAAACACAAAGATTCACTTGAGAGTTTCCATTAATAGTCCAGTGTCATGAAAAAAGAGAAAAGACCAGAGATAGCAGACTCACACACCTAACAAGGAAAAGCATAACATCAGAACAAATTGGTATCAGATGAATTAACTAGTAAGAAAACTTCTTGTTCTAATCGCGCCAAAATCATCAAGCCCCATGCAGACCATTTGCCTACTATGTAGCCATTATAAACAATATGTCTACAATCTTGTTTCAACAAGATTAGTGGCTTCAAGCATATTGAATTAAAAGTAATTACTTACTACTTATATCATTATCCAGTATCTTTAAATTACCGTCTTGTTGAAATATACTGCTATATCTGCTGCTCAACCGTATTGTATCACATAATATAGCGCCAATTGGAAGAGGATATACAATGCTTACATTTGAGATATTATAAGAGCACTCCCATTCTTGTCTGTTTGGCAACTAACTCCCTCCCAAGCATCCCAAGTAGTAGGAGCACAAGGGTCACCATTCCAACCCATTCTATCAGGGACCCGAAGTGATTCTTTCAATGCTCTCATAGCCATAACTACACCATGTCATCAACAACCACAATGGAAACGTCAAATGATTCAGAGAAGAAGCAATATTGATCTACTATAATTACAAATTTTGCAAACAATTCTACACACCTTGTTCCGGGACAGTGGAGAGATCAGCTGGAACCAGGGCGTAATTCTCAAGCCCACTGATCAGTGGTGCCCCCTTAACGGGAACCAGCTTCACATTCAAAACATCGGTGCTTAAATTCTTCACAGTGTATTGCCATGAATGAGCGGCAAAGCTCCCCACAGCTGCGTACACATCAATCCTGTTAACCTTGTTCCCATTGACCACAATATCAAACACTCTCTCCCCAGCCTTGCTCACGCTCGAATCGATCTCCGCAAAATGGAACCATAGCAAGTAATCGAGCTTTGCGTCCACTGGTAATTCGTACTCCAACGAATTGTTATCGGGGATGGTCACCGACGATTGGTACAATTTCGTCGGAAAATAATTGGGCTGCTGATCAGTCCCGGTAATATTGTTCCGGGTCGACAAGCTGTTGACTGAATTGATCGTGCTGGCAGACCGGAAATCCTCGTCGGACTGCCAAGATCGGCCGAAAGCGTCTGGGTCTTTGCTGAATCCGGGGCCCCATTGCTCGGAGCCGCAGGAGAAGCGACCGTAATTGACTAAAATGTAGTCAGCGCCGAGCGTGGCGGAGGCGTAGGCCAAGGGGTCGATTTGCCTGACCTGGAGGGAGCCAATGACAGGCGGATCGGTGGCAATGCCGTAGAAGCAGAGGTCGATTTGGCCGTCGGAGACGGTGGCGAAGAGATCGGAGTAAGCGCCGGAGCGGGTGAGGGACTCGTCCCAGGGGGAGCGCCAGCTGAAGACGAGGGTGCCCTCGACGGAGGCGTCGAAGGAGGGGGGGTGGGACTTGCCGTCGTAGTTGTCGTAGACGGTGAAGGTGCGGATGTAGTAGCGGCCGTTGGGGGAGGGAACGGGGAGAACGTAGCAATTCTTCTTACCGGAGGAAGGGGGGAAGAAGCGGAGGGTCTTCTCCTGCTGGTGGGCGAAGAGGAGAGGCTCGGAGACGACGGTGGAGGCGCCGCCGGTGAAGAAGCGGTCGGAGAGCCAGGTGGAGTTGAAAGGGTCTGTGGTGTTGGTGGGGCTGCCGCAGTCTATGTTGTAGGAGACATCTGCAACAAGAAATCGGATCAGTGACGGTTGAAAATTGAAATGACGGAGAGAGAGTGAAGGCGGAGCTTACCAAAGGGGAAGGAGAGTACGGAGGAAGAGAGGAGGAGGAGGAGGAAGACAGAGAAGACGGACATGGTATGCCTACAAGGTGTTTGATGAAATGTCCGAGAGTATAGTCCAAGGATTTGATGTGAAAAAATGACTACGGTAGCTCTACTGACTACTGCCGAGATTAGCGGCAGGGGACAACCAAACTCTAAAGTTGAGACTTGAGATAGTTCAGTTCGGTTTATTATTTAGACGATAAAATAAGACAAGTTTAACTATCAATACGATTAAAATTAGAGGTCGTTTGGAAATGTTCTTTTTCTAGAAGTTGGGTTTTCTGTTGACAAGAACGAACCTGCTTGACTTATTATATCATACATGTCAAAAACAAACATATAATCTTTTAACACATCACTACTTACTACTTAGTGGCGTACATGTATGTCTCCACGTCCAAGCGACACGGCATGCTCTTAATTCTTAAATACGAATGTAATATATTTGTCTATTAAACATATTGATGTTAAATATCATGAGCAACATCCATGTGATACAGATAGAATTCCGGCGTTCCCGTCTTTATTTATTGTTTTTTGTCGGATTGGTCCACAGACGAAAGACGATGTTGATCTTGTAGAAAACCTTAATGTTTTTAAGGCTTTGGATCAGCCGGATTTGATTGTGTCCATGGTAACCATGTAGGTCAGCCTTTCTCCGTGCTCTCTTGAGGAGGAGGAGGTAGAGGAGATTGAGGTCCTGGTTCCGTACTCTCTGATCAATTCATCGGTGTTGGTCCGCCAACAATATCGGTATGATGGGGAAGCTTTGGACTTCGAAGCCCCCGGAAGGAAGTCCTCCTCTGTACCATCACCAACGCTTGGGGACGAGCCGTCGAGGGTCTGGTCGTCAACAGAGGCGGATTCGTAGTGGACCCAGGTGGGGCACGTGCCCCACCTCACTTTTCCTCATCTCACTAATTAGTGTTAATCATGTCCTAATTTTTTTTTAAAAAAATCAGTTACGGTGGATTTGTGCCCCCCCCCCCCCCCCTGAAAAATAGATTTTTTTTTTATATTTCCTAATTCAAACAGCAACCGTATGTTTCCTAAACTGTTTTGTAATTTTTTTTAAATCTAATTTCCTAATTGAAATTATTAATTAGAGAATATAGTGAAAAGGTTCAGCAGTGTATTACTTTTAGGAAATATTAAGAGCGTTGTTTTTTATATTCTTTTTATTATGTTACTTAATTGCTTTGTATTTTTTTTCTCAATTCTAATTAGTTTAGGAAAATTTTATTCTTATATAAGGCATTGTCTAGAGTTGGAGAATACATAAATTTAAGTCTTGAGTTTAGTTCTCTACGAAATCACTATGCTCATAGAGGATTATTTCAAAAGAAAATCTGAATCCATCAATTCTGACGAGAAGAAGAAGAAATCTGCAAGATTAGATGACAGTCTTTCTGATAAAAGTGAGAAAGCGGTGCCAACAAGTTTAGATTTCAATTATGGAAGTCTTGAAACAGATCCGGGAAAAAGACCGTTTATTCTAGATTATCATCCTAATATTAGAGATCAAGTACGAAGAGAATATATACAAAAGGGTCCCTGTCAACCACATCAGCATGATTTTCCATTAACACAACATGGAAATAAAGCAAGGAAGTTCAACCGAGAATGGTTTAAGAAGTACCCGAACTGGCTAGAGTATAGCATATCAAACGACGCTGCTTATTGTTTGTGTTGCTATCTTTTTAGACCATGTGTTGGAAAGCAATCAGGTAGAGAATCATTTGTTGGGAAAGGATTTTCTAATTGGAAGAGGAGTGAACTTTTGCAAGGTCATGTTGGAGGTCATGATAGTGCTCACAATCAAGATTTCAGAGATATGGAAGCTTTGAGGAATCAGAAGCAAAATATTGAGAATATAATATTGAGGAGAACAGACCAAGCTCGTGATGAGTATCGTACTCGATTGACTGCTTCAGTAGACTGTATTCGGTTTCTTCTAAGACAAGGTCTTTCGTTTCGTGGTCACGATGAATCAGAAGAATCAAAAAATCGAGGTAATTTTCTTGAACTCTTACAATTCCTTGCTGATCACAACGATGAAATAAGAGGTGTAACATTGCAGAATGCTGGTAAAAATCTCAAATTAACATGTCCTAATGTTCAAAAAGATATAGTACATGCAGCTGCTACTTTAACGATCAATGCTATTGTTAATGATCTTGGAGATTCATTATTTTCAATTCTAGTAGATGAATCTCGCGACGTTTCCGTGAAGGAACAAATGGCAGTTGTTTTTCGTTATGTGGACAAAAGAGGAAAAGTAATCGAACGCTTTATGGGTATTGAGCATGTTAGTAGCACCACTGCCGTTTCACTGAAAGAGGCAGTTGACAAGCTATTTTCTAGACACAACTTGAGCATATCAAGGTTGCGAGGGCAAGGATATGATGGAGCTAGCAATATGCAAGGTAAGTTGAGTGGCCTTAAAACTCTTATTCTGAAGAAAAATCCATGTGCTTTTTACGTTCATTGTTTTGCTCATCAACTTCAATTAGCACTTGTACATGTGGCTAAGCATCATAGTAATCTCGCTTCACTTTTTTGGCTGGTTGGAAGTGTGGTGAATATTGTTTGTGCATCACCAAAACGATCTGACATTCTTCAAGATATACAAGTTGCATCAACTAATCGAGCCGTTGAAAGTGGTGAACGTGTAAGTGGACAGAGACTAAATCAACAAACTTCTTTAGTGCGGCCCACTGATACACGTTGAGGGTCATATTATGGTACGCTAGTTTGACTAGTTACTATGTTCTCTTCTGTAGTTCGAGTTTTAGAAAAAATTGTGGATGATCCATCATATAGTGAGCAAAAAGGAGAGTCAGGTGTACTGTTGTCGAAGTTGCAATCATTTGAGGTTGTATTTGAACTTCATTTGATGATAGACATAGTCGGAGTTACGAATGATCTTTCAAAGGCATTACAACGAAAAGATCAAGACATTGTTAATGCAATGAATTTGGTACGGATATGTAAAGAATGTTTGCAAACGATGAGGGAGCATAACTGGGATACTCTTTTGAAGAAAGTCATGTTATTCTGTGAAAAGCACAACATTGATACTCCTAACATGGATGACATGTTTAGAGAATCAGGTAGATCAAGACGTGGACCCCAAGAAGTTACAAATTTACATCATTACCGTGCAGAGATTTTTTATTCCATTATAGATATGCAACTTCAAGAATTAAATGGCCGATTCAACGAGGTTAATACAGATTTACTTATGTGTGTAGCATGCTTGTGTCTAGATGATTTATTCGTGGCTTTTGACAAACAAAGGTTGATTAAACTTGCTAGGTATTATCCTCACGATTTCTCTGCAGTGGATCTTATTATTCTTGAGTCACAACTTGACACTTACATTATAGATATGCGTTCGAACGAAGCTTTTAAAAATTTGAAAGGTATTGGAGCTCTTGCAGAGAAGATGGTAGAGACAAAAAGAAATGATGTATATCAGTTAGTTTACTTGTTGATTACATTGGCACTGATCTTGCCAGTCGCTACTACGACCGTGGAGAGAGTATTTTCTGCTATGAATATCATCAAGACTCGGTTGAGAAATCGAATGGGAGACCAATGGATGAATGATAGTATGATCGTATACATCGAAAAGGGTATTTTCGATTGTATTGACAATGAATGTATTTTACAATATTATCAAAATATGAAACCTCGATGCCAATTATTGTAATAAGTAGTCATTATCGTTTTTATGCAATATTAAAAAATTTAATGTTAACTTTTATTACTTTGATATTTATTATTATTATACAAAAAAAATTGGTGCCCCCCTCACTTAAAAAGCTAAATCCGCCACTGGTCGTCAAGGACGTCATCCCGGGAATCTTTGGCTTTTACTTCGAGTCGACGGAGGCTCGGTCATGGGTCCGAGACAATGAGCCCTGGTGCTTTTGATGGTCGTCCTCTTCTGCTCGGGGACATTAACCCCATGGCCAGAGAACTCCCGGCCCTGGATCGTCTGTAAATTTGGGTCCATGTCCATGGCCTTCTGCCACTAGTACAGACACGGGCGATGTGGGAGACAATTAGTGCGGCAGTGTGAGTTTGTGTAGAGGTCCCTTGCGACGAGTGGGGACAGTGTTGGGGAGGGGCGGTGCGAGGGCGGTTATGGAACTTCGTTGAACGTCCTCTTCATCGTCATCTATTGTTGCGGTTTAGGGAATTACCGAAACTTGTTTGGGTCGAGCTCACATACACGAAGCTCCTTGCGTTCTATTTCAACTGTGGGAGGATCGGCCACGGGGTTCGACAATGTGAATTGGATTTGTGTGGTACCCCGAGGTTTGACACCGCCATGTTAGAGTTTCAGGGGGATCGACATGCCAAGCATTACCCAACTGATTGGGAGGATAAGTTGTCGTCGACCGTCCCACCAGGCTTTGGGACATTGTCCTTGAACACTGTACCTACGGGCGCCTCACCTCGGGGAAGGGAACCAATTGTATCCCGAACACTGTTCCTAACGGTATTATCCCTCGGGTATACGCCCCAATCGGGAAAGTTGACCCCGACTGGAAAAACTTGGCATGTGTCTAGCTCGCTAGTGGCAAGAAAATTGAAATTTCAAGTTTCTTCACGTATGGTGCGAGTGGCGTGAAGAGGGGGTCAATTGGAAAGCCCCTAGATGATCAGGCGAGGGCTACTAAGCAGTCTCGCCAAGAGGAATGATAAGATCCTATGGCTTCAGGGAATGACTTCAGGAGGGGTCCCTGGTGATAGCTCTGCCTCCTACACTGATGCAGTTCAAGTTTAGTAGTTTCGCTCCCAAGATGCAGCGTTTAGGCACTACCTTGAACAGGACTTGCAATGCCGTTTTCCAATCACCACCTTTCCTTCATACTTATATGGGGAGTTCAATATCGTCTCTGACGATTACTTTGTTTCAGAGTTATGTGTGCTAAGCCCTTAAGGGACTCTTTACTTGTACTAGCCCTTTATTTAATAAACTTGCACCTTTTCAGTCAAAATAATAATAGTACATATTCAGTCCTCATTCTCGAGTTTGTAAACAATGCTTTGTCATTTCCCAGCAGCATCTCATTTTTTTTAAAATAGGCGACGAAAAATTGTATTATTAGTGTCAATCAAAACATACAAATAAGACTAAAATCCTTAGGAACCAATTTGGACCCGTTGAAGTAGTCTGATTTCCATCTTAGACAAAGATAAAAATCCCTACGTCCTACCCTGAACTGGGGAAATCAAGTACTGGAAATAAATAAAATAACATGCAACAAATTAGAAAGAAATAAACAGCAGAAGAACGCCTCATGATAAATCTTGTTTTCTGGATCAACCTGGAATGCTTTGTACGAAAAGAATCGATAGGCATGTCTTCTGGAATCGTCGAGATAACCCGACATAGGGTGTCGTGGAACGGAACACTATCTTACCGTCCCACCCCCTAGATCCCAAAACCACCGTAGTCATCTGGTAACGGCCACATATAAGACGACAACGAAAGGGAAACACAAGGCTCGTACCTTTCATACACCGCCATAGGCGCCCGTTGAGCCGTGAACGTTCGATGAACCGAAGGCTAGTAGAGTAGTAGTGAGCGAGGATGTTGTTGTACCAACAGTTGGAGGAGAAGCATAGGAGGGGCTGGTGGTTTTCTGTATGGTCATAACAGCAACAACAAAGAATGAAGGAGCGGCGGCGGCTGAAGATATAAAGGCAAAACCCTAAATTTCTCTTTAGGGAAAAAGTATTTTCGACTCTGTTTAACCAAAAAATAAAATAAAATAAAATCAACCCAAACAACATCTCATTAGAGCAACCAATTAAGAATATTTTAATTAATTTGATTTGTTTTTAAAAACCTTTAGATATTAGCTTTTGCATACTTATAGTCTTTTGGGGAAACCTCAAAAACATGCTTTCGAACGACCTTTATTAGTATAAACATGATGTGGTTACTTTTGTTTCTCAAAAACATGTGTTATACCTTTTGTTTATTATAAAAAAGTAGCGATTTACATATTTTTTTCCTGTTACTTTGGCGGATAACGAACATGTGCTCGACACAGTCTTTTGTAATTACCATAAATACCAAAATTTCCCCTATTCCTCTAATCTAAATATTGGATATGGTCGTACTGAGTGTTGAATCTTTTCTCCGGATGTCATTTAGGTAAGAGAGATATGGGCAATTTTGGTATTTATGATAAATATAAAGACCATGTGTCAAGCAAATGTTCGTTTTCCATCCAAAGTAAAGGAAAAAAAATAAACATAATTCCTTTTTTTTAATAATAAACGAAAGGTATAAACATGTCTTTGTGAAGAAAAAAAGTCGTTACAGCTCGTTTGTGCTAACAAAGGTTGTTCAAAAGCATGTTTTTGAGGTCTCCCCCAGTCTTTTCATGCTGATAACAATATCTTTAATTTGTCTCTGTTGAAATGATTATTTTATCCTTCAATTCATTTTTTAAATATAAATAAAAAAACAAAAAAAATTATTCATATCCTTAATTTTTTTTACATTGTAAAATACAAGTAGCCAAAAAATTGAAGGATGTGAAGTCTTAGTTTTTTTTATACTTATAATTTTTTTAAATTGAATTTTAAAGGTTACATCATTATTTTATATAAAGTGCAATAAAAATATAAGTTGAAAATATATATTTTTCAAAAATATGAATTACAAAAACGAACATTTTTTTTACTAAAAGATGCAAATTTTATTAATAATAAAAAAATCATTATAATGTGAAGAGCCCTAGAAAGTCTATGAACAAATAACTCTAGGACAATATAATCGTTGGAACTCTAGCAGTGATGTGTTGGATCGTGGGATGCCTAACATCTCCCGTCGCATTCCAGAGCCACATGTCCAATCCTCCCATAGTTGAAGCAAAATGTGGATAACTTGGTGTAGGTAAGGGAAACCTGGATAGGGTCCCGGAATTCCCTAAACCTTAACAATAGGGTTCGCCTCTGAGGACGCTCCACAGGATGCCAAAAACAGACTTGACCCCCCCCCCCCTCCAATAGAGACCCCACTGATCACATGGTGCCTCCGTACATGCTCCTAGAGTAGCTCCAATGGTCTGCCTTATTGTCTTCGTCCTTACCGGCGGCGGGAAGCCGTGAGCATGGACCCATAACTATAGACGATTCAGGTTAGGAAGGTCCTTGACCATCAGATCAATGTCCCCAAGGAAGAGAGAGTGACCATCAAAACACTAGGGCTCGTTACCCCGGACCCACGTACGAGCATCCTCAGACTCAAAGTAGAAACTAAAAATCCTCGGACCGATATCCTTGATGACCAATCCTAATACCGACCGTCCCCACGCTTTGGTAATGATCCTTAGTATGATTTCCTTCCGGGGGGTTGCGAGGTCAGTAATTTCCCGAACATACCAAACTGTTGGCGAGCTAGTATAGTTAGATCGACGGGTGTGTAAGGGACCAGCACCTCTATGTCCTCTTCCTCCCCGAGAGAGCAAGTGGAAAAGCTTTCCTAGAGACTAGCCATGAGGGATGTATCCAAGCTTGGTAGTACCAGGAAGGATGGTGCTAAGGTTTCCTCCGGGGACGGTAGAGTTACCCCACGCCGACGTAGCATGCTTGCAGGGACAGAGGGAAGCACCAGAATTCGGTCTGCGTTTGGGAGTGGAATCGAAAAACGCAGCGATGTCCACGCCTCCTTCCTCAAGGCTCCCTGGTCGATAGGCACCTCAGCCTGTGCAAAGACTCTCCTCATGGATCTTAGGAACTCATGACTGTCTCCGAGGGAGAGAGAGTGAGTCGACAAAGGGTTGCTTGGCGTCGAAGCAAGAGCTAGGGTTTTCACTGGACGACCGCGTCTTGGTTTTGATTGGGGTGGCGCTTGTGTAGTGAGACCCGAGGAGAAAGTCACGATGGTTGTGATGAGTTATGGTGGAGAAGCCGAGACTGGTTCGGGTTGAGGCGTCTTTGGCTTCCGTTTGCGCCGGGTCTTTAAAGGACTTACGACCTCAGAAGACGACCAAGCCACCACTCAATGGCAATGCAGGGAGCCCCATTGATTATGCAAGCGACGATGGGACAACAACAATAATTAGAAGAGCGATAGTAATGGAAGGATTGGACAATATAATTAGATTAGAATTTAAGGTTCCTCAAAAAAGGAACACGACGTACATGAGAGAATAAAATAACTTCTAGACACACGTTTTTTCACTTCCGATGCTTACAAAAACGAGCATTAGATATTTTCGTACAATTATCTTTTTGATTTATAGGGATGGAGGGTCATAGAAAATGGTAATTATGCGTGGCAAATAAGTAACATCTAGCTTTTAACGGATTAACCAAAACCAAAGACTGGCAGTAGTTGGAGAGTGCACGTATGAATGCACATAAAGGGAATTAAATAAAAATATGGTCTATGGTTGTAGAACCTGTTCTAAAGTTGAAACTCGGAACCTGTTCGTGCGTGTACACATACCTACCACACTAGGCACCCTTGGTGCCACAATTTACGGCTACACCCGCGTAGTAGTAGTACCAGTTAATCAAGATCGAAAATCACCACCTAAAGCCACCCACCCAACACGATTAAGTTAATGAAACAATCATATCTGGAGCAGAGACGCATGTGATGAATCAATATCGATACCCAAGTAAGATGGTTGGTTGACCTATCCCACCCACTCTAATCAACGCTTCCAGACGCAGGCCTACTATCTTATCCCAAGCCCAAGACCAAGCCCAATTTGACCCAAATCGCCCTACCATCCGTTTACAATATTCTCTTTTTCCAAAATGACCACTTAAAATTCACACACATTTTTCATACACTAATAAATCTAGTCCGATGCTTAATGATAGCTAGAAGGGAATTAAAAGGGTAATTAAAAAATTGAAAGTAGTCTTTTAACAACGAAAAAAAACTCTCCAAAAAAAACCTATCAGAGGTTCCTTTCGAAACCTAACTGGGTTCTAGCCGCCGCCGCTCTCACCCACCCTCTCCGACTTTCTGCCACCAGCCTCTCCCATGCCTCTCAATCACAACAGCCTTCTCCCCAAACAGCGGTGCCCAGCCAAGCTCGCCCGCCGTGTTCGTGGCCCGTCTCCGACCGGCTGTGACTGGGTTGCCATCGCCGCCACCGAATCTCCCTCATCTCCACCGCGTCCATTTCCGCTTCACCGATGACGGATCTGCCTCTTCCTCGCCGCACGGAGTCGGAAATCCGCTCGCATGCAGAGGTCGCTCGTGGCCTCGGGGCCTCCGCCCAATACCACGTTCGCAGCGCCGCCGAGTTCCCGCCGCTGCTCGGTCCGGCACCTGCACCCCCTCGGCAGCAGCCGCACACGACGAAGGATCTGAAGGACCAGCCGGGCTCGTCCTCGTCAGATCTGACGGTCATGACGGGCCTGACCTCGCCCACCGCGCCGTCCCTGGTCGTCGGCGTTGTTTCTGATCCATCAGAGCTCTGCCCGTCTTACCCTGGCCTGTCATCAACGCCGAGGGAGGTCTACCGAGATTTGATCACCCTTCCCCGGCCAGTCTAGTCTCCGGCGAGTATCCACCGCCCTCCTTCGACCGAGCGGGGACGGACTGCTAACCCCATCTACCCAAGGGTTGGCCGGCCATCGGGGCCGTCTTCGGAGGTTCAGGCAACTCGGATCTCCCCGATTCCGGATTGGGAAGACGAGGATGAGGACCTGGTGGTCTCGGACGAGGGGATC
This sequence comes from Erodium maritimum, assembly GCA_963921825.1. NCBI lineage: Eukaryota > Viridiplantae > Streptophyta > Magnoliopsida > Geraniales > Geraniaceae > Erodium > Erodium maritimum. The sequence goes on from OY997594.1 coordinate 11,436,014, forward strand.
TCGTTGTTTACCTCGGGATCATACGAGTTTTCCCTGACAGCAAGGGTTGTAGGGGACGGATCGCACAACCAGCACATCGTCTGCGGGATGATGTTGCGGAAATGGAAGGTTACGGGGATCCGAGTGGAATTCCTGACCCCCAACGTCACGGGTTACCACTTCCCGTCTGCACGGACCATGGAAGATATCCGTCATAGGGGCCCCTGGAGCTTTAAGGGCTTCCCTCTCCTGCTTGAACCGTTTCGGCGCTTCGATCGGGCGGAAGACATCAGCTTCAACCATGTGGAACTCGGGGTCAGGGCACTGAATGTCCCGGGAGGAGCGAGGAACTCTTACATTCGAGGTCTTCTGGCGGGCAGTATAGGCACACAAATCCTGTCGGCCCCTATTCCAACGGTCCGCCGGGAGGACAGACATCTCTGGATGCGGGTCCGTATGGAGCTATCTCGGCCGCTGCGGCGCAGAACCAGACTTCGCTTCTCAGGTACTGATTCTTCCACTGTGATAGACCTGCAATACGAGAGGGTGGTGGATTTTCGTCGCAGGTGTGGCATGTTGACACACAGCTTACCGAACTGTCAGACTCTGCTACAGGGGATCGGCCGGGAGGAGATCCGTTATGATAGATCTATTTTGGTCCCCCGGGATCTGGATGTGGATCAGCTGATCCAAAGGGTCTGGGAGACACCTCCTCCAGCATCACACCCGGCGATCACGTACCTCTTGAGAGATCTAACCCTGAACTCTATGGCCCGTTCAAGGGAGATTACAATGCAGCTGAGTCGTCCAATACAGGCAGTCCAAAGCCTGACTTTCTGGCTAAGGTTAACCCCGAGGGGTTGACCACTATTTTACAGGGGGATGGCCATAGAGAACCCAACCTGCCACCCAGGCCCACAAAGCCTGACTTCCTGGCTAACATCCACCCTGCCGATGGTCCCGCGACCCGAGCTCCCCCCGGATTCAATGCGATGATGAGGAAGGAAGAAGAGACAGATCCACGGGGCTACCCGGTGGATCTTCAGGGGAGTCTAGGAAAAGGAGGACCCAGCAGAGGCAAAGGCAAGATGACCACCCTGAAGACCAGAAGTGGTTCGATGTATGCCCGTCCACCGGAGACTAAGAAGCAGAAGGGGGACCTGACTACCCACCGGCAGCCTTGGGACCTGTTATTTCAGGGGGGAGCGAGCAGACGGAGCAGAGGTCCAGAGGCCTCCGATGGAGGAATGATCTGCCCCAGTAGGGGTGGGAGGAGTCGACATCAGACTATACCCACAGACCCGGGACAGCCAATGCTGGGAGGTTCCGGGCAGCCTGCACTATCAACACCTGCCACTTTATTTTATTGCTATTACTTTTATGTTTGTTGGGACTATGTTTTTTATGTTGGTTTTGGAACTTGCTTTATTTTCCCCCGTTATGTTGAAACAACTGTAGGGAGTTGTCTTGAGTTTTTTCCCACGAGTTCAAGTGGGCTAAAATTATGGGTCCATGAGCGCCGGGCTTGCTATGGTCGGCCCGGACAAACATCTGGAACCCGAGGCGGTCACGCCTCATTTTGTCTGATTGCCAGTTGGCATTAATGAAATCTCCGGTTACCCGTTTCAAAAAAAATGATAGCTAAAGTTCCCCGTCTTGCCCCGGATCACGATCCCATCATTTAGGAAAAAAAAAGTCGGAACTTACTACTTTCGAAAAACAAAGTCTATTACTCATTAGGACTGCAAACTAAACACACAACTTACTATATTAGTAAACATACACATTACGCTAGAGTACGATGCGCTCTGCTAAAGTTTTCAGACCTCTAGTCTAGGCGGCGGCCTTTTTCCGGAGATGGTGTCACTCCTTCGAGCCTCAATCCGATACTACCTCTCCGTCAACATGTCGTCCACCCCTTTCATCCTCTCCCGCTTGTCCACTGCCCACAAAGGTCGTCACTGCCCAATTTCCACTCTCACCATCGTCCCCAGTTCCCCCAATCTCACCCCCACCTCCCAACACCACGACCACACCGCCGACATCGCCTGCTCCATCCATGGTCGATCTCCCCACAGCATCCCCACGATCACCAACGTCGTCTGCCCAGATCCCCTTTTCTGAGCAGTCCCACCGCCTCTACTACCGCAATTGAAGCCACCATTGGTTTATCCACCTCCTTGGCCTCCACCGAGACCTCCTTCTCGATCTTTATCCCGGGTCTAGGTCAAGATGATCGATTGGTTCTGTTTTATTTTACCTGTTTTGTTCCTTTTTGCAAGGTTACTAATTAGTGAGCAAATATTCAGGGCTTCTACCTAAGGATTCAGGGACTTTTACCGGGAGGGATCCCTGAATCACATCTACCATCGCCGCTCTCCTCCCGTTGAAACTGATGAAAACAGGTTCGGTTGCACTCTAAAGAGTATGCATCGTTTAGGCAATACCTTGAGCAGCCATAGTCATTTTCATCTTAGTTTAGTGTTAGCTTGCCTATATGGCGCCTCATCCAACATCGATTGTCACGGTTCATTTGTCTTAAATTTGTGTTGTAAAGAGTCACTCTAGGGCTCTATGCAATGTAATGCCTCTTTTTATATTTAATAATATATGCACACTTTTTAGTAAAAAAAATCTATTACTCAATATAACTTACTCCCCGATCTTGACTAATGATTCGATTAAATACCTAAAATACAGTATCATCACTAATTAGATTGCAATTATGTCCCTAGCAAAAAACCTTAAATATATTTTTTTAAACAAACAATAAATGACTTTTATTAATCATAGGAATCAATAGCAATACTATCTAGGCGAAGAACCCTGAGTTTCAAAATATGTCCGAGACTCCCGTAGATGACTCGACGCTCGTGGACCCGTAAACAAAGTCTAATTTACGTATTAGACAGAAGTAAATCAATCCCTCGTCTACCCACCACAAATAAAGTAAACCAAATTGTAAATAGAAATGAGAACAAAACCAACCAAACCTAATGCATAATTGAAAGTAAAATAGAAAAATCCAACTCCTCGAGGTCCTCCCTTCCTTCCTGGTCCCAGGTTATGATGAGTATACCACCAAATATCTGATGTCCCTCCCCTTTATCAACTCGCGGCTTTTAACGGGACAGTTTAGCCATCCTCGCCTGTACAGACTTTTCCTCCTCTTCATTCAACAGTCAGAACTTTGTTGAGGTGGTTAGACCGGAGAGGTCGAGTGCCCGTTTTAACTTGCTAGTGCGCGAAGAGAACTGAGCTGTCTTCCCCGGCCTCTTCGGTTTCTATCCCTTCACTTTTCGAGCTCTTAACCCCTTAGATTCTCCCAAGGCTCCCTTTGTTTCCATGCATGGGTGCTCCAGAGATGTTAGACGTAATCCGAGGATGTTCGGGATGAGGGTCTGGTGATGTCCCTCCTTCCACGACCTTGGGGTATTCCCGAGCCACGGTAGCTAAGTCATAAGTTTTTGTGATTCCGATTGTCTCCACATTCCATCCTAGATGCTACCACTGGAAATATTGAGACACCCCCTTGGGATTCTCCTTATCCAAGTCACAAGTTTTCGATTTTTCTCCGCCTCCCACGGACGAAAACAATAATGGGAAACCCGTAGGTGGGTCTAGGTGCTTGGTGGTAGGGGCCCTAGCTTCCGGCGCGCCAAAAATTATAGTGGGCATCGTTTTCCTAGGCTGGGGCGATTCTCATTCTGTGCAGAGTAGAAGCTCAATGTTCATCCCTATCAGGGCTGGAAGCGATTAATCAAAGCATATATCGTCCCGGCCCACCCCTGGGATATGAGCCTGGCAGCTCCAGACTAGATGATTCATTCGCCCACACCGGATACAAAATACTGACAACCATTCATACTGCGAGCCCAATATTCATAGGGTCCGTCTGTCTTGGAAACCGTAGTCTGAATCTCCTCCTTAGTGGCCGATCCATATCCAAGCAAACTCTGATCCATAGGTAGTCATCCCACCGGCGGGCTATAGGCCACTGAGGAACCCTAGGACAATCAGGACATGGTAGGCAAGCAGGCCCGCATGGAGGAATGAAAGGGATTCAGTGCTCCAAGGACTGGCCTTGGGAGGGGTCACTGAACAGAGCTCTTCCACCTCTTGAAATCAATGATCATAGGTTCGGTTTAATACAAAGAATAGAGCATGAAGCCTACACCTTGAGCAACAATCATTGGTTTCGTCATAGTTTAGTTTTATTTTCAGTACACTTTTGTGGCACTTCCAACACCGGTTTTACCAGATTATTTGTCTCAGAGTTTTTTGTAAAGAGACATATTGGGGCTCTATACAGTATAATGACTCTTTTCCATTTCGTGATCAGAGACTTCCTCCTGATACACTCATTTGTAGTTGAAACTTAAATTAATTAAATTGCACCTTTCATCCCCAAAAAACGTTAATATGAACTATTTAAATGATATATTGTTTAATTTCATTTTAATATTTTACTTCAAACATGTAAACTTTAACAGCACACCATCCTTAAGTCTTAATTTACAACTTCTCTAACACATACATCTTAAAAAGAGACACCAATATCCTACGCTATACATACCTAAGTCTTCTCTTGTACTTTCTTTTTGAAAGGCCAGTCTGAGGGAGGGCATTGTATTAAGGAAAAATTTCAATTTAATATCCTGTCAAATTTTTATTTTCAATATAACACTCTATCTTGTTTTTTTTGCAATTTAACACTCTGACAAACTTTTATTTTCAATTTGATACCTAACGTTAATTTTCCGTCCAATTTTGAACGAAAAGTGGTCATGTGCTTCGTACATGACCCCTTCTTTTTCAAAAATTCCAATATTGCCCTTATCCTAAATTTTCTCTTAGACCCCAAATTCCTTAGCCTTTTCTCCTATTATCCTTGTCGTTGGGTCTGAGAGAGGAAACTGACGGGAGGGACGGAGCCCCCTGCCGGCAAGGAAACCAGAGCACAAAGGCTGCGACTCAAGAATCAGATTTCGAGCCACATCCTGCCAGAGCTTCCACGAGAGCACACCGGTCTTCGCAGGTTCTTAATCGTCGGTTTTCAGAGGTTGGCCATCGATGTCAGATCTTTCTCATTCCTTGTTTCCTTGGTATTGCAGACGTGATTCGGTATTGAGGTTTGATTGTTCCCAAAAAATGAATTCAAAGAGAAAATCGAAAGTGAGATGAGATGAAATTTTTTAGATTTTCAGTGTTGTTGATTTTGATTTGGGGAAGTCGAAAGTGAGATGAGATGAAAATTTTCAGATTTTCAGTGTTATTGATTTTGATTTGGGGAGTGTGGTTGAACAGAGCTGGGTTGCTTTACTTATTTCATGAAATGTATACCTTCTTCTTCAATTTAATATCAGTACCACAACTGATTGTTTAGTTTTGTTTGTTTGATTGATTTTCATTTTGAGTTTGCAAAGAAAGAGAATATGGAAAGTAAACAAGGATTCTGCAAATTAAGGAGCAACTTGTTGCCTTTGCTCATCAATGAATTTTTTTTCATTTGTTACTTCCCAGCCATGGCATGATGAAAATGATGCATAACATGTGTGGGGTTTTGGACTAGATTAGGTATTTTTTGTGAAGGGTTAATTAAAGTTTAAAATAATAATTAAAGGTTAATTAAGATTTATTAAATATTAATATTAAGATTAGAAAATTAATTAATTTAACAATAATTAAGAAATTAATAAAAAAAAATTTAAAAAAAAGAATAAGGGAGGAATATTAAAAATAAAAGGAAACTGTTTTTAATAAAATAAAAACTGATTTTTTTAAAACAAAATTGATTTTTAAAAACAAAATATGATTTATATATATGTTTTTTAAAAATAAAACTGATTTTCTTAAGAAATAAAAACTGATTTTCTAAAAAATGATTTTTTAAATAAAAGTTGTATTTTTAAAAATAAAAATAAAATTTTTAAAATAAAACTAATTTTCAAAAAATAAATGGCATAGTTTGAAAAATTTAAAGATAATGAAGGGTATTATGGACTTTTTATTGGTTTTGGATGGATAAATAACTGAAAGTTAACGGTAGGTATGAAAATGAAAATAAAAGTTTGCCAGGGTGTTAAATTGCAAAAAAACAAGCTAGGGTGTTATATTGAAAATAAAAGTTTGCCAGGGTATTAAATTGAAATTTTCCCTTGTATTAATTCTTGAGAAATAATACAAGTGGCAGACAATAGTCTTGAGACAGAATAGTGTCTGGGCCTCCCGTAGGACACTCAGCGCTCTAAATCCATAAAAACAGTCTAGTTGACTAGCTAGACAAAGGAGAAAATCCATGCGATCAGGACGATCAAACCAACAGAAATAACCTAACCAAAACACCAAATACCAAAATCCAAAATAATACGGAAAAGAAATAACAGAATAGAAACAACAGAAATAAGGCGGATCCTCTAATAGCATCCTTTGCTCCAAGGTCGACTCTGCCGGCCGTTGGTACCGCATAGGCATACCCCACTCCGGTCCTCCTCCTGGATCCCAAATCCACCGCCTGGGATGCTTCGAGACCTTTACCCAATGGTTCATGTAGGTGTTCGGTTGGTATAGTTGTACCAGAATCAAAACTCGGCAAAACGAAACCTTTAGTTGATGGGATCGATATCGGATTAGCCCTGAAAGCTCTTTAGAATCTCTTAAATTCAAAATAAAGTCTCTTGGACTAAGTAGAGAACTGCCGTGGTGGTGATCGGACAGAGAAGAGAGACCATTATCGGACCCGCCTTTCGTCGCCCCCATCGAACGATTGTCGCAGCCTCGCCAGACAATTCTGCTATGTAGGACGTCATCTCCCGACATCCTTGTTGTAATGATCATTAGGAATAGAGCCATGGCGCAGGCCATGACCATGACCAAAATGGTGTGCGAATAGGGTTTTTTGCAAGCGACAAAGATTTTGTTTTATATAAGGATCAGAGTTAAGTATAGTCTTCTCTTGTACTTGATTACCCAACAAAAAAAATATATTCATCCTTATCTTTTTTGTTAGGAAAAATTACATCTAGCTTTAATTATGTTTGTTTTTATTTAACTATATCTAGTTATAAATTTATCTAAACAGTTTCCTAACTTCTTAAAAGTTGTCTAGCGCATCACTCATATTTTTACATTACTACTCTACCATTTTGTAGTACAATGAAAATTAATTATATCATGTGTAGGTAGGTAAGAAACAGTGATAATTAAATATAATTAAATGTAATTTTTACCCTTTGTCATTTTACTGAGGCTTTATACATAGTACTTGACAGAGAGACTACACAAAGCAAAAAATACATTTCTCAACTGTTGTTATATATTTACATATTCATATTTTATAACACTTTTAAATTTTATTTTGACGAGGCAGAGTAAAGTCACCTTACTGAGAATCTAGAACCCTTATCCACCTTGATTCCATAAATATCCTTGACTTGATCCATCCTATTTGGATCAAAAATGTCAAATCCTCATTAGGTTCCTTGCATTTTGTCAATCGTAGTGGAGAAGAGCATGGACTACCAACAAGGGCAAGAGCCCATAATGGATCACAAAAGAGGGGTGAATGAAACGGACACAAGTACTGTACTAATTATTATTTTGTGCTCTCTTTTGGCCCATTTCAGACATTACAAAATAGGAACTATTTGTTTGTACTCACCAAATGATAGATCTTGGGTCCTCCCATTTAGCGAATCACGTCGTGCAATTACAAAATTAACTTTCCGATTAAGCAAATAACGTCATGCAACTATACATTGAGTTTAATTCTATCATTATTGTCCTTAATCTATAAATTTGACTATTTATACTTACCGTAGGAGAACTATGTAGATCTACTGTATTATAAAAACAAAATACAATTGTGGTACACAACGATTTTGAAAATCGCACATACGTTGTTTTGGTCGTTCTCTTTTTCTCTACTTCACTTTATTCTCTTTCTCTCTCGTAATTATGTGCTTGCCAATAACGTCGGCTCCAAACAAATTTCTTCAGAATAAATCATATATAGCTAAATAATCAAATATTTTATTTTGATCTTCAAACTCTTATTAAGTTAGTCTCTCCAACAAGAATATGCAAGAAATTTTGGATCTTTGGATCCATTGATATGAAGTCGCATCCCCCATTAATGCAAAATCATGATTTTACAAAATTAGGGTAAAAGAAGGTTTGATAAGATGAGCTGATTGATGAGGTTTTTAAACCTAATCTAAAAAGGAAGTTTAATGATGGATTGTAACGTACGACTCAACTGACCCTCTCTCCCTGTTGCCTCTTTGGGCTGATCCGACAAAACAATAACAGAAGAATGATAAAGCTAAAAGTAATTTGTACATGGGGCACATATTTTCAAAACTACTGTGAGCCATAATTGATCTACACGTGCAACAAAACATGGTTACTTGACTGAAGCCAATGGCCAATCCAACATGGTTGTGGGAAGGGTTAGTAAAATAATAAGATCATGATCAAAATTCAAACATAATGTTGTGATTTTGAAGAAAATAAAATAAAAATATCATATTTTTTCTACAAAGAATTACAGGAAAATCATATTTTACTCTAATCTAACCTACCACTCATATTTACTCCCAAACAAATGTACTCACGGGATTCAAGTCTATGATTTCAAAGAAAGATCAGACGTAAAAATGTATTCACCACCGGTCTAATCAATATGGGCAAATGAAAATAACATATGAACACAAGATTAAAGGCAAAGCCAAGGAACACGTATCATAACGATTGCCATTCCTGTTTATGGGTGGTGGTGATTATACAAATTGACAGACATTAAATTTTGAAGAGAGTTTTGTTAGGGTTTTGTTTGAAGAGTGTTTGGTTTGGGTATGGGTTGGTGGGGGGTCCAAATGGTTCTTGTGTGGTAGGATTGGAGGGCACACCCTGTCACGCCCCATGGACCATGCTTGTCCCCTACTCTTTACTTCACTATCACCATTCTCAGTTTGGACCACATGCACCTACCTTCGTCACTCCCTCTATATAGCTATATCCATCTCTTAATCAAAACCAGAACAACACACTCCAAGTGAATTTGAAGCTCTTGCTAATTGTTCTCAGCTTGCTCAAGATGTCGAAGAAGAGGGTATCGACGAGCAGAGGGATCGGAGAGGTGCTGAGGGAGAAGAGGGCTCGGCTCTACGTCATTAGGAGGTGTGTCGTCATGCTCCTTTGCTGGCATGACTGACCATTCATCGATTTTCCAAGTTTGTTGCTAAAGTGTACATATACATAGTAGCTATATATGCCAATTCTGTATGACTTAGTTTTTCTAGTTAGGGAACGTACAAGGTAATAAATAACACGGGGCTATAAAGCATGATTCGGAAGCTTTCTTATTGTTGTTTGGTTTAAAATATATGATTTGGTTATGTACTATGGATGACTCTTTACGTGGTCACTTGTTTTTATTCTTGAAAACAACAATGGTTGATGCAACTTTGGAGGAACAAACATAGGTTTATTCTCTCCGCATTGAGTTCAACCAACCAAGCTTTTGTAGAGGTTGTAGGACGTTTATCCCACCGTGTCCACCAAGCTCTAGATGAATACCTCCTATACGGGTCATCAAACTATAATTGGAAATTTTGTTTCGTTATTATTTGTACCGACGAATTAGAGCAAGTTGTATCCCTTATTTGTTCACGTGATAAGTTGTAACTTCAATTTTGTTGTCAACATTAGGAGTGTTCACGGTCGGTTTAACCGACAATTACACATATTTTGGGAACCAACTGGAAATTTCACCGGTGTGGTTTTTTGAAACCACCACCGCCACCGAAAAATAAAACTCCGATTGGTTTTCACCGGGATAAATTTTGGTTGGTTATCGGTTTGAAACCGGGCCAACCAATTGATTGGGCCTACTAATCGGGCCCAATATTTTCAACTCAGAGTCGATCAAAATCATAATCAAAACAAAACAGACAAGTATTTTCCATTTTTTAGGATGAAAACCATTAAGGATGAATCAAGAAGGGCTTAAAGCACTCAACTTGGTCCATCCCTAATGGTGATCAATCATTGATGGTTGATCTTCCTTCAAGTTCAAGTCCTAGCTTCATCTCCATGACTTCACAGTACTTATATTGAGCAATAATAACAATTTAAAACAAATTTGATTGGAAATGATACAATAACGAAAAAAATTACAATCTGAAGAATATATTCACCAAATTTCTCTTATTAGAACTATATTGGTGCACCAAAACTATTAGCAGCCTGCACAATATCTGAAAAATACGAGAGTTGTGTAAACTTGTAGCACTTAAATAAACATGAAAGCAATAAACCAGATTGTAATACTAAGTTTTACCTTCTTCAAATCAGAGGTCCTCCATTAATTTTGTTATACTGTCCACTCCTTGTGGTGGGGGTGACCTCTAATTGGAGTGAAGAAATATCATTCTTAAGCCAATATTGGGTATAGATTAACGCTTGCACTGTCAAGAGGAATAGGGAGGACCTAAAAGGATTTAGTGTGCTAGAACCAGTAAGAAAGGTTGATTATGAGGAAACAGTAAATATAAGAATCGACAAGAGATTCATGGCGATCCTAGAAATAATAGGAATCTAGATGCATTTTTTTTCCACCAAAGTCAAACCATTAAACGTGGTCCTATCTTCCACATCATTCTCCCTCAAATATTTCTCAAGTTCAGTTATACCCAAAACCTCTTGTGAACTTTTAAGTCGTTTATAAGATGCAAACATCATATCAGTGTCAAAGTCCACATCATCATTACCCATGATAGATTTTGTACTAGATTCAACATTCATATCATAAAGTTTAACATATTCAGCATACATTGAATCTATTATATATATTTGACTCGAGTGATAGTAAGGGCAACTTGATCAGCTGGATATAGATGTTCAATAGTATAGTTCACAAAACTGAGTTTTTTCGAAGGTTAAAAATAGGTGGAATGAATATGAGCATATTCATATTGTTCACATTGCCGAAATACTTATTGTATTTGGCAGCCATGAGATCGGACATGGATCTCATGTCACTATTTGTAGAGGCAATACCTTCTTTAATGACAAATATATATCGGTGACACAATCCAAAACGAGATTAGAAGTGGCGTATGATGAACCAAAAACTTTATTTGTCATGTCATAATTTTATTTTCAAAAATGTCATGCATGCATTACAATTAGCTCAATCTTGTTCACATAGCATTTCTAGGGAGCTGTTATCATATTTGCTAAGTTTTTTTGTCCAATTCTGCATTAGGGTTAGGGTCAAGAAGTTCATACTTCTCAAAAGCCCTTTCCAAACTACATGCTACATCTAGCATAACAAAAGTAGAGTTCCAACGAGTACACACATCATAGCTCAATAACTTCTTGTTGTCAATACCCACTTGTTTGACAGTAAGTTTAAAACGGTTTAATCTCATAAGGGATAATCTAATGAACCGAAAAATGGTCCTAATTTTCTTCACAGATTTCCTTATTTGATCTAAACCAGCATCAGCATGCACAATCAAATTTAGTATATGAGAAATACAATGCATGTGAATGAAATCACCCCCCCCCCCCCCCCCCCCCAAACAATTGTGGACAATGCATTCATCTTATTTTCAAGTTGTTTTACATCATTTTCATTGGTTGATGCACTATCAACGACTATGGTCATGATCTTATCTACACCTCATGACTGTAGACAACCACAAATGGCCACACTTGTATGTAATCTAATGGGTGTAAAATTTATAATTATTTTGTGTAAGATTCAATCATCATCGATAAAATGAACAGTCAGACACATGTAGTTCCACGGTCCTCTGTCCAGAACTTGTTGCAAGTATTCCCCTAAGAAGAAGAAGAAGAAGAAGAAGAAGAAGGTCACCATAAACCTCGCCTCCATGGACTGGATCTACCAGAAGTCCCTTGTGACACCGCCTAAAGCCAAGTAGTTGTATTTTTGGGTAGTGCAAACCCAATCAGTGAGTCTAACCTATCAATCACCTCATATGGGATGATGAAGTAATCCAAGGAGATGCATCCACACATCTCCTTCGTCGCTATCATCGATGGTTCTAGTGAGGTCGATGAGCGTTTGCCCAGAGAAATTGTCGCCTCGGCACTAGGTTGTCGACCTTTCTTGGTTGGCATATTCCTTCTTCGCCTCTGCCTGGCCGTTGCGAAATTCCTTGTATGAAATCCTGGGGTGGTTGTGGACCCTAACTCCCACCTGCTCGGTTTCCAGAACAACGACAAGGGTAGTCGTCTTCACCGTGGAAGACGTCCCTCGTTTTTCGAGATAGAGGGCTGGTCTTACATAGGTGTTTGGTCATTCCTGTAATAACCACTCCCGGTCAACGCCAGTCAAACCTGCGAAAAACAGGAAAATTTAAAATTTTTAAGACAGACACCAGATTGAACCTAAAATTGACCCCGAGGGTCATACCGGACTTAAGTTGACCCCGATATCGACCAAAGTGAGTTCCAGGGGACTCAGGGTAACTTTCTGATCAATTTGGGAAATGTTGACTTTTCGCTGGAAAAGTCAACCGAGCGACGTTTTGGTCCATTCAAGGACCGTTTTGGATCCAAAAAGCTTAGCTGTCGTCACAGCGGTCTTAGTTGAGCCGTTTCCTTGTAACCCGTGAAGTTTCGTAATTTCTTGGAAAAAGTGCCCGTTCGGGGCCCGAAACGTCAGAATTTCGCGAATCTGATTGGAAAATATCTAGTAGATATTTTCCAAAAAGGTGTGGGACCCACCTTGCCACTTGTCCAACAAGTGGTGGTGTTAGGTTTTGGGACAAGACAAGACCACAACCCTTAAGGGTGGGTTCGGCCACACATATTCAAAAGGAAAAAAAATAGAAAAAAAAGAGAAGAGAGTTTAGAGAGAGAAGGAGAAGGAGAAGAAGAGAGGAGCTAGGGTTTGAGAGTATTATTCACGTGAAACTAACCCTTGGATTGTCTCAAAGTTAGGAGAATCAAGCTCACATCGTCTTCCTCTACGGTAATCACCAAACCGATCTCCGTTTTGTCAATTTCTAAAATTAGGTTTTGGTGTGAAACTATTAGTTTAGGGTTGTGTTGAGGTTGGAGGATTGTTGTAGACGTTTTGGGGACGTTTTGGAGGGAAGAGGCACGTTTTCCGGTGACCGGGAGCTCGGGGGGAGCTCCGGCCACCATGTGGGGTGGCTGGCCACCATGTGGGGTGGCTGGCCGGAGCTAGGCAGGCCACCACCATGGTGGGCCGGACCCTTGTGAGCCCTAGCCACCCACGGACAAGTTGGGCCGGGTGGGGCCCACGTGCTCGGGTGCTCGGGTTTTGTGTTCGGGTGGTTTAAAACGTTCCCCGAGTCATTAATCTACAACCGGATCGAAATTTGGAATTGAATTGTAAAAGTTGTAATTGACGGGTTTAGAAACTTTAAACGTTAATTAAATGACTCGGAAGTCGGAATTCGATTTCGTTGAGTGCCTAGGAACCCTTGAATTATTCTAAGACCGTAGAAACGAAAACAGGAATTTTCGGAGCCCCGGAAGGGCGTTTCCAAAACCCGGGCAGATTCGCCATGTCGGGCGAATCGGGCCTTTCCGGGTCCGATATCGACAATGTCGAGTAATTGGGGAGTTTGGGAGTGATCGACATTGTCGGGGTTACGTTTGGGCGTCAAGTTTACTGAACTTCAGTTTATTCCTGCGAGTTTATAAGTGCCTTAAAATTGTGTTCTTTTAGATCGTGCTGCTGACCGAGGAAAGGAAAAGCTAGGCGAGTGACTGAGATCACGCCGGAGCTTGTTGGTTGGCTTTTGGAGAACACATACGAGGTAGGGAAAAGTAGCCGGATCTCGGCCCTGACTAGGGAAAGTTAACAGTAGAAATGCATGTGACACTTGGGTGTCGTGGGTTAAGTAGGTTGTCGAATATTAGAAATGCATGCGACACTTGGGTTTCGTGGGTTAAGTAGGTTATCGAAGATTGGGAATGCATGTGAGACTTAGTAGTGTCGTAGGAGCAGTGAACTTATCAATATTTGAATTACTGGAGGCATATGACCATGCATGGAGGTTGATTGTGAACTTATCGATATTAGGAGTACTGGAGGCATATGACCATGTCCGGAGGTTGATTGTGAAACTGTTGATATTAGGACTGCTGGAGGCATTGGTTATGCCCGGAGGTTGTTTGTGTGATTTGTGTCTTGGGTGGCCATGAGAGCCCGTACTTTACTGTTGTGTCTTGGGTGGCCATGAGAGCCCGTGTCTTACTGTTGGTGTCTTGGGTGGCCATGAGTGCCCGTGGGGTTGTTGAACCCGTGTCTTTACTGTGGGTGTGTCTTGGGTGGCCATGAGTGCCCGTGGGGTTGTTGAACCCGTGTCTTTACTGTTGGTGTCTTGGGTGACCATGAGTGCCCGTGGGGTTGTTGAACCCGTGAGTTACCGTTGGTGTGTCTTGGATGGCCATGAGTGCCCGTGGGGTTGTTGAACCCGTGTCTTTACTGTTGGTGTCTTGGGTGGCCATGAGTGCCCATGGGGTTGTTGAGCCCGTGAGTTACTGTCGGTGTGTCTTGGGAGGTCGTGAGTGCCCGTGGGGTTGTTGAGCCCGTGAGTTATTGTCGGTGTGTCTTGGGTGGCCGTGAGTGCCCGTGGGATTGTTGAGCCCGTGAGTTACTGTTGGTGTGTCTTGGGTGGCCGTGAGTGCCATGGGGTTGTTGAGCCCGTGAGTTACTGTCGGTGTGTCTTGGGAGGCCGTGAGTGCATGTGGGGTTGTTGAGCCCGTGAGTTATTGTCGGTGTGTCTTGGGTGGCCATGAGTGCCTGTGGAGTGTTGAACCTGTATTGTTGCTGTTTGTTGAACTTGCTTGTGATTGTGATTGTGGTTACGTGAGTAAGAGAGGTTACTGAGACAGGTCGACCGCCTGGCCTGACCGGGACTGGCAAAGCGCCTGAGTGAGAGAGGTTACTGAGACAGGTCGACCGCCTGGCCTGACCGGGACTGGCAAAACGCGTGAGTGAGAGAGGTTACTGAGACAGGTCAACCGCCTGGCCCGACTTTGTGTTGGGGAAGCGCGTGAGCGAGAGAGGTTACTGAGACAGGTCGACCGCCTGGCCCGATAGGGATCAGCAAAGCGCGTGAGTGAGAGAGGTTACTGAGACAGGTCGACTGCCTGGCCTGACCGGGACTGGCAAAGCGCGTGAGTGAGAGAGGTTACTGAGCAACTGGCGTGCGATCCTTTGTGATCTTGTTGATCTTGGATGTTGCGTGGTTGTCTGTCGTGTCTTTGGAGGAGGTCGTCAATCGTTGTGTCGGGTCTACATTACGAGTCCGAGTGTTGAGTCGGTTGAGGAAAGTATCAGTGTGTGGGTGTCGGTCGAGTTACTTGAGTTTGGGGATAGTGATCCCCGGTGTTGAGTTGGTTGTTGGTGTTACCGGCATTGTCTGCTAAGTATGCCGTAGTCAGTCTGTTATCCGTGGTGGTGAGCGAACGCTCACCCCTAGCTGCTTTTCCTACAGGTACCGGTCGCAGGTTAGACTAGGTGAGCTTCTGAAGCTTGAAGAGCTAGGAGCGGGATTCTGGGTTTATTTTGAGTCTAGCGACGTATACCTTGCATTTTGTCCATTTGTTGGGACGTACCTTTAAGTTGTAAATGATTATTTTGATGAACAAAAGGTGATTTTAAATTGATTTAAGTAAAAGGTTTCAAAATGTTTTATTGTTTTAAACGTTCGCGTCCTGAGTTCGGTTTACTAAAATTGGGGCGTGACAATTCCATATGAGGTTGTTACTGGGGAAGAGGGGGTCTGGGTAGGACGAGTCGTCAAGGGAATGAGGTTGATGGTCGGAGAGTTGTCAGAAGGGGTGGTCGTGTAGGACACCGTCATGTTGGATGCAAACAAAATGAAACCATAATTTCTAAAGATTGAGAATAATGAACAACGTGGAGTGAGTATTTCCGATTTATTTTTCTTAGTCTGAGAATCTTCGTTAGATCCCTTGATCGATTACAAATTTTTATAGATCAAAATTTTGAGATAAGAAGAATGTAATATAATAATCAGAATAAGGTGTTTGTAGATAATTAATGTAAAAGATGATGTTGTGTGGTGAGGTTACAAGAACAAGATGCACGTATACACAAATATTTGTTTCGTTGTGATTAGGATTGGGAATAGGTGTATGTACATGAACACTCAAAAGACACTTTTGTTTTCTTTTACAAACAACATCATTGTTTCTTCTCTGATCCCAAACTACTTAACTCTGATCATTACGCCCTTTTAGTAGTTGGCCGAGATATTCTTGTGAAGGTATTGCCATCTCCAACTGTCTGTCTCATGGCTGCCTGGAGAAGAAAAACCTGGCCCCTTTTATGGATCTTTCCGGAACAAAACATGACCCATTTGAGGACTGACATTGCATGCAAATACTCCGAATCCTAATCCTTTCGTACACAATGCTACCAGTCAAGCCATTTTCGAAGCCAACTTGCACTTTCATGTCTTTTCTATCTCCTCTCTGTTATTGCTTTCCTGACCTCAATCCTTTCCTGCTAATATCTCCCACACGATTTTTTGCTGTACTTTTTCTTTGAAGAAGGCGAAGTATTATTGTATTTTATAAATCACTTTGTGAAGACATATAAACATTCTTTACAACTTACAACCGTTGATCGCACAAACACAAGGTAAATATTACAGACTTTAGACAAACTAGACCATAGTATTACTGACCTGTAATTGAAACCTGCAACACACATAATGCACCCAGAACGTGTAACCATATCGTGCACACCAAAAATAAAACAAAGTGCACACCATAAGTGCCACATAACGTGCATACCAAATTATAACCGGTGCACACAAACGTGCAATCGATGCACACCAAGCTGCAACAAGTGCAGTTATTTGACCCAAAAAGGTCACAACCAAAACCAAAACCTAACAAAAAAGAACAGAAAAAACTAAAAACGAGACCATGTCTCCTGGGATCTAACCACGCCGACCATCTCGGTAGTTATCTATCTGATTGTGATCACTGGTATCCGAAGAATAACGCCGGAGAAACGAAAACTCACGCGTAACACTTCAACTCTCCTTTCGCAATGCCCCTTCCGCACTCGGAGTAGGCTGTCTCAACGGACTCACTAGCCTAAACCGTGAAATACGGCGCAAAAAACAGATTGAAGGAACTAAAACTAGAAGAGGGGTAAAAGACATGTTACGAACGAACGAGATCCGAATAGCCATGACCAACAAAATAGTATCACCGAGAGAAGATGGCGAAAGCACAAGGATTGACCTCCGTCGAGAACAACTAAGATAGACCCCTGATCGTTACCGACGGAACAAGAAATCAAAGAAAAAAAAGAGGTTGCTAAGGTTTTGTGTTTGGTAGGTGCTAAAAATGGGGAGAGAGGCTGTTGAATGTCACATCTTTTTCTTTCTGTGATTTAATCACATGACGAAGCTCCAGTATAAAGCATACATGTTTAATTAGTCCAATGTTTATGTGATTACACATCATGTCATACATATATACATGAGCTTTATTGCTTTGAAGTTCAACCCAGGGCCAATCACAGTCTCACAGGCCCTGTTTCGATTAAATGAAAACGTGGAAAAAGAAACACCTCCAAGAGAAGGGACCCCCTTCCCATCGTTCAAGCAAACCTCTTCTCTGTTCTGCATCAAGATGCTGAGATTTAAATGAAAGCTTTTGAAGAAAATCTGAAGAGGATTAAGGTATATGGTTCGATTCATGTCTTCTGTACACTTCTCTCAGTCTTCTTACTGTCTTAGGAATGGTTGCTTTATGACAAATATACATCACTTATTCACATATTTAAATTCGAATTGGTTCTTTGTTTCCAACTTATCAACCTTCAAGATTTGATGTCCATATGTTTATGGCTTATCCAATTAAACTTCCCTCAGAGAATTCTAACTTTTCACTTGGATTAACCTTATATCCCCCAACATATTAACGATGACCTTGTATTGACATCAATCTTGAGCTCAATCATAAAAATTTGGACAATCTTTGAATCGTCTCTATAATTGTATATTTATTTATTTCCTCATTTTTTGATATTGTATTTATGAGGGAGATCTTTTTTTTGTATAAATATGTACTACCTTGTGGCCTTTGGTCTATATATAGATGTGTGGTCTTGATATATCCTACGTATAAATGTCTATTCCAATACGTGAAAGGAAATGTTGAAGTTGAACCCACATTGAAAAATAAGGAGATACTTATAAAGGTTATGATCACACCAATCAATTAGGTTGACTTTTTAGTTCCCGACCAGATACAAGTGACATGTTTTAAACAAAAATTACCACATTCGCAACTTTGGTTGTCTCTATTACGTTCATCAATAGACGCGAGACAAATTCGCTCTGCGATCACATCTTGATCTGTTCATAGGTAATCGACTGAGGCGGGGGGGGGGGGGGGGGGGGGGGGGGGGGAGAAAGGTTATTGCGCTCATGATCTTGACAACAAAATATTTTTTGTCACACACGACATTCAATTTTGGAAGAATATCTTCCTATGTGATCATTGAATGGACCTAGAGCCCAACAGTTTTGTGTCCCTTGCTACCATTGTCGTGTCGTTTGTAGACCAAGAGACACTTCGTTTTGTGGACTTCTCTGTTTTCAGAATAGAAACAACGAGTGGTGTATTGTATGAGTGTGCAAAATATCTGTGACCCACCTGAGAAACCTCCCGATCCGAGACCCATATAAGACACATCCATGGGTTATGGGCCGGTTGTCGGATCAAAAATAAGTAGATCCGCAACTTAGTAGGCGGATATCGGATCAAGATCAGATGATCCGTGAATCACCCGATCCTCCCACAAACCTAAGGGATTGAGCTTCATACAATTTTTTTGTCCAACCCAATCATAAACCCTGATTCTATATTACATTGTAGCCCAGCCTAAATCAATATATATTGAAAGGTCAAAACCCTAAAACACTACAACACCCTACACGTTCTCACTCCACCGAATACAACAGACCTTACCTTTCAATCTCCTTCTCTCCACTCAAATCATATCTTCTTCTTTTCTTTAAACCTTATCCTCACGAACCAACATCACCTTTTTTCTACGTCGCTTTAGATCTTTCTTTGTTTCGGTCCCTTCTAGTTTCTTCTTCGCCATCATCGATCTTGCTTCATCTCGACCCCCTCGATTTATCGATTTTTTCTTTGATGTTATCACTCCTCCGAGATCCTCCCCTCTCTTATCTCTCCTTTTTGTAAGTTTTTACAATGGTTTCGAGAGATCCGAGAAATGGTTGAGATTGCGTGGTTCTTGGACAATTGAGAGATTTAGACAATTTTGAGAACCGTGTGATGGTTAAGAACTTAGTGTACATATATAATGAGATTATCAAATTAGCAGCGGTTTTTCGGATTTAGAACCGATCCGCCTAATAAACGATCGGGCGGATCTGCACCAGGATAATATCCAACAGGCGAATTCAGGAGTGAATGGATCTGATCCTCAAACATGCGGTCCGATTTATACATACGCGGGTCGGACTGGATACCCGCCCATGCACACCCCTAGTGTATTGTGTGGGCTTCTCTGTTCTGAACAGTTCTCTCATCATTTCATTGATCGTCAGTCATGGCGGCGTTGTCGTCAAAGGGACTCCAGGGGGAAGAAGAGGTGGGTTAGGGAAGGATGGTGATGAGGTCGGTTGTTGTATCCTCTCAACAAGTATAGGCCAAGAGCTTATGGGATAAGAGGGTATAGTTTTTGTTGCATGTGTCTTCTCCAAGACTAGCTTGTGGTCGGTCACTAGTGATATCGCGTTCAAGGTGGGGTCTGCTGGGTCCATGTTTGAAGGCGGGGAAGAAATTAAGGAAACTGAGAGTATATTCATAGGTTCCTAGTCAGGAGCTACAATCGTACAAATCGTTCGTTCTAAAGTTTCTAGATTGGGTTACGGTCCGGGGCGTAAAGGAGATCTTTGGATTTGTGGGGAAGTGACAGACGTTCAATTTCCCAGTATTACGAACAAGGCATGACATTATTTTGGCTTTGTTACCTTGAATGATCCAGTGAATATGGAGGAACAAATTCGGCTCACGAATCGGTCATGTTGAAGTGGAAACACATTGTTCGTTGCTCAGACATGGAGGAGGATCTGAAACCCGTACCCTGTAATGAGGGATGGTGTAGGAAGACAATGGTTACTATTATGGTAAGGTTTAGAACTGTGGTGAGAGTTCACAATATCTCGTCGAACATGGGAGCAACGCTTTTGTTGCTTCACGGTCACTCCTTACCAGTTGCAGACAAGCTTTTCGTTATGATCGAGGAGGATTTGTTTCTGGTTTATGTGACTATGGTAGAATCGAGTTTGGTTCCCTTATATTTATTCTCACCGTAAGAAGAACACTGCTCTCCACATCCCGTCAAGAGGTCAATCTGAAGCACAGTCCGATATAGGGTTTGGCTAGCCATGTTCATTGCATTGTCTCGATCATGCTCAATCTACTGTATAAAAATCGGTTGGGTCAGTTGTGATGATGGAGGTTGCAAGCCCGGTTGGTTTAGTTGCACCTTCCAAGAAGTTTAACCAATGTGAGTTAGGAACAGTTGAGGCTTCCTTCAATTTGGGGATAGGTTGTTCGGTTTACGAAATACATGTGGTTGAGGAAGGAGGGAAAAATAATGAACTTGACAATCTAAGAATTAACCCTCAGAATGGTACGGCAAGCGTACCGGTCGTCAAGTAGTATTCGGGTTGTAAGTCCGAGATATCGTACCCAAGGGAGCAATTAGACAAGCACTTTAGTTCATTAATTCGATGGTCAAGCTATTCCTATAACGATGTTTGGTTTTGGTTTGTCAAATGTAAATTCATGCAAGTACTGAGAATATATAAATGATCCGAAAACAGAGCACAAAACCACAAATGGATTGTAAATCAGAGATAAAAGACGATCTAGGACATTAAAAGGGGTCGAATGAGATGAACAACTTAACGATATTTGGCATACATTTATAACTAATACTATTTTAAGGGCAACGGGAATTCTCTTTAAGTAGTCCTAACCATCTCTCGATCGTATTAGGACCCTAATACACTCGGTCCACCTAATTATCTCTAATCTAGGTGTAGAGCGGTATAAAGCATTACGATCTATGAATTCCTCTAACTTTCGGGTTTTACACCTATAGCTATTGCACTCGTGTCAGTCTAGCCATATTCTAGCCTAGATTGAAACCCGAGCTATCCAATTCCTTTTTCCTCTTTTTAACCTCATTTCTCAATTGTTGGTTAACAAGATTTAATCATACATGTACGTGATCAAGGCAATGTAGCATTACGAACGGAAATGAATAAACACTTTTCTAGTATTAGTTTATAAGTATATGACCTAAATATGCTCAATCAATTCATTACATTGTTCCCCCTAGCCCTAGATCGATATAAACTTAGTTCGTAGCAACGAAGTAAGAACACGAGAGAAGGATTGAAACAATCATACTCATATTAACTGAAAATAGCAATACAAATATTCAGCAACAATCCAAACTACAAAAACCTCAATGTGATTCTAGTAGTTCTCCTTTGATCTTCTTCAAGTTCTCCAAGTTCTCTCTAAAAGTGATTTTTTCTCTCCAATTTCGTGATCCCCTTCAATCTGACCTAAATTCCCTTTTATACGACGTGTTAACTCTGATAAAAAATAGGAAACGCAGCTGGAAATCGCGTTTTTGACGCTTGCACGGTCGCTTGCACGCCGTGCAAGTTTCTGGTGCACTTAAGTTGCACGGTTTCTTGCACGACGTGCAAGAAACTGGTGCATTTTCTTGACTCCTCTGTCCTGAGTGCACCAGTTTTTTGCACGGCGTGCAAGAAACTGGTGCATGTTGCTGACACTTCTGTCCAACTTCCAAATTTGCTCCGTTTCACTCCCGAATTACCCCTTTTTGCCCCGAAAACTTGATGAACTCTGAAATAAGACCAATTACACAAAATGAGAGTAAAATGCATCATTTCATATTAACTCGGGACTAAAAAGAGCATAAATGTGGGCTAATGATTCTAAAATAGATGTATTTTATGTCCACGTCAAGTGTTGTCCGAGTTACCTTTTACAATACCTTATTTCGGCCTTAGACTCGAACTAGTTGAACTTTACATATCCTGGGGTCGTTCCAGATTCCGTCAAATCAAAGGAGATAGTGTGAGTGCTTCACAAGTTAAAGTTTCCAAGGGTCTCTTTAGAGGTCACAGGAGGAAAGCATCCAAAAAAAATCCTCGCCTTTTTCTCTACAAATTCGACTTCACTCGGTCCCGAGAGAGGATTAGTGAACCTAGTAAGACTTCTTTGGAGAGTGTTATGAAGCTTGGTCTCAAGGCGCTCGACTCAGGTACCAATATAGTGAATCAAGATTTCGATACCGATGTTTGTAGTAAGCTAGATTTGGGTAGCGAGGAAGAGCTGACATTTAAGGATGTTAGCGGTGAGGGGGAGAATTACTTGTCCCTGGGTCATTCTTCCTGTGTTTGAGGCTTCAAGGAAGTGTTTTTTTTTCTTCTGTAAGCTGGTTATTTTTCTGCGGGTATCCTCTTTCTTTTGGTTAAGAAGGTCGTAAGTAAGGGTAGGTTGGAGCTTGTGTCTCTCTCTTCCACTCTTGAAGTTTGTTCTAGTTTCATAAGCTACTTTTTAGGTGTTTTTAGTTTTTTGGGCCATCCAACTTCTTGTTAGGTTTGTTTTGGGTTCTTTACCCTTTGAAGGTAGTTTGGATGATCCCCGATTTTTCAGGTTTCATCTCTTTTTTCTGTATTTCTTCCTGTAATACAAGATTTAATAAAACCATCATTTATAAATAAAAAATCATGAGCATATTTGCGATTTGGGCATTACTAGCCTTTATACTCCAACTTGGGGGAGTATTGACGATGATCCTGTGTTGTGATCAATCTTGACATCAATCATAAGATTTCAAACAATCTTTTGTTCGTTTCCTTAATTGCATATTGATTTATTATTTTATTCGTAGATATGGTATTTATTAGATAGATCTCTATATTTTTTTTCTCATGACTCTTGTATAGATGTATAATGCTTTGTGTGAGAACAAATCAGCTAGAAACCCCTTTTATCATAAAAAATTGTGTGAACTCATCCTAGTTACACACACCTAAGATCCAATATTCTCCATGATTCCACATTATCACCCCACAATTCACCAAAACACACGCACAATTCTTTTCTCTCACATGCAAATAAAGACATAATTGTAATAGCATGGTGCCATGTGGACAAGTGTCCACATTTTTTAACCAATTCACTAATTAAATCATTCCCGCTTCGTTTCAACTCCGATTAGGTTAAACTTGCGCCAATATTTTTATTTTTCATAGGGATTTCAATCAAGATCAGCGATGAATATATTTTGAAGGACGAAAAAAATATATCGGGGTGATAAAACTACCGTTGAGTATTGATAAATCTTCACTAATAAATGTTTCATATCGGGGTGATAAAACTAGTGTTTGGTGTTGATAAAACTTGTGCTTAGTGTTGATAAAAAAAACATATGTTGGTGTGATAAAACATGTGTGTTGAAGTTATAAAAAACAAGTGATGAGGTGATAAAACACATGTAATGTGGTGATAAACCTAGTGTTTCGTGTTGATAAAATTAGTGTTCAATGTTGATAAAACACATGTGATGATGTGATATAAAAACAAGTGATGATGTGATACAAAAACAAGTGATGAGATGATAAAAATTATCTTCAGTTTTGGTGAAATATAAAACTAGTGTTTCGTGTTGGTAAAACTAGTGTTTAGTGTTGATAAAAATCATCCAGATATAATTTTTTTAAATCAACCCCAAAATATATTTTTTGTTCTTCAAAATATATTCATGACTGTTCTTGATCGAAAGCCCTTGAAAAGATAAAAATATTGGCGCAAGTTTGAAGCCAATCGGAGTTCAAACGAAGTGGAAAAGATTAAATTTGTAAATTGGTAAAAAAATAACATGGCCGTTTTACTAAAAAGCCCCTACAAGTTACCAAAAAAATATTGTGATTTTGCAATCAACAACTCAGTTGCATCTCATCCATCCATTTATGAAATGGATAACTTGGATAGGTTCTCATGATTTTTAAATTAAAGGTGAGTTTCTATTTGATTTCTTCTACTTTGTGTTAATGAAATTAAATTGGAATACACCATCTCTTCCTAACACAACACTTGCTCCAAACTAGAGTTAAAGTGTACAACCACTAACTCATCTCAAATTCCAAATTTGAATACAAGAAACTAATTTAATTATTACTAAGAAAACATGAAACAAGAAGTCGATAAATATAGTAGATTTAACGTCCTTAATCTCTCACCGAAGCATGTGCCTCCTTTAAAGACTACTCTAGCCCTTACCCTACTCTTGTCATGTTTGCTCTGTCGCACTAGTCTACCGTGTCGCCACCCCCAGCCAGCGATATGTCCCCATCCTCAATTGATAGACACTATCTCACTCACCTTTTCATTCCACTGAATCCCTCGTCCGGTTTCATCCGGTCGGCGAGGGAGGGAAAGAATCGTCGTCCAAAACCCCCTTATTCTCCCCTTCGATCACGGCATCGCCATCGTCACCGACGCTCCTGTCTCTGCACTCTCCTCCTGTGTTAGTTGATCAAGCCCTGGTGGTCTTCTCGTCGGAGCCACCCCACCAACTACACTGTCGCAAAGGCGAAGAGAGGCCGACCAGTGAAACTTCTCGGCCATGCCATGTCTCAGGTCTTAATGGGGACAACCCAGGCTTCTGAGGACCTCGTCTCGGGGAAGGATTCGACTGCTAGGGTTCCGGTTTACCCTCAGCCGGTGGCCCCGTTTGTGGCTACCATTCTTGGATTTCGACTCCTCTTGTTCCTCCATCGCCGATAGGGGATCTCCAGACTACTTTCTCTACATGTTGTCTTATCGAGGAGGAGGCGATGGAAGTCGTGGTGCACTACACTCCGATAGACCCTTAGGTGTTGGCGTGCCTCCAATTTGACATGGTGGGTCTTCTGGCATCCCCCAACCCGTCCCGTAATGAAGTTATGTTGGCGATCATCACGCGTTCATGGGGTCACTCGGCCATGGGTCTTGTGGTTAAGGACCTCGAACTAGACAACATTGCATTCTACTTCGTATCCCAGGAGACTAGGGCCTGGGTTCGTTACAATGAGTCGTGGTGCTTCCACGGTCACCCGTTGTTGCTCAGTGAGATCATCGACCCAATGGCTCAAGTGCTCCCTCGGTTGGATCGCCTACAGTTATGGGTCCATGTTCGGGGAATCCCCCCCTGTCCGAACGAGGGATACTGAGGAAGTCATAGGGTCTATACTAAGAGAGTACGTGAGGCCCCGTGTGATCAATGAGGTCTGTGCTGGGGTTGTACGGTGAAAGTCAGATTCTGGATGGACATTTATCAACCTCTCCAGCATACCATGATCATGTGCTTTCAGGATTTCTCGGACCCGGTGAGAGTCACCTTGACATATGAACGACTCCCGACATTCTTCTTCAACTACTAAAGGCTTTGTCATATGGTTCGAGATTGTGATTGGGCGGTTCAATTGACGCCCTACTTTGATGAGGCGATCCTGGAGTTCAAGTCCGCCAAGGTGGACAGATCGTATGCCACAGATTGGGGGAAGGAAGCACCTCCACCACCGTCATGGTTTACAACATTGTACTCAGACACGGTACCTAAGACCGGGTCGTCTCGGGGGAAGAAATACCTGGTAACCTAGGACACGGTCCTAACCCGTTTCTTGGGTTTCAGGGTCCCTCCAGGGGACGCCTTACCCTCAAGGTCCAGGTCAATCTCTAGTGATAGACCTCCCTGGGTCTTCAGACATAGGCCTCTGTGGGTCTATCCCATTTGGGAAGTTGCAAGGCCCATAGGGTCAGAAGAGGGATACAACGGGGGAGTCGTGGGAGGATCAGGCAAGGGCGGGTAAGCAGCCCCGCCACGAAGGATGTTAGGTATCTTGGGCTTCAGGTACATACTTAGGGAGGAGTCCCTTGTTCGAGTCGTACCTCCTTATTAAATTGTCAAGCTCAAGTTCGGTTTCTCACACTATGACGAAATGAGTCCTTGGAAAGCAGGGACCAAGTAGTGTTTAGGCACTACTTGGAGCGGTTCTTGACAGTTTGGAACTTTTTGATTTCATTTCCTGTTTTAGTTATGTTTGCTGGTTACCACAACCATTTCCTATAGGACCAGTTTTCTTGTCTAAGGGTTATTGGATCCTAATCCCGTTACGGGCTATCGCCGCTGTAATGACTATGTCTTTTTATTAATAGAACTATTCCTTATTCTAAAAAAAGAAGTCGATAAATATTCAATAATAAAGGAGCTCTATAAATTTTTGCTTCACAAAACTTTGAAATGGCACGCTTGATTCTACTCTTCAAGCACCTCGGTCTTAGATTGGTCTTCTTTGTTGTTGTGAGGTTGTGACCCTTCAATCACAAGAACATCGCTCCAATTTATGTTCAGTTACGAGACAATGAGTGAGCTTCAACGACATTCACTTTGCTTCAATTCATTCAGTCTCTTGACACGCTAGTCCAACACGCTCAAGAACATTGAACTCATGAACACAAGAGAATGCATATAGACGGTCTTTCTAGACACAAATGATCGAAAAATAGACAGTAGTGCGATCAACCCTAGCTTTTGAGGTCCTCACCATATATATAGTTCTTTCTTGCTGCAGAATGCGCACCTCCTAGGGTTATGTACTTTAGAGTCACGATTACGCTGAATCGCATCTTTCATTGTTCACCATAACTTTCCAAAATCAATCCAAAAGGATCTACATACATATCTTTTGATTTTGTAAATAATATGATCCCATACGATCCATTTCCTTATACAAGTAGAACTCCAATATATAGTATCTACATGTAAAGGAAATATATCTTCAACATCAACGTGTTCTGGATATACTCAGTAAATTCCACGCACGTGTACGATCATACATTGTCATGTTAATGACATCTGTGTTGACATCATCTCTTAGCTCTATACCGATTGCATCATCATGATGTCCGCTAACATCCTAGTTGACATCTTGATTGACTCAAATGTAGCAAATACTAATGTACCAACACATATGATTACCAATTTGCAACCATTAGAACACACAAATGGGATTACACGGAATCAGTCTGATCCCAGTCTAATTGAACGATTTTGAGAGGAAAAGTTGGAATTAGACTCTGAGTAGACTCGGAAAAGACCCTGAAACGTTGTTTAATCGTTTTTGTGTCACAGTGGCAATAATCCCCTGATGAGACCACATATAGATGACGTATAGCGTTTTGTGTGTTTTTATTCAAATGTTGACGGCGATAATGTGAAAAAGTTGGCCGACTATAAAATTGTTTGACTTGCATATAAATTTTACAACTGAAAAAAAAAATTCTTCGACTATGAAAGCTCTGTTAGTTCCTCTTCTGCTTCCCTAATGTAGTCGTTATTTGTTGGTACAAATCAAGTGGATCGTTGTACGTGTTGTTGTAATTATATGGTGGAATGTTGTTAGCGTTGTGCGATAAAATGATAAACATCCCCAGCATCTTGAAACAGAAACAATAATGTGTATTAATGTTAAAAGGACCGAGTAAAATGATCATATTTATGTTTTACAAAAAACCATTGAAAATTACATCATACTAACCCTGAAATCATCTTAGCCATGCCTTGGAGAAAAAGGCGATGGGTTGTTAAATCCTCGGGCTCCATGCTGGAGGTATTCTTCTTCTAGAATAAGCGGAACTTCCGCATAAGGGACTCCAGGGCCAGTACCTGCGCCGACCACTCCTTCTCGATGGTCCTCAAGGTCTCGGCCAATGCGGCATGGTCTGGACTATCAGTCGTCTCCTTGCCCTTCCCCTTTATAGCCTTTGCGGCTTTCCTGGCCCATAGGGCGGTGGTCGTGGACTGGTCTTGGGCGTGCACCATCGGCATCTTCAGCAACAAAAGCGAGCATGGACATATGAGACATTAGGGTGCTCAGGCCGGGAATTCTGGGCGTGCCCCGACCCTCAGTCTCGATGAAATCACCGGTTGTCGTTGAGAACTCATTCTCGAACCAATGTTCCCAACATGGCTTGTTTCGCACGAGCTTCCAGCAGTGCTTCCAAGCAAAGACGTGATTGTATCTCTCCAAGTAGTCCATCTCCGAATCCTCCGTGATTAGCTCATCGGATACACCAGATTGGTAGATGTGCTTGAATTTAGACCAACAACGTTGGAACATCTTGACCTTTCGGTTAGTTACGCTCTAATGTTGCTTGCATCTCTTCGTCGTCCAATTCTATTGATGTGTGTGAACCGTCTCTTGGTCGAACTCACGGTGGATGGCGTCCTAAAATATAATCACCGACTGATCATCCCCACGCTCGAGTTCTCGGAGTTGTTCAGCCATTTAGAGACCTATGCCCTCTCCTCCTCCCGAGTCCATTTCCAGTAGACACGAGCAGCAGTCGGTTGGTCGACCTTCGACTGTGATGGTGGAGGTCGTGGAACTCGGATGCGGAACCTTGGTCTTGGACGATGTACTATGGGGATTGCCATGTTGGTGTAGCCCGAGCCCGTCCCAGCTTCCAAAGTCGTTGGGATATCGTACGTTATCCCACTGTGGAACGGCGATGTTGAACCCAAGTTGTCGTTGTAGTGGTTGAACGTAGGGCTGGCCCGACAATGTCTGTTGCTCCAGCGGCGAAGGGACGTACTCCTCTGGCTCTTGAGCCCCAGAGTCGCTCCTCTTCAGAGTGATGTTGTGAATCTGGCATGTACTCCCACTCCCTGCTTCCCCACGGTGGTAGTCGTCATTGTAATAACCACTCCCGGTCAACGCCAGTCAAATCTGCGAAAAACAGGAAAATTTAAAAATTTTAAGTAGACACTTAAATGAACCTAAAATTGACCCCGAGGGTTATGCCGGACATAAGTTGACCCCGATATCGACCAAAGTGAGTTCCGGGGGACTCAGGGCAACTTTCTGATCAATTTGGGAAATGTTGACTTTTCGCTGGAAAAGTCAACCGAGCGACGTTTTGGTCCGTTCGGGGACCGTTTTGGATCCAAAAAGCTTATCCGTCGTCGCAGCGGTCTTAGTTGAGTTGTTTCCTAGTAGCCCATGAAGTTTCGTAATTTCTTGGAAAAAGTGCCCGTTCGGGGCCCGAAACGCCTGAATTTCGCGAATCTGATTGGAAAATATCTAGGAGATATTTTCCAAAAGGTGTGGGACCCACTTGACCCATGTCACCAATGTGGTGGTGTTAGGTTTATTGAACAAAACAAAAGATGAGACATGTGGGTTAGTTTTGTAAATATGGAAAACTTGTGTGGTTTTAAAACAAAACAAAAAGGATAAGACTATGTGATGGTCGGCCATGTTGTTCAAAAAAGGAGAAGTTGGTGTTTTTAGAGAGAGAAAAGAAGAGAGAAGGAAGAGAGAAAAAGAGAAGAGGTTGGGGAAGTTGTGACGTTTCTCGTTCATCCAACCCTTGGATCGTCTCAAAGCTAGGAGAATCGAACTCCCCTCGTCTTCCTCTACGGTAATCACCAAACCGATCTTCGATTTGATTAATTTTGAAAGTTAGGGTTTGAGTAAAACTATTAGTTTAGGATTGTATTGAGGTTGGGGGATCGTTGGAGGTGTTTTGGGAACGTTTTGGGGCGAAAAGAAATGTTTTCCGTTGTGGCCGTGTGGGGCCCACGTTTTTGGGCCTCGGGTTTTTCATGTTCGGGTGGTTTAGAACGTTCCCCGGGCCATTTATCCACAACCGAATCGAAAATTGGAAATAAAATGCGAAAGTTGTAATTATCGGGTTTAGAAAATTTAAACGTCAATTAATTGACTCGGAAGTTGGAATTCGATTCCGTCAAGTGCATTGGGACGCTTGAATTATTCTAAGACCGTAGAAACGAAAACGGGAATTTTTGGAGCCCCGGAAGGGCATTTCGAAAACCCGGGCAGATTCGCCATGTCGGGCGAATCGGGCCTTTACGGGTCCAATATCGACAATGTCGAGTAATTGGGGAGTTTGGGAGTGATCGACATTGTCGGGGTTACTTTTGGGCGTCAGGTTTATTAAAATTCAGCATTATGCCTGCAAGCTTAAAAGCGTTTAAAATTGTGTTCTTTTAGATTGTGCCGCGGACCGAGGCAAGGGAAAGCTGGGTGAGTGACTGAGATCACACCGGAGCTCGTTGGTTGGCTTTTGGAGAACACGCACGAGGTAGGGAAAAGTAGCCGGATCTCGGCCATGACTAGGGAAAGTTAACAGTAGAATTGCATGTGACACCGGGGTGTCGTGGGTTAAGTAGGTGTATCAAATATTAGAAAGGCATGATACGGGAACTTAGCGAATATTAGAAAAGCATGTGACACGTAGTAGTGTCGTAGGAGCATAGAACTTATCGATGTTAGAATTACTGGAGGCATATGACCATGCCCGGAGGTTGATTGTGAACTTATCGATATTAGGAGTACTGGAGGCATATGACCATGCCCGAAGGTTGATTGTGAAACTATTGATATTAAGACTGTTGGAGGCATTGGTTATGTCGGAGGTTGTTTGTGTATTTTGTGTCTTGGGTGGCCATGAGAGCCCGTGTTTTACTGTTGTGTCTTGGGTGGCCATGAGAGCCCGTGGTTTACTGTTGGTGTCTTGGGTGGCCATGAGTGCCCGTGGGGTTGTTGAACCCGTGTCTTTACTGTTGGTGTGTCTTGGGTGGCCATGAGTGCCCGTGGGGTTGTCGAACCCGTGTCTTTACTGTTGGTGTGTCTTGGGAGGCCGTGAGTGCCTGTGGGGTTGTTGAGCCCGTGAGTTACTGTCGGTGTGTCTTGGGAGGCCGTGAGTGCCTGTGGGGTTGTTGAGCCCGTGAGTTACTGTTGGTGTATCTTGAGAGGCCATGAGTGCCCGTGGGGTTGTTGAGCCCATGAGTTACTGTTGGTGGTTTTGAGTGGCCGTGAGTGCCCGTGGGGTTGTTGAGACCGTGAGTTACTGTTGGTGTATCTTGGGAGGCCGTGAGTGCCTGTGGGGTTGTTGAGTCCGTTTTTTACGGTTGGTGTCTTGGGTAGCCATGAGTGCCTGTGGAGTGCTGAACTTGTGTTGTTGCTGTTTGTTGAACTTTGTTTGTGATTGTGATTGTGGTTACTTGAGGTTGTGGGTCCGCTTCATGAAACGGGGGTCCTCGATCACACGCGTCTGCATGTTCAGACGGGGTAGGGGGCCCGCCCGTCAGTAAAGGGGTCCTGGCCGCGCGTGTGTGGTTCGGGGTTGTGAGTGTGATAGGTCGACAGCCTGATCCGACTTTGTGTCGAGGAAATGCGACATGTCGACCGCCTGACCTGATGAGATCGGTAAAGGGCGTGAGGGAGGTTACTGAGCAGCTGGTTTGCGATCCTTTGTGATCTTGTTTGGTGTGCGATCCTTTGTGATCTTGTTTGGTGTTGCGTAGCTTTCTGTCGTGTCCTTGGAGGAGGTCGTCGATAGTTGTGTCGGGTTTACATTACGAGTCCGAGTGTTGAGTCTGTTGAGGAAGGTAACGGGTTGTGTGTCAGTTGAGTACTTGAGTTTGGGGATTGTATTCCCGGTGTTGGGTTTGGTTTTGGTGTTACCGGCATTGTCTGCTAAGTATGCCGTAGTCAGTCTGTTACCCGTGGTGGTGAGCGAACGCTCACCCCTAGCTGCTTTTCCTACAGGTACCGGTCGCAGGTTGGACTAGGTGAGCTTCTGAAGCTTGAAGAGCTAGGAGCGGAATTCTGGGTTTTACTTTTGAGTCTAGTGACGGATACCTTGTTTTGTCCACTTGTTGGGACTTATTTTGAGTTGTAAATATTATTTTGATTAACTAAATGGTAATTTTAAAGTGTTTATTCAAAACAGGTTTCAATTGTTTTATGATTTTAAATGTTCGCGTCCCGAGTTCGGTTTACTGAAATTGGGGCGTGACAGTCATGGACATCCTTGGCACAACTTTGGGGTGGCGATGCGTCACGAGACACACTGAATCTCGACGGTTATCTCAAGTGTCTGGAACCGGCCATTATCCCAACTGGTACGAAGGGGGCGGAGAAGCGGTGACGAAGCAAGACCTCGGAGAAGCGGTGACGAAGCAAGACCTCGGAGAAACGCCGACGAAGCAAGAAACTCCTGGTGAAACGGCGCGACAACTGAACGATCGGAGAAACACCGTCAACAGAATAGTTGGTGAGAGAAACGGGTGGTTCGAGAATGCTGGGTGGCAAATTTTCCGTTAACTAGAGGAAGAAGATCGGAGAAACGGAGGTTCAAAGTTTCAGAGGAATCGTGAAGAAGAAGCTTCGGTGGTTGGTTATTTAAAGCCGGAATTCAATTTGGGCATCAGATTCGCTGCCACACATCGGTTGGGGATTCGTTGAAGCTGATTCATTTGGGCCCGAATCTGTCGAATTGATCGTACGTCAGAGTCTACGGGTTCGTCAACATCGAATCTGCGGATTCAAAGAATCGACAGTGACCCGACTCTGCAGCACAGATTCGACGTCAAGAATCTGCAACCCGTACGATTTGACGGTACGTTCTGACGCCGTTTCGACGCCACTGTAGGTAGTCTTAGTACATTACTTACTGCTGCTTGGAAAGAAAAGAAACAAACTCATTTCAGGTGTGACTGAAAGCAATATCTGTGTAAGTGTACTGGAGTTACAAGTAATTAGATAAACGTGGTGCCATATTTATTCTATTTGTCGACAAGTTTAGGGTTACCAAATCAGGACTGTATCAATATCGGGAGTAAGTGTAGCATTCTAAACGAGGAAAGCTAGGTCCAGTACATTAATTCACATTGTTTTAACTCCTGAGCCATGTGAATTGACTAGTAATCTTAAGGTAAACTAACGGTAGTTGTGTGGTAGTTGATTCCTTACCCAAACATCTAATTAGCAACCTAACCAAACGTGTGTGTTTGGCGTTTCTACTTCCAAGTAACCAGCCATGGAGAAGCCCTTTTACCTGTCAAATCCGCAGCTATAGTTTAATTATTTTTTGAATACGAAACTGAATTGACCTTTTCGATTGAATAAAGAGAGAGCTTGGCTTGGTAAGAATAAGAGATCCCGAGAAACTACGTTGGGTTGTCATGTTTTGCCCCTAACGGACAATTTTCTCTTTTTGGGTGATAATCAATATCCTTTAACGAAAATAAAGACATAAGACTATCTATAGTAGAATTAGGTCGATTTGGTCTAATTAGATCACTTTATTTGAAAAATTAAGGGGGCTTCGATCCGATTCGTGAGTTTATTATTTTTAGTGTCACAGTGAGAATAGGTTAATTCGGTCTATTTCGAGTATATTGTGTAGAATAAAAATCGAAAATATGTTCAAATCGACGTGTTTATCAAAACACAAGACGATCCGACCCGACCAAAATACATTTATTAATATTTCTCGTAAGCTTGAATAGGAGTACAACGCAATATGATCTCCATGTAGGCCTCTTGGACGTTGAGTAATGGGTCTTGAGTTGAAATATGAGGGACGACTTCCAATTGTTTTCTCGGTATTTCATAATTAAAGATGAAAAGTGACGTGGATTCGCTAATGTCATTACTACAAGAACACAACAAGTCTTGTCACGTGACCATGTAGAGACGGTCACGGGAAAAAATTAGCTGTGTTTTGTAGCAATGCCATCAGGGAACCAGCGTCACTCGTCATTTTTTTGTTATGGACGACTAAGGTACAATTTAAAGTCATCATGCACATTACACCTCTAAAAACAATTACTGGTCCTCCGTCGTCCCTTGCTCCGCCATCCTTTATTGCCAAATGTTGACCTTCTTGTATTGTGCGATGGGAAGCCTTCGGCTATTGCCCGGGATCCTCTATTGCCAAAGGTTTGGCCGTCTTGTATAGTACGATGACTACCTTATTCTTTCCAACCTTTTGGCGGCTCACTTGCTATCTTTGATTACGGTTGTGTCTACGACTGCATCCAACTTGGATGGTCCCATACAAGAATCCACCAATGCTCCCAGACGAACTCGTGTCTGTATCTGTCGGCATACACCTCCTCAAAAATGTCCATCACCTACGCGTCGGACCTATCGGGTTGGTAAATGCGCTTCATCTGCCTCCAGCACTCATTGAAGCTCTTCACCTTCCGGTTGAGGACGGTCCAATGATAGTTTCAGTTCTCGGCGGACCGCTCAGTCGTGAGGGATTTACGGGTCACCGTATGGCATCCTAAAACGCATCGTCAGATTGGTCACACCTTGCTCTGCTTGTCTGAGCCACGCACAAACCAATGCGGACTCCTCGGGCCGACTCCATTTCCGGTACAAGTGTAGAACTCTCGACGGGTTGACGTTCATCCTTGCGTACAAAACCATCGACGGGATTTGAGTTCCCGGTTCTGGCTGGCCGTCGTGTGGGGGGGGGGGGGGTCGAGCTCGACCTCGACACTGTGGAAGAGCCTTGGAGAAGATCATTGTCGGCCATTGGAGGAGATTCGGACGGAGGCTACACGGAAAGTGGAAAAGAAGCAGTGGAGAGGTATGGCCGGTTGGGAAACGGTGGTGGCCCAACTTTGGTGGAGACACGGTGTTGACGTTCCGGGAGAAATTATGGTGGTACAAACGACGGAGTCGTGGAAACGTAAGGTAGATAAACGGGTGCAGAAGAAGTAGTGAGGAAGACGAAGAGTAATCCTCCCCACGTGACAAAGTCTCGGCATGTCAACCATTTTTCTCAATCACCTTATCCCATTATGAGTCTTCATTTATGTTGATTAGAAATCCTCTTTTTATACATAACATAGGGTTAAATATCAAAACTAATTCTTAAATATTGTTCACAAATACTACACTATCTAATATTCTAAAATGATAAATGTATTATCTTAAATATTGGTCATACGATTTTTTTAGTAAAAATAGACAAGATTATCCATTCTGTTAGTCATATGACCTCAAGTGTCATATAATAGATGGTAAAATGACATTTTTTTTTCCTTTAAGTATTTGACCTCTATACATTTTATAAGGAACAATAACGATGGTACAATGGTAATGTTCTTTATAAAATGTATAGAGGTAAAATAACTAAGAGAAGACGTCATTTTACCATCCATTATATGACACTTTTTTTTTTATCAACAGTTTTTTTTATAGACCAAGTCTTTGTGAAAAAAGACAAGGCCAAGGGTAGTCTCTCAACAGTGGTAACTTACATAACAAAGGCAACCTTACTGAGGTCCCTAGTGCACGAATGCGTAGTAAGAACTAAAACCATAAACAGAACAAGGGTCTAACAAACCTATACCCTGATATATCTACCATTAAGCACAACCAAAGAAAACAGGAGTTGCCAACAAAGGCAACTCAACCAGATAACACATAGCAAAACAGACCTAATTGACAGACAGGGCCAACAAGGGCAAAACTAACTTAAAAAAAACAAGGCCTGTAAATGCCCAAATTTAACCACCATGAAGAACGAAGCAGCAAAGAAAACCCAGACAACCAGTCCCCACATCCGACCACAAAAACAAATGATCCAACACACTCCCTTAATCCTACCAAAACCTGCTAATTCCCAGTTGTTGTCTCCACCAGAAGGAGAGACAACCGGTTGTTGGCCAACACCAGTAAAACAACCATACTACGATGAAGGATAAACCACCATCGGAGTAAGTCAGTCCCCAGAATCAATGCCTATGCTATCACCGGAGATCCGAAGATCACCCGTCACCGAAAGCCAGCACCTTAAAACGATGAAAACCTAAACTCGAAATGAATCTAGGACTGTGAAAAGCAGACAAAAGAGACTAGGGGAAAAGGGGAATCGAAAGTGAATGGGGGATACTTACCCAAAATCAAAGTCGGGCTCTCGAGGTAGCTGCTCCAAACCACGCTCTCGGCCAAAAAGGGGAAGAAAAGACGCCGGCGACCGAAGATAATGGTAGATCTGAAGCCAACCACTCTAAAGAAGACGTGGAAAACTTCCCACTTACAGATCTACTGTCACGCCTCAAATCCGGATTTGTCCGGACTCGAGACGTGACCTGAGTTGAAATAAATAAAAATCATAAACAATTAATAAAACCTTAAAAGTTCTCATAAACGCTCCATCAAAAGATATATATAAACAATTAGTTCAAATCCTCGTGAGTCATAGCTCAGCGTAAATAGTAAGATAAAGGATGTTCAATACACAAGACCAACATAACTCTACTAAAAACCCAAAGAAGTCCAAAAGCTCCCGAGCCTCGAACTCACTAGACATCCGGCACGCCTGTAACACAGTTGGAAACCAAAGGGGATGAAGTTACGCCTAGTAGGAAAAACCTTAATAACTCAACCCTTAAGTCAAATAGTAAACTGTTTACAAAGGTAACTCAATAAAATTACAGGAGTACGGTTGACAATGAAATAATAGGCAACAAAACAGAATAAGATAAGTACGATGAAGTGATGTCCAAACAACCAAGATAGAATAAGAGAAATCCGATGAAATGATATAAAGAACTAAGATAGAATAAGTTAAATACGAAGCTTTTAAATATAACTTTAACTTGAAAGATTCCATAAAAGAATTAATATAAAGTATCATAAAGATTAAACGGGAGCAATTGACAATACGCCAACCGCTCGCTTTCTCAAGCCTCCGATCGATGGATAAGTTATGGGATAACTTCGGTTTCCATATTCCAATCCACCAGAGTATCCATGTCATGTCAGATTTTCCCTCGGTCCAGAGGAGGTACATGCATCGGGGCACCGAAAACAGTTCGGAAATGCCTCCATAGGACCATCAATCATGGGGAGCCAAGAAGTGCTCTCGTGGGACGCACCACTTGGGTGAAACCTTAGTAACTAATAATCAATCAATATCCCGTAGGATCTGCCGAGCAATAGCTCCAATAATCAATCTACATCCCGTAGGATCTGCCGAGCTCTAAGGCTCCAATAATCAATCAATATCCCGTAGGATCTACCGAGAAATAGCTCCAATAACCAATCAATATCCCGTAGGATCTGTCGAGCAATAGCTCCAATGATCAATCAAAATCCCGTAGCATCTGCCGAGCAATAGCTCCAATAATCAATCAATATCCCGTAGGATCTGCCGAGCTCTCAGGCTCCAATAATCACTCATTATCCCACTATATCTATCCAACTCCAACCATCATAACGGCACTGGATTACCCCCCCCCCTGGTGTAGTACCGAACCAAGCAAACAAACAGACAACCCAACAAAAGAGCATACATTACAAGAATAAGAATAAAGGGAACAAGCATTAACATTCAAGAACAAGAATAAAGGAAACATACAATAACGCGTCCATCAACCAACACTCATCGAATCACACTTTCACCACAAAACACCCAAGACATTCACTTAATCCTCAATCTTAGAAGTGCACACGTTCATCACAAAGAAGGCATCCAATATCATCCCATACTTACCGTATACTTACCTGTCACGAACCAACGGTACATCGATCACCTGATTGTACCGCTCGGCACAACCAGTCATACTCGATCATCCGTTCAATCAACAATTAATCATCACTCAAGTAAATAATGAACATTCAAGCATTCAAGTAACACGAAGAACAATCAGGCATGCATTCGATCTAGTTCCATTAGACTCTTGTATATCCTAATACTAGCAACCAAGCATGTGAACCTAGCACACAACTAATCCGAGAGCTCTTCACAGCCTCTCTACCAGTAAATCAATTCCCAAGTATTGAAAGCAAGCTTCACTAATAGTCATCATCCTAAACATGCATACTAGACTCATCCATTTATTAGTAATTGAAAAGCGATTATTCTAATTATTCGCATCCTATAGGCAATTCTAGGACCTTTCCATTTTTATTAACCTAACATGCATACTCAGCGTTATTTAAATGAGAAGTTAAGATTTTCCCTACCTCGTGGTCTTCCTCTCAACACGCTGTTGTCACAAG
Organism: Erodium maritimum; assembly: GCA_963921825.1. Classification (NCBI taxonomy): domain Eukaryota; kingdom Viridiplantae; phylum Streptophyta; class Magnoliopsida; order Geraniales; family Geraniaceae; genus Erodium; species Erodium maritimum. Next base: position 11,474,023 of record OY997594.1, read on the forward strand.
CGATGGTCACCACACCGTCCTTCACACGGGTACCGGCAAGGTCTACTTTCTTCAAGGTCTTCGTTCTTCAAGGTCTTGTGGTCTTTAGGATGATGAGATGAAGGAGAGGGAAGCAAAATGGAGTCAAAAGGATGAAGAACTAGCTCCAAAATCCAAACTTTCTTCACTATCTTCTTCCTCAAGAAATGAGCTTCTCTCTTGCTCTCTCCCTTGTGATTTTCGGCTGCAACACTAAGGTGTGAGCTGATTTTGTGTCATCTAATACTTTAAAAAGACCTAGAGGTGTAAAAGACCAAAAACCCTTTAGTTCTTATCCCTTTTGTGGACAACTAGTGAGGGTAGAGATGACTTTTGAGCCTCTTTCCTTCCCTCCAAGCCATTAATGACACTTGGCATAGTGGGGACCACTCTCTTCCATTTAAAAATCCAGCACTCCAAAATTAAATGTAACAACTCGATAAAAAGCTCGATTTTGACCAAATTTGACTTCCTTCGATATTATACTTAAATGAATGGAAACGGCCCAATTAAGCCAACCGTGATGACGGCTAAGCTTTTTGTGCCTCGGAAAAGCCTCGAGTGACTTCCCGAGTCCTCACTTGACTTTTCCGGCAGAAAGTCAACCTTGTCTTAAAAGTCACCGGTTTGACCGGGATCGACTGGGAGCGGTTCTTACAATCTACCCCCTTAAAAGAATTTTGTCCTCGAAATTAAAGTGAAAGTACCTCAAAGGTCAAACAGGTGGGGGTACTTCTCTCGGATCTCATCCTCTCGCTCCCAGGTCGAGTCAGCTCCCTGATGCCTTCACTGTACTCGAACCAAAGGTATAGAAGTCTTCCTCAAGACCTTCTCTCCCGTATCCACAATCCTGATGGGCTGCTCCTCATAAGAGACATCATCTGCTACCTCGATATCTGCCCACTCAATAACATGCGAGGGATCTGTCGTGTATTTCCGTAGTTGGGACACATGGAAAACGTTATGCACGTTCCCAAGCTGCGGTGGAAAAGCTAACCGATAAGCTACGGCTCCAATCCTCTATAAGACCTCAAATGGTCCAATGAAACGCGGGGATATCTTCCCTCCGCCGCGGTTGAACCGCAGTAGGCCCTTCTTCAGGCTCACCCTCAGAAAAACGTGGTCTCCGACTGGAAACTCAAGTGGTCTGCGACGTCTGTCTGCATAGCTCTTCTAACGACTCTGTGCGGTCTTCAGCCGCTCTCTAATCACTGTGACCTTCTCGGTCGTCTCCCTGACCATATCTGGTCCGAGCAAACTCTGATCTCCAACCTCAGCCCAACACACTGGTGACCTACACGGTCTGCCGTACAAAGCCTCAAATGGTGCCATACCAATGATGGACTGATAACTGTTGTTGTACGCGAACTCTGCTAAAGGTAGGTGATCCTCCCAAGATCCCTGAAAGTCAAGCACACAAGCTCGAAGCATGTCCTCTAAAATCTGAATGGTGCACTCTGACTGTCCATCTGTCTCAGGATGGTAAGTTGTACTCAACAGTACCTCAGTCCCCAAAGCCTTCTGCAGGCTCTTCCAGAATCTGGATGTGAAACGAGGGTCTCTGTCAGATACCACTGAAACCGGTACTCCATGTAGACGAATGATCTCCCTGACATACAACCGGCCCAACATATCCACCGTGTCAGTCATCCTCATAGCTAGGAAATGTGCCGACTTGGTTAGTCGATCAACCACAACCCAAATGGCGTCATACCCCTTAGACGACCTCGGTAGTCCACTCACAAAATCCATGGTCACATGCTCCCACTTCCACTCGGAAACCGGTAAAGGCTGTAGTAAGCCAGCGGGGCGTTGATGCTCTTCCTTCACCTGCTGATAGGTGAGGCATCTCGAAACAAAAACTGTGACTGCCCTGCGCATTCCCCTCCACCAGAACTGTCTTCGGATGTCTCTAAACATCTTGGTTCCTCCGGGGTGCACTGCAAGCCGGGAGTGGTGACATTCTCTCAACACGGTGTCTCTGCATCCTCGAGGCACGAACCATCGTCCTCTAAATCGAAGTCCCTGATCTGCACTCAACTCCCAGTCATCGATCTTCTCTCCGGCTACTAGTCTCTCAGGAATCCCTAACGCTTCAGCATCCTCGGTCTGTGCCTCTAGCACCCGAGTAACCAAAGTGGGTTGGGCCACCAATGCACACAAAGCCATACCATCCGTGATCTCCTCAAGCTCAAGTCTGAAAGAGCTCAACTCCTCTAACATGCCCCACTCTCGTACTGCTATGCTGGCCACGCAATGACTTGACTTCCGGCTCAGGGCATCCGCGACGATGTTCGCCTTGTCCGGATGATAGAGCAGCTCGAAGTCATACTCCTCAAGCAGCTCCATCCATCGCCTTTGGCGCATGTTTAGATCGCGCTGAGAGAAAATATACTTGAGGCTCTTGTGGTCCGAGAACACCCTAAACTGTTCACCATAAAGATAGTGTCTCCAACTCTTCAATGCAAAGACCACTGCTGCTAGTTCGAGATCATGGGTCGGGTAGTTGCGCTCGTGCACTTTCAATTGTCTTGAGCCGTAGGCAACCACCTTCCCGGACTGCATCAAAACACAACCAAGTCCCTCGCCTGAGGCGTCACAGTATACATCATAGCCCACTCCTCGCTTCGGAACAATCAACACTGGAGCGGTGGTCATACGAGCCTTTAGCTCTGTGAACGAGTGTTCACACTCGCTAGTCCAAAGGAACTCTGCTCCCTTGCGAGTCAAAGCTGTCATAGGTGCAGCCAAGCGTGAGAAGTCCTGAACAAAGCGTCGATAATAACCGGCCAACCCCAGAAAGCTATGGATCTCAAACACGTTCCTGGGCCTTGCCTACTTCGAAACTGCATCGACCTTCGCTGGGTCGACTAGGATACCATCACGGGACACCACATGTTCGAGGAATTTCACCTCTACAAGCCAGAACTCGCACTTCTCCAGATTCCCATATAGCTGGTGAGTGCGTAACAAGGTCAACACTATCCTCAAGTGCTCCTCGTGTACCTCTTCACTAGGCGAGTAGATCAAGATGTCATCAACGAAGACTACGACAAACTGATCCAGGTAAGGCCTGAATATGCCATTCATCAAATCCATGAAGGCTGCTGGCGCGTTCGTTAACCCGAACGACATCACTAGAAACTCAAAGTGTCCGTAACGCGTCCGGAACGCGGTCTTCTTCACATCCTCCTTTCGGACCCTCAACTGGTAATAGCCTGATCTTAGATCAATCTTGGAGAAGCAGGTTGTTCCTCTCAGTTGATCGAACAGGTCATTGATCCTCGGCATCGGGTAGTGGTTCTTCACCGTTACCCGGTTCAACTTCCGATAATCGATGCACATCCTTAAGGCACCACCCTTCTTCTTCACGAAGAGGGCGGGTGCTCCCCACGGCGAAACACTAGGGCGGATGAAGCCCTTCTCCTGTAACTCTTCGCGTTGTCGCTTTAACTCGACTAACTCAGCTGGCGCGAACCGATAAGGTGTCATCGAGATCGGCGCGGTGTCGGGGATCAAGTCGATCCGAAACTCTATCTCTCGTGCCGGCGGTAAACCTGATAGCTCCTCCAGAACCACGTCCGGGAACTCACTCACTACTCTCGGTAGGTCTCTGCCGTCCTGCACAACCTTATCCTCCACTCCCGTAGTCAAGGCGGACAGAAGGATTCCGCTCTTGCTACCCAAAACACAAGTGATGACTCTATCACCGGATCGTACGGTCACCTATCGTCGAAAGCAATCGATCGTCGCTCGATATCTCGTAAGCCAGTCCATCCCTAAGATCACGTCGAAAGCAGTCATCTCCAGGATGAGTAGGTCACCCAAGAAGGGGCAACATGCCACTGGAACCTCACAATCTCGACAAACGTCGTCCAACACCACTTCTCCCGTAACTAAGGTCTCCAGACACAAGGGTCTACTAAGGGGTTCCATTACCAAACCCAAGGAACAAGAAAACGAAGTAGAGACAAACGAATGGGATGCACCCGTATCGAACAAAAAGGACGCCCACGAATGAAACAATAAACACGTACCCTGTATGGCCTCATGGCCGGCGTACTGCCTCTCGGCTCCTGCATCTGTGATCGCATACACTCGGCCCTGCCGTGCCGGTGGTCCTCCTCTCGGTGGTGGTGGTAGTGCCACCTGCTGCTGAGTCCTAGCCTGGTGTCTCGGGGCTACCGCTCCCGCCGCCTGACGCGGAGCTCTCTGCTGCTGTGCCTGACGTGGTCGGCCGGGAGGTGCCTGACGAGGCTGTGCCTGTTGAGGCCTCGATGGAGGTACAGCTCCAACCCGATCGGGACATGTAAAAGCAATGTGCCCTGACCGGCCGCATCGATAACAAATCCGATCATCGACACGCTGCCTCTCACCATATCCCTGTGGACGATCCATCTGCCGCTCCGCGGGTCCTCTGCTCCTCGGGCAGTCCCGGGCCAAATGTCCCTGCTGTCTGCATGTAGGGCAGAACAGCGTCAACGGTGCAGGTGCAACTGATGCTACTGCTGCTCCTCTGCGCATACTACTCTGCTGAAACTGTTGCTGGAAGTGTCCAGAAGTCCTCTGTCGCCTAGCATCACGCCTCTCTGAAGGCCTGAGGAAACAACTCGGTCTCGGCCTGATATCTCTCTCTCTGGCAGTCTCTCGAAAGTGTCTCTCCACTGCTAAGGCCTGGTCAACCAAAGTAGAATACACCTCCGTCCTCAAAACAACAATCCGATCAGCGATAGCGGGAAGGAGCCCACGCTCAAACCGTCTGCAACGGCTGTCCTCAGTCTGCACCATCTTGGGTGCGAAGCGGGACAAGGATAAGAACTTTGCCGCATACTCAGCTACTGTCATACCCCTCTGCCTCAGATCCATGAACTGCTGCCGGCGATCATCTCGGACCGATCGCGGAAAGTACTGCTCCAAGAACAGTCGACTAAAAAGCTCGAAATCCTCACCAACTCTGGTCTGCACGGACTGCCACCAGTAAAAAGCCTCGCCCTCAAGCTGGAACGTGGAGAAGGAAACTCTCAGACGTCCCTCAGAAATGCCAGACGTGTCAAGGTTGTGAGTGATCCGCTCCAACCACAAAACTGTTGTCTCGGAGGCTGTGCTCCCAGAAAAAGTCGGGGTATCCAAACGACGGAAATCACGAAGTGCTTGAGCCGTATAGCTATCCATCTGTCCTGGTCTCTCAACAGAGACTGTCTCAGTGGCAGGCACGGGCTCTGTCGCCGGTGTCGCGGTCTCCTGCTGAGCGCTGAGTGATGCTAGCACTGCGCGCACCACCTCATCAATAGAGGTAGCCTGTGTCGGCTCTGCGACTGGGGTATCTCTCACTGGTGACCCTGGCGGTCCATCCTCAAAGCTCTGGTGCTCTGTGGGAGCAGCACCCAGGGCACCAGCTGCCCCTGCCAGTCCAACAGCTGCCCCTGCCAGTCCAACAGCTGGTGACTGACTCTGCCCCAAAGCTGGGCGACTCCGGGTACCTCTCGGAATATAGACACCGGACATCACGAAAGAACGCTGCAGTAGTACGTACAGTTCAAACTCAGTTCAACACGGTCTCACTATCTAAGCGAAGAGGGGATGTTAGCGTTCGTCTTACGGATCCTAGTTGCATCAGGTTAAGTAGGTAGGTCAAATATAGTACTTATATATACACACAATCCCGCACATCGTGCGTCTCACACAGCAATCAAGTAATGCAACCAACTCCCACGGGAGGCAAAGATCAACCACAAACATCCCATCACTGGGGTGGAAAGCACAAGCAAAACATTTGCAAACAAGTCCTTAATCCTCTTTATCACAACCTTTCTCCTTCCTTACTTCCTTTAACAAACCCTTAACTTTCCTCAAGTTACTTATCTTTAGTCACAATAATCGAGTCGATCTCGCATCGTTACAACTTGATTCAGGCGTCCCCGAACTTTGTTGTAACCACTTAACATCCAACCATCACGTTTGACCACAGTGGCACCCCTGAGTCAACCCGTGATAGAACAACCAATTCAGTTTTACAGAAAATTCGGCATGACCTATTCGTATTTTCCACTAACCCTCCGCTTACGCGGGACAATTACCAATCAATTTCCACAAGTTATTCCAATTAAAGAGTTCTCATGCTCTGCAGTTCACAACACAATCAATACATAGAATTCTCATGCTTCGCAAGTACACACACAACCAAGAGGGTGCAAGATTACTCAAGTTCGATTCCCTTTTAAAAGTTACTCTAACTGAATCGTATTTTCCATCTTGATTCCTTAAACAATTTACAATGCCATAGCCGAGTCAACATTCAAACAATTTCAAAATCATAACAATTCAACCCTTGCATAAATCCACCCTTCGCTCAACACCGCTCCGACAATAACACTCTATTGAAACCAATCTCCCGCATTATCAACACCCTTCTCAAATAATCCCCCCAGTTTAAACCACATGGAACAACCAACCACAACGGTAATGCACTTAACACACAAAACACTTTAATCAACAATCAACATATAACGGTTAGGTTTCACCGATCTCAACCAGTCGGTTTCACCGATCTCAACCAGTCGGTTTCACCGATCACTGCATCTCACAGTCAATAAGGTGAGGGTACCACTCAAGCGATATAACCGTTAAAATCAAATAAGTTCAAATTGAATCAACAAACAAAACAGTAAGACTCGAGTCATTCTCACTCTCGGCATCAAATATTCTCACTTGCGTCACTAAGCCCACGACTTAGACTCCCTAACTCTACCCACCTAATTAACGTTGGTCCGAGGTTTTGAAAACAAGTTCGAAAATTACCACCTGTTTCAAATGAAACCAGGCTCTGATACCAAATTGTCACGCCCCAAATCCGGATTTGTCCGGACTCGAGACGTGACCTGAGTTGAAATAAATAAAAATCATAGACAATTAATAAAACCTTAAAAGTTCTCATAAACGCTCCATCAAAAGATATATATAAACAAGTAGTTCAAATCCTCGTGAGTCATAGCTCAGCGTAAATAGTAATTTAAATGATGTCCAATACACAAGACCAACATAACTCTACTAAAAACCCAAAGAAGTCCAAAAGCTCCCGAGCCTCGAACTCACTAGACATCTGGCACGCCTGTAACACAGTTGGAAACCAAAGGGGATGAGCTTACGCCCAGTAGGAAAAACCTTAATAACTCAACCCTTAAGTCAAATAGTAAACTGTTTACAAAGATAACTCATTAAAATAACAGGTTTACGGTTGACAATGAAATAATAGGCAACAAAACAGAATAAGATAAGTATGATGAAGTGATGTCCAAACAACCAAGATAGAATAAGAGAAATCCGATGAAATGATATAAAGAACTAAGATAGAATAAGTTAAATACGATGAAATGATATAAAGAAATAAGATAGAATAAGTTAAATACGAAGCTTTTAAATATAACTTTAACTTGAAAGATTCCATAAAAGAATTAATATAAAGTATCATAAAGATTAAACGGGAGCAATTGACAATACGCCAACCGCTCGCTTTCTAAAGCCTCCGATTGATGGATAAGTTATGGGATCACTTCGGTTTCCATATTCCAATCCACCAGAGTATCCATGTCATGTCATATTTTCCCTCGGTCCAGAGGAGGTACATGCATCGGGGCACCGAAAACAGTTCGGAAATGCCTCCATAGGACCATCAATCATGGGGAGCCAAGCAGTGCTCCCGTGGGACGCACCACTTGGGTGAAACCTTAGTAACTAATAATCAATCAATATCCCGTAGGATCTGCCGAGCAATTACTCCAATAATCAATCTACATCCCGTAGGATCTGCCGAGCTCTCAGGCTCCAATAATCAATCAATATCTCGTAGGATCTGCCGAGCAATAGCTCCAATAACCAATCAATATCCCGTAGGATCTGCCGAGCAATAGATCCAATGATCAATTAATATCCCGTAGGATCTGCAGAGCAATAGCTCCAATAATCAATCAATATCCCGTAGGATCTGCCGAGCTCTCAGGCTCCAATAATCACTCATTATCCCACTATATCTATCTAACTCCAACCATCATAACGGCACTGGATTACCCCCCCCCCCCCCCCCCCCCTGGTGTAGTACCGAACCAAGCAAACAAACAGACAACCCAACAAAAGAGCATACATTACAAGAATAAGAATAAAGGGAACAAGCATTAACATTCAAGAACAAGAATAAAGGAAACATACAATAACGCGTCCATCAACCAACACTCATCGAATCACACTTTCACCACAAAACACCCAAGACATTCACTTAATCCTCAATCTTAGAAGTGCACACGTTCATCACAAAGAAGGCATCCAATATCATCTCATACTTACCGTATACTTACCTGTCACGAACCAACGGTACATCGATCACCTGATTGTACCGCTCGGCACAACCAGTCATACTCGATCATCCGTTCAATCAACAATTAATCATCACTCAAGTAAATAATGAACATTCAAGCATTCAAGTAACACGAAGAACAATCAGGCATGCATTCGATCTAGTTCCATTAGACTCTTGTATATCCTAATACTAGCAACCAAGCATGTGAACCTAGCACACAACTAATCCGAGAGCTCTTCACAGCCTCTCTACCAGTAAATCAATTCCCAAGTATTGAAAGCAAGCTTCACTAATAGTCATCATCCTAAACATGCATACTAGACTCATCCATTTATTAGTAATTGAAAAGCGATTATTCTAGTTATTCGCATCCTATAGGCAATTCTAGGACCTTTCCATTTTTATTAACCTAACATGCATACTAAGCGTTATTTAAATGAGAAGTTAAGATTTTCCCTACCTCGTGGTCTTCCTCTCAACACTCTGTTGTCACAAGCGATGGTCACCACACCGTCCTTCACACGGGTACTGGCAAGGTCTACTTTCTTCAAGGTCTTCGTTCTTCAAGGTCTTCGTTCTTCAAGGTCTTGTGGTCTTTAGGATGATGAGATGAAGGAGAGGGAAGCAAAATGGAGTCAAAAGGATGAAGAACTAGCTACAAAATCCAAACTTTCTTCACTATCTTCTTCCTCAAGAAATGAGCTTCTCTCTTGCTCTCTCCCTTGTGATTTTCGGCTGCAACACTAAGGTGTGAGCTGATTTTGTGTCATCTAATACTTTAAAAAGACCTAGAGGTGTAAAAGACCAAAAACCCTTTAGTTCTTATCCCTTTTGTGGACAACTAGTGAGGGTAGAGATGACTTTTGAGCCTCTTTCCTTCCCTCCAAGCCATTAATGACACTTGGCATAGTGGGGACCACTCTCTTCCATTTAAAAATCCAGCAATCCAAAATTAAATGTAACAACTCGATAAAAAGCTCGATTTTGACCAAATTTGACTTCCTTCGATATTATACTTAAATGAATGGAAACGGCCCAATTAAGCCAACCGTGATGACGGCTAAGCTTTTTGTGCCTCGGAAAAGCCTCGAGTGACTTCCCGAGTCCTCACTTGACTTTTCCGGCAGAAAGTCAACCTTGTCTTAAAAGTCACCGGTTTGACCGGGATCGACTGGGAGCGGTTCTTACATCTACCAACAAAAATGGTCGGAGACGCGGAGGAGAAACAGAGAAGCGGCGAGGGATGGGAACGAGGAAAAAGAGGCGAGGGAAGGACGAAATCGCACGGAAGGGGAGAATACCAAGGGAGGAGAACGAAAGGTAACGAAGGAGGAGACCGTCGGCGTCGTCTCTGGCTCCAAAGGTGGCTAGATCGACGCCGGTGGCGAGCGCGAGCTCGGGCTAGGGTTGGTAAAGTACGAAAGAGGTGAGAGCAAAATATCTAGAGAGAGGTCATTATATGACATTTGGGGTCGTATAACTAACGAAATGAAATATTCCACCAATTTTTATTAACAAAATCGTGTGATCAATACTTAAGGTATCACATTTGTCATTTTGAAATGTTGAGTAGTGTAGTATTCGTGACAAATACTCAAAACTAAGTTTTGATATATACTTAGCCCTCCAAACTCTTTTTTTGTGTGTACGCGTAAGTCATCTCCAGAAATAATTCTCCTTTCTTCCTCAAAACTCACATGGCTTTACTCTACAAGAACCACTCCAACAATATTCTGTACCAACGGCTTTGCAACTATAATTGGCGCATCATTACACAAACTACAACTGCAAAACTCTTACTTAGAAAATGCCCGAAAAATGGGAGAGAGACGGATAGATTGTGTTTTGGTACTGACCTAACCACAACGTGACTTGTAACAACACTACCTACTCTACTACTACTAGACTACTCCTCCAACTGTTGATGTGGCCTATCACAAAGACATGGACCCGGTCTCAAAATTAAATGGTTTTTGATATGAACGATGTATTTTAGTTTCTTTTGATTACAAATATGTGGGAATGTACGTGTTGAGGTTCAGGCGCAAATCCTCGTTGGGTGGGTTCAACATAAATATATTGGTCATTTTACATTAATATAAGAGTAATATAGTAATGGGCATGGTGATCAAGTAAGCTCCACACCTCGTTGAGTCAGGGGTTCACCTTCTTAGCATAAATGGAATGTTAGAGTAGCTTATTATTTTATCAGCAAATAAAAACTAATTGACCACAATTTTTGAGAGGAAGGCGAGGACAAAGAGATGAACCCCTCAAATGATTTATAATATAATAAAAACATGACACAAACATGACATTCTATGACAGAAACCCTCGAAACAGAGGAACAACACAGTCAAACCAAACACTAACATAACAAGATATAGATATTGAACCTCAATTTCCCTATCGTGAAGCTCAAATAAGAGGTCTACAACCCGGAATTTTTTATCTGGATGCCTAGAGAGTAGAGTTGAGCATGAAACCAAACTCAGTGAGAACAAAAACCTAAACCTAACTACTTAGCCCAAGCAGACATACGCCACTCCTCCCCCACCAAACAAACCACTAACACCGAAGAACCATGACTCCTCAACTCCTAACCCGACAGTAACATAAAGGGTCCAAAGCCACCCATAAAACAATCCAGCGGCCAACACAACGTCGAGCGTCCCCAACCACCACCGATCTAGGAAGAGAGAAATGACCGGAAAGGAAACGGCTGAAGCGTGGGGAGGGGGAGAACTGGAGTCGGACAGAAGCCGGGAGTAGGAGTCGGACAGAAGCCGAGAGCGGCGCCGACGACGCGCATGTGCCAAGGGCGACGAAACCCTAGCAGAGAGAGGGCCAGAACCAAGACATGTGGCACGAGGGAGAACTTTTCCTTCGCTTGCAGGGTGCACGACGACTGCGACAACAAAGGGTTGCGGTGCAGTCGCCGGTGCTCGAGATCCGACTAGAGCTTCCAAGACAAGAGCAATGTATGCTCGAACTCCCGGTGGCGCCCTAGAGCATGGTGACAGCTTCATGGAGGAAGGCGGCGACATCATAGAGAAAGGCTAGGGTTGAGAGGTCTCAAACCCTATCAGAGCTTTTTTGTATCCTTTACCATTCTTAATATTTCTTACTAATTGTTATTTTTTTAATATTATTTATTTGTTTTTATATAATTTTTTTCTTTTATATTTTCATTATTTATGTATCCCTAATTTCTATTTTTTAAATTTATTTTTACTTTTTTTGGTTGTATAATTAATACTGATTTATTTTTAATATTCATTATTTTTCTTTATAAAATTATTTTAATTATATTTTCATACTAAATGTATAATTTGTTTGTGCTCTGCTAGGGTTTGCACCATGTGCTCCCGCATCCACGCCCTTCTTGCACACAAGTTGTGTATTCTCCCCGAGGAACCACTACCTACGCCGCCTACGTTGTCCGGTCCGGTCATCCCGATGTCTCTACCAACAATGGAAGGTGTTGCAGCGCCCCCACCAGCACGGTCTCCCATGCCTGACGTCCCTCCATAACGTCCATCGAGTGAGGTGGTTCGGCCTTTCAAGGTTCAACGGAAGCGTCAACCACAAGACACAAAACCACCAATCTTTCCACTCTCTGTTCCTGTGTCGTCTTCAATGGCGGTGGTTGCCTACTCGCCCAGCCTCGCCTCGCCGTCATCGACTCGCCAACCACTGAAGAGAGGACGCCCTCCAACATGTCTGATCACGACGGTGACGCCTCTAGCACCGACCTTGTCAGGGCTCAGGGGTTCGGATGGCTTGGGGACTATTTCCGGCAGCTATTCATGGTCGAAGGCGGGAACTTGGGGAGCACGTTCTCTCTCCTCCGGTGACCTTACCTAATGCAGAGAGGATTCCTTACATCCCCTCCCTTCCTCCGATCCCGGCGTATCTACTCTGGCGTGATGGGGTGGATCCTCATCCATCAGAGGGAACCCTAATCTCTGCTTCTGCGCCGCCGCTACCGCCGCCACCTACCAATCAACTAGCGGCTTCGGAGTCGCCCAAGGGGTCCTCCTCCTCTATGGTCAGTTTGCAACAGAGTCTCTTCTCCTACTCTGTTGATGAGGCTACTGGTCTGGTGGTTCGACCTACTAACTGGCTCGTGACCATTCAGCTCTCTGCTGATTCGGTTGCAGTGATTTCAGCCCCCACCTCGGGTGGGTTGGGAGGTGGAGGGCGTGAGGTCCTAGGAGTGAAATCTGTTGAAATTCCAGGACACATTGGAAGGGCTGGTGATGGACTTGGAGCACTCAAGAGGTCGGCATCTGGAGCACCTCGGGACTATCAGGCCAGGGCGGGGAAGCAGCCCTGCCAAGAGGAATGAGAGGCAGGAGGAGCATCGGGGGTTGGCCCTGGGAGGGGTCCCATGTAGATGATTTGCCTCCCACCATCACCGTTGTTGAGATCCTAGATTTCCGGCACCCCCTTCCCCCTCTTCGTATTCTGTCATTTCCTATATGACCTTCAAATACCGTTTGTGACGGTTATAGTGGTAAAAGGTTCACATTCAAAACGTGTGAGTCGTCCCCATAAGCACTTGACGGATATTTATACCTTGGTGTGTAAACCGAAGTTCTCGGATCGACAACGGTACGTCTGCCCCGTCGATATTGGGAAACAGGTTGAGCAAGTCCGAAATGGAAAAACTCAAGCCGTAGCTCCGTCTCATGGTACCAATACATGGACTACAATTCGTGAGTTGGCTGCCAAGAAGAAGGTTGCGACGACTCGTCGTTGAATTCGGAAGTCGAGGATTGGCGGGGTTTTTTTGCTCCTTGTTTTTTCGTTTCTAAGAAAAGGCTTGGCCTTTTGGCTCCTGTTAGTGAAGCCCTTTTGTAATTGTTGGTTCTCACCGTGAATCTTCTAGAAGCGGGGTTTTCTAATTTCTTTTTGGAATCAGTATTTTCTAAAAAAAATTCGAGCTTATCAAAAAAAAATTGCTCGTTCTGTCTGACCTTAGTGGCCTAGGAGCACATTCCCTAGTACACATTAATGTCCTGATATAAATTTAATACAATTGCACATTTCGCTCAAAAAAAATTATAATTTGTTTTAAAAATCTTTTTGTCGTTCTTTTTTATGGGTTTCTCTGCGAGCATTGTTGCATGCTTCACACCCACTACAAAGTTTTACTATTCAGCATCACACTTCGAAGTTTCGAACCCTAAAAAAATACAGTATTTGATTCCAAAGTTTCAGATTCAACATCTCTATAAACTTACCACCCCTTCATATGCTCTAAAACTCTTTTTGTTTCCATAGGATTGCAGATGTGGATTTATTAAGTCTCCGCCACACTTAATGCGTCAATTTCTTGTTTGTCTTGGCTTATAAGACCTCGATTTAAAAATAAAATTATTCGACCTTTTCTGGTACGTCCAAGTTTATATCATTGTCACAGGGGTGAAGTTGAGGTAAACATCTTTGATGCCAGTATGAAAACAACTATCACGATATGATGTTTTGAATAATGAAATTTGTTGTATTAAACAATAGAACGTCATGCATCAAATAGTGAAACCTACTTGTTTCATTCATATGATGTTTCTAGAACAGTAACCAAATATTTTCGCTATTTCGATATTAAACGGGCAAAGTTTGTTTTGTATTCTTGTCGGGTCCAATGAACAAACGAACGAGTTATGGGGTGAGTCAGAAGAGGTACACCCCGTTTACTTTGGACCGGACACAACTCGATCCGAAGCGTCCTCCTCTTTCTGAGAACCTTCTTAAACGCCTGACATCATCCTCATCCCCAATATGCATTATATTATAAATTTGCGCTAAACAAAAACTATATCCTTGTCATATGAAAAAATGCACATTTTTTCCTCTTTTTAAAGGGAGTTCGTTGATCTTGGAGATGTAATGGTTCATAAATGTTTGTATTAGTTATTATACAGTAGATTTATACCTGAACTGTCCTATATATACAAATAACTTAATTATGAAAATAAAAAACAATGGGACGATCAAATATTGTTGCAGTTGTAGGTAGAAAACACGAGGATGTCAGCTAATAGTCAAAAGGCGTAGTTATTATAAAAATAAAATATTGTTAGGAAGATGGGATTAGCCAATACAACCAGAAAGTAGGAGATGCACATACTCTAATTCTATATATATATGGCACCTCATTGTATTCCCTAAAACCTTAATTTCTGGCACACAAACAAACATTTGTACACACATTTAGCTTAGCTAAACATGACTATCCCCCCAAAGTCACTAGTTTCCCCTGCCCGTCCTCCTACCAGTCGGGTCCTCATCGCCGGAGCCGCCGGCTTCATCGGCCGGTTTGTGGCGGAAGCAAGCCTTGAAGCAGGCCGACCCACCTACATTCTTGTCCGCCCCACAGGCTCTGCCACCCTTTCCAAGGCCAAAACCATCAAAGCTCTCCAAAACAAAGGGGCCATTTTAGTATATGTGAGTACTACTAAACACACATTAATCGTATACATATTTTTATTCACAAAACAGTTTTGTTTTTCTTTTTTCAAATGTGACTGTTACTAAATAATTGGTATTTATTTGGTAACGAGTTTAGGGGTCAATTGACGACAAGGGACAAATGGAAAAGATACTGAGAGACCATCAAATTGAGATAGTAATATCAGCTATAGGTGGTGAAAACTTGCTGGACCAGCTGACTCTTGCCGAGGCGATTAAGGCTGTCGGGACCGTTAAGGTTGCTTCATCAACTGATCAATATCTTTGTATAAACTATAGTTGAATTAATGATATATAGTTGGGGTAATGCAGAGATTTTTGCCGTCAGAATTCGGGCATGACGTGGACAGAGCGGACCCGGTGGAGCCAGGACTGACGATGTACCGAGAGAAGCGCGTGATCCGACGCTTCGTTGAGCAATCAGCCATACCCTTTACGTATATTTGTTGCAACTCCATTGCTTCTTGGCCCTACTACGACAACACCCATCCCTCTGAGGTCCTCCCACCCTTGGATCGCTTCCAAATCTACGGCGATGGAACTGTCAAAGGTATCACCACCCTTCCCTTCACATTTATTCAATGTATGTCCAAATTCCATGTCACACTTGATTCTTAATATTGACAACATTGTTTGTATTAAAATTTACATTAAGAGATTGTATAGAAAAATATCAACTAGAGTTTAACCTGTAGCAGCCACAGCAAGGTATGTTTTCACTTTTTAGTATAAGAAAACCAATACTCCCGTAAAGCAGAGGTAGTTTTTTTTTTATCAGAAATTTTTAATGCATTAATAAGTGGTGGGGGTTCCGAGAAGAAAACCACAAACCACAAACCACTAATCCAACGGTAACACCCAACAAAGAGACAAAGGCCTGGAAGGCCGAAAAAAGTAAGTAAACAAGAGCACCGCTCAAAAAGACGGGAGCACTAAAAAAAAGGAAGATGTCAAACAAGCTAAGTAACAGTACCAGTCGGTAAAACTATTCAAAAAATAAGAGACTGAGCTTACCTTTTACGTAGAGCAGAGGTAGTTGGTTGCACGAGCAGAACAGTAAAAGGCACATGACCCACTTCAACTGTCGAAGTCCAACAACATTAAAACCATCAAGTACAACAGTACGTGCCACGTTTAATGTGACCGAATCATATTACTCACTACTCAGAGTGAAGATGCATTTATTACCCGTAAGTAATGTATTGATGATAATAAGGTATTGATTTGGTGAATGTGCAGCCTACTTCGTAGCGGGCAGTGACATCGGCAAGTTCACTATGAGAGCTGTGGACGATGAGCGAACCTTGAACAAGTCTCTTCACTTCCGACCCAACTCCAACTTGTACAACATGAACGAGCTCGCTTCCCTCTGGGAGAAGAAGATCAAACGAACCCTCCCTCGGGTCACCGTCTCCGAGCTCGACTTACTTGCTGCTGCTGCAGGTCCATCTCTCTTCTTTTATCCTACCTTCAGCTCCACATTCTCACTATCACTGTCTTATAATATATATGTTTCTGCAGAGAATCGCATCCCCCAAAGCGTCGTTGCATCTCTGACGCACGACATCTTTATAAAGGGATGCCAAGTGAATTTCAAAATCAATGGCATGTATGAAGTTGAAGTGAGCGAGCTGTACCCTGATGCTACTTACCGGACTCTCGAGGAATGCTTCCAGGACTTCGCTGCCAAGATAAGCAAGCCTATGGCCGACAATGGAATCACCAACAAAGCAACTGTCACCGAGGCACTTCTCATGTGTGCTTGACCTGCTTTTCTTTCCCAATTTTATCCCTTAATCCTTCATCTTTTAGTAACCTATTGGTATTCAAATAAAATGTCCATCTTTAAGATGATTGCGACCCACTGTAAATCTCTGAGACACTATTTCCATCTGTTGTAAGTCAAATTCATGCAGCAGTACCGAAACAATCTTTCAACAAACACTACTTTCATTAGATACTGTTAGTATATTTACAAATTCTGTAGCATGAACAACCAATGCTTGCTCAAACAAAAAACCACAAGCAACAAAACAAAAGGGGTTGGAGAAACTATCTACTTCAAATGTGTTCAAACTAGACATCATATACAGGCAAGCGCTCTTCGATAGAGACCCGGCAGATGGGGCATCTCTTACATTTCCCAGAGCAAGTGCTGCCATGCATATTACACCGAATGATTATAATTAAAATAAGATACAAGTATATTATTGGATTTGAAACATTTGAACAACTATATTAAGGTCGTTGTACTAATGAAAAGTAAAAGAGAAAATTCGGAGTGAAGTTTATACCTACACAGGGCATGATGTCGGCATGGAAGGAGCACTATATTAATATGTTCTTCAAAGCAAACTCTACAAAGAATCTTTTCCTGAAAATTTATCAAGTGAACATGTCAGGATCAGAATAAATCCAACATCGGAAACAGGATACTAGCACAAGTCTTGGCGTGGATAATGACTTAATTACATGCAATCACAGATCTACGAATTCTGGAAGATAACTACGGTCAAAGGTTGTGAATAATACATTTTGAAGCCTTTCAAACTCTTGCTGGCTGTACTTTGTGATCTCAGTCTGCTCTCCTAATGCAGCTTGTAACTTCCATATCTGAGATGAAATTATTTGAAATTATCTGGACACGGCAGTGAGGTAGTAATAAAGAAATATTTCCAAGTTACAAATTTTACTGGGTGAAACACCATCTTAGTCAAATACTGTAGATGTAGAAGAGCGAGATAATTTTATTAAAAAAAATGGTTATACCTCCTCAACAAGATCTGCTTTAGGCATTTTCTTGACAGTTTCAGGTGAGAACGTGTTATATCTGAGTAACCAGAATCAAATGAGTCTATAGGAAGTTTGCATTTAATACATTACTTGTCTGACAAATAAGCTAACATCATGTATTTTCTAAGGAAAACCAAAATATTTAAGAGGCATCAATAACCACGATAAAACACACTCCATCTATCAATATGACTAATATTGCTTTGATCTAACTGAACATCATATATTAAAGCACTGACCCAGAAACAGAGCCACTGTAAAGTCTAGCTTGCTCTTCTCGACTTCCTTCATCAATTGACCACCACCCAAGCAACCTGCTAAGAGGGACATACCATAAACAATGATATTTGTGAGATGACACCAGCAGTAATTTTCCAGTTTGTATTTGTCCAGGTTAATCAAATTTAAATACTCCCTCCGTCCCAAAATAAGTGTGCTACTTTTCTAAAATGGATATCCCAAAACAAGAGTCTAAAAATTGAATCCTTAATTGTGTAAACAGTCAAATGAGACTCTTATTTTGGGACGGAGTGAGTAAGTAGTTGTTACCTTGACCCGTGGTGCAAGAAGCCAAAGCAATCATAAGCTTTTGATGCTATATCATAGTATCTTCCAGAATTAACTTCACCATGTATTAGAAGAACAATTTTCTCTACGAATCGATATGCTGCAAACAAGACTCCAGCTCCTTGCAGGAGTAAAAGAGGAGTAAATAGAACAAGAGATGAGATATGCCTGGCTCTATGCGGCGTCCCCTGAAATGGAAAAGACTCAAAATGAGTACAACTCCAAGAAACATTCTCAGCATATCAGCAAATAGCCCATACCTCTAGACGCATAAATAGCAGGATCTGGAAAACTATTAGTGGAATTTTCATTATATGTCCACCTATGTCTTGAAGGTTGCATAGTCCTACATTATGTTGATCTTCATCTGAAGAAACTACTAAGCCTCTATTCCAATCAAGGTATCTGATATTCATTGATGTTGAACTGGATTCTGTTATCTGGTAGTGCCTATGAATTGCTGGGTTATGCCACTTGGTGCATACAAGAAAGGCAAAACACTCTGCAATACTGTATGAAGAAAATAGAGTATTAGTAGTACAATAAAGAACACAAGAATATATGCTATTAACATGTAGAGTTAGAATACCCATAATTTATAAATAAGTCCCACCAACCTAGCGCAGCTACATCACCTGCATGAATTCATTGAGAGCCAAATTTTAATTTTCAGCAAAAGTTATGCTAAGACAATAGTGTGCAAAGTAAAAATGTTAAATGATAGTAAGTAAATCGTTAGGGAGGCACTGTCTCTTAGGTCATTCATAATAATTAGCACACAATATAATCAAGTTCCCGGAAAAGACTCACTTGGTCTCCTACGAGGTATTTGGAAATAAGCATGGATGAGATTAACCATTCATTGTAAACAGACTGAAAACCAACCAGTTATACTTAACAATCATAAGTTGTAAAGAATACTAGTTTCTTATATTCTTTTTTGAAACAGTCTCAGTTTGTGATGGCATCAAATCAGAAGTCTATTGGAAAAAATATCTGAAAAGGAGCTAAGATCGTTGACATAACAAACATTAATACAACAAATATCCATTGGAACTGTGTCAGAAGGTAATGCTAAAATAAAACTAACCACAGCAGTTATTTATTGAGGTCGTCTCATTTAAAATAAGAAACAACAATCAAATAGAGAGTTAAATATTACCGCATAATTTTAGGAGAGTAAATGCTGTCGCGGCAAAGAGGAAGACCATGGATATCGCAACCCAAAAGTGCTACAAATAAAAGAAAGGCTACATTAATATTCATATACTATAAGGTAAAGCCTCACATGAAAGTAATTAAATTATAACAGATCACATTGATGAATAGAAAACTACAGATTCACGCACCATGCTGAATCTTTTACTAATTGAATGTTCTTAAGGAAAAAAATGTCATATCTTTGTTGTAATACATGTCCTTATAATAATTCTACTTTTCAGAAAAGGAAAGAAAATCAAAACTGAAGCAGGGTGACAATGATTATGACAAGAAAATTACAAGGGAATAAAATCACTTCCCATAAAACAGATCTTGTAGCCTTCGCATAGGCTACATTCATACGCAGATAAACACAAACATATATGCATACTTATATCTTTTGATGTGTCTTCACCTTTTCATTCACTCCTTTAGCATGGAGGTTTGCATTAGAAACAACAACAGTAATATATATAGTTAAGAAAAAAAATTCAGAAACTTACAGGAAGAGTCTCCCATATTGCTTCATCAGTCATGCTCTCATCATCTCCGGGCATCAATGCCCTGCACATCCTATAAAACAAAGATAGATATAAATGGCAGACACAAATTAGTGGAAACAATCAGAATTGTGCTTAGTATATCAATACCAACTTTTAAATCCAAATACACTATCAACGAATTGTGCTAAGCAGATTAACATCATGCCTTTATTAAAGTTTCATTTATCTTACACAGTAAATATGTCTAGGAATCCACTTGACGAGAAAAGACAATTTTCGTTTCTTTTAGTGATTAGCTTGATACTATATTTCAAAAGGCTGATTTAACTAAAAGGAGAAACAGTATTACTTGAAAAGGGAAAAAAGTACCTGATATTATCAATCAATACCGCTATTTCCAAAGCCATCAAAGGTAGGAAGACAATCTTCAAGTTAACAACTGCAGCACATTCAATTCTAATATAAGTTGAACTGGTAAAGTTTGACTTTTTGAAGATCTACCACAAATGTATTCTAAACAAGTAGCCAGATTCACTAAGGTCATTAACATATTATTTTGTGAAGTGTACCAATCTAAGATAACTATAATAGACAAAGGAGAGCATCCACAGTAAGTACATATGCGACATTAATAATGTTTAAAATATGTAGGTTAAGGTTAAATGTTGGCCTAGTAAATCTACCAAGAGAAACAGGTATGTACCATATTTGCTCTCGAGGTGTATACAGAGGAGCAGCTCAAAAGCCACAAGCAATGGACTCGCTACTAAAGAGTGGAAGGGAGCCCACTGTCAATGAGAAATAAAAATAAGATGTCAGTTTATTAGACTAAAAAAGTAGATTTGTACTTTCAAATGAATACATATAATACATTGGAGTTAACGCAAAGCACTATAGACTAAGTCAAAGGTAAGATATACATGGCGACCGTGAGGCATTGATGGCGCAGGCAAGGAGAACCTGCCGCGTGCCACTACTGCATGAAATAGCCAGAGAGGAGCAAATACAATCCTGCAAACAATGCATAAGCAAACACTGCTTAACATATAAAGAACAGTAGCTTCCCTTGTAATGACCATATTTTATTAGAACTAGAGTATTGGCATTTATATCCAGATTCATTCTTAAAAGTAAATGTCATCAATTCTCAAAATTATGGACAAAAATTTGCTTTTCTTATAAGCTCGCGGCTGTTCCCTAACGTCTGATGCTACATTTCACCACTTCTAGACTGCTCAACTGTTCCCTAAATTCTTCACTTCTCTAATTGGGATTTCCAATAAGCTTTCAAATTATTTGTACAATGTGGCTTGTGTAAAGACAATAGAAGAGAAGAACAGACCATCATGAAATTCCTCACACACCTGAACTTTCAGTCCGAAACCATTATCAATTCAGTACCACCATCAACCAAAGGTTTACCATCTTCACACCAAAGTTAGTTTGCTATATCCTCTTATTAGCTTAATCAGTTCCTAAACAAGGCCTTTGAAGCTCAAATTTCACCCATTTACATATGAAGATAAATTCGAGCCATCAAAATATGAAAATAAACCAATCTGGACATTCCACAACACCTAATGTCAATGCAAACAGCTATCCAATGAACACTTAAAAATCCTCAAAAAAAAAAATCATCTATTCCAAGACCCAAATCCGGCCTCGATAAAATTTCAAAGTGGGTCACTCTCTATTTCCCCATAAAACAAAACAAACACCAGAAAACTGCAATGCCACACAGTCTTCGACCTAGAAATCCCAAAATTGACCTAATCTCACATCCAATTTCACGCCAAGTAAACACAAGGTCAGAGGAAATGAAGAACGAAAAGGAGAAAAGCCACATACCACCAAACGTAGAGCAGGAATTTCTGTAGCTTGAGAGCGAGCAAAAGCGTGAAGGAGAAGAGCAAGGTATGGGCAGCCAGAGTTTGCAGCGACTTGCCCACTCTCCACCAGCTCATCAGTCTCCTCTGCACCAACATCTCCACCCAGAACAAAGAATCGCCCACTGTCACAGCTCTAGCCTCCTCCGCCGGTGAGAAGAAATTGCAGCGAAGACGGAGGTTTCAAGAGGAGAGAGAGATACTTTTGAGGTGAAAAGGAAAAGGAGAAGAGCGTCTACTGCGTTACCAAAACCTTTGCTTGTCGTTATGACTTCGCTTTCACGCTAAAGCATTTGCAAATAGGATATTTATTTATCGTATCAGACTAAAATACCCTTGCCGTCCATGAAAATGCTGCCTGTTTGTTGAATACTGATCGTGTGTTTTTAAGTCTTTGTATAATTACGCAGAAATCCCGTTGACATGTCGTATTCTGTTTAGAAAATATTATTCATTTATAGATAGGAGTTTATCCACTACCATCAGTTTTACTTCTTTATTTTTTTCGAACGACAAACATAGTATGGAATTAATTGTAGAGGAACACGTGTCACGCATAATTAGGAGTTGGGACTCGGGGAGGTAGTGGTTTGAGATGTTAATGTTTTGAGTATTAGTCATCTTTTTTTATTTATTAAAATATGTAATTTCATAAATTTAGATTATCAACTACAAGTGAGCGTATAAGGAGAAATTTCTGACTACGAACAACAGACATAGAACACAAATTATTCGCTATTCTTTTAACATTTAACCGTCATCGACGGTATTTGATGAAAAGTCATATATGCCATGGCCATATAGACAGAAAGGAAAGGTGGGGGTTGGAAGACGGTACTGGAAGTCCTGCTCCGAAACCTGTCCAAGGACTACATCAGTAGTAGGAGGCAACGCTGCATATGGGGGCAAAGCGACCAAATTTGAACTGCATCAGTCGTATTGAGAGGATATATGCGAAACAGGGTTCCCTCCCCAGAAAAGTCCCTGAATCTCTGCTCGCTAGTTTTTGATCATGCAAAAACAAAATCAGATAAAATAAAAAGGACCCACTCAATTAGCCAGATCCATAATCGAGAGAGGAGTCGAGGAGGGTGCGGTGGTGGAGGCCAGGGAGATGGACGCGACGGCGGCGGCGGCTTCAAACCCGGCAGCGGCTTCAGAGGCGGGTTCAGAGGCGGTTTTAGAATCCCCTTGTAGTTCCACGCCAGTATGCGAATGTTTGGTTCTTCCGGCTACGATGGGAGGACCCCTAAGCTTGGGTTTCAATTTCGTTATGATTGGACGGTAGCCAGAAGCAGAATATGGGAATTGGAGGGAGAGGAGCGGGTTTTCTGAGATGGGGGTGGAGATCGAGTTCACGGCGGAGGGACATGTCCTGACGAGGCAGACATGGGAATTGGAGACGCGCCATCGTCTTCCACGATGCTCTGGGACTTGATTCCATCCATCCCTGGTCCAGATAGAGTAGGGGAAGAGGAGGTTGGGGAACTACGCACTTGTGGCGAAGGGAGGTGGCCGGAACTATACCGGGAGGACTGGGACCGCCAAGGCCGCGATGGGAAATGGCACAAAGAAACCCTAGCATAGTGTTTTCCATAATGTTCCACATGACGATTCCAAAACTTCTTTCGTCATCCTTTAGTTCAATTAAGGCTGAAAAGAAAAGACTGAAAATAAATTTTTGTTCAAACATGATTAATAGACAAAAATTTACAGTCTATAAGGTTGAAAGAAAAAACAAAAAGTTTTGTTTTATTTTCTTATATTTTATTATTAGTTGGCTAAAAACGTTGGCGGTTAGTTAACCGTCCGTGTTTCCATCAACGCGTTACAGACCCATTTCCGCCGACGACTGCAGGTACTCTTAAGGGTATATATTTCCAGTCTTTGAACAAGATTTTCATTCAGAGCATTCGTAGTCGACGGTGTTTTATTGGTGTGTTGGAGATGACGTTTTGTAAACGTGGCAGACACGGTAATGAAGACGGTGTTTTCATGCAGCATTAATACTATCGACGTTGGAAAGCATCATGGTAACGACTAGTTGGACAATGAATTTACAGTTGACTACTCGTTGACTTGGAGAAAAAATAAAATAAAATTATTGGTAAGGGACCCTATGTTTGGGTGTAGTGTGTAGTGTAGTGTAGTGCATAGGGAAGAAGAAGGAATATATTCCTCCCTCCTTCCAGTAAGTATGTGTGCCCATCATAGGCCTAAGCTTATGACATAAAGTATGTCGTAAAAGACATCACACTATCTTTCTCGACTCGGTAAAAATCCTTACCGACTGAGACATAATTCTCCCTTCATACACTCAAACTGTCTGATCCTCTATACTGCCCGCCGATAGAGACTAAGATAAATGTTAGCTCTCAATAGACCATACATGTTAGTTGATCGAGGCATGTTTGTACCCCAAAATCCCGATAAAAACTCTAATTCTTAATTTCGATAAAGGTAAATTACATTGACATACCCCGAACTATACGCCTTTAATGGTTTACTACCCTAAAGTTCATTCGTAACAATCTCTTACCAAGAACTAACCAATAATTAGGACGTTACCCCGTGCCATCCACTTTTACATCCATTTACTATTCATTTTACTAAAATTCCGAAAATAACCCTAATGTATTAACCCTAAAACTAACTCCAACCCTCATTCCAACCCTAAACCCCTCTCCTAATATATATAATCACTTTTAAAATAAAAACATAATTTAATCTTATAAGATCAAAATCAAAATCTTTTTTTAATTAAAACAGAAGTAAAAAAGAACAATATTTTTTTATTTCTTTACTTAAACCTAATCCTTTGTCATTCAATACCAGATCTAAAAAAATTATGTGTTCTTGTGGAGGGTGGAGAGAGAGACGGCGAGGAGAGAGGGACATCGAGCCGAGAGAGGGACGGTGAGGGGAGAGAGGGTTGGCGAGGGATTCGTCTCCAATGTGGTCCCTGATTTTGGTTAGATTTGTGCCCCTGGTTCTTGTCAGATCTCGCGAAGAACAAATAGATAATCAGATCTTCGTCTACCTCCGGCCACACCTTCCCCGTCGTGCTCCTCCGCCACCGATGCTTTTCCAACAGGGCGAGCTCGAGCCGTGGAGGTCGTTCCCATCTTCACCGCACAGTGGAGGTCGAGATGGCTTCGATTTGTGCTCGCTCATCTGGTTCGTTGCTAGAGAAGACATGCCATAGCCACCGCACCATGGATCTGTGCTAGTTGATCTGTTATGGGATCATCTATTTTTTGGGGGTTTATGGGTTCTACACGAATTAAAATCTAGGGTTTGTTCAACCTCCTTCGCATATAAGAGAATTGGGGTTAGGGGTTTGGATTTGTGTTGTAATTTTTAGCAAGAGGATTTGATTCTGGATTTGAAGATCAACCGACCCTTCCATGAGGTTTGAGGATTGATTATGAATTTTGATTATGAATTTTGTATATTAGAACACATGTAATGAGGAGGTTTGAGGATTGTTGGATCAGAAATGTTCAAAATCAGATTCAGAAACAAATTAGTGAAATAAAAAAATTAAATTGAATACAAAACCGTTTTTTGATAAAAATGATTTTTAAATTAAAAATATGAATTTTATAAAATGAAAACTGTTTTTTTATATAAATAAAATTGATTTTTGAAAAATAAAGACTGATTTTTAAGAAACTAAAATTACATAAAATATATATTTTTTTAAAATAATACTAATTTTCATAGGAAAACTAAAAAGTGATTTTTAAACAAAAATTGAATTTTTAAAAATAAAAATAATTGATGTACAAAATAAAACTAAAAATTAAATGAAAAAGTAAGTTCAAAAGAAAATTTGAAACCAAGAGTATTTTAAAAAATGGATTAAAAAACCGAAATTTAAAAATATTTTTTATCAATTTATAAAATCTTTATAAAATAATAATTTATTTATTTCTGATTTAATAAGAAAAAACCAATTTTAGAGTTTGAATGGTAGAAGGTGTAAATCTGGATAATAGTTAAGGATGTTTTCGTCATTTTACAAAAAAAATTAGCAGCCATAGATGGAAAGGGGGTAACGGCGTAATTATTGGTTAGTTCGGGGTAGGCGATTGTTACGAATGAACTTTGGGACAGTAAACCGTTAAAGACGTATAGTTCGGGGTATGTCAATATAATTTACCCTTTCAATAATATTATAATAATAAAAATTCATACAAAAATTAGGATGAAGCGATAATAGTCATCATACAACCATTTTTTAGACCACTTTTTTGATAAGTCATAATACAACCATACTAAGTCATAATACATATATAATTATAATAGTAGTCACAGCCGGTCATTGTTCATTTCTACGATCACAATACTCAGTCATGTTCTCTACGATATTGGTTAACTGCATGTTCAAACTCCTTGAATAATCTGACTATTACCCCATCCCG
Organism: Erodium maritimum; assembly: GCA_963921825.1. Taxonomy (NCBI): domain Eukaryota; kingdom Viridiplantae; phylum Streptophyta; class Magnoliopsida; order Geraniales; family Geraniaceae; genus Erodium; species Erodium maritimum. The sequence continues at coordinate 11,500,244 of OY997594.1, forward strand.
TTGTTGTTGTTCTTCTTTACTAATTCCATTCATTTTTTCTTCCTCTATTACATGTTCAAACTCATTGAATAATGCAGTTATTGTCGCATCATGTTCCTGCTCCTACTGTTTCGTTCTTTCCTTGCTTTTTTCTTCCTCTATTCGCTTAATAATTGAGGAAGGCCCATATAGAATATGTGGAGCAGGTACACTTTTTGAAGAACCCTCATCCTCTATGGTGGGTGGATGCTTCCTCCCCGCCTTCTTTGGAATACATGTGGTGCTACTTTTCGAGACAATACCATGTCCTCTGCGTGCCCAATGATGGTTTGTCCTGAGGTTAAACAGGGGTAACTTGTCGCCCCCATTATGCAATGCACTATCTATATTTAATAAAAATAAAATAGGTATCATTATATAATATCTTAATGTAAACCCCTCGTCATTGTTATATGATCACATCTATGAACTAAAAACAAGAAGAGATCAAGTCAAACTTATATAATCATTAATTAAGATGCATATGTCGTATACCACACATAAATGACCGATCGAGACATGTTCGACCATATTTTTACACCATCTACCTTTACTTTCTCGATCAAGACCGATCAACATAACCCGTCCACATATAATGTTCTGATCTAGATATTTGCCCTTACGGGCTCGATGTTATCCCGATCGGACATAAACCTGTTACTTTTCTAATTTCCCCAAAACCAGACACCTATATATAATCCACAATAAATGTTTCTATATATAGACCAATAAACCAATAATTTTTGTTAATCCTCCCTATCTACATCTAAATCACTCTTGGTGTAATTTAAAGTAAAGCAATTTCAATACTGAATCCTATAAGCCTAGATCGACAGGAAAATGAGTCGCATCATCCTTCAGAGAAGAAGAGCAAGGTTGAGTGTGTGGCTGCGTGACGATCTCGAGACGACGGCGACGTGACCTTGCAACGGCGTCAGCACTTACGGACGAGATATAGAGGCCGGTTCGGCGGCGCTGTACGAAGGGGGAGAGGGAGTTTGGGAGGAAGGATAAGATAAGAGTTTGAGAGTGAGAAACGGTTTTTGAGTGAGGGGTGAAAACGGGTTTTCACGGTTTTGGCTAAAAATAAAATAAAATAAAATAAAAAGGATCGGAAATTCAAAGGCCATGTTCCTAACAAACCTATCGTTTGAGCTTAATTTGCTAATCCCCCCGTTCTACAAGCAGACTTACCATTTCGAATACTAAAAGACATAATCTAAGACTGATTTAAATTTCAAATTTATTGAATTATTAGTTATCTTATTTGTCGTGGCTAAATAAAGTAATTTCACATTTCCGTTTTAAAATAAAATAAAATAAGTGATAGTTGTATTAAGATGATAAAAGAGTCATTACAGTGGTCACGACCCTTGAATGGTCATTGATCCAAAAACTCTTAGACAAGAAAACCGGTCCTATAGGAGACGGTTTTGGTAAACAAGATTCAGAAGTAAAACATGAATTGAAACCAAAACTAGAACAAAAATTAAAATCAAAGGGCTCATACTGCCAAAAACCGCTCAAAGTAGTGCTTAAACGCTACTTGATCCCTGTTTTCCAATGACTCTTTTCATCGTGATGTGAGCGACCAAACTTGAACCTAACAGTTTGTAGGGGAGGATAGTTATGATTCAGGGATCCCTCCCGGTAAAAATCCCTGAAACGTTGTTTACTCACCGGGCTTGGCGAGACTGCATAGTAGTCCTCGCCTGATTCGTCTGATTTTTCCAGACTAAATCTCTGATCGTGTCCCCGCTCAAGACTTAGGAGGCTAACACGGAGAACGCAAGCATCACCACAATAGGGAGTCGCAGATCGTGACCGATGCACCATCCTTCCGATACAACAGCGCTAGATTGTGGATATGCATAGGAGAACACCACCGCAACACAGGGTATCGGTCCGTCGTCGATACGATATCCTTTCGATACAACGCTTTTGACTTGTGATGCACAAAGAAGAGCATTACCAAGAGTAAAGAGAAGAAGAGATTCACGATCGATCTCGTGGTGTTGGAGATGTGTACGATAAAATTTGTATGATAACGACTACGCGATTAAAGTTGAGAACTCTAAACCCTAGCAGAGCAACTCTTGTTGTTAAAAGAGGACTTAGGGCACATCCAGCGGTCGTGTCAGTCGGGTCGTTGCAAGCGCTGACACGAATCGCTGGCACGACTGGTCGTGTCAAAGGGGCGTGTCAGGAGGGTGTGTCAAGATGTCGTTGCAGATTCCTGCAACGACGCGTCGCGTTGGGTCAGCCTCAACGGCTAGTCGGCGACCCAGTGGGAAGCTGACACGTGTCGGCGCCGACTAAAAAAAAACCTAAAATTTTCTTTAAATTCATATTCACCCTAAACCAAAATTCACTCCCTCACTTGTTTCAAGCTCCCTTTCCTCTATTCTTATCCAAATTCTCTCGTTTTTTTTCCTCGATTCAAAACGGACGAGAATCGCGCCCTCCAATTCGTATCCGAGTCATTGAACGACGACGACGCCGATTCTCAGCACACTGAAGACGAAGTCATGACCACTTTCACGTCATTCACCCACCTCCTCAACTCGACCCAATCATCGCCGCTTCCTGCATACACCCCGACCACCCACTCCCAATGGCAAGAGTCGCAAGTTCCAAACGTGCAATCTTCTTAACCTTCCCAATCCGTTCCGGCCACACAACCTTCTCAATCCATTCTGACGCAATCGAGGAGGAAGGGGAAGAAGGTTGCATCTACATCGACGAAAGCACCTCCGCGGTCGAAGTGGTCCATCAAGGAGCAGCGAAGATTGGCCCGTGCGTGGCTCAACAATTCGTTGGACCCCATCAACGGGAATAACCAGAGGAATGACATGTACTGGAAAAAAGTACATGCTGATATCCACTCGACGAGACAGGCAGACGACCAACTTCGGGAGTGGATGGCTTGCAAGGACCATTGACATTAATGCAACAAAAAAGTCAGCAAATTCCAGGAGAAGTACACCAGCTTTGAGAACGATCTCACAAGCGGGAGGAACAAGGTTGACGTCATTGCAGGCGCTGAAGAGGTGTACAGGACGGAGGAAGGGCACGAGTTCAACCTCAAACATGTTTGGAAAATCTTGAGGGGCAACCGAAGTGGCAACATAAGAAGGTTCCACAATGTGACGTCGACATTGACATTGACCTCAACCTCGACGCTGAAAGTGAAGCAAGCAAGCGGACAAGGTTGGACGAGTCTCGTAACTATACTTCGGGAGACGGGTGCGACCACGAGTTGAACTCGCTTGCAATCGAGGAGCGACCGATCGGCTAGAAGAGAGCCAAGGCCAAGGCTCGAGGCAAAGGCAAAAAAAATGGACCCCCCACCCCAGCCGGCAGTGGTACCACCCGAGCAAATGCAGTTTCTTCACGAGTACCACCCAAATGTATCTTCGAAGAAACAGAATCTCGAAGATACCATATTCAAGATGCAGGCGCATGTCATGGAGATGTTGGACCGAGTGGTTAGTCAAGACACCACCAACATGTCCGAGGAGGAAAGGAAGGCTCGTGCCGCTCTCATTCAAAGCCTCGGGAAGCGTTTGGAGTCGCTTTAGTTTGGTTTTTAATCTATGTAATACAAATATTAATCTAGTTGCTTTTGATGTAGATTGGGTTTTAATACAAAAATGTTTTTTTATCGAATTATCGGAGCCTTGGTCTTCGTGCACGGTTACTATTTTGAAATAGTAACCGTTGGGGTCGTGGCTGCCACGCCGACCCCTCCCCCTCCCATCCTATAAATACCCCTTGTCACGCCCCAATTTCAGTAAACCGAACTCGGGACGCGAACGTTTTAAAAACATAAAAGCACTTGAAACCTGTTTTCATTAAATCACTTTAAAATACCAGTTTAGTTCAACAAAATAATAATTACAACTTAAACCACGTCCCAACAAGTGGACAAAAGTACAAGGTATCCGTCACTAGACTCAAAAGACAAAACCCGGACTCCGCTCCTAGCTCCACAAGCTTCGAGAGCTCACCTAGTCCGTCCCACGAACAGTACCTGTAGGAAAAGCAGCTAGGGGTGAGCGTTCGCTCACCACCACGGATAACAGACTGACTACGGCATAATTAGCAGACAATGCCGGTAACACCAACAACAAACTCAACTCCGGGGATCACTGTCCCCAACTCAAGTACTCTGACTGACAAACACCCACGGTGACCTTCCTCGAACGACTCAACACTCAAATACGTAAGTAGACCCGACACAACGATCACGACCTCTTCCAAGGACTCAAAAGGAACTACGCAACACTAAACAAGATCACAAAGGATCGCAAACCAGCTGCTCGGTAACCTCCCTCACCAGACTCAACCTCAAACTCGTAAAGTAAAACCGACACAACAAACAATGACGACCTTCCCCCAAAGACACGAACACGGAACAGGATAGCCGAAGAATGCTCAGAACCTGCCGAGCCTCGTACGCGGTCAGGCCAGCCAAAGAATGCTCGTAACCTGCCGGGACCCGGTCACGGATCAGGCTAGCCGAAGAATGCTCATAACCTTTCGGGATCCGGACACGGAACAGGCTAGCCGAAGAATGCTCAGAACCTGTCGAGGCTCGAGTTTGATCAGGCCAGCCGAAGAATGCTCGTAACCTGCCAAAATCCACACCACTCCCCGACACACAGTCGGTTCGGGCAAACACAACCACAACCACAAGCAAGTTCAACAAACAGCACTCAAGGCCACTCAAGACACCTCAACAGTCAAGACTCGGTTTCAACAACCCCACGGGCCATCATGGCCTCCCAAAACACAACCACTTAACTCGCGGGCTCAACAACCCCAAGACATCAATAACAACACACGGGCTCTCATGGCCACCCAAACTCAACAGCAAACACAAGGGCTCTCATGGCCACCCAAACTCAACAACAATTAACACGGGCTCTCAAGGCCACCCAACTCAACAACAATTAACACGGCTCTCAAGGCCACCCCAGACTCAACAACAATTAACACGACTCTCAAGGCCACCCAAGACTCAACAATAATAAAACGGGCTCTCAAGGCCACCCAAGACTCAACAACAATTAACACGGCTCTCAAGGCCACCCAAGACGCCAAAATAAACAATCAACCTCCGGCTTAACCCAAGCCTCCAACAGTCCTAATATCAACAGTTTCACAATCAACCTCCGGGCATGGTCATATGCCTCCAGTAAATCAATTAACGCCAAGTTCTCTGCTCCTACGACACTACTAAGTGTCACATGCTTTTCTCATAATTACTACAATCCCGTAACATGTCCTTCTAATAAACGCTACAATCTCGCATCATGCTTCTCTAGTAATTACAAAGTTCCCGTAGCATGCCTTTCTAATGAACGCTACAGTCCCGTATCATGCTTTTCTAATATTTAAAATAAACCTATTCAACCCACGACACCCCGGTGTCACATACAATTCTACTGTTAACTTTCCCCAGTCAGGGCCGAGATCCGGCTACTTTTCCCTACCTCAACTGAAGAGCAACCGCTATGTTTCCTAGCTGCTGACGTCCTGGATCGCTACCTCCGGGTTTCACTTCGATCGAAGTCGGACGCTAAAGATAACACGAAAGCCATAATTAGAGGCGGTTCCCAGGTTAAATTAAAGGTCACGATCAATCCAGTTTAAAACCGACAGTTGTCCTTTAAACTCGAGCGGGATAAAAGCGGGGTCACGGCGAATCGGGTTTGAGTACCCGTGCACCGAAACCGATGCATGCGAGGCATGGTCCCAATTCACGAGGTCCGATTCAGCGGTCCGCTTTTGTTCCTTTCTAAACCCAATTAGCAGTTCATCTTAACCAGGGTTCCAGATTCGTTCAAATGCTCACAATCCGTTTTAAAACCGTTTAACGTCTAGTCTAAACGTTCAGGCTCCCAATCTCAATCCAGTTTCGATCCAATAATCTTAATAAGAAAACATTTTGCTCGACTCTGGTTTCGTTTTCCTTTTTGATTAAAACCGTTTTTATTTCCAAAGTTGATCCTCGTTTTTTAAACCCCTTTTCCCTTGAACTGATAGATTAAACCTTCGTTTCGGTTTGCTTCTAAACCAAATTCTTTTCAATTTAAAACCCTTGATTTTGATCCAACCAAAATCCGATCCAAAGGTTTTTTGTTTCAAATCAGTCCAGATCGATAACCATTTTTTCGTCTGAAATACAAACATCGAATTTTTTATTCAAATCTCGTTTTATTTCTTTCACTGAAATTACATTACAACTTGTCGTTTTCAAACCAAAAAAACCCAGATCCACCGGGATAAAACACAGAAACCAAAAAGACGAACGATACAGAAATTTAAACCGGCAGCCGGCGAAGACGTCGCCGGCGACTAAACCCCCAAGCACGAACCTCACGCGGAGGGAAGGGCGGCAGGGCACGGCGGAGCTCGGTGGCCTCTCGCCCGTCTCAGATCTGGGACGACGGGGCTCGGGTTCGAGGGCGTGGCCGGCGATGAAGGCTCGGGAGAGAGAGACGAGAGGAGCTCGGGGACGGCGCCAGCGAGTCCGTCTCGGCTCTGGCCGTGCACCGCGACGGCGAGTCCGTGGAGGCGCGACGGAGCTCGGGCGGCGGCGATGGTGGTCGCGATCGGTCCTCTCCAGATCGGAGACGACGAGTGGCTCGGTGGTGGCGCCGTGGCTGGACGGAGACGAGGAGGGATCGATGGGGTCGGCCAACGGCGGCGGCAGTGACGTGAGCTGGAGAAGACGGGGTGCGGTGGCCGTCGTGGTTGGACGGAGGAGAAGACGGCAGCGAAGGGGGAAAGGGAGGTCGGGACGGCATGGAGGCGAGGGTGAGAGGGAGCTGTGGCCGGACTCGGGAGCGGTAGCGCCGGCGACCGGAGTTGAGAGAGGAAGATGAGGGAGGGAGGGAGGGAGGCGTGGGTGAGAGAGAAGAGGGAGGAGGCTGCGTGGGTGAGAGAGAAGAGGGAGGAGAGAATGGGGCTGCCGAACCCTAATTTCGGCTTATAAATCCCGGGCTTGGGCCGGGTCTGAGACTTGGGCCGGGTTGGCCCGGTCTAGCCCAATTCATTTTTTTTTTACAAAAACGCTTATAGCACAAACCTACCCCGACGATTCTAATTACAAAAGGATACTCCTTTTTAAATAAGCGGGTTTTACACCCCTCAAGCCTCCCTCAAATTCTCACACACCTCTCTCTCTCTCTCTCTCTCAAACTCTCTCAATTCGATATGTCGGGAGCATTTTCTTTTTAGGCAATCGGTCCTCTATGGTCCCCGGAGGAGGAGATGCATTTGGTGTTGAATTTGCTCACCTATGTCGAGATCGGGGGAAAGTATTGGAATAAGCTCTACCTTGCTTTCGTTCAAACTGGAGATGAAGCGTGGCCAAAGCGGACGGAGAAGCAAGTCAAGGATCATTTCCAAAAGATGAGCAAAAAGTGCAAGACTTTCGATGCTATTTATCGGGATCGTCTCAACGACTCTAGGAAAAGCACAACCGAGGAGGAAATCTATGATGTGACCTTGAGTAATTATGAAAGCCGACACGGGCTATGGACAAAAGGTCATGTGTGGGAGATGCTCAAAGACGATGGGAAGTGGCATTTACACATTGGAGCCGTTAGGAATTAGGTTAATTATCTTTTTTTTTTTAATTATTGTGTTTTTAATTATCGAATATGAACTAGGTTAAATAACATGTAAGTTGTGTTTGTGGGTTTAAATAAAAGTATTAATTAAATTTGGGGTCATTTTTTAATTATTGAAACTGTGTTACCATGGTACCTGACACTAGTCATGTCAGACCATTGGAGAAGCCATGTCAGGAAGTCATATTAGAGAGTAGAGAGAATGACAAAAAGCACTTCCTACCATGGTTTCTTGATACTATTCATGTCGAACAATTTTTTTTGAAGAAAGTCTGTATTTATTCAGCAGAGTCTAAAGCCAGTAGCCTGGAAATGGCTACTGGCAAAGCATTACAGTCCCAAACATTAGAAGCCCACTCACGGGCGTTTCTAGCTATTACATTAGCAACCTCATTAGCACTCCTTCTCACATGAACTACCTGTACTTCCGGAAGCTCCTGCAAGATGGCTTTACAATCTTGAATAATTGCTCCCAGAGGGGTCAACAGCGACCCATGTTGTTTAATAGCTAACAGTATTCCCAAACAGTCAGATTCAACCACCACCTTCAACCATGCACTCCGTTTGATCTACAGGAGAGCCCTATGAATCACCAGTGCCTCCACTACCTCAGGGTCCTGCAATCCTGCAAGAACAAAGCATTGTATCCCCTGTACTTGCCCTTCAGAATCTCTGCATATCATCCCCCACCACCACCGCTCCCTACAAAAATTGCCCCATCAGTGTTGATTTTCAGGACCCTCTCCTCCGGCTTCCCCCACTTCGACGCCAATCTGCCACCCTCGGGGGCACCTCCTGAGTTATTTGCCTCCATCCATTCCTCCAATAGGTTGACACCGATCCTATAAATGGCCTTCGGTCTCAAATCCCTTCCCTTCCACACCCTACCGTTCCGCCCCTTCCACAGTTCCCAACACAACACTCCAATTAAATTTGCTTCTGACCACGCCATTGTTCCCCACGCCTCTTCTAACCAAGCCCTGACCGATCTTGTGTTGTCCATTGGCAGCCCTGACCCTCTACTCCACACCTCCCGGGCCACTGCGCAATTGACCAACACATGCACCAGTGTCTCCTCCTCCCCACATACCGAGCATGCCGCTTGTATGGGGACCCTACGACCTCTCAGTACCGTATTTGTAGGAAGACAACCAGTAAGCCCTCTCCACAATAAATGCATCACTTTAGGTGGCACCTGTAAGGACCACAACGTCTTTCAGAATGGGTCTCTATCTTCTGTCCGCCATCTCCCCTTCTCTACCTGAAGCTTTCTATAAACATCCCGAACCACATACTCCCCCGTTTGACTACCCTCCCAGTACCAACCGTCCCTCCGATAGAGGTACTCCTAAAATCAAGGTACGGTCCTCCTCTGAAAATATTCGATCAATAAGCTGCACATTCCATTCCATTCTCCTTGGAATGAGCAACCTATTGACCGTCCAAGCTTCATATCGCTCTGGCACCTGGGTCAAGAACCCCGTTGAAGACCCCACCCACGGCTGGCTCAACATCGAATCCTCCCCCGACCTGATCCTTCTCCGTACCCCTCTCCGAACCACCTCTTGCCCTGCCAGCAAGCTTTTCCACCCCCTACTCGCCCCCGGTTTATCATGAGCCGTTATAAAATCCCCAAGGGGATAATATTTGGCCTTTAAAACTCTCGCCACCAAACTCTCCGGTTTAACCATCAACCTCCATCCTTGCTTCCTTATCATGGCCATGTTAAAGTCATGCAAAAACTGAAAACTCAAAACAATTGGAGATGCTACTGTCAATTCAAATTCTATTGATTAATAACTTTTATAAAGTCAAATAATGCATTCAATTTAGACGGTGCAGATAATTGCTTACGGTCAATTATTGGTACCTTTTATGTATAACATTAGAAATATATGCACATTTTTTGCGTTTATATAATGTATATGTTTAATCATAATGGATGCTGATTAAACACATATAGGGTTATACTTTAGTTTAGTTGAGTCTTGTCTCTAGTAAGTTATAATTGGAGCTGATAGCTGCACATCCTCTATTTGTATGCTAAAAACGAAAGTATAATTAAATCTGTCTGATTAAGACCATATATTCTCTCTGCTGATTGTGCTAACACCAAACTAATGTAACTTAATCAAATCAAAACACCAATTACAAGAGAGAGCATGACAAGTGACAAATAAAAAATGATCCAAAGTCGGCCTATGATGACAATGCAGGGCACATTGGATTCCTAAATTATCATTCAGTGCAAGTAATTTTGGGATAATATTGTAAGGGACACAAAATATGGGGACACAATATGAAAGAAAAATTGTAGATATTTCTCCACCCATACGGTGCATGATGATGATATGTTGTATTATGAGATTGGGTTCCAACAAAGTTCTCACTATCAATAAAGATGAGTCGACATCACATCGATTTGCATGTGAAGAAGTATAGGAAGCTTCTTCACGCATGTTGCAGGAAGAAGCCATGCAAAATCAAGCAATGCTTTCTTGTTCGTTTGAACTCAGAAGAAGCCAAATCAATCACAAGTTGACACTACAGTTACAGGTATAGGGTTCATTTATTCACGCATGAAATCGCCAAGCCCATCACTCGTTTGGGTCAGATACATACACGGTTAGCAATGGAGTGTCGTGTCATGTCCTATGATTCCGAACGATCTGCCGTTCACCAGTCAAATCGAGTCCATATAGGGTTTGCGTCGAACATTACTCAGTTTTGACTTATGTTCTAATTTAATTATGATAATTATACACCGAATATTCATTAATAAAACCCGAGTGTTGAAATCTTGACTCGTTTACCTTAAAAAAAATTTAAGAATGAACGGTTGGTATTACAAATAGCAAGTGTTTACAAAGAAGAATAGCAATAAAATACTGAAAAATAAATAACATAAAAGAAACGAGTTCCCACGATGGAGGATACTCAGACAGAAAATTAAAAGCGTTTAAGTCATCGACTACCTCCTGAAGGCGCCTAGAAGGTGATACTGCGGTAGCTTCTGACGACACTGATACAACTAATCCAGACTGGCGAAAGCTAGGACAGAGCATGCCTCTTACCGTTAACAGATAATGGTGGACAGAGTACTCAGCGTGCATCATCCTCCCTTAATTTATAATGGTAGGGCTTCAAAATGCGGGATTGCTGACCTCTGAGCTTGTAGGAAAGTATCGTGCCATCTTTTGGTGGAACCGCTGCCACCTTACATCCAGAGGGGCGGTACAGCCGACTGACCCCCTCTGGACCTCTTCGGATTCATTCCGCGAGGAGAGGGGGCTTAAAGCCCCCAGCCGCTACATGTGATGCCTTGTCTGAACTATCGATTGTTCGGGATTGGCCCAACAAGTGAGACCCGACCCGTTTATGGAGCCCAGATGGTCCACTCCCCTGATCCGACCCGGCCCAAGAGCCTTGATCCGACCCGACCCAAGCCTTGAAGCCTTGACCCAGCCCTATCCAGGCCCGTGAACCATCTCCAGTCCTTTATCCAACTCCTCGGGCCCAGACTGTAGTTTCCGACGGTCCACAACCCCTAGGCCCGTGATAAGGGACCAAGCTTCTCGGTGCCTCTACCGAACCCCTGATGGATCCTTCCCCAAATTGCCGCCTCCACGTCGCCGAATCCCCTTGCCCGCCCGATCGACCAGTCCTTGTGTCCGTGGAGGTCGACGTCGGAGTGTCAGTCCCCGTTATGAGACATCTCTCGCCACCTGATAGCAGTCGTGGTCCTCCCTAACGCGTCGCCGTCGTAGCCGTCTCCATGATATCGCAAAACCCTAGTTTTTCTTTTCTGAGAGAAATAGAAGAGAAAGGGTTGCGTAGTTCCCGACGCCTTCCCCTATGCGTCGGATACCGGAAAAATAAGAGTCCATCGATCCGACCACCGATCACCAGTATCCACTCCCAAAGATAGCCGTAAATAGATCCCGCATGTACTCGACCAAAAGGCCGCCTCAGCCACAACCATCCTCGTCCCGACCTGCTGGCCGAGCGCTTCCTCGATCGCTTATGTGCCCTCCTTCGGAAGTCGAGCGCACACTGTGCCTCGTCCAACCACCGTCACTAACATCCTTGGAACATGTAGATGAATTGACTATCTCTTTAATTCGAACCGAATCCGTCCGTTTAAGAGTAAGACCATCATTATCAGTAGAAACCCCATGGAAATTTCTCGCCTCCATGAACCCACACTGGATTAAGCCAAAAAAACCCACCCGCTTTGGCAATATCCAGCGGCGGCACTCTCAACCCTAGGCACCACTGTTCTTAGAGCCATCTCCCCCCCCCCCCCCCCCCCCCCCCCCCCACACACACACACACACACACTCAAAATGTGTTACTACCACGAAATAAAAGCGAGAATTTTTTTTTACCTTAATTACTTGTTGGGTTTGAGTCAGCTTGAAAATATATTACTTGGTTTTACCGTTTTTTAACATAATGGACTAATTTATTGATTATCTGAAGGAAGAATACAACGAAATGCGTCGAAAAGACGGCTTGATCATTGAAGAAAAGACATAAAACGAGCCCTTTTGACTGACCAATTTGCCTTTAACATACTTGCCATAAAGTTTGAATCATGTTCCAATGCAATTACGACAATCATACATTTTTTTTTGATCTGCAATTTTTTAATTTATTAAAACCAAGTTTTCGAAAAGAAAACTAAGGTTAAGGGATTATCCCTCCAAAACAAATACAGAATTTCCACAAAACCTAACTAACAAAGGTTACTTGTTGGTGAAGCTACCCAACCAACTTTTGAAAACAGAAACTTGCCCCCCAAGGCAAGTAGAAGACATTAAAATTACACCCATCCAATCCACCAAAACATGCTATTTACAACCCTTTTTCAAAACCAGTTGCAATGAGCTTTGTCAAAACACACCCTTGTCATCACCAAGTTTGCCACTGTGAGAGAACCACAAAACAGTTGCAAAAAAACCCCAAGCCATCATGCTGCATCTTCAAAACCTGACCCAACAGTACTATGATGCTGCAGTGCACCACCAGTTCCTTCACTTCTGCATTATCTTCCAAAGACCATAAAAGACTAGCAAGGTAATAAACAAAAAGAAACTAAAACCAGTCTCTGAACTTGCTCAAAACACTCACCTATATCTACTTCCCCCACTCAAGTAATAGAGAACAAAAGAAGGCAGGAAAGGCACAACAAGTGCCTGAAAAAACAGAACCCACTCTCAGTATCAGAAAAAAATACCCCAGAAGCCACTCATCCTAGCCTCACCAATTTAATTATTGAAAACATGATTCAGATGTTGTGTTTTCTGATCGTATTTGATGCCGCGAGCCCGTTGTAGGAGGACAACATCGGTCCATTTCCGAATTCAGGTCATTGTTACTGAAGTCGGAGCTCATTGCTGAAAACGACATGTAGCATGGAGAAGGAGATGTCGTTGCTACAAATAAAACTGTGTCATGTGATACCAAAGTTGAAAATTTACAATCGTAAGCACAAATCAATGGTCTTATTTTTCTAAAAAAATATGCGAAAGTAGTAATATTTTTTTAAAAATACTTACCACCCCATTCTGTCTTCTAATTCTTCAAATTACTAATTAACACATTTCTCCCTTAACACTTCCATTTTACACTCTAATTCGAGCGATAGTATCGAGTGAACAACAAGAAAATTTTCAGGCAACATAAATTTCAATCGAACAACAACAAATTTTCCAACGACTTATAGTTGAAAACGATAAATAAGACCACTATATAGTGCATTGTGGTATCTATTTAAAAATTATTACAATGTGGCTGATTCACAACCCTGTAACAATTCAAGTCATGCTTGTATAGTCCACCTCAGTTAGTCCTAGTGCATTCGCTACAGTAAAAGGATATGTCGGTTGATGGTTAAAAGAAGAAAATTTGAGGTTAGTCTCTTTTTGGCCTTATAATTTAGAAGGACTATGTGAAAAGGAACAAAAACATGAGACCTACATTTTAACAGTCTATTGAGGAAAAACACAACGCGGATGAAATTTTCATGCTCTTGAGCTAGGCACAATTAAGTAAGGGTAAACTTCATCCCACTATCATAATAAAACTTGAGTTTCACCTCACTACCCTAACAATACTTTGTTACATCTCACTACCCTAACAAAACTTTTAGTTTCATTTTAATATCTACCGTTAATTTTTCATCCATTTTGGATGGAAAATGGTCATGTGTCTGGCACATGACCCTGTCTTTCAATAAAATACCTAAAATACCCTTAGATAGTTTTAAACCGTAATTTATCTCATTTCCTTATCTTATTTCAGATCCCTCTCTCTCCCCCTCACCTCACCCCTCACGCCTCCATTCTTAACCATTAGAACAAATCTGAAATCATAGAAGCACAAAATCATCTGAGGAGGAGCTCGACGCCGAATTCACCGGGAAGCTCGGCCCTACCACGCCTCTATCCTTGCTCGCGTGTTTCCGGGAAGCTCGAACCTGAGATCTGCTCGTACTTGGTTTCCATGGACGACGGCGGTGGAGTTCTGAATGTGCAGGTCCGGCCATGGCGTCGAAGGAGGATTCTCCTCCACCGGATTTGCTTCCATTTCAAACCCCCTTTTCAGATCCAGCTCCTTCTTCTTCAACTGCGCTGGTGCAGCAATAGGTGATGTAGGTGCTTCGTTGGGGTTGGTATGGTTTTGGTTGGGGTTTGAAAAAGGGTGCTTCGTTTCTAGGAAGAAGAAGAGGGTTTGACCTTCCGGCCAGATCCGAGCTCGGCTTCGTCAGAAACAATGGAGGTGCTCGTGACCTTCGGGTTTAACCAAATATGCAGATTTTTTCTTTCTTTTTTTCAATTTAATTTCTGATGCAAGTTCATCTGGAGGTTACTGATTTGATTCTGGAGTAATTCAAATTTGTATTCAAAGGAAATAAATGTTTGAATCAATGTTTGCTTGGATGATTGTTCATGATGATGGTTATGGTGAAGAACATGTCGATGGGTTGCAAAATTTGCACAGGCTTAGGTTTGAGAATTTGGTTAAGGACATAGATTAAAGAAAATAATTAAAAACTGATTTTTTTAAATAAAAAATGATTTAAAAAAAATAAAATCTGATTTTCAAAATAAAATTTGATTTTTAAAAATAAAATAGGATTTTTAAAATAAAAATTGACTTAAAAAATAATATCTGCTTTTTAAAAATAAAATCTGATATTTTTTTAAAATAAAATCTATTTTTTAAAATAAAATTAATTTTTAAAAATATTATCTAATGTTTTAAAAAAAATTATTTTTAAAATAAAATTAATTTATAAAATAAAATTAATTTATAAAATAAAATCTGATTTTTTTAAATAAAAAATAATTTTAAAAAATAAAATCTGATTTTTTAAAGAATAAACTGATTTATTTTAAATAAAAAACTGTTTTATATAAAATAAATAAATAAAAAGAATATTTGAAAACCAATGGCATGCTTTTGAAAATTTGTGTGTTAGTGAGGGGTATTTTGAACTTTTTAACATTTTCCATCCGAAAATGGATGTCAAGTTGACGACGGGTATGAAAGTGCAACTAAAAGTTTCGTTAGGATAGTGAGATGAAACTAAGTTTGGTTAGGGTAGTGGGATGTAACTCGAGTTTTTTTAGGGTAGTGGGATGAAGTTTACCCATTAAATAATCATTATGGAAAAGTAAACCCATATGTGAAAAGATTTACAATTATTTCTGGCAAGCCCAAAGACATACACTAGTGGTCAATCCGACAACCAATTGTACAAAAAGGTCATGAAGATGTGCGCCGAAAAAGAAGCACTAAACATTTTCTTTTAGTAAATTATAGCATCTTGAATTTAGTATTTTTATTATTATTATCTTTGAAGGAGTTAATTTTATTGTTGACTTTATAAATTATTTAATATAATATTAATGTTATGAAAGAAATTAAAATATGATTTTTAGTTTTCATACACGTGTTTTGAAAATAAATTTGTAGATAACATTACATAGTTTTATTACTATGAATAAACATGTTATCTCTTAATTTTGTAATACAAATAGAAAAATGGAAAAATACTATTTATATTTTCATTTCACACATTGTTCAATAAGGAAGTAGCTAGATAGGGGTTGTTCTTTCAAGCCCCCCGTATTATCTCATATGTGTCTATTCAATCCATATATATACCTTATTTAGGATATACCTCTAAATGAAGTACATAGGAAGGCACTCATTTCGAGAAACAGGTGGGGCTAGATAAGGGGCGGATTTAGAAGGGTATGTGGTATGTCATGGCGTACCCCTATCCAAAAATGTAATATGAAATCGTGGAGTTTTCATTTACATTCTATTAATTTGCACGCGAGTGTTGTTTCCATTTTTTCATATCACATTTAGCAATGGTCGATGTCATACCGTAGATTATATTCCTAGATCCTCCCTTGAATCTAATTCTAAAGTACAACATACAAATTTATGTCTCAACGACCTAATGATTCAAGTACCAATGCTTAGCCCAAAGTCTGGAAGCCATATGTTTTCCATACACGGTCTGTCTTCGAAACAAATATGAAGACAAAAGAAGCAATAAATACTATTATTGTTGTGAATAGTAGAAAGATTCATCCGTGTGTCAAATACGTGATCGAGGGCACGAACAAGTTAGCCAAGAAATGCATGATACAATCCAAGCAAAAAAGCCACCATGTGCTGCCAAACAAGCTAGTATCGCAACTCTACAGCCAACCTTTCGGCGTAGAGAGGCCAACACACCCTATGATGTAAACAATGCCAAACCCGAAAATATTAGTATCTTTGGCCGATGGAAGTAAATAGTGTGGGCTTACATAATGGAACTGCCGAACAACCCAATCTACAATAATAATAATTAATCAGTTATAAAAACTATGAAATTAACAAAAATAAAAATCTATAAATAAAATAGAGCATATCGTTCCAACGATTAAAAAACAGCCACAACAGGTGGAGTCTTCTCAACGATACAAAGGGCCACACAACAAGTAGAGAAGAAAAAAAAACCCTCTTGACCCATTGTGTGAATTTGGGAATTATGGCAGTCAACCACCCAATGATCCAAAACCTAATCTTAGACCTTTTCTTTAAACCCATTATAATTTTATTTTAGTAAATTACAACATCTTGAATTTAGTATTTTTTATTATTATCTTTGAACCAGTTAATTTTATTGTTGGATTTATAAATTATTTAATATAATATTAATGTTACAAATAAATTTAAATATGATTTTTAGTTTTCGCCTACATGTTTTGAAAATAAGTTTATAAATAATATTACGTAGTTTTACTAATATGAATAAACATGTTATCTCTTACTTTTGTAATACAAATGGAAAATGGGAAATTAATATTTATATTTTCATTTCACACATGGTTCAATAAGGAAGTAGCTAAGTAGGGGTTGTTCTTTCAAGTTCAAGTATTATCCCATATGTGTCTTTTCAATCCATAGACCTATCTTATTTAGGATATACCTTTGAATAAAGTATAGAGGAAGGCACTTGGTTTGAGAAACGGGTGGGACTATATTAAGGGCGGATTTAGAGGGGTATAGGATATGTCATGGCGTACCCCTGTCCTAAAATATAATATAAAATTGTAGAGTTTTCATTTACATTTGATTTGATATACTGTGGGATTAAATTAGAATTAGTGTGAAAATGTTATACTTATTTAAAGACCTGTCTTGCACGTAATTTGCATGAGAGTATAGTTTCCATTTTTTTCTTATCACATTTAGCAATGATCGATGTTATATTGTAAATTATATTCCTGAAGTCCAACATATAACCTACAGATTTATGTCTCAACGATCTAATGCTTCAAGTACCAATGCTTAGCCCAAAGTTTGGAAGCCTTATGTTTTCCGTACACGGTCTGTCTTCAGAACAAATATGAAGACAAACAAAGAAATAAATACTATTATTGTTGTGAACAGAAGAAAGATTCATCCGCACTTGATCGAGGGCACGAACAGGTTAGCCAAGAAAGGCATGCTACAATCCAAGCATAGAAGCCACCATGTGCTGCCCAACAAGCTAGTATCACAACTCTGTAGCCAACCTTTCAGTCTAGAGAGACCAACACACCATATGATGTAAACGATGTCAAACCCGAGAATATTAGTAGCTTTGGCCGATGGAAGTAAATAGTGTGGGCTTACATATTCGAACTACCTAACAATCCAATCTTTTATAATTATAATTAATCAGTTATAAAAACAATGAAATTAATAAAAATAAAAATCTATAAATAAAATAGAGCATACCGTTCCAACGGATAAAAAACATCCACAACAGGTGGAGTCTTCTCAACGATCCAAAGGGCCACACAACAAGTAGAATAAAAAAACCCTCTTCACCTATTGTGTGAATTTGGGAATTATGGCACACAACCACCCAATGATCCAAAACCTAATCTCAGACTTTTTCTTTAGACCCATTATAATTTTATTTTAGTAAATTACAACATCTTGAATTTAATATATTTTATTATTATCTTTGAACGAGTTAATTTTATTGTTGACTTTATAAATTATTTGATATAATATTAATGTTATGAAAGAAGTTTAAATATGATTTTTAGTTTTCATCCACGTGTTTTGAAAATAAGTTTATAGATAACATTTTGCTTTTGGATAAGCGCTTTATAGATAACATTATTTAATTTTACTAATATGAATAAGCATGTTATCTTTTATTTTTGTAATACAAATGGAAAAATGGGAAATTGCTATTTATATTTTCATTTCACACACTATGCAATAAGGAAGTAGATAGGTAGGGGTTGTTCTTTCAAGTCGTACTATTATCCCATATGTGTCGCTTCAATCCATAGATATACCTTATTTAGGATGTACCTCTAAATGAAGTACAGAGGAAGGCACTTATTTCGAGAAATGGGTGAGGCTAGATTAAGGGCGGATTTAGAGGGTATAGGGTATGTCATGGCGTACCCCTGTCCAAAAGTATAATATAAAATCGTAGAGTTTTCATTTACATTCGATTTGATATATTATGGACTTAAATCGGAATTCGTATGAGAACGTTATACTTAATTTAAGATCTCTCTTGCACGTAATTTGCACGCGAGTGTAGTTTCCATTTTTTTCCTATCACATTTAGCAATAGACGATGTCATACCGTAGATTATATTCCTGGATCCTCCCCTGAATCAAATTCCAAAGTACAAACTATAACCTACAAATTTATGTCTCAATGACCAAATGCTTCAAGTGTCAATGCTTAGCCCAAAGTCTGGAAGCTTTATGTTTCCGTACACGGCCTATCTTCAGAAAAATACGAAGAAAAACGAAGAAATAAATATTATTATTGTTGTGAACGGAAGAAAGATTCGTCCATGTGTCAAACACATGATAGAGGGCACGAACAGGTTAGCTAAGAAAGACATACTACAATCCAAGCATAGAAGCAACCACGTGCTGCCCAACAAGCGAGTATCGCAACTCTAAAACCAGCCTTTCGGCCCAGAGAGGCCAACACACCCTATGATGTAAACGATGTCAAACCCAAGAACATTAGTAGCTTTGGCCGATGGAAGTAAATAGTGTGGGCTTACATAGTGGAACTGTCGAACAACCCAATGTACAATAATAATAACTAATCAGTTATAAAAACAAAGAAATTAACAAAAATAAAAATCTATAAATCAAATAGAGCATATCGTTCCAACGGTTAAAAAAACATCCACAACAAGTGGAGTCTTTTCAACGATCCAAAGGGCCACACAACAAGTAGAAAAAAATTCCCCCTCTCAACCCATTATGTGAATTTGGGAATTATGGAATACAACTAAATGATCCAAAACCTAATCTCATACTTTTTCTTTTGACCCATTATAATTTTATTTTAGTAAATTACAACATCTTGAATTTAGTATTTTTATTATTATCTTTGAACGAGTTAATTTTATTATTGACTTTATAAATTATTTATATAATATTAACATTATGAAAGAAATTTAAATATGATTTTTAGTTTTCATCCACATGTTTTGAAAATAAGTTTATAGATAACATTACGTAGTTTTACTAATATTAATAAACATGTTATCTCTAAAAATAAAAAAATGGGAAAATGTTATTTATATTTTTATCTCACATACTTTTCATAAGGAAGTAGCTAGGTAAGGGTTGTTCTTTCAAGTCGCAGTATTATGCTTTATGTGTCTCTTCAATTCATAGATCTACCTTATTTAAGATATACCTCTAAATGAAGTATAGAGGAAGACACTCAGTTCGAGAAATCGATGAGGCTAAATGAAGGTCGGATTTAGAGGGGTATAGGGTATGTCATGGTGTACCCCTGTCTGAAAGTGTAATATAAAATCGTAATTTTTTTCATTTACATTCGATTTGATATATTATGAGGCTAAATCAGAATTCGTATGAAAACGTTATACACATTTTAAGATTTGTCTTGCACGTAATTTGCACGCGAGTGTTGTTTCCATTTTTTTTCCTATCACATTTAGCAATGGTCCATGTCATACTGTAGATTATATTTCTGGATCCTCTCCTGAATCAAATTCCAAAGTACAACCTATAACCTACAAATTTATGTTTGAACGACCTAATGCTTCAAGTACCAATGCTTAGCCCAAAGTCTGGAACCATATGTTTTCTATACACGGTCTGTCTTTGGAACAAATACGAAGACAAATGAAGAAATAAATACTATTATTCTTGTGAAAAAAGAAAGATTCATCCATGTGTCAAACACGTGATCGAGGGCACGAAGGGGTTAGCCAAGAATGGCATGGTACAATCCAAGCATAGAAGCCACCACGTGCTGCCCAACAAGCTAGTATCGCAACTCTGCAGCCAACCTTTTGGTCCAGAAAAGTCGGCACACCCGATGATGTAAATATTGCCAAACCCGAGAACATTAGTATCTTTGGTCGATAGAAGTATATAGTGTGATTGGCATAGTGGAATTTCGAGAACAAGCTAGTCTACAAAATAATAATTAATCAGTTATAAAAACAATGAAATTAACAAAAATAAAAATCCTATAAATAAAATAGATCATATCGCTCCAACGGTTACAAAAAACCAACCACAACAGGTGGAGTGTTCTTAACAGTCCAAATGGCCACACAACAAGTAGAAAAACAAATCCCTCTTTTGACCCGTTGAGTGGATTTAGGAATTATGCCAAACAATCACCCAATGATCCAAAACCTAATCTCAGACTTTGTTTTTGGGCCCAATATAATTTTATTTTAGGAAATTACAATATTTTTAATTAGTATATTTTTATTATTACCTTTGAACAAGTTAATTTTTTGGTTGGGTTTATAAATGATGTAATTCAATATTAAGGTTATAAAAAAATTAAAATATGATTTTTAGTTTTCACCCATGTGTTTTGAAAATAATTTTATAGATAACATCACATAGTTATGTGCAGCTTAACAATTGATGTTTAGATAAAGCAACACCAACCTACCAAGAGACAGTGAACAAATCAAACTACAATTGGCTTAGTGTTAGCTATGATAAGAATAGCGTACAAAATATAAAAATAATATATTATGAGTATGATTTTAATTAACACAATAGGAACATGCAACACAATTAAATTAGTAAAAAAAATGGTAAGAATTTTAGAAAGTGTACAATTTAACTGTGCATCAAAACATAGATCCCTAACAATATTGGTAGAAGGTCAATCTATGAGGATCTGGCCGCTACATCGGGTTCACCACATATAAACTAAAATGACCAAGATGATGATTGGAATCCATATTGAAGTCGTGAAAAGTTGGAGGTCCTAACTGTGGAATCTATAGAAGTTATCTTATACAACATGTAATCGCTTCTTATATATCGAATGATAGAATTTCGATATGAAGCCAGAGGCAGATCTAAGAATATAATTTATAGTATGTCATCGACCATCTCTAAGTGTTGTAGAAAAATAAATGAAAACTACACTCACGTGCAAACTACGTGCAATACAAATCTTAAAATAACCATAACTTTTTCATACGGACTCAGATTTAGGCCCGTATATATTAAATCGTATATAACTGAAAACTCTACGATTTTATATAACTTATTTGGATTTTCCTAAATAGCGTGTTTGTTATGAAATATATTGAAGAATACAAGATTGAATTCTGTTATTAAAAAAGATTGAATTTTGTATTGAAGGGTATTATTTGTTGTTTTTTAAAATTATGCGATTTCTTCGGATGTTTTACATCCATTTAAACTAATCATGATACAAAATAAAAGTTTAATAGGGTAACACAATACACATGAAATAAGATCGTGATAACACTATAAAGTTGCATAGTTCAAGGTAATAAATTGAAATTTTCTATATAAGAATCACTAAATGTTTTGGTAGAATTGGATTTCAGTTGTTCGAAACTATAAACACACAAATCACTCAAAATGAAGCACACTTCAAATCAAATGGTATGTATCTCGGCATTGACAATGGTGACATCAACAATGGTTGGTCGAAGGAGAGAGTCAACCTCACTCACAATCTCAGTTTTTTGCACAAGCAATTAAAATGGTTGAACCTCCTCTATGCCGTTGTAAATGCATGTATTTAACCTAGTTTGCATAAACAGAAAAGCAATCAATATGAACGCTAAGAGGTTGAGATTTTGGTTGATAATATCGTATGTGTAACACAAGCGTGAATATGTAGCAAGAAACAAATCTAATGAAATTAACAGGTAACTTGGGCTTGGATTTTTTTAATAATCCAGAAAATGAGTCATAGATTTCAAAACTCAAACACAAAGAAAGTTTTTTTTTTGAATTGTTGTAACATTGGAAGAACATAAACATTAGCTTAAATGAAAACCCAAACAATTACACAACCTCTCTTACCTCAGGAGCATGTATGCGCTGCATCCAGAGAGACGAGGGATGGTCAACAACAAACATCTCTTGTCCTTCCACCTCGACCTCTACTTGGGAGTCATTTGAGAAGGGAATAAGATAGGCCATGAATATTATCGTCCATAAAAGTTATATAAAATTGAAGAGTTTTCAGTGAACTTCGATTTAATATCTTATGGGCTTAAATCGAAGTTTGTATCAAAAAGTTGTGGTCATTTTAACATATGTCTTGCACGTTGTTTACATGTGAGTATAGTTTTCATTTTTTTTCCGACCAGATTTAGAAATAGTCGATGACATACCCTAAATTATATTTCTGGGTTCGCCCCCATTGGATCATACTGGTACATACAACTCGTCCTAAAGCCATCATTAACAGGGAGCTCCATCCATACTTGCTCAAAGTTATGCAGAAAAAACGAAGACGACAAAACAGAAAAGGGAGGAAGTCAGAACATGAGGAAAGAGAGTCTGAGCTTCTCCTAGAGCTTCTGAAAGATAATGCATAGAACGCAAAATAAGATGGCATTCACAATATTACATGAAATGAATTCAGTATAAAATTGTGGTCGTTGGAAGAGATGAGCACATCTTAAATGACACTAAAAGAGTTGGAAATTCATCCTGAATGACCAGTACAACTTAAGACTTACCTGACTAAGTTAGGTTAATTTCCTAGTTCTCTAAAGTAGCAATTTATGTAATTTCATTTGTCTTTTTTTCCAGATAAGGCCACAATTTTTCAATTATGTTACTCTTTATTTTATGTAATGTTTAATATGGATGGTTAAATTAACGGGTTGCTATCAAATTTAAATAAATATTTTTTTGAACTATAAATGTAACCATGTATTAGTAGAAAATAGAAGCCCGACCCAAAGCATACAATCAAAGTCAAAACATAAAAGTATTGGATAACGGGTCCTAACAGCATGGGACCGACCAAAAAGAGAAAAAAAAATCAAATAATCGAATACAAATGCTCAAATACCGAAATACTTCATTGAGATGTTCAGAAGGTGATACTACAAAAACATCTGAAGAAACCGGTACAGCGAATCCGAACGGGAAGCTAGGACAGAGCCGACCCATTTCCGGAGTGGCACCAAGGCAAACTATGTACTCCCTAAGGAACCAGCGTGCGTCGTCCTCTCTGAAATAGTAAAGTAGGGATTCAAAAACGCGAGAGTGCTGGTCCCCGAGGTGGTAGGTCTGTTAGTCCATTGGATCACGTATGGCCTTCTAAGATAGTACCCATAATTTGTATTAGACCTAAGATTGTTCAAGTACTAACTTAGACATGTACATCCCGCCGCCGTTTGAGATCCAAGTCCCTACGATACTTCTCCACCTTGCATCCAAACGAACGACAAATACAGATCAATACACTGGATGACCCCACCGTCCTCCGTCATCGCCGCCGTCTTGCCTGTCGTCCCTGGCCAAGCAATACAGCGGTCAAGTACTCCAGTTGTCGCCAATCTGTCCATCGCCTTAGCGACCTAGACCAGGACGAACCCGAGGACGAGAGTCCACCCTAGTCGTCCACCGACGAGTAGGGACAAATAGTGACTCGCTAGCACAACCTGACCGAGCCCTTCTCGTCGCAACTCTGAGCTCAGCGCCTCAACCGGCGCCGCCGTCCTCAACACCTCAGTTGGCTTCTGGATGGTCGTCCTTATCGCCCCTCGATGAACGTTGTCCGGAGAAGAATTGACCTCTCCTCGGAGAAATCCTCCCCTCGCCGATAGTCACTTCACCATCATGATCATGCCCCACTATCATGATTGAGATCTACAAACCATAATTTGAAAAAGAAACAACAAGTCAACACGCATGTGTGATTATTTTGAGTATTGTGCGACAAGGACCACAAATCCTCATAAAGTGACCGGAATATTCCAAAGTTAAGCTTTCCACGGTAGACGGCACTAGGTCTCAAAACCTAACCGCCACAGAGCTCTCGTTCTTTTACGGGATTATATCTTCACACATGAATGTTTTATGATGAATTTAATTATAGTTAAAAAGTAGTTTGGTCTCACCATCTCCTAATCTCAAATCTCATTTGTCATTATTACTGTTGTAAAGACCTGTGTTTTTATTTCGTTATTTTAAATCTGGAACCGTCTTTGAGTTGGGGGAACGAGTCGAATGTTGGATCAACTTCAAAAAAAAAAGGGAAAGAGATAGGGAAGGACTGGTTTGGGCTGGTTTGGGCCTTCATGATCGAGCCCAGTACGCTCAAGCTCGAGCCCAGTAACGCACGGCCCAACCCTACGCTCGCGACTAACCCTGTGAGTGCGCCGCTTCGGTTCACAATCCTCGCGCACGCAAACAGAGGCTCCGTCTTCGACCTCGTGTTCTCTCTCGCGAGCTCGAGCCAGATCCGGCCGCCGATGCTGTTCTCCTTCCCCTCTCACGGTTTCTACTCCCTCGTCCTCACTCCTTCTCCCTTCTCACTCAACGTCGCGCTAAAAAACAATCGCCGTGCTGGAGAGCTCGCTCTGGGTTCACCTTCCCGAGCTCGAGCAACGCCGGCGACGGTAAATCAGTCGGTTTGTGCTGAACCTCGTCGAGTCCTACACCCACGACCTCGCCTCATGTAGATCCGTGCCCTCCCGAGCTCGATGCACGTGATTCTGGCCGGAACCCTCGACGACGTTCTCCGCCTCCATCAGATCTGAGACGGGAGGCCCTGAGGCACGTGTTCCCGGTAACCACGACACAGACACGGGGTCGCCAGAGTCTCAACCCCCGTCACCACCCTCATTTCCCCCTCTCCTGAGCGTACCTGACGCCGTAGTTGGTGGCCGGAGCACCACTGCTCGCCGGAGACATCACCGGAGCGAGGGCAACTCGAGCTCGTGGCCGAGCAGGCTTTGGGCCAGGTGAACATTGGGCATGATGGAAGGGTCGGGCCGGAGGAGAAAGAAGACGGGCTTGGCCGGGCATTTGGTTTGGACCGAGAGAAGGTCAGTTGGATCAGAACGAACTCGGGCCTTGGCCCAGTTGGACTTCAGAACCGGGTCTGGACACGGGTCTGGACCGGGTTCGGGCTCGGATCCGGGTCAACCCGGTAGTAAAGAAAATGTTTTTAAAATCAGTTTTAATTAATTAATTAAATTAAATTAATTGGTTATAATTGAATAATTAAAGGACCGTTTGGTTTAATCAGTGAACCTTTGGACTTTTACCGGTATTGATTGGACTTTTCTTTGTCAAACCTAGACGGGACTTCGCCCGAGCACAAGGGCTTGGACCCGAGCTAGAAGAACAAAGATCACGCCGGAACCCGTGCGAAGAACGGAGTTGTGACCACTCGAGCGTTTCATCAGAGTTTTATTAGAGTAAGACCGCAAGGTAGGGAAAGTCTTAATTTCTTAATTAACGCTTAGTATGCATGATTAGGATAATAAAATCGGAAAGGTACTAGAATTGCCTATAAGATGCGAATAACTAGAATAATTGTATTTCAATTACTAATAAATGGATGAGTCTAGTATGCATGCTTAGGATGATGACGATTAGTGAAGTTTGCTTTCAATACTTGGGAATTGATTTACTGGTAGAGAGGCTGTGAAGAGCTATCGGATTAGTTGTGTGTTAGGTTCACATGTTTGGTTTCTCGTTATTAGGACAACAAAAAGTCTAATAAAACTAGTTAGCTTACTTGATTGAATGCTTAATTGATCGTTCACATGATTGTTGATTGGTTGAAGGCTCATTTGATTGGTTGAGTGATTGTGTTGATATAATTGTTGGTTGAACGGATGATCGAGTATGACTGGTTGTGCCAAAGGGGTACAATCAGGTGATCGAAGTACCGCTTGTTCGTGACAGGTAAGTATACGGTAAGTGTGAGGTGCTATTGGATGTCTTTGCTGCGATGAGAGTGTGACTTGGGAAGTGTTCATTGTGGGGTGATCGTGTTACTGTTTACTTATTCTTATCCTTGAAATGTTTGTTTGCTTGTTTGTTTGTTGTTGTGTGTTCGGTTCGGTACTACACCGGGGGGGGGGGGGGGGGGGGGGGTAATCCGGTGCCGTTGTGGTGGTTGGAGTTGAACAGATACAGTGAGATATTGACTGAGTATTGGAGCCTGAGGGCATTGGTTACTGGATATTACGAGAATTGATTATTGGCAGATCCTGCGAGATATTTATTGATTATTGGCAGATCCTGCGGGATATTTATTGATTATTGGCAGATCCTGCGGGATATTGAGTGATGAGAGGAGCCTGAGGGCTCGGCAGATCCTGCGGGATATTGAGTGTATTATTTCATGAGAGATAGTTACAACGGTTTCACCCAAGGGTGTGCGTCCTACGGGAGCACTACCTTGGTTCCCTATGACGTATGGTCCTTTGGAGGCATTTCTGGGAATCCCGATGATAAGCGCCCATTTGGGATTGTTTCCGGTGCCCCAACGCATGTGCCTCCTCTGGACCGAGGGAAAATCTGATATGATATGGATACTCTGGTGGATCGGAATTATGGGAACCGAGGTGATCCCAGAATCTATCCCTGGATCGGAGGCTTGAGAAAGCAAGTGGTTGGCAAGATATTGATTACTCCCATTTTGCTCTTATTGATCCGTTAAAGTATTTATTATGAACTTCTTTTAAGTTACTGTTATCTTGGAAAAAGCGATACTATTTCATTATCCGGATTCTATAACATTTCATTGATTTATAGAATTTACTCGTTCCCGTTGTGTCGATTTTCTATGTTAGTATAAGGTTCTCTGTTCATTCTATGAGAGCTTATCGTTATCCTCGAGAATGCATTATTGTTATCGTTGCTTCTTATTCGTTTATTATACCTTTTGGTCTAAGAGTTTTAAATACTTTTGTGACATCGATTTAAAGCAGCTTTAATATTAAACTCGGAGGCTAAAGTTATTTACGATTTTCCGTACTGAGCGTAAGCTCATCCCTATTTGTTTATTTATTGTGTTTACAAGTGTGTTTGGGATCTGGGAAATTCGAGGCTCGGGAGCTTCCGGATGTCTTGAGAGTTGTATAGAGATGTGTTGGTCCACATTGTTGAACTTTATTTACCTTTTGTTACTTATCAAGTTTTGACACTATATTTGAAGGTTAGATTGAATTATTGAGTAATACTTTGGACTCGTTTTCAGCTTTAAAAGAAGTTATTTCAATTGTACTACTTTTACCTTATTTGTTTCAGGTCACGTCTCGAGTCTGGCCAAAACCGGATTTGGGGCGTGACAATTTGGAATCAGAGCCTGGTTTCATTTGAAACAGGTTGTAACTTTTGAACTTGTTTTCAAAACCTCGGACCAACGTCAATTAGGTGGGTAGAGTTAGGGAGTCTAAGTCGTGTACTCAGTGATGCAAGCTAAAGACTTTGATGCATAGATTAAGAACGACTCGAGTCTTGCTGTTTTCAATGGTTGTGAAATTTGAACCTTTCTATTACAACGGTTACATCGTTTAAGTGGTGTCCTTACCCTATGAACTGTCAGGTACAGTGATCGGTGAAACCGAACGGTTGAGATCGGTAGTGGATTAACGAGCAATGATCAAACCGTTGTATATTAATTAGTGAATAAATTATCTATTAAAGTGTGTTGCTACCGTGTTGGTCGGTTCATGTTCGTTAAAGTGGAAGGGTTATTTGATTGAGGTATGGATCAGGTTGGAGATTGGATTCGTTAGAGTGTTACTGTCGGAGTGATGATTGACCGAAGGGTGAACTTATGGAAGGATTGGACTGTTAAGATTTTGAAATTGTTTGAGTATTGACTCGGTTATGATGTTGAGAATCGTTTAAGGAATCAAGACTGAAAAGATGATCCAATGGGGATAATTTTTTAGATGAGAATAGAACCCGAGTATTCTTGCACCCTCTTTGATTGTGCGTGTACTTTGAAGAGTATGAGAACTCTGTGTATTGATTGTGTTGTGTACTCCGTGTATTGATTGTGTTGTGTACTTTGCGGAGTATGAGAACTCTAAGTGTTGAATGCCTTGTGAAAATCTATTGGTAATTATCGACTTGTTTAAGTGCCCACCGTTATTTAAGAATTAAAGTTGAAATTAATTTTGAGTCGAAATTGATAGTGAGTTTGAATTCGACTTCGAGTTTGAAGCTGAAGCTTAACTTAAAATTGAAATGGAAAGTAAGTCGAGATAGAGATTGAGGTTGAGATTAAGATCGGGTTTAGATCGGGTTTAGATCGGGTGAACGAGCGATACTCGGGTTGGTTATAACACGTTGATTAAATGATTATTGAGGGAATTGCCGCCTAGGACGGTCGTTAATTGTTAAGTAAAACCTGAAGGGTTAATTTAACCGGGTGATATCAAGATATTTGCTAAGAACCGCGTGAGTTACTGTGGTGTTCGAGATGTTGTGTAATTGAGGTGTTGGTGTGTACCTTATGGGTAGGACTCTGTGTACATGTTATCATAAAAGTGTCCCGCTTAAGCGGAGGGTTAAAGGAAAATACAAACGGGTCATGCCGAATTCTCGGTAGAAACTAAAGTGTTTGCACTATCACGGGCTGACTCAGGGGCGCCACTGTAGTCGAGCGTGATAGAGGGATGTCAAGTGGTTATAACGAGATTCGGGGACGCCTGAATCAGGTTGTAACGACGTGAGATCGACATGAATGTTATAAGGAAAAAGTAAGGGATGGAGATTACGGAGAAGAGTTGAGGACATAAATTGTGAGATTTATCGTGTTGCGATTCTAGACCCTAGTGTTGGGAAGAGACCCAATCGAGGGGTATGCTTGTTGCTTTACGAATTGTGTGAACTGATTGAGATTGTCCCTCCTATGGGAGTTGATTGGTTTGGTTGAACACCGTTGATTGATGTTGTGAGACGCACTAAGTTACGGCCTTTTCTGCCTATATATAAAGTATTATATATATATATATATATATATATATATATATATATATATATATATATATATATATATATATATCTACTGAGCCAAGTGCGGTTGGTCTTATTTTGATCTTGTGGGACGCGCGTGAACGTCCTTGTGTTGTGATCGAGCCGGGTGTGCTAAACGAGACTTCTGACTAGCGATCCAAGTGGGATCCCTTTAAGACGTTTGAGAACATCCCTTTGTGATGAATCGAACCACTTGAGTTATGAGTACTTATGGTTTAAATGCAACAAGTACACGAGATGTCCCGTGTTTACAGTCTGAGAAGGACCAGGAGTCGCCCCGCTGTGGGGCAGAACCAGACACCAGCCGTTGGTCTGGCAGGGATAGCGAGCGCCAGGGTACGTCTTCCACAGGGCACCAGAGTTTTGAGGTAGACCGGTAGGGTCACCATCGAGTGTTCCTCCAGTCGCAGAGTCGACTCAGGCGACCCCTATGGATAAGGTGGTTCGCGCAGTACCAGCAGCGCTCAGCAGGAGACTGCAGTACCGGCACCAGAGTCTGTGCCTACGGCCGACGCCGTCATTATAGAGAGGTCATGCCAGATGCACAACAACACGGCCAGGCTCTCAGGAATTTTCATAGATTGAGTACGGCAATCAATCCCGGGGGTTCAGACCCCGAGGCAGCTGTAGTACGGTTGGATCGGATTAACTGCAACTTCGTTACTTCGAGAGTTTTCGGATGGTCATCTAGGATCATTTTCGCGACCGTTCAACTTGAGAGAGAAGCATGATACTGGTGGCAGCTGGTGCAGATCAGGGTTGGAGGTGACTTTTAGGTGTTCATTAGATTGTTCCTGGAACAATATCTTTCCCTCGATCCGTTTGAGAGGACCAACACCAGCAGTTGTTGGATATGCAGTAGAGAAGGATGACCGTCTCTAAGTATGAGGCGAGGTTCACGTTCCTGTACCGCTTTGCGCCGAGGTGGTGCAAACCGAGGAGAGCCGCCACGGGTGTTCGAGAGAGGACTCACCCCGTCTGTCGCGGATCGAGTTTTAACCTTCAGGATAAGGATTAAGAAGCATCTTCGGGAGACCGCCAGAGCGCGGAAGACCAGGCCGAGGCCGAGTGACTTCCTAAGGTCGTCAAGGAGTCGCAATATTAAGAGGCAGAGGACCTCAGGATTGTTTCAACCACGGACCCGGTCCAATGGGACACGATGGGTTGGGGCAGCAGCGTTGGTTGGACCTGCCCCAGTGGCACATCTTTGTCCTTCGTGCAGACAGTTGGGACATCTGGGCCAGGACTGCCCATGGAACATTGGATCCACAAACCGTCCTGCAGGTCGGTCTGCGAGAGCCGATAAGAGGACATGATGTCACATCAGCAGATTCTTCCACCACCATCAAGAGGAGAACTTATGTTTCAACAGGGCCGAGCATACGAGAATGTCGGGCCCCGAGCTGAGGGACTTGAAACCGATCTTGAGATCGCTCAGAGTGCCCGTTTACGATTTACATTGTGGATTGTGTTTGCTAACACTCGAGCTTTACCCTTGGTCGTATTGTTTTCGTGGTTATTTTCGGTTGGATCGAAATTAAAACTGGTAAACTCTACCCATATCTTAACACACTAACCAAAGGTGTGATAGTACCAACGAACGCCAGTTTGGGCTTGAAAGAGGAGTAACAAACCTAGTAGTATGGGAAGTTCTTTTCCTTCTTCGATAGTGAGAATCGAGTTTTAAGAACCGATTGGTGAAACATCAGACGTTCGTCGAACGCTATCGGCAGCGAATGCCCGAGCAGTGAAAGGTTGCGGCCTTGACCAATAAACGGTCCAAACGGTCACAAGAGATGACCGAGCAACGATAAGATCAGAGTAGCGCAGCGGAAGCGTGGTGGGCCCATAACCCACAGGATTAGTAATCTCCAGCTTCTTCTACCTCCGCTAGGAGGTTTAGGTCATAAGATTCGAACCTTCCAGGCGATTTTGTTTTAAAATCCCGTTTAACGAGCGAAAAGTTGCACAAGTATGTGCCGTCCTTAAGAGATTGGAATAGAATGTGCTCCCTACGTTCGTCCTGGAAGGACTAATCGGTCTGCCGCCAGTTCACGCGGAACAGGCGAATAACATTGAGAGTTGTTCAAACGACTTCCCTAGCGGGGAAGAATACGGAAGACGAGAACCGGGTACCAAGGTGTACCTTTACCAGCAAGAGAAGAACGAACGCCAAACGTCCAACGAGGACTAAGCATAACCTCAAGGTTACGCCTTAGAAGTGAAAGCACCTCACGTTGACACCCGACAACAGATAGCCGAGGGCGACTACCACAAGCTTCCAGGACAGTAACAAGATGGCACCGAACGAAGCGTTGTGTGGTAGGTCGGATTTTGTGCCATGCATGGGCACAAGTAAGGTTATGAGTTAATCGTTGTTGGTTTTAAGTTATTCGAGGAACGATGGAAGGAACCGCGCTAGTTCTGAACTGTTCAAACTACCGAGGTATCAGTGCATGATGATTACTCCTTATGGGATGACTTGGGTAGACTTGACTATTAGTTGTTTGATCGACAGCTCGTGAACGAGTGTCAACGGTATAAGAATGACCACCGATCGGGATAAACCTTAGTGATAAGTCCTGGATTGTGTTTCGCTATCGAATGTGAATATGGTACGTTCATTTTGGTGTCTACTTTCGGCTAAATGCTAGTACGAGGTTCTACCGTTCTTGTTGTTGTACGTCGTTCGTCCGACTAGGTGTTGGTAGAGTTCGTGGTTGTACGGAACCGTACACCGAGTTTGAGAACCAGGGTATCGCAGATACAGTAATTTATACGAAACGACTTGCAAGATGGTTTTGTCAGAAGTGTGAACTGGTATCGACGGTAAGAGAATTATAGCAAGTTGGTTAACTTTCGTGATCAACCGTAGTATAGAATGGTTATTTTCTCCTCATTTTCGGATCGCGATACTTGTTGAATGGTTGAATCATTATCAGGTTGAGAATCTTGAACGGTTTAGTATAAGAGCAACCATAGCAAGCTGATTCATTACGTGGTTCACGATTTAGTGAACCGGGCATGTGAATTACGGAATCGCGTCCAGCCAACCACGATGCTGGCATGGCAATGTCGAGGTCAATGGCTCTTTTAAAAAAATTCAAAAAACATTAAAAATACTAATTTTTTCCATCTATAAATACCCCCATCTCGTTGCCCTTTCCGACTCAATGGCAGGTGGCTGCCCTCGGCCTCTAGTTGGCCGGCTCCTAGTGCCTCAGGGAACTTAGGTAGGCGCCATGTCGTATATCCGCTACACGGATAACGCACATGTTCAATTTCTCAATTTCGTATGAAGCGGTTCGCTTAAAGCACTAGTGTTCACACACGTTTCACAAAGGTCATACTTGGACCAACAACAAGTCTGTTTTTAGCACAGTCATAACTAGTTTCACACACAGGGAAGACCGTACACTCGTACGTCAAACAGTCAACCACACAGTTCATACATTTCACAATTCACATCATAGTAATTCAACAGAAGTCTCAACGTCATCTTAACTCCACAAGTACAACCCTCAACTCGGTTTTAGGGTTCTTAACATTTTCTCTTTCTAACATAACATTCATGTCGATATCGTTTCGTTACAACCCGGTTCAGGCGTCCCCGAATTACGTTGTAACCACTTGACATCCCCCTATCACGTTCGACTATAGTGGCGCCCCTGAGTCAACCCGTGATAGTACAAACACTTCAGTTTTGCAGAAATTTGGGCATGACCCGTTTGAAAATTCCACTAACCATCCGCTTACACGGGACATTCAATTCACATTCTGCACAACATAGCACACAGCAAAACATCGTAGCTTTAGCCCTCGGGCCTCGGTAATCACACGAGTACCAACCAATCAAGTCAACACTTCAAACTTAACCAACCGATCAACTTCCGACCAAGGCGGCAACCCAATAAACGATCACTCAACCAAGACAAACAAGTCATAGAACAACTCGAGCATTACTCGCTAATTCAACCTCGATCTCAATTGGTCGGCATACCAATTCAACCAAGGCACACATCACAACAATAAGTCAACCTCGATCTCAATCGATCGGCACAACAGCTCAACCGAAGCACCCAACACAACATTAAGTCAACCTCGATCTCAATCGATCGGGACAACAGCTCAACCGAAGCACCCAGCACAACAAAGGACCAGGCGAAACACAAACAAATAGTTCACTACCCGAGACTCTTGTCGTCTCGGATCTACGCGTATGACATTTCCGATTTGCGTAACCGAACACTAGAACCCTAACGACTTAACTCTACCCACCGAATTGACGTACGATCCGAAGTTTTTGAAAAACCAGGCTCTTATACCAAATTGTCACGCCCCAAATCCGGTTTCGACCGAACTCGAGACGTGAACTAAAATAAAATAAAAATAATAATAAAAGTGAACATAAATACCATAAATCTCCGAATAATTCATAATCTCATTCAATGATACGAGTCAAAGGCTCAAAACCAAGTAAATAAAACACAATTTAGTTCGAAAACGGAAAGTACGTCTCTACTACAAAAACACCCAGACTCTCAGTGAGCTCCCGAGCTCTGAGACGTCCTCTACACCGATTCACGATCAAAACCTGTAAAACAGTAAAAACAGAGGGGTTGTGCTTACGCTCAGTAGGAAAAAATAGTAAAGGGAAAGGACTTCCACTCTGTTACCATAAATACTCGATCGGTAACTCTTACTAATAACTGACAAAGAAAATAGGAACCAACGGGGAACATAACAATATTGATAAAAGCACCAAACGAAAGAGACATACGAACAACGGAACATTAAGCTGCTAAGACCACTACAAACATTACTCGGATCCAATATCAAACAACATAAGACAATTACTCAAGACAATCTGATCATCACGCATAACTCAACAAATACATCATACCGGTATACACCCTCGGTCTAGATGTCTTCCCGGACACACAGTATCAGGGTGAAACAAATAATATATCATACCGGAAACGCACATCGGCCTAGATATCTTCCCGAAAACGCACATCGGGATAAACAAGCAATACGTCATACCGGAAACGCACATCGGCCTAGACGTCTTCCCGGAAACGCACATCGGGGTAAACAAACATACATCATACCGGAAACGCACACCGGCCTAGATGTCTTCCTGGAAACACACATCGCGGTACACAACAATATATCATACCGGAAACGCACATCGGCCTATATATCTTCCCGGAAACACACCTCAGGGTAAACAAACAATATATCATACCGGAAACGCACATCGGCCTAGATATCTTCCCGGAAACGCACCTCGGGGTAAACAGACAATACACCATACCGGAAACGCACATCGGCCTAGGTGTCTTCCCGTCGCACGGGGTACAAGTCACACCACACAATAGCATACCAAATACAATACAACGAACTCATCATACCAACAAAACTTACCGGCACAACTTACCTAGCACACCACATCGGTCTATCATTCACCCGATCATATCACAAGACAACATTCATATCACATTCAACACATTCATTCAACCAATCATGTCACGAAGCAACCATTCATATCACATTCATTATACTTCATGTAGCCTAACATGATTCTTAAATTAACCAAAGAATATACTATACCTCGACATTTACTGACTATTAACCACAATCAACACAAACGACACACAAATCTAAGGCCCGGCATGGCCACATGGGTAACTACAGCACGTCAATTCCCATAATTGAAAGCGGTTGTTCTAGTTTATCACATCATATATGCAAACTAAGACTTTACCGGTTATTAGCGTCCTATATGCATACTATTAACATTCTTTAATTAAAAGCGGAAATTACTACTCTTCGTCTCTTCCCTACCTCAAGTGCTTTACAAACGCTTACTCACACGAACGCCTAGTAGCCTCCTCCTCCGAGCTTGAGAATAAAGTCTAGGATCATAAATTAATACTAGAATGAATAAACAATCAAGGTTGGTTTTAATGTAAAATACCTTAACTAACCCAAATTGCTCAACTTGTCAAAATGGATCCGGAAGGCCCATTTTGCCCGGAATCGGGAAAACTTCCCTCGGGTCTCCGAAAATTTCCCTTTACGTGTCTATCAATCATAATTAATTTACTTGTTGCAACGCACTTGACGGAATTAAATTCCGAGGTCCGAGCGTCCTAAATTCGCAATTAAAGTTTCCAAACGTTTTTCCCGAAATTTCATGAATCACATCCATAATTCGTTCCGGGTGAGAAATTAACGTCCCAGGGTTCACCCAAGACCGTCCAAGTATGAAACCACCAATTCCCGGCCATGTGGCCCCCACGGCCACACATGGCCGTGGGTGGCCGGACCGGACCGGGCCGGTCACGGTCCAAGAGTGGCCGACTATGGCCAGTCCTATGGCCGGTCCTCCCCTCCTCCGATGGCCGGATTCCGACGACCAGCCAGAGCTCCGGCGAACCTCCGATCGCCGGAAAATACTTCCTTTCTCCCAATAAGTTCCTAACTAGTTTGACCCGGGTTTGACATTTTCGCAAAGACAGTCATTTGAAAGGAAACGACCCAACTAAGCTAACCGTAACGACGGCTAAGATTTAGGTCCCGGAAAGGTCCCGAATGGCTCCCAGAGTCATCGGTTGACTTTTCCGACGGAAAGTCAACTTTCGCCAAAAAATCACTGGTTCGACCGAGGGCGGTTCTTACATCGGCGAAGGGACGAGATAGTGATAGAGAGAGTGCGGCCAAAGTTCGACGCAATGAGGCGAAGGCTCGAAAGCAGGGAACCTTCCAAAAGACGGATTAACAGACGTCGTGTCGAAGGCCACGACTGACTAATACAAGATTATTTTGTCGAGAACACCCCTATGGACCTAACATGTTTAGACGTCAATACCGTATGAGCCAACCACTTTTTATTCGGGTAATGGAAAAGGTAGCGGACCATGATGATTACTTTGTTCAGAAGTTGGATATTTTAGGACGCATGGGGTTATCAACGCACCAAAAGTGCACCGCCGCGATACAAATACTAGCGTATGCATGCTTGGGTGATTCGTTGGATGAATCCCTACGACTTAGGGTACGTACCACACTCGAATGTGTACGACGGTTTTGCAAGGTCTTTGTTGAGGTTTTTATGGATGAGTACGAGCATAAACCAAATCAGAGGAATTGACCCGATTACTAGAATCGGGATACAAGAGATGGTTCCCCAGCATGATTGGGAGTCTTGACTGCATGCATTGGCGGTGGAAGAATTTCTCAACCGCGTTGCAAGGAGTCTTTGGCCGGGGAGATCACCACGAGCGTCCAACCGCAATCCTAGAAGTTGTAGCATCCTGTGATTTTTTGATTTGACATTTATTTTTCGGAACAGATGGCTCGAACAATGACATCAATGTCAGCCACTTATTCAAAGACTCTCTTGCCGGTTGTGATTATGTTGTGGAGTACGAGATCAACATGCATTGGTACGACCGACCTTATTACTTGGTCGATGGGATTCACCCATCATGGAGTCGGTTTATGAAGTCGATTCGTCATCCCACTACACGCAAACACAATTTGTTTTCTGAAGTCCAAAAAGATGCTCGGAAAGATATCGAGCGAGCTTTTGGAGTCCTCCAAGCATGGTGGCACATAATTTCCCGGTCCGTTGGTGTTTGGAGCAAGACTTTGGCTGGTATCATTCACACTTGTATCATTCTACACAACATGATTGTAAAGGATGAAAGATACCAGTACGAACAAGGAGCTGAAGAATGGTATATATTACGACGCCTTTCTGGAAATACCTGATTGGACACCTCCAGAACGATGGCACCAGGGAAGGACCTTTTCCTACCAATAACACAAGACCACTCGAGAAATTATAACACCTATTGGCAACTCCAAGATGACCTTGTTGAGCTCATATATGGTCGTTTGGGAGCGAATTACGAATTAGATGAGTGATAAACGTCCACCCTCCATATTTTGTCTATGCATCAATTATCTTGTCAATCAATGTTTTGGTTGTATTATTCGGCGTTGAATAAAAGTTGAGGTCTCAATTCATCAAGTTATTTTATTTTATTATTAGTTCATTTTGTCAAATTAATTTCAATTTTCTTTCACATATACTTTTTTGAATCCGAATTTACTAAATTCAGCAAAACATCAATTCAACATGCAGTCAATATCCACTTAGAATTGAAACCTTAATTGTATAATAACTTTTGAGAGACACAAGAAGTAACATGAAAACAACGTAAGAATTGCAAACACTACTATGAGATAAGAAATTCCAAGTATATGTACATTCTTCTTGGAAGAAGAAAAAAAAACTGAAGAACCAAAACAAACAACACAAATTCTCTTTTTTTTTCCTCTTCTTTTTAATAAATAAGATAAAGAGAGGCCGGAAAAGGATACGAAATAAAAACAGCATGACGGGAACAAGAACGTCACCGTTGAGACGATGGGAGTTCCGACGTCTACTAAAAACAAACCCTCCTATGAAAACAACCAAACAAGTAACCTATGTTTCTGTCCCAACAGAGAAACAGAAAGGAACAGCATTTGACCTCATACTTTCTATCTTAAGATTTCATATAATTAGGTTCCTCTCTTTTCTTCGTGCGGTTCTCTACACAAACCCTAAACCAAAACACAACCAAAGGACAAACCCTCACCAATCACATTTTCAAGCTCCTAGCTAGTAATTTTCGGACACATCCAATTACGATAAACACTCATAATTACCTATTTGGTCACTAGAAGAAAAATACAGAAACACCCACCACCGGAAAAAAGATAGCAAAGCACACAGTATAGTACTAGTACGTACTTAGGTTAATATGTATCGATCTCAAGCATGCATATTCATACTGTTGTTAATCCTTTGCCTCTTGACACTCCCGGACGACGAGTCATCACCGGCCGCTTTCTCCATGACGGCCTTGAGAGCTTCTTGGATCGAGTTCAAGCAATGGATTTGTTGGTGGTCCTCACCGGAGTCCTCCTCTCCGGTGATGAACAAGACGTTCTTGACGCGGCCGCCGAGGGTGGTGATCTCGGCCTTGAGAGTCCGGAGGCGCAAGGCCTTGAGGGTCTTGATGAGGTCAGGCAAGAGGTCCGTCCTGTCCTCGCAGCACAACGACGCCTTGATCACGAACCGGCCGTCCTCGTCGGCAGTGTCCACCGTCAGCTCGTCCGTCTCCGTTGGGACCGGACTTGTCTCCGCTATAACGGACGTCTGTCTCTTGAGCTCCTTCACGTGTTGTATCACCTCAGCCAGGAGAGACGCTTTATCAGTCTAAGCCATCACCAAATAAAACACATTAATAAAAATGTTACATTCAACACAAATAATTAATATGAAGAGACTGACAAGAATGCGAGCTTGTCTGTCTTTAAGAGAGGCAAAGAAAATTCTTTGGAAGCTTTTGGACTGAAGTTGGTTCCTCTTTATCATATCAACCAACCAACATCAACGCTTATTCCCTTTTCTCTCCTCGGAACTAACACAATGACTCGGAAGAATCAACATACAAAACTACCATTCTTTTTTTACTTTTTGGCTTTCATGAAAGAAAATAAAAAGAGAACCCAAACGGCACTGCTAGTTGAGATGCAACAGGCTTGGTTTTGTTACTAGAAGAATCTCGTGTGAAAAATCGTTCAACCAAAAAGGACGTTTTATTTCCATACAAAAAAACAAAAAACAAAAACAATTTATGGTAATGGAACTTGTTATATAAAAATAGTTACATGATAGATATTTTATTTAGTGTTTTGTAATAATATGATAATGGGCACAAGACACAACTTACTTTGGTGGTGCTGGGGAGGATGCTGCGCAACTTAGCAAAATGGTTGTTGATTCGCTCTCGGCGTCTCCGCTCGGCCTCGCTGTGGCTCTTGGAGGCGGCTAGGGCCTTGGCGTCCATGATTTCTTGGGCTGTCATCTTCCCGAGCTCGGCTTGGAGGCCGAAAGGGGCGGAGCCGCCCATGGGTCCCAGCGCCTCCGATATGATCCGGAGATGGTGGTGATCCGCTGCGGACGGACCGTCGTGGTAGGCGAACTGCAGGTGAGGAGCCGCCGCTGATCTCCTGTTGAAGAGGGCACCGTATGATGAAGGGGGCGGAGGAAGGAGAAATGGGTCGGGTGGAGGAAGAGACCAGGGGAGGACCTCGCCGGGGAAGATGAAGCCGCCTCCGCCGCAGTTCTGCTGGAAAAAGAGGTCTTCTTGGTAGCCTTGTTGTAGCATGTGGTACTGTCCTTGATCTTCTTCTGTCTTCATCCCACACATGAACCCGACGATGTTTCTTCGTTTTAGGGCGTTTGTTATTGATCGACGGTCACTTGCGGCGGTGGAGGTCTAGGAGAGGAGGAGGGTGTGTCTGCCAAAGCGCCTTGATTGTGGGTGTGAACAAAGGGGGTGGTCTCTCTCTATATATTTATATGTGTCGTGTGTATATTGGGGTTTTGTAAGACAAGAAGACGAACAAGACAAGTGCTGAGGTTTCGTGATGGTATATTTTGTTGGAAGGGGAGGAATATGATCGAAAGTGTAAGTATATAGTGTGTAAGTACTGTTTGTTCACTTTCCTTTCTTCCTACGCCAATCTTTTTGGTTTCTGTAGCTTTCAGGTTAATACTTGTACAACCTCCTCTTCCCACCACCCATGATAATTTATTTTAAGAATAAAATTTTATGAAATTACATTAAATTATACACGGTTTATAAATATTATTACTGATGATATTTTTCTTTTGTAAAATATACCTCCCTATTACTTTTCGTTTACAAATCCTCTAATGGGATTAGTTTATTTTTTTGTGAGATACGTGGATTATTGCTGGATTTTATAAATTATTTGATGAAGACATACAAACGATCATTCATAACTTATAACTGTTGATCGTACAAACACAACGGTAAGTATTACAGACTCCAGACAAGTTAGACCATAATATTACCGACCCCTAATCGAAACCTGCAACGCAACATAATGCGCCCAAAACGTGCAACCATACCGTGCACGCCAAAAGTGGAACAAAGTGCACACCTTAAGTGTCACATAACAGGCACACCAAAGTACAACCGGTGCACACAAACGTGCAACCGATGCACACCAAACTGCAACAGGTACAATTGTGTTTGCCCGAAAAGGCCAAAACCAAAACCTAACAAAACAAAAGAACAAAAAAAAACTAGAATCGAGACCATGTCTCCTTGGATCCAACCATGCTAACCATCTTGGTAGTTATCCATCTGACTGTTCTCACTGGTATCCGAAGAACAATGTCGGAGAAACGAAAACCCACACATAACACTTCAACTCTCCTTCCGCGACATCCCTTCCACATTCGGGAGTATAAATATGAGGTTGTCTCAACGTACTCTCTGGCCTAACCCGTGAAATACGACGCAACGAAGAGACTAAAGGAACCGAAACTGGAAGAGAAGAAAAAAGACATGTGACGAACGGACAAGAATCGAGCAGTCATGACCAACGAGATAGAACCCCCGAGAGAAGATGGAGAAAACGAAAAGGTTGGTCTCCGCCGACAACAACCGAGGCAGAGCCCTGATCGTTACTAACGAGACAAGAGATCAAAGGAGGAAGTGAGGGGCTAGTAGGGTTTTGTATTTGCTAGGTGCTAAACGAGATTAGTTTTTTTTATTATAAAAAGTTAAAAGGAATACGCTAAAATATATAATAAAACTTACAAATTGTAAAACATATATACATAATGGTTATTAATTGGATAATATGTATAGCGTAATAGATAAATCTGTCATTTCTAAAAATAATTGATGTCACAAGACTAGTTTCCGTTAAAAATGATTGATTTTCGGACGAAAATAAAGGAGATGATTTTCGCAAAAAAACAATAGTTTACAATAATATTTGCAAGACATTTGCTCAAGTTCTTGAATTTTATTTTATTATAAATGTTACAAACTGATGTATAATTGCATCGTATACACTACATTTTGTCGGGCAAACTAAGCATAATTACACCGTATATACTACATTTTTGATGTACGGACGAGGACAAGTTTGTATATATTATGATTTTCAACCAGCTTCAACATAATGTATTATGAACTACTTTCTTTTCTTGAGAAGGGATGGTAGTGAATGCGTTTAACTTTTCTTTTGGATCGTCAGTATATATTGACATTCGACGGGTTATCAGTGATGGCTAAGTCGTATATGGTGGATTGATAAAGAGGGTTTTTGTATCGGTGTTTGGTTCTCTCCCACCTGTTACATCGTCTAGGTCGCTCGTTGAGTTCGGAACTATTTCCCGCCTTCCGGTATCTCCGGCAACGATTTTAGGGTTTTCAATTTCGACTCCCTTTTTAGGGTTGAGCAGTGGTGTTGGCCTCGGTTGGGATCTTTCAATAATATTTGAGCAGTGTCTGGTGATGTCATCTGAGCTTTGTCGCAGTGGATAGTTCTCTCAGCATAGTGTTGATGAGTATTAAGGTTCTGATGAGTGATAGTTCACGGGCGTGAAAGGTGTTTTGGAGCTTTTTTTTTTGTTTATGGTTTAAGCTCCACGGTTGTTAAATATAGGTTTTAGACCTTTTTCGGTTTTCATCTTTTCATTTTGTTGGGATTCAATGTTGCTACAGAAAGCTGTGTTTTTAGACCTGTATTTACCCATTGTTGGGTTTTGGTTATGTTGGTTTAAGGTGCCTTTGTCGACATGCTCTTGGTTTGTAATTTGAGGGTTTCAACCCTTGCCCTTAGTTTTTTTGTTCGAAAACTGGATTTATTTATAAAAATTTCCTTAAAAAATAATAATACATACAAACTGCATCAAATACAAACGTTGATAGGGACGTATAATCAACAATGTTCTCTACTAGGGTTTCGAACCGTAATCGCCTTTAGAACTCTACATTTCTTCCACGTCGCTGTCGACGTCGATCCGTCGGTGATCTTGCTCGTTTGACTCCTACCACAAGCCCCTACCAACAAATCCCCACCCTGACATCTCCCCAGGAGATATTTCGGCCACCATCCCCGTATGCAGCTTCTACTCGGGTACAAACCTTCCTACACACCGCACATCATCTATCATCTTTCGCAACACCGGTGAACGGTTCCTACCCTACAACCTTTCTACACCATCATCGCTTGCGACTACACTCTCTGATCATGCTTTTGGAGTCCAATCTGCTCCACAATTGATCTTCATCAACCATGGGGATGGTGACGACACCGACAATGGTGGCGATCTTGGCAGGGACCTTAGCCCTCGGCGACCTCCCAAGTTGTTGCGGGATGGATTACGAAATGGAGACAAGCCTGCTTTTGGCCCAAACAATCAGGCGAGGTCTGTTATGCAACCTCGCCAGGTTAAATGAGGCACAAGCGGAGAAGCAGGACATCGAGGAGGAAAAGCGCCATACCCCCATCACGATTGGCTGCAACTGATTGACTTCCTCCACCAGTTCCAGAGCTCCTTGCCCATAACACACGTTTTACTCAGACTTTTAGTGAGCCTCGTGGGAGGTTCCAACTGCTCTCGGGCACCTTTGATTGACTTCAGGTCGAACCAAGATTGATTTTATTGTTTTTTACAAGCTTTATTTTTACGTTAACGTTTAACCGTTTAAACAAAACAGACTATACTCAATTATGATTAAAAGACTAGGTGTATGATTATTTCTAAATGATCCTCTTTCCTACTATTATTCTCTATATTACCCTTGAATTATCAATAAAACAGACCCTTTTGCTAAAAAAGCGTTGATAGGTTCCAAACTCAAATTTTGTACCACGATCTTTCACTAAAATAATTAAACATGCTATGATTTAATTTAATTTAATTTAATTAGAATCAGATTTCTGCATACTTGAAGTGTGGGTGTAATTACATGAAAACAGAAAAAACATTGGTCGGTTTGTAATGGGTTGGAATAGTATAATTACAAGTAGACAGTAGAGAGTATATGACACGTAGAGTGTGTGGGGGTGGAATAGGGAAGACAAAATGCACAGATTGTCGTCGACCGACCAAAGTCCCAAAAAGCCTGATAGTTTTCATCATAATAAAAGCCATCCCCAGTCCTCATTGTTCATTGTTGTATAGCTCCCCCTAAAAATAAAGTATTTAAAATTAGTTTGGAATAAATAAATGTGTAGAGAGTAGTTACAACCTCGGTGAAGACACCAGGAGAGGGTCAGGGTCAGAGAGACTCTTGGCTATCTCCACGCCACCCTTTTGTTCCCCAACACCGTGTAATCATTGTGTCTTGGAGCACACTCCACTCTCCACTACTTCTCCACCTCCTCCTCCTTCTTCTCTCTCTCCTTGCTTTCAGTTGCATATATTAAAGTGATTAGAGGTAAAAAAGAAACACATGCATGATCTTCGTTGTAAAATGTAAATTGTAATTAAGAAGATTAATGTTATTGTTATGAATATGGTGTTTGAGGTTGTACGTATAATGATGACCAATGTCGAAACAGCAAGAACAAAACAAGCAATGGATTAAGCTTTACATGTGTCGAGTGCAAAGTTGGTATCATAGTGTTAATGGTGAACTAGTCGTGAGATCACTTTATGTTTGGCTTGACTGTCATGGTCTATGGGCATGGAGGTGACATATCATGGAGTAAATGTAAATATTATCATTATTCATTAACTCCATCACTTTAGCACTGCATGGTCTGCCCTAAAGTGGGTCTTAAAACACACCCATCATGTGTGTTTATGGTAAAAACCATGAATAAAGCACCAAAGTAAAGCAATTCATCTCTCTTAAACCAGATAAAAGGAGTGACAAAGAAAT
Source organism: Erodium maritimum (assembly GCA_963921825.1). Classification (NCBI taxonomy): domain Eukaryota; kingdom Viridiplantae; phylum Streptophyta; class Magnoliopsida; order Geraniales; family Geraniaceae; genus Erodium; species Erodium maritimum. The sequence continues at coordinate 11,544,531 of OY997594.1, forward strand.
TACACAGTTGCATGTATATATGTATATGTATGAATCTGCAGCAGCTCTTGGCCTTGAAAAAGCACGACCGTGAATCATTAACCCTAGTTTCCTATTGCTCCTCCTACACCACATAGCTACAACTCTTATTATTATCAACTTGTTCATACATGGGAGTTGGGACACACCCATTTCATTCCCAATGCGTTGTCTCCTTTATTTGACCGTTTATTATTTATTATTTACTAATTAGTTAGCTTGCCATAGCTTCATTTAATTCCTTTTCAGTTTTTCTTTTTTGTTTTGTTGTAAAGATGGATTTGTTTTATTGGGAGCCTTTTCTTGGTCACACGCATGTCTACTTTTGGTCCCCATTTTCTTTTATCTTTCGTACCCTTTCTTATAACAATGTCTTCTATAGATTTATTTATTTAACTGGAATCCTTATTCAAACATTTGATGATAACTGCACTACAAAGCACTACCACAAACCCGACCTCTTTCATGAACAAATGGCATGATAATAACAAAAAGAAGCAATTTTCTTTTAAAGTGGTGTTCATGATGACATCAGTCCCACCCTGTCATGACGTATGTTCCTTGAGCTAGCTACCACAATACCTTAGAGCTTTCATTTGCTCAATAATTAGTGCTCTCTCTAGATGGCCGGGGGTACACTGGTCCAGGAACCTTTGATGGGGGGCTCATTCGTTATTTATCAGTTTTGAGTTTTAAGGATAAGACCAACACGTTTTAATGTGAATAATAAATTATTTGGATTTGAGAGTTAACATGCTATAGTTATGGTTTTAATCGGTCAATACTGCATGACTATTCATCACCCACCAATATATTCAATTGGTGATGAATATAATTTCGTTGGTGATGATCATCGCAGATGTTTTGGTTTGTCGGGTAAGTTTCGTCGCTTTTTATTTCGTAACCGACCAAATTTCAAAGCGTCAAAAATTAGTCAGTGATGAATATCACTACCGACTAAATGAAACAATGAATAATGAAATTCATTACTGACTAAATGGAACAGTCGGTGATGAAAGTTCAACATCGACCAACGTATTCGGTTGGTAATGATATATATCACGGAGGAACGCAGTCTGTCGGTAATGAAATACATTACCGACCAAATACTTATTTTTTCGGTGCTTGCATGATTTTTCCAAGGAGAATGCCCCACTATTGATCTATCCGGAGAAGGTCGCTAAGAACCAATACAAAGACTGGAAAACGAATGAAAGAATTTGTGGGCCAAATATACGCATTTTCGATGACATCCTTGAGAAGTTTCACACCCGTCACAAGGACTGGTAGTATCTTCTTCGCCGTCAGGCTTTAGCCAAAAATATTTTAAGTACACCAATTTTGTATACAATTATATTGTGTTTCATAAAATGCGTGACTCAAATTGCAAGTTTGGTAGGCTAAGTCAAACACGTGTAAGACGTCTCGGGCCAAAAACAAGTTGAAAACCCGCGGGGGAAGCGAGTCGATGTACGACTATGTAGAGGGATACAAAACCTACATGATGGACGGAGTCCCTCAGTCCACCATCAGCGTTGAATTGAGGTATTTCCTGCTTGACAATCCATACTCCCCGAACAAGCTACGTGGGGTACGATTTCTACCATTCGACTCTTGTATTAAATTATAGGTTCCAAATACTTCTTGCAATTAAATGTTTGTTTTTATTTTCCCGACTATCTCAACAAAAGTTTCCAGCGGCCTAGGAGGACTTCACTAAGACCCTAGCCATTGCGACCCTGACTACGCAAGAGTCCACATCACCCTCGCCCGTGGAGAAGGATCTCTTGGTGATTGAAGCGGTCACCAAGGTCGTTGGCCAATCTAAGGGACAGTTCTAGGCTAGAGTGTCACGCCCCAAATCCGGTTTTGACCGGACTCGAGACGTGAGTTAAAATAAAGATAAATAAAAATAAATAGATAAACTTTAATAGCGTAAAAATCCAAATAATCCTCATAAACAAGTTCAAAATTGAAACAAATGTGACATAGTTTTGAACAAAGTTGAAGGTACGTCTCTAACATAATAACACCCGAACCCTCAGTGAGCTCCCGAGCCCTGAGACGTCCTACAACCTACTCGGCAAGGAAACCTGTAAAACAACAGTAAACACGAAGGGGGTGAGCTTACGCTCAGTAGGAAAAAACAGTAAAGTAAAAGAAACCCCCGTTAAAGCATAAAACCAAATAGTACAAGTATGCAAAGTTTATAATTAGAACGATTCATGAAAAGGCGTTGTAAATGTAGATCAATAAAAGTTCCAATGCTTTAAAGAAAGTAACACTCAAGGAAATCAACGGAAAATAACGAATGTAATACTTTAGAGAAGATAACACTCAAGGATATCAATGGAAAGAGAACAAATTTATCAAGAGGTTTAATTAAAGAAGCACACAAATACTGAAATATTAAGTCCGGAGGAAACACTATCATCGGTGTAAGAACCGCCCCTGGTCAATCCCGGTCGAACCGGTGAATTCTAAGCAAGTTTGACTTTCGGCCGGAAAAGTCAACCGAAGACTCGGGAAGTCATTCGGGACCTTTCCGGGGCCCAAAAAGCTTAGCCGTCATCACGGTTAGCTTAGTTGGGCCGTTTCCTTCAATTTGACTGTAATTTTTGGTAGGTCAACTTTCGGTCAAACTTGGACTTTTTATCGACTTTTTCGACTTAAATTGTGGACAACTGAAATTAATTTAATGGAAAGGAGCTCCTGCAATGCCACATGGCATTAGAGCCTTAGATGAGAAGAAATAGAGTTAAAATGACTCTTACACCCTCCCAACTTACCTTTAAAGGGATAGGACCTTAAGGGCCTTTTGGTAATTAGACAAAATATGTCATTTAAAGCAACATGAGCACACAACTCATCTCATTATTTGTTGTAGCAGCCGAAATTCACCAAGGGAGAGAGGGAGAGAGAGCTTCATTTCTTGAGGAAGAAGAAAGAGAGGAAAGCTAGCATTTTGGAGCTTGTTCTTGGTCATTTCTCCTCCATTTTCCTTCCTCTTCATCATCTCATCTTCCTAGAGGTATGGATGCTCTTAATTTTCCATTTCATCCACTTTCAAGTTTTGGGTTTTGTGGGTTTTGGCTTGAAGTTGAAGAACTAGCTATTTTGGTTGTTGCTTGGAGAAGAAGTAGTAGAGTTAGGTTGTTTTGATTGTGTTTTGGTTGAAGCTTTGATGAACCCATTGAGGGGGTTGTTGTTTGGAGACTTTTGTTGGTTATTTTGGAGTTGTTTGGAGCTGGAAATGGAGTTTTAGGTGTGATTTTCATGGAATCCGAGTTGGGGAAGAAAGGGGAAGGCTCTGGTCAGGTTTGGCACGGAATGAGACCCGGACCAGGCCATGTGCCGGCACGGAAGGCCGCACGGAACGGATCTGGTACCGGCACGGTACGCGACACGGAACGGGCGAGAGTCCGGCACGGTACCTCACACGGTCCATGTTAGACTCTGGGCCGGTCTGTGACGCGGTTCGTGCTGGTTGCCGGGCCGGTCTGTGATACGGTCCGTGCCAGATTCCGGCACGGCCAGTCACACGGCCCGGATGGCATTCCGGGTCAGACCTCTAGAACCAAAACCCTTCCTTTTGAGGCCTTTTCGATTCCTAAATCATTCCTTTGACTTTGTTTCTACTATTTGGGGGCTTTTGTGTGTCTTTGGGTGAGGAACGCTCCGTGGGATTACTAATTTTGGTATTGTTGTGGTCCAAGACTGTGAGCCCGAGCTCAAGAGGAGGAAAGTCCTTAGACCCGAGCTAGAGAGACGAAGATCACTCCGGAACCCGTGTGAAGAACGGAGGAGAGACTAACCGGCTTTACAACACAGTTTTTAGAGGAAGACCTCAAGGTAGGGAAAGTCCTAACTACCGGAGTATTTCAATTTTAGTATTCCTATTAGGTTAATAAAATCGGAAAGGTCATAGAATTGCATATAGGATGCGAATAACTAGAATAATCGTCTTTCAATTACTAATAATCGGACGTGTCTAGTAAGCATGCTTAAGATGTGAATAACTAGTGTAATTCGCTTCCAATACTTGGGAATTGCTTTACTGGTAGAGAGGCCGTGATGAGCCCTCGGATTAGTTGTTTGTGCTTGCTTCACATGCTCGTTTGCTTAGTTCAAGTTAAGTTAAGAGTCTAATGAAACTAGTTAAATTGTATGCTTGAATGCTTAGTTGAAGGTTTACATGATTGGTTGACTGATTGAATGTTGAGTAATTGATTTGGTTGAACGGATGATCGAGTATGACTTATTGTGCCAAACGGTACGATCAGGTGATCGATGGACCGATGGATCGTGAGAGGTAAGTATAACGGTAAGTGTAGAGGATTAAATGGATGTCCTTGGTGTGTCGTGATGAAAGTGTGATTCAATAAGTGTTGGTTGGTTGATATGTTATAATGTGGTTCTCTTATTCATGTTCTTGAGATGTTCGTTTGTTCGATATGGTACTTACACCGGGGGTGGGGGGGGGGGGGGGGGTGATCCGGTTGTGTTGTAGTCGTTGGTGTTTGGCAGATCCTGCGGGATAATGATTGATTATTGGAGCCTGCGGGCATTGGTTATTGGACCCTGAGGGGAATTGATTGTTGGAGCCTGCGGGCATTGGTTATTTAACCCTGAGGGGCATTGATTATCGGAGCCTGAGGGCATTGGAGGTGGACCCTACGGAGCAATTGGATGGTTTACCCTGCGGGGAATGGTTACTGTGGTTTCACCCAAGTGTATGCGTCCTGCGGGAGCACTACCTTGGTTCCCTATGACATATGGTCCTTTGAAGGCATTTTCGAGAATTCCGATGATAAGCGTCCCTTTGGGATTGTTTCCGGTGCCCCGACGCATGTGCCTCCTCTGGACCGAGGGAAAATCTGATATGACATGAATACTCTGGTGGATCGGAGTATGGGAACCGATGTGACACCAGAATCTATTCATGGATCGGAGGCTTGAGAAAGCAAGTGGATGGTCCGATATTACTTGCTCCCATTTTTCGTAGTTATGAATTACTTATAGTACTTTTCACGTAATCTTTAAAGTTACAGTTATTTTTGAGAATGCGATATTGTTCTTATTTATACTGATTCCTAATATTTCATTGTTCAATAATGTTTAATTGTAATTTGCGTTGCCCTGCTAAGATAGTCTTATTAGTAACTTGAAGGTTAATTTATTTACGATTTTCCTTACTGAGCGCAAGCTCACCCCTACCGTTTTTCTTACTGTTTTTACAGGCGTACCTGATGTTTAGGGAGTTCGAGGCTCGGGAGCTTCTGGACGTTTTGAGGGTTGTTCTAGAGATGTGTTGGTCTTTTGTACTAAACACTATTTATCTCACACTTTATGTTGAGCTTTGACTCATATTTGAGGTTTTGGATTATTTTATTATGAGGATTTGATGGAGTTTATTTTCACTTTTAAAATATGTGGCGTTTTTTTATTATTTTCTATCATTAACTCAGGTCACGTCTCGAATCCAGTCAATACCGGAATTGGGGCGTGACAATCGGGATTTCCGGAAAAGTTCCCTAGGAACACACGTTCTCGAAAGTCCCTGAAATGTTCTCAAAGAATCATAGATCATCGGGATAAAGTTTGTCTCTACGGAACACGTAGCATCGGAGTGAGACAAATAAGTACCCTGCCGGAACATCTGTCGACCAAGGTCTTCCCGGAACACGTAGCATCGGGGTGAGACAAGTCTTTCCGGAACACGTAGCATCGGATAAGACAAACAAGTACCCTGCCGGAACATCCTTCGGCCAAGGTCTTCCCGAAACACGTAACATCGGGGTGAGACAAGTCTTTCCGGAACACGTAGCATCGGATAAGACAATAATATATCATACCGGAACGTCCCTCGGCTTAGGTCTTCCCGGAACACGTAGCATCGGGGCGAGATATTAATATACCAAAACGGGACCGCACATCGGTCTAGGTATCTTCCTGGTATGTTCACCTCGGGGTCCACACTCAAGCCACACAATATCATAACACGCACAATACGGTCATACACAATGTCAAACTAAGCTTACCATCATGACTTACCAACCACGTATCATCGGTATATCATTCACCCGATCATATCCATAAGCACAACCAATTCACATTCAATCATTCATTCAATCAATCACTCATAATCATAGATCAGCCCAAATCATCACGGTCAACATAATTTAATTAGTTTAGTATGACTCTTATCTTACCTTAAGGACAGAACATGCATCGATCTTAAGGCAAACAAACATCAATAAATACAATCAACAAGAAATCCTAAGGCTCCACAAGGCCATTCTACCAGCACGGCAATTTCCCAAGATATTGAAAAGCGGTTATTCTAGTGAATCACATCCTATATACAAACTAGGACCTTTCTGGTTATTAATTATCCTATAGGCATGCTATTAGCATTCTTAAATTAGGAGTGGAGTTTACGGCTTTTCCCTACCTCAAGAAGAACTAACAGCTACGTCTCCTAGCTGCTGACGTTCGGGCCTATCTCCGGTCTTCTCGGGTGAAGTCCAAGTCTGGGTTTAACAGGTAAAATGTCCAATCAGTCCCGGTAATGTCAAAAAGTCCTCTGATTTGTCCATTAAGTCCTTTAATTATCCATTTTAAAATCATTTAAATTAAATTAATTAATTTATTAAAAAGCCCGACCCGGATCCGAGAACCAGACCTGAATCTGACCCGGTCCAGAACCAGACCCGACCGGACCCTGAACCGACCCGGACCCGGCTCTAGACCTGGCCCAGACCCGGTCCATGCCCGAGTCCAGAACCCTGACCTTAGATCTGGGCCTGGCCCGATGCCCCGTCTCCCGGCCCAATGGCCTGTCACGGCCTAACAATCCTGGCCTAGAGCCCTGTCCAGCCTCGAGTCTGAGCTGTAGGCGACTCTGACGAGGGTTCCGGCTTCGAAGGACGGTGAACGGCGTTAGGTGGCGTGGAAGAGGGAGAAATGGAGGCGGAGAAGGGCGTCAGGCCTCCGGCGACGCCGTGGTCGTGACGGGGATGCCCGGAACGCTACCTCGCCTCTTCTCCCGTCTCAGATCTGACGCGCACGAGAGTTCTCCAGCGATGGAGTTCTTCGCCCTCAACGCTCTAGCAAAGCTCGTCCACATTGAGCTTCGCACGATGCGTTTTTCTGACGGTGTAAGGTCGGAGAAGAAGAAAGAACGAGAGGAAGGTCACGAACCACGTCGTTTCCTCCGTCGTCGGCGTGGTTCGAGCTCGGGAAGACGAACGAGAGAGGGGTTCCCAGCGTCCGTTCCCTTTCCAGTCGACGGTGTGGCTGGATCCGTGAACGGAGGCGAGGGATACGGCGAAGGTGAGGCTGGTGCGAGAGAGAGAAGGGAGAGAGAGGTCGAAGGAGAAGAGAGGAGTGTGGCGTTGGTTCTGTCTCGGGAGACGTGCAAGGACGCGAGGAAGAAGAAGGGAAGACGCTAGGGTTGGGCCTCGCGCTTCGTGGGCCTGGGCGCGCGTGTGGGCTTGGGCTCTCCTTCTGATTGGGCCCAAGTCTGGCCCAAGTTCCAGCCCAGTCCAAATCTTCTCTACTCTTTTTTTTTATGTTCTTTTTATTTCGCACTCGTTCCAATTTTTCAACCTGATTTCCAACCACGACGTCTGAAGTCGATAAAATTAATATTTTAATTCTTTTAAAACGGGGCGGTCTTTACATAGAGTCAGGAAGTAAGTGGGAATCCGGCGGGGCGGGGATGTTTGGGGTTCATCCAGTAATGCCTCGTTCGAATCCTCTCAGAAGGTAGATGAGCTCACCCGTCAAGTCGCGGGAAAAAATCGTCTAGTCGTAAAACAACAAGAGCTGATAGCCGCACTAGTCGAGAAGAGAAAACGAACAAGAAAAGACAGGAAGATATGGACAAAAAGTCGACAACCTCATGAGTATCATCACCAACAAGGGCCCTGACTTTTTTAATCATCTTCGTCACAACAACGACTAGTTATATTTCTTTATTACATTATTGTTGTCCATATACATAATTATTTATGGTTTCGTTGTTCGGACACTTTTATATATATTATATAATTTTTATTTTTGTTGTTTCGATGTATATTAGACTAATTTGGATGAACTTGCATATAATCAACATTTGGGTGCTTGGTTTGTTAATGTTTTTTAAATCTATTGCTTATCTTTTTTTTTTGATCGGCAAAGTATATTTAAATTAAACCTCTCTCAAGGAGGAAGAGGAGTACAAGAAGAGAGTCTAGCTACAAACTCTCCAACAAAAAAGGACCACAACAACGGCTACCACCCTGGTAGCTATGAATGGGTACGCAGACCTTGAAGGGGAATGGGTACGCAGACCCTGAAGATGACTGGGTACGCAGACCTAGGAGATGAATGGGTACGCAGACCCTAATGATGAAAGGGTACGCAGACCCTAAAACCCCACACCGGGGATACCTCTGAAGTGAAGTGAATGGGTACGCAGACCCTGAAGTGAATGGGTACGCAGACCCTGAAGTGAAGTGAGTGCGTACGCAGACCCTGAAAAGGAAGGGTACACTGACCCTGAAGTGAATGGGTACGCATAGCCTAAAAGGAATGGGTACGCAGACCCTGAAGAGAATGGGTGCGCAGACCCGTGAAAGAAAAAAGAGGACTAAAAAAGGAGACTCACACCCGAATATAGCCACCATGAAGCACACAAGGAAGAAAAGTTCAAAACCCTGATTTCCAAAGATTAAGCACAAAGGATACTGAAATAAACCAATCTACTGCCATAGAAGAACACCCTGTCTCATTAGGACCATCAATCCGTCACATAGACTCGAAGACAGTCACTAACAAATCGGTGGCCAACACCACAAACGACGGAGACAGTTCTAAAGGGAAATACCCTCAAGAAAACACTATACTAAAATCGATATTGAAGGAACACTGCTTACTGGCACTAAGGCCAAACTACTCGTCGAGGGCCAACACCCAGGAACCGACGAAACCTACCCAACAAAGTCGGAGGAAGCAGAGTAGAACCAACAGATAGCGATAATGGAAAAATAAGGGGAACACTAAACTATGGCAGGAGAAGAGGAATACCAATGAGCCTCAGGTAACCACCAGGTCCACGACGATCAACACCCGAGGATGAGGAAACACGTCCCACGATCGTCTTCAACCCAATAAAGATACCACGATGAACCGCTAGACCCACGACGATCAACACCCGGGAGGATGAAGAAGCGCGTCCCACGACCAGATCTGGAGCGAAACATCAGGCAAGCAGACGAACCACCAAAAGCAGGAAGAACAGCTCTGCAACAATTCCCACCCGGGAGGATGAAGAAGCGAGTCCCACGACCAGAGCCGGAACTAATAACCTCCAATGATCCAAAAGAAGGCCCACAGTCGAGTCTGTGAGGGACGAAACAAACATAGGAGCTCGTACTCAGCCCTCCAAAACCTAATACGGACAGCACCGAGAAGGCAAAAAAGGAGGAGTGGTATTTCTACCAAGTACGGGCTCAACTTCTGAGCACACCATAGCAAGTCAAATCTCTCAAATCCAAAGAAGGAACTCGAGCTAAGCGTTCCCAAACCAAGAACGATTACTTCTCACCGGAGAAAACCAGACGAGAACCCAAGGGGGAAGGCCTGTAATGATACCGAGCCCGATCCAACCTAAACCCAAACAGAACTGACGCCACAGCAGCAGAGAAGCGTAATATCACACAAAGTCCGCACCTGATTGAATCAAAACGACACCAGCAGGGACCCAAAATCCGACAAAAGCCCAAGAAGACCGCACCACCAAGATACGGACTTAAAGAGCTAAACCACGGCCTCGACACGCAACCAAAGTCACGAAACAGAGGGAAAAACCAAGAAAAACCGGGTATGTAGAACTAAACCCGGAACCGGTCCGGATCCGACCCGGACCGGGCAAACCGACCTATAAACTACCTGGTCCGGTTGAACCCGGCCCCAGATCCGAACCCGTGGCGCAGACCACAACCCGGCCCAAAGCATCACCCGACCCACTGCAGCGCTCCGACCCAAACCATCACTTGGCCCGACCCAGACGAAACCTACCCGGCCCCAAGCTTCTCCAGCCCGAACCACACTTCGATCGAACCTGCCGCACCTGCTCAAACCAGCACCTGAGCAACCAAGAACCCGACTCCGGCGACCAAGGTCCCGACGCCGCCGAGCAGCTGGTACAAAACAAGCACACTCCCGACGCCGGCAGCCACAAGATGAACTTCGGTCCCAGATCTATCCCACCAGCGAGCCCAAAGCCATTGAAACAAAGCTAAGAGGAGAAGCTTACCGGAGAAGAAGGCAACCACGACGACGCAGTCAGCCAAAAGAACTGTCAAGCCAAGCAGACCCACGCTGACACCGAGGACGACTCTGGGAGAAGCACAACAAGGCTCCATCAACAGTTTGGATTAGGGGGAAAGAGGCACCTCGCCGGCAACAACCACAACCATGGTGGCCGTGGCCGGTGCCGGCGAGGGAAGAGGGTGGAAGCTGGAGGAGACTGTCTTTGGTATAAGGTTTGCACAGAAACCAAGTCATAGCTCTTTTCCAAGTTTACCAGTTTTTATTGCTTAACTTAGTCGAGCAAATTCATTCATTGTTCGATAATGAATCAAAATATTATCATCACCGACCAAACCAAACGGTCAGTGATGAAAATTCATTTTCAACAAAATTCTGATGCCTTAAAATTTCGCCGATAATGAAAAACAACTCATCCCAGCGGAAATATACCTAACAAACGTGAATGTCGGCGGTGACCATCAACGACGAAATGCTATTCATTATCGACCGAATGGTTAGGTTGGTGATGATTGGTTATGATGTGGTGATTCTTTATATAATATATTGTTTAAATCTCATGTTTGAAATAACAAAACATATTATTGTTTCATAAATAATTCAGATACTCAATATTAAATCTTAATTTTCAGATAAATCAAATTTTGATATCATATTATCAATATCTTACATATAAAATCTCATCAGAAATGGCTTAAATCTAGGTTTACCCCACACATGGTAGAGTATTTGTGCCTACCTCACCTATTATGGAGAAGCAACTTGTGTTACAATTTTGGTACTAATGAGTGCTCCTTGAATTCCCCTTCCACATTTGGTACGAACCCTTATTCATCATCTTTACCATTCCACGCCAACTTTTTTGAGCCTTGTGAGAACAACTTGTCTTAAAAGTACTAGTTCAACCATCTCCACTCTCATTGTTCATGCATCTATCTCTCCCTCCCTTCTAATTTGGGTAAATAATCACATATAAGCCACCACCATGATCGTACGTAGATCGATAGTGGTACCAACTATTATGATCCAACACAATATTATTCCTATAGGATTCACATAAGGTATACACATGTATCTTCATGACTTGCCAAAAGGTGTTTTTTGTAATTATTTATTCATAGGAAATACACTAACTGTTTGAGTTTGAATTTATCTCTATAACTAGATTAAATAACATATACCACGGGCCTATCATCTCAAGACTTGGGCCACCATATCATTTAGGCCCACGAGCACAATTCAATCCACTATGATAAAACATATATTTATTATGCGTGGTTCTTGTCCTTCGATGGACGGTCTCAAATGAATAGAACTAACATTCTAAAACATAAATGGGTTGGGTAAGATCCTACGTTGATTATATTTACATGCAAGTGGCTATCAACATCCATGTATCATCCTTAGATACACTCATACACTTAATTAAAACAGTACTCGCAAGACCAACATACATTTAACTACTGTCTTTTCTTTTTACTAAAAAGTGTATTTTTTTATTAATACTGGTAGTTGGTGTATCGTTTGAAATCCCAAAAGCTCTCCCAACAAAAAAATTTAAGACAGAGTGATCGTTTAAGACGGTTTGTAAAATGATATATAGACGAACAGAAATCAAATTATGAAACCGATGAGGACTACTCAAGGTACTGTCTGAATGCTGGTCGATCTCATGGAGAGCTCTTTTCGTCGTGTGGAGTGCGATTGAACCTGTACTCATCAGTAACACGGGGAGGATCGACTTAACTAGGGACCCTTCCCTAGGTATGTCCCTAAAGCCACAGGTGGCATCATTTCTTTTGGCAGGGTTGTATTCCAACCCTCGCTTGTCTTCACGGGGCTCCCCGTAGTGTCCTTCTTCAATCCCAACGTTGCAGATGAGGTTGAAAACGTCTCAGATGGGACAAGCAGCGTCCCTGATGGGACAAGACCATTCACAAGTGAGTCAAGCCTAGCATATCTCCGATGAAAGTCGCCTTGGACGTCCCCTGTTGTTCCACCCTTACTTGAGGGTTAGGTAGGATATCCGGGATTACAATTGGCCCTCTTCCTCGAGATGACGGGAGCTTAGGTAGAGTATGAGGTCAATGAATCGAAACCAGAGGGATGGAGTGGGACATAACCCCAGTCCGTAGCATAGGACTTTTCCATCTTCTCATGTTTAAACTCCATGAGCGAGTAATCATACCGCGGAACCCCCATCATCTCTAAGTGACATTCACGAACAAGATTGTCGATCTGACCACAATTGAAGCAGAATATGGGAAGTCAATCATAGGTCAATGTGACCTGAATTGGCTCCCTTAATTCTCTGAACCTCATGATCATGGATCGACAAAGAGGCCGATAAAGCTGCATCCAGAATCATACCTTGACGGTCCCACCCCAACATAGGCCCCATTAATCACATGGAATGCTCATACAACCTCCAAGGGTCACTCTGATGACTTCTCTTGTTGCCTTCGTTTGGAACGACGGTAGGAGACCCCACGCATAGACCCATAATTAGATCCAGTCCAATTTGGAAAGATCTCGAGCCATCGGGTTCAGAATGTCTCCTAACATGAGCGGGTACCCATTGAAGCACCATGGTTCGTTGTTCTGATTTGTAACAAGGGAAACGAAGCCAAACCCTCGACGCCGGCCAGCATTGGGAACATCGAGCCTCCGCCACAACTATGGCCAGAAGAGAGCAAATCAGTCTAAACAAGGAGCAGAGTGAGGGGAAACACAAGGAAGAGGACAAATCCAAAGGAGATACAGTAAACATACCGAAATCCGATGGGGCGTCGACCGGAAACAACGAAATCGGACCCGATCCACGATAATCCTCAACGGAGACGAGGAAGAAAGGCGTCCACTATTGAAACAGGTCCAAAACGCCGAGATCCGCGAGATAGCAAACAACACCGTAGTGTCGAAGCCTCCAAACCAGCAAGAGTGGACCAAATCTGCGATGATCCTCACCCGAATGAAGAAAATCGACCTACGTCAAGATCCAACCACCCCGACACCTCTACTAGTGGGTGAGCCGGCCACCAAAGAGAACACGGAGAGAGAAGGGGTCGGAAAAACTCACGAGCACGAAGGAGGATAGAGGAAAGGGTGGGGTGAGAAAAGGGGGGAAAGGAAGAGGAAGGGTGGAGAACCACCACCGGCGATCTCCAAGGTCACGAGGACCAGGTGGATCGCCGATGGAGGTGTAGGAGAAACGACAGTATAGGCTCCGTAGAGAGAAGGTTAGGGTTTTCTAGAGAGAGGGCATAACCTCTCTAGAAAAAGCAACGTGTGAAGACCGCTTCGGTAAAAAGAGTTATTTGATTTAGTTTTTTTCGTTTGAAACGTCGAGGGTGATTTTGGGGTTTAATCGCTTATTCGTTCAAAAAAAATGGAATTTGAATCAGTAAAAAAAAAAGTTGATCTGGGCAGACCCGACCCAACCGGACAGACCCGGTAGAGCCAGGCCAACCCAGTCAGCCCTCCTCGCTCTGGGCCCGCTCTTCCGTTTGGGCCGTGCTCGTATGAGGCCCATGGCCTGTCTAAGGCCCGTGTTCTCCGGCCCGCCTTTATAAGCTCACTTTTAGGGTTCAGAAACCCTAAACGTTATTCCTGCCTCCTCCAACGCGTTCTCTCTCCCTCTCCAACTCTCCACCTTCACGCCCCTCTCCGTCCAGACCGCTACACCCGCCGTCCTCCTCTCGCATCACCATGTTAGTCTTAGTGCCCGTAGTTCAATCCTAAATGTCCAAATGTATATATCATCGTTAGCAATAAAATTAAAGCGGCTTTATATTACTTATGTGTTGGAGTAATATATCGATGTGTGCTCTGATCTATGCCCACCATGCGAATAGAACCATAGATCGAGATAGATCACACTCGATGGGTCCCTAGTCAACAAAGCTTCACTAGAAGCGACTAGTATGAAAGATGGCTCTTTATGGCTTACGTTCTGTTAGTCATTGGAATGAGATTCCGGAGTCTGATCATAGATATCATGTGGGACATGATATTGGACGACCCGCCCTGAATATGTGCCATAGATTAAGTCATGAACATATTCAGTGTTGTAGCTTGTCATGTATCCTTAGACCAAGGAGTCTTTGTGATCGCTATGTAGTCAACAACCTAGTTTGACCTGAGCCTAACGTTGTCCGTAACAGGGCTTCCATAACGGCCAGGATTGGCTTGGGGACGGGCTACATGAGTGACACGAAAGACGGCTAAGGGATTTATCCCTCATACTAAGGTATGGGAAAGATATCGGTTCTCGGCCGCTTGATCGAGAGTGACTGGAAGAATAGCATGGCCATGCACATGATACTGGGTATCATATCTTCAGTCATCTCACATATCAAGGAACGGTGATTGAGAATAATAAGGATGACGGCTCTATGCCTTATCTCAATCAGGATATCGGAGATAAAAGGATAATGACAGGGACGACGGAAAGGTTAGAATCGACAGGGTCGATTCGTTATGTAATGTCGGGCAATACTAAAGTCTCGTTAGTTGCCACTTAAATAGGATCAAGTAAAATGGGATTTTATGTTGATCTATTGACATGCATAAACCTAAGGGTCACACCGGAGGATGAAACTCATTGACACATTTATGGAGAATGGCCAAAAGGGAGTTGTCTCGGGACATGACCAAAACTGGGTTTTGGGTCATGTGCCCGTAAGTGAATAGGACTTTACGGATCGAGACAAGGCTTGGAGTCTTGGGATTGATCGCGTCGGATAATGTTGGACATTTCCGGTATGGAAGGCTTGGAGGCGATGAGCGAATCACGGGACCTCGTTGGAAATGGCCACGGGCCATGTTCCAAGAGGCCCATGAAAGGCCCATGCAACCAAGGCCCATGGAACTAATTAATCAAGTCTTGATTAATTAGTACTAAGTAAGCAAGACAAGGATTAAGGTGTTGGTGATTCACCACCTAACCCAATCTTGTCTTGCCATACTTTGTCCTATTTACACCTTACTTGACACCATACTTGTCCCATGCCTTTAGTTGGACAAGTATGGGTTTTGTTATGTTTAAGTCATCTTTTTTCAACATAAAAAACACAAGACAAGAATAGGAAACACATTTTCTCTCCCTCTTCCATGGCCATTTCGGGTTTGGCTAGTTTCCACCTCCATTTTTGTGTTCTTGAGTCCTCAAAGAGAAGAACTACGTGGCTTTGATTCCCATGTGGATACGTAGGCGTCTTGGAGACTCAAGCCAATCATTCGTTAACCGGTGTTCTTGTTTTGGTAAGAACTAGTGCTGAATTTTTCTCTTGTTAATCCATTCTTTGTTAGTTGTTTCATGGTTCTAATTGTCTCTTGGTTTTCATTGATTTTCCGCTGCGAGTTGGTTCATCTCCAACCTTACCTCGAGACCCAACAGTGGTATCAGAGCCGTGCTACCTTCGGGATTCACAAGACGGTGTTCAAAGTTTCGGTTTTGCTTGAAAGTTTCGTTTTTGGCATGTTGTTTTGCTAAATTGTTTGATAACATGTTTTAAATTATTGTTTATGGATTTAATGCATGTAAAATGAATTTTTGAAAATTATTTCAAATCTGGAAATTTTGAAAAAAATTTGATTTTTCGGGTCTCGGGAGCGGGACTCTCGGGGAGCCGAAACCGGGACCGAACGGGGCTCCGTTGGACGGAGCTAGGCCAAGCATGACCATTGGATGGTTGATATGCCAAGGCTAAACCGTTTTGTTAGTTATGACGAGTTTGGAACCGTCATGACGAACTCGAAGATCAAATGTTCAAAAGTTTCATTTTTGAACGGTTTCGATAAACCGAGCATCAAAAATTTTCGAAACTTGGCTATTAATTAAAACCGGAAAATCACATGATGTTTGATAACATGCTTGTTTGATAACACGATGTGTGATGTGATGTTGGCATGGTGCACATAATAGCCCCGAGCTCAATTTAATTATTTATCGCTTTTCACGGCCTGCGAGCCGTTAGAGGTAACGTGTAATTATTCTTTCAAGGTGTGGTCGTCGAACCACTTGTTTGTAATATTTATTTATTCCCGACCTGCGAGTCGTGTATTAAATTGTAATATTTTACTCAAGATGAAGAAAGGGCGAAAAGGTCATTTGGTGGCTTTTCGGGTGTTGGCATCGGCTTGGAGTCGGTGGAGCTCAAGAAGCTAGTGGGAGTTAGTTTAGGGGGCTATTATGTGCACATTTATCGCTTTATGCTTGGTTTAGTTTATGCATGATTAATTCTATGTGCTTTAGAATTGCATGCCTAACTTTATTTACCGAGCATATCACCTCACATGCAAAGATAAAATTGGAATTTTAATCCTTGTGTGTGAACCCTTAGAACCGTCATTGCATTGGATGTAGTTGACGGGTTCAAAGGAAGAATTACATTGGATGTAATTTGAGGCATCATTGCATTTGGAATGTAGTTGATGTGCTCATCGCATCTAGGATGTGCCAAAGTTTTGAACACAACTGGACAAGTAAAAGCGGGTCATGTCCGATACCTCCCAATCATCAACACCTTACTACCTCCCCGTCCTATGGGTGTCGTGCGCATTAGCGGAGCATCCATGGGAAAGCGGGGTAGTAGGTTTGGACGACATATGTGGGTGTCGTGCGCATTAGCGGAGCACCTACATAGTGACGAGCCATAGTTGAAAATTGGTGGACCCGACTACGATTCTTAGCCTGAGGTTGAGCTAGGGTAACAGATAGGGTAAGTCGTGTACATAAGTACATACCCTAGCCAGGAGTCACATTGGATGTGATTGGATGGATTCCTACCTACATAGCTCGATTAAGTGGTGAGCATTAGTTCAGCTTAATCGAGTGAATCAAGGATCTTGGTTTCAGATTCTAAAGGTTTAGAATTGATTGTTGGTGTTTAAGCTTGATCTTCATAAAATTTATTCAGTTTACTGATTGAATTTTATCTGTTGTAGATCAAATGGCAAATTCAGCGAACATTAATAGTTTGTCATTAAAAACCATTCTTGACAGGGTCAAGCTAAATGGGACAAACTATTTGGACTGGTACAGAATTTTTGAGGATAGTCCTCAAGTCTGAACGCAAAGAATATGTCCTTGACAAGGCTGTCTCTAAGACCATATCAGAGTTACATGAAGTGTCATCAGCTGCTGAGAAGAATATCTCAGGGATCTGGGATCCAAGGATATTCTGATGGTCAACAAGGGAATTGGAAGTGGCAAGGGCTGGGCCCATGCGCACTTGGCAGGAAAGATGAGACACTTGAGAATGTCTGCTTCTACTGCCAACAGCCTGGTCATTGGAACCGGGATTACAGGAAGTTCACGGCTGATCTGAAGAAGGGCAGTGGGACTGCGCCTTCATCAAATAGCCTGGATGATCTGAAGAAGGGCAGTAGGACTGCGCCTTCATCAGGAAACCTGGATGATCTAAGGAAGGGCGGTGGGACCGTGCCTTCATTCGGTATTAACTCTATAGAGCTACATCTCTCTACTTCCAAAGATTCATGGGTATTAGATACCATGACTGAATCTCACACATGCACTAATATATGGTGGCTGAAAGTAGGAGAGATTTGGAAAGCACGAAATGGACCTCAGAGTTGTGGCAACTGCTGTAGGATCCATGAGTCTTGCTTTGCCAAGAGGCCTTGTCTTAGTATTGTATAATGTATATTGCATACCTACTTTTAGTAGAAATATTATATCTGTATCCGTGTTTGACAAGGAAGGATATAATGTTAATATTGGAAATGGAGTTTTCAATGTTCTATGCAATGATATGTTTTATACCAGTACTGACATGGTTGGAGGATTGTACATATTAGATATGGGTAACAATGCCTCAAGTTCTATATATTCCGTTAATACCAAGAGGTCTAAATCCAACGATTTAAACCTAACTCTGTTATGGTACTTTCATTTGGGTCGCATAAACAAGAAGCGCCTATCAGCACTTCAGAAGTGCGGGCTTTCAGGTTCATTCGAATTCCATTCGATCGATAGGTGCAAGGTTTGTTTGATGGGAAAAATGACTAAAGTGCCCTTTATCGATCGCGATGAAAGGGCGGGTGAATTATTGGGGCTGATACACTTGAATGTGTGTAGACCAATAAGTTCACTTGCCAGGAGGGGTTTTAACTACTTTATCACATTTACTGATGATTACAGTAAATATGGTTATGTCTCTTCGGTGAGACATAAGTCTGAAGCTTTTGATATATTCAAAGAGTTTAAGACTATAGTAGAAAACCAGCTCGACAAAGGTATTAAGGCACTTCGATTGGATCGAGGTGGAAAATACTTGACCACAGAGTTATTAGATCATCTAAAAGAGAATGGGATCCTTTTGGAATGGACTCCTCCTAGGTCACTGTAGTTGAAAGGTGTAGCCAAACGGAGAAATCGGACATTGTTAGACAATGGTCTGTTCCATGATTAGTTGGAATGATCTCCCAATCTCTTTTAGGGGTTTTGCTCTAGAGACGACCGCATTCATAGTGAATCGGGCTTCGACGAATGGTGTGGAAGGGACACCATTTTAAAAATGGTACGGGATGATGCCCGCTTTGTCCTTCCTAAAGATTTGTGGTTGCGAGGCTTATGTGAAACATTTGGTTTCGATTAAGCTCGAACCAAGATCTGAGATATGCACCTTCGTGTGGTATCCCAAAGCAACAAGGGGATACTATTTCTACAATCCCAGTGAGAACATGGTGTTCGTCGCATGGGGTGGGGTCTTTATGGAAAAGGAGTTTTGTTTCCAAAGACGTCATTGGGAGGACTGTGCATCTCGAAGAAATTCAGGATGGTACAGATCTGTCTAAACCAATTGGCAACCCAGTAGAAAGGAGCTAGAGATTGTCGTAGAGTAAGAACCAATTCCTGTTACAATTCTGGAAGGTCCAAGGCGATTTGAAAGGATCAATCTTCCACCTCCAATATATGGTATCCGGAGGTGACAATGAAGTCATGGTGGATCACGATGATCCAGCCACCTTTCAAGAAGTCGTGGATGGGCCCGACTCCGAGTTATGGCTGGGAGCCATGAGGGAGGAAATGCAATCCATGTCGGACAACCGAGTCTGGGAACCGGTTGATCCCATCAATGGTGTGAAGACCATCGGATGCAAATGGATCTTCAAGGTGAAGATGGACATGGATGGCAACCCTCTGACCTACAAAGCTCAACTGGTGGTGAAAGGTTATAGGCAGATCCAATGGATTGACTATGAGGAAACCTTCTCCCTAGTGGCTATGGTCAAAATCGATCCAAATTCTTCTTGACATAACTGCGTATTATAATTACGAGATATGGCAAGTGGATGTCAAAACCGCTTTCCTAAATGGAAATTTGACTGAGTACGTTTGTATGTCTCGGCCCAAAGGTTTTGACGATCCGAAGAATAAAGGAAAGATTTATAAGTTGTTGAAATCCATTTATGGATTGAAACGAACTTCTCAGAGTTGGATCCTTCGTTTTGATGAAGCTGTAATTGGATTTGGCTTAATCAAGAACGAGGATGAATCTTGCGTTTATAAGAAGGCTAGTGGGAGCAATATTACCTTTCTGGTTCTCATTGAAAACGACATCCCAACCTTGCACGAGACTAAAGCTTGGTTGAGGAAGTGTTCTTCAATAAAGGACTTAGGCGATGCTTCTCATATCTTAAGGATTAAGATATGTAGAGATCGCACCAAGAGGGTCTTGGATTTAAGTCAGGGAACCTATGTGAACAAGGCATTGAGTAGGTTCTTAATGCTCGATTCAAAGAAAGGACTCTTACCCACTAGTCATGGCATTCATCTCAGCAAGACTCAGTGTCCTAAGACACCTGATGAGCTGAAAAGGATGATGAGAATCCTATGCGCCTGGGGGCAGGATCGATCATATATGCCATGACATGTATGAGACCAGACGTCTCGTAAGCCTTATGTTGTACCAGTAGACATCATTCTAACCCGGGGGAAAGATGATGCTGAACTAGTCGTCGAAGGATGAGTAGACGCTAGTTTTCCAAGACAAATCCAGATGACTTTAGAAGTCAATCAGGATATGTGTTTACGCTGAATGGCAGAGCTTTAGCTGGGAAAGCGTAAAGCAAGATACCATTGCCGAATCTACGACAGAGGCCAAGTACATGGATGCTGCAGAGGCAGCTAAGGAGGCTATGTGGATTTGGAAATTCATGGCAGGGCTGGGTGTAATTAAAAACCCATCCAGTCCGGTGAATCCATTTTGCGACAACACAAGGGCCATTGCGCAAGCTAAAAGCCTAGATCGCATAACAAATCCAAACATGTACTGCGGCGTATCCACCTCATCAGATAAATACTGAACTGAGGTGAAGTGAAGATAACCGATATTGCAACAGATGATAACATAGCCAACTCGTTGACTAAGGCAGTGTCACTGCCTGAACATGTTAGACATGTAAAGTCGATGGGGACATATAGGAGTTTAGATTGGAACTAGGGCAAGTGGGAGATTGTTAGTCTTAGTGCCCGTAGTTCAATCCTAAATGTCCAAATGTATATATCATCGTTAGCAATAAAATTAAAGCGGCTTTATATTACTTATGTGTTGGAGTAATATATCGATGTGTGCTCTGATCTATGCCCACCATGCGAATAGAACCATAGATCGAGATAGATCACACTCGATGGGTCCCTAGTCAACAAAGCTTCACTAGAAGCGACTAGTATGAAAGATGGCTCTTTATGGCTTACGTTCTGTTAGTCATTGGAATGAGATTCCGGAGTCTGATCATAGATATCATGTGGGACATGATATTGGACGACCCGCCCTGAATATGTGCCATAGATTAAGTCATGAACATATTCAGTGTTGTAGCTTGTCATGTATCCTTAGACCAAGGAGTCTTTGTGATCGCTATGTAGTCAACAACCTAGTTTGACCTGAGCCTAACGTTGTCCGTAACAGGGCTTCCATAACGGCCAGGATTGGCTTGGGGACGGGCTACATGAGTGACACGAAAGACGGCTAAGGGATTTATCCCTCATACTAAGGTATGGGAAAGATATCGGTTCTCGGCCGCTTGATCGAGAGTGACTGGAAGAATAGCATGGCCATGCACATGATACTGGGTATCATATCTTCAGTCATCTCACATATCAAGGAACGGTGATTGAGAATAATAAGGATGACGGCTCTATGCCTTATCTCAATCAGGATATCGGAGATAAAAGGATAATGACAGGGACGACGGAAAGGTTAGAATCGACAGGGTCGATTCGTTATGTAATGTCGGGCAATACTAAAGTCTCGTTAGTTGCCACTTAAATAGGATCAAGTAAAATGGGATTTTATGTTGATCTATTGACATGCATAAACCTAAGGGTCACACCGGAGGATGAAACTCATTGACACATTTATGGAGAATGGCCAAAAGGGAGTTGTCTCGGGACATGACCAAAACTGGGTTTTGGGTCATGTGCCCGTAAGTGAATAGGACTTTACGGATCGAGACAAGGCTTGGAGTCTTGGGATTGATCGCGTCGGATAATGTTGGACATTTCCGGTATGGAAGGCTTGGAGGCGATGAGCGAATCACGGGACCTCGTTGGAAATGGCCACGGGCCATGTTCCAAGAGGCCCATGAAAGGCCCATGCAACCAAGGCCCATGGAACTAATTAATCAAGTCTTGATTAATTAGTACTAAGTAAGCAAGACAAGGATTAAGGTGTTGGTGATTCACCACCTAACCCAATCTTGTCTTGCCATACTTTGTCCTATTTACACCTTACTTGACACCATACTTGTCCCATGCCTTTAGTTGGACAAGTATGGGTTTTGTTATGTTTAAGTCATCTTTTTTCAACATAAAAAACACAAGACAAGAATAGGAAACACATTTTCTCTCCCTCTTCCATGGCCATTTCGGGTTTGGCTAGTTTCCACCTCCATTTTTGTGTTCTTGAGTCCTCAAAGAGAAGAACTACGTGGCTTTGATTCCCATGTGGATACGTAGGCGTCTTGGAGACTCAAGCCAATCATTCGTTAACCGGTGTTCTTGTTTTGGTAAGAACTAGTGCTGAATTTTTCTCTTGTTAATCCATTCTTTGTTAGTTGTTTCATGGTTCTAATTGTCTCTTGGTTTTCATTGATTTTCCGCTGCGAGTTGGTTCATCTCCAACCTTACCTCGAGACCCAACACCACCGCATTGAGCCGCCCTCACGCCACCGGTTCTCTCCCTCGCCGAGTCCCTCTCCTCTCGTCCCCGACCTCATCCCCTCCCTTCAGACGCAGTCCGCCACCGCCCCGTTCTCGATCCAGAGCCCCAGCCGCTCCTCGGTCCAGCTCCGGCACCGCAACCCTTCCTCCCTTCTCCTTCGTCGTCCGAGCTCCTCGCCGGCGAGCTGGACGGATCCAGGACGGAATCGCCACATCCGTCCGGATCTGAAGCGAGCCTCTCGCCGCTCTACCACATCCACCCCCGTCGCCTCTCTTTTCCCCCCACGGTGAGTGCACGACCCGTGGAGCCTCGGCCGGTAACGGCGCCGCCGGTGACCGGCCGGAGTTTGTCCGAGCCTTCCTCTTCCCTCTTGACTTCTTCTCCTTTTCTTTGTTTTCTTCGAGTTGCTGGTCAGATCTGGGTAGTGTTGGTTGGAAACTGGTCTTGGATCTGGACTCTGTGAAGACGTTTTGGAACTGAAAATTAAGAAAAATAATTCTGTTAAAAGGAAAAGTGTTTAAAACAAATTTCAGTTTTGATTAAAAGAAAAACAGAAAAGGCTTGAACTGGAACGTTAATTGGACTTAGAACGGGATTAAAAACGGTACGCTGAGTCGGACACCTCGGGATTCGTGCCCGAACATGTACCTCGGGAATTGTGCCCAGGTTCTGAGTTTGGTGCACGGGTGCTCGAACCCGATTTGTCGTAATCCCGCTTTTAGCCCGCTCGAGTCTAAAAGACAACTTTTCAACCTAAAACGAAACCGTCGTCTCCTTTTTGATTAATTTGTGAAACCGGTTTTAATTGTGGCTTTCGTTTGAAATTAGAGTCCGGCTTCGATTGAAGAGAAGACCGGAGTTAGACCCAGATGCAGACTCCGCCCTAGAAGACGGTGTTGGCCCGGTCGTCAGCAGCTAGGAGAAGCTGCTGTGGTATCGTCTTGAGGTAGGGAAGTAGCGGATACCGGTTTAATTGCGGAAAGTTACTAGTATGCATGGTAGGACTAATAAAACTGGAAAGACGTTTATATCAGATAATAGTCGGACGAGTCATAGTAACATGTAGGATGCGAACAACTAGAATAGTCGATTGAACTGCGAACATTTACGTTTCTGTCTTGGGAATTGATGTGCTGGTAGATCGGCCGTGTCGAGCCGTAGGTTGCGGGTTGTTTGGTTGCCTGATTGTTGTTTGATATGCCTGACTTGTGAGTCGTTGTCGTTAGGGTTAATAGACAAGATTAGTATAACCGTTGAGCTTGTTGTTGTTATGTATGGGCGAGTGTGCCGTGGTTGTGCTGATCTGAATTCTTGGTTGTGTGATGGTCGGGTAGTGATAGACCGACGTGACTGGTTGTGGTAAGATTGTTGGGCTCGGTAAGCCGTGTTTAATTATGACAATTGTAATATTTATCTTGTTGTGTGTTCCGAGAAAAGACGTAACTAGAGTGATACTTGCACCGTGGGATAGTTCTGGAGTAGTGTGTCGCGAGGCCAAGGATGGCGTGTTTGATACCCGAGTCTTTGTGACGGGAAGATTATGGCCCTGAGTCTACGTGACGGGAAGATTATACCCGAGTCTCTGTGACGGGAAGTTTATGGCCCTGAGTCTGCGTGACAGGAAGACGTTCGACTGAGGGATTTTCGGTCTAGGATGTTACCCCGAGTCTACGTAATGGGTAGGTGTCGGGACCGAGGCTTCGTGTTACGGTACGACATAAATGGCTGAGTGCATTCGGTGGTGTTGGGAACTACCGTTCGGGTTATGGGTTTGTTCTGCTGAGTGTTCCGGTACGATATGAGGGTGTCGGGCTGTGGACAGTCGACCAAGTAGGGGACTGCGGTACGGGACGTGTCATGCTTTTACAGTTTACTTTATGTTTGATGACGTGTTATTCGGTGTGCTGGTTGTTGTCTGTGCTGTTTGTCGTTTTGGGTGTGAGCGCGGGTTGGTCTTGTGTTGAGGATGGTGGTTACGAGTTCCATTAGAAATTAGTTGTGTGTTGTACTAGTATGCCCTAATTGGACGGTTACCCGTGGTTGTGAGCGCTTGCTTATAACCTTAACTACTTTTCCTACTGAGCGAAAGCTCACCCCTTACCTTGTTGTTTTTCAGGTTGTAAGCGGGAAGTGTACTAGCCGGATGCTCGATGCTTGGGAGCTGACGAGGGTCCTAGGCTAGAGAGTCTAGAGACGTACCGTTTTATTTTGAATTGTGTTACCGTTGGTTTTTACCGAGCTGTGACTCGAGTGGTGTTTTAAGGATTTTAAAATTATGAGTTTGAGACTTATTGGCTTTATTTTCGACTAAAATTATTACTGTTTTAGTTCACGTCTCAAATCTGGTCAAAACCGGATTTGGGCGTGACACAACGTGTTTGTCTTTCCTCTAAGAATGAATTTGTCAAATATTTAAGTCTGTTATTATTGTGTTTGAGTCAAATTCAAGTTCGACACTAGTTTTTTTTTTTTGAAACGACAAGTGATTTATTACTACCCTACGAACATTTCAATGGTTTAATAAATGAACTGATATCGAGTTGAACATTTCAAATATTATGATACATATCGTATAATATTAAATTAAATATTGTGTTCAAAACTAAATTTGTTATATATAAATGGGTTTACTCCATGTCCTAACCTCGTACTACACTTAATTGTCAAATCCGCACCCAAGCTTTGGAAAATTGTCAAATAGTAACGAATTTCAAAACTGAATTATTAAAAATCAAAAAGTACTGTTTAAATTGACTTTTTCCGTGAACAGTGAATCACGTGCTTCTCACGTGACTCATTTTATAATGGAGCTTGTGCGAGCTGAGGTCACGAAGAGAGGAAATTCGAAGCTTGGACACAAAGAGATGAAGTTCGAAGAGCTGAGATGAAGAGATTAGGTCACAAAGGGATGAAGTTAAGCCAAGTTAACATCCGTAGGAAGAACATATTTGAGGGTAAACTCGACTTTTCATTTGTCCAAGTTAACGTCCGTTTAAAATTAGAAACAATTGGTAATTTCAGTTAATTGACCGTTACTACATGACAATTTCAATGGTAAAGGGTTTGGATTTAACAATTTCTGAAAGTTGAGCGTTAGGACATGGAGTAACCCCATATAAATCTGTACTTATTAGTAGGCATCGCTCTTCACATACAATATGTCCACTCAAGCATCAAAACTGCTAGTTGGGCTCCCCCAATGTTCTCGATTTCAAGGCACATTGCAAGTATTTTGAGCTGTCACAACCGACTGTAAGAAACAAATGTTTTTAATGAATGAACAACTCATGTAAGCCAATTAAATTGTGAACAAGACAGCATATCCACGCAGTATTTATGTGTGAAGATAAAACATTAAAAGAACGAAAGCTTCGAACAGAAACATACTAGTTACCACTCTCAGTTCCTTAAAAGCCAGTAGTATTATTTTATTACATGTACGGATGAGGATATAGTAGACGATAAATGCAACTTAATATGTTCAAGACTTATTTTTCATAAGTGAATGTCTTAATAAATATTAACGCTGCCGTTAGGTTTTTATCTCTCGAATCAAACCAGGTTTTGCGGACATGGAGGCGGTGACACGATAACTCGGATCGAACTCCGGCAATCATGCATTGAGTGATGAGGAGAGAACCAAGACGTTGAGCTTGTCCCGACCATGGTCTCCTCCGAGGTTGTCTCGCGAAGGATCGCGTTCGTCTGATTCGTCCTCACCGGTGAAGGGTGGTGAGAAGGAGCAGGGAGAGCCGGCGATCCCGTTCTCGGTAAGAAGGGAGGCCGAGAAAGAGAATCAGAGTGGCCGGATCTCGGGGGGACGAAGGTTGCAAGGGGTCCTTTTGACAAACCCTGTCACGCCCCAAATCCGATTTTGACCGGACTCGAGACATGAACTAAAGACGATGAATAAATATATAAAAGAAAATATTTAATAATGTAAACTCCATAAGTATAATGTACAAAAAAACTTAAGTCAGGAATCAACAGCTCTGAAATTGACCGGAATTAAAGTCAAAATAAACCAATACGTCTCTAGGATAAATCCCGATTCCCAAGGAGCTCCCGAGCCTTGAGATCACTTCTAGAACTACTCGATAAAGAAACTTGTATAGACAGTAACAAGAAGGGGGGGGGGGTGAGCTTACACTCAGTAGGACAAAGCAGTAAAGTAAAATAAACCCCGTTTAAGTGTAAAAACAATTAGAACAAGTAATCAGAGTTTACAATTATAACGATTAATCGAGAGGTGCTATAAATAAAGTCCAATAGAAGTTCCAATGGTTTAAAGAAGGTAACACTCAGGGAAACCAACGGACAATAACGAATATAATTCTTTAGAGAAAATAATACTCAAGGATATCAATGGAAAGGGAGCAAACTTATTAAAGGAATAAATTAAAGAAGTACACAATGCTGAAATGTTTGATATTAAATTCCAAGACTCTGATCCGTACACTGACTAGTACATCATATCAGAATGCCCTCGATCCGGAGGGAAACACTATCATCGGGATTTCCGGAAAAAGTTCCCTAGGAACGCACGTTCTCGGAAGTCCCTGAAAATGTCCCCAAAGGACCATAGATCATCGGGATAAAGTGAGTCTCTCCGGAACACGTAGCATCGGATATGAGACAAATAAATACCGTGCTGGAACATCCGTCGGCCATGGTCTTCCCGGGACACGTAGCATCGGGTGGAACCAGTCTTTCCGGAACACGTAGCATCGGATAAGACAATAATATACCCAACCGGAATATCCCTCGGTCTAAGTCTTCCCGGAACACGTAACATCAGGGTGGAACACGTCTTTCCGGAACACGCAGCATCGGATAAGACAACAATATCATACCGGAACATCCCTCAGTCTAGGTCTTCCCGGAACACGTAGCATCGAGGTGAAACAACAATGTAAACGTACCGGACCGGGTTACCCCTTCAGTCAGATATCAGTCCAGAAACACCCTCGGTAAGTAAACAACAAGGGCACGCAAATTCTCGACAAGGCACAACACGACAAACCCATACGACCAACCAAGTTTACCGGCATAACTTACCAACCACGTATCATCGGTCTATCATTCACCCGATCATATCCTTAGGCACAACCAATTCACATTCAAACAACCATTCAACCAATCACATCACATTCATTTCATTCATTCAACCAATCACATCGCATTCATTTCATTCATATTATAATCAACTTAATTCCTCTAGTTTAGTATGACTCTTAAATTAACCTAAGGACGGAGCATACATCAACCTTAAAACGAACAAACATCGGTAAATACAATCAACAAGCAATCCTAAGGCTCAACATGACCATTCTACCAGCACGACAATTTTCCAAAATATTGAAAGCGGTTAACTAGTGAATCGCATCTTATAGGCATGCTAAGACTCGTCCGGTTATTAATACAATTGAAAAGCGGTTATTCTAGTGAATCACATCCTATATGCAAACTAAGACCTTTCCGGTTATTAATTATCCTATAGGCATGCTATTAACAGTTCTTAGATTAGGAGTGGATTTGGGGCGTGACAAGCCGTGGGATAGTCAGACGCACACCGACGATGAGGTCGAGGGCGAGGAAGGTGGGGCAGTCTTCGTCGGGGCTTCCTCGAAGGATTTCGGTGTCGGCCTCGCTTCCTCGGGGTTTTTTGACGGGGTTGGATGCCATGGAAGCCAACCACTAGCTGACGAAGCCCGTGGCGGATGAGGAGCCAGAGGAATGCTCAGAGCCTGAAATCACCGGTGTTCCACAACAGGGCAACGGTTTGGGATCATTAGGTTGGGAAGGGGCCAGCAGCGACCTGGAAGCGTCGGGCAGGGAAGGAACCCATTAGGGTTTCGTCCGATACCGAAGAAGAGACGGGTTGGGACGAAGGATTGGGCCGGGACCACCTATACCTCGGGCCGAGGAGAGTTCTGGCGGTTCGGGCCGACCTGGGCCTAGGCTCTCTCCACCTTGGGCCGAAGATGTGGCAGGGGCAGCGGCCCGACGTAGGTGGGGTGGGTCACTCCAACCTATAGCCGGAAAAGACCAGAGCTCCGACCCGAATGACCAGCAACCCGCGGGCTACCAGGGACAGATCCAGACCGAAAGTACTTTTGCAAGGAGATATTCGTCGAGGAGTGGTCCGGGTGGGCAAGTATTATCCAGCAGGGGTAGGAGCGATGAGCTCACAGATGAGGAACCTGTGCATTAAGAAGGTTATAGTCTCACCATCAGAAGTAGGGGGTCGTGGGATAAACTTCTCGTTTGCTCTAACTTTCAAGGTACTTTCCCCAAGGTCCTTTTACTGGAAGACTCTGGTGGAATGGTTGGAGGATAAGTGGGAGATACGCAATGTGAAGGCCAGACCTCTGGAGGAAGAAGTGGTAGCGTTCTTCCTTAGGAATGCACGGAAGCGTGTGAGGGTCCTCGTAGGAGAACCGTGGGAACTTCGTAACTCTCTGGTTTTGTTCGCGGAACTCCGTCCACACATGAGGTTGGGAGATATGGTGTTTACCCATTTCTCAATTTGGGAAATGATCTCCAACCTGCCAGTGAGGGCTTGAAACAGAGGAGTCGACTTCAGAATCGGAAGTGCTCTAGGAGTATGTTAGGCAGTGGATGACAACGCTGAAGGAATGTGTTGGGGCGATTTTATGAGGATCCGGGTCAGGGTCGATATTCGCATTCCTCTCTAGAGTCAGTTATGGTTCAGACTCACGAAGTCGCAGGTACGCACGATGCTTCATGTTTCGTATGAAAGTTCCCCAATCACTGTTTCGGATGTAGTTGTGCGGGTCATTTGTTTCCAGCATGCCCTATGGAAGGAGGAATAAGAGGTCCATCCTTACGAGATCCAACAGGCCCTAGGTCGGCTCTGACCAGGTCAAAACATGGGAAGCATGTCCCGGGGACGAATTGGGACTACCTAGGAGGTTCCTCGGGCCACCAGACTCGGTGATTTCCCCCGGAAGCACCAAGTCCAAGGAGGCACTACCGAACAACAACCCGAGATCAAGATCAGGGTTATGGGACACCTTGTAGGGAGAAGGAGGTCATTAGAGGAGGACGTGGGCCTCACTAGGAGGCCGACTCAGGAAAACAGGCCAATACCTCAGTTTCTGTTGGACGTGAAAGACCGGTCAAAGAAGAGAGGGATGAGGAATCTAAGGGCTCAACAAGAGGAGGAGCGAAGACAAGTGCAGCGACGGGGGGCTTTAAGCACCTCCATCTTACAGAATGAGTAAGAGGCGGTCCAATAGGGGGTTGGTCGGTGTCACCGCCCTACTGGACGTATGGTGGAGGAGGTTCCACCAAGATCTGGTAAGGTACCCCTCTACCTTCTCGGGGGCCAGCAACTTCGCGTTTAGGGGCCCAACTTCTATCATTCAAGGGAGGACGACGCACGCTGGCATCCTGGAGGAGTATCCAGTCCACCGCAGTTCCACTCCAGAAATAGGTCCGCTCTACCCTAGCTTCCAGATCAGATTTGCTGTATCGGCGTCCGTGGATGCTACCACGGTTTCTCCTTCTGAACGACTCAACGAAGCGATTCGGCCAATGAGCCAGATTTATGGTTGTCAAAGACTACTATTTATCAGTTTTACTTTCTACCAGTCATGTTTTTTACTGTATTTATTTTTGGAGATGTAAGGTTTGTGTACTTTGCACCTTTTTCTTAATATAATATCAATCCTTATCTGTTCAAAAAAATACGTGAATGTTTTATTTATTAATTTACTAATTTTTTATTATAAATAAAAAGTTAAAATACGTCGGAGTGTACTGGGGAGCATAATCCCCAACCACGAACAAACATGTTATGACCAAAATTTCTTGTCTACTCTCGATTTGTTGATCACTTAATAAATTAGAATCTTACACCTTTGAGGAAGAACAAGATATTAAAACAGATCATTATGGCGATATCCAACGATAAGTCGAAGGACACCCAGTCCAAAGCAGGTTAACTATCACCTAAGCATTGTTTCAGACTATGACTTTGGAGAAACTTTGTTCTCAAATCAATCGGAATCACTCGTCATGGATGCACATGACATCCACACAAACTGGTTTGTAGATCCTTCAAAAGGAATGATTTTGGATCCCCTTAATATGCTCGTCTTTGTAGATAAAGTCCCAACCTACTTAACCGGTGTCGTTAAAGACAACTCCGTTCATATTGACAGTTAACCAGCCGGATCCCGGCTAAAGCCACTTGATCGACGAAGGGTAGTCTATACTACCCCTTTTCTAATGGACATGGCCACCGACCAATTCATTTTTATTCCCTCTGTTGCACTGAAATCCGGATATTGGAAAGTTCTACTTGTCACCACACATGCTTATGTCGAGCTCTTCATATCTCCTGGACCCAAACTGTCATCTATGTCTTTCCCTAACCCGAGGTGCATCTGGGCTCTGTGGCCCACCAGTTTGAGAAGGTTTTCTAGCTTATCCCATCATTCACGAGAAAACCAGCATAAGTTGAACATCTTTTTCGTAGTTCTGCAAAAAATAAGACACTCTAAATGGACATCAACCCGTCGCTGGTATTGGTTTGTAGTCATCTGAATGCAATCCAGGTGGATTGTTCAGAGGAAAGTCTGAATCCTCAAGAGAGTTGGGATATCCCACATTGTCGTCCACGAGAGGATGTAGTCTACTTGAGTGCACCTGTAATGATGTTGTTGCAATAGTCGGCACCCCACCTTATATGTATACGATTGATCATTTTAAATTGAAGCGAACTCCAACACCATTAGGATTTCTTCTTGATCCTTAGGGTCAAAAATATCCATGGTAACCTCATTATCCTATTCTCGGATCCCCTAGATTATCAAAGGTTGAACCATGCAGTTCACGTTAGACTGAGAGCTCGTATAGATCATTAGGTCATAACCCTGGATCTAGGGCATCCTTGATACCAATGTATGGGTTCTCGGACTAATCTTCTCGACCCTAGATCAAATCCTAAGAGAAGATGATACTCCTCCATATGAAACTAAGGTTATGTTTAAATTTTGCGTCTAGGAAGGAGAAACCCATAAAATACATGTCCTTTAGAACCCGGGAAACTAAATTGTCCTTATTGGTCAGGAGCTACCAAGCCTACTTACCCAAGAGGAAAATATTAAAATCCCGAAGGTTCCAGAATCCCATAACCCTTTGCATTTTTCGGTAGTAGAGATGTTCCCAACTGTGCTAGATAAACGGTCATCTAGTTGTGTTGTGTCCCGCCCACCATAACTTTGCTAAGGCTCTATGAATCTGATCAATAATAAGAATGACACTCATAACATGAGAAGATATATCCCGAACAATTGACCTTATCATAACTTCTCCCCCAACTTGAGAGACAAGTTGATCGTCACATGAAGAAATCCAACGCACAACCTGTTAGAGAAGGAAATTCAAGGCCGGACATTTATTTCTACAAATGAGGTTCGACACCACTAGATAAAAAAGAAATCAATATCTCTACTATACCCATAATGTTGCAGCAAACCTGTCAATCCGTTAGGGTTGTATCGGTACTAAAAAAAATAAAGATTTGTATTAATATTACCTGTTTTCATAATGCCCAAAATTTCTCCAAAATTGCCATTATGTGAGTAACCTCCCCCGATCTCGTCTTACAAAAGATGTAGCAATCACCAACATATATGGGTGATCCATGGGGGCCCTCTTTGAACTTGGCAGCTTGTTAAATGCCCTGAAACTTGTAGCCATAATCATACTGGCTAATACCATCATCAAAATAGTAGAACAAACAAGGTGAGAGGGGATCACACCCCGACGGGGTAAGATACTCATTGTTTCCTTCCCCCGACAAATTTAACTGTATATTGGACCATTCTATCATATTGTAGGCCTTTGTCATGTCAAGTTTGATGGCCATGAATCCCTTATTCCTATTTAGAGGTAATGTATATCTTCGAATGATATAAGGATATTATTATGTATGGTCCGCCTAAGAAAAAGGCCTCTCTGGTTCTCTTAAAATATATGGTGAATCTTAGGTTTAAGTCTAGTTGCAAAAACTTTAGTGAAGATCTTGAATGGGGAATTACATAAGCGATATATCTAAAGTCTGTTACCTAAGTTGGGGAAAGAGTCTTTGGAATGAGAATCAATATAACTTTATATTATTCAATAAATATGAAAAGATAATGAATTACATAAAATGATGCGTCTTACTATTTCTATGTATGACTGATATAATATTTCAGTCAACGATGTGTATGCAGTATATTTGATGATGATAATGATAATAATAATAATAATAATATTATTATTATTATTATTATTATCATGCAATCAAATCTTATAGAAGATATTGCAGGATATATATAAAGTGGTAGATTGCGAATATGTGATGAATGAAATATTAGGCCATGTGCTACTTAAGGTGTAGTGTCAAGTCTAAAAGCCTCAAGAGCTTTTTGAGAGATAAGGGTTGACAAGGGAGATTCATCCACCCATGTAACACCCCGTCGTGCCCCACACAGGGCCTCACGCGCGGCGATGTTAGGTCTGCAGCCCAATACACCTCAACCCCTCTGGTGTACTGTCCACAGACAAATACCAACCTAGGTTGTTGGTGAGACTTGAACCCAAGACCTCACCTTTTATAGCATTTCCTTGAGTGATGCTATCACCAATTGAATTGTGAAGACCGCTTCGGTTTTAAACGGTTTAAGTTTTTGTTCAATCGGAACGTCGAGGGTGATTTTTGGGTCTAATCTCTTATTCGTTCAAAAAAGAAAAAAAGAATGGTTTTTGAATCAGTTTTATTTAAAAAAAAAGATGGGATCGTTCAGACCTGACCAGACACGCAGGTCCGGCCAGGCCCGACCCTCCTCGCTTGGGCCTGAGGCCCGTTTGCTCGCCAGCGGCTCAAAAGGGCAACCAGCCCGCGTATTTAAGAAGCGTGAATTAGGGTTTCAAACCCTAATTCACTTCAGACTCACGCCCTTTCTCCCTCAACCTCTCGACTCCGCCTCTCTCTCTCTCTCCCTTCCACTTCTCAGTCCAGCCGAGCCCGTCACCGACCGTCTTCGCCCCTCACCCTCGTTCTCGCCGCCCTTCTCTCCCACTCGACTTCTCCAATCTGGAGAGCTCACCGGCCGCGACCGCCATCGCCGCCACCGAGCTCCGCCTCTCTTCCCCGTCCGCTCAAGCACACCGCCCTCCTCCTCTTCTCGTCCCGACCTTCCCTTCAACCGAGCGTAACCCGAGCTCCCGCCGTCGTCGGCGAGCTCATCAGATCCGGGACGGGACCGAGTCGTCCGGATCCGAGGCGAACTCCTTGCCGTACTCCGCCGCTCCCATGACGACCTTCACCTCCCCGACGTCGTCTCTTTTCCCCACGGTGAGATTCTTACCCTTGGGGTTTGGTCGCCGGCGATATCGTCGCGGTGGTCGGCTGGTGTCAAAACCGAGCTCCTCTCCCTCCTTTCCTTCTCTCTTTTGGTTTTATGATTTCGATTCTGAACGTTTTCGTTTCTAGACTTCTGGATTTGGCTTGGATCAAAACTGAAGTTAGTAAAGTAACTGAAATTGAAAAAGAAACGTTTTTTGAGAGACGAAAATTAGTTTTGATTGATAAAATGGAATTAAATTAAAAAGGGGCAAAACTATCAGTTTTGATTTCGTTGGACTTTTGCACTGTTTGGACGAACTGGAAACCGAACGACTGAACTGGTTTGTTAATCGAACTTAGGACGACACAAAAACGGAACGAAGAATCGGACCTCGGGAATCGTGCCCGAAACCTGTACCTCGGGATCTGTGCATTGGGAACCGTGCCTCGGGAAACTTGCACCGGGTTCTATGGTCGGGGTTCGGGTGCACGAAATCGATTCGTCGTAACCCCGCTTTTAGCCCGTCCGATTTTAAAAGACAACTATCGGTTTTAAATTGGACAAATCGTAACCACTAATTTAACATCGGTACCGTTTTAATTTGTGGCTTTCGTGTTAAATTAGAGTTCCGGCTTCGATCGAAGAGGAGACCGGAGTTAGACCTAGACGCGGACTTCGCCCTAGAAGACGGTGTTGGCCCGGTCGTTAGCAGCTAGGAGACGCTGCTGTGGTATCGTCTTGAGGTAGGGAAAGTAGCGATTACCGGTTTAGTTACAGAAAGTTACTAGTATGCATGCTAGGTAATATTAATAAAATCAGAAAGGTCGTAGTTTGGCATGTAGGTTCTGAACAACTAGCGTGGACGTATGAACTGTGAACGTTTACGTTTTCTGTCCTGGGAATCACTGTGCTGGTAGATTTGGGCCAGGTCGTGCCTGTAGGATTGTTTGCTCTGTGCTTCTGTTAGTGTGTTCTGTGTTGTTTGAACGGATAATAATAATTAACGAACATGAAAACGAGTAGGATTGAACTAGTGATGCATGGCGACAACCTGTGTGGCTCTTTCCTGTTTAGTTGATATGTTGAACTGTGGGACGATTGGGGTTTGATACCGGTTAAGCCGGTGGAGTTACCCCGTTGAACGTGGGGTCGGTAAGTGATGGTAAGTATATGACGGATTGAGTGTGCTTAAGAGTTCAATAAGATTATTGCTCGGTGTTGTATGATTGTGATTGTGTGTGGGCATGTGTGCCGTGTTTGTTATAATGAGAACCCTTGTTTGTGATATGACCGGGTGAGTGATAGACCAGCTATGTGCTATGTTGTGATGGTCCGGTCGGTATGCCTAGACTAGCTTGGGCTTTGTGCTGTGTGTTTTATCCTTGTTGAGTTGTCCGAGAAAAGACGTAACCGGAGGGATACCTGCACCGTGGGATAGTTCCGGTGTAGTGTATCGAGGCCAAGGATGGCGTGTTTGATACCTGAGTCTCGGTGACGGGAGGAATATGGCCCTGATTCTACGTGACAGGAAGACATCCGACTAAGGGATTTCCGGTCTGATGTTACCCCGATTCTACGTGACGGGAAGGTGTCGGGACCGAGGCTTCGTGTTACGGTACGACATAAATGGCTGGGTGCATTCGGTGGTGTTGGAAACTACGGTACGGGATATGCGTTTGTTCTGTTGTGTACTCTCTACTTGTTGACTGGTTATGTGCTCTATTTTAAGTGTGGTGGGGTCTTGAGTTGAGGATTGTGGGTACGAGCCCCGTTGAAAATGGTAGTACTAGAATTTGTGATTGGGCCTGAGGGTCGCACTGGGATAACGGGTAGCATGGGACTTACGGGTCGTGATTGAGTCTACGGGTCGTGTTCCACCCCGATGATCTATGATCCTTTGGGAACATTTTTGGGCCCTCCGTTGAGGTGCGTTCTTAGGGAACGTTTCCGGTCGCCCCAATGCATGTGTCTCCTCTGGACCGAGGGGCTATTCGAGATGATGCGATAACTTTAGGGGATGTTCTGTTGGTAATTCGGGAACTGTAGTACAAGACGTCTGTTGGTTGTTTTCGTGTGTGATACGTTGTTGTTCGATTAATATTTTACCTGTGTAAGTGGTCGTTAAGCGTGTTTTAAGTTTGGCTATGAACCCCGTGTCGGCAGTTAGATATGCTGTACTAGTATGCCCTAATTGGACGGTTACTCGTGGAGGTGAGCCGACGGTTACTACTTTAACTACTTTTCCTACTGAGCGAAAGCTCACCCCTTACCGTGTTGTATTTCAGGTTTTGAGCGGGAGGTGTACTAGCTGGATGCTCGATGCTTGGGAGCTAACGAAGGTCCTAGGCTATTTGTCTAGTGATGTACCGTGTTTTGACCTAAGAATTGTTTTTACGATTTATTTAAGAGATGCTGACTCTTCTTATTCGAATTTATGAAAGTTGTTTAGTATTTCCGCTTTATTTACTTAATAATTTAGTTCACGTCTCGGGTCCGGTCAAACCCGGATTTGGGGCGTGACAATTTGGTATCAGAGCCTGGTTGCAATTTGAAATGATTTTTCAAACCTCGGACCGTACGTCAATTAAGTGGGTAGAGTTAGGTGGTTCAAGTCGTAGTGCTCAGTGACGCGAGTCGGAGATATCCTGTGCGTAGAGTCGAAACGACAGGAGCCTCGGTTGTTAAGTGCGTTGCTTAAGTTTTACTGTATTATTTTGAACCTTATTTGTTGTGTGTTGTGCACCTCAGTGAATCCGTGATGCCGATTGGTTGAGATCGAGGTTGGTTAACGAGCGATGCTCGGGTGGGTATGACGGGTTGGTTGTTTAATGATAAGTAGGTTGCCGGTTTGGTCAACCGTTGTTTGAGCGGTTAAATGTTCAGCCTAAGTGTCGTGGAACGTTAAGTGAACTTGTGTGGTTGTGGTTTAGTCATAGTCGGGTGGTGATTGTGAGATTTTCGAGAGCCGAGGTGTAAGTAGAGATAATTTGCTGTGTGCTTTACTTATGATTGAATTGTTGCATACAGGTAAGGTTTGGTTGTCCCGCATAAGCGGATGGTTAACTTAATTTACGAACGGGTCATGCCTGATTTTCTGCAGAAACTGAAGTGTATGTACCATTCTGATTCAGCTATAGGGGCCACATTAGCTAAACATGAATGGAGGGATGTCGAGTGGTTACAACGTAATTTGGGGACGCCTGAATCGGATTGTAACGACGAGAGATCAACACTAATGTTATGTTAGAAAGAGGACGTGTTAAGAATTTGAAACTAAGTGTTGGTTGTAAATCTTGAGGTTGCATTGAAGTACGTGATAGCTTGTGTAACTTGAGTGTGTTTTTGCCGTGAAAGTGAAACCGGGTGTAACTCTGCTGTGTGTATATATGATCTGCGTGTATATATAATCTCTGTGTATATATGATATGTGTGAAGCACTAGTGTGCTGTTTTTTCTGCTGTGTGCCATTGGGTGACTATATTACTATATTGAGTATATTAATACTATGAGTAGTTTTGAGTGGTCTGTGTGTGGCGCTAGTTATCATAAGCGCATATTCTTTCGGGATAAGAAACTGAGACCTGTGAGTTATCCGTGCAGAGAGTTTTACGACATGGAACACACTTATGTTCCTCGAGGCACGAGGAGACGGCCCGCTGGAGGCCAAGGACAACACTCTACTACGGGATCTGTTGGGGGGACTAGTGCCCAGGGTGCACCCGCCGAGGAGCACGAGAGGGCTGAGACAGCCCAGGCGGAAGCTTTGGAGGAGCTGACCTGCACCGTTTAGGGACTGGCAGCTGCCTTTTCCCGGAGAGAGGCAGCGGCTCCGACACCCGAGGCTACACCCGCTGCCACTGCAGCGACCGCTGAGGGACCTGCTCAGGTCGACAGTTACACCGCACAGGCGCTGCGAGACTTCCGTAGGCTGGGCATACCTGTGTTTTCCGGGGAGCCAGACCCCGAGGCAGCCGAGAGGTGGCTGGAGCGGATCACCCGCAACTTGGAGACAGCAGGGATTTTGAGTGGTAGGCTCCGAGTTTCATTCTAAGCCTTTCATCTGGAGGGAGAGGCCTACCACTGGTGGCGTCGAGAGCAGACACGAGTGGGGGACGACTTTGTGTTGTTCGGACAACGTTTCCTCGAGCAGTACTTTCCACAGGCTGTCCTGGATGACAGACGTCAGCAGTTCCTAGAGCTGCGACAGGAGGGCATGTCTGTGTCTGAGTACGAGGCGAGGTTCACCGCCTTGGCTCATTTTGCTCAGGAAATGGTGCAGACGGATGCTCTCTGTTGCCGACGTTTCGAGGACGGGCTTCGCCCTGCGATTGCGGACAGGGTCGCTGTTCTGAGGACCCAGATTTACACTGAGTTGGTGGATCAAGCTTTGACTGTAAAGCGACGTTTCCGTGAGATAGCTAGGACTCGGGAGGTCAGGCCGAGGTCGAGCAGTTCTCTGAGACCAACCGAGACTCAGGATCCGAGGATACAGAGGACCTCGGGATCGTTTCAGACTCAGACCCAGTCGAGAGGATCACGACAGGTTGGGTCGGAAGCTTCGGTTGGACCTTCCATGAGATGGCGTACGTGCTACGGATGTGGACGGCCGGGCCACATGGCTCGAGACTGTCCGGGGAGAACCGGACCAGTGGACCGTCCAGCGGGTACTAGAGACGACACGAGGTGGCCGTGAGCGACGGACGGAGACTAAGGCTCTCGGCGTCGATGCGGGATGCAGGCTATGCTTTCTCGTAGTCACCGGTCTCGGTGTCTGGTTGGAAAATTTTGATGGGAATTGTCCGACCAGTTTTGGGGATCTCGACCAGGGTCGAGTTCTCGAGTGTGTGAGCGGCGGCTAGGTTTTAGGCCTACACTGCGCAGGTTTCCATGGGTGATTATACTGCTGATCATGGAGGTTCCGCAGTGATCAAGGGTTACAGCTTTACCAAGTGCTCTCTCCTTCGCTTTGATCATATGTACTTGCTGCTACGAACAAGGTTTGGTTGCAGGATCATACCAGGGATTGTTATGGTGCACGGCGTTCAGACGTGTACAAGGCTGCTACTGGCGAAGGGAGGTGGGGCACTGGTGGTGTACGACGGCGACAAGGGAGGCGCGACAGTGGTGGTGCACGGCGGCGGCAAGGGACGAGGTGAGGACTCGCTAGTGCAGCTTGTCATGGCGGCTCCGATCTCGACACCGGTTGGTCAAGCGTCACAACCGAGGGTTACGGGACCAAGAACGGAGGGACATAAGAGTGGCGGGGGTCGAGGCGAGATCCCTCCGGCGAGGCCTGTCATGGCGGTTTCGTGCCCGACGCGTGTTGGGAGGAGGATGTGTTGGGGGGGGGGGGGGGGGGGCGATCATCGATGGTGACAGGTTCCGTAGAATATCAAGACGTCGTTGGTTGCGTCTACGTAGGGGTGATCTCAGGCGGCCAAGGCAACGATGATAGCAGAGGCGGGGGACAGAATGGAGGAGGCGGGAGTAGTCAACCGGTATCTCGATCCACAACTGTTGTTCGCATTACTGAACAGTGGACAGGTACCAGAGGGACCTTGTTCTCAGTTGGCGATAGATTGTACCTGTCTGATGTAAGCGGTCAAATGATTTCAGCGGCGGGGGGCTGTAAGCACCCCCGCCTCCAGTAATGAGTGCTTGGGGGTCCAGGGAGGGGTTGGTCGACTGTACCTTCTCCCTAGCAGATTGGTGGCAATGGTTCTGCCAACAGTCGACAAGAAGCTTCCCTACCACTTCGGGGTCAGCAATCTCGCGTTCAGGAGCCCTACAACTATCACTTAAGGGAGCACGACGCACGCTGACTTACCGGGGGAGTTATCGGTCCACCAATGTTCAATTGTCACCTGGTCTGCTCGATCAGTGTTTTATGGTTGACGCATACTGTATCGGTATCCAAGGATGCTACCGCAGTTCACCCCCCGACCGCCTCTATGCATATGAGCACCATTTATTTCTCAGCATTTATGTCTCATTTTATTTATTTTTAATTTACTAGTTTGTAAGGGGTTTATTTTGTAAAATTATCCATCTCATATTACAGCTGGTGGGCATTTAACGACGATTTGCGAAAACAATCCATTTTTTTTTCATTTTTTTAGACCAATATTTTCAAAAAGAATAGATCTGTACTAAATGTTTTTATGTATCACTGAGTTGGATTTTTCCATTTCTCTATGTATTTCCTTATAACAGAAAAAAATGAGGATAAAATTAGCAGAAAAAAAGGCCTTCTAGAGGGAGAAAAAAAAGGAAAGATTTTCGTTTTTGTTTCAGCAGGTCTGGTACTCAAAATTTGGGCCAACAAGTCAATATTTGCTCCACTGTTGGATTGGACCACGCCCATCTTCAGCTGTGACCCATAAACCCCATTTTGAGTCTGACAATAACAGTTAAGTAGACTTAAGATTATTTGAAACTGAAACTCCTTGCAATTTTTCATAAACAAATATCTCAAAATAAATTATTCATTTATTCATGTTATAAGTAAATTGGTATAAATATTGTAACTGATGTAAATTGGTATAAATATTGTAACTGATGTAGGTAAATTATGAGATATTAATCACTATAAGTAGAAATGTTAACACTAATCCCTAGTCTTAGATTTGAGTTACAATGATTAGCTTAGCGTTTAACATGTGGGGCTGAAGATGAGAAAAAAAGGGCTGAATATAAGAAAGTCACAAGCAGAAAAAGAGCAGGTAATGTTGAGACCAAAAGGAAAGGATCCAAAAATGACAAAAGACTAATAACAAAAGGACAAAAAACAATTATGTGCTGGGGTAAATTAATTGGCAGATATTAGACAAATTCAACACAGTCAAGATATTTTCATCCACTGTTACTAATTTCTTACCATTGATGTGACCATCGAATGTCTCCAAAAACATATACTCCCCATCCTACTTTTGGCCTCCAAATAATGGAACCAAACAGTTTTGCTTCACAAAACCATAACCTGATCATTGATCATAACTTGAAGATAAAAGAAAATTGGTTTTGTTTAAAATGAATTAGATATGAATTATTTGATTGACAGTAGTAGGATCCACAGAGATGAATGTTCGTGACAACTCACACATGCAAATAAAGAATCTGTATCTGTAGAGAGCAGGTTAAGCAAGGAAAGGACATTGCCTTTTTTGAAAATAAATAAATCAAAATGGGTTAATAATGCCATCCAACAAGAAAAAATCACGTGAGTTACGGGGACAAAACAAAACAAACAGCTGCGCCAAAATGAACTTGTCTCATTTTGTCAATTTCCTCGCCCAATAAATTATTAACAACATAACTTATTCCTCCTGTTTTTCGATTAACCAAAAATAAAATAAAATAAAATAAAGACAGCGACCAAAACACGTTCACAAGAGGTCCAATATGAAATAAATTATGCTCAATAGTACCAATCAACGAACAATTTCTTATACAAAATAAATTATGGAAAACTTGAATCGTGGAGTGGAGCATGTTCACAATCACGGCCTCGCGCAGCCGTGACGCGAGAAGCCGAGCCGCGACCTGTCCCTGTCGAACTCGAACAGATATCCTTGCTGCATTAGATTCCCTATCACCGAAAATCCCGGCCCCGCCGCCACCACCGGCTGCACCGCCAGGCACTTCACGTCCGGCGCCGTGTCTATGAAGTAATTCCTCGGCGGCGGCGACAGGCTCGAATCCCCTTCCAGCTTGAATTTTAGCCTCGGGAATTTCGGCCTTTCCACCCCGGACACGTTCACGCACAGATCGAAACCCGCCGGGGTTAACTCCGCCGCCGGAGAAGGCAGCCTCACCCGCCGCCTCACTGCCGCGAGGACTTTCTGGTAGGCGGGGAACGCCAGGAAGGTGAGGGTGGTACCGGAGTCGATCACGGTGCCGCCGTTCCCGATCTCGTCGACCCCC
The DNA here is from genome assembly GCA_963921825.1 of Erodium maritimum. Classification (NCBI taxonomy): domain Eukaryota; kingdom Viridiplantae; phylum Streptophyta; class Magnoliopsida; order Geraniales; family Geraniaceae; genus Erodium; species Erodium maritimum. The sequence goes on from OY997594.1 coordinate 11,586,346, forward strand.
CAGACGGCGGGGTCGATTCGTAGTTTCTCGCCGTTGACGGAGACGCTCTCGATTCCGATGTAGTAAAATGTGGGGGCCACCGGGTTCTGGTGGAGCGGAGTGAAACTGACTCTTGTGATTTGGGCGTCGGATTCGTCTTGGGCGGTGCCGATTGTGAGGTAGCTGATTGGCGGCGGAGAGAGCGTGTAGTCCTTGAGGCAGTAGGAGAACTTGTTCCCGAATCGGCGACCCAGTTGGGTTGAGAGCGAGATGGGTCCTCGGCCCAGACCCATAACCCCCTGGGCGCCGTTGAAGCTCGGGCCGGACACGCTCGGACCCGAGACGGAAAACCCGCACCCGAATGAAAACCCCCTGTGTCTTGTGCGCCTCCCGGAGCTGGTGTTCAATGTAGTGGTCTCTCTGGCGAAGAACCCGGCGGTGGAGGAGCCGTCTCCGTAGGAGTACTCGTAGCGGCATGGGCTGTGGAGATGGGTGTGGTTGCAGGTTCCATTACCCGGTTGCGGGACGAGCTGGCAAGACGGGTCGTAGCAGTGGTGGGGCCGGAATGTGGATGACCGGCGGGCGAGGAAGGCGGATCCGGGAGAGTGATCGGAGCAGTTGTTGCAGGCGGAGCACTTCACCCAGACGAGATCGCTGCCGGTGTCGGCGACGAGGAGGAGGTTCTGCGGCGGGGTGCCAATGCTGAGGGAGACGAAGTACTGACCGGAGCCGCTGGAGGCGCCGGAGACGACAGGCGATTTAAGGGTCTGGTGGGTTCGGAAGGAGGAGAAGAGGACAGAGAGGCGGTGGCTGTCGGAGGAGAGAATATGGGAGGGGGAGCGGTGGCGCGGGCCGTTGTGCAGCAACCGGAGCTTGAGGAAGTGATCGGCGGAGCAGAATGCGGAGAGGAGGAGTAGGAGAGTGAGACGGCAGAGTAGGAGTGGTGGAGGAGAAGATGATGGTGAGAGTTCCACCATTGTTGAACTTGAAGCAGAGGAAGAGAGAGAGGGAGGCGTTAAAGACGTGGAGCGACGCGTTTTTTGTTCCTCATCGCCGTACTATATACGTATATGTTTTTTTTTCATATAGAAATATGAATATTGTCTGCGTAATTAATGAAATGAGATCAAACCTACTCCAGCAAATCTGGTGTGATTTTTAAAAGGATCCAATGAATGGATCAATGATGTCCGACGCCATTCTGAGGACCAATGATGGGATGGCACCTGTACACTCCATGTTCATAGTTGGGGTGGGGACTAATGGGCTATGCATCACTCGAGGCCCTCAGTTGGGCTCGTTTTGGACCACAGACAAAAAACACGAAGCAAGTAGGCCCTCTTCGTGTGTGGACCGGGCTTTCTCCTTGTTATACTTAAGTAACTCAACCACCACACATGCCTGCAGACACTAAAAGTATCTATAGATGTTCCATACTGAATTTAATCAACTCTGTACAATAAACACACCCAGATTTAAACCTGATTCGTTTATTCATTCATGAAATTTTTTTAAAGCAAATTTGTTTTTTTTGAAACGTAGTTTGAATTTTATTAATTGAACTTTTGTAAGATAGACATAAATGTAGTCGGAATAGTTAATCCAGACCGCGAGAGGACAGGCACAGAACGGTCTTCCCGGGCAAGCCAGTGGGCTACACCGTTCGCTGACCTAGAAATGTACTCGAGTTTGACATCCTCGAGAGTAGTGAGCAGGGACCTACAGTCGTCGACCAACCGTCCCAGCGGGGAAAAGACCTGGTGCGTGCCTTGAATCAGGTGTACCAGGTACTGGGCGTCACTCTGTATGATGGCCCTGGACGAGTGAGAGGCGTGTACCCATTCCAGGGCCTTCCAAATCGCCATCGCCTCCGAGTATTCGGGGTTGAGTACCCCGCTTCCATATCCATTCCGTGCTTCCCGGACCTCTCCCATGTCTGTACGGCAGATCCATGTCCTGCGGCTGCAAAGGTCACCTCGTCAACATTGATCGAGAGCCATCCAGAGGGAGGAGGTTTCCATTTAGTCTGTGTGGATCGGGGAATAACGATCGGCTTCCGGAGGCCCAATTGTGCTTCCACCCAGCTATGCTGGTTACTGAGGACCGTGGCAACCAATTCTTGTGGGGTGGAGGTCACCTGGTCCCAGACCATAGCGTTTCTCGCTTTCTATACCTCCCAGAGCACGAGGCGGGCTTTACTCCGGGTTGGAGCCTCCGATATCAGGAACAGGGCCGAGAGCCAATCAGTCAAGGAGGGCGATGAAGGATCAGGAACAGGTAGGCCCGCTTCATCCCAAACCGACTTCGCAAACGGACAGGACAGCAAGAGATGGTCCGTAGTTTCCGAGTCCGATTGACACATCAGACAGGTGGCCGGAATGGGAACGAACTTGGTTCGTAGGTTCATGGCAACCTGTAACGTACCTGAAATGGCTCGCCATATAAAGACCTTGATCCGTGGTTGAATATCTTGATCCCAGATACCCGTCCATACCGTTGCCCCTGTCGAGGTGTGCCATCGACCATTCGCTCTGGATAGGGCCCTATAGCCCTCTTTGACTAAGTACCCACCTCTGATATTGTACTTCCAGGACCATCTGTCCGTATGTTGGGGAAGAGGCGGGGGCACCTGGAGGATATCCTCAACAATAGCCGGAGGGAGGATCGACTGGATTTTTTGCACATCCCATTCATGGTCCACGGTGGCTAAGTACGACACCATAAGAGCCGGTGTGGTACATGTATGCATAGGGATAACCGGGTTATCCCCCAGAAGCCAAGGAGGTCCCTCAACCATAGTAGTTCGACCGTCGCCGATAGTACGAATCAATCCCTCTCGGAGCAGACCCTGCGTGCCACGGAGACCCAACCATATTTGACTGGGTCCATTCCCTCCACCCGCCGTCAGGAATTCACCCTTTGGGTAGTATCGTGCCTTAAGGATTCGAGCCACCAGACAGTCGGGTTGAGTAACCGGTTTCCACCCCATTTTTTCCAGCATTGCAATGTTCATATCCCGCATGTCTTTGAATCCCATCCCTACATCCTCCTTTGGCCTACACAGTTTCGTCTAGTCCTGCCAAATAATCGGTCTTGTTCCCTTGGGAGTACCCGTCCATCAATACCGACCTAGTGCGACATGGATTTTGTTGATTGATTCCCTTAGGAACATAAACACGCTCATCGCGTAGATTGGCATGGCCTGGAGAACTGATTTGATCATAACCTCCTTCCCACCTGCCGACAGCATCTGACCATCCCATGTCCCAATATTGGACACTATCCGGTCACATAAAAATTGGAGGCTCTGTCCTTTTTTCCGGCCCAGCATGTTGGGGACTCCCAAGTACTTAGTCGGCCCTGATATTTCCTGGATGCCCAGTATGTTACAGCAAGCTGTTCTGTTTGCCAAAGTTGTATTAGTACTGAAAAATATGGACGACTTTCCTTTATTTATGACTAGACCTGAGAGGCGTCCAAAGGTTTGAAGGATAGTACTCAGATGGGTCGCCTCTTCTTGATCCGCCCTGCAGAATATATAGCAGTCGTCCGCAAAAAATATATGAGATACCAGAGGGGCCCCTCGAGCTACTGATACCCCATGAATATGTCCATCTCTCTCTGCATGACTAAGCATCCGAGCTAGACCCTCCATACAGAACAGAAAAAGGTACGTCGATAGGGGGTCACCTTGTCTGATACCCCGTCCTGCTGTAAACGGTGTCGTATGCTTCCTGTAAGAACTGGCCGTATACTCGATTGCTCTAATACACGCGAGTACCATCGCCCGCCAGCCCATATCAAAACCGAACGCTCCCATCATAGACAGTAGGAAAGACCACTCCACTTTGTCGTAGGCCTTACTAATATCTAGCTTCAAGGCCATGAAACCACGTTGTCCCTGTGTTTTACGCCGGAGAGTGTGAATGATCTCATAGGAGATGATGACGTCGTCCTGTATATGTCTTCCCGGAACAAACGCCCCCTGGTTTGTGGAGATGATCGGGTCTAGTAGGGTTTTGATCCGGTTTGCCAAGACCTTAGAAAGGATTCTGAAGATCACGTTGCATAACGCAATGGGTCTCAGTTCCGCAATTTTCTTCGCCCCTGGAATCTTCGGTATCATAATCAGAGTGGTCTTGTTGATGTCCTGATCGATAGTGCAGGTCAGGACAGCAGTGCGGACAAAGTGAATGACCTCCAGAGCCAGAGTATCCCAATAATGTTGGAAAAACTTTGGATTGAGACCGTCCGGTCCTGGGGATTTCGACGGGCCCATTTGGAACACGGCGTGACGTACCTCCTGATCCGTTACCCGTTGTGTGAGTAATAAATTTTGTGCCGGGGTGATCATACATGGGACTGGCATGAGGAGGTCATAGTCTTCGATGTCGCCTGGTGTGAAAATATTAGCAAAGTATGAGTGGAGCAGATCACTCATACCTGTATTCCACTGCACTTCTACTCCATCATCATTTATCAAGGATTTGAGCTTGTTTTTCAGCTGGCGCTTGGTGGACGATCTCTGAAAAAATCCCGTATTCCGGTCCCCTTCCCCAAGCCAGTGTTGTTTCGCCCTCTGTCGCCAGAACTGTTCCTGTGTAGCCAGCGCCCTGTTATACTGTTTTTGAATTGCTAGTCTCTTCCGGATGCCCTGTCTGTCTGTTCGGCCATTCAACTCAGCAAGCCTCCGCTGTAACCTTCGGATCTGGTTAATGTTGTCCCGGAAGATCGTCTGGCCCCACTCATCCAGGGAAATCCCGATGTCCTTAATATGATGCTTGATATGGCGATTCCCCGGCTGACCCCACTATGTCTGAATCAATGGGACACACTCCGGATGATCAATCCACATATTCTCAAACCGAAACTGACGAGGCCGACGTTCCACTGGTTCCTTCTGGATTTGGAGAAGGATGGGTTTGTGGTCCGAAGTTGATATGCCCAAGTTTTGTAGCTCCACATCCCTGAAACGGGCTCGAGCCTGCGGGGAGATAAAGGCTCTGTCCAGCTGACTTTCCACTTGCGACTTAACATCCTGACCCCGTGCCCACGTGAACTGGTACCCTTGCAGTGGTACCTCTTCCACTCCAATGTCCGATACGGCCTGCTGGAATCCTTGCATAAGGGGTAGTGGATATATCCCCCCACCCCGCTTTTCTGATGGACGCAAGATTCCATTGAAGTCGCCCATTAGGATCCAATCAGCCGGTGCCGGGATTGTGGCCAGGTGTCTCAAATTTGCCCATGTCAAGTGCCGACGCTCCCATATCGGTTCCCCATAGATACCTGTGAACTGGATGGGTGCTTCCTGACCTAGCTGTACGGACGTGTCGATATGTGATTGTTGCATCGACAGTACTGTAACCTTGCATTGTTCAGACCACAACATCATCACCCCTCCTTTATTAGTCGGAGATCCGGCTCCCGGAATGGCCTGCGGTACAAATCCCGGAATGCCCGTGCCTCCATGGAAACCAAGCGTTCTACGCAGGATAGCAAGTCGTGATCGAGAGTTCTGAGATTCCACGTGACGGGTCTCTGTCAGGAAAAAGATGTCGGGTTTGTGCCGGGACACCAAGTCTTTCAATTGGCACTGATTATGGTCTGTACCCAGACCTCGACAGTTCCAAGCCAGCAAGACAGGCATAATAACAAAAGTAGAACCCTAGGATCGGGAAAAGTACATGTCGGCGCCCTAGCGATGGGAGGTGATTGTAGCCCTGGTGTGTCCGCCAAATTCCCTCAAATGACACAGACACCTGGGAGCTCGCGGTAGGAGACGAGGCTATCAGAGAGCCCGGCGCTGTGGCGAAATCGAGGGATTTGTCTCGGCGATCCATCGGGAAACAGAGCGGGTTCAGGGGTCGCTGGCAACAGTCAACGATGAGCTCTCGGGGTCCAATGAGGATCCGGGAGACGCTGACTTCAAAGGCGGCTGGGGCAGCCGAGGCGATTGAGAAATCGGTGAGATCGATTCCCAACCTAGAGAAGAGATCGGACTAGGGGTCTGCAACCATTGAGCGATGGTCCTTGGGAGAGCAGATGATCGACGACGGGAGTGGATGTAGATGACTGGTGTGGACTGAGCAGGAGCGGTTGCGAAGGCGGCGGCGACGACCCGAGTAAGGTAAGACGTAACCTCAGGGAGGTTGAGTGGAGAGCGTTTAAAAAATCCCTGGGATGTTTAAAGCAAATTTGTTAAGTCACCTGAATAAGAAAATGATTTTTGTGAAAATTAACTTGGGATAGGTGATTGCTAAATCTGGTGCAGACTAATAATAAAATAAACAAAATGGGAGGCCGCCAGGGAAGCATATAAAAGGAGGAGACGCACCAAAATGTGTTATTTACCATCCCCGGTGGAACACAAATGTTTTGAGTTGCTTGTGCATAAATAAATTCTCTTATGAAAATATGGGAATGTGACGGTGTGGAAAGAAGATCAGACTTTTAAACTTTTGGAATAGGGTTGCCTTCAGTTTTAAACGAACTGAGCAATCGTTTGCTGTCACAAATCAAAAATAGCATATATAATTATATAAACAACTGTATGATGCCTTAGTCTTAAGGCCACAATCACTACCAGACTTGTTTAAGGTCATGTACATGGGATTCATTGTTGGGAGAATACCCAAACCCATATCATCGAGTCTCCACCCCAGCCATCAAGCCACAATCACCATCGGACCAATATCCAACGAGTTTAGACTCGATTCATGCCAAGCTCACTGAGGTCTCCATTGGTGACTTCTAGAAGGATGAGTTCGACGACGACAATGCGATTATTAAGCTCTTAGTCAACACGATTCTGACGATTGATGATTCTCCGTACCGTTTTGCTCCCGTCGACCGCCTTCTATCTAATAAAAGGGTAAGACTCTGATCCCTCTACACTATAATTGCAAATGCCTGGAATGTGGGGGACTTGAAGGTCCATCCACTAGCGGACAAAATCGTGGCTTTCTACTTCCCTTCGAAAGCAGCGATGGATGGCATTCGAGCTAGGGAGCTATGGTCCTTTTATGGTATTGTGCTGCTCCTCACTCCTCTACCTCCACGCACCCAACCGAAAAGCTTAAGCTTCCGATATGTTCACATATTGGTGAGAGCTTACGATATTCCGAGTGAGGATAGAACTTCCCATATGAGAGCTTTCATAGTCTCTAACATGGGAAGGGAAGTTGAAATCCGAAGAACCCAAGCTAGCCACGGAGATGAGACACATTCCTATGGCTTCGGGTGGAAATGGATGCTACACGGTCGCTTCGTCACCATCTTATTTTGCAACTCGACGAAAATGCAAAGCCGCTTAGGGTCCTACTTGATTACGAGGAGTTGCCAGATTTTTGCTACCGGTATGGCCGGCTCGAACACCTAAACAGAGATAGCTTGTTTGTCCTCCCGAGCATGGACCAGGTAGCAAGAAAATATGGAGAGTCGGTAAGAGCTCCCTTAGAAATCTAATCGGAAGGAATCTTCTTCACGGAATAAGATGCCACGCCACCACCAGGTCCGTTAAACGCGTTAGAAACCCCTGCGAATCCATATTTTTTCCGATTATGTTACAAGTCCTCATGAGAGATCATAACCAAGTCAACCAGCCACCACCAATAAACCAAAACAAACTACCCCCACTCGGGAGCTCGTTGAAATTCAAACCACAATCTTGACTAAAGTTTGGAGTTTCGAAAATCCCTCATCAAAGGTAATGGTGAAGAATATGATACGCGGAAAGGGATCGGTAGTATCCCCAATACCCCCGCTGACCATTCAACCTACAATCTTGCCAAACTCGAAGACATGCATTTTCATCACCACTCGTGAGGAAAAGGTGTCCAAGGACGGTAGGGGATCTCAATCACAAAAGAGTACGCCTTAGAATTTGACTATGCCGCCCTAATTTCATCCTGTCCAGCATATATTCCAGCATGAAATTTTTGTAGGTTTTGATCAGAGAAAGACACTTTCCCCAACGGAGAGCAAGCCAAAGAAAGAGACACAAAAGAAACAACCGGTCAAACGAGGCCCAAGAAAAGCAAAGACTATGAAGACCCTTGCTAGAGAGAAAGTGAACCGATCAAGTGAAGCAGTGGTTAGCTCCAAATCGGCCGCCCTAATTTCATCCTATCGAGCATATATTCCAGCATGAAATTTTTGCAGGTTTTGATCAGAGAAAGACACTTTCACCAACGGAGAGGAAGCCAAAGAAAGATACACAAAAGAAACAGTCGGTCAAACGAGGCCTAAGAAAAGCAAAGACTATGAAGGCCCTTGCTAGAGAGAAAGGGAACTATCAAGTGAAGCAGTGGTTAGCTCCAACTAGGCCGCCCCAATTTCAGCCTGTCCAACATGAAATTTTCGCAGGTTTTGATCAGAGAAACATGACCTCCCTAACAGATCACCTGTTTTGTTTCAAACGGGGGATTCCGACTGTCACCTTAACTTATATCAAGGTTTATCTCTTGAATCTCGGTGTTTTATCATTTGGTTTGTTTGAATCAATGCATAACATTTTCTAAAAAAATGTCCCCTTGAAATTGAAAATTTATTACTATTTTTTGAAATGTAACGTAACCATGTGTTAAAAGATAAAAAAAACGACCCAAAGCGGGAAAAACAAGAACCAAAACGGAGAAACAAATCCTAACATCTTGATACAACGAAAACAGAAGGTAAAAGCTCAAAGGCTAAAATGCTTCACTGGGATATCCAGAACTCGATGTTACGGTAGTGTTTGAAAAAGCTGATACAACATTCCAAACGGGAAGGTAGGACAGACCAGGCTCCTTTCCACTGTGGTGCTAATGTAGACTGTATACTCTCCCAAGGAACCAACGCGCGTCTTACTCTCTAAAATGATAAAGTAGGGCTCTAAGAACGCGAGAGTGTTGCCCCCCAAAATGGTAGAAGAGTACCGTGCCAGAACTTGGTGAGACCATTGCCACCATATGTCTAGTGGGGAGGTGTTGTTGGTCGACCCCCCACTGGACCACAAATTCCTCATTGATCGAGGTGAGGGTGTTGGTTTCCTCTCTCGTGTTCGGTACACCCCCACAGAATGTGCACAGCCTTCCGACTCCAAAGTTTGGATCTCCTTGTCAAACACTTCTGGCCCGTCAGGAGAGAAGAAGTAGCTAAAACCCAGGGAACACCCGAATCATCTCCCGCCCGACTCCGTGGGAAAGACTGGTAGAGAACCCTAGGATGTGGTAGGTGTGGCAGAGGCCCTCTTCCCCGCAATGAGAACTGAAACAATGATAACAACTCCTATTGGTCCAAACAACCAGGCGAGGTCTACTACACAGCCTCGTCGAGTCCAATGAGTCTAAGGACGAGCAATGAGGTGTATCTTGGGACGTACATCCCGTCCTTCCATTCTTGGAGTCATCTCGACGTAAAGCCTCCCCCTTTTCCTGGTATTCTCCTTGGATACCTGTCATCCCCTCAAATCCCCCTATCAATTTCTCGAGCATCTTTAGGTCAAGTCAAGAAATGACCATTGTGACCATTATGAACTACAATCAAACAACCATCAACCCGAGGATCTCCTTACACTCTCCTACCCTGGATTAGCCGGGTACTTTAGTCATAGGGTTAGCATCCAAAAACTATTGTTTAGGACTTTGTCACACCAGTTTATTGTTTCTCATATATGTACTCCTTTTATCTGGTTTCATTATCACTAAACTCCCCACTTTCATGCTATAAAAACATATTAATTTGATTTTAATACAATTAGTTTGATTCACTGTTAGTTTGATTTCAAGCATATTAATTTGATTTTAAGTATATTAGTTTGATGTAAATACAATATGATTTTGAGTCACTGTTAAAATGATTTCATTTGAAAAAATTAGTTTCATTCAATGTTATTTCGATTTCAAGTATATTAGTTCGATTTTAAAACAATTAGTGTGTTAGGTTCTTGGTAAAATCTAAAACCGGGCCGATACGGTCCGTACCCGGAAGCCAAAAACCATTGATTTTAAAATTCATCAAGACATAGTGCGGACATGAAAACTATGAATTCGGATAATCCGGACAAGATTCTAAAATGACTAATGAACATAATACCCAGTCCATTTACACCTAATTCTGAAAGAAAAACGCACAAATTATAGGTGGTCTGGAGCTCAAAACTCTCAAAGCCTACCCTGAGTCCATAGATGGTCGTAGCAGTAGTATTCAGGAAACTCTTTCGTAGATCAATGCGGGTAAAAGACGATTGTGAGGGAACGGTATTTGGGACCAATAGTGACAGGAAATGGCCAGGTTATATCATTTTTATAACTCAAGATTAAAGGCTCTCTTTGCCTTTTTTATCAGCAGAGTAAATTTAATTTAAACCTCTTTTGAGGATAAAGAGGAGTTATATGGAGAGGATTACAAGATTACCAGAATCTGAAACCATCAATAACATCCAAAGATAACCAAAACCAGAAACCACACCGCTTCACACAGGAAGCCACCACTAAAACAAGGTCTATTACCTAAATTTAACAACTATTAAGCGTTAAAAGTGAAAAGGATCTGAAGCATCCAGATTTAACGAACAAGGACATAGAGAAAAGACTTCCAATAGACAGTGGAGCTCGAAATCAGTCCTCCAAAACCCAATTTCGGACAACACAAAGAAAATTCCCTAAGGGCGAGGACCGGTATTTCTACCGAACGAACTCAGACATCCTAACAGGCAGCAACAAGTCAATCATCCAGAAATCCGAGGCATGAACTCGAGCTGGGCGTTCTGAAACCATGATCGGTAACCCCTCGTCGGCAAACACATAGCGAGGACCCAAGGGGGAAGGCCTGTAATGATACCGAGCACGATCCAACCCGAATTCGGACATAACTAACACCAAAGCCAACCGAGAAGTGCAACGCCACACCGAAAGCCAAACCTACACTTGAAAGGCTCCCCCAAATATCGAGCCACCTATCACCGGTCAACACGATCGAACCACCAACAAAACATACAACCAAACAAGAACAAACAAAAGGGGGACACAACTTGAGAAGAGACATCACCGAGTCTCTGACTAACCCGACATGGAGCATATGAAGGGTGATTATGAACACGCGCAAGAACCCATCAGCAGCGTACGGAAAGGAGGCCGAGAACACTAGCAGCGTCACAAAAACCGCTGGATTGCTAAGCTTTGAATCCGAGCAATCAGTAGCCCAAAGTGATTGGCATCCGGGGAACTGGGCTGTCGAGTTGAGCGTTACGATACCGTGATCGATAAGTGATAACCCCTCGCCGGCCAACACCAAGCGAGGACCCGAAGGGAAAGGCCTGTAATTATACCGAGCATGAGCTGACCCCAGCCCAAAAGACCTGAAACCAAAGCCACTACACGAGACAAGCTTGACGAAGGCCACTACCCCTAATACCACCTACAAACACACCGGGGAGGCTGATGGCGGGAATGGGGCCACCACGAACGACCGAGGAGCTCCGACAGCTCCAAAGATGTCCGTCAAGTCTGAGAGGCTGAAGCTGCACGTCCAAAAAATCTTGGACCATGCCAAAAAACGACCCGGACAGAACCCGACCCGACTAGAGTCAGAACCTAGGACGAACCAGATTACGACCCCAAACAGAATCCTACCCGGGACACCGACCCGACTTGAAACCGGATTCATGGAAAGACTTAATCCCATATCCGACCCTTACGCAACCCAGACCGATTTCTAATCGAAAACAGGGCGTAGATCTAACGCCGATAGAGCTTCCACCGAGCCACGCTCCACAAGATCTCGGCTTTTCTGGTCAACGACACCAGTAAGAGCTCGGCAAGGGCTCCGCCTCTTCCAAAATATAGAGGAACGCCAAAATGTCGGACACACAAGTGAACGTCCAGCCTCCGAAAATAGCTCCAAAACAAAGTATCGACGAAGCTCCACGAAGACGCCTGAGCTGCCAAAGAGAAGAACCAGAGCTCACCTCGAGGTCTGGTGACCTATAGTAGAACTGTGAAGGGCACCAAATCTAGTACTGACTTTGCTCCGACGATCCGAACGCAATAACACGCCTTGGTTAGATTAAGTTTTAATATCATCTATCCCAAATAAGACAACAAATTAGCATGCTTTCGAACAATTTAGCGATATCTTAAAAATCTACTTATGATTAGACTGAGAAATTCGTGAAGTTTTCAACAAAATATTCAATTGTTAGTCGCAACAATACTTGAAGGAAAAAAAGAGAGAAAAAGAAATGCAACTAAAATGATAATTTTATGTCCTAAACCTCCATCCCCGCAGTACAAATGATGATGGGCTACAAGTGAAAGCCCATTGGCCTGCTTTCCAAGTTTGATAGGAGTGCAGGTTCTTGCAGAGGCTTGACCAATCAAACTTGGCCTTAGTTAAGTGTGTGGGATGGAAGATGAAATGAGGAAGTGACAAGTAAGATGTGAAGATTGAGTAAGGAAGTGACACCAAGTATGACTCATAGATAAGAAAGTGCATAAATCAAGACATGTTTGGTCTTTCGCATCTTCTCTCTATTACATTCTGTCAGCTATTACTACTACACACTACATATTTATTTAGTGGCCTTCTTTCTCTGTTTCAGCTTGGCCTACCATTTTCGTATCTTTACCAGCACTTTATCACTTTCACAGTATTGCTTTTCAGAAATGTATGGACAAACACACATTTCTTAAACCATTTTTCTTATAAACTTGAACACGAATGAGTTTTAATATGATACGTAGTTTGATTTTATTTTTGTATGTGCACTGACACACATTGATCTTTTCTTTTGTATCTTACTTCTCAATGTTGATTAGTCATTTCCGTCGGTCTCAGATATATTATATTGGTAAATTAGTAGTTAACAATACGCGTACACCCAATGCAATTTCTATTTGATGATTTTATATTTTGGAAAATTCAGTAGCTTTATTGTTCCGGCAATATCCGCTTTATTTCATCTCCTATTCAATTTTTTTGTTTCTTCTTTCTTTGATATATAGAAGAGATTTTTTAATACCGAATTTCACCTAATAATTCATTATTTTCATCTAATTACACTCAACTATTTTTTTTGGAGATACCCGAATTTTTTAAATTTTTCGCTTTACTATCTTTCCATTATTTTTTGGATGAAAAAAATATTCGTATGCCACATACATGATCATATTTTCTCAAAAATGACATAATTTCTCTTATACATATTGTTATTTCTCCCTCATTTTTATTCTCTTTCATCTCTTCCTTATATTGTTTTTTAGAAGGAAAGAAATTCTAAATACCAATGTGTATATTGGATATTATGTCAGATTTGAGGAAATATGATCATATGTATGTTACATGAACTCTTTTCGGTGCGAAACCTAACGGAAGGATAGTAAAGTATTTTTTTTAAATTAGGGTATCTCCCAAGTGAAAAAAAATAGTTAGATATAGCTAGATGAAAATCTTGAATAATTAAATGTAACTAGATGAAATTTTCCCTATATATAGAACTATTACGACCAAGACTTACTATAATGGGATTAAGTGTACGATTTAATACGACTGCATGTATCTAACTTCATTGATAAAATTAAGTCCTACTTTATACATGTCCTTTACTCTTTTTTCTACTCAGAGTATGTAATTGATAAAATCAGGTCCTATTATAATAGGGAGGGAAGAAGACAATTTGTCCCGTCAACATCAGAATAAGCAACAAGAGAGGGGAAAGGAGATGGATGAAGATGATGTTGGATTATATGTTACGTTAACACAGTGGAAAGAAAAAGTTTCTAAAACTCTTGTCGGTATAATCCTAGTTAACCTAGATCAACATGCATCGACTAAAGCTAATCTATGCATAATATAAACACAGTTTACCTCCATATAGGCAACTTTTGTCACGCCCCAAATCCGGTTTTGACCGGACTCGAGACGTGAACCGAAAATAATAATAAACAAAGCAATTTTAAATGAAATAAATCTCTAAAAATAGTTCCAAAACCAATAATTCCGGTCACACGAGTCATACACTCAAAAGCTAAAATCAAACGAAGTGTAGTACAAGGAGAATACGTATCTAGACAACCCCAAAACTAAGACTCTCGCTAAGCTCCCAAGCTCTGAGACGTCCTCTAAACCAACTCACGATCGAAACCTGTAAAAACAAATAGTAGTGAAGGGGGTGAGCTTTCGATCAGTAGGAAAAAGTAGTCAAGGGAGTGAGCAAAGTGCTCACCACCACGGATACCCGTCCAAATATGGCATACCAGTAAAGCACGATAACAAACGAAAACAAAACGAAAAAAAAATACGTAATCACAATTACAATCAACCTCACATAACCATAACCTCGTTTGATCACATCATTTACCCAATCACCACACTTAATGTGTGGAATCAACCCTGCTCAGCAGTTAACGATTTCTCAATAGTCACACCCAAATTATATCTCAAAGAAATCACCAAGAAAACAACACACAGTAAAACTATCGTGATAAACATACAGTAAGTCCCCCATCATATGCTGGCTTCCATAGCACGGCTCAACCATATCGTATCGGAACACACATCATTGGCCTAGATATATTCCTGGAACACACAACATCGGGGTACAACTCATAACATACATACCGAACTGAATCCTCCATCAGTTGGATATCTTCCCGTAGCACGGGGTACAAATCACACCACATATACCATACCGGAATCCTCTACGATACGGACATCACCACGTAACTCCATCCTCGGCCTAGGTATCCTATGCCGGAATCCTCTACGGCATAGATATCGTACCGGAACACCATGCTCGGAACATATCGTGCCAGAGCACACACATACAAGGTCTCAAAATATCACAAAGCAATAGTTCACACTAACATTCACCCCATTATCATAACATATCATGATCATTAAATTAACTACGGAACATATCACAAACCAAACATTTCAAGACTACTAATCACAAACAAGCGTAATTGTCACACAACCCTACGGGCACGACATGGCCCGCATACAATTCTACAGCACAACAAATACCACACCTACGTGCACGACATGGCCCGCAAGTGGTTCCATATTTTAAACGACTACCTTAGTTATTCACATCCTACATGTGATTCTACAATTATTCTGATTACTTATAACCTATATGCAATTCTAGTAACTTTCCACATTTAAACCAGTATTCGCTACTTTTCCCTACCTCAACCGCAATCCAACTCGAACACTCCACGAGCCGCCTAGTAGCCTCCTCCGCCGCGATCGGAAACAAAGTCTAAGATCAAAAGGTAACACAAGATTTAATAATAAATCAAGGTTGGTTTAAAGAGAAAACACCCGGCCTAATCCCCAATACGTTCGGTTATAGATAACCTTCCTAATTACCCAAAAACCACCAACATGGACTTAAAAGGTCCAATTCTAATCCATCACGAAGTGGGTCACGGAACCTTGACGGGCTCCGTCACGGTTTGGGTCACGGAACCGTGACCTGCACTATCACGCTCAACCTCACGGAACCGTGACGTGTGCCGTCATGGTCTCCGTCACGGATACGTGACGGGTTTGAACAGACCCTTCCTTCTTCTTCCTCCAGCTTCTTCTCCACGAATCCAACCCCTCAAAACTCCATTGTTAACCTCCAAAACCTCCAAATTCAGTACCAAAACTCCCAAAAATTCAAACCTGAAGTTGAGTTTTATCCAAATAACAAAAACCCAATTAATTTCCATCAAAATCTTCCACTTCTTCTCCACAAATCATCCATTTAACCATCAAAACCTCAAACCCATAAAACTCAAGCCTAGTTCATGCTTTTTCTATCAAACCCACAACCCAAACTTCCTCAAAAGGGGATTTAAATGAATACTTACCTTAGGAAATGGGTAGATGATGAGAAATATGGAAGAAAAGGAGGATTTTGGTGTAGAGAGCAAGCAAAGAGAGGCACTTTTCTTCTCTTCTTCTCCTCTCTTCAATGGAAGCTCCAACTTCTCTCCTCCTCTAGCAATTTTCGGCCAAGCTCAAAATATGAGCTGAAATTTTGCTCCATGTGGCCTTTAACCTAATTTAGCAATGTCAATTTTACCCCCTTGTCCCTTTGCCCCTTATGCCCAAAAGTTGGGGTTAAAAGGGTCTTTTTCTCACCCCTTTCTTCTCCTCCAAGACTCATGGACATGTGTCCATATGGGGTCCACCTTCCCTCATAATTATTTCGGCCCATTTAATTTAATCCGATTTAGCCCCTAATTTGACCCTGTTTGACCCGCGTTTGACTTTTTCGCAAAGGTACTCAATTGAAGGAAATGACCCAACTAAGCTAACTGTAACGACAACTAAGCTTTTTGGGTCCCAGAAAGGTCCTGAATGACTCTCGGAGTCGTCGGTTGACTTTTCCAACGGAAAGCCAACTTTTCCCAAAATTCACCTGTTCGACCGGTGTTGACCGGGGGCGGTTCTTACAACTTTGGATCACCTGGTTCGAGACAGTGACCTTTGGAAGTGTAGTCGTAAGTGCTCACATGTTCGCCTACTATAGATATCCATAACTTGATGTGCTAGTATTCCTTGAACAAAAAACTCACAATCTCACTCTATTGGGTGGCCAATTTTTTTAGCTATGAAGCGTGATATTTTGAGCCAACCCTAGTCTTTTATTTATAGGTGCTGGTCTTACTTTAAGCCCAAGCCAAATAAAATTAAGAAACCTTGACCCAGTTCAACTAATTTTCCTTATTCTAGACTTTCCAAAATTAAGCGTTTCTCCTTTAATACTATTTAAATAAATTAAATGCTGAAAATAGTATATCAAATATATTGGGTTGGCTTTTTCAAATCTCACTTTTTGATGGGGACTCTGCAATGGTGATTCAAAACTCTACAAATTCTCTAGGATGAAGAACATCCCTGAGAAACCGAAGAAACCTTGTAAGGCTTTGATCATTCGCAAGGCCAATTATTGCGATGTTTGTGGGTTACGTTTCTTGAGAAAGGTTTCCAAATTCTGTGCAGAGTGTGGATCCTCGCGCCTGTGCATGAAGGATGGGGAATTGTTTGAACCTGATCAGGTGATTTCTGGCCGGAAAAAACAAATTAACAAGAGAGTAAATCCAGTGGTTGTGGGCGTGAAAAAGCATAAGCGTGGCAGTGATGGTTTGGAGTAAGAGTTTTCGAATCATTCAAGTAATGAGACTTTATTATCTGGTAAGAGTGCTGAAATTCCAGATGATCAGCGAGTGATGAAAGATGACCATGATTCAGGCCCTGTACATGTGAGTTCAGCAACGCAGCCTGTTTCGCGTTTTCCACAGATGGCCTCATCTTCCACGAACACATCAGGTACTAAAATTTTCGTCTACAATCTACTGTATTATGCTTCGGATGACTGGATTCGAAATACTTTTGGAGAGTTTGGAGAAATCGTTTCCGCTTTAGTTCTGAAAAGACCGAATAGAAAGGGGCGGTACTTTGGTTTTGTTGATTTTCAATCGACATTTTCAGCCCAGAAAGTTATTGATATTTTTGATGGTTTTATGTACAATGGGTTTAAATTGTTTGTGGCTTTTGCTCGCCTTGAAAATGAACCGTTTCCTGTCAAAGGTTTTCATTCCTCAAAACAGAGCATCGTCCGGAACGAACAGGACTTGGTTGCTAGCTCACTAGGTTTGCAGGAGAAAGTTTCTTCGGGGCAAGAAAATAGGGCTTCTCATTTTTTGAATGTTGTTTTGAAGCTTATGTTCAGTGTTGATCGGAGCACTTTACCGGTGGCTGATTGCTTTCCGGACTGGTTTCGGTCAGAGATTATTGGTCGCCGATCTTTTCGCGATTCACTTGCACTTTCGAATGGGTTCTGTTTCGATTCTACTGAACCATACGATTCGGAAGTTATGAAGTCGAATTCAGAATCTGTTGAGGCCCATTCGGATACAGCTTTGCGCTGCGGTAGGCTAATTGATGACCAAGTAATCCATTTGTTGCCTAGTTCAGTATTGCCTTTGGTGGAGTCCGTTCATGATACTTAGTCTATACAAGGTGGGGCAGTTGCAAGATCAATTGCTTTGGAAGGTAAAGTAGTTATTCAATCGGATGATGAAAGTCTGGTTTCGGAGGATCCGGTTAATCAGTTGGGTTCGGAGACAAAGGAGAACAGTCCGTGGAAGGACGTGCTTCTCTAACCTCCACCGCGTCAGAGTCGACCTTCCACTTACACGGTTGTTACTAGATCGAGAAATCGTTCGTTGACTAGAGAACGTGCCATCAAATCTGAGCCTCCTGTTTCAAGTTTATGGAAATCGTCGGTTTCCAAGAAACATTCGGCTTAGTTTGATTTGGTTCTTTTTTCCTTAGTCAGCTTCCGTGTTTTTGTTTAGTTAGTTTGTTTATGTTTCTGTTTTTTGGGTTGAGGTTAAGCCTCTTAGCTCCCCTCCAGTGGAGTTCTTATGTAAGCGTGGTCCTGGTCTTTTGACCGTTTGTCTCATTTCTACTTGAAATGAGTCTTCTAATAAAAAACGAGCTTATAAAAAAAAATATATATATATATATATATTGGGTTGTAGGGGTGTTCGGTGAAGCCCTATATTATTTATATATTTAATTAATGTACTTTATATTAAGTAAATATAAATATTATAATTGCTTCGTAACAAAAGTGATACATTATATCAAATATAATTGCACATCATTTTGTTTAATCGAGACCATTTCGCTCACTTTGTTGTAGTCTTTCTCTATGTGTGTGGCCCTTTAGGATTCATGGATAAATCTTAGCAAGACCCATGATCATCCAAGTCATAAAATTAATGACTAATACTTCGTCAAGTCCTATTACACTAAATAGTTTTATCTTCTTATCATTTGATGATGTCATGACTGAACAGAGGTATAGAACCGTCATCCTTTCTAATTCAGTTTTTCAAGATTTCTTGATCATGAGTGAAGAATGTAGGTGACAAATCACACGCATGTCCTTGCTTTTAATACAAACCTCCTACTCATCAAGAGAAGCATTTTAATGACAAATAACTTGTATAAATACAAGTGACAAGTCTCTATGACCATCACCCATATGTCTAACATGTGCTTATCCATATCTGAGCATAAATATTATAACTGTCTTGTCAGGAATAACGTTTACTTATGTCAAGGCATGAATCCACATCATGTAGATCACATGATGATGTCATGGTCATAGGACTAAGAACTATTCAGGTAGTTAAGATATACTCATGTCAGTGTTTTATGGAGTATTCTCAAGGTGGGTCGTCCAATGTCAAACTCTCTGGCATATGTGATTTCGACTCATATCTCTATATGCATTATCAGTAAAACAAGATCCCCTCATCAAAATTACACTAATTCTAACTATCGGTTTAGGCTATGGACGAGTGCATGGGCTCACTCTTTTATCCATAAGGGTTCTACTATTAGGGAAATGTAAAGACCGCTCCGGTTAAATTTATAACTATTTAATTATAGGGTTGGGATGTTGTTGGTTGGTAAAACGGATTGAATTTTTGGGCCAATTGCAAAAGAAAAAGAAATAAAAAAAAGAGTGGAGAAGGACTTGGCCGGGCCAGACTTGGGCCCAGTCAGTTGGACCGACCCCAAGCCCGCACCGCGTGCTCAGCCCAGGCCCATCCCCTCAACCCGAACTGTTCACGCGTCTTCTACATCGTTCGCACACGCCTCCCGAGACGATTCAACTTCCTTCTCTTCCTCTCTCTCTCGTCCTCTCGCGCCCGACGCCGCCCTCACCCTCACCGTTTTCTTCTCCTCCGCGTGCGAATCGAACCACGCCGTCACCTAAGACGAGATCCTGACGCCTGAAGCTTCTCGCTTTCGTTCGTCTCTCCCAAGCGCGAATCGCGCCGCGCCAGCAACGGAGAAAACCGCGCGGGTTCGTGCCTTTCTCGTGACGCTCGACTTCTTCGACAACATCCACCAGAATCCCCCTCTCTGGCGACGCTAAGGACGAGTTCTGACGGGAACGACGCTGACCGGAAGCTCTAACGCCGGCGAGAGATCTTCGCTCTCGCCAGATCTGAGACGGAGGAGATCTCTGGCTGCACACCAATGACCGCCGTCCTCGTCTAGGTTAGGTCGGAGCTCTGTCGTCGCTCCTGAGCTTCGTTGTGCGATCCCCGAGCTCCCCTGACGTCGTCGCGTGCCGTCGGGACTGGTCGGAACCCTAGAGCTCGCCTTCCTTCGTCTCCAGCTCGGACCAGGATGGCTTTGGGCCAGTCCTGATCCAGGTCAGGCCTCGGGCCAGGCCCAGGTCTGGGGCCGGGTTCGGGTCGGTTCAGGGTCAGGTCTGGGTCTGGACCGGGTCTGATTTGGGTCTGGTTTTCGGATCCGGGTCATACAGATTAATTAATTAATTAATTAATTAATTAACTTAAATAATTTAAAATGGAGAATTTAAAGGACTAAATTGATACATTAGAGGACTAATTCGGACTGTACCGGGACTGATTATCACTTTTACTTGTTAAAATAAGACTTTGACTTCGTCCGAGAAGACCGGAGGTAGGCCCGGACGTCAGCAGCTAGGAGACGTAGCTGTTTATTCTTGAGAGGTAGGGAAAAGTACTAAACTCCGCAGGTAATTTAAGAACATTGATAGTATGCCTACAGGATAATTAATAACCGGAAAGGTCCTAGTTAGCATGTAGGATGCTTTTCAATTACAATAATAACCGGACGAGTCTTAGTATGCATATAGGATGTGATTCACTAGTCAACCGCTTTCAATACTTTAGGAAATTGTCGTGCTGGTAGATTGGCCATGTCGTGCCTTAGGATTGTTTGTTGAATGTACTTTGTGTTAATTGTTCGTTCTTGGTAGTGATGCATGCTCCGTCTTTAGGATAATATAAGAGCCGCACTAAAATAGATGAATTAAAATGATTGTAATATGAATGATTGATTCGTGTTATGATTGGTCGAATGAATGAAATGAATGTGATGTGATTGGTTGAATGGTTGTGTGAATGGGTACTGATTGTGCCTAACGGTATGATCGGGTGAGTGATAGACCGATGGTTGCGATTGGTAAGTAATGTTGGTAAGCTTGGTTTGACAATGTGTGTGGCGTTATTACAGAGCTGTTGACTCTTGACCTTGGTTTTTAATTAAGTTTTCGTGGAACTTGCTTTATTAAATATATTTTATTTGTTATTTAATTATTGTTTTTAGTTCACGTCTCGAGTCCGGTCAAAACCGGATTTGGGGTGTGACAATTTGGTATCAGAGCTTGGTTTCATTTTGAAACTGTTTTCAAAACCTCGGACCGTACGTCAATTAGGTGGGTAGAGTTAGGCTGCTAAGTTTGAAGTGGTTGTTTAAGTATTACCTTCTTTATGCTATACCATTAGCCTTACCTGAATTGTACCCTATTCTCTGTTTTGTTGTACACCTTAGTTGATCTATGATGCCGACCGGTTGAGTTTGAGGTTGGTTTAACGAGCGATGCTCAGGCTGCTTATGACGTGTTCGTTGAATAATCGTTAAGTGGGTTGCCGCTTTGGACAACCGTTGTTTGATTGGTGAATTTTTAAATGTTGACTTAGCCGGGGGTAACCGAGAAGTTACCAAGACCCGAGTTGCGTATTTACGATGTTTTGCGTGGGGTGTAATTATGATGTTGTGTGTGCTTTATGCGCTGGACGCCGTGTGCGGTTATTTATTAAATGTCCTGCTTAAGCGGATGGTTAGTGAACTATACAAACGTGACATGCCAACATTTCTACAAAATTGAAGTGTATGTACCATCACGGTTTGACTATATGGGCCACTGTAGTCTAACATGATAGGGGGATGTCAAGTGGTTACAACGAGATTCGGGGACGCCTGAATCAGGTTGTAACGACGCGAGATTGACATGAATGTTGTGTTAGAAAGAGAAAAGTGATGAAAAACCTAAGAATTGGAGTAATGCAAAACTTACAGAATTGTTCTGTGTTGTGTTTTGTACCCCATGCTATGGGAAGATACCCGACCAAAGTATATGCTGGTCCGGTATGTCGTTGTGTGTTTTGCTGAAATTGTACCTCCTGTCGGAGATGGTTGAATTGTGTGATTATTCTGTGAGATGCACCAGTATGCGGACTTCTCTGTTTATATGAAATTTTATATGACTATACTAAGACAAAGTATACTGTTGGTCCGAGTATGACCCTTGTGAAACACGTGTGAACGTTTTTGCTTTAAGCAAACGGCTTTATTCGAAATTTGAGAAACTGAACATGTGCGTTATCCATGCAGAGGGCATACGTACCGATGAGCACTAGGAGTCGCCCAGCTAAGGGCCGGGGGCAGCCACCTGCCATTGATCAAGCAGGGGCATCGAGCGCTCAGGGTGCTACTTCTACGGAGCACCAGAGTACTGAGGTCGGGCCGTCAGGGTTACCGCCCAGGGTTCCTCTAGTCGCAGAGCCGACCCAGGCGACCCCTCTAGAGGAGGTGGTTCGCGCGGTTCTTGCAGCGATCATCGCACAAAAGGGGACTACAGCACCCGCACCAGAGACCGTGCCTGCTGCTACCACAGCCCCTTTTGAGAGGCCGGATCAGAGTGACAGCTATACAGCTCAGGCTCTCAGAGATTTCCGCAGGCTGGGCACACCAGTCTACTCCGGGGTGTCAGACCCCGAAGCGGGTGCGGGATGGCTGGAGCGGATTACCCGAAATCTTGATACTTCTGGGGTATCTGATGGTCGTCTGAGGGTATCTTTCGCGACCTTTCAGCAAGAGGGGGAGGCGTACTACTAGTGGCAGCATGTGCAGACCAGGGTTGGAAATGATTTCCAGCTGTTCAGCAACTGTTCCTGGAGCAGTATTTCCCTCGATCTGTTCGAGATGACAGGCACCAGTAGTTCCTGGAACTGCGTCAGAGAGGGATGACCGTCTCGGAGTATGGGGCGAGGTTCACATCTTTGTCTCGCTTCGCACCAGAGATGGTGCAGACCGAGGAGAGCCGCTGTAGGCGTTTTGAGAGAGGACTCACCCCGCCTATCGCGGATCGAGTAATTTCTTTCAGGTCGGAGGACTATTCTGCACTAGTCGACCTGGCACTAGCTGTGGAGAGGCACTATCGGGAGACCGACAGAGCGCGGGAGATCAGGTCGAGGCCGAGTGGCTTCCTGAGGCCGTCCGAGGGCACGATCCTAGGAGGCAGAGGACCTTGGGATTCCTTCAGCCATAGGCCCAGTCCGGTGGGATACGACGGGATGGGGCAGTAGCGTCTGTTGGACCTGCTCCGGTGGCACATCTTTGTCCCTCGTGCAGACAGTTGGGACATCTGGGCCGAGACTGCCCATTGACTGAGGGATCTGCAGACCGCTCTGTAGGTCGTCCGGCGAGAGTCGAGGAGAGGCCGTGTCTCGTTGAGAAACATGCTATCACTGCGGCAGATTTGGGACACATCTCTACCGTGTGCCCTGACCGGGCTGGAGGAGGACCCGTACAGCGACCACTACAGGCGTAGACAGGCCAGGCACCTTCTTTCCGCCAGCACCAGGCTCAGGCTACGAGAGCCCCACGGCAGGCAGCAGGAGTGACAACTCAGAGACAGCATCCGAGGGCCCCATAGAAGCAGATTCTTCCACCACCCCCAAGAGGAGGGCCTCCGGCCCAGCAGGGTCGGGTGTATGCTGTCACCGACTCTCGAACTGAGGGACGTACCGCCGGCCATGAGGCTACGCAGGGTACGTGTTTGCTTTATAATTCATGGGCTTCTTTCTTATTTGATACTGGAGCATCTCATTCTTTCATCTCTTCTTATTTTGCTCGTATGTTGGGGTTGAGGGTGGAGTTTCTGAGTAGACCGTTATGTCTTGATTTCCCTGTTACGGGAGAGGTAGTTTTGAGTACTATATGTCGAGACTGTGAAATCCGAGTGGCGGATTGTCCGTTCTATGTTGACTTGTTTGTGCTGGACATGACTGCTTTTGATGTGATTTTGGGGATGGACTGGATGACGAGGTATCGGGCGTATATCGACCTTTATCGTCCGCATGTGACCGTAGTATCGGGCGATACGGTCGTTACTTGTGTCTTGGGTTGTAGGAGCGGAGTAGTACTGTCTACGTTGACCGTGGGGGATGAGACGGAGACCGTGCCGAGTAGAGAGCTACCGAGAGTGGTATGCGAGTTCCCGAAGGTGTTTCTAGAGGAGCTATCAGGGTTACCGCCATTGCGCGAGGTGGAGTTTAGGATCGACTTGATCCCGGGTACGGCGCCGATCTTTATGGCCCCGTATCGGTTTGCACCAGCCGAGTTGGTCGAGTTGAAGCGACAACTCGAGGAGCTTCGGGAGAAGGGTTTCATCCGAACGATTTCTTCGCCGTAGGGAGCACCCGCCCTCTTCATGAAGAAGAAGAGAGGAGCTTTTCGGATGTGCATTGATTACCGGAAGTTGAACCGAGTTACGGTGAAGAACCGTTATCCGATGCCGAGGATCGATGACCTGTTTGATCAGTTGAGAGGAGCGAAGTGCTTCTCGAAGATTGATCTTCGATTAGGGTACTACCAGTTGAGGGTTCGGGATGAGGATGTGGAGAAGACCGCATTTAGGACTCGATATGGGCACTACGAGTTCTTGATGATGCCGTTCGGGTTGACGAACGTGCCTGCAGCGTTCATGGATCTTATGAACGGGATCTTCCGACCCTACTTGGATCAGTTCGTCGCGGTGTTTGTGGATGACATACTGATTTATTCGCCTAGTGAGGAGGCACATGAGGAGCATTTGAGGACGGTGTTGACTTTGTTGCGTACTCATTAGCTGTACGAAAACCTGGAGAAGTGCGAGTTCTGGCTCGCCGAGGTGAAGTTCCTCGGGCATGTTGTGTCCCGAGAGGGTATACTTGTCGATCCGACGAAGATCGACGCGGTCTCGAAGTGGGCACGGGCCAAGAGTGTCTTCGAGATCAGCAGCTTCCTAGGCTTGGCAATGTATTGCAGACGGTTCGTCTAGGAATTTTCACGACTAGCAGCGCCGATGACTACCTTGACCCGCAAGGGAGCTGAGTTTGTGTGGACTGATGAGTGTGAGCACTCCTTCGTCGAGCTGAAGTCTCGTTTGACCACTGCGCTCGTGTTGATAGTGTCGGAGCGTGGGGTCGGGTATGATGTGCACTGTGATGCGTCCGACGAGGGACTTGGATGTGTGTTGATGCAATCCGGGAAGGTAGTTGCATACGGCTCGAGATAGTTGAAGATACATGAGCGCAACTACCCGACTCATGATATAGAGTTGGCAGCAGTAGTCTTCGCTCTGAAGAGCTGGCGAATCTATTTGTATGGAGAACGATTCCGGGTGTTTTCGGATCACAAGAACCTCAAGTACATTTTCTCATAGCGCGACTTGAACATGCGCCAGATGCGGTGGATGGAGCTACTTGAGGAGTACGACTTTGAGCTACTTTACCATCCGGGCAAGGCGAACGTCGTCGCCGATGCCCTGAGCAGGAAGTCGACTCACATCCTTGCTAGTTTATCTGTCCGAGAGTGGGGCATGATGGAGGAGCTGAGCATGTTTCGGCTCGAACTCGATAAGATCACCGATGGCGTTGGCATGTGTTCGTTGGTGGCACAACCCACACTTATTACCCGTGTATTGGAGGCACGGGCCGAGGATGCTGAGACGGCAGAGATCCGGGAGAGGATGATCAGCGGTGTTGACACCGAGGGCTGGGAGTAGAGTACCGATCAGGGTCTACGTTATCGAGGACGGCTGTTTGTGCCGCAAGGTTGTACGGATGTCGTGTTGAGAGAGTGTCATCACTCTCGTCTTGCTGTGTATCCGGGTGGGACCAAGATGTATCAGGACATCCGACGACAGTTCTGGTGGAGCGGGATGCGTAGAGCAGTCGCAAAGTTCGTTTCCAGATGCCTCACTTGTCAGTAAGTGAAGGCTGAGCATCAGCGTCCCGCTGGTTTACTACAGCCATTACCGATCGCAGAGTGGAAGTGGGAGCACGTCACGATGGACTTCGTGAGTGGCTTGCCGAGGTCGCCGAGAGGGCACGATGCAGTTTGGGTGGTGGTCGACCGATTGACCAAGTCGACACACTTTTTGGCCATGAGGATGACGGATACAATTGATACCTTGAGCCGGTTGTATGTTCCGGAGATCATCCGTCTTCACGGGGTGCCGGTATCGATTGTGTCTGACCGAGATCCGCGTTTCACCTCCCGATTCTGGGAGAGCTTGTAGAGAGAGTTGGGGACCAAGGTCTTGCTCAGTACGGCGTATCACCCACAAACTGACGGTCAGTCAGAGCGCACTATCTAGATACTGGAGGATATGCTGCGAGCCTGTGTGTTGGACTTTCGGGGGTCATGGGAGGACCACTTGCCTTTAGTAGAGTTTTCCTACAACAAAAGCTTCCATGCCAGTATTGGGATGGCACCGTTTGAGACGTTGTATGGTAGACCGTGCAGATCGCCCGTGTGTTATGCAGAGGTGGGAGACCAGAGTCTGCTTTTTCCTGAGATTGTCCAGGAAACGACCGAGAAGGTCGCACTGATTCGGGATTGGTTGAGAATCTCGCAGAGTCGTCAGAAGAGTTATGCAGATAGACGGCGCAGGCCTCTTAAGTTTTCGATTGGTGATCATTTATGAGGTTGAGCCCGTAGAAAGTTCTATTGCGGTTCAACCGTGGTGGAGGAAAGTTGGCCCCGCGGTTTATCGGACCTTTCGAGATCTTGGGCAGAGTTGGAGCCGTAGCTTACCGCCTTGCATTGCCACCGCAACTTGGGAACGTTCATGTCACGCCCCAAATCCGGTTCTTGCCCGGACTCAAGGCATGACTAGTAATAAATGATTTAAAAGGCAATAATTCAACATTTAGTTCCTGAAAATCTCCAATAAGAAACTCAAATCCACAAAACTCAGTTTAAAACACAAATAACCCTCCAGGGGTGTAATAATAATTCTCCACAAAATCTGTTCCAACAGAAATAAAAGTAAAATCGAAGTCTCTATAGACACCCACACCGAGAAGCTCCCGAGCCTCTACTCCTCAATCAAGCCTGTAAACACAACAATAAACTCATAGGGTGAGCTTGCGCTCAGTAGGGAAAAACACATAACAAGGTGGATCTTAACCTCAATAAAGTCAACAACAAAGTCAAAGAGATACATCTTAACAAACACGGGTAATAGATAAACCAGCCAATGCCGTGGCACATGAAGTATCCACCCTCCGATCCACATATGATGTGTCCTCTCGGATTTTCCCTCAAATTCAGAGGAGACGCATAACATTGAGGCGACTGGAAACAACCCTTCGGGGCGCTTAACATCGGGATTCTCATAAACGTCTCCAAAGGATTTTATGTCCTCGGGAACCAAAGTATTACTCCCATAGGAAGCATACACTTGGACAATTCAATAATAATCAGTTAATAATTGAATAACGCACTCAACCGAAACGCGAAATAATCCAATCCCAACAACCACCAATTCATTGCCACACATAGCTCACACATCACCAATTCACCACAACACACAGTACACGAATCACATAATCATAGCACACCAATCACACAATCCCAACTTACCGTTCACTTACCAGTCTCGAACCAACGGGGCATCGATCACCTGATTGCACCGCTCGGTACAACCAGTCATACTCGATGCTCCAAGCAACCACTTAAGGAATACAAGCAATCATTCAAATACAATCAACAGTCAAGCGGGAGTTTAATCAACCAATCGTAAAAACCTTTAATCGAGCATTCACATATGCAATTCAACTAGTTCCGTTAGACTCTTTAGCCTATCCACTAAGCAACCAACAACCAAGCATGTGATCCTAACACGCAACTAATCCGAGGGCTTTGCCAAGGCTCCTCTACCAGACAAACAATTCCCAAGTATTGAAAGCGAATTACACTAGTGATTGGCATCCTAATCGTTCACAACTAGACACTTCCGGTAATTAGAAATCGAAAGACAATTATTCTAGTTATTCGCATCCTATAGGCATTTCTAGGACCTTTCCAATTTTATTAGCCTAACATGCATACTAAGCATTTAAACGAGAAGTTAAGACTTTCCCTACCTCGAGGTCTTCCTCTCAACACTCTGATGATAAGCCCGGTGGTCACCACTCTGTTCTTCACTCGGGTCCCGGCGTGATAAATGCTCCTCTAACTCGTGTCCACGTTCTTCCTTCTTTCCTAGCTTGGTTCCACGGTTTTGAACCACCAAAAGACCACAAATTAGTTCCCCCAACAAAGTGTTCTTCTCCTCAAAACACACAACAATGTTCAGAAATGGATCAAGGTTTGAAGAGGAAATGTGGGAATCAAATTGAGCTAAAAGGAAGGGTTTTGGGCTCTGGGGATCTGATCAGGAATGCCATACGGACCGTGTGGCTAGCCGTGCCGGAACATGGCACGGACCATGTCACAGGCCGGCCCGGAAGTCAGCACGGAACGCGTCACAGACCGGCCCGGAGAGCGACACGGACCGTGTCAGGTACCGTGCCGGACTCCCGTCCGTTCCGTGCCGCGTGCCGTGCCGGTACCAAGCCCGTTCCGTGCGGCATACCGTGCCGGCACCTGGCCCGGTCCGGATCAGCTTCCGTATCAGACCTGACCAGCTCCTTCCCCTTTCTTCCCCAACTCGAATTTCACGAAAATCTCAACACAAACTCCATTTCTAAACCCTCTTAGCTCCAAAATGTTCAACAAAAGATACCCAGCAGCTACACCCTCAATGGGTTCATCAAACTTCAACCAAAAACACAATCCAACAACCTATTTCACTACTTCTTCTCCAAGCAACAAACAAACAAGCAAGTTCTTCAACTTTTAAGCCAAGACCCACAAAACCCAAAGATTGGAAGTGGAAGAAATGGAGATTTGAGAGTATCCTTACCTCTAGGTAGTTGAGATGGAGGAGATGAAGTGAAAATGAAGGCAAAATGACCAAGAACAAGCTCCAAAATCCAAGCTTTCTTCTCTATCTTCTTCCTCAAGAAATGAGCTCCTCCCCTCCTCTCTCCTTGTGATTTTCGGCTGCAACAATAGGAAATAGGCTGAATTGTTGCTCCCTTTCCTTTAAATGACCTAAAATGTCAATTTACTCAAAAGCCCTTAAGGTCTTATCCCTTTAAAGGTAACTTAGGAGGGTATGAGAGTCATTTGAATCCCCCACTTCCATCCTCCAAGCCAAGCATGACAAGTGTCATGTGAGGTCACTCCTACTTAATAAATTTCCAGCTTTCCAAGATTTATCGAAGAAACAACCGATAGTAAGCCCAAGTTTGACCAACGGTTGACTTTAACAATATTACAGTCAAACTGAAGGAAACGACCCAACTAAGCTAACCGTGATAATGGCTAAGCGTTTTGGGCCCCGGAAAGGTCCCAAATGACTTTCCGAGTCATCGGTTGACTTTTCCGGCCGAAAGTCAAACTTAGCTAGGATTCACCGGTTCTACCGGGATCGACCGGGGGCGGGTCTTACAGTGCATAACGTTTTCCATGTCTCCCAGTTGCGGAAGTACACCGCGGATCCCTCCCACGTGATTGAATGGATGGACATCGAGGTGTTTGAGGATGTTTCGTATGAGGAGCAACCAATCAGGATTCTCGATAGGCGAGATAAGGCCTTGCGTGGCAAGACTATCCCACTGGTACGTGTGCAGTGGAACCATCACGGAGCAGAGTCGACCTGGGAGCGCGAGGACGAGGTCCGTGCGAAGTACCTCAGTCCGTTCGACCCTTGAGGTACGTCCGTTTTAAATTTCGAGGACGAAATTCTTTTAAGGGGGGTAGAATGTAAAGACCGCTCCGGTTAAATTTATAACTATTTAATTATAGGGTTGGGATGTCCGTGGTTGGTAAAACGGATTGAATTTTTGGGCCAATTGCAAAAGAAAACTAAAAACAAATAAAAAAAGGGTGGAGAAGGACTTTGGCCGGGCCAGACTTGGGCCCATACAGCCGGACCGAGCCCAAGCCCGCACCGCGCGCTCAACCCAGGCCCATCCCCTAAACCCGAACTGTTCACGCGTCTTCTACATCGTTCGCGCATGCCTCCCGAGAAGATTCAGCTTCCTTCTCTTCCTCTCTCTCTCTCTCGTCCTCTCGCGCCCGACGCCGCCCTCACCCTTACCGTTTTCTTCTCCTCCGCGTACGAATCGAACCACACCGTCACCTGTGACGAGATCCGGATGCCCAAAGCTTCGCGCTTCCGTTCGTCTCTCCCGAGCGCGAATCGCGCCGCGCTGGCGACAGAGAACACCGCATGGCTTCGTGCCTTTCTCGTGACGCTCGACTTCTCCGAAAACATCCACCGGAAGCCCCCTCTCTAGAGATGCTAAGATCGATTTATGACGGGAACGACGCTGGCCAGATCTGAGACGGGGGATGTCTTTGGCGGCGCGCCAACGACCGCCATCCTCGTCCAGGTTAGGTCGGAGCTCTGCCGTCGATCCTGATCTCCGTCGTGTGTTCCCCGAGCTCCCCTGACGTCGTCGCCGCCCTCGGGACTGGCCGGAACCCTAGAGCTCGCCCACATTCGTCTCCAGCTCAAGCCAGAACCATGACACGGGCCTCGGACCAGGCTGGCCTTGGGCCAGACCTGATCCAGGTCGGGCCTCGGACCAGGCTGGCCTTGGGCCAGACCTGATCCAGGTCGGGCCTCGGACCAGGCTGGGCCTAGGGCAAGACCTGATCCAGCCCGAGCCTCGGAGCAGGCTGGGCCTTGGGCCAAACCTGATCCAGGTCGGGCCTCGGACCAGGCTGGGCCTTGGGCCAGACCTGATCCAGGTCGGGCCTCGATTCAGGCCAGGCCTCGGGCCAGGCCCAAGTCTGACTGGTCGGGTCCGGACTTGGGTCGGAGCCGGGTCTGGGTCGGGTCTGGGGCCGTGTTCGGGTCGGTTCTAGGTCAGGTCTGGGTCTGGACCCGGTCTGATTCGGGTCTGGTTTTCGGATTCGGGTCAGATCCGGGTCGGACAAATTAATTAATTAATTAATTAACTTAAATAATTTAAAATGGAGAATTTAAAGGACTAAATTGATAAATTAGAGGACTGATTCGGACTGTACCGGGACTGATTATCACTTTTACTTGTTAAAATAAGACTTTGACTTCGTCCGAGAAGACCGGAAGTAGGCCCGGACATCAGTAGCTAGGATACGTAGCTGTTTATTCTTGAGAGGTAGGGAAAAGTACTAAACTCCGCAGGTAATTTAAGAACATTGATAGTATGCCTATAGGATAATTAATAACCGGAAAGGTCCTAGTTTGCATGTAGGATGCTTTTCAATTACAATAATAACTGGACGAGTCTTAGTATGCATATAGGATGTGATTCACTAGTCAACCGCTTTCAATACTTTAGGAAATTGTCGTGCTGGTAGATTGGCCATGTCGAGCCTTAGGATTGTTTGTTGAATGTACTTTGTGTTAATTGTTCGTTCTTGGTAGTGATGCATGCTCCGTCTTTAGGATAATATAAGAGTCGCACTAAAATAGATGAATTAAAATGATTGTAATATGAATGATTGATCCGTGTTATGATTGGTCGAATGAATGAAATGAATGTGATGTGATTGGTTGAATGGTTGTGTGAATGGGTACTGATTGTGCCTAACAGTATGATCGGGTGAGTGATAGACCGATGGTTGCGATTGGTAAGTAATGCTGGTAAGCTTGGTTTGACAATGTGTGTGGCGTTATTGTGTTTGATATGTTATGGTATGGTTTGAGTGTGTACCCCGAGGTGTACATGCCGGGAAGATACCTAGACCGATGTGCGGTTCCGGTATGGTATATGAGTGTGCACCCCGATGTGGACATGCCGGGAAGATACCTAGTACGATGTGCAGTTCCGGTATGGTATATGGTTATGTACCCCGATGTGCGTTTCCGGTATGACGTGTGATCGCTTACCCCGAGGGAGTAGTTCCGGGAAGATATCTAGGCCGATGTGCGTTTCCGGTACGATATGTTACTTGGTTCACCCCGATGATCTATGGTCCTTTGAGGACATTTCTGGGACTTTCGATGATATGTGTTCCTAGGGAACGTTTCCAGAAGCCCCGATGATTGTATATCCTCTGGACCGAGGGGCAAAATCTGATATGATGTGCAAGTTAATGTATGGATCAGAGTCTTGAGATTTGATGTTCAGCATTCGGTATATGTGTGTTCCTTTAATTTATTCTTTTGGTGAATTCGTGAGCTTTCTATTGATCCCCTTAATTGTTGCCTTCTTTAAGTATTGCAATTATGGTAAATCTTTATTTAGTGTTTGTTGGTTAATTGTACTAATCGGTTTTACTGTTAGAACGGGGGTTCCATTACTTTACTGTTTTTTTCCTACTGAGCGTAAGCTCACCCCCTTTTTGTTTACTGTTTGTACAAGTTTCTTTGTTGAGTAGTATCTAGCGGTGGTCTCAAGGCTCGGGAGCTCCTTGGGAATTGGGATTTTGTCCTAGAGACGTACTGTTTGTATTAACTTTACTTTCTGTGAGTTTGATTACAGAGCTGTTGACTCTTGACCTTGGTTTTTAATTAAGCTATCGTGGAACTTGCTTTATTAAATCTCTTTTATTTGTTATTTAATTATTGTTTTTAGTTCACGTCTCGAGTCTGTTCAAAACCGGATTTGGGGTGTGACAGGAAATGTTCTCTAATACCCCGTATAAGAATCAGTCATTCACGGTTTCACTAACATTACAACTTAATGATAATAAAACGTTTGTCAAATATTATTAATCACAAAGACGTTGTAATATGTCCATGTGGATTGTCTTATGACACAAAACCCCAACAGCCTCCCACTTGAACTAAGACCAATTTTTTTTTTGATAAGCTCGAAAATTTATTAATAAGACCAATTCCTGAACGGAACCAGAATGCCCTGATTAAAAATAATCAGAGTAAAAGACAACGATTACACAAGGACTCCATAACGTGGAGTCAAAAGGCCTAACCATTTCCGAAAAACGAAAACAAGACAAGGGAACATAAAACAGAAAAGATAACCCACGAAACCTCGCCTCCCGATATCAGAGAATACTCGCTTCGTTCTTTTTAGAAGCCAAATTACGAATTGTAATCTGAAGAGTTATCAGTTCTACCATGCTCAATTTTTTTCCCAATGACAACGGGACGAGCAACTCTTTCCCGCTTCAAAGAACGATTCCTTGATTTGCACCGCATGGTATAAAAATCTGACAAATGATTGGGAGGTCGACTCACTCGTTTTGACGACTTAAGTAAAGCTTCCTTTCAGGGACTACCTTCCGGAGGATCATCATTCTCTCCCAAAATAGTCGTCGGGCTACCTAGAACAAGACTCAGATCAATAAAAGCGTGTAAAAGATTAGCTTGTAATGGACCAACCGACCCTGACGCTGGAAACAGAGAATTAACCATTGAGCTGGAAATTGAAACCAATCCATGCCCACACTCAGGCCCATCCGCAACTGTAATAACCACTCCTGGTCAACGCTAGTCAAACCTGCGAAAAATAGGAAAATTTAAATTTTTTTGGTCAAGCACTTAATTAAACCTAAAATTGACTCCGAGGGTCATACCGGACGTAAGTTGACCCCGTTATCGACCAAAGTGAGTTCCGGGGGACTCAGTGCAACTTTCTGATCAGTTTGGGAAATGTTGACTTTTCGCTGGAAAAGTCAACCGAGCGACTTTTTGGTCCATTCAGGACCGTTTTGGATCCAAAAAGCTTAGTCGTCGTCGCAGCGGTCTTAGTTGAGCCGTTTCCTTGTAGCCCATCAAGTTTCGTAAGTTCTTGGAAAAAGTGCCCGTTCAGGGCCCGAATCGTCCGATTTTCTCGAATCTGATTGGAAAACATCTTCTAAATATTATTCCAAAAAGGTGTGGGACCCACCTTTCCACTTGTACAACAAGTGGTGGTGTTAGGTTTTGGGGGGAAAATAAAGAAGAGAGTAATATGGGGGGTCGGCCACACTTGGTTCAAAAAGAAAAAAGAAAGAGAAAATGAGTTGGTTTTAGAAAAGAAGAGAGTTTTAGAGAGAGAAGGAGAAGAAGAGAGAAAAGGGAGAAAGCTAGGGTTTCTTGCCACTATTCACGTCATCTAACCTTTGGATCGTCTCAAAGTTCGAAGATTCAAGCTCACCTCGTCTTCCTCTACGGTAATCACCAAACCGATCTTCGTTTTGTCAAAGTTCTAAAATTAGGTTTTGTTTAAAACTATGAGTTTAGGGTTGTACTAAGGTTGGGGGATTGTTAGAGACGTTTTGGAGGCGTTTGGAGGTGAAGGGGGGCGTTTTCCGGTGACCGGGAGCTCAGGGGGAGCTTCGGCCACCATAGGGGGGTGGCCGGCCGGCCATAGGGTGGCTGGCCGGAGCTAGGGCCGGCCACCACCATGGTGGGCCGGGCCCATGTGAGCCCTATCCGCCCACGGCCAAGTCGGGCCGGGTGGGGACCACGTGCTCGGGTGCTCGGGTTTTGTGTTCAGGTGGTTTAGAACGTTCCCCGGACCATTTATCCACAACCGAATCGAAGTTTGGATTTAAAATGAGAAAGTTTTAATTAACGGGTTTAGAAACTTTAAACGTTAATTAAATGACTCGGAAGTTGTAATTCGATTCCGTCGAGTGCCTAGGAACCCTTGAATTATTCTAAGACCGTAGAAACGAAGACGGGAATTTTTGGAGCCCCGGAAGGGCGTTTCCAAAACCCGGGCAGATTCGCCATGTCGGGCGAATCGGGCCTTTCCGGGTCCAATATCGACAATGTCGAGTAATTGGGGAGTTTGGGAGTGATCGACATTGTCGGGGTTACTTTTGGGCGTCAGGTTTATTAAAATTCAGTTTATGCCTGCAAGCTTAAAAGAGTTTAAAATTGTGTTCTTGTTAGATTGTGCTGCAGACCGAGGAAAGGGAAAGTTAAGCGAGTGACCGAGATCACGCCGCAGCTTAATTGTGCGCTTTTGGAGAAAGCATACGAGGTAGGGAAAACTAGCCTGATCTCGGCCTTGACTAGGGAAAGTTAACAGTATAATTGCATGTGACACTGGGGTGTCGTGGGTTAAGTAATTTTATCGAATATTAGAAAGGTAGGCGACACCGGGTAGTGTCGTATGATTCAGGAATGTATCGAACATTAGAATTGCATGTGACACTTAGTAGTGTCATAGGAGCAGAGAACTTATCGATGTTAGAATTACTGGAGGCATATGACCATGCCCGGAGGTTGATTGCGAAGTTATCGAGATTAGGAGTACTGGAGGCATATGAACATGCCCGGAGGTTGATTGTGAAACTGTTGATATTAGGACTGATGGAGGCATTGGTTATGCCCGGAGGTTGTTTGTGTAATTTGTGTCTTGGGTGGCCATGAGAGCCCGTACTTTACAGTTGTGTCTTGGGTGGCCATGAGAGCCCGTACTTTACTGTTGTGCCTTGGGTGGCCATGAGAGCCCGTGTTTTTACCGTTGGTGTCTTGGGTGGCCGTGAGTGCCCGTGGGGTTGTTGAACCCGTGTCTTTACTGTTGGTGTGTCTTGGGTGGCCATGAGTGCCTGTGGGGTTGTTGAGCCCGTGAGTTACTGTTGGTGTGTCTTGGGAGGCCGTGAGTGCCCGTGGGGTTGTTGAGCCCGTGAGTTACTGTTGGTGTGTCTTGGGAGGCCGTGAGTGCCCGTGGGGTTGTTGAGCCCGTGAGTTATTGTCGGTGTGTCTTGGGTGGCCGTGAGTGCCCGTGGGGTTGTTGAGCCCGTGAGTTACTGTTGGTGTGTCTTGGGAGGCCATGAGAGCCCGTGTTTTACGGTTGGTGTCTTGGGTGGCCATGAGAGCCCGTGTTTTATTGTTGGTATGTCTTGGGAGGCCGTGAGTGCCCGTGAGTTACGGTTGGTGTGTCTTGGGAGGCCGTGAGTGCAGTGGGGTTGTTGAGTCCGTGTTTTACGGTTGGTGTATTGGTTGGCCATGAGTGCCTGTGGAGTTTTGAACCTGTGTTGTTGCTGTTTGTTGAACTTTGCTTATGATTGTGATTGTGTTTTCCCGAGGTTAGTGACCCGACTTTGTGTCGGAAAGTGGTGTGGAATTTGGCTAGCTTACCTGACTGGGATCGGTAAGTTGCGAGCGTTCTTTGGCTAGCCTGCCCGAGTTCGAGTCTCGGAAGGTTGTGAGCATTTTTAGGCGGTGAGAGGGCAGCTCCCCTTCCGACTAGCTATTGAAAAAGTAACTCGGTTTATCGCCAACAGGTCGACCGCCTAGAGCCTGACAGGGATCGGCAAAGCGCGTGGGGCAGGCTCGAGCCCAGCCGGTTAGCAACCGGCACTAAGCAGCTGACATGAATACGATCCTTTGTGATCTTGTCTGGTATGTGATCCTTTGTGATCTTGGTTGATGTGCGATCCTTTGTAATCTTGAGTGTTGCGTGGTTGTCTGTCGTGTCTTTGGAGGAGGTCGTCAATCGTTGTGTCAGGTCTACTTTACGTGTCCGAGTGTTGACTCGGTTGAGGAAAGTATATGTGCGCATGTGTCAGTCGGGTTACTTGAGTTTAGGGATAATGATCCCCGGTGTTGAGTTGGTTGTTGGTGTTACCGGCATTGTCTGCTAAGTATACCGTAGTCAGTCTGTTATCCGTGGTGGTGAGCAAACGCTCACCCCTAGCTTCTTTTCCTACAGCTACCGGTCGCAGGTTGGACTAGGTGAGCTTCCGAAGCTTGAAGAGCTAGGAGCGGGATTCTGGGTTTATTTTTGAGTCTAGCGACGGATACCATGCTTTGTCCACTTGTTGGGACGTATTTTGAGTTGTAAATATTATTTGATTAACTAAATGGTAATTTCAAAGTGTTTATTCAAAACAGGTTTCAAATGTTTTGTGGTTTTAAATGTTCGCGTCCCGAGTTCGGTTTACTGAAATTGGGACGTGACAGCAACTGCCCGAACCTCAGGCCCATTCGTGTCTAGCCCAAATGATTCTTCGTCTCCCCCGCACAAAACAATCTTTTCTGCAGCCGAAACACAGTCAACCAATGCAATTCGATCAACTGAATATCGATCACCACCAATCACGGAAACAACTGGCCGATCTTCGCGATTTGCTGAATCAGAAATCAAAACCGTTTGATTTCCAAGTTGCTCACCAGGATCCTCTTGCCGATCTTCACGTTTTGTAGGATCAGAATTCAAAATTGTTTGACTTTCGATTTGCTCACCTGGAAAATCCGACGAAGGGTTGTTGCTGCAGCTCACTTCCGACGGCCGAGAGACTATTGACAACTGAATATTTTCAGGTGAACGAAACTCTGGTACCAGCACCATTCTCTGTTTTGCTACTACATCCTGTACTCTAGAAACAACACTGGACTTTCGAGGCCTGACAAGAGCAACAAACAAGTGATACTCATTCAATTTCAGCCCGTTCATACTCTTGATGGCCTGAGCAGCCCCCTCCGTTGAACTGAATTGCACAAAACCATACAACTGATGATTGCGATTTGGTCGACTCAAAGCCAACGAAGACACTATATCGCCAAAGGGACTGAAGGTATTACCGAGCCACTCGTCCGTTGTTCCATACGGAAGATTACAAACGAAAATTTCTTCGTCTATAATTTTTCTAACACGTCGTGTAGAGGACGCCTCCACCAATCTTGTTTCCAGTTACTTCTTCACGAGCCTCTCCTTGACCTCCACAACCTTCGAGACATCCAGCTCTACCTCCTCAGCTTTTTTTGAACCGGAAGCAAGGTCCCCAACCAACACACTGTGATCCTTCGCCTTGAATTTGGATGGATCCGCAGAGTCTCCGGAGCCATAGATCTCAGCCATAACTTTGTCCTTTCCATCCCCATCCGGAGAAGCGTTTGACCTCAAACGAGTCCGGGATCGCTTCGACTTGACCCATTTCTGTACAACACTCGGACCCTCTTTGGCAATCTTCTTCTCGCTGGATTTAGCAACCTTCTTTGCTCTTTGTGTATCAACATTAAATGAGGCTGCAATTACTTTGCATTATTCAGCATACAAAGAAATCAACACAGGCCAAAGGATGAGATGGAGAGAAGATCAGGCTTCTTCATGTTCCCGACGTTGCAGCCGAATGTAAT
Source organism: Erodium maritimum (assembly GCA_963921825.1). Classification (NCBI taxonomy): domain Eukaryota; kingdom Viridiplantae; phylum Streptophyta; class Magnoliopsida; order Geraniales; family Geraniaceae; genus Erodium; species Erodium maritimum. The sequence goes on from OY997594.1 coordinate 11,624,357, forward strand.
TGCCCCCAGAGTTGATGATTTTTATGTTTGATTACCTATACTCGAGCTCGAAGACGTCGATCAAACTCTCCATGCATGTGGATGTCAACACTTGTTAAACACACAATTGAATAACAAAGTTGAGATCATTGTAGAAAAACACACAACAATACACTGAGTTTCTCTCTGTGGTTGAATCAAAAGCATGCCACTCCCACCATAGATCCGGAAGGAACAGACCGGCTCTGGTCTTGATCGAGCTTTGGAGATGGCAAGAATATCGCTCTGACATTCAGCCACAACCAACCTTCCCTTTGCGAGGACGAGACAGCGACTCTATCTCCACCAGAACTTGACCTGCTTCTCGGTGTTGAGATGATCCAACCTTCGCTCTCAAGCCCACACGGTCACGACTCCGGCGAACACAAACGCACGGAGTGGAGGACAGATCGATGGCTCAAACACTCGTCGACGGCGCGACAATTTCAGACCTAAAAGTCGCACGCGCATGGGGAGCGCATTCGCCTATAATGAAATTGCTGTGATTTTACTTTCTTCCTTCTACCTAAGACTAATTTACATTACGATTAATACTCATTATCTAATGTCATATGTATGATTGAGCCAATGACTATGCATATCTCAATCATATTCATATGGTGTCACCGAGACAAATATACAATTTACATTGTTGGCAACTCTACTTTAGAGTCTCATATACTTAACCTAATCCATATCTTATCAATACAAGTCTTCTAACTTGTGGCAACATCCTTTTGTTCTATCCATATAGATCGATCTATCTATATAAACCTTCAGATGGTTGGTCGTCAACACCGAGATGTGTAACATTTTCATCGTCGGTGGAAAGTGAACTAGGTGGGGTTGTGTTGCAACTGTCAGACTCGTTCAAGCGTCGTCGTACACCCCCGACAACACCTTCCTCTGCCCATAACTTCGCATCATGTTCCAACGCCTCGATCCAATGGTGGAGCTTGAAAATCTTTGGCTCGTGTCTGCCTACAGTGTGGATTCGATAGAGTTCCATGACCTGCTCCATGTACCTTCCTTCGTTCTAGCCGCTATGATCTTCAGCCTTCTCCTTCCTCATCAGTGTGATATACCGCCTCACTTTTGGCGCACTTTTGTGAAAATGGCTCTTGACGGCTTGCACTGACCAATCTTAGGGGTTGAATCTCCCAGCTCTGACGAATCTTCTGGTCACAGTGGACCAGAATGTGTTCCCATCTTGGGAGGTCACCGTAACGGGGTCTTTTATTGTGCGCTGCTAGGCAGCTATGAGGAGCATGTCCACTGGAGGGGGCCACTTGGTTCGCCTGTTTGGGACCGCCCTGGTGCTCGGTCCAACAGATGATGAAGTAGACGACAAGCGGGTTCCGGTGCTACCGCCGACATGTTGTTGTTGTGAGAAATAGTTTCCCGCAAGACCGTAAGAGTCGAACATTGGTGGTAGGAATAGGTGTGTGAAAGGGAGGGATGGTTGTCCCATTTGATTGGGCAGTTGTCTCATTTGATTGGGCGGTGGTCCCATTAGACCTAGGTTGAAATTAAAATTTTAATTAAAATTTAACATACATAATTAAAATTTTAACTAATGAAATTAAATGCATTTGCAATAAAAATTAATTAAGTAAAGTACCTTGGTTCCAACCGGCTTGCACATATTGGTTGAAAGCATCAAAGGGCCAACTACCGGTTTGGGTGAAACCTGTTTGCAAATACTGTTGGTAGCTTTCTGATATATTGGTGTTTGGCTCCTCCTCCGTATCGAGGTCTCGCGTCTTGAATTGGCGTTGCTCTGGTGGGCTCGACGGTTGATTCAAATCATCAGCAGACATTCTCGATCGGATTTTGTAGAGAGGAAAAGAATTTGAGAGTGAGAGTTGAGAGAATGTAGATAGAAATGGTGTGAGTTTGATAAATGAGGATGGGGTATTTATAGGGGTTTTTTGTTTTTAATTTTTTTTAAAATAAAATAAATAAAAGAGTCGTTCAAGACCATTGGCCTCCAATGGTCGAATTTTTTTTGCCCCCCATGCCACCGTCAGCAGGAGACAGGTGGACGGCGAGGCGTGAACCTGCGAGGCACGAATTCGTGCCGCGAGGTCCGCGTCCAAACCACCCACATCGATGGCACCTCAAACCCCGAACCCGGGCCGAGGCCCATGCCCCTTGCTCCTGCCCCTCTCGATGTGTATGCTCCAAAGAGCAGATAAACCGCTCGTTGTGAGCGAGGATTAGTGAACCAAAATTGGTTTGGAACTTATCGTTTTATTACCAATCAAAAAGGAAGATATTCTGAAAAACTAATTAATTTACTTGTCAGAAATTGACTAATTGTGGGAAACTCAAGCTAGATTGAGAGAGTTCAACTACATTAATCATGTGCATCCACCACATTATATACAAATACAAACCTACATATTTCATCACCTATATATTACCAATCCATACCTTCTTCTTTACGATACTTATATGCATCAAAGCTAGATAAGTGTTTGATTTTGTGTTTACAGGGAGAGAGGCATATGTAGTTGTATTATTACACTTAAAAATTAATTAAATGACCTAACCGGTCAAAGCCATCTAATTCTGTAGCACCAAGTATGACTGACTAGATATTATAGTTGAAACCCTAACTGAGGATACTGAGGTAGGTGCTGCTACAATACATTATACACAAATACTAGTATGCAAAGAAAGCAGAGAGAGTGTGTTTAAACTGAGCTTTTACCCGAAATACTCTGAGAGAGTGAAAAAGAAAGGACACTATATATACAGACACATGTTTCTTTGACCAGTATGGTTTCATACAGTTTGAAATAGATAGAGCCTCATTCACTCTGCTGTGATCTCTCTTTCTACAGCTAATCTAAAACTAGGTCTTGACATTTATGTAGAGGGTGGAGACTGGAGAGGGGGCAATTAATTAATGACTCTTTTTTTTTTTATCAACAACAACAACAACAATGGTGATCATAGCATATAGAGCAGTAGCCATAGGTCTATTCCCAGAAAAAAGAAAGGACCGAGATGAAGACGGGTTGCTATCAAGCCCCACTCTCCCACGTGAATATGTCATACTCACCTGAAGTTGCAACATCTCCTCCAATAAGAACCATCCAACACATTTTACCTCCACTTTCTCTCCTCACTCCTCACTACTCATTTCCTCATTCTATATATACTTCTTCTATGCCACATATATAGATATGTACCTTGAAACCCTAACCCTAATTAATATTTCCAAACTGTTGTGCTCCCATTGCAGCCATATATATTATGCTTCCAATCACCAACTCATCAACAGAATTTTCATCTCCTTCGTTTCACTTTCCTTGGCCCTTTCTCGATGAGGGACTTTTCATGTTCTCCCACAACAATGCTCCTGCAAATCAGGTTAATGGTGCAACTTTGATCCCCAAGAAAAGAAAGCATGTCCCGAGCAAGAAAGACAGACATAGCAAGATTCGTACAGCACAAGGCCTAAGAGATCGAAGAATTAGACTGTCCCTCAAAGTTGCCCGCAAGTTCTTCGATCTTCAAGACATGCTAGGTTTCGACAAAGCCAGCAAAACCATCGAGTGGCTCTTCATCAACTCCAAAGAGGCAACCCAGCTACTCACTCACAGCCAAGTCGAACCAGAAGCTAAAGAGATGGGTCAAGAACTCTTGGTGGGTGACAAAAGGAAAAGAAGAGAATCATGTAAAGTAGCAACCATGTTCAACAATCATCTTGCAACCAAGAGTGCTAGGGACAAGGCAAGAGCAAGGGCAAGGGAGAGGACAAAAGAGAAGCTATTGATCAGAGGACTTGAAGCAGCTGGTCATGAAGATTCAGGTAACTTTTACACCCATGAAATCAATTCTTCTCCGAAAGCGCATCTCTTGGAAGAACCTCAAGGTTCAGTAGCAGTCATAGAGGAGCTTTTGGGCATAACAAGATCATCATCATCTTCTTCCAACTTTAGTTATAATTCTCCAGCCTCAAATGCAATGTGGAGCCCTAGTTTAAATTCCCAAAACCCTTGTCCAAATTCAGTTTTATCAGCCACGAACTCAACTATCAGTTTCCCAACAAACCAGCTTCTGTAATCCTATGTAAAAGTATCCCAATAATAACACTTATTTTCAAGTGTAAAAACAATTTAAGAATCAACTGTCCTTAATCAATTAATCGGTATAAAAGCTGTATGTTTGTTTTCATAATTAACTGTCTTGTAAGATAACCTTGTGATTTGTACAACAATTCAATCAGTCATATCCTATTGTTTTTCTAATCAATATCATTTTGGAGTCTCACATCTATCAGAGATAGGGATAAGAAGAATGGCTTAAATAACGAGTATAGGTCTCCATCTACCAATTTGACCTAAGAGGGACGGGCTTTATAGTGAGGTTCAAGAAGAACACCTTTAAAGGGCTAGCTGCTATAACAACAATATATAGGTGCAACTATGTCATAGGCATGAGGTGAATAACTCAATTTTTTTTTGAAACGGGAAAGAAGTAGTATTATAATATCATCGTGCTTACAATATGGGACCTAACAGTCCCGGACACCAGCTGTTGTCCCGATTGGCCGTGGCCCCTCGGGCGCACATGGTTCCATATAAATAGTCTGCTTTGTTTCGCAGATTCAAACTCAAGAGTTCTTCGATCCACTGTTTCAAAAAAAACCCAAACTAATGAAATAGAAACTACCTAGCCAAATTCTTATTCGTCCTAACACAATCAAACTGAAAAGAGAGGAGGCCTTTGGTACGGATTCCCCGAGACTTCTCGGCTTTAGACGTCCCGGGTCTGTGGGTATAGGTCCCTGGCGGTCCTTCCCACCCCCGCTCTGGGGGATCATTCCTCCCCCAGGGGGTTGTAGTCCCCCGGGCTAGACTCACGTTCCTGTACTTGGGCAATAGAGGTTGGCAGCGGTTTGGACTCCGGTTTGTGACTCGTCTTGATCACCCTGGGTCTTGGTCCAACGGTTGTGGTGAATCGCAGGATCCCCCGTCGAGCCAAAGTGCAGTTCATCTGAAGATCACCCAGCCGCGGGTCAGGCCTCTTCCACTTGGCCCCGATCTTCAACCGAGACTGAGGGCTTTGGATATCCTTGTCTTGCTGTTTAGCTATTATCGGAGCCGGATGCAACACCCTCACGGTAGTACTCCGATGCTCCTGGTGTGCCCGACTCCTGTTGGTCACGATCCTCCTAGGTTTGGCCGAACCCGAGTAGTGGGGAGCCCTACCCGACTGTATCCCAATCCCCACTTGGCCATTACCTAGTTGATAAGCCGAAGACCAGGAAAAATAGTGCACCGGATCCCAATGGTAGGCCGGATTCACGTTGCACTCCGGTGGGGGAACGGGGGCCAGGCCCTGAAATGGAGTCCCCTGTCGTCGGATTGGCTGATCCCAGTCCGGGAGAGGGCGTTGGTTTCCGGTGTTGGCTGCGAAGGGCCAGACGGACTCCGGTGTGGGACGGTGCCATGGAGCCTGGAGCAACCACGTCGGGTCGTGGTGCACATCGTGCATGTACCATCCCCGATTATGCAACACCAAAATGGGATTGGCTTGATCGGTCATGGGGGGCGCGGTTGTCCTGACTCAAAGAGGCGATCATGAGGGAGGTAAGTCGACGGCCATGGAGTCCGGGTGGGATATCCATTGCGGTGGCAGCATTGAAACGGGAACACCATAGTGATGGGGGAGGGGGAGAGCAAAGGCGGGGAGAAAGGGCGGAACCAGTTGGGTGAGGGACGGAGGAGGGCAACGAGCAGACGGCGGCGGTTGGAACCCTAGCAGGGTTAGGAGAAGAACCTCAGCGAGGTTAAGTTTGAGTTTTTTAACATTAACTAATTTAATTTAATTCTAACTAATTGTGAATAACTCAATCAGTTATGCACTTAAATATTATATTTCATTCATTTTCTGGCCAAACTTGATAAACTATCTATATACGAATGCTATACTAGCAGAATAGTGTAAAAATGCAAGGTAGCATAAAGAACACAAGGTTACCTTTTTGGTACAATAAAGTCCTAAATTATTTTTGAGAGAAATACTTATATTAATAATCCAACTAACTACATATACAAATCGTCTTTGAAAAAACCCTAAACGGGACCTCCACGTTTCGTAGAAGTCGTCACCAGTGGCTGCTCCGGCTACGACCTCCTGATTGTCGGTGGGAGCTTTCCCTCCACAACCACCAGAGTAAGATCTCCCCCGTCACAGTTTGTCTCTGTCGCACGTCCGTCTGAGTCTAGCCGCCATCCTTGTCTTGCTACAACCACAACTTCACCTCGCCGACTGACAGCTCTCCCCTCTCCATGGAGCTCCGTACGTCACCGGCTTGTTCCCCCTCCTTACGGCAACCTCGTTTTCGTCGAAAGGAGTTAGATCTTCTCCGGGAGGCCTTTCTTTGGCTTCTTTTGGTCGGGTTTCACCGAAAACGGAAATCTTCCGAGCGTTGCAGAGCTCTCCAAGCCTGTTCGCGCCGGTTGGTCTTGTAGAGGCCTCCACCGTTCGGGTCTCACTGGAAAGTGGCATGCTCCGACCTTCTCATGGAGCGTCGGGACGGGTCTCGTCGATTGGTGCCTCTTCCCCCTACACACCTCAATGGCCGTCTGGCGATTCGCTTCCTTCTCTCGGGGCTCAAGATTCTGTCATCGATGGCTGCCTACATGTGGCCTTTGTCATAGTCGCATCTAAGTGGGCCGATATTGTGGCCGCCTCCATGTTGACCTTTTTCATGGTCGACTCCTTGTGGACCGGATCGTCTCCATCTCTACTCTTGGTTCTCCTGATCGTGCTCACCTCTACACGTAGTTTCCTATCTCCCACCCCCTGCACTCAGCCTTTTTGCTCAAGGTCGAGTTAGTGCTCTAGTTCCGGTTGTCCTTGTGATTCTTCTGGTCTTCACGTGTACCCTATTGTAGCTAACTGTATTGCCAAGCTCAAGGGATCCTTGGACAAGACCTTGACCCTGACCTTCGGAGAGAAGGAAACTCATTGGGCCCAGAAACAGGCGAGTCTTCCCGTCATCCCCTTCTGAGTGCAACTTTTTATCGAGGGGTGAGGCTTCTGGTCATCACCTCGCAAGTCAATATAATCATCTGAAGCGGTATTTAGACACTTGGACTTGCGTAATCGAGCGAATCAACTATTATCGTCTAACTTATAGTTGTTGTTTTAGAAGTTTGTTATGTAGTTCAATGTGGCAGAACACTTGTTTTATTTGGGGGATTTCGGCCTATATCTCGACTTTTTTGGGTTTTTCCTTTTATCTTTTTTGTAATGGTTGGAACTGAGTAATGACAACATGACAATTAAAAAAAAATCCAACGAACTATGACAAAAATGTGTTTTTTATTAGCTTTGGTAGTAGGAAAACATATCTACTCTTTTCTTTGTGTCCTGGTGGCTTTTCTGTCGCCCTCTTCCCTGAACCAGGTGCCCGCAACTATTTCCACCGCGTTACCAACTACCCTCACCACTCTAGTGCGTCTGGCCTTCTAACCATTAGCTCCCCCCTTCTGCCCTCCTACGATCTTCACGAAACCGATCAGAGGAAGAAAGGCCTATAAGAAAACTTTCATCGCCTCGATTTTCACACCGCCCCTCCCACCACACCCTCCATCCTCTGTTATGGCGACGTTGCTTCTGACGGAGAACCTTGCCCTTCATATGAGAGGCCTTGCCATGGTACCGCTACCAACCCCCATCCCCTCTCCTCGATCGTATCAGGACGTCATCCGTCATCCATCCCCTCTCCTCCACACAGAGGAACTTCTATAAGACGCTTAGATCCTCATGGGTTGGTCACAAGTGAAAGGGCCTATGTGGCATGGCCCGTGACTCCTCTAAAGTAGGTGACATGAGGGATATGATGGGAAAAGGTGGGAAAGTCGAGTACAATGACTTGATAAAGGTGGACGGCTCCATGAACTGGCATAGAAGCGCAAAGATTGCAACATGAAAAGCGTAATTTTATGATTTTTTAAGTCTTTATAAATTAATAATGTTAGGATCCTAAAATTTTATTATATTATATAATTATGAATTGATAAATAAATTTTTATTCATCAATTTAAAGAGATTACATGAACAAAGTAGAATTTTTCGAAAAAAACAATCCTCTTTAGATTCGAGACTTTCTATTTTGTTCATTTAACAATTTAGGAGGGTTTAGTTTTTATAAAACATTCTCGTCGAGGTAGCGGCATAAGGATGCTAGGGTGCTAGGCAGTAGCATCGGGAGGACACTAACTATAGAACGGGGACAACGCTTGAGCAACAGTAACACTCTATGAAATGTTAACGCTCGACACGACGTGGTTTCTTTCTATGATAAATAATGTCTGACTATAAAATTTTCAAAAGAAGCCATTGAAATAATTTATTTTTATTATTTTAATCTCAATCTTAATTAATTTTTAATCTTATTATTAGTCCTTAATAATACCATAATTAACCATTAAATAATTCCTTAATTTATTTTTATTATAATCTTTTAATTTTTATAAATAAATTTGGGGAAATTATGAATATTAAATCTTTTTTCTTAATTCCTAATTTTTTTTCTAATTATTTTTATTTTTATTGTTTATTTAAGTATTTTAAAATATAAAATAAAAATAAAAGTTGACTTCGCCTTCTAATATATAAAAAATAGTACTTTACTATTTAGACAACTCGGTACTTTTAGTGCTCTCTAGCGGAGGTGATGGGAGATATGAGTTGTACCATTCCTCATATATGAGGGCCTTAGGGTTTGAGGATTCGCACATTCCTCGTCGGATTTGCAGAGAACTTGACGATTAGTTATTTGAAGCTCATTTATGAACGGTGTGCCCAATACCGGTGGAGACAGTGCGAGCAAGGGTAGAGATAAGAGAGGTCATCGTGTTCGTGAGCGGAGAAGGAGGATAAGAGTGATAAAAACGAGGAGGATATGGAGACGGACTCGGAATCCGAGTCCTTGAGCAAGGGAAGGCTCAGGAGATGAATTAGGTTTGTTAGTTCAAGGGCAATTTTGTCATTTAAAAAAATGTTTGGGTCATGTGGTTGCCACGGACCTTTTTTCGGTCTAAAATCATATAGAAAGAATAACCTACAGAGAATAGTAAAATTTCCAAAAGACAAATCAGACATATTAGGGTAGTAATGTGAAATTATGCTGGTATCCAGCGCACAAGTATTTTATTCCATTGCACAAAATACAAAACATAGCACACGGTCATATTGATTGACACACAGCCAGCAAATGAGTTCTCAGAACAACAACAACAACAACAACAAAAGACGTGTTAATTGAATTTCAAGCTTTAACATATTTATATATGGAAACAGAAAAAGGAAACCCAAAACATTCAAATGATCAGGACCCTAGTTCAGAGAAACATGCAGCTTCAGAATCCATTTGTTCACTAAGACTTCCTAGCAAATACAGAAACTCCCCCATGCCTGCTTGTAGAACCTGCACTTCTTGACAATGATGATCGCTTGAATCCTCCTGACAGTAAGCCAGATGCTGCAGCTGCACTAATCTTTCTTCTTTTGGATTCTAGCTCCAACAATTTCTGATTTGAAGTGGATGACACAGATGAACCAGGGAATATGGAAGATGCCTTGATCAGTGCTCGCTTATCCTTTCTGTTTTTCTCAAACTTTGAAGAGAACTTCACATGTGATGCAGTTGCAGCATCTTCTTTGGTGGATGGGAGCAGTCGTATGCCAAGCCCCAGTTTCTTGGAAGCAGCTTCTTCTTCAGCAACTCTTTTCTTTTGATTCTGCACAAATATGGAAGTTAGAAAACACCTGACAGGAGCTACAAGAGTATTCAAGTTGAAAGGGTAATAAAGGAAAGCGTTATATATACCCTTAGTCGGGCTCGAAGAGTCTTGTTGAGACTGTAGTCATCTGAATGCCTAGCATCAGATATTCGCTGGAGGCGTACTATTACAGGTTCGGCTTCTTTCTTCTTCCGCAGATCCACTTCTTGGTGTTCAAGGCGGTAAAATGGATCCGCGAGTTTTCCCTTTTCTGAAAAACAAAACAAAATTAAGTTAATGTGTTGCTTAAAAACTAGACAATGAGAAAGCATTAGTTCAACCAAGTAAAAGTTAGAAACCATGTTTGCAGATTAACGTGTAACATCAACAGGCAGGTATATCAAAGACATACACACCATACTCCTTAAGGTAGTGTTTGGATTCTTGCATTGGATTTGAAGTTCATGATTTCAATTACAATTTTAATCTTAACGTTTGAGAGCCATAGTGTTTCAAATAAGATGAGAACAGCAGTCATTTAAATACCTTAGTCATGTTTTCAGAGCAAATTGGACTTATGCAGAAAACAAAAGTATTTGAAACCCGAAACTTCAAATCAAATCCAGGTTCCCAAACATGCATAAGATTGATAAATAGGCAGTTGGCTAAATCAACTCTCTGGAGACTTCTGAAGTGATTCACTTCAGTTTTTTTCTTCTAACTATGTCACTTCAATAACCATTATAATCCTTTAAAAACACTAGAAAGTTGTTGATTTTCATATTCGATGTACGATATTGCAACCAATTACTTTTATCAATGTCAACACCAACCTTCATCAGCTGGGAGTTCAAAGGTTTCTGCATCCTCGACATCATAATCCTCAGTCTTCTTTTGGGCACCACTAATAACCAAGTACTCACAATTTTTGGGATCTGTCTGGATAACAATCTCATTTTTGCAGCATGCTGCTTTCATTGAAAAGCTCCATATCTGAAAAGCAAAGGATATCACGGTTAATTTGAGATGTCATTGTCTTATAATTGGCAAATATACTTACCTAATAATTGACATTAAGAACTCCCACATTATCATGGTAAGGCAACACATGTAATATCAAGTCATCTCTAATCGGCTGCAAGATAATTACCTTTGTCGAATAATAATTTCCAACTTGCTTTTTCTCTGCATTAAATCTAACACCCTTTGCAATCATAGAATTGCATCCACCACACCAAATATTGAATGGCATTTCGAACCTGTAAAAAAAGGATATTTCTTAAAGTTAGCAATCAACAAAACTTTCCAAGAGACTTGAACCTATTCAAGGATGCAACAAATAGCAATCTCGACTTCCCGTCCATCTGCAATGTATTATTGGTCTTTTATCTTTTAGCCAGAAGTTCCTTGAAAATTCATTGGTCTTTACAATATTTTGGGTAAAACATAGAATCCCGTCTCTGATTTTCAAAATTTAAAACGCCTAGTAATATGTCTTCAGCTGAATAGATCAACTACATTTTCCCTATATATGCACTGCATAGTTTCTCTCTTAAACATTTTGATGACCAGGCTATGAATTAATATACTATATTTGAGTTAAGATTACCGAGATGGAGTCTACAACTTGTAGAATATTTAATGTTGATTATGGATCACGAAATTAAATGATTGCAATATATATCCTTATAATAGTAACAAGAAAAAATAAACATTTTGATCACTTATCAATAAGTTTTGGATATTAGATACTCTAGCACTCTTACAAATAAGAAGATAAAAAAACAGCCCTGCAAATTATAGGAGCCCTTTTTTTCTACACATGTCAAGGAATTGAAGTATAAAGCAATATCTTAGTTCATGACCTCCCATTTCTAGATGTCCATATTTGGGAAGACACTCATACAAACAGATAATATTTGCATGGTAATCAAGAAATTTTGAATATGATATATGGGTATGACTCATTACCTTATAATCAGAATTCCCTGATCTAATTTTCTTGCTCTCTCCCTTAGAGCATGTTGACCATGAAACTTGTTCAAGGATCCCTGACTTGGATCCCATTCTGGAGGATAGTAAAAGTTGTCTGCTCTAGCAGCTGCGAGTGAAGACTAGAAAATCGAAAGGAAGAAAAGTTAGAAACTTAACATCAGTGTAACATGAACGGTAATACAATTTCCTTCTCATACCTAAGATGAACAATAACATCTGACATTTTAGAGCGTTTCCCACTCCAAGTACAAATAATATGATATTATAATGGTACATTTTCTAATACAAACAAAAATGCAACATTTTGTAAACGAAACAAAAACCCCTGATAAAAAGCTATATCCAGATAATAATGCAAAGAAACTCAGCAGGAAATTAGTAATGTTTGTAATATCAATGGAATTAGCATGATTAGAAGTCATAAGAAATTCATTTCATCGGATGCCAATTCATAATTTATAGACTGAAATTGAATAAATAAATTGAAAAATCATAACAGTACAATGAATTCAATTCATCCCTTTTCATCATCAAAATCAACCTGAAATTGAATAAATAAATTGAAAAACCATAACAGTACAATGAATTCAATTCAAAAACGCGTCTAAAAAATAAAGATAAACCCTAAATTCATCAGAAACGATTCAATTGAATCCCGTGTAATCTGATAAGCGTGCGATGGAACCCTAATTGCAGAATACAATAAGGAACTAAACAATAAAGCATGAATTGGGAAAGAAACCATAGAGGGAGAGATTAAAATACCATATTTTGCTACTTTTCGTCGAGATTAGGGTCGATTTGTTGATCTTCAACTTCTGGTTCAATTCAATCCGTTCGAGCACAAACTGATATTACAGAAGGGTCAAGGAAACTTTCCTGTGATGTACTTATCGACCATGTGTATACGACGCCGTTTCCAACATTCCCATTCCCACACGGTGGAGGTAACTGGGCCTCTTTCGCATCCACCGCCTCAGTCAAAGTGGATCAATTAACTGTGGGCTTGAATTTGCAATGGCCCATAACTCAACCAACCGTAATCACAGGGTCAACCGTAATCAAGTTAAAAAATAAGTGTAAGGATATATTTAAGTTGTTTGAATATTTGCATCTTCAAGAAAAATGAGTGTGGTTCATTTTCAGTAATGATTAAAAATTAAAGAATATATTGTTTTTTTCACTGCATGTTTTCATAATCTCCATGCATAATTTATCGACGAAATGATTCATTTTCCCCAAACACGAAGACTGTACTATGGTACTCTATTTTGTTGTTTAATAATTTATTTTAGTTGCAATTTCACTCAATAACAGCATGTAGCTCTCCTTATACCCGGCAAATGCACGTGAGATATGAACAAGAAGGCCATCTGTATTGACCTTTACACCTTTTTGCTTCTACCAATACTTTGCGGTTTGCATGGTATGAATTAGCCTGTATGATAAATAAATAAAAAGATTAAATTAGATACAACAATTCTCAATTTTACGGGTTTTTATCCTTTGCCGGCTTTTTTTATAGATAGCGGAGTATCGATGGATTCTATAAATCGTTCGGTAAAGATATACAAATGACCCTTCACAAAATTTACAATTGTTGATCGTACAAGCATAACAGTAAATATTACAGACTTCAGACAAGATAGATCATAATATTACCACACATAATCAAAACCTGCAACGCAATATAATGCGCCCACAACGTGCAACCATACCGTGCAACAGTGCACCCGTGCAACAAAGTACAGCCGTTGCACACAAACATGCAACCGATGTACGCCAAGCTGCAAAAATGCATTTATTTGGGATAAACCCAAACCGAACAAACTAAACAACAAGTGTAGTTATTTGGCCTGAAGATGTCACAACCAAAACCAATACCTAACAAAAAAGAACAGAAAAAGCTTGAAACGAGACCATGTGTCCTTGGGATCCAACCACGCCGACCATCTCGGTATTCCTCCTTTTGACATTGATTGTCGGTATCCGAGGAATAAATGTCGGCAAACATAAGTCTCACATATAGCACCTCAACTCTCTTCCTACAACGCCCCTTCCACAGTCGGAGTATAAATCTGACACTGCCTCCATGGACTCTCTGGCCTAAACCGTAAAATATGGCACAACGAATAAACTGAAGGATCCGAAACTATAAAAAAAAAGGAAAAGGGCATGTGACGAACGAACGAGAACTAAGTAACCATGGCCAACGAAATAGAAACCACGAGAGAAAATGGAGAAAGTGAAAGGGTTGGCCTCCTCCGACAACAACCAAGGTCGAGCTACGGTCGTCGCCGACGGAGGAGAGAGATCGAAGATATGGAAAATGGGCTGCTAGGGTTTTTTCCGTAGATAGAAAATAAGTTGATCTGAGGTTCAGCTCAAAATATAATAATAGTTTTCCTTTACCGTCTTTGTTAATTTTCCCTTAACTAATAATAATGCATAAATTTTTAAAATAAAAATAAATTTATTGAAGAAGTTTATAAATAAGTGACAGAATTTAAGTTGTTAATACTTGAGAAAAGATACTAGGGCGTTATTATACCATTGATATTGAGATTTGACACACCTAATAATGCTTGAACGGACGCGCGAGTCACGACTAAGGGACAAACTTAATCGTGTACAGCGGGACAGTGTTTGAATTGAGATGGTCGCCCTTCTGGTGGGCGCTCTTCTGTCAGTCTCTCTCTTGTGAAGGTTTCCACCATGCTAGCTCCCGGGGTTGTAGGTGGAGATGAACTTTTTGGACTCGGGCTCTCGGTGTACGGGTGGAGGAGAGTACTAGGGGTGTGGGTGATGTAAACCCTCCATCTAGTGATTCGCCATCCGTCGATCCCTCTTCCAGACCTCGACCTACTCTCGCCATATTGTTGTATCCAGACTGTTACCCCGTTTAGATTCTTTGAGTGCTAAAGGAAGGACCTCTGTGGGACAAGTTAAGGCCCGTCGAATTGGGCTACCGAACAAGGACTTTTCAGTGTTTATTGCTAATATTCCCAAGTTCACTTTTGTTGATTATCTCATAACCCTCTTCTATAGTTTTGGGCTTATAACTGCTTTTGATGTTAGCTCGAAACTCACCTCTAAAGGTACCCACTTTTCTTTTGTGTATTTTGCGTGTTCCAAGGATCTAGTTCGTATTGTTTATGATTTAAATGAGTTCCATTTATGGGAGCACAAGATTCAAGTGAGTTAAGTAAAAGGTTCTCTGATCAGGCTGAGTATTCTACACCCCTTTGTATTCGGGTCCCACCATCCATTACGGAGGAGGCTGTTCTGGTTGGTCCCACCTTGCCTATGGACGTTGTTCTTTTCACTGCTCTTTTAGAGGATCAAGCTGCTTCTCAACCCTAGTCATCTTGGTGCACTTTATCCTTGAAGCGATATCATGGCGACGGAAATCTTCACCAACTCCAGCGGCCAATATACATCAAGCAGCGAGGATTCGAGAGCATGAATGGTGGGTATCTTCCCTCCGGTCTCTCCCTCCTTTCGGTTTCGTGCAACATCTCGGTCCTCTGAAGCGCTCTCGTTGGTCTCTGGTGGAGCGGGGATTGGGGGATCAGAATCTAATCTTTTCCGCCAGTAGGGCGACGGAGGGCTTTCCGATGACTCCCAGAGGGAAGGGGGCGATGAAGCCAAGGACATCTTCTGGAGTTGCCGTGCGGATTGGTGCGGCGCACTCCGACCGTGGGCCCTAGATCACGACATCATCAGGTATAGTAGAATCTATGGATTTTGAACCCAACGACGGTCGTGGGCGCGATCCCGTCTTCATTGGAGCGTACTACGGGGCTCGCTACAATGGGGGCGGGTTACGGTGGAGGAATTGCAGTCAGCGGATCATGACACGGACATCCTTGCTACCTATGTGGGACGGAGTCCGACAGCTCTTTCTGTGCCAATGCAGGAACCTCATGAGGCGGAGGACACGTTACCGATCGAGCACCAGGAGAGGACGACCTGGCGGTAGCGTTAAGGTAAGGAGCCCGCTAGGGTTTCGGATCGTGGGTCGTTTGAGATGGGCTTCCAATAGATGTACTTAGGTCGGGGCCTACTAGAAGCGAACCTTATGGCTCGAGGAGATCAGTGTCCATTCATAAGGGGGTTGGGGAGGACCAGGGTCGAGTTTGACCAAGAGAGTGGGCCTGAATCAGAAGGGTCCACTCATTCGGAAGGAGCATCACAAATAGCGACGATGGGTTTTAAACACCCTCGCCTCGCTAAATGAGTATGAGGTGTTCCAATATAGGGTCCACTGGATTCACCGCCCGACTGGACATAAGGTGGCAGAGGTTCCACCAAGAACTGGCAAGTTACTTCCCTACTTGCTCGGAGGTCAGCAATCCCGCATTTTAGAGCCCGACTTTTATCATTTCAGGGAGTACGACGCACGCTGACAACCTATGGGAGTACTCAGTCAACCACATTACTTTCCAGAAATGGGTCTGCTCTACCCTAGCTTCTAGTTTTTTTTATCAGCAATGCATATATAAAACCTCAATCTTTGAAATAAATATTGAGGGTGAAACTGAAACAATGAATGAGCATTCCAACACGGAACCTCCTGAAGAAAACACCCCACAACCGGGGAAGAACACCACAAGAGAAGCTACACCAAATACAACACAATTACAACACAAACTGCTACAGAAACCAAAACAGAAACAGGCCTCACTACCAGATTTTACAACCATTAAGAACAGGAAAAAAAATAGTTTTAGAACCCAGATTTCACCACCATTAAGCGCTACAAAGAAAACTAGAAGAGGTCAACCAACACCGAGAGACTCCAACTCAAATCCAATCAAACCGAATCAATCCTAACCCCATGCTCAAAAGAAACACACTCCCACCAGAGGCGTGAGGATTTTCAGGTGTCGGCGGCCAGGATCGCGATAGCGGAGCAAATCCGGTAAAACCAGACCCCATATTCTCAACAACTAAAACAATGAGATCCGATGGACGACTGTCCAATGAATTCGCCGGCGGCCAGCCTCAAACCGGCGAGCCCGAACCAGCACTTGGTCGGGATGAAGGGAACCCATTGAAAAAGATGAAAACAGGGGGGATGAAAGAGATAAACTCATAATAGAAAGGAAGGAGAAGGTAATCATACCACGATAGCCAACAAAGGGCCAGAGCAGGAGCGCATCAGAGACCAAACTCGGCAGGGACAGCATCAACTCGCACCGCAACGTTCCTCTGGTAGGAAAGAAGTCCCACGTCTGGTACTTGCCGACGACGCCCACACCAGAGCAGCGAACCTTCATCTCCCCTACTCCGAAGGATACTCCACCATCGCCACCAGGGTGAACCAAATCTACCAGCAGATCCAGTTTGTCCTGGGACTGAGATGGAGAAAGGCGAAATCCAACTTTCAGTTGCTCGCCCTCGTTCCACCATTACCGGAAATGGTAACCCTATTCCGGCCAGGACCGAGAAGATGCCCTGAAAAGGGGGGGACCAGCATTTCTGCTGAGAACAGGCAACCAAAATCAGATTTACCTTGCCTCCCCAAGATCGATCCAGCGAAGCTACACCAGGGATAGAGAAATCCAACCACGAACCGTGTCGATCCCCACCATAGGCGAAGGAGGAAGACCTCCCACACCCATATCTGAAGAGAGAAAGCCTCTAACGAAGGTGAGATCACTGAAGAGAGGGGGCCAAAGGGGGTCAGAGCGGAGGGTAAAGAAGAGAGGATGCGGCGAGAGAGAAGTCCAGATCTGCACAATCCATCGGGAAAGGGCTCCCACACCGGATCTAGAGCATCTCGAAGGGTGAAGGAAAGGTTCTGGCGAGGAACCAAGGGGAGGAGGTGAAGGGAAGAGGTGATGGGCGAGGGGAGGGAGAAGGGAGAACAAGGGATGAATCTGCCAGCGACCTCCATGGAAGGAGATCGATGGCAGAGAGATCCAGGGCGAAGCGGTGAGAGAGGAAGAGAGGCAGGGTTATGGTTTCTATAGAGAGGTCAGTCTCTCTCTCTCTCCAAAAACCGTTCTTTCTTCTTGTCCGTCCCTAGCTTCTAGTTTAGATTCGTTGTATCGGTGTCATCAATGAGGCGATTCGGTGCCTTTGGCTCTTTACTTTTATATTGAGGTCCTCCGTTATTGGGACCTCAGTTTTCAATTAATTTTTTTTTATTTATCTATAATATTCCCTCATTATTCTTTAAAAAATCAGTTTTATATGAATATTTTGAATTAAAATGGGGAAAATAGGGTCGGTGTAATTTCATGATAATAATCCAGAAACAAATTAATAAATAAATAAAGACACATGGGAGTCAAGGTTTGAAAATCCACATAATGGCCCTTTTTGTTCCTTGAATTCTAAGCAAGCTTTCGTTGGAAGATGGAAATGGGTATTAATATATGATAAAAGGAGGAGAACAAAAGGAAGAGAACACACATAGCAATATTTCAACCTTGACCCAATGTAGCTCCTCATATTAATCACTCCATTAGCTTCAAGCTGTCAACCCCTTCCAGACAAAACACCCATTAACCTCCTCATTTCACTCCTCTATGCTTCCTCTTCTTCTTCTTCTTCTTCTTCTTCTTCTCAACCCTCCTCTCCTCCATCATCATCAACCTCATGGCCTCCAAACCTCTTCCTTATCATCTTCTCTTCCTCGTCCTCTTCCTCTTCCTCTCTCTCCTCTTCTTCTTGCACCATGAACTCTACACCACCACCAATCACAAGCATACAACCACTCATGACCACCCTTTGATCGCCTCTAGTAGAAAAGTTTTGGCCACCACATCATTTCATGTCCCAAACAGTAAACGCTACTCGCCGGAAGTTCAACCGGAGCCGTCCTTTGGGAGAGAGATTGATCCGCGCTACGGTGTAGAGAAGCGCTTCGTCCCCTCCGGACCTAATCCATTGCACCATCGCTTATGAGCGGGTTAGTGAGATCATAATTGATTACTTCAACCAATTATGATTTTATTAACTCATTTTTTTATTTTTTTATAAAACAACCATTATTGGTTTCAGATTTATTCTGACCTTGCCATAGGGTTTGATGAGTTTTGTACATGTATTTTGGACATTATTACTGTATTCATCCAACAAGAAATGAAAATTATAATTTTTTTGGCTTCTAGTTTGATGTACGACCATTAGTATTGCTACTATTTACTGACTCTGTTTTAGTAAGAATTTTTGTCCAATGAGACATGAAATAAAGATGGGAGATTTGAGATTAACAAAAGAGGTAGTTGTGACTGCCCGGCACGGCTTCCGTTCACTCAGGAACATACAAGAAATAAATATTTAATTTCTATATTATTCAAAAAGTGCAGATTAATCAATTTAGTTTTCGTGTTGTTCAATATAAATTCACTAAATTACTCATCAAATCATTCAGACCAAGTTGTTTGGAGTGGTTAAATTCCATAACATAAAATATAAGTGAATTGCTGAATGTCTGATAGCTGTAAAAATGCAAGTACTTACAGTTGTACAATGAAACATTTGCTGTTGACTCAACACAGACAATATATGCAAGATTTTAAGGTTCAATCATAAAACAAATCCAAAAACCAAACCAAGGTTACTAATCTATGGAGACCAAATTTAACACATATCATTTTTCGATAACAATCATCATCCACAATTTCCCGATCAAAACAACTCTAGCCATCAGTTACAAATGGGATATGCTGCAACCAAGGACACGACTAATCTAACCTACAAGGCACATATCAGCAAGATACTTGTTCAACCAAACATTTTTGTAATCTATGCTTGAGATGTAAGGTGCTATTGTTCTGGTTTGTCATCCCATTTCCACCGCCTTCCAACCTCTTCAAGGACTTTGGCACGGGCTTGGCTTTTCCTGGCCTCATCCTCTACCCAGGATCTGCATTATTCGTTGTAATCATTATATCAAGCAATTATCTCCCATTTCTTTTCTTTACAACAAGAATGTTAAGAACATTAAGCAAGTCTTTACCTAAGAATGCGGATAGCTTCCTTCTCAGAGCCCAGTACAGATTTTGAATCAAGCAGTTCTTCAAGGTTGGTCTCCATATCACTGAGCATACCCTTTATGTATTGCTGCTCTGCAATATACATAGTTGTCTCGCTCACAAGTCTTTCTGACATCTCATCAACTTCTTCCTTGAGACTTGCCAGCAATTGCCTTTGACAATCCATAGCTGACTTTTCCTTCAGATGCTCAGCAAAAATCTTTTCTTGAACTATCTTCTCCTCTTCCAGTTCCTGAAGACCGGCAAGATAAAGCTTCTCCAATTCAATACCACGGGCCTTTTCTTCTTCAAGCTTCTCATGCCAATACCTCTGTATGACTCCTGAACTAAGTAACTCTTTCTTTATTTCTTCCATCTCAGTCTGCCTAGCAGAACTCTCAGAGTCCAGTCTCAATAATTCAGAGTCAATTGCTCCCTTCATCCTGCCACTGATCATGGCCACTGCTGCTTGTGCTTTTGTTGAAGGTAGGTTTGGTTGGAATCTCCTACTCTGTCCTGTAAGACATGAGGTGCAAACATCAATCTTGCATGCAAATTATAACTAAATTTCACACCACCAAGTGGAGCTATAGCAAACCGTTCCTAAAGAAAATAGTTTTGAAGATCTATTCATGATAAAAATTGTAAGTCGGCTGATAGGTTCTCTGCTTATCAATCCCATAAGAGTATTTGCTCACTCTTCCTATTTTTCCCCAGAATTTGATCTTGAATTTGCTTTACTGGGTGGGTAGAATTAGAACAAGTTTCTTAGATTTAATCTCTTCAGTTCTTATGCATGTGACCGCACTTCTATTTGTATGTGAAAGTGAAAAAAAATTCCAGGCGAATGTATCTGCTAATTTACCGAGTAGAAGAAATTTATTGCATTTCTGTTATATGTGTGTGCGTGTGCGTGTGTGTAGAGAGAGAGAGAGAGAGACCAAAAACTTTTCTGACTATGCTTTTGTCTCCGGCCAGCATATCCATGAAAAGCTCTGGTGATGCATCTGAACTGATATCCTTCATATCCATGAAGTCAACTTTTGTTCTAGACATCTGAACTGTAAACAAGTCAGATTCATAAATGCCATGAAAGACGTGAAGAATAACTTTTATTATGTGTTTCTATAACTATTCCAACAAACAAGACCACTTGAATTTTTTTGTACCCGTTCCCAAATTCCTGGAAGGAATTCATACTCTAACTGGACTTTCCAATTTAACATATCCTGTCGAGATATAAACCTGCATCACAGGCAATATTTTGGGTCAACTTGAAATTTAAAAGTTTAGCAAAATTTTGTACAGAAGACAAACCTATCTGGAGAAAAGTAGATGCCTCCTTCATTGCTTGAACCGTTGGAGCTGGAGTTCTTCCGCGATAGCTTGCTTGGAATCAGACCAGCTTCTGCCAGGGCTTGATTGCAAATAAAGAACAAAGTTTAATACTTTTCTTATTTCAAACACAAGATTATTATGCAAACATCAAGATCAGCCCTCACCTTGGATGGAACTAAAATCAGGATCATCAACACTAACATCATCAAATGCACAAATTACAGACCCAGAAAGTGAAATAGCTGGAACAATCCTGAGTCTTGGATTCCTATAATAGATATAAAGAACATCTGAGAATCTACAGTAATTGAAATATTTACTAGCAAGTATTTTCCCAGTGAAGAGAGGTCCAGCTTTCTACCTTTCCAGTAATGAATTTATTTTGACTAACCATCTTGCATATTCCCTCCTCGTGCACAACTCACCAGCCTTGACATCATCTTCAATGATCTGTGTACCTTAATTACAATCGAAATATCATGCTCAGAACTGGACCTAAAGCTTCATTCATATTCAAACATAACTTCGAACTTCAAAACTGAACATGATGACCATACATGTCTAATAGCATATGTGGAATATCAGGATATATGACTAAAATGACCAGTGATAAAATTTGCCATGTCCATAATCTCGACAAGAGAGTCCTTGGTCGATGCACCTATTTGATCTGATAATGTATCGACTATCAAATTGCAATTGCATTTTGTCTCAACCTTATTATCCCTACACTTATTCATGAGCAAGGATCATGGTAGCTTCATGAATATTTAAATGTGATATGGGACTTCGGACTTATGATGAAGCACCCAGATTAGAAGTGTGTAGACTTTGACATTTAAGACAGCTCTATATGCTAGTTAGATCCTGATCCTCTAATAAAAATCTTGAGCTTTTAGATTCAAGTAAAGTTTAACAAGGTATTATAGCGCATTTGGTCTTTAGCTTGTGATTGTAGGCCCACATGCAAAGCAGGCACAGACATAGGAGGGCGTGTAGAGCATTCCCGCATCGAAATTCTGTGTAGTTTAAGACCACTTGTTACCTTAGTTGGCCCGTCCAGTTAAAAGCTTAAGCTTTTGGCTTGGTAAAGAGTTTAACAACTTATTCAGTCAGGCAAAGAAACGAGTAGAGGCCAATAATATAATCATAAAATAGCCAACAAAGAACATACAAAATATAGAGAACAATTTAATCTATTATATATATATTAGTTAAACAACTAACCTTCAGTTTCTTCAAAACTGCAAGAGCTTCCTGCTGAGTAGAGTCTATAACAACCGGTATTACAACACGTTCGGACTTGTCTGGAGGTGCCAAATTGTAAGAGATAAAAGTACACACAAAAAACTTAGGTTCTAATGATCCGATAGAGATGGAATATCAAAGAGATAAATCAAGAATCTAGTGTAGAATGTACTCAACTATATCATTCAGAGAAACAGAACTATCATACATGAAATTCGGAACCATTTCATGTGTGGTCAATGGATGCAATCTTGTGCATGTCTGTGGGGGGAATGTGCATTCCGTAATATATTTAGTAACATACCAAGACTTACATCTAAATATCTAATAGTTATTCTGTGTTGATACTTGATTGCAAAATAGAAAATGTTGTCTTCTCGCTTTGATCTTCTAGTCTTTTGCTTCAGCATGTTTTGGCTGTGCTTTACTAACCGTGTTTCATTTTGAAAGAAAGTGGTATGTTTGCAATCTATGTGTGTGAACAAAGGCAGTTTAGTGATTTTATTTAAAATCTCCAAATTTAGCGCAGATAAAACCTACCATAGTTATGCATGAGTGACTAGTTCCAATGCTAAAGCACTTAGGCTTTTATCCCATCTAGATAACTAATTGGCATCTCAGTCAAATCGAGCCAAAAAGATGTGACATAACATGTAAAACAACAACAGACCCAAGTCCATATATCCTCCTAGATATTCTTTATTCTCTAATAAAGCACCACAGCAGCAGTATTTAGAAGAACTCGGGTGTGCAGGTGGGGCTGTAAGCTAGTGAAAACAACCCGCTCTCTTGTTGTAACCATAATAAGAAAGGGAGGAAGGTACCCTATAGAGAGTAAGTTCAGAACAGTATAAGACCTGAGTACCTGTAGTGCAAGTGTAAATATCCTCATCACTTGTAGAGTCTGGGGCCTCCATGCTTGACTCAGAGACATTGAGTTCACTAGAGTCTGCAGTTTGCATGCCTTCCCTTTCTTTTGCCGTTATAATATTATGTAAAGATTGCAAAGGATTACCAAATCGAAACTTCAAACCTGAGAAGTTGATGCAACACATTTCAAACACCAATTCTCCCTCAAACCACCCAATACAATGCTCAACTTACAGCCAACTTAAGTCAAAACAGAAAAATTCATCCTTGGCAAAACAAAAATACAAATCAATTAGCTCAATTCAATTACAAACCTTTACTGGAGAGTGAGAAACGAGCAATAGCAGCCACTAAGACAACAACTGAAGTCCCAATACCCGCAACCAGAAATCCGGGCAACCCTGTGCTCACACACACACAAGAAGCTCCATAATCACTCATAATTTACTACAATAGACCCGCAATTGAAGACAAATTAGGGCTATATTAGCAAAAGAAAGTTGTTAAAAATACCTTTTTTCTGCTGTTCCTGGACGGGCTGTTGGACGACGGCCCAACCGCCGAAGTCGTCGGTGTTTTGTTCGGGAGATAGCCACGAGAGGTGATGGTCCCGCCCCTCGGCAGACGCAGAGGGTCGGAGGGTGTGGATTTTGGATCTCCTGACGCCGATGAAGGCCGGAGAGCTGAAAAACAGAGGCGCATTACGGCGGCGCAGAAGGAGAGAGGAAGTGTCAATGGGTGGGAAGAGTGACGACGGAGAGGAAGACATTGTCGCGAGCACCAGCAGTGGGCAAGGGACTGAAATGAAATTAGGGTTGTGAAATGTCGAGTGAGGTAAGATCATAATCTGCGTTCCGATTACAAGATAGTTTGGTTTGGGGATCCTTATTCTTTTCGACAACAAAACCAAACCTTTGGAAATGGGGTCACGAAAATGTTGTTTTTCTTTTTAAAATAAAAATTGTACATTTAATCACATTGTTTCAAACAAAAAACACTTTATTCTTGTCTTAAAACAAATATTTTTCATTATCAATTGAGACCGATGGATCAGAAATCCAAAACACTCACCTACATGACTGATTTCGATGACTTATTAGAGAATGCAACATAACACGGATAATAAAAAGGAATTGACTTTCCAATTAGCATATGATATTACAACCATGCTCAAGAATCCACAATTACAACTCTCATCACCTACTCCTTATGCTTGAATACAGTTACAACAGGCATGAACTGATCAAACTACACAACTAGGTGTCGTTGCACGCCTTGATCTAACGGTTTATAGACATCGCCTTTATCATTCCCAGGGGTAAGGGCAGCCAGAATAACACAACCTCCAAGAGCAACAATTAACATGCCCAAAGAGTTCATTAAAAGAGACTCAGTTGAGTAGTGTGATATCACTTGGTTGCTCTGCAGGAATGTAGCTTTCTCTAAAATCCCAGTGACAGCGGTTGCTACAGAAAGTGCATAGATGTAGATCCCAAAAAATGCATGCCAGGGAAGTAAAGCTGCTCTGCTGTTTACTGAAGCACCCGGATACCAGAAGGTCGAAAACCCAGCAGCCCACTACATTATGAGAAATAGGATCAAGTAATTAAATATCCGATGGAAGATAATTAAGAAAGTTTGAGGCTATCTAGTTCATTTAAAAAAATGTATGGTATGCAAGTAGGAAGGAAGAACAAACCTGGATACCAAATAGGGCTACGCAAGCTATACCCAACCATGAATGCAAACTGTAGAAGTTGTCGATGCCTTTCTCGTTGTGGAATTTATACGCAGCCCATACCCCAATGATGCTCAAAGAAAATGCCAGAGATTGCATTGCAAGATGCACTGCTTTTCTATAGCTTTTAGCTCCTGCTACTGTCTTATATGCTAGAATGGCTGCAACAGTAACCCAATGAATTAGCCAGTTACATTTTCAAAACCATTTCAGGCACCGATCATGTCATTTTCATGGAATGAGAAGGTTAATCCCTCTTTTGTTTTGTCTATATACATGTTTAACTTGGTCACTTTTCTCATGCACATAGAGCTAGAGCAAATAACAATTAATTACCTTCACCGCTCAAGAGAATGAAGCCAATCACCATTAATACAGGATGCACCTGAAAGAGGCAATGTGGTAATGAGTTCAATGAATTGTGGAAGTCCGACACAAGTTGGATCAACTACTCAATCATAATTGAACTTGAAATGGGCTGCACAAGATCTAATCCAAGACACAGCAAACCATTTATACAAAATACCATATTAGATGATAGAAATGAAAAGGGATGTGTTCCAGAGAATCAAACCCCTACAAGTTAACATATAAACACGATTCAATACAACTGATTGATAGTCTATGGAGCCAATCAAACCCTAAATACCAGACATCATAGTCTCATAACTCTAAACAATTCCAGATGCCAAAGATTTCACAATTTGGAAGAACATAAATGGGTTCTCTAAACATATATTTACAGAATTTTCCTTTACGACTACCCATTAGACCTGTGAACAAGTACATAACAGAGAGAAGAAGCACTGACATTGAAGATGAGATCTTTGTTAAGGGAAGAGAGGGACAAGCCTCCTCGGAAACGCACGGCCCATATCAGGACCAAAGCCGAAATTGCCACCGCAATTAGCCTCACCAAAACCAGAACCCTCTGGAACCGAATCGCCGGAACCGCCATTTCTGACTTCTGCGGAGAATTCGCACTCGAGGAGGGACAGATCCATCTCTGACTACGCACGGCCTCAAAAACGAGCTCACCGCTTTCATCTCTGACTCTCACGCCTCTACCACCTGAACGACAAGTCGTTTCGTGTCATGAAGCACAAAGTTTCCAGCTGGAATTTGGAAATGAACTCCACGGGTCTTTGATGGGCCTGACAAGATCCGACCCGCTCCTTTTCCATTTTCTTCAAAGAGTATTTATTTATGAAGTTAATTGTTAAAAATTACCTTACGAAAAACTGCATTATGTATTATCAACACTTTTAAACTACACTATCTTTTGATCACGGTCGTTTACTTATAATATTGGAATATTTCATTCAAATTAGGGACGTGGTCAAAACATAATGTAGTTTTTAGTAATTAACCCATATTTATATATGAATTCCAAAATATGAATAATTAAATATGGAATTTTCTGAAAATCTATAACTGAAAAGAATCTCTTTCACACAGCTAATGAACCTCAGCAAGGCATGAAATGCCAATTCAAACACTACCAAGGAACTGTACTGGACTGTTGTTTCGAGTAATGGACAAGGACCTAAAAAAGATTACAGACATAGGTTTCTATTGCGAAGTATCAACATAAGAAGCACGGTTAGGCATGGACCTTCCTCGTCCCCTTACTCCTCTAAAGGCATAGCCATTGCCCCTTCCTCGATAGCGGCCACCTCGATATGTAGCAAACTGGCCAAATGTCTGGTCACAAAACAAGCAACTGCATTAGACTTTTCTGTGTACTAAACATGACAGTATCCAAAAGACTTTACCTCTGTGTCTATCTTCCTTTGCTCAGAGAACTTTGTCCTTCCATTGGAGTCATGATTGAGGGTGTTGCAGGATATGGTATCAAAGAAGTCGTCCTTGTTGTACAAAGCCTGAGGCTGAACACAGATGGCAGATTTAATGAAAAATGATTACTTCCCAGAAAGCAGTGATATTTAATGAAATGGTGATACAGTATTGTTACCTTCGGTGACTCGGCATCATCTTCATCTTGGTAATCATATTCATCATGGGCACTTACATCCCCTTCTTTGTCCTTTGAAAGAGATTTGTTATTCTTACCAAGATCACCCCATACTTCCTCCTTATTAAATTTCTCATTCATTGTTGCAAAGTCAAATTCTTCAGTAAACTTTGCAACTGTGCGTGAACTCTGCAAAGCAATGTTCAATTTACCAAGTTCTTAAACTCCTAGCAATAGCCAACACCATTAACAAAGTTACAAAAAGCCTAGTAAAGGACAACATTTATCAGGGAAATGCTTCATCTGTGGAATATTAATCAAATAGATCTTCAAACCATATATACAAAAATCCATGATATCACACACAACCCCATATATTATTTTCAAACCACGATAAATGCTAATAAAATCTATTGAATTACCGAGTAAATTTAACTTCAGAATACACATCCCACTCATTTTCAGCCCAAGTAAATTAAGTCTTTAATAGACTGAAAGTAAGACCTCTCTAAATTTGATCAAACTTCAGTAGCTACATAATTGGTTTAAATTTAATAATTCTATCTCCACGCAGGTTTTTCTGGTTAGATTTTTTTTTGAATAAAATTTTTCTGGTTAGATTATTTCTGAAGTATGGACACATTTTTTTTCTATGAAAGTAATACGTGGATAAAAATGTACCGCAATTCCTCTTCCTCTTCCACGTCCCCTGTATCCACGACCCCTGTACCCATGACGGTTTTGGTAGGGAGCTCCATTCGCCTTCACAAGGATATGAGAACAAACAATAGTTAGAAAAGTACATTGAAATTTGAAGAAAATTCACACAGCTAATACATCAAAAGCAATGAAAGCATTATCGTTGATTTCACATATTATTAGGATGGTCAATGCAAGTAACTGCTTTAAAACGTTTCACACAAGAAGAGAGTTTACCGTTAAGGATAAGAATGTGCTTGTTTGCTAGTATATAATACCAATAAAAGGCATGTGCAAGTAAAAATGTGAGCACCTTTTGATGAGCCCGTGCAGGCAATGGCAAAATAGGAGGCTGGGCTCCTGTTGCAACTGCAGCAGATGGTTTCGACAATGATGACTGAGAAATTTGAACCACTTCCACATCTTTATGAGTTGCATGTGATGATAAAGACGGGCTAAGAGGAGGTGTAGGTGATCCTGTCTGGACAGAATTGGATGCTCCTACAGTAGAGGATGCAGATAGAGAAGAATTTTTGTATGCCAATGTTTGACCAGAAACTGCAGTAGGCATGATACTAACTGGTGGTACAATGGCACTTAATTCTGGATTGGGAGTAATGACAGGAGGTGGCACACTGGCACTCAATGTGGGTATACTCAGCGATGTGTCGGAAGCTATTGTAGTAGAAGTAGCAGGAGGCAGCGTGGGAGTTAGTGTTACTGGGGATGACATAGATGAGCTTGAACGCAATGTTGCTGGTGGTGACAAAGATGAGCTTGGAGGCAGTGCTGCTGGTGGTATCAAAGATGAGCTTGACGGCAATGTTGTTGGCGGCAAAGATGGGTTTGAATCAACAGAATTACTACTGACAGGATGGAAAGGAGAAGGAGATTCAGGAAAGGTTGGGCCGGGCAAGTTTGAAGCTCCAACGGGAAAAGAAGTATTATAATTGGGGTACTGCAACGGGTGCTGCATGGAAGGAGGCATCAACAGTCCAGATGGTGGACGAAGCAATGATTGTTGATGCATAGGAAGCACATTGGGGGCATAGTATCCCTGCCAATACATGGGCATGGGCATCCCACTCCCATTCGCAGTTGGTAGAGAAGGTGAAGCTCCCCATGATCCTAAGTTTGCACCATGTTGATATAATGGTACTGCACCTTGGAAATTTGACACAGGGAGTCCAAACTGAGCATTATGAGCACTAAGATCTGCTGCAGACCCACTAACAGCAGAAGGCAAGCTTGCGGATGGAGAAACTTGAGGGTAGTGAGACTGCATAGGCGATAACAATATATTTGTGAGATTACTTAGCCTGATGCATTATTGAAGCCAAACTGCATACCCCTGAATCCAACTTACCTGAATGATGGCAGGATCATTGTTCACAGTTTGAGTAGGGGGCTGAATAGGTGGAGAAGATTTCACCTGTAAATCCTGAGAAAAGAAGCAAAGTAAATGTATCAAGCATTGACCTAGACCATTGGGGTCTAAATAATAAGTTTTGAATAAATTAGTAAAAACAATCTATAAAAAAAGCTTAAGATAATCCAATTTAAGCATTATGTGTGGAAAATATTTAGGGAAGAGGCCAAATGCTAGCAGGTTTCGCATGATAGAATAACCATAGCTGCCAAATCAAGAAAAAATAAGTTCCCACTAAGGGTTCTTCATACTATTCCCAACTTAGTTGTTTCCTCCAAGTTCAAATTTTCTCTTTCAAATCACAGAGAAACGGAGGAAATATAAGTATTGATTTGTTGTGGCCATTTCAAATCACAGAAAAACTGTTTGGCCATTTACCACTCACAGCCAAAAAACAATGTATTGAGCTTTCTTTTTGGATCATAATTAACAATTTAGCATAGGTGTACCTCATATGTGTTTGATATTCATTCTACGAAAACGATCACAAAGTATGAGTGATATAAAGTAGCTTTTAAGTTCAATACCTTAATATCACTTCCTCGGAATAATATGTATTCATAAACTTTGTCACTCGGAGGGATCTGTTGACCATCCTGTTTACGGCCTTCAGTTCCAAATGAGTGCACTGCCAAAAGCATCAACCATAAATCATCAACACTTAAAGTCCTTCCATAAATCAATAATATGACATCAGAGAAACATTTGGCATGACGAAAGAAATAAAATCATCTACATATTTTAATTTTATAATAAATAAGCAATCTAGAAACCTTCTGCAGGTGTTTGCCATGCATTGTCAATTTACTTGTTATAGTAAGACTGAATTGACCTTAATGGCAAACATATTTTGCATGCAATTACAAGGCCCAAGCAAGAGCAAACACAAACAATAATCGTATACAATTCAAAAGGGCATCTATCCAGTCTCAACACCAAAAGGCTACTGTGAATTCCAAACAGTTGGTTAACTCTTAATCAATAAGGTTTGTTATCAGACCAAGTAACCAACCCATAGCATTTTGCCAAACAACTTCAGATTATAAACTGACCCAATGAGTCTCTCGTTCAAATCATAGCATTGATCTTTTCCCAACTTGTGAATTGCTGAAAATATTTTTTTTGTGACTGTAGATTCACTAAATTGCATGCACTTGTTCTTGATGTAGGCCCCTAACCCACAAAACCAAATGAAATTACAAAATTTATAAATAAACTTGAGACCAGGAGAAAACAAAGATCCTTAAGAAAATTAAGCGATTCGAGATGAAAATCGAAGCCGGACAAAAGGCAACCAAATTACGATACACACTCCTTAAACTGGGGAGAATCGCCGAAATTGCGGAAGCAAGATTGATCCAAAACAATACCGTTTCTCAATCCGATGCTGGACTCGTCGGTGTTGATGTTGTACAACACTCCCTCATATCTGATCTCACTCTTGGATGTCAAGCTTATCAAGCTTCCTATGTACGAGTCTGCAGACGAACTCTCCGACGCCATGCCGAGACAGTGCGGACCGAACCCAGATTCTGGTATCTCTATTGCACAGCAGAGGGTACGGTTTGCGATTTTTAGGTAATTATCGGCTACTCATTTGGGAGGAAGATCTGAAGATATAACTGGACTTCTATTTTGCAAAATTGGTAATTCGGGGACGACGACTGGTGGGCCAATGACAAGGAGCCACGTACGAGAATTTCGGGCTCGGTGGTCGTTTCGGCGGAATCGGGAGAGAGTTCAACAAGTCCACCGAAACGACTGTTTCGATTACACAACAGATTGCGCGTGTTTCCACGCGGATTTTCTTTTTGACGTATCATTTTATGAAATCGTTATTAAGGTCAAGACGGGACTCACCAATCACCGAAGTAAGTGTACTGATACTCGACGAAAGCATAGTAACAAAATTTTATTAGACAGTATAGGATGTTGAAGTTTAGCATAACTCTCACGTAAGATTAAGCAAATGCAGGGAGCTATAGATTTTAATAAGTGGTTGTTTTGAACCGTTAGGCCACCATCAACGACTCCAACTCAAGAAAGAAGAACAAGATAGATCGACCTTTTTCGAGGCCCGATAGGCTTTCATCCTCCCATCCGATCCTAACTTCCAACATTCATGACTCTCGTCAAAATTGTTTGGCAGACCTCACCGATGATTCCGAATCTTCCTTTCCTTGTTGTCCTATTGGATTCAGGTCGATGTACATGAAACCAAAACGCTACTTTTTTTATGTACGCCTTGAAGTCGTAAGAGAAGAAAAAAACATGCACATCTGATAATAGTGGTAAAAAAGAAGCTCGGACTGGAAAAGAAGGAGAGTGGAAGAAAAGGGAAATGGTACTATAATAGTGTCTTGGTCAAGATTTCGGAATTAAATTAGGGGCACTGGATTTGAATACGGCCACTTTTTCGTTCAAAATCCGATGAACATGTTACAATTAAAAAGTTAAAAGTATATATTTAAGTGGTGTAAAATGATATTATCCCTAAAAATTTGATAATGCATATTACTTTCTTTCTATTGATGTTAGATTTAAATAAACGATGATTTGGACATTATTTTTAAACAAAACAAATATTTTGAAGGTAGCTTACGTTACACAAAAGTGTCGTTGTCTAGGCTCGGTGATTTAATTCACTCTTAATAAAGATCTTAGTTTGAATCTTAACATTGCTTTTGCAATGATTCTAATTCATATCTTTAAAAAAGTGTCGTTGTCCTATTGAATTAGAATCGGTTTCAAGATCTCCATCGATGTCAAGTAAAAATCGGGAATTAAATACATATCTTTTTCAGCCAATAGGAACCCACCACATGGCACATAAATTATATGAAAAAAATTATATTAAAAAACAGTGATGTATTCAACAAAAAATATTTAAATAATAAAAATAATTTAAAATACAAGAGGAAGAAGATATCGATATCTGTACACAATATAAATCATATTAGAAACGAGAAATCAATTCCCCAAATACACAAATTTCCATATAACAAAAAAGAATATGAACCTCTAAAAAGATCCCAAAGCTTCACATGTTTTTGGACATTCAAATATATACTCTCATATTAAAATTGTTAAAAGAGATTCAAATCATAACTGTACATACTTCAACCAACTATGATAGAGTAGCAAGAATAGTCATCTCAGGAAAAATTACACCCTACTAACTTTCTAGATAATCAAGGGAAAAATTGTAACAAAACTACTACGAAAAGAGGTTTTAAATGGATATTAGGTCTGAAACAATTTAAGATATTATACACAAATTGGTTTAAGGTGCAGTATATTCATCTATCTCCTACAACCAGACATCCCAAACCATCAATTTCTGGTTACATGACAATTCTCTTCCTAGGCCTTCTCCAGAGGAATGGTCCCAAAGAAACCAAACAAAGGTGGCTAGGATAAGCTAAAGCTAAGCTCCTCTCATGTTCAAAGCCAAGAAATGTAGAGAGCATAAAAGAGAAAATGACATGTGAAGCCATAGCCATAGAGTAGGCCTGCCATTAAAATTAAAAACCAACTAGGACTAGGAGTGTATTATGATTATCATAGAGAGGATAGAGCAGAGCCACCTCTAATCTATCTCTATGTGTGTCTTCTTAATTAGCCTCATAATCCCCACAACTGTAACATAACATGGTTCAAGTGTGGGCCTTAGCCTTAGCCTCCAAAGATGCCAAAACCCTCATTTACAGTGCCCTTTTTAGTTTTTAACTTTCCTTTGATTGTAGCCACTTTGCATTATTGCAAGTACTTAAAACTCTCTTATTTTTACTTGAATGCTTGTGGGCCTAAACACAAACACTTTCAACTGAATGAAACATACTTTTGCATACTTCCTTTGTTCCAGATGGCATTGAATAGCTGGCCAAGGCAAGAAAGGCAAAACCAGTATTAAATTATCAGAAACTAGATTAAAAGTTACAATGACAAGACAATGAATTCTATAGCATAGCCCAACTGGTTTGGTGGGGGCAAGGATTGCAAATTCATTGCCTTTAAGTGAAGCTACATGCTCAACAACTAAGTAAATCTAGTAAATATTTACCTGTGGCCCATCATGAAGCCCATTTGCAGCCTCTCTGCACATTCACTTTCCAATGCCTCAATGCCTTTCTGTTTCTGCCTAACTGTGTATGGGAACTGATCAAAACCCAGCAGCTCTAAAAGTTAGAACAACAAAGCCAGAGATAAAAACCCAATTTTGTCTTGCATGCCTTTACATGCACCTCCTTCCCTCCTATGCAGTGCCTACAGTAATGGTCCCCTCCAAAACCCAACCACAGAAGCAAAAAAAAAAACATTACCCTAAACTCCCCCTAAAATTTACCCTCTCTTCCAAACCACCCAACCCCTAACTATCCATAGCAACCACTTTAATGAAACCCAATTCAATTTTTATGTTAAAAGAGAAAATGGGTTGGAACTACATTGTGGGTATTGCAATCAATTTTGAATTATTTTCTTCTTCTCATTAGAGGATCACCTCACAGTTGACACTGGCAGAGAGCTTTATAAAGGGTCACTCCCTCCCTCTCCCTTTCAGTTACTACTGATCATTTTTATTGTCATTACTATTACTACCTTGAGCTTTGAAACCTGTGCTATTGTTTTGCATCTTGTGTTGTTGGTGTGCTTGTGTTTGTGCATGTTCTCTCTCTGCCTCACTGCTTCTTCTCTTTCTTAGTCTTTTTCTATAAACATTACCAA
The DNA here is from genome assembly GCA_963921825.1 of Erodium maritimum. Lineage (NCBI taxonomy): Eukaryota > Viridiplantae > Streptophyta > Magnoliopsida > Geraniales > Geraniaceae > Erodium > Erodium maritimum. Next base: position 11,658,135 of record OY997594.1, read on the forward strand.
CCAAGAGCTTCACTTCTCTCCAACTTGGCTTCTCTGTCATCTCCATTTCCCTCTTTCTATAAACATCATCATTCTTGGCTCTCTCTCTTAATTTCATCTGGGTTTACTTCAGAATCTCACTTCTCCTCCATGAGGGACCCATTTGTGTGGTTCTGATTCCTAATCATCTTCACCAGCTTCCTTGTTCTTTTGGTGCAGCTACTCTGTTGACAAAAATTGCAATATTCTGTGTTTTTTTCCAGCCCAAACGTGTCCCTAGGTGCAAGCCTGGCTTGGTTCATTGGTGTTCTGGCTTAAAGGTTGCAACTTTTTTCATCCTCCATCTACCATGACTGGGTTTCTCACTCTGGGCCATTTCAGTTTGGTCCTCTTGAGCCTTGGCTTGGGTGTTTGGTGCTCTGGAGAAGCAAGCATTGACTTGGCTCCAATGGAGAAAACAGAGCAGGAGGCTCTGTACTCTGCAATTCAGGGATTTGTGGGTAATTGGTGGAATGGCTCAGATCTCTATCCAGATCCTTGTGGCTGGACTCCTATACAGGTACTTCCTTTACTACACAATTACACATTGCAAAGCTACCAAATAAAAATCCTCTTTTTCTTTTTCTGTACTACTTGGGGATTAGAGCCCAGTTCCATTTTGCTTTTTACCCAAATGGCAGAAGCTAGTTCTTTGGAATTGTATGTAACATGTTTTGAACTCATTGTATATAATAAAGAATATCATCTAACTCAAAAAATGACACTGTAGAGGGATGCTATTCTTTTGAAATAAGTTTGTTGGATATTTAAGTAATGTACAGTAAATAAACATGCATTTGCTATGAAACTAAAAGGAAATGGCATCTTAGCAAATAAAGATGGATGTTACATGAATATTGGAGAACATTTAACTTTATTTTCTGCAAAGCAGAATGTACTGTACAAGCCTGCTCTTAGATCTGAATTCTACAGCAACCTAGCAGGTTCATAAATGAGGCTCCATGTTACAGATTAGCTTCAATAGGGTCATCTTTTTTCTCTTCTGTAGAGATCAATTAATTGGCATAGGGTTGATTGATAGTGATTTTCTTTTGCCATTTTTGCTCCACAGGGGGTATCTTGTGATCTTTTTGATGGGCTGTGGTATGTGACTAGCATGGCCATAGGACCTGTTGAAGACAATTCTCCTGACTGTGCCACAAATGTGGAGTTCAGGCCTCACTTCTTTGAGCTCAAGCACCTAAAGTCCATTTCTTTCTACAGTTGCTTCATATCACCCAGAGACCATCCTGCTGCCATTCCAAGCCAAAATTGGGAGAAGCTTGCTGGAAGCTTGGAATCACTTGAGTTCAGATCAAACCCTGGTCTTACAGGACAGCTACCTAGTACCTTAGGCAGTCTCCAAAACCTCCAATCTTTGGTACTCCTAGAAAATGGTCTGACAGGAAACTTGCCACCAAGTCTTGGTAATTTGATCAAGTTGAGGAGGCTAGTCCTTGCAGGGAACTGGCTTGTGGGTGAGATTCCAGATATCTTTGGAGGGTTGAGTCAGTTGTTGATATTGGATTTGAGCCGAAATAGGCTTTCGGGTAATTTGCCTACGAATCTTGGAGGTTTAGGCTCACTCTTGAAGCTTGATTTGAGCAACAACCAGTTGGAGGGGAAGCTACCAAGAGAGATTGGTTATCTGAAAAACTTGACACTCTTAGACCTCAGACACAACAAGTTTTCAGGTGTATTGATCAAGTCACTTGAAGAAATGCAATCCTTGGAAGAGATGGTCTTGTCTAATAACCCCATAGGAGGAGACCTCATGGGCATAGAGTGGCAAAAGCTTCAAAATTTGGTCATCTTGGATCTATCTAGCATGGCTTTGGCAGGAGAGGTTCCTGAGTCCATATCAGAGCTCAAGAGTTTGAGATACTTGGGTCTAAGAAACAACAATCTTTCGGGTACTCTCTCCCCAAAACTAGGGACTCTACCTTGTCTTAGTGCACTCTACTTGAATGGGAACAACCTGAGTGGTGAGCTCAAGTTCTCAAAATCGTTTTACTCGAAAATGGGGAGGCGATTTGGGGCCTCGGGCAATCCAAACCTGTGCTACACAATGGAGTCAGTGCCTGTGAGCCATGCCCCTCATGGGGTGAAACAATGTGTGGAAGAAGAGGTCACAGTCTTGGAGCCTAATTCAGTGAGCAAGTTGGATGATCAAAATTCACATTCCTTGGCTTCTTCGGGATGGTCAGGCCACAGCATTGATGGGTTTTGGCTGGTTGAGATATTAGCTATGTTGGCTTTGCTTGCCTCGAGCCATTCCTTGTAGATCCTCTCTTGGAGATGGTCCCGAGCCTACAAAATATAACCCTTCCTCATGTAACATTTTCTCGCACACTCCTTAGCTTCATGTGCCTGTCATCTCTAACATAATTGCATACATGCTTCTGAAGGTCTCACAATCACTTGTTTAAGAATATCCACAATGATAATAGTCTCATAAGGGCTAATAGTTTCTATTGATTGTCATTATTTTTAGTTTCATTCTCCTGTAAAAATATTAAGGTTAATAATAACGGTCGCACTACGAGATTAACATATGTCCAACGAATAACTCAAGATCTACAAAATGTACAGAAAAATCCGGTGTGAAACTAATTTATTTATTATAAAAAAATTAAACTCAAATACATTCTGCTCAGAGTATATTTATTTCTCAAACAAGTGAACAACAACCTTGGTGTGGCGCGGTACTTCATGATTGAGCATCAGACGCATCTAAGACTTGTCATGTTTGATCGTGGTCCAATTCTAAAGACATTGAAGCCGATCAAAAAAAAATTCTAAAGACATTGCCTATAAATTATGTGTCAATTTCATGACATTTCCCTATAATAGTCTATGTGTTTGCACTAATCATGAGTAGTGTTTAAACAAGTTGTGAAAACTATGGCAAACTTTCCCCTTTAATAATACTTTTGTCTTTTTCAGTGGATGGTTTCAAAAATTACTTGAACGAGTCGTAACGTCGTGGTCAAAGATGTTCTGAATATCGTGAATCAGTTCACCACGATTTGGTCGTTTACTTTTGTCTTTTTCAGTGGATGGTTTCAAAAATTACTTGAACGAGTCGTAACGTCGTGGTCAAAGATGTTCCGAATATCGTGAATCAGTTCCCCACGATTTGGTCGTTTGGTTTTCAAATTAGGTGTTCTTTTACCCTTTTGTCCTCGCGTTTACCAACTATAAAAGGAGGCTCTGGCTCTCTTTAATTTGTACGTTTTACATCAGTTCCAAAGCCATATTATACACATTACGTTACTCTCTCCAAATTCTCACCACACTGAAGTTCTGTTCTTGTCCTGCTGCTTCCACATCCGGCAGAGCGAGTGGGCGCGCTGCTGGGTAGAGCTGAGAGATTCTTGGGAAGCAATTGTTGCTGCTCGCCACCTCGGGCACGCCGGAATTTTTGCTTCAAAGTCAGTGGACTTCCGTGCCACGCCTTAGCTATTCCCTCTTTGATTTGCACATCACGCCGGTTGGTGTTCCGTTTTATGTTTTCGATTGCATGCATTAACTGTTCTCTGGTCTCGTTCTAAAATTCTTTTGTCAATTTGCAAATATTAATTCCAACACATTGTACCTTGCCCTTGTTGGAAGGACGAAGGAGTAGACTTTGTAGAATGTGTACAGAGCTTTTGTTGCAGCTCATGTTTAAAGAAGATGGGCCCTTTATAATTGTACTGAAAACTGAAAGGCAAACGAATTAAAGGGTTGTGTCAGTTGATCTTGGATCAAGGAAGGGCTGTTTTGGTATCAAATTTAAGGGCACTGTCCTGTGTTTGTACAGTAAAAATGAATGTTTCAGACTCCATTGGACTTGTTTACCCCAACTTTTCTTCGTCTGATAACCAATAGTTATGGCGCAATTGTACCCCCTCCATTGCAAATTGCAATGCTCACTGATCCAATAATGCTTTTGCACCCTCCCAACTCAACCGTACTTGTTTTTTTTTCTCCTTGAAGGTTCAAAAAACAGAGACAACGATCCAAACTAATAGTACACATTTAGCTAACTCTAGCTTTGTTAATTGTTCGGCAATCATTTATACTTGTTGTAATGTAGTCTCTGGTCATTCAATTTTGGGAAAACTCTGTTTCCTAACCTTTACAAACGTTTCATTATCAGATCCTAACTCAGGTCAACGTTTGGTTTCAATTCCTAACATAATAGGTTTGTAATTTCTCAGAAACTATAACTAGCCGTCCAAACTCACGATTCCGTCAACTCATCCAAGCGTTGTCGTGGTTGGAGTACATTACCCATGGTGCCTTCCTCGACGTTGAACTTATCCTCGTTCTCAAGCAACCGAACCCAATGCTCGACGAGTTGACGGAATCGTGAGTTTGGACGGCTTTTTATAGTTTCTGAGAAATTCCAAACCTATTATGTTAGGAATTGAGACCAAACGTTGGCCTGGGTTAGGATCTGATAATGAAACGTTTGTAAAGGTTAAGAAACAGAGTTTTCCCTTCAATTTTTGATTTATCCAATTTTGTAACTATTCAAATCACTTTAATTTTTTAGAAACAGATTCTCCCTTAACGTACAATATATTGTTTAAGGGTCAGAAAACCATAGGTTTATAAATTATAGTCTGGGATCTCGTAAGTATACTAATGCTCTTAGACTTGTAGAATGAATCTATTTTGTACGGTAAGAAATAAGAAAACAAAGAAACACAAAAATTGGGAGCCTGCGATGCCAGTTCTTCTTAAACCCATATTTTTTTGTAGTGGGGCGTTTTGGTATTGTTGACTCGTCGTCTTGATTCATCGGGCTAATCCGACCTGGGTGTCGTGGATCGATACATCATTTAAACAAGGGTCAATTATGGATCACGTGAGCTTGCAAGCCTCCTCTTAGGAGCGAGATTAAAGGCTCAACCCTTGGGCGTGACTTCGGTTGCACCTTTCCCAACCTAGAAGAAGAGGGTCCTAGACAAGCTTCCCCTCCCAGAAGTGCTTGAGACCCCCGAGGAGAGAGAAGCAAGGTCTGCAAAGTAGTCTCGCCAAGACCAATGAACCCTTTGGGGACTTGTGGGGTGCTTTAGAGGAGACACGCACCACCAAAATGGGATATGGCACAACATGATTTCAGACCTCCTCCTTTTCCTATGGACCTCTTTGGAGACCTGGAATCATCCTCACCTCCTCCAAGGGTCTCCACCGAGGGACCAACCTACTTAGTGTGCAAAAAACGTCCATATGAGTCGAATCAGGAAAAGTGAAAAATGTGATAGTAACGCACATCCATGGGAAGAGACATCCACCCCATAAATAATCACCTTGATTAGTCGGGCAATCTTGTCACATGGTAAACGTTCTGAGCCTGCCCAAGACTATGCCTCGTCTTTCCATTATGTCTTTCAATTTTGTTCCGCTCACTTTTATTTAATAAAATTCCCTTTTTACGCTAAAAAAACATTAAGATAAAGATAACCACACAAAATATTAAATAATCGAGACAAAAATGTAGAATAATAAAAATCATTGCAATTTTGTTCACATATTATTAGGTTACTACTTTATTATACACCAACAAACACAAATTCTTGTTTATTCTGATTGACTTAGTACGTGTATAACGTTGCTAATTTTTTAGAGGGTTCGAATCCTATTAGCTGTATTGAAATCTTTGCGATAGAAATCGATTCCAAAAATTGATGTTTTTCACAGTGTCTAAATCTTGTAGGGATTCATGTCTATTGACTGAATAATTAGAGAACTTGCAGTCGGCGGCGGAAAGAGGGGTGAATGGCGCCGGTAGAAAGAAAATGTTGGCTGAAAGAGTGAAAAGGCCAGTAGAAATAGGGCATATAGCTGTTGGCGGATACATGTAACGGTAAGGTTACTGTTGTTGGTTACAGTCGAATGAAAAGAGAAAGAGTGTTTCTAAATATATATTTTTTTTGAAACTAATTCTTATTTTTATTTATTATTTATTATTTATTTTGAAATGCCTTTCCTATTTTTATCTATTGCATAATATTAATAAAAAAAATTATATATTAAGAGTACAATTCTATCTTCAGTTTCATTAGATCCTAAAGAAATCAGATTTTACAAATTGATTGTGTTCCTCCTTTATAAAAGTTTAATTGATATTTTTATTTATACATAAAGACATTTATTTTTATACTTTTGGATTTTATAAATTAGCAATGTAGTTCATTTTTTTGTATTATCCTCGCCTTTTAGCCTCAGTCAGGCTGAAGGACGGCAAATGAAATTGTTTCAACCCGTATAAAAGAAGAAAGAGCTGGTTTGATGTAACACCCCTTGTTGGGTTTTCAGTTGTGGTATTGCCTCAGGTTGTTGAGATTTTCATCGAGAATCCGATTAGGGAGGATTGCTCTGTCATTGTACTTCACCCATGCTCTTTATTTCAAAGAACAGACTTTATATATTGTTTTGCTGATAAAAAATTTAAAAGAAGAAAGAGAAAGTGTTTTTCTCCTTTCAGCGTCAATAGGCTAAAGGATTGCGGATGCTCTTAATTTATATTTATGATTTCAGTTGAAATGAAACATATTTGCAAAATATAGAACTTCAATAATTAATTATATTGATTAAACACTAAATACAACACAAAGAGAATTCAAACAATTTTATACCAAATTCAAACACCAATGGTACGAAAAATAAAATGGAAATTATATCCATATTCTGATTTTTAGTTCCCTCCAAAACGATCTCATATGTGCTCAACAAGGTCGGCTCAGAGTTGCTGGTGGATGTTGTCCCTTCTCATGTTTCCTCGAATGGTAATGTATTGTTGGTAGGATAAAGGGCTTTTGTAGTGTTATCGTTCTGGTGGTGTCCAATTAGGCATGTCCAGAATGTCTTCTTCATAAGAGTATTCGGGTCCTATTTCGTACCTTCTGCATTCCTCCTTTGAAATCATATTGTGAAGAATGTTATAAGTGTGCATGATATCAGACAACATAGACGTGTCCCAAACATGAGGGGGTCGGGAAATTATGAGTCACCGTTCTTGGAGAACTCCAATGTGAAGACCGCCTCGGTTTAAAAAGAATTTAATTATTTAAAAGTGTTCGTCAGAACATCGAGGTTGAAAATCGGGTCGGTTGTTGGCAACGTCGTGGTGGGAAGAAATCGGATCGTTTTTATTAAGAGCTTTTGAAAAAAAAAAGGAAAAAAAAAAGAGGAAAGGGCTGGACCCGACCAGACCCGCAGGCCCAGCCAAGCCAGCCCGCCCGTCATCTTTGGGCCGTGAAGCCCAGCTCGCCTCAGAGCCCGTTTAGCCGAGCCCATTTCGGTGCCTCACTATAAAAGCCAAGTGTAAGGGTCTGAAACCCTAAAATCACTTCAATTCACGCAGCCTCTCCCTCACCTCTCTCTCTCTCATCCGTCCGTCTTCCTTCTCCTTCCTTACGATCCGGCCGCCTCTCCCTCTTTTTTGCCGATCAGTTCACGAAGCTGACGCCGTCGTCTTCATACCCGACCCCCCTCTCTCCCGCCGCCCTCTCACCCTCCCTCCGACCAGCTCCGCCATTGCCGTCCGTCTATCCCTCCCTCGCCGAGATCTCTCCGACCTATCCTTCTCCCTCTCCGTCCAGCACGTCGTCGGCGGCCCTTTCTCGATCCCGTCTCCCTTTCTTCTCCGTTCAACCGAAGTCGGGCCGCCACCGTGTTCGTCCAGTCGGGAAGAACTCACCGGAGCGTCGCCGGATCTGGGACGAGAGCCACCGTGCTCCGCCGCTCCCGCACCCGTAGTCGCCGCTCACCACCGTCATCCTTTCCCCACGGTGAGATTCTCACCCACGGGGGTTTGGTCGCCGGCGATATCTTCGTCGGTGGCCGGTTTCTTTTTCCCGAACCACTTCTCCCTTTTTGTTTTCTGTCAGAACTTCTTCTCGGATCTGGAACCTTCACACTTCTTCTGGACGTTTCTGGACTTGAATCTAAGAGAAGCATGAGCGTTTTGCATCTGATCGGATTTGGGACAGAAACTGTTAAGCAAATTAATTAAAGAATTTGATCTGTTAAAAAGGGAATTTGATTAAAAACAAACTCAGATTTGAATGAACGAGGAAAAAGAAATTGTTTTGGAACGAAAAATCAGTTTTAATTAAGATTGGTTCACTGTTGAACCTGGAGCGAACTTGGACGATTTTGGGAACCCGAACGATTAAACCGGACGTTAAATCGAACTTAGAACGGGACAAAAACGGAACGCAGAATCGGACATCGGGAAGCGTGTCCGAAGCCCGCACCTCGGGAATCGTGTCTCGAAACTCGTGCCTTGGGATCCGTGCCTCGAAAACGTGCAACGGGTTCTGAGTTCGGTGCGCGGGTGCTCGAACCCGATTCTTCGTAATCCTGCTTTTAGCCCGCTCGAGTCTAAAAGACAACTTTTGAACTTAAATCGTGACCTTTTTAATTCAACTTTGAAACTGGTTTTAAATTATCGCTTTTCGTGTTAATTAGAGTCCGACTTCGATCGAAGAGAAGACCGGAGGTAGCAAGCCAGGACGTCAGCAGCTAGGAGACGTACCTGTTGTTCTTCGGTTGAGGTAGGGAAAGTAGCGGATACCGGTTTAATTGCGGAAAGTTACTAGTATGCATGCTAGGAATTAATAAAACCGGAAAGTTTATATCATATAATAATCGGACGAGTCGTAGTAACATGTAGGCTGTGATTCACTAGTGTAGCTGCTTTCAATACTTGGGAAATTGTCGTGCTGGTAGTTTGGCCATGTCGAGCCGTAGGCTGTGTGCTGTTTGAATTGCCTGTTATTTGTTTGATATGCATGTTGTGTGACTAAGTGTCGGTAAGTTTAATAGACAAGATTTAGTATATCCGTTGAGCATGTTGTTGTTATGTGTGGGCGAGTGTGCAGTGCTTGTCTTGACGTGAATTATTGCCTGTGATATGGTCGGGTGAGTGATAGACCGACGTGACGTGTTGTGGTTCGTTTGTTGGGCTTGGTAAGCCGTGGTTAATTATGGAAATTGTGATATTATCTTGATGTGTGTTCCGAGGAGTTGTTTCCGGTATGGTACCTACGATCGAGGGGGTACGCCGGTGTAGGGTAGTGTCACGCCCCAAATCCGGTTTTGGCCGGACTCGAGACGTTACCTAAAACAAACGAGGTAAAAGTAATAAAATTGTAATAAATTCCTTTACAACTGAAAATGAGTCCAAAGTATTTCTCAATAATCCAAAAAAAATGTCAAACTTGATAAGTAACATAAGGTAAATAAAGTTCAACAATGTGGATCAACACATCTCTAATACAATCCTCAAGACATCTAGAAGCTCCCGAGCCTCGAATTCCCCAAAATCTCAAGCATACCTGTACACACAATAAATAAACAAATAGGGGTGAGCTTACGCTCAGTAGGAAAAATCGTAAATGACCTTAGTCTCAAAGTTTAATATTAAAACTGTTTTAATTCGATGTCACAAAAGTATTTAAAACTCTTAGACCAAAGGATGTAATAAACAAATAAGAAGTAACAATATCAATAGTGCATTCTCAAGGATAACGATAACTTCCCAGAGAATAGATGGAGAACATTATAATAAAATAGAAACTCATCACACTGGGAACAAGTAAATACTATTAATCAAAGAAATGTTATGGAATCCGTTATGATGAAATAACATCGCTTCTTCAAAGATGACAGTAACTTAAAAGAAGTTCATAATAAATACTTTAACGGATCAATAATAGTAAAAATGGGAATAATCAATATCTTGCCAACCACTCGCTTTCTCAAGCCTCCGATCCATGGATAGATTCTGGGATCACATCGGTTCCCACATTCCGATCCACCAGAGTATCCATATCATATAGATTTTCCCTCGGTCCAGAGTAAGCACATGCGTCGGGGCACCAGAAACAATCCCAAATGGGCGCTTATCATCGGGATTCCCAAAAATGCCTCCAAAGGACCATATGTCATAGGGAACCAAGGTAGTGCTCCACTGGGACGCACATCCTTGGGTGAAACCTTAGTAACCATCTCTCAAGAAGTAACCCAAATAATATCCCGCAGGATCTGCTCATAATCAATCTACATATCCCGCAGAATCTGCCAATAATCAATAATATCCCGCAGGATCTGCCAATAATCAATAAATATCCCGCAGGATCTGCTCATAATCAATCTATATATCCCGCAGGATCTGCCAATAATCAATAATATCCCGCAGGATCTGCCAATAATCAATAAATATCCCGCAGGATCTGCTCATAATCAATCTATATATCCCGCAGGATCTGCCAATAATCAACTCTCGTAATATCCAATAACCAATGCCCTCAGGCTCCAATACTCAGCCCATATCTCACTGTATCTGTCCAACTCCACCCACCACAACGGCACCGGATTACCCCCCCCCCCCCCCCCCGGTGTAGTACCGAAACAAACAACCACCAAGCAAACAAACAAACAGCATACATTTCAAGGATAAGAATAAAGGAACAAACATTAACAAACAAGAATAAGGAAAGCATACACTAATACGTCCATCGACCAACTCTCATCGAATCACACTTTCACCACAATACACCAAAGACGTTCACTTAATCCTCAATCTCAGAAGTACACACGTTAATTAATACAAAGACATCCAATACACTCCACACTTACCGTATGCTTACCTGTCGCGAACCAGCGGTACATCGATCACCTGATTGTACCCCGTGGCACAACCAGTCATACTCGATCATCCGTTCAATCAACAGTTATATCAATGCACACACTCAATCAACCAAGTACACATTCAACCAATCAATCCTCATGTGAACGAACAATTTAGCATTCAATCATACAAGCTAATCTAGTTTCATTAGACTCTTAAGCTAACCTAATAACTAGCAACCAAGCATGTGAACCTAGCACACAACTAATCCGAGAGCTCTTCACAGCCTCTCTACCAGTAAATCAATTTCCCAAGTATTGAAAGCACACTTCACTAATTGTCATCATCCTAAGCATGCATACTAGACTCATCCATTTATTAGTAATTGAAATACGATTATTCTAGTTATTCGCATCCTATAGGCAATTCTAGGACCTTTCCAATTTTATTAACCTAACATGCATCCTAAGCGTTTAAATAAGAAGTTAAGACTTTCCCTACCTCTTGGTAAAACCTTTAAAAACTCTGTTGACAACTAGGTGGTCACCACTCCGTCCTTCACACGGGTTCCGGCGTGATTCTTCGTTCTTCAAGCTCTAGTCCAAGCTCTTCCTTCCTTCCTTTCTCGGTACTACGGTCTTGGATCACCATAGGGCCAAATTTAACAACTCAACGGTGTTCTTAACCCCAAAAATACAGAACAACACCCAAATTATGGAAACAAGGTTTGAAGAAATGATTTAAGAATCGAAAAGGGCTAAAAGGAAGGGTTTTGGGTTCTGGGGGTCTGATCCGGAATGTGACCTATTCCATGCCACTCGGAGGGCCGAAATGTGACACTCTCCATATCTCGTTTCGTATTAAACCTGACCAGTTCCTTCCCCTTTCTTCCCCAACTCGAGTTTCACGAAAATCACCATAAAAACCCCATTTCCAAGTCCTCTCAACTCCAAAATGTTCATCCAAAGTTACCCAACACCAACACCCTCAATGGGTTCATCAAAACTTCAACAAAAACACAATCCAAGCATCCTACTTCACTACTTCTTCTCCAAGTAACCACCACAAAGCTAGTTCTTCAACTTCAAGCCAAAAACCCACAAAACCCATAGATTGAAAGTGGATGGAATGAGAAGATTAGAGCATCCATACCTTGAGGATGTGTAGGAGATGAAGCTAACAAGCTTCGGAGGGAGAAATGGTGGAAAGATGAGCCAAAAATCTCTTCTTTGCTCTCTTTCTTCTTGCTCAAGCCAAGAGTTCTTCTCTCTTCTTTCCCTTAGAAATTCTCTGCAGCAAATGTGAGGTGAAGTGCTGAATTTGTGACTCACAAAATGCCTTAAATGACCAATTTTCCAAATGATCAAAAGCCCCTTGCTAGTCTTATCCTTTTTGAGCATTTAGGGAGGGTCAAGTGGTCATTTCCACTCCTTTTCTTCTCATCCAAGCCTCCAATGCCATGTGGCATTGTGGGAGCCACTTTAAATTAATGAAATTCCAGCAGTCCAATTTTAGTCGTGAAAGTCGATATAAAGTCCGAGTTTGACCAGAAATTGACCGTTACAAAATTACAGTCAAACTGAAGGAAATGACCCAACTAAGCTAACCGTGATTACGGCTAAGCTTCTTGGGCCCCGGAAATGTCCCGAATGACTTCCTGAGTCTTCGGTTGACTTTTCCGGCCAAAAGTCAAACTTCGTCCAAGGTCACCGGTTCGACCGGAGTCGATCGGGGGCGGTTCTTACAATCTACCCCCCCTTAAAAGAATTTCGTCCTCGAAATTTAAACCGAACTACCCAAGGGTCGAACAGGTGGGAATACTTCACGCACATTTCATCCTCGTGTTCCCCAGTCGATTCAGTTCTTTGGTGCTTCTCTTGCACTCGCACTAGTGGGATAGTCTAATCCCGTAGGACCTTCTCCCATGCATTCAACGTCCTAACTAGTTGTCCTTCGCAAGAGACGTCATCCTTTAAAACGATGTCCGTTCGCTCGACAATGTGGAAAGGTCCGTAACTGGACCGTTGTTGTCATGCAAAGCTATACGCCACGGCTCCACTGTCCAACATCCTAAAGATTCGATAAGAGCGCGGGGCTAGCTTGCCCCAGGCCGGTTGAACATCCGTAGTCCCTTCTTCGGGCTCGCCCTCAGGGAAGCGTGAACCTAACCGAAAAGTTCAAGAAGTCGATATCGTTAGCAATGTAAGTCTTCCGTCGAATTTGTGTACCCTTTACTCGTTCCAGAACGACGCAACCTTAACTTACTCGTGCTTCACTAGATCGCGTTAGGTACTCAACGTCGCCCTTAGTGGTGCAAAACTGTCTTACCCAACTTCACAAAACACGCGCAACGTTTCACTAACTTAAGAACACCGAGTAGCAACACAAGTTGAAAGACAACCCAAACACTTAAGAAAACTAAGGTGAAGATCTCGATATCCCACGCCGGGAATTTCGTCGTCAAGGGTATCCTGTTGGAACTCTCTACTAGTCAACAAAGTCGGAACCACACGCAAACGTAAATCACACAATTTCCCCTTAGTGATTCCCCTTAATGAAATTCCAGCAGTCCAATTTTAGTCGTGAAAGTCGATATAAAGTCCGAGTTTGACCAGAAATTGACTGTTACAAAATTACAGTCAAACTGAAGCAAATGACCCAACTAAGCTAACCATGATGATGGCTAAGCTTCTTGGGCCCCGGAAATGTCCCGAATGACTTCCTGAGTCTTTGGTTGACTTTTCCGGCCAAAAGTCAAACTTCGTCCAAGGTCATTGGTTCGACCGGAGTCGATCGGGGGCGGTTCTTACAGGTAGTACCTAGGCCGACGATGTGGTCCCATGTATGCGCGGTCCCCCAGGTAGTGGTTCCGGTACGATGGCTTACATCGAGGGGGTACACCGGTGTAGGACATCTAGGCCGACGGTTACGTGTCATGTGCTTTGCCCGAAAGAGTTCCGGGAAAGTTGTTTTACCTGTCCTTTGCCCGAAGAAGTTCCGGGAAAGAGGTCTAGGCCGATGGAGATTCCGGTATGACTTATTGAGATTGTGCCCCGGTTTTTTGACGGGAAGATATCTAGGCCGATGATGTTCCGGTACGATATGATGGTGTCGGGCTGTGGACAGCTGACCGAGTAGGGGACTGCGGTACGGGACGTGTTGCTCTTTTACAGTTTACTTATGTTTGATGACTTGTTAATTGGTGTGCTGGTTGCTGTTTGATGCTGTTTGGGTGACTGTGTTTGTAAGTGTGGTTTGGTCTTGAGTTGAGGATTGTGGTTACGAGTTCCGTTGGGAATTAGTTGTGTGTTGTACTAGTATGCCCTAATTGGACGGTTACCCGTGGTGGTGAGCACTTGCTTATGACCTTAACTACTTTTCCTACTGAGCGAAAGCTCACCCCTTACCTTGTTGTTTTTCAGGTCCTAAGCGGGTTGTGTACTAGCTGGATGCTCGGTGCTTGGGAGCTTGCGAGAGTCCTAGACTAGTAGTCTAGAGACGAACTATTCGTTTTTATTAAATTCTTTTACTGTGGTTTTTAACGAGCTGTCGACTCGTAACTTTGTTAAAGGTTTTAAAATTTTGAATTGGAGACTTGTTGGCTTTATTCCGTTTAAAATTATTACTGTTTTAGTTCACGTCTCGAGTCCGGTCAAAACCGGATTTGGGGCGTGACATCCAAAATCTCGTTCAACATCCTTTTGGGCGCCTTCCTATACTTTATCAAACAATTGTGTTTTCTCTAGAAAGGACATCAATTTGTTTTCAAAAGGTGACTCCAACTTTGTCAGCCAAATAATAAGGTCGGTTTTATCGATTCTCGTTGACCTCGTAGTCCAGGGTATAGTCACAGCCAGTAAGAGTTTTATCGAACAAGTGTTTGTCGGTAAGAACGTTGATGTCGTCGTTTGAGGCAACCACACCGAAATTTGCAACTCAAATCCACAAATCATGGGACGCTACAACTTCTAGTATTGTCGTTGGACGACCGTGATGATCTCCCCATCTGAAGGTACATTGCAACGCGGTTGGACAATTCTTCCATTCCCAATGCGTGCAGTCAAGACTCCTAATCATGCCATGGAACCCTCGTTTGTATCCCAATTCCAGCGACGGTGTCAAGTCCTCCATATTTGGAGCTCTCTCGTACTCCTCCATAAATATAAAAATAACTCCCTTGCAAGACCCTCACACACATTCGAATATGGTGCTTGCATTCATTCTTAGTGCTTCGTCTAACAAATCAGTCGAGCACTTGTATGCTAGCATTCATATTGAGACAATGCATTTTTGTTACATAGATAAACCATGACGATTAAATCTTCCTTTTTTGGACGAAGAAGTCGTCATGTGCCGCAATCACTTGCATCACCCGAGTAAAAATGGTCATCTCATCCAGAAACTACGCTTAAAGCGCTCGAGGATGCAAATAGGCTCGTCAGGAAAATAATCATGCATTAGTCATTCGTGGCCCTCGACACGACATTTGTTCACCTCTTTGCGGGAAGGTGCTCTGTTTTTTAACCTTTGCCTCAATATGCCTCCACCCTCGATTGGATTCTTGTTTGGAGTCGTACCTCCTTTCGTCGGACTCGTGTCTTCATTTCACGGGCACTGACTTGAAAATCATCCATAGCTCGATCACAAAAACGAGAGAGGAAGTATCTAATTTGGCATGTGGGTGTGAAGTATAGAGTGTGGATAACAAAATTGTTGAGGTATTTGTACATATTTTTTGAAAGAAAAAAAATAGTCATTGGCAACCAACAATTATTTTTTCTTCATGCAATGGCCATGTGTCAGCGCACTATTGGTGTACAACGGTTCGAGAACCGGATACCAACGATTTTGTTTGAGGATCCGAACCACTCGATTATGCTTCCTAACTCCTTTAATAGGATTCGACATTGTCGAATCTCGTCTTCTGTAATGTCCAGATCTCGACTTCTAAATTCTACCATAAAGTTGAGAACCATATTTTACAGTTACAGGTACCCTTAGTACCCAGAAAAGTTTACTTTCAAATCTCAATAAATACATACATCTATTCAAAAACAAATATGAATAAAGACTGTATTATGAATTAAACTAAGTTAAAATAAGATTTCAACCCACCTCCAAACAGATTCCAGAATCCCAAGCAAATAAAACCAATCTCGCCCTGTAAAACGTTCTCTATTTACTCAGATTTGCCGTCAAAGACGTTTTATTCGTCTCGGATCGCGACCTTGGACCCATATATGCATGTACCTCGCTCAACTTTGCCACATGTTCAACGCCTAATTAATATGTTCAAATTAGTAAGTCACATTAATATAGACCCTTAATATTATCATTTATTTCTCTTAAATCTTATTCCTTTATTTTACTAGAAACGTGACTAAAACCCGACTCGCCATTACTTTTGGAGAAGAAGATAAACCAATGAACTAAATCTCGAAAAAGCCAAAAGAGATGTCAAACAAAATAATATACATTTCTAAATCAACAGCAATAATGATTCAAATTCAGATATCCATCGATGTCAACTTATTTATTTACAAGAGGGATGTAGAGATGATGTTTCTAACCGGAGCTTCGCACCAAAAAGACATTATTACGTTGATACACAAATATCCTCTTTCTTAGCCTTAATAAATGGACCTTTTGTGTTCCAAAACTATAGTCCTCCTCCGATGTAATTGTGTTGTATATCAACATCACATATGTATTAACCATGTATATAATAGAAGAATTAGTTTGTGTCTGCAAGTACGAAACCTCTTACCAAGAAGGTAGGTGTGAGAGATAAGTACGTTTTGATACAATTCATTTTGCAATTGCGTGAATCGTGTACTAATCATTAAAAGCATGACCTCCTCCCCAAGGAAATGTAAAACACCTTATTGGTAAAAATAAAAGAATAAATTACAAATACATATTCTTTAACTTGTTAGGTTTAATTGATATTTACCTTAAAGTTTTTTGTAACTGATACATGCTCTGATGTTTAGTTATATAACAATTAGTCCAAGTTGTCAGCTAAAATGACGAAAATGCCCCCAGTGATCATTTTAGTTGACGGCTTGAGCTATTTGTTATATAATTAAGGGGTTACTCCATGTCCTAACGCCCAACTTTCAGAAATTGTTAAATCCAAACCTTGTACAATTGAAATTGTCATGTAGTAACGGTTAATTAACTGAAATTGCCAACTGTTTCTAATTTTAAACGGACGTTAACTTGGCCAAGTGAAAAGTCGAGTTTACCATCAAATATGTTCTTCCTTCGGATGTTAACTTGGCCTAACTTCATCTCTTTGTGACATGATCTCTTCATCTCAGCTCTTCGAACTTCATCTCTTTGTGTCCAAGCTTCGAATTTCATCTATTCGTGACCTCAGCTCGCGCAAGCTCCATTATAAAATGAGTCACGTGGGTAGCACGTGATTCACTGTTCACGGAAAAATTCAATTTCAACAGTACTTTTTTATTTTTTAATAATTCAGTTTTGAAATTCATTACTATTTGACAATTTTCCAAAGCTTGGGTGCGGATTTGATAATTAAGTGTAGTAGGAGGTTAGGACATGGAGTAAACCCTATAATTAAACATCAAAGTATGTATTAGTAAAAAAAATTAAGGTAAGTATCAGTTAAACGTGATAAGTTAGGGGTAGGTATTTGTAATTTACCCAAAATAAAATATAAATAATGTTACGGTATAAACAAGGGTACAGGAGGATGTTTTTTTTCTTCTTTTGAAAGTTGATTATTTTTTTAAAGATTTAAAGTTGGTGATATTTTGTCTGAACTTTAAACATAATTAATATTATTAAATATCGATAATAAAGATACTATAATGATACAAGATATGTTTTCAACTCGATTAAAAGAGGCAACACTACCAGTTCAACCATACAATAATTAAGTTGAAACGTCAGGGCAAAACTGCTCTATTCTACCTCTTCGTGAGGTCCTCTCTACTCTAGCCAGGGTTTCATCGCCGCCATCCTTTCTCTCGCCGACCATCGCCTGCCTCCTCACCATCGTCATCGTTGCACCGCCGCCGCACTCGAGCCTCGATCTCCGCTTTTGTTTTCCTCGGTTCCCCGCTGAACTTGTCCGTCTCCGCCGCCCCCGACGACTCCCCTGCAGTCGTCCATCGTCAATTACGTCCACCCAACACCGGATCCGTCAACCCCCTGTCGTTCCCTGTCGGAAATGACGTCCAACGGTCAGATCCAACCAGGTGCTTCCGATTCTCAGCAGCACGTTGTCCCCGACCAGCTAGGGTTCCCCTACGGCGACTGTCACGCCCCAAATCCGGTTTTGACCGGACTCGAGACGTGAACTAAAGACGATAATAAATAACAACCACTGAAATAAACTTTAAATAAAACTTCGAAAATTGTATAATCCGAACTAACCAACGAGTCAGAATCTAAGAAGTAATAACAACAAACGGTTTAAAACATAAATGAAAAGTACGTCTCTAATCAGGTAAACTCCCGGACCCTTAGTAGCTCCCGAGCTCTGAGACATCCTACAACCTACTCAGCAAGGAAACCTGTAAATCAACATGAAACACGAAGGGGGTGAGCTTTCGCTCAGTAGGAAAAAGCAATAAAGTAAAAGAAACCCCCGTTAGAGCATAAAACCAAATAGTATAAGTATTCAAGTTTATAAATTTGAACGATTAAACAAAAAGTGCTATAAATATAGATCAATAGAGTTCCAAAGCTTTAAAGAAGGTGACGTTCAAGGAAATCAACGGAGAATAACGAATGTAACAGGGAAACGATTAAAGTAACACTCAAATACTGATACACTAAGTATCAACTCTCAAAACTCTGATGTAAAACCCACTTCGTTTTTTTAAGGGTATTAAAGCGCGAACTGAACTTGGGGGTTGTTTTTGCAAACAAGTAGTTGGAAAGAAAAATTCAAAAAAAAAAGAGGGAAAACAAAAAGGGGCTGACTGGATCAGTTGGTAATTAGGCCAGCCGATCCCAACTTGTGTTTGACGCAGGCCCAACTCGCGAGCCCGCTCTGTCAACACCCAGCTCGGTCCAACAACCCCCCTTTTTAAGCATGCGAAACCCTAACCGAGTACTGTTCACCTTCCCCATCAAGCTCTCCCTCTTCTCTCTCTGTCTCGCCCTCGTCTTTGCGTACCAGGCCCGGCGAACTCGCCGTCACACCTCCTTCCCGACATTGTCGCCGAGCTCCTCTCCTTCCTCCTCCTCTTCTTCTTCTTCTACTTCAAACCCGTGTACTTACAAACCCGTTCTTCCCCTCTGCGTCTCTGGTTCGTGACAACGACTTCGACTCCCAGCGCCGCCGTACCAGATCTGAGGGATTTCGACGAAGGTGAGCTGAATCCTCACCAGATCTGTCTTTTCCGTCCTCTTCTTCGCCTGAATCGCAAGATTTGAGCTCGCTCGGGGGTCGGATGAGACCGGAGAGCGTCGCCGGAGTGCTCGAGTCCCAAATCTGGAACTCGCGCACCGGCGAGCTTTCTGGCCGTCGATCTTGGCCGGAAGAGCTTGGGTCTTGCCCAACCATCCCTACCACCTTGTTCTCGAGCTCCCGACGCCCCTACCGCCGTCAGAACCGCCGCTGGAGTCACCGCCGGAGCCGCCGGAACCCTAGCCCCGATCACCACCATTCCCCACTCCGACTGGACCAGAACGAGCCTTGGCTCGGGCCTGGAGCTTAGCTGGGCCGCGAGCCTGAACTAGATTTGGGCCTCGGCCCCGGATCTGGTTCGGGCCTTGGCCCGGTTTAAATCTAGGTCTCGGGTCCGGACTCGGGTCTAGTCGGGGTCTGGGTTTGGGTCCGGGTTTGGACCGGGTTTGGACCGGGTCTGGACTTGGGTATGGTCGGATCCGGGTCGGATCCGGGTCGACAATTTTATTTAAATAATTATTTAATTATTTGGACTAAAATCTGGTTAATTTAAAGACGTTTTGACCTTTCGAGAACCTTGAACTCGAGATCTGATTGAGGCTTTTAAACTGTTTAAAACAGACTTGGATATCGGGGACTTCGCCTTGGAAGACGGTGTTGGCTTGGTCGTCCACAGCTAAAAGACGCCGCCTTGTCACCATCTTGAGGTAGGGAAAGTATCGAACCCCTCCTTAATTGTAGACGAATGACTAGTATGCATGACTAGGGTTATTAATAACCGGAACGAACTAGTATGCATGACTAGGGTTATTAATAACCGGAACGTCTTAGTGACACATAGGTAAAACTGTTATATTATTAGTTTAATTGGACGAGTCTTGATAATACTGGGAAAGAACATGTTTTGATATCCGTTTGACTTGCTTGTACTTTCTGGGAAATTGTTGTGCTGATAGACGGGCCATGTCTAGGTCCTAGAGTTGCGTGCTGTGTGTTTACTCGCTGTGTGGGAGTCTAATTAATGTCATAATCGCTTTGTGAGAATCTAAATAATATTATAACCGTTGTGTAAATGTCTAAATAGAATTATCACCGATGTTGCATGATGTGACTGTGTGGGCAAGTGTGCCATGTGTGACTATGTGAACCCTTGATTGTGAAATGACCGGGTGAGTGATAGACCAGGTGTATGCTAAGATAGTTCGGCTGTATCCGAGACCATCAAATGTTTGTGCTGTGTGCGAAATCCTGTTGTGTTTACGAGACGACGTAGCCGGGTGGATAACCATATCGAGGCCAAGGATGGCGTGATCAGATGACTCATAATCTGGGATGGGATTGATCGAGGAGTGTGCCGGTTTTATATTCACGTTGATTAGAGCCCTTCATCTGTGTGAGGAGGAAGATATCGTGACTGACGTTGTGTGTTCCGGTGCAAGATAATCGGCTGTGTGCAAATCGATGGAGTTGACTCCTGCAATTTACGACATATGTGTGCGTTTCGTCCGGACCCTTCCCCGTTGTTTGCTGTGTGTCGTCCTATGGACTCTATGTGTGTTCTGCTGTGTGCCTTTCTCTCTGGTTTGTCTGTGTGTATTACAAGGAGTTTTATATGTGTGGTTGGGCTGGTAAGGGTTTTGCCTAGAGACAACTTGTTGGGTCTTCTTCCCAATTTACCCTAATTACCGATTTACCGTGAGGTTAAAAAGTGTGTTTGGAGTCCTTTTACTTTTCCTACTGAGCGTAAGCTCATCCCTCCTGTCGTTGTGGTGTTTCAGGTGTTGCGGGGGAGCAGTACTAGCCGGACTCTCGGAGCTTGGGAGCTGCTGAGGGTTTAGCTAGGTTTAGAGACGTACACCTTTTTCATTTATGTTGGACTGTGTATTTTACTAGTCGAGTTGTGACTCTTTATTGTTTGGAAGTTTTACATCCTTTTTGGAACTTTATTTATCTTTATTCGTTTTGTTTTACTGTAAATCTCTAGTCGCGTCTCGAATTTGGTCAAAACCGGATTTGGGGCGTGACATCTGATATGTACCCTAGCTGGTACATCGTATCAAATTCCCCTCAGTCCATAGGAGACACAGTCATTGGGGCTCCCGTAACGCACAACGGACAACAAATCATACATACAAGTAAAGCAATAACGGTCACGCAATAAATCATTAACAATACACACAATAAGTCCCCTTAAAACGCCGGATCTTACGGCTATAACACAATTTACCGACACTCGGTCGGAGGGCAGGCGCACCCTACCACGATTCATAGCTCGTTTTACCGACACTTAGTCGGAAGGTAGGTACACCTTGTCACTGGCAACAACACGTTTTACCGACTCCTAGTCGGAAGGTAGGTACACCTTATCACAGAATCATAGCACGTTTTACCGACTTCTAGTCGGAAGGGAGGCACACCTTAACAGAGGATCACCAATAAGAGAGGAACATACCAAACAATCATAGTACAATCATAGCTTAGCAACTCACAATCTTACCACAACACACCACAAGAACTCATATTAACAATCACACTTACCGGTTTAACTTACCAATCACGAATCCATCGGTCTATCACTCACCCGATCATACCATTTGGCACAAACAATTTACATTCAAACATTCATTCAATCAATCATTCAAACATTCATTCAGTCAATCACAATCATCACAATTTATCTAGTTTAGTTTGACTCTTATTTTAACCTAAGGACGAAGCAAGCACGACATGCGAGGCAATCACAGACAATCCTAAGGCTCGTCATGGCCGTTCTACCAACACAACAATTTCCCAAGTATTGAAAGCGATTAACTAGTGAGTCACATCCTATATGCATACTAAGACTCGGCCGGTTATTATTATCATTGAAATACGGTTATTCTAGTGAATCACATCCTATATTCAATCTAGGATCTTTCCAGTTATTAATTATCATGTAGGCATACTATTAGCGTTATTTAAATCATGATTGGAGTTTACAGCTTTTCCCTACCTCAAGACGATACAACAACTGCGTCTCCTAGCTGCTGACGTCCTGGCCTAACTCCATTCTTCTCGGGCGAAGTCTGCGAAGTCTAAGTCTGGGTTTTTAACAATTAAAGTCCAATATCAAACCCGGTCCAGATATAACAATCCTTTAATTTAACAGTTCGCCTTTTAAATGAACTGGTCGGTCAAAGAATTAACTGATTTTAGTCCAAAACGTAGTTAAATTAATTAGTATTGATTAATTCTTAAACTGTCCGACCCAGCCGACCTGAGTCTGGCCCGAATCTGGAAATCGGATCTGAAACCGACCCGGATCCAGGTCCAGACCCGGACCAACCCGTGCCCGACACAGACCCGGATCTAGACCCGAGTCCAGATTCATTCCGGGCCGAGGCCCGAACCAGGTCCAGGCCCGAGGCCCAAACCAAGTCCAGGCCCTAGGCCCAACTAAATTCAGGCCCGAGCCCTAGCGCTTGGTCTTGTCCTGTCTGAGCTGGGAATGACGATGGATGGGACTAGGGTTCTGGCAAGCTCCGGCGACGGCGGCGTCAGGTGTCTCGGAGTGGTTCTCGTCGCCGGGGACAACGTCAGAAAGCCAATGAGAGAGGGAGAAGGTCGTCTGGGCACGGGATGAGGCTCTCCGTCTAGATATGATGATCGGAGAAACTCGTCGGCGCGAGAACTCCAGATCTGGAGCTCGTGTGCTCCGGCGACGCTCTCCAGTCAAGCTCGGCCCTAACACGAGCTCGCGATTCTCTGGTGAGAGGTGATAGGGAAGGTGGTAAGGCTCGGGACGAGGCTCACCGCTGCTGGAGAAACACAGCGAGGCTCGAATCGACGACGGCGGGTTTGGGTTCGCGACTGAGAGGAAGGAGAAGAGAGAGAACGAGGGTTTCTGGGTTTTGACGGTGAGGGAAGGTCGGGTTAAGAAGCAGGAGTTGGTGAAGGTGGAGAACGAGGAAGAAGAGGGCTAGATGTGGTCGGAGACGAGGGGCGGCGACGTAGATCTGAGGGGTTTCGCGAGAGAGAAGGAACGTGATGAAGAAGACGACCCTCGAAAAGCGTGCGCGAAATGGGATGCGAAGCGGCACTGTAGGGTTTTGATGCGCGCGGTTCTTGGCCTGACGTTGAAGTGGGCTCGGTGCTGATTTGGGCCTGGTCTATGACCGGCCTGGTTCTTTTTTCTTTTCAAAAACGCTTGTTGCAAAATCCTACCCCAACGTTTCAAATTTCAAAATAATACCATTTTAAAATAAGTCGGGTTTTACAGCGACTTCGTCATGCCATCGTCTGAGGCAACTCCCTCCATTCCCCTTCCGGACCCCCGGCGGCCGACGGGCCTCCTGGCCCTGAAGGACAAACCTGGTACAAACCAGGCAGTGCCCGAGGATTATGAGGCTCCGGCGACGGTCTCAGCTCAAGGCGGACGCCACCTGATAGTGAAGGAGACTCCTCGGGATCTGCCGCCCCACCCTCGGCCTTAATCTCCGACGGTGGAGCCTAAATACCGCCCTCCGTCAGATCGGGTATCGGACACGAGCCCTAGGTCATCAGGCGGACGGGGGCCGACGGGTTGTCCACCTGAGGTCCAATCGACCCGTATCTCCCCGGTCCCGGACTGGGAGGACAATGATAACGAAGTGGTGGTCTTGGAGGAGGGGGTCGCACTCTTCGCCAAGGGAACGTATCAGTTCTCCCTTGCAGGCAAGGTTGCAGGGGACCGAGTCTACAATCAGAACGTCGTCTGCACGATGATGCTACAGAAGTGGAAGGTGACTGGAATCCAGGTCGAGTTCATGTCCCCGGAGGTCACAGGCTATCATTTCCCGTCCGCTGAGACGATGGAAAATATCCGACATAGGGGTCCCTGGAGCTTCAAGGGTTTTCCCCTTCTGCTGGAGCCTCTCTGACAATTTGTCCGGGCCAATGAGATTAATTTCCATCATGTGGAGATCAGTGTCCGAGCGCTCAATATCCCGAGGGGAGCCAGGAACGATTACATCCGCGGCCTCATTACAGACAGTATTGACACCAAGGTCCCATCGGCCCCGATCCCGTTGGCTCGACGGGAGGACATGTTCTTATGGCTACGGGTCTGAATGGAGTTGTACCGACCTCTACGGCGAAAACTTCACCTCAGATTCCCAGGTACCACAACATCCGTTGTGATTGATTTGCAATATGAGAGGATAATGGATTTTTGTCGCAGGTGTGGAATGTTAACCCACAGAATATTGGGTTGCACGACTCAATTGCCGGGGATTGGTCGAGAAGAGATTTGTTATGATCCGTCTATCTTGGCCCCAAGCCAGATGGATGTGGATCGGCTGCTGAGGACGGTCTGGAATGCACCCCCCCCCCCCCGGTGACACACCCGACTATTATGTATCTCCTGAGTGATATGTCCCTAAACCCGATGATTCGCTCCAGGGAAATCACTATGGGTGAAGATCTACCCGGCACAGACATTCCGAAGTCTGACAATCTGGCTAGGGTTACCCCAGGATGGGCAATCAATGTAATGCAGGAGGGAGGGCGTCGAGTCTCTAGACCGCCACCGGGCTTCACGAAGCCTAACAATCTAGCTAACGTCCACCCTGATGCTGATACTATGGACCGAGCTGAACATGGAGCTATTGTAGTGACCGGGGAGGGGAAGGAGAAAGATACCCTAGGGAAACAGAAAGATCCTCAGGCTGGATTAGGGAAAGGAGGGCCCAGCCGAGGAAAGGGTAAGTTGACCACCCTGAAGACTAGGAGTGGGTCCTTGTATGCTCGTCCGCCGGAGTCGAAGAAGTTGCTGGATGATCCGACCCCCCAACATCACATAATGTGGCCAGTCTACCAGAAGGAGGAGATGGAAGAGCAGACGGAGGCACATCAGCCTCCGATGCAGGAATGACCCGACCTGGTAGGGGTGGGTGGAGTTGTCCTCAGACTATACCTACAGACCCGGGACAGCCAGTGCTGGGAGGTCCCGGGTAGCCTGCACAATCAGCAAAGTTTATTTATCTCGCTTTCTTATTATCTGCATTATCTTTGGGACATTTTACTTCCTGTTTGTTTTAGGACCTTTTACTTTATGTCTCGTTGTGTTGGGACGATGGTAAGGAGTTGTCTTGAGTTTGTGCCCACGATTTCAAGTGGGCTATTATTATGGGTCCATGAGCGTCGGGCTTGCTACGGTCGGCCCAGACATAACTCTGGAACCTGAGGTGGTCACGCCTCATCCTGTTTGATTACCTATTGGTATTAATGAAAATCTCCGGTTACCCGTTTCAAAAAAAATAATTAAGTTGAAACTCTTTCTGTTAGGGTTTTTTTCTCTGAGGTAGAGTCGTCGTACGGAGATGAAGTCATGGTTATTACTATGGCCTGTGCCATGGTTATGCTTCTAGTTTCTCTTCATTTTCTCTCTTGCACATTTCCTTTGGGTTCTGCGAAGGTTTTTCTTATTAGGGTTTCTTTCAAACCGTATCTAGTCACTGCGACGTTGGTTCTCTCCTGCCACCAACAATGTGTCTCCCGATCCTGGTTTTCATCTGGTTCACCTCGGCATCGATCAACCTCACTGCCTTGGAGTCCCGCAGCCTCCCTATATCGGGTCATCGATCTTGATCAATTCCCGTTGTCGCTGAAGCCGCCACTAGCGCGTCCTCCTCCCTGGCCTCCACCACCGCACCCTCTGAACCTGTTGACGTCATCGATGAAGCCGCCGTCGTCGTCCTGGACACCGCCTCTCCCTTGGCATACACCTCCCACCCTCTTCGACCCCTCTATCGATTATGGATTTGGCTAATCGAATGATTTTTTTGTCTCCTCTTAAAATCAATGATCGTAGGTTCGGTTTAATACAACACATAGATCGTGAAGTCTACACCTTGAAAAACAAACATTGGTTTTGTCCTAGTTTAATTTTGTTCTCAGTGCTGAAAGGGATTTAGTGCAATAGGGACTGGCCCTGGGAGGGGTCCCTGGTTAGAGCTCTGCCTCTCTTGGAAGCCGGTGTCAGCAGGTTCGGTCGCATTTTATAGAATATGCAGTAGTTGAGCAGTACCTTGAGCAACAGACATCGATTTTATTGTTATTTATTTTTTGTTCGCTTTTATGGCTCCCCCAAAAACCGCATGTGTCGGTTCATTAGTCTCATTCATTCCCTAGCATACTCCTTGGACGATTGTTACTACACAACAAGCTAGTTCAAGTCGAGACGAGGATAGTCTACTGGATATCTTACGCATCCCGTTGTATCAATAGGGAACCACCCCTAGGTTTCTTCCTAGTAACACCGGGCATATTGTCATAGGATTAGTGTTTCAGATGTCACTGAAACTATATCTCGTCGTATTTATTTTCACATTTTTGTACGATCCTCGTGATATTTCCTTTCATAATCAATAATATTATTTCGTATGTTCAAAAGAAGGGTTAAATGTAAGAACTTATGATAAAATATTGGTCTTGTATAATAAACTATTTAAAGTATTGATGATTATTGAAGGCATGTGAATGACATATGAGTATACAACCAATTTATAAGACACGTCCAAAATTTGTGATTAATTAATAAAAATATATAAATAATTCGTGATCAATTTATGAAGAATATGAATGACATATGATTAACTTATAAAAATATGTACCTGATTTTGGACCAAAACATAAAGTATTTTATTTATAATTTTTAAACTATAAGTTTAATGTTTTTCACCAATACATAAACACAAGTTTTTTACATTTAACCCTTATAAAAACACACCCCATTTACGTGTTCGTATATTCCTATACACGAAATGTATCATCTGGACGAATTGTTGACAAGGAGATGAGACCATATCACCTTTCACCCTCATTCACACGAAATCTAATCCAGCCTATTTTCACTTTTAATTTAATGTTATATTTAGATTCATTTGCATTGCCTCAATAATGTATTAATTCATGGTTAAAACAAAAGGTTGCATGCATATTGGTAAAAGTATTATTATAAGCGTTGAACATCTTTACTGATGTCACGACGGTGGCAACCGAAATCACCATCAAACTGGTATTAGGAGGCTGTGTTGCCGTCCAGTGCAAGTGCAACGATAGGACACTAACATTGGGATCCGCCCTTCGGGTTCGAGATCGACTAAACATGCATCGACCGCTATGCATAGGTCTCTGTCTCTGGGCTGTGGAATATCCTTAGCCGATTCGGATGACCCTCAGGTATGAGTGTGTCTCTCTTATGTTTTCTCTACGTCCAGGTGTTCCCGGATCTCATCCTGGGAACCGCCCTGCGACCATGCGTTTTGACATATCCTTGCTCGTAGACAATAAAAACCATTATAGACATATCTCCAAACGGAATAGAGGATGGGCATGTCCTGAGGCTTCTTCCTTCGTCGTCTATGTCGACCCGCTCCCCACCACTGAACTGGCACCACAAGTGCTCCAGCACAATATCCATATTTAGTCCCCCAACACCTGGCCGAGGCGTAAAGAACCCCTTGGGTCGTCCTGTGATAGCTGGGACAAATGAGGGTTTGACCTATGCAACCGCCCCAAGCATACAACATCATATCCTGACTAACCTGGATCAAGTGAGATCATCCAGTCGTTTAAAGCGAGAAGGAAGAGAAAACCGAAAGCAACCTCCTCTTCTCTCCCTTCGGCGCGGTCAAATCTATGGACTCATCTTCCTTGATGAACTCCTCCTTGGTTTTCTTCTCTCATGGTCGCACCTTGTCGGCGTCTTTGTCGGCTAAACAGAAGAGGAATCGTCTCTCTAGGGTTCTTCCCCAAGCCTCACCGCCACCGGGAGTGATCCTCTACCCTAGGATGGTCTAGTTTCCATGAGGATGGAGGGTCCGTCACCGCTACAAGCTTCGGCGTTCTTACCACTGCCTCTGGCTTGGCCTGCTCCATCAGTCATGGTGTCGCCTTCAGTCGGTCCTGTGGCGTTTCGACCCACATCCCCAATGGGTGGTGTTGTCACCCATGTCCACCCTCCAAGATAGGTTCGTGGCTTGCTACATCACGGAGGAGGAAGACATCAAGATTGTGGTCCCGTTCACTCCGGTGGACCCCATAATTCTCGCCCGTCAAAGTTTCTGTATAGTCGGGAAAATCCTAGCACCGCGACTTCCTCGGAAGGATTTCATGCTAAGGATCATCACTAGGGCATGAGGACGGTCGGCGTCGGGGCGGGTGATTAAGGACCTCGAACCGGGAGTCTAGGCCTTCTACTTCGAATCACAAGAGGGCCATGTTTGGGTTTGTAAGAATGAGCCATGGTGATTTGATGGTTAACCACTACTGGCCGGGGACATTGATCCAATGGAAATGGATCTTCCCAAACTATATAGTCTACAACTTTAGGTCCACACCAAGGGGCTGCCACTAGTGGTTCGGACCCGGTCAACCGGAGAAGCCATTGGAGTTGCACTGGGGGAATGCGTGGACGTTCCCTGTGATCATCGGGATCTTGCTGGGGAGGAACGATGAGTGTAAGACCCGCCCCCGGTCGATCCCGGTAGAACCGGTGAATCCTCATTCAGTTTGACTTTCGGCCGGAAAAGTCAACCGATGACTCGGGAAGTCACTCGGGACCTTTCCGGGGCCCAAAAAGCTTAGCCAACTCCACGGTTAACTTAGTTGGGCCGTTTCCTTCAGTTTGACTGTAATTTTGTTAAAGTCAACCGTCGATCAAGTCTGGACTCTATATCGGTTGTGTTCCGATAAAATATTGGAAAGCTGGAAATTATTTAAGTGGGAGTGACCTCACATGACACTTGTCATGCTTGGCTTGGAGGATGAAAATGAGGCTTCAAATGACCCTCATACCCTCCTAAGTTACCTTTAAAGGGATAAGACCTTAAGGGCTTTTGAGTAAATTGACATTTTAGGTCATTTAAAGGAAAGGGAGCAACAATTCAGCTCATTCCTTGTTGGTGCAGCCGAAATTCACTAGGAGAGTGGAAGAGGAGAGCTCATTTCTTGAGGAAGAAGATAGAGAAGAAAACTTGGATTTTGGAGCTTGTTCTTGGTCTTTTTGCCTTCATTTTCACTTCATCTTCTTCATCTCATCTCCCTAGAGGTAAAGATACTCCTAACTCTCTATTTCATCCACTTCCAATCTATGGGTTTTGGCTTAAAAGTTGAAGAACTTGCTTTGTGGGTGTTGCTTGGAGAAGAAGTAGTGAAGGAGGATGTTTGGATTGCATTTTGGGGAAGTTTTGATGAACCCATTGAGGGTGTTGATGTTGGGTAACTTTGGATGAACATTTTGGAGTTGAGAGGACTTGGAAATGGGGTTTTTAGGGTGATTTTCGTGAAACTCGAGTTGGGGAAGAAAGGGGAAGAAACTAGTCAGGTTTGATACGGAACGAGGAATGGAGAGTACCACATTCCGGCCCTCTGAGTGGCACGGAACGTGTCACATTCCGGCCCTTTGAGTGGCACGGAACGTGCCACATTCCGGCCCTCTAAGTGGCACGGAACGTGCCACATTCCGGCCCTTTGAGTGGCATGGAATGGGTCACATTCCATATCAGACCCTCAGAACTCAAACCCCTTCCTTTTAGCCCATTTTGATTCCTAAATCATTTCTCCAAACCTTAATTCCATTATTTGAGTGTTGTTCTGTACTTTGGGGATAAGAACATCGTTGAGTTATTAACTTTGGCCTTTTGGTGGTCTAAGACCGTGGGACCAAGCTAGGAAAGAAGAAAGAACGTGGACACAAGTTAGAGGAGCAAAGATCACGCCGGGACCCGTGTGAAGAACAGAGTGGTGACCACCGGGCTTATCATCAGAGTGTTGAGAGGAAGACCTTGAGGTAGGGAAATCCTTAACCCCTCGTTTATGATGCTTAGTATGCATGTTAGGCTAATAAAATCGGAAAGGTCCTAGAAATGCCTATAGGATGCGAATAACTAGCATACTTGTCTTTCAATTACTAATAACCGGAAGTGTCTAGTGGTGAATGATTAGGATGCCAATCACTAGTGTAACTCGCTTTCAATACTTGGGAATTGTTTGTCTGGTAGAGGAGCCTTGGCAAAGCCCTTGGATTAGTTGCGTGCTAGGATCACATGCTTGGTTGTTGGTTGCTTAGTGGATAGGCTAAAGAGTCTAACGGAACTAGTTGAATTGCATGTGTGAATGCTCGATTGAAGGTTTTTATGATTGGTTGATTAAGCTCGTACTTGACCGTTGAATGTATTTGAATGATTGCTTGTTGTCCTTAAATGGTTACTTGGAGCATCGAGTATGACTGGTTGTACCGAGCGGTGCAATCAGGTGATCGATGCCCCGTTGGTTCGAGACTGGTAAGTGAACGGTAAGTTGTGATTGTGTGATTGGTGTGCTACGATTATGTGATTCGTGTACTGTGTGTTGTGGTGAACTGCTGATGTGTGAGCTATGTGTGGCAATGAATTGGTGGTTGTTGGAATTGGATTGTTTCGTGTTTTCAGGTTGAGTGCGTTATTCAATTATTAACTGATTATTATTGAATTGCCCAAGTGTATGCTTCCTATGGGAGTAATACCTTGGTTCCCGAGGACCTAAAATCCTTTGGAGACGTTTCTGAGACTTCCGACGCTATGTGCCCTGACGGGTGTTTCCGATAGTCTCAATGATATGCGTCTCCTCTGGATTGGAGGGAAAATCCGAGAGGACACATCATAT
This sequence comes from Erodium maritimum, assembly GCA_963921825.1. NCBI lineage: Eukaryota > Viridiplantae > Streptophyta > Magnoliopsida > Geraniales > Geraniaceae > Erodium > Erodium maritimum. The sequence goes on from OY997594.1 coordinate 11,688,839, forward strand.
GTGGATCGGAGGGTGGTGACTCCATGTGCCACGGCATTGATCGGTTTACCTATTGCCTGTGATTGTTAAGATTTATGTGTTGACTTTGCTGATGAAATTATTGAGTTTAAGGTCCACCTTGTTATGTGTTTTCCCTACTGAGCGCAAGCTCACCCCTATGAGTTTATTGTTGTGTTTACAGGCTTGATTGAGGAGTAGAAGCTCGAGAGCTTCTCGGTGTGGGTGCATTGTAGAGACTTCGTTTTTATCACTTTTCTGTTTTGAACAAACCTTGTGGAGGATTATTATTACACCCCTGGAGGGTTATTTGTGTTTTAAACTGAGTTTTGTGGATTTGAGTTTCTTATTGGAGATTTTCAGGAATTAAATGTTGAATTATTGCTTTTTTTTAATCATTTATTACTAGTCATGCCTCTAGTCCGGTCAAGAACCGGATTTGGGGCGTGACAATGAGGGTACGGTTCTAGATGGCCCTTGATCGTCCACTACGTAGGTCAATGCTCTTATAGTTTTGGGAATTCTTGGAACCGATTAGGGTTCACCTGACCTACGACAAACTCCCCTCATTATAGTACAATTGTGGTCGGATTTATCATGTGGCACGAGGTTGTGATCGAGAGATTCCAGGGGTACCCCGGTTTAATAAGTCGCTCATATAATTCAAACTGGATACCTTAGGGCAAAATTATACTACTGATTGGGAGATTGAGGCACATACATCATCTGTTCCACTAGGATTTCCTCCCTTCACATCGAACACTATACCTAAGAACCCCTCACCTCGAAGGAGAGGCCTGATAGTAACCCCAAATACTTTAACTAACTCGTGGGGTAGAGTGGAAGGGATTGAGGAGCAAATAAGGGCCTCTCGAGAGGAGGGTCAATGCTCAAAAGATGGGTCGACCTGCACTTCATGGACTGCCTCATCTGGGGCACTGGGTATGAAAGAGGGTGGGGCTGAAGAACCCCGAAAAGATCGGGCGAGGTCTAGTAAGCAGTCCGCCAGTAGGAATGATAGACAACCAGGGCTTCAGGGACCATGCTCGGGAGGGGTCCCTTCCCTGGTGGAAGCCTTTCCTCCCCCTTGGTACTGTTGAGACCAGGTTCTATCTTTCTCCTAACGACGAAAAGAGTCCCTCCATAGGATCAAGTAGCGTTTAGGCACCATCTTGAGCGGTTCTCGATAATATCCGATTATAGTTTCTTTCTTGTTTTTTAAAAGTCGCATGTGACAACGATGATTTGACATACAGTTTGTTGAAAGAGACCTTTTAAGGGCTCATTCCCTATACTGATTTTTTTTAATATTAATAAAATAATACCTTTCGCTTAAACAACACGATAATCACCATTTTATTCAACATTATTTTCTTTCTTAGCATTTATGTCTTTTTTTTGTCTAACCAGTAATCTTTATGCCATCATGATAAAACACGACTAATTACATATTTTTCCAAAACCATGTTGGATAAAACAAATTGACCCCAAAAATAGGAATGATGAAACTAGTTAAAGAATTATCAAATTAAAGTCCGAGCCGGCTATCATAGAATTTCAAATGGTTTGACATTTAAATCCAATACATTGTTTAGCTTGCACCTCACTCCTCTTTATTTCCACCTTCTTTTATTTTCCTCTCACCTTCCTCATGCACCATATAAGAAAAAAGCCACCCCTCCTCTCCTCTCAATAAATCAAATTCTTTCTCTTAAACCCTCCAAAAATGTCCTCTCGTTCTTCCTCCTCTGTCCCAACCAAACACATGCTTCTGTTTATCTTCATTGCCTCTCTTGTTCTAGGCTCTTGCTCTGCAATCCGACCGGGCACAACAATGGGAGTCGCTGCACCGTCCACAAATTCCCAGGTTGAGCCTCACCGGAGAAGATACGAGACCAGTTTCCGGCACAGCGGTCGGGTTTTCGGCTTCCTCCCCAAGAACGTCCCCGTTCCTCCCTCAGGACCCTCCACGAGGCACAACTCTGTAGTGGACTCTACACCTCAGAGCTGACGTCTTGCCATTCGTTAATTTTTATATAAACAAAGTCCTTTTTAGGATCTGAAACTTGTTAGTGTTCTTGTTTTGTTCAAAGTTTTGTGAAACCCAGAAAAAAGATCAGAGCTTTTAATCTGGGTTTGATTAGAAATTGATCATTGATCATATATTTACACTGTATAGGAATTAGAGAATTCATTTCTGTGAAACACATGGATAGAACATATGAATATTTTATCTTCTTTCTAATTTGAAGATCTTGATTGTGATCCATAAATGCTTAATTCTGATTTGTTGTGTGTTTTTGTTAGGGAGGTTAGGTTGGGATGGGAATCATTTTGGAATAAGTTTGACTTTTAGGATAATTTGTAAGGAAAATGACAGGATTTGGATGTCTTGATTCACTAACTTTGGTTGAGATGGCTACAATGACAATTAAAAAGGTCATTAATGTGACTTTTACTTAGACTTTGAAACTTCAGTGGCTGCTGATTTGAGCCCACCCTTTTTGATTCTTACTCTACATAGTCTCCATCAATATTGATGTTATCAAATAAAATTCTATATGAACATTTACAATTTGAACCCATTCAATGAATATGTTATATGTAAAAGTTGCAAGCATGCCATGACTGTCCTCAATGAAGTGTGTGATCAGTTAGCCATTTTTGTTATCCCTTGGGATGCTTGTCTCTCCTTTGACTGATATTACATTTTCCTGATTAAAACAACTAATGCCATACTAGTATTTAATTATGAAGAATGTCACCTGCAGATTCAAGTTAGGTTATATAATATGGGCTATCTATGCAACTGTTATGCACCTAATCATTCGATTAATGTTGACCCTAAGTGCTGTAGTACTTAAATAGTGAAGCTCAACAATCCTTTTTTTTATAAGCGTATAAATTTTATTAAGAAAAGAAAGAAATATCCAAGCACGATCAATCCAGAATACAACCATAACAAGGGAGCTCTCATCTGGAGCTGCGGGAACAGTCCCCGAAAAGAACAATCCAAAAAACAAAAGAAAAACGGTTCACAAGATCAACCATCAGTGACCCAATCTTCACCATTCGAAGTCAAGTTCGGATCATAAAAAGCTTTAGCTACATGGGCTAGTTGAGCAGCTTGAGTTTGTAAGCAACTTGAACGATAACTAGTCGAAACAGCTTGAGATTGTAAGATCCGTTTCTCAATGTCCACATGATTTACTAATCTCTCCCAACTCCTAGAATGAGTTGGTTTGATATGAACTGTGTAGTAGTCCCCTAAGAACTTGGGGGTTGACTCAGACGATTCGAAGTTCGTGAAGGACGACCCACAATCACTAATCTTTACCATACGATGCTTAATATTAAAACCCTAGTGATTGTGACTCAACAAACGCATAAGAAGTTCTTATGGGACTAAGGTAGTGAATTGTTTTTACCACTATATAGTAATTAATATGATAACTTTTAATATCGAACATACGAATCTTAAAGTTGAAAATTGACCAGAACCCATTACAACTATATCGAGTAATGCTAGTAAATTATATCCGTTTTAGACATTGGTCAAATGACTTGTACTCAACTAACCACCAGTCCGAATAAAAAAGTATGCACAAATCTTATGTACAAACTCATAAATATCAATATCAACTTGACATATTAATCTAAAATATGTTGTGTTCGCAAAAGTCGTGGATACGTGTGCATCTCTGGGCTGACTTTGTGTGTTTACAGCAGACAGAAGGGCATGGCCATATTGTCAATGGTTATGCAGTTTGCCACGAGCTGACGCTTGTGTTGTCTAGCAATGCATTAAAAATCTGTAACAAGTAAGAACATTTTGAGCTAAGGATGATATTTGGAGTCAAACGTTGTACAGTGTCGCTGATATTTTCAACCATCGTGGGCTCCTACTATGGTTACTTCCTGTCGATCTGTCAGATGTCAACAACCATATGTTATTGTTTTGGGGATTCACCGACACCGGTTGTATCCTTTCATGGCTAATACAACACTATTGTCAACAATTGGGTTGTTCTTTATTGATCTATTTTGGGGTGTGTCTGCTAAAAGGGGTGGTTTAGCTTTTTGCCTTTTGTTACTGTCTTTTGCTGAATTGTGGACCAACTCGGTTAACTATAGCTATCACATTACACATTTGTATGCATTAGTCTTTCGATCGAGCATGTGCAGAGATCACGTTTTTGGACAAAATATGACTTTCATGTATTCTACACTTTAGAGCATCCACATCAACGGGGGCTCGATGGCGAGGCCGGGGCGGGAGCAGAAGGAGATCAGAGTTCGGCCTCGGGGTTCGGTCGGTGTGCAGAGAGGGGCGCGGGGCTGACAGGAGGGGCTCCGGGTTCGGGGGTTGAGGCGCGAGGCATTTTTCAGCCCCGCAGCCCCGAGACCCTCGGCCTCTCCTCTGGCCAGTAGGCCGGTGACACGTGGCGTTGATGAAAGAAAATTACCGTTGCTGAGAGCAACGGTCGGCAACAACTATATCTTTTCCTTTCTTTTTTTTAAATTAAATACAAAATACATTAAAAAAAACACTTCTTCAACCACTATAAATACCCCTTCACCCCATTTCATCAAATCCACACAATAAACTTCTAAATTCTCTCAAACCTCACTCTCTCAAGTTCTTATCGTCTTTGTAAAATCTGATCGACAATGTCTGACGACGATTTCACTCAACCGTCGGAACACCAAGTTTTCAATGCGGAAGAGGAGGATAACATCAATCAACAAGGTGCGAACACCAATCAACAAGGTGCGAACACTAATCAACAAGGTGCGACCACCAATCAACCCGCGTCAACCTACCTACATATGTTGCAAACCGGTTTCACCCCACCCGGTGGTTGGAACCCTGAAGCGTTCAACTAATACATGGCCTCTCTTTTGGGCCAAGGTAATTTTATGAATTATAATTTTATTCATTTCATTAATTAAAATATTAATCATTTCATTAATTTAAATTTTATGTATGTTCAATTGTAGTTTTTTTTTTGAAACGGGTAACCGGAGATTTCATTAATGCCAACTGACAATCAGACAAAATGAGGCGTGACCGTCTCGGGTTCCAGATGTTTGTCCGGGCCGACCGTAGCAAGCCCGGCGCTCATGGACCCATAATTTTAGCCCACTTGAACTCGTGGGCAACAACTCAAGACAACTCCCTACCGCCGTTTCAACATAACGGGGGAAATTAAAGCAAGTTCCAAAACCAACATAAAAAACATAGTCCCAACAAACATAGAAGTAATAGCAATAAAATAAAGTGGCTGGTGCTGATAGTGCAGGCTGCTCGGGACCTCCCAGCATTGGTTGTCCCGGGTCTATGGGTATAGTCTGATGTCGACTCCTCCTACCCCTGCTGGGGCAGATCGTTCCTCCATCGGAGGCCTCTGGACCTCCGCTCCGTCTGCTCGCTCCTCCCCCTGAAATAACAGGTCCCAAGGCTGGTGGTGGGTAGTCAGGTCCCCCTTCTTCTTCTTAGTCTCCGGTGGACGGGCATACATCGAGCCACTTCTGGTCTTCGAGGTGGTCATCTTGCCTTTGCCTCTACTAGGTCCTCTTTTGCCTAGACTCCCCTGAAGATCCACCGGGTAGCCCCGTGGATCTGTCTCTTCTTCCTTCCTCATTATCGTATTGAATCCGGGGGGAGCTCGGGTCGCATGACCATCGGCAGGGTGGATGTTAGCCAGGAAGTCAGGCTTTGTGGGCCTGGGTGGCGGGTTGGGTTCTCCATGGCCTCCCTCTGTAAAATAGTGGTCAACCCCTCGGGGTTAACCTTAGCCAGAAAGTCAGGCTTCGGACTGCCTGCATTGGACGACTCAGCTGCCATTGTAATCTCCCTAGAACGGGCCATAGAGTTCAGAGTTAGATCGCTCAGGAGGTACGTGATCGTCGGGTGTGATGTTGGAGGAGGTGTCTCCCAGACCCTTTAGATCAGCTGATCCACATCCAGATCCCGGGGAACCAGAATAGATCTATCATAACGGATCTCCTCCCGGCCGATCCCCTGTAGCAGAGTCTGATAGTTCGGTAGCCCGTGTGTCAACATATCGCACCTGCGACAAAAATCCACCACCCTCTTGTATTGCAGGTCTATCACAGTGGAAGAATCAGTACCTGAGAAGCGAAGTCTGGTTCGACGCCGCAGCGGCCGGGACAGCTCCATACAGACCCGCATCCAGAGGTGCCTGTCCTCCCGGCAGACCGTTGGAATAAGGGCCGACAGGATTTGTGTGCCTATACTGCCCGCCAGAAGGTCTCGAATGTAAGAGTTTCTCGCTCCTCCCGGGACATTCAGTGCCCTGACCCCGAGTTCCACATGGTTGAAGCTGATGTCTTCCGCTCGATCGAAGCGTCGGAGCGGTTCAAGCAGGAGAGGGAAGCCCTTAAAGCTCCAGGGGCCCCTATGGCGGATATCTTACATGGTCCGTGCAGACGGGAAGTGGTAGCCTGTGACGTTAGGGGTCAGGTATTCCACTCGGATCCCCGTAACCTTCCATTTCCGTACATCATCCCGCAGACAATGTGCTAGTTGTGTGATCCGTACCCTGCAACCCTTGCTGCCAGTGAAAACTCGTACGAACCCGAGGTAAACAGCGGGATCCCCTCGTCCGAGACCACTAGGTCCTCATCCTTATCTTCCCAATCCGGAATCGGGGAGATCCGAGTTTCCTGAATCTCCGAAGGCGTCCCCGATGGCCGGTCTCCCCTCGGATTGATGGGGCTAGCAGTCCGTCCCCGCTCGGTAGAAAGAGGGCGGTGGGTACTCGTCGGAGTCTGGACTGGCCGGGGAAGGGTGATCAAATCCCGGTAGACCTCCCTCGACGTTGATGACAGGCCGTGATAAGGCAGGCATAGCTCCGATGGATCAGAAGCAACGCCGTCGACCAGGGGCGGCGCGATGGGCGAGGTCAGGCCCAGCGTGACCGTCAGATCTGTCGAGGACGAGCCCGACTTGTCCTTCAGATCCGTCGTTGTGTGCGGCTGTTGCCGAGGGGGTACAGGTGCCGGACCGAGCAGCGGCGGGAACTCGGCGGCGCTGCGAGCGTGGTATTGGGCAGAGGCCCCGAGGCCACGAGCGACCTCTGCATGCGATCAGATCTGGTCGGAGTTGACCATTTCCGACTCAGTGCGGCGAGGAGGAGGCAGATCCGTCATCGGTGGAGCGGAAATGGACGCGATGGAGGTGCGGAGGATACGGTGGCGGCGATGACAAAACCAGTCACAGCCGGTCGGAGGTGGGCCACGAGCACAACAGGCGAGCTTGGCTGGGCACCGCTGGTAGGGGAGAGGCCTACTGCGATTGAGAAGGTGAGAGGCTGGCAGCAGAAGGTCGGAGAGGGTGGATGTGGGCGGCGGCGGCTAGAACCCAGTTAGGTTTCGAAGAGAACCTCTGAGAGGTTTTTTTTGGAGAGCGTTTTCGTTGTTCAATTGTAGTTAAATTATATGTTTAATTTTAATTATGTATGATCAAAGTTTGAATTATCTATTTTTTAATGTAATTAAAAAATGGATGAACCTTACAAATTTTGAGGGAGCCATTATTATTACTCACCGTTGGAGCGTCACCCATTTTAAATTGGGCTTCATAATAGATGCATGATTAAGTTTCAAGGTTGCCCCCATGTCTCCAAGCTAGAGGACCCAAGATAAAAAAAAAAAACAGTTTTCAACAAAACTAGTGACTAACTAGGATTTTAATACGATGTCTTTAAATTTTGTATCATTTTATTACATGTTGTTAGTAGGTTATCATATTACCTTCGAGACCGATTCATCTCGAGATTCTAAACTATCTTACGATTTTATACTTATAAGGTACATAACGTGACACTCATCCTCATCTAATGGTCTAAGCTTTTGTATTTGGTTTTTAGATATAAATATATTTGATGAACGTACATGACAAACGGTATAAATACGAATGCAATGCGCACAAATTGTACACACCTAAAATAAAATAAATGCATATCTGTCATAAATCGAACTCAATACCTCTTAGACTATCCACAATGGCGTCGAAATGGTGAGTCATTTGGGTGTCGAATCCGATGTGACGTAGAAAATCTGTGTCAAATATGCGAAAGCGAGTCGAGTCTACGTCGAATATGTGAAATTACAGATTCGACGTCGAGGGTCTCGTAGACTCAGGCACCCGTCGAATCAAAGGATTTGGGGCCCAACCGTATCGTGCCCGACGAATCAGAGTGTGCCGCGTGACACGATTAGGGCTTCAATGCACGCAACGCTTCATCTTTCCCACTACTTATTTCGCACCCTTTTTTTCGTCTTCCTCACTACTTCTGCAACCTCTTATTTGGCTTCCTCCCTATTACTTTTACAGTCGTTTCTCTACTTCATACCTTCTCGACCTCACATTCCACCCAACCGACATTTCTGCCACCACAATTTTCCCCGAAACGTCGACATCGTGTCTCCACCAAAGCTGCGCCATCACTGTTTCCGCACCGGTCACTGCCTCTTTTCCACTTCCCGTGTATCTGCCGTCCAAATATCCTCGAATGGCCGACAACAATCCTCTCCAAGGCTCTTCCACGATGCCGGGGTCAAGATCGACCCCCACATACGACAACTAACCGGAATCGGGAACTCAAATCCCATCGATGTTCTACACACGGTTGAACGTCAACCCGCCGAGAATGATACGTCTGTACCGGAAAAGGATTCGGCCCGAGAAGTCCACATTGGTGTGTGCGTGTCTCATACATGCGGAACAAGGTCGTGACCAATCCGACAATGCGTTTTGGGATGCCATACGGGGGGAGCACTCATAGACACCCGTAAATTAAAGATAACAAGTTATATGCCAAAGGATTGGAAAGAATAAGGTAGCCATAGCACAATACAAGACGACTAAACCTTTGGCAAAACAGAGATCAATAGCCAGGGATGCGGAGGAGCTCAAATTGTGGTTGGAGCTGTCGACACAATAGCCATCCCAGGCAATAGCCGAAGGCTTCCCATCGCACAATACAAGACAAGCAACCTTAGGCAATAAAGGACGGCGGAGCAAGGGACGGCGGAGGAGTAATAATTGTTTTTGGAGGTGTAATGTGCAAGACGACTTTAAATTGTACTTTAGTTGTCCATAATAAAAATTGACGAGTGGCGTTGGTTCTTTGATGACATTGCCACGAAACACAACTAATTTTGTCTCGTGATCGTCTCTACATGGTCACGTGATAGGACTTACTGTGTTCTTGTAGTAATGCCATTAGCGAATCCACGTCACTTGTCATCTTTGATTATGAAATACCAAGAAAACACCTCATATTTCACCCCTGGACCCATTACTCAACATCCAAGAGCCCTATATGGAGATCGTATTGCTTTGTACTCCTATTCAAACTTACGAGAAATATTAATAAATGTATTTTGATCGGGTAGGGTTATCTTGCGTTTTGATAAACACATCGATTTGAAAATATTTTCAATTTTTATTCTCCACAATATACTCGAAATAGATCGAATTGGTATGTGGGGGCGACCCTCAAAACATTAGACCCACGAATCAGATCAAATCTCCCTTACTTTTCCAAAAAAAATCATCTAATTAGATTGTAATTAGACTAAAACGATCTAATTCAATTGTGGATAGTCTTATATGAAACGTTGAACCTTTGACCACTCACTACGGTGTCCCCTTAAAGACTTAAGTGTTCATTTTACAGTAATCAGATCTCATCAAAAGGCGAATAGGGGAAGGAGAGATGGGATATATGCAAGTCCAATCCAATAGGGCATAAAGCAATCAGATCTCATCAAAAACTTGTATATGGGCTCGTAATCGGGTTGAATTTTAAAACTAAGCTCTGAATAGGATCACAAATAGGCCAGGCCCAGTACATTGCAGGTTTACGGTCCTTATTCAAGGCCCTTAAACGAACACGACAGCAAGACAGGTGTGATTGCTGATGCCACTTGGCAAATTACATTGATTCTCTAAAGTACCCATAGTAGATATTTTTCACTAATAGCATTCCCATCCAACGGATCGTAATCAAACATTAACAAGCTTCCTCCATCCAACGGTTCAAATAACGTGGAGCACATGGCCAGCCTCCACCATAAAAGCACAAACCCTAATACCTTCTTCTTCCTCTTTCGCTCCTGCTCTGCGACTCAAGGCCACAATATATACATAGCAGGAGAAGTTCAGAGACAGCAAATTCATTCGCTATTTGCCTCTCTATATAGTATCTATACACGTTGTGTAGAAGAAAGTAATGCCGTCTATAGCTATCAGTGACTCCGTTCCCTCGGAAGCCACCATGAAGGAGGAGAAGAAGAAGAGCAAGAGCAAAACCGTAGCCGAAACTCCTGAAATAGACGAGTCATCCATCAAGAAGACTAAGAAGAAGAAGAGCAAGGAGGTGTCTGATTCCGACGGAGAGAAGGAGAAGAAGAGCAAGAAGAAGGATAAGAAGCGCAAGGCTTCCGAGGCTGAGAATGAGGATGGCCGGAGCGATACCAGCTCCGAGCGCGGCGAGCCCGTCAACTTGAAGGCGAAGAAGAAGAAGGCCAAGCTGGAAGAGCCGGAAGAGAAAGAGGACCCCAATGCGCTCTCCAAATTCAGGATTTCGGGGCCTTTGAAGGCGAAGCTGGAGGCTAATGGGATTAAGTCTCTGTTCCCAATCCAGGCGATGACCTTTGATACCGTCCTTGATGGGGCTGATTTGGTTGGGCGAGCTCGAACTGGCCAGGTATGATTTTCTAGCATATGACCATGTAAAAATTGATTTTTTATTTATTTATTGGGAACAAATCAGAGTATAAGAGAAGCTTTGAAAGTAAGTAGGCTTTTGTGTAATGGTAGAGCTCATCTGATTGTTAATATCTGTTGCTTTTGTGTAATGGCAGAGCTCATCTGATTGTTATTATCTGTTGCAATCAGGGTAAGACATTGGCTTTTGTGTTGCCTATAATTGAGTCTTTGACTAATGGGCCAGGGAAGTCACAACGGAAGACTGGTTTTAGGAGACCACCTTCTGTATTGGTGCTCTTACCAACTAGAGAGTTGGCCAACCAGGTAAAATTAATATAGTCCTCAGCATATCAGCTTCAGGCACTATGATTCTGTGATAGTATCAACTGATATGGTAATGCTTATTTTATTTCGGCTGGTTGTAGGTTTATGCTGACTTTGAAACTTATGGTGGGTCATTGGGATTGTCTTCATGCTGTTTGTACGGGGGAGGGGGAGCATCCATCCCAGGCCAACAGATAAAGCTCAATAAAGGGATTGATATTGTTATTGGAACGCCTGGCCGTGTAAAGGTAAACCTACTCTGCCATTGGCTTTATTTCATTTGAGATTTTCTGCCTTAACAAGTAAACTCAACATTGTTAACTTTATACGGGTTCTAGTTTTGTTTACTCGGCTTCTGTTATCTATTTTACTTAGGATCACCTTGAGAGGGGTAATCTCAACCTCGGCTCACTAGTATTCCGAGTTCTTGACGAGGCTGATGAAATGCTGAACATGGGCTTTGTGGATGATGTCGAACACATTTTAGGTATGTTATCTATCTTTGCCAACAAAGCCTGACCTTCTGTCTGCTGATTTTTTTGGTTTAATATTTACATTTTTGCAATTTCAACATTACATTGTGCCAATTGATACTGCCTTTGCAAGTTCATAACTCCTATTTCAATTGATTTTTAGGCAAAGTTGACGATACGAGTAAAGTACAAACACTTCTATTCAGTGCAACCTTACCTTCCTGGGTGAAAAATGTTTGTATCGTAACTTAGATTTCTGTTTTCACTTTACCTTTCAGGGTGCATTTTTTGTTGAATTGAATCTTATTCTTGTTGCATTTTCAGATTGCTTCGAGATTTTTGAAGGCAGATAAGAAAACTGTTGATATTGTTGGTAACGAGAAAATGAAAGCTAGCACCAGTGTTAGGCACATTGTTCTTCCCTGTTCTTATCAAGCAAGGCCCACTGTAATTCCTGATGTTATTAGCTGTTATGGCAGGTAGATTGTTTCTAACAATAAGTTGTCTTTATTAGTACATTCCCCACTTCTTTCCCCCTCTTAATCTTTGTGGGGTTTCTGATACAGTGGAGGGCGAACAATTATTTTTACTGAGACAAAGGCTGATGCAACTGAACTTACTGGTGTGCTGGCTGGAGCGCGAGAATTACACGGGGACATACAACAGTCCAAACGGGAGGTATACCAAACTAAAAGATTGATGATTGTTTGTAAAGATTTGTGACTGTACCTTCTGATTTTTTCTGTTACATATGTACCATGTCGTTCTTGCTCTTTTTTCTTGCAACTTTCAATAGAGGTTTTTGCTTAGAAACATCTATGCCCTTCTCCTCTATAATGTAGAAATGCAAAGTTCATGCAGAAATTGGCTTGAAACAAGACAAGCACTTAAGTTCACCTTTGCCTAGTTAATGCCTTGAAGACAATATATTACATATTTGATTTGCAAGGTTTCTCACTCTATTATTAGATAATTCATTTTAGTAGGAACTATTATAGTACTCTTTAATATCTTAAATTTTAGGCTATAAGTTTTTGATTGGATCACTATCCTTGCCAGGTCTTTATTTTAGCTCTTCTATTTAATCCCACCTTAGTAAGTTTCCTGAAAAATGTCATTTTACATGCCATTTACAATTTGCCAAATCAGATGCTGGCTATAATGCTGTAGGAAACATTTCATGCATTTTATCTTGTTGTAACAATTCTCTTGTTTTCGTATCTAATCATTTTTATTTGCTACATACAGGCCACACTTGCTGCATTTAGGTCAGGCAAGTTCATGACATTGGTTGCCACAGATGTTGCTGCTCGTGGACTAGATATCAATGATGTGCAGTTGATTATCCAGGTTTGCTCAAATGTTTGCTTGCATATTTTGAATGTTTGTAATCTGTACATGCCAGGAGTATACTTATGTTATGTTTTGTTTTAGTGTGAGCCTCCACGTGATATAGAATCTTATATCCATCGATCTGGACGGACTGGAAGAGCTGGTAAATGATGATCCTGATATCGTTTTTCCTTCTTTTGAAACTGCTGAACTGTGGGGGTACTCAGATCTTCATTTTATTCTTCAGGAAATACTGGGGTTGCAGTAATGCTTTATGATCCAAGGAAGTCAGGCGTAGAAAGAATACAGAAAGAAACAGGTGTGAAGTTTGAACATGTTTCTGCTCCCCAGCCTGCTGATATTGCCAAATCTGCTGGTTTATCAGCAGTAGAAACTATAGCCCAAGTCTCTGATAGGTATTTTTTATCACTCCATTTGATAATTGATAGATATTGCTTATATCGTGATGGGTTTCGACTCTAATATGTTCAAACCACAGCGTAATTCCCACATTCAAGTCTGCTGCTGAGGAGCTGCTGAATAAGTCTGGTCAATCTGCAGTAGATCTACTTGCAAAAGCAATTGCGAAGGCTGTTGTAAGCTCTTTTTCCTGCTCAAGTATATGTATCCTAGGAAGTCTAAATTTCTCTGGAATGATGATATATTGCTTGTTGTATGGTGTGTAGGGTTATACTGAAATGAAGACCAGATCACTTCTTACTTCAATGGAGAACTATGCCACATTACATCTTGAGAGTGGGAGGCCCATCTTCACACCATCGTAAGGATCAGATACATTATTAGTTTATCGTGAAGTTTTTGTTAATGAAGGCATTTGGTTAAAGACCTAATAACTCAATCTTTCTTTACAAATCGTATTCAGTTTTGCCTTTAGTATGATGAGGAGATATTTCCCTGAAGAAAAGATAAATGGAATTCAAGGTCTTACTCTCACTGCCGATGGAAAGGGTGCAGTTTTCGATGTACCTTCTGCAGATTTGGATTTGTTCCTTTCTGGTAATTCTCATTTTTTTGCATCTCTTACAAGTCAGTGAGCTTTCAGAGCCCGAACTTTGGGTTTTAGGATTCAAATATTTACATGTCTTGTGTTTTTGGTTGCAGGTCAAGAAAAGGAAGCTGGTGTTAGCATACAATCGTTGACATCACTGCCCCCTTTGCAAGAAAGAGAGCAATCAAGGGGAAGATTTGGTGGTCGGGGTGGAGGCAGGTTTTCAAGTGGAAGAGGTGGTCGTGGTGGTGGCGGCGGCTACTCTGATAGAAGATATTCTGGTGGTGGAGGCGGCGGCGGGAGAGGAGGCGGTGGTTACAAAAGATGGTGATGAAGGATTTTTATGTATTCCTATATATGTTTTCACTTTGTTTTTCTGCTAAGTTTCTAGGCTGATTAGTTCTCTCCTTTGCACGGGGATTTCTACATCTCCCAAGTTTTTTCTGGAATGCTATTGAACTTGTATTCTTAACCTTTTCAAGATAATACATTTAAAGAGTTAATTACTATTCATTAATGTAGGCTGGTAATTATTTCCCTATCATCCAAACAATTTTTATTTTATATTAAACCTGTGGCTTTAAGATTAATTTCAGATTCGTGACGGGTCTAATTGTAACCCATTGGCGAACCAGGTACATGAAAAGGCAATGAACATCACATTATTGGAGGTGTGTGTCGTTATTGTTCACCAACATTTCACGGAGAAGAAGACACCTATACCCCAATATTTTTGGAACTTTGTGGCTCGTACGTAGTAGCTTAGACTCTTTGATTTGTTGCTGACCTTTCATGCATACGTAACTACATTCAAGCCCATGATTTCTCAACTACGCAAATAAAAGCCTCCTCCACAATTCATGTGAAATCTAAGATAAGCTATGCTTCACAAGTTTCATATCATGTGAAATCTAGATTACTCCAATTATTCATAAACGTGACTAGGATTGACAAGATCTTTTCTCTTTTCAAATTATCACTGACTTGTTTTGCGATAGATAAATATTTCTCAAATAAGTTGTTTAGGTTATTGAGGAAAAGTATTTTGAAGTTGTTATCATCACACAATATAAAACCATCAGTCTTTCTATTTTATATATAATATTAAATATAGAATTTTAATGTTTTTCTCATAAAACCATCTAAGATAATTTTTAGAGATAATTTTAGCTCGTTGTCTTAAGACATTTTGATTTTTAAATTACTATCATAGTCTGTTTCTTTTTCTCGTTATCCTAATGATACAATATTTTTAAGTTACTCTTTTTCGTTCAATTTTAACAAAAATTAATACCCCTCCACTCGAAAAAACAAATGGATAATTTTAGCTCGCTACCTTAAAACATTTTGTTTTTCAAATTACTATTTTAGCTTTTATTTTTTTTCTCGCAATGATTTTTTCAAGTTACACTTTTCCATGTTTTTGGACTGAAAATTGTCATGTGCCTGACACATGACTCTAAGTAGTTGACTGCCTCTGTTTTTCCACGACGTGGATACCAAGCTACGTCGTTTCAGCTAGGGTTTTGAGAGCACCAGATAAACCGCCTTACCTCACATCACCATGACATAGAATGAACTTTCTACGCCGTGAAAATCACATTATCTCATGGCATGGGAACATTGTTTTCCCACGGGGTAGAATGTATACGAAGATATTTTCTAACATCCCTCTCACGGTGTGGAAATCACACGAGACTACACCGTGAGACGAGTTCCACAACGGGGATGTTATTCAACATCGTGGAGCAAGGCATATTAAGAAATCTATACATAGCCCCCATAATCCGAAAATGGGGAGTTCCACACAACAAGTTTTGGGAGAGAGAGATAGTCTTGAGGGTCTTGCCAAGGAGAGAGAAGGAGATTCATCTTTATGGGTAGCTTCACCTAGCTATCAAGGGCAAGGAAGGAAAGAGGGAGCTTTACTTTGTGTGCAAGAAAACCAAAGGATGAACAAGAAGATGGATATTGTTAATCTATGAGGGAATCTTCACCCTCCATTAGAGCACTCGTTCTTATATTCTCTTATTCATCTCACTGTATCTCTTGTTGATGACTCCATGGGTGTATGACTATCTTATGTATGTACTGAATTTTGGTATGTTCATGCGTGATGATACTGGTTTGTTGATGTTTTTTTTTAAGTCTTTTACTCTAGATTTTCATTCGATGGGTTAAAGGTTTCACCTTTGTGTTCTAGAGCCATAGAGTTTAAGGGTGGCACCTAAGCAAAACTACTAGGTTGTTCATGTGGTGTGGTGATTAATAGCTCGACTGCACGTTTTTGACTTTAAAAATCAAAGCTTTATTAGAAGCCGATTTCAAGAGAGCAGTTTGGTTGTGCGAGAAGGACCTACCTAGATGATTTGGTCGGCCAATTCTCTAGTCGGACAGTCGGGTCACTTGGAGGGGAAATGCTAGTGGGCGCAAAGTGCGACTCTTGGAAGTTGTGAGCCCGTCCATGGAAAAAATGACACATCGCCGATAAATTTTGAATGGTTTGCTAACTTGCAGAAAGGAATGACGATCCTGATCACCGTTGCATAGCCTGAAAGTCTCGTAGTTCATTTGCTCAGGGACTGAACTATAGTTCCTTCAAGTCCGAGTTGAAACTTTTTTCCTTTATATTGGATGGGAACTATCGTAGTATAACATTCCCAAAAAACTTAGGGAGAAAGAAAAGTTGTTTTTAATTGGTTAGTGATCCTAACTTCTATCTAGGGAAGACACACATAACACTCGGCATGATCGACTCTAAAGTTTTGAACTTTTTTTTTTACTTCCACTCAATTGTAGTAATATTGTATATTTGATGCTTCATAAACTCTGGTAACTAGGTTCTCAGGAAATGTTTAGAGAGTAGCCTTTGCTGGAAATGAGTTCGAGGATTTGTAAGTTCGTCTTTTATCGGGTTTATTTAGGGAATACTATCAACAATGGTAGAGATCCGTATGATATTATCCAAGGTGGTTATGTAACTTGTTACATGAACTTGATTATGATGATTGATGATCTTATATGGATGTCATAGCACACCATACCAAGTCATTCAAATAAAACACAACACCACGAGGACAAGACATATCTATGTTCGTATTGCACATGTATTTCATACATTTCATATTCTATTGTCTCTGCCTGAACTATACACTAACCCATATGCGTCTCCGTTCCTCCTTGATCCCCCGTAAGGGAACTCTCATAAATTGTCGATCCCACTCACTTCCAATTACGACAACCTAGCACATGATATGCGGTTGTAAATATGTAATTAGGAAAGATAACTAGATTATGGTAGTGACAACTTTAGTCTAGATGAACCAAATGATATGATTTACCCATCGCTTCCTTGTGGGATCGACATGTACTTTACCATTAAACTATACTAAGCTTATAAGTAGTCATGCACATGTGTATATATTGAGTCTTGTTGTTAGCATGTCCATTATTAGTAAGGTATAACTTGCTTGACGTAACGAGTCACTGCGACCGAGCTTGTGGAATAAAAGAAATCATATCAGGGTTTTGACCGAGTGATCACTCTCGTGATATGGCTCGACATTCTAGGTATCATTAAGATGATTTTCCACATGTGCTTAAACTATTGACGGAGGACGAGACAACGACCATTAGTCGTCCGGTCACAACATTGTTTCTTCTAGATGGCATTGTCGCCAAGAATTAATCTTGGTGGGCCTACGTTAGTCCCGTCTACATTCAAGGTGCGATCGTTTAGTCAAGATGACACCTTTCGTTAGGACTAACTATTTGGCGATTAGTAGTCCCTCTTGAGGGTGACATGCACGCCTCGGAAGTAAAGACACTGTCCCGTCAGACGGTAGGTTATTGTCGACAAGGTATAAAGAGGCGATGATCAAGTCGGTGCTCCAATTGATTCCCACATACGTTATGAACATTTTCTTCTACATGACGAGTTAGTGACAAAATTTACCAAGGCATCGGCCAAGTATTGCTGGCACGAGATTGGAAAATTTAATTCTAGAGAGAAGATGTTGTGTCTTCTCTCTAGAAAGCCCTAGACCTCCGTCTCTCTTTCACAGCCGCGCCTCCTTTATACTCCGTCGGTGATCTCCGATCATCTCGACCATGGAGGTCGCCGGCGGGGGTTCTTCCTTTTCCTCTCTCCATTTTATCCAAGCCCTTTCTCTTTCCCCCTTCTCTCTCTCCCTCTCTTTCCTCTTCGACGTTTGAGTCCGATTGTAAAACCCGCTTCGCTTCAAAAGGGTATTAAATTGCAATCCGAAAACCTTAAGGTAGGTTTTTGAAACAAGTGAAAAAAAGCTGGGCAGGCCAGACTCGGCCAACAGCAGGCCCCTTTCCTCTCACTTGGGCTTGAGCCCGTTTTTTTTGTCTGAGGCCCGAGAGGGCTGGCCCAAACGCGTGCCCTTATGAGCTGAAACCCTAGGGTTTCAGCGTTAGAAACGCGCAGCCATACCCCTCCCAACCCTCTCTTCGCTCCCGATCCGTTTTCTCTCCCCCTCTCTGGTTCATCGCGAGCTCGCCGGCCACGGCGTTTCCGGCCGTTACCTCCCTCACCACCCTCGTTCCCATCCTCCTCACCCTCTCCGACCAGTCTCTTCTTCGTCTCCGTCCAAAAACCGTCCCCCGCCGCCGTTATCTTCCCCTTCCTCACGGTTCCTCTCGAGTTCGCCGGCCACGGCACTGAGCCGGTGCCTCTCTCCGTCCTTCTTCTCCGTTCAGACGCACCGCCGCCGCCACCGAGCCCTCCCTCTTCTTGGCCGCCCTCCCCAACCTGACCTACCTCGCCGGTTTCTTCCGAAACCGCCGCTCCCACCACCACTCTCCACCGCCCGCCACCGTTTCTGTACGGTGAGTTCTCGGCCCGTGGAACCTCGGCCGATAACGGCGTCGCCGGTGGTCGGCCGGACCCAATCGGATATCGTCCTTCTTCTTTTATTTTCCTTTCCCGAGTTGTTCGGATCTGGTTGGTGATAGAACAGAACTCCTGAAATGGAAAAGAACAGAACAAGCGTGATTTCGGTTTTGGTTAAAGGACTATTGGTAAAGGGTTTAATCTGAAATTGTAAAGAAGAACAACGAAATAAAGGGTGTTGTTATTATGTTTCAATACAAATTTTGGATCTGTTTAAATGTGGAAAAAAGGGTTTAGGTTGAGTTTTAAATTGAAAATCAGTTTTAGAATAAAAGTTCGATCTTCGTATTTCGGACGTAAATTTGTTATTGATAAGACTAGATCGGGTTAAGTTAAACGGGTTTTAAAACGAAAGTCCGTCGTTAAGGTTAAACTTGAGTTAAGTAAAATCGAAAAGGGAAAACGAACTCAGGTCGGATTAGAAAGGTTTGGCCAAAACCTTGAGTTTGGAAAAGAACTGAAAGGAATCGTTCTGTTTTAAAATCAAAGTCGGAATTAAATAAAACAAAGGAGTTCAAAGACGGTTTTGAGTTAAAATTGGTTTTAACTTGGTTTTGGATCAAATCTGAGTTCGGTGCGCGGTTGCTCGAACCCGATCCGTCGTAATCCCACTTTTTTCCCGCTCGAGTGTAAAAGACAACTGTCGGATTTAAACTGGACTAATCGTAACCTTTAACTTAACGGCGGAACCGTTATTAATTTGTGGCTTCGGGTCAAATTTAGAGTCCGACTTCGATCGAAGGGGAGCCCCGGAAAGTAATTTACAAAACCCGGGCAGATTCGCCATGTCGGGCGAATCGGGCCTTTGCGGGTCCTTTATCGACAATGTCGAGTAATTGGGAAGTTTGGGAGTTATCGACATTGTCAGGGTTACGTTTGGGCGTTAAGTTTATTAATTCTCGGTTTATTCCTACTAGTTTAAAAGTGCTTGAATTTGTGTTCTTTTAGATCGTGCTGCGGACCGAGGCAAAGGGAAGCTCGGCGAGTGACTGGGATCATCTCGGGTTTTGTTGGAGCGCTTTTGGTTTTATATACAAGGTAGGGAAAAGTAGCCGGATCTCGGCCCTGATTAGGGAAAGTTAATAGTAGAATTGCATGTGACACCGGGGTGTCGTGGGTTGAGTATAATTATTTAAATGTTAGAAAAGCATGATACGGGATTGTAGCGTTTAAGAGTAAAGCATGTGACACTTAGTAGTGTCGTAGGAACAGAGAACTTAGCGATAATTGAATTACTGGAGGCATATGACCATGCCCGGAGGTTGTTTGTGAAACTAGTGATCTTATGACTGTTGGAGGCATCGAGTATGCCGGAGGTTGTTGTGCGTTATTTATTGTTGAGTTTGGGTGGCCTTGAGAGCCCGTATTATTTATTGTTGAGTTTGGGTGGCCTTGAGAGCCCGTATTCTTTATTGTTGAGTTTGGGTGGCCTTGAGAGCCCGTGTATTTAAATTGGTGTCTTGGGTGGCCATGAGAGCCCGTGTATTTAAATTGGTGTCTTAAGTGGCAGTGAGTGCCCGTGGGGTTGTTGAACCCGAGTCGTGACCGTTGGGGGTGTCTTGAGTGGCAGTGAGTGCCCGTGGGGGTTGTGGAACCCGAGTCTTGACTGTTGTGGTGTCTTGAGTGCCTGTGTGATTTAAGTTGCCTGTGATTGTGATTGTGGTTACCTAAAGTTGTGAGTTCTAAAGGTCGACAGCCTGATCCGACTTAGTGTCGATGAATTGCGAGTTGTAAAGGTTGACAGCCTGATCCGACTTAGTGTCGATGAATTGCGAGTTCAAAAGGTTGACAGCCTGATCCGACTTCGTGTCGAGGAATTGCGATAGGTTGATCCCTGACTTGATTGAGATTTGTTACTGAGCAGCTGGTGTGCGATCCTTTGTGATCTTGTTTGGCGTTGTGTAGTCTTCTGTCGTGTCCTTGGAGGAGGTCGTCGATAGTTGTGTCGGGTCTACATTGTGTTATCGAGTGTTGGGTCTGTTGAGGAAAGTAACGGGTTGTGGGCCTATTGGGTACTTGAGTTGGGGACTGTAGTCCCGGTGTTGGGTTGGTTTTAGTGTTACTGGCTTTATCTACTATTTATGCCATAGTCAGTCTGTTATCCGTGGAGGTGAGCGAACGCTCACCCCTAGCTGCTTTTCCTACAGGTACTGATCACCGGACGGACTAGGTTAGCTCTTGGAGTTCATGGACCTTGGAGCGGAGTCTGGTCTTTACTTTTGTCGAGTCTAGTGACGGATGTTGTACCTTGTCCACTTGTTGGGACGTTTTTGTATTGTAAATACTATTATCTTTTTGGCAACGAAATGGAAATATCAGAGTTTTATTCAAAACAGGTTTTAAGTGTTCATGTTTTAAATGTTCGCGTCCCGAGTTCGGTTCGCTGAAATTGGGGCGTGACAGCTTGGTATCAGAGCTCGAGGTTTCAAACCTCGGACTGTCCGTCAATTAGGTGGGAGATTCGAGTCAGTGTAGACCCGTCATGTCTTGAGTCTTGTTTTTGTTTGTGCGTATGTTACAGTATTTTGTTGCTGGCATACTGATTGTGTGTGATTGCGTGAACTGTTTTTTTAAACTGTCGCGGGTCGACTCAGGAGTGCTCCTGTAGTCGAACGCGACGGTGTTGATGTCAAGTCGGTACAACGTGGTTCGGGGACGCCTGGACCGGGTTGTAACAACGTGATGTCAAGGATTGAAGTTTTAAAATGAAAGGGTGGAAATTTTAAAATTGTTGGCCCTGTTGGCGTGCTTGAACTTGATTGGCCATGTGGGCGTGCGTTTGATTTTGGTTGGCCCGGTGGGCAAGGTTCGACTTTGGTTGACCCGGTGAGTGGGGGTCGTGTGGTTGTGTTGTTATTCGGTTGTGTTGGCTTATGATTGAGGTCGGTCCTGAGTTGTCGTATGTGCGTTGTTTCGTTGTGTGGGTTGGTTTGTCGTCACTTGTGTGATGCACGTCGGTGCAGTTTCGTTGAGGTCTCGTTTACTAATACTATATTTAAAGTATGTTTATCTTGAGCGGTGTGGCGCTTTAGTGATAAGCACGCTAGTGTAAGCGTAGACCGGGTGAACGTTAGTGTTTTGAACTGCTGTCCTTATTTGAATTCGCAAACTGAACGTTTGCGTGTATCCGTGCAGAGGATACTGTTTATGGCTCGCGGTAGACGCGGACAAGCAGTAGGAACACGGGGTCGGGCACCCACGCGGGGCCGGCGGGGACGGTCAGCGGGGGCACCGGGGAGGGTACCAACCGTTGAGCCCGCCGAGTACGCGGAGGTGCAGGGCACTCCTATCGGAGAAGACAGGAGAAGCGATGCGGGGCCGTCTGCAGGCACCCCTAGTGTTCCGCCAGTCGCGGACCCTCCAGTGATGACTGCCCTGGATGAGCTAACCAGGACCGTTCAGAGTTTGGTGGCGGTCATCGCCAGCCGAGAGTCGGCTTCGCCAGCACCAGAGGCAGCCGCGGTCCCGGTGAGGACCGTTCAGACAGAGGATCATATCTCCCGAGCGCTACTAGATTTCCTGAAGCTCGGGATACCTACTTTTGTCGGGGAGCCGAACCCCGACCTAGCCGAGCGGTGGCTAGAGCAGGTCACACGAGACCTAGATACATCGGGTGTCGAGGATGGCCGTCGCAGGGTGTCCTTCGCGGCCCATCAGCTGAGAGACAGCGCCTACCACTGGTGGGGGCGTGTGAAGGACATGGTCGGATACGACTACATCGTCTTTCAGGAGGTATTCATGGCACAATACTTTCCCGAGTCGGCTCGGCTGGAGCGACATCAGCAGTTCTTAGACCTGGAGCAAGGAGGGATGATGGTAGCAGAGTACGAGGCCAGGTTCACAGCCTTGGCCAGATTCGCGCCAGAAATGGTGATGAGTGAGACGAACCGTTGCCTGCGGTTCCAGGGAGGACTGAGGTTGGGGATCCGGAACCAGGTTCTCGCCTTGAGGCTGCGGAAGTATACCGACCTCGTGAACACCGCGGCTACAGTGGATCAGGGCACCCGGGATGCAGCCAGGGGCCGTGAGGTCCGACAGCGACCGACCAGTCTTGCAGGACGGTCAGACTCACGAGACTCGCGGAGGCAGAGGACCACAATGTTCTTCCGACCACCGCTTCATCAGGGTGGATCGAGACAGCATGGGTTAGTAGCGTCAGTGGGACCAGTAGCCTTAGAGAGGAGGCCGGTATGCTATTATTGCGGTCAGCCAGGCCATTTACAGCGAGATTGTCCGGCGAAGGGAGGGCCTGCGGCATTACCAGCGACTAGCCGGACAGGCCAGGGCTCGAGGTCGAGAGCCGATGAGACCAGCTGTTTCCGGTGCGGCCGGGTTGGACACACTATGGCATGGTGCCGCGAGCAGTTGGGAGAGACATCAGCGCAGCGACCGCAGCAGTCGCAGACAGTGCAGTCGCCCAGGGGTCGCCCTTGACAAGGTCAGCAGCCGAGGCCGTCACGGCCGTCTACGAGCGCACCGATTCCGAGGCAGCAGCAGAGTCACGGGTATTCAGCAGCCAGTGCGCCGGGTCAGATGCAGCAGGCCTCGCAGGGGAGAGTATATGCAGTCACCGACCACAGAGCCCCAGGACCTAGCACGTACCGCGAGACCATCCAGGGTACGTTTTTACTGTATCATTTATGGGCTTTATTCTTGTTTGATACCGGGGCGTCACACTCTTTTATTTCGTCGGGTTGTGCTGAAAGGTTGGGGTTGAGCTTAGAGCCGTTGAGTCCACCCCTATGCCTGGACACCCCAGTTGGGGGTGGTGCATCGTTGACTAGAGTATGTCGTGCCTACGAGATTAGAGTCGCAGACTGTCCTTGCCCTGGTGATCTTCTCGTGTTGGGGATGACTACCTTTGATGTGATCTTGGGAATGGATTGGCTGTCGAGGTACCGAGCCAATATCGATTGCTACAGGTGACGAGTGATAGTGACAGTGGGTGGCACGAAGGTGACGTGTGTTCTGGGGAGTAAGAGTGGGGTCCTCTTGTCGGCGTTGTCCGCAGAGGAGGAAGTACCGGCTGTGCAGAGCCGAGAGTTACCGAGAGTGGTATGCGAGTTCCCCAAGGTCTTTCCTGAGGAGCTGAGCGGGTTGCCACCGGTTCGTGAGGTGGAGTTTGGGATTGACCTAGTGCCGGGAACGGCGGCGATATCGATGGCGCCTTACAGGTTTGCGCCGACAGAGTTGACTGAGCTGAAGTGTCAGCTAGAGGAGCTTCAGCAGAAGGGGTTTATCCGTCCGAGTGCATCGCCGTGGGGAGCACCAGCACTCTTCGTGAAGAAGAAGAGTGGAGAGCTACAGATGTGTATAGATTACCGAAAGCTGAACCGGGTTACGGTGAAGAACCGATACCCGATGCCGATGATCGATGATTTGTTCGACCAGTTGAGGGGGGCGACCTACTTCTCGAAGATCGATCTACAGTCCGGTTATTATCAGTTGCGAGTCCGTGAGGGGGACGTCGCAAAGACTGCATTCCGGACACGCTTATGGGCACTACGAGTTCCTAGTGATGCCATTCGGACTGACGAACACACCTGCAGCGTTCATGGACCTGATGAGCAGCATTTTCCGGCCGTACCTAGATCAGTTTGTGGTGGTGTTTGTGGACGACATCCTGATATATTCGCAGAACGAGGCGGCGCATCAGTCACATCTGAGGGTTGTTCTGACACTACTGCGCGAGCATCAACTGTATGCCAACCGGGAGAAGTGCGAGTTCTGGCTCTCTGAGGTGAGATTCCTCGGCCACATCGTGTCCCGTGACGGTATCCTGGTCGATCCGTCGAAGATCGACGTATTCTCGAAGTGGGCACGGCCCACGAGTGTCTTCGAGATCCGCAACTTTCTGGGGTTGGCAGGCTTCTATCGCCGATTCGTCCAGGACTTTGCACGACTAGCCGCACCGATGACTCTGTTGACGCGCAAGGGAGTCGGGTTTGCGTGGACCGAGGACTGTGAGCGTGCATTCGCGGAGTTGAAGACTCGACTGACTACAGCTCCAGTGTTAGTGGTGCCTGAGCGAGGAATCGGTTATGATGTTTACTGTGATGTGTCCGGAGAGGGACTGGGCTGCGTACTGATGCAGTTGGGCAGAGTGGTGGCTTATTGCTCCAGGCAGCTGAAGACGCACGAGCGCAACTACCCTACCCACGACTTGGAGCTAGCAGTAGTCGTGTTTGCGCTAAAAAGCTGTCGATATTATCTGTATGGCGAGGGGTTTCAGGTGTTCTCGGATCACAAGAGCCTCAAGTACATATTTTCCCAGCGAGACTTGAACATGCGTCAGCAACGGTGGATGGAACTACTCGAGGAGTACGACTTCGAGCTACACTACCATCCGGGCAAGGCGAACGTGGTCGCCGACGCCTTGAGTAGGAAGTCGGTTCCGAGCCTCGCCAGCATATCAGTCCGAGAGTGGGACATGATGGGGGAGCTGAGCACGTTCGGGCTTGAGCTAGAGGAGGTTACGGGTGACATGGCCATGTGCTCCTTAGTGGCTCAACCCTCACTTCTTGCCTAAGTGTTGGAGGCGCAGACGGAGGACGTTGAGACGGCACAGATCCGAGAGAGGGTCGTCAACGGCGACGAGGTAGTAGGTTGGGAGATCAGTACAGATTGGGGACTACAGTATTGAGGAGGGCTGTTCGTGCCGGTTAACTGTAGAAACGACGTGTTGCGAGAGGCACATCACTCGCGTCTTACGGTGCACCCGGGGGGGGGGGGGGGGGCACCAAGATGTACCGTGACCTCAGACGACATTTCTGGTGGCGCGGGATGTGGAGAGAAGTAGTAGAGTTTGTGTCGAGATGCCTCGTCTATCAGTAGGTGAAGGCCGAGCACCAGTGTCCAGCGGGATTGTTAATGCCACTACCGATTGCTCAGTGGAAGTGGGAACACATTACGATGGACTTCGTGTGTGGACTACCGAGATCGCCGAAGGGGAACGACGCAGTGTGGGTGGTAGTCGACCGGTTGACCAAGTCGGCCCACTTCCTGGCTATGAGGATGACCGACCTAGTCGACAAGTTGAGCAGCTTGTATGTTCAGGAGATAGTGCGTCTCCACGGGGTCCCGGTGTCGATAGTGTCTGACAGGGATCCCCGCTTCACGTCCAGGTTTTGGCCGAGTCTGCAGAAGGCACTGGGGACCGAGGTGCTACTCAGTACAGCGCATCATCCCCAGACAGACGGTCAGTCCGAGCGCACTATCCAGATCTTGGAGGACATGCTACGAGCATGTGTGCTGGATTTCAGGGGATCTTGGGAGACCCACCTGCCGTTGGCCGAGTTCGCCTACAACAACAACTTCCAGGCCAGTATCGGGATGGCACCTTTCGAAGCGTTGTATGGGAGGCCGTGTCGGTCACCAATATGTTGGGCAGAGGTGGGGGACAAGAGTCTGCTGGGGCCAGATCTTGTCAGAGAGACGACGGAGAAAGTCGCACTGATCCGCGATCGGTTGAGGACCGCGCAGAGCCGACATAAGAGTTATGCCGACAGGCGACGTCGACCCCTTGAGTTTGCAGTCGGGGATCACATGTTCCTGAAGGTGAGCCCGAGGAAGGGGCTGGTGCGGTTCAGGCGCAGCGGGGGCAAGTTGTCCCCGAGGTACATTGGCCCGTTCGAGATTTTGGGCAGAGTGGGAACAGTGGCTTATCGTCTGGCGTTGCCACCGCAACTTGGGAGAGTCCATAACGTCTTCCACGTGTCTCAGTTGCGGCAGTACAACGCTGACCCCTCCCACGTCATTGAGTGGACTGATATCGAGGTGGCTGATGATGTCTCCTATGAGGAGCAGCCGGTTCGGATCATGGACACACGGGATCAAATTTTGCGGGGAGGCAAGATTATCCACTTGGTATGAGTGTAGTGGAAGCACCACGGGGCTGAATCAACTTGGGAGCGCGAGAACGAGGTTCACACGAAGTATCCCGCCTTGTTCGTTTCCCGAGGTACGCATGTTTTAAATTTCGTGGGCGAAATTCCTTTAAGGGGGGTAGATTGTAAAACCCGCTTCGCTTGAAAAGGGTATTAAATTGCAATCCGAAAACCTTAAGGTAGGTTTTTGAAACAAGTGAAAAAAAAGAGCTGGGCAGGCCAGACTCGGCCATCAGCAGGCCCCTTTCCTCTCACTTGGGCTTGAGCCCGTTTTTTTTTGTCTGAGGCCCGAGAGGGCCGGCCCAAACGCGCGCCCTTATGAGCTGACACCCTAGGGTTTCAGCGTTAGAAACGCGCAGCCATACCCCTCCCAACCCTCTCTTCTCTCTCGATCCGTTTTCTCTCCCCCTCTCTGGTTCATCGCGAGCTCGCCGGCCACGGCGTTTCCGGCCGTTACCTCCCTCACCACCCTCGTTCCCATCCTCCTCACCCTCTCCGACCAGTCTCTTCTTCGTCTCCGTCCAAAAACCGTCCGCCGCCGCCGTTATCTTCCCCTTCCTCACGGTTCCTCTCGAGTTCGCCGGCCACGACACTGAGCCGGTGCCTCTCACCGTCCTTCTTCTCCGTTTAGACGCACCGCCGCCGCCACCGAGCCCTTCATCTTCTTGGCTGCCCTCCCCGACCTGACCTACCTCACCGGTTTCGTCCGAAACCGCCGCTCCCACCGCCGCCTGCCACCGTTTCTGTACAGTGAGTTCTCGGCCCGTGGAACCTCGGCCGATAACGGCGTCGCCGGTGGTCGGCCGGACCCAATCGGATATCGTCCTTCTTCTTTTATTTTCCTTTCCCGAGTTGTTCGGATCTGGTTGGTGATAGAACAGAACTCCTGAAATGGAAAAGAACAGAACAAGCGTGATTTCGGTTTTGGTTAAAGGACTATTGGTAAAGGGTTTATTCTGAAATTGTAAAGAAGAACAACGAAATAAAGGGTGTTGTTATTATGTTTCAATACGAATTTTGGATCTGTTTAAATGTGGAAAAAAGGGTTTAGGTTGAGTTTTAAATTGAAAATCAGTTTTAGAATAAAAGTTCGATCTTCGTATTTCGGACGTAAATTTGTTATTGATAAGACTAGATCGGGTTAAGTTAAACGGGTTTTAAAACGAAAGTCCGTCGTTAAGGTTAAACTTGAGTTAAGTAAAATCGAAAAGGGAAAACGAACTCAGGTCGGATTTAGAAAGGTTTGGACCAAACCCTTGAGTTTGGAAAAGAACTGAAAGGAATCGTTCTATTTTAAAATCAAAGTCGGAATTAAATAAAACAAAGGAGTTCAAAGACGGTTTTGAGTTAAAATTGGTTTTAACTTGGTTTTGGATCAAATCTGAGTTCGGTGCGCGGTTGCTCGAACCCGATCCGTCGTAATCCCACTTTTTTCCCGCTCGAGTGTAAAAGACAACTGTCGGATTTAAACTGGACTAATCGTAACCTTTAACTTAACGGCGGAACCGTTATTAATTTGTGGCTTCGGGTCAAATTTAGAGTCCGACTTCGATCGAAGGGGAGCCCCGGAAAGTAATTTACAAAACCCGGGCAGATTCGCCATGTCGGGCGAATCGGGCCTTTGCGGGTCCTTTATCGACAATGTCGAGTAATTGGGAAGTTTAGGAGTGATCTACATTGTCGGGGTTACGTTTGGGCGTTAAGTTTATTAATTCTCGGTTTATTCCTACTAGTTTAAAAGTGCTTGAATTTGTGTTCTTTTAGATCGTGCTGCGGACCGAGGCAAAGGGAAGCTCGGCGAGTGACTGGGATCATCTCGGGTTTTGTTGGAGCGCTTTTGGTTTTATATACAAGGTAGGGAAAAGTAGCCGGATCTCGGCCCTGATTAGGGAAAGTTAATAGTAGAATTGCATGTGACACCGGGGTGTCGTGGGTTGAGTATAATTATTTAAATGTTAGAAAAGCATGATACGGGATTGTAGCGTTTAAGAGAAAAACATGTGACACTTAGTAGTGTCGTAGGAACAGAGAACTTAGCGATAATTGAATTACTGGAGGCATATGACCATGCCCGGAGGTTGTTTGTGAAACTAGTGATCTTAGGACTGTTGGAGGCATCGAGTATGCCGGAGGTTGTTGTGCGTTATTTATTGTTGAGTTTGGGTGACCTTGAGAGCCCGTATTATTTATTGTTGAGTTTGGGTGGCCTTGAGAGCCCGTATTATTTATTGTTGAGTTTGGGTGGCCTTGAGAGCCCGTGTATTTAAATTGGTGTCTTGGGTGGCCATGAGAGCCCGTGTATTTAAATTGGTGTCTTAAGTGGCAGTGAGTGCCCGTGGGGTTGTTGAACCTGAGTCGTGACCGTTGGGGGTGTCTTGAGTGGCAGTGAGTGCCCGTGGGGGTTGTGGAACCCGAGTCTTGACTGTTGTGGTGTCTTGAGTGCCTGTGTGATTTAAGTTGCCTGTGATTGTGATTGTGGTTACCTAAAGTTGTGAGTTCTAAAGGTCGACAGCCTGATCCGACTTAGTGTCGATGAATTGCGAGTTGTAAAGGTTGACAGCCTGATCCGACTTAGTGTCGATGAATTGCGAGTTCAAAAGGTTGACAGCCTGATCCGACTTCGTGTCGAGGAATTGCGATAGGTCGATCCCTGACTTGATTGAGATTTGTTACTGAGCAGCTGGTGTGCGATCCTTTGTGATCTTGTTTGGCGTTGTGTAGTCTTCTGTCGTGTCCTTGGAGGAGGTCGTCGATAGTTGTGTCGGGTCTACATTGTGTTATCGAGTGTTGGGTCTGTTGAGGAAAGTAACGGGTTGTGGGCCTGTTGGGTACTTGAGTTGGGGACTGTAGTCCCGGTGTTGGGTTGGTTTTAGTGTTACTGGCTTTATCTACTATTTATGCCATAGTCAGTCTGTTATCCGTGGAGGTGAGCGAACGCTCACCCCTAGCTGCTTTTCCTACAGGTACTGATCACCGGACGGACTAGGTTAGCTCTTGGAGTTCATGGAGCTTGGAGCGGAGTCTGGTCTTTACTTTTGTCGAGTCTAGTGACGGATGTTGTACCTTGTCCACTTGTTGGGACGTTTTTGTATTGTAAATACTATTATCTTTTTGGCAACGAAATGGAAATATCAGAGTTTTATTCAAAACAGGTTTTAAGTGTTCATGTTTTAAATGTTCGCGTCCCGAGTTCGGTTCGCTGAAATTGGGGCGTGATAACTTGGTATCAGAGCTCGAGGTTTCAAAAAAAAAAAAAGTTAACTCTTAACATTTCATCTAGAAATGTTAACTCTTAACAGGTGTGTGGGGTTGTTTCAATCCCCGACCGTTTTCCTTTGGCTCATCACGGTGACAATACACACCGGACTGAACTTATTGATCAAAGAGGAGCTACCCATTCTAGCTTATGTTGCTCTCGGAGTTAAGTCTGTGGATCCACAATTCGGCGCGCAAAGAATTTCAGGCGGAATCCAAAGCTTCGGAGATGGAGCGATCCCCAGTTTACCACGAGAAATTAATTGAAGGTAAATTGTTCAGAGTTCCTAAACTGTCGTCGGTGATCTGCAGGTTAGAGAATTCTGCACAGGTGCCGATCAGAAGCTCAGTTCTTCGAGATGAAGGAATTATTCCCACTCCGGTTGTCGAGCACTCTTCGAGTCCACTCAAAAGTGGGGAAAGTGCTAGAACAGATTCGCTCAGTCCTCATGCTTGAAAGGAGTTGTGCAAGCTCTTCATCTGTAATCTTCCTCTTGAGACGAATAGGTTGAAATTGAGATCCTGGTTGGAACAATTCACTCTTGTGTTCAGAGTTTTTGTTTGCAAAAGACAAAATGTAGGTGGTCATTTCTTTGGTTTTGCGTCGGTTCGATCAACAGAGCATGCGAATTTGTTAGTGAAGGCCTGCAATGGTATGGTCTGGGAGCAACACAAGGTCTTTTTGACCATAGCTTGGCCAGAGGGACTGAATAAAAGGTTGGGGAGAAAGGAGGTGGATCAGGTGTGGAGACCAAAAGCTCGGAGCAATTTTGAACATGTTAAACCTGTGGCTGGCCCTACCCTCTGTCCAGAAGTTAAAGGCACTTTATCGAGCTATTTATCGCCTCGGTCGGAAGCGAGTTTGCTGGGAATTGCAAGGGATGATTTATCTATAGCAGAACTACGGGAGCGTATCAACAATGAAGCACCCTTGGACCTGCAATTCAGATACCTGGGCAACATAAATTTCCTGCTTCTTTCATCTGATCAGGAAGTTCTCCCTGGTATTCTGAATTCAAAGTGGAAGTGGTGTTCCTCTGCCTTCATCATGTTCGATTGGGCTAAGGAGTGGTTGAAAGCAGAGGGTAGCTTTTCTTGGGTGAGAGTTTCTGGCATCCCGATCTCGGGGTGGTGTTTGGCAACTTTCAGAGAACTAGGAAATTCACTTGGGACCTTTGTTCTATCCCTACGTGATGAGACCTCGACTTTGTTGGATTTTAACTATCTCCTGTTAAAATTGAATTCACACGCCCAATCCTTCTCTCAAGACTTGATTTTGGAAGGGAAGCGTTATCCCATTGACGCTAAGAGAATTAACGTTTTATCAGTCAATGTGCCAGAATTTGAGGTGAAGCTTCAATCCGTGACCTACAAAGAGGCCCTCGGTTTGACTGACACGTTGGGACTTCCGCCTCCAGAAAGGTTGGTGAAGGATAAAGGCGTGTTGTGTGCATCTCCCTCGGCGAGCAAAGTGTCAGATTCGCAAAGTCAAAGTCAGAATCAGAACAGTCCGAGGCCATCCAATCTCTGGCGTGAACCTCAAGTTTCTCGGGCCGAGGGATCAGTTAACCGAAACCTGTTGAGTTCAGGTGATAATCCTAACTATGTGTATCGGTCATATGCGGCTAGGAGGTGTTCTTTGAGCAAAGAGAATGCAGATCGTGATAAAAAGTGAAAATTATTCAAAGCTAGTCAGAAAGCTATTGCGGTTGATCCTGAAGCCGCAGACCAGATAAAAGCTTTGGACTTTGAATTGGGAGATTCTGTTGACCCTGAACTTCAGGAGGACTCTGATGATTTTTGCACTGATGACGAGTTAGATGAGGGGGTATCTCTCCCCTCTTCTTTGCCTCTCTAATCAGAGTCGCTTGTTAGTTTGGTGTGGTTGAATTTTTGTTGTATCACCTGCTGGCTTTTTGGTTACAGAGAAACAGTGTGGTTTCAGGACTAAGTTTCTCTGGCAGGTGACTTAGTGCGTCTTACGAGCAAGTTCAATCGCCGAAGACTACTGGATGGAGGGTAACTGTGAGTTATATTTCGTTATTTTTGGGTTATAGTTTGAGTTTCTTTTGTTTCGTTTCTGGTGTAGCCTTTCGAGGTGTTCGTTTTCAGGGTTCCATCTTGGAATCCTGCAGCAATAAAATAATCGCCTATCCAAAAAAAAAACATTTCATCTAGAAAAACTACTATCTTTATCTATTTGACTGAATTTTAAAAATGAATTTAGTTAATTAGATAACTTTTCTATTTCACAACAGTTACAAACAAAACCTTCCATAATATCACGAATGGATACCAAATTAGAGACAAATACACACATAATCTGTTATACAGGTAATAGGATATGGAATCATATTGAAATGGAATAAACGGGAATATTCGGCAAATTTAAAATAACTGTTTCCAAACTTTTATGAAGAAAAGAAGGATTTTTTCAAGGAAGAATGAATATTCTATTCCATTTCTGATTAAGAAGAAAAAACTAGAAAAATCCTGAATCTCAGTTGCCAGCAAGAACTAGAACGACCAATCACACTACAATGGACACGTGTCCAATCAGCCTTGGCCGGCCACATGAAACAATTCGTACACTGAGCCTTTTTTTTTTCTTCCTCTCGCAATCACCACCACCACCACTCTCACTCTCTCTCTAATCTGTCTCTTTTCTTTGGGTATATACATAGGTTCTGCAAATCCTCTCTTCTCTTATCTGTTTCTGCTTCTGCTTCTGCTGCTCTCGGTTCTGTTGTGGAACAATGACGGACACCACTGACGATATCGCCGAGGAGATCTCCTTCCAGAGCTTCGAAGACGACTGTAAGCTGCTCGGTAACCTTCTCAACGACGTGCTCCACCGTGAGGTTGGTGGCAAGTTCGTCGAGAAACTCGAGAGGAATCGAGTCCTTGCGCAGGTTCTATCTTCTACCTCCCCTCTCTCTGCTTTTACCTTTTTAATTGTTTATACTGAATCAATCATCGCAGTTGACCTCTAGTTGTTTCACGCTTTTATGAGTATTTTCGGGGTTTTGGTGTGTTGATAGTGTTATCTGATGTTTATAGAGGTTGGCCTGGTAATTCTACTGTTTCTGTACACTGATTCCTCTTGATTTAGTAGTTTAGGCGGCCATTACTGTTGTGTTGATTTCGGGTGTTTATGATTTCGTTTTCTCATGTTTCTGTTGCTTCGTTTGTATCATTGAGAAAGCAGAGGGTAAAAAATTGAGAAGGGAAAAAGGGGAAAAGTGTGATTGTTTTGTGAAAAGCTGAACTCAGTCAACTCAAGCTGATAAATGAAACATGATTTTTATGAGTATTAGGAATCAGTGGGTAGATATACTAACCATTTGGATTCTGAGTTGATTGTTTGGTTAATTGGGTTTTCTTTCTGTCTTCAGAGTGCTTGTAATATGAGGTTGGCTGGGGTTGAGGACACTGCAGAGCTGCTCGAAAAGCAGCTTGCAAATGAGATCTCGAACATGACATTAGAGGAAGCTTTCACCCTTGCTCGGGCATTCAGCCATTATCTCAATCTGATGGGTATTGCTGAAACACACCATAGGTAATTATTTATTGCCATATCTATCCAAGGCTCCTTTCAGATTCAAATTGCAATCAATCAGTTTCTTTCTGGCTAAAGTTAGTATCTCTGGCATAGTTTGGATTCACAAGACAAACAACAATCTATTGGATTTCTCATGTACTCCTATGACTATATACAGGGTTCGTAAAACCAAGAATGTTGCACATCTATCGAAATCCTGTGATGACATTTTTAATCAGCTGTTGCAAGGAGGTGTTTCTCCAGAAGAACTTTATAACACTGTGTGCAAGCAGGTATGTTGTAAAGTAATTTCACAGTTAGGCATATATGTGTATAGGAGCTGTAAATGTTCTATATATTTGTTTATACATGTTAAATCTTTGCTACTGCAGGAAGTTGAAATCGTTCTCACCGCACATCCCACTCAGATTAATCGGCGTACACTGCAGTACAAGCACATCAGAATTGCTGTAAGTCGTTTCGTTCTCATATGAGTACGGTAACAGACATTATCTTAGGTACCATTGCGCTCTTATGTCTGATCTTTTTATTGGGTTCTCTATGCAGCATCTTTTAGAATACAATGATCGACCTGATCTTGGTCATGAAGACCGAGAGATGCTGATTGAAGATTTGGTATCCCACTCCTAAGCCTACCTTAGAACTGAAAAAAATGAACATGACAAGTAGAAGTGTTATTCATCATTTATTTTTAATTTTGTGGTGTTAATTCATTCTAAACTTTGTAGGTCAGAGAAATCACTTCAATATGGCAGACGGATGAGCTTAGACGCCACAAACCTACACCAGTAGATGAAGCTAGGTCAGGTAATTAAATTACTTTAGTCTTAGGATGTAATAACATTCCTGCTTTAGTTTTCTGTCAGTGTAAATTGTTCATTTTGCCATCTTAGGCTTGAACATTGTGGAGCAGTCACTTTGGAAAGCAGTACCTCATTATTTGCGTCGTTTGAACAATGCCCTGAAGAAGGTTCTTCTTCCAATCTCTTCCGTAGCCATTAGAATATTTAAGAATATTCTCACGCTTTCTAATTATCACATCGTTCTCTCTCGTTTTCTTCTCTCAGCATACTGGAAAGCCGCTCCCGTTAACTTGTACACCTATAAAGTTTGGGTCTTGGATGGGAGGTGACAGAGATGGAAATCCTAATGTAACAGCAAAGGTAAGGTTTCATGTATAAGTTTGGTTTGGAATGGTTTCCGTCTTTTCTTGAAATATGATTTGTGGACATAGTTATCTATTTATCATACATGGAGCAATTTATGCATGTTACCTAAACTCTAAAATTTCTAATACAGTTACCGTACTAAACAAAAGCAAGATAGTTGAAAGTAAGGCTTTAATTATGAGTCAACCAAAACTTTAACTTGGTGATTTTATGGATACACAACTAGTGAGTTCTTACTAGTCTTTATGTTGCTTTAGGAATTGTGAAGAAGACGTTGATAAGTCAAACTAAATGGTTTGCTTTATTCCTTATTCCAAATGGATTTACAGATCCCGTAGTGTTATGAAGCATCTACATGTGGTTTAAGTTATCTCTATGCATTATCAATTTATACATAAACGGTTAACTTCTGGGTTTGTCCTGATGCTTACATGTCAAAAACCATTTTATTTTCTAGTTGTGTCTATCCTAATTACATTGGAAGCCTCTTGTATGTTATTGAATTAAAATCGATTCCATTCTTACGCATTATTTGTTCTCCCAACCACATAAAGAAAGTAAGTTGTTTTATTTTATTGTTTCAGGTGACAAGGGATGTCTCTCTTTTATCTAGGTGGATGGCTATTGATCTCTACATCCGTGAAGTTGATAGTCTAAGATTTGAACTATCCATGAATCAATGTAGTAATGAATTGTTAAGACTGGCACATGAAATTCTAGAAAAAGGTCAGTATATCTGATTTTTACCTTTCTTATAACTTTTATATTTAGCACTTTCTATTTGGTTGTTTGTATCTAGTGTTAACTCATGACTGGACAATGTTTAACCTCTAGTATGGCAACATGTATCTATTCTGCCTCTTGATGAACTGCACTTATAGGGATAATTAATCTGGAAACAATTTTTGTCTCATTCTTCTTCTTCAAAACTAAAAGATAATGTCAATTGTGTTCTAATTCAATTGAAGTCAAACTAGTTGAATATGTAGTTGAGTACGACTTCTTAGTTGTTTATCAATGAGATCACTAAGACATATATTTCCTAAGTTTTTGTCCACTTCATGATTTATGGAGGGATGGTTTCTACTGATGAAGTTCATGGAATTCCAAATCTGTTCAGCTTCTAATAGACCGTGGTGGTTAAATTAATTATAGAAACTTCATCAGAGGACCGTCACGAGAGTTCTAGCTGGAATGAATCAAAGCTTCACAATCACCAAGCTGCAGGCCTTCCTACGCAACTTCCAGCTAGAGCTGATCTGCCCTCTTGCACTAGTAAGGATTTGGTTTTTGTCTGCTTAGTTTTTTGTATGGCAATTTAAGATTCTACAAGTTGCAAATACAAGCCCATCTTACCTTGAGCATTTAACGCTTATTTGCAAACAATGCTTATAGAACTATTTGTTTCCCAAGAGAACCGGAGTGCATATATATGCGTAGGGTATACTGTAATCCAAAAACCCAAACATGTAAAACTTCTTTGTAACTAATGCTTATGAAACTCAGTATTTTCTAAGAAAGCTGGAATACATAATTAATATGTAGGGTATGTAGGTAATACAAAATCTGTAACGAACTTTTGTTTATTCACAATTTCTTGTCTCGTGTCCTGTTCAATGAATCCATGTCATATTTGCGTGGTATGATTGTTTGTTTAATCAATTTGGAATGTAACTTCATGTAGAATGCAATGATAGTGAATCCCAGTATCCCAAACTAGAGATTCCAAGGGCTGGGCTACTGAATCATCAGGTAAAGCCAGGATTTGAACCTGTTGTGCCAGATTTATATGGCTACTGCTCAATGCTTATTATTTCTACTCGATGCATCGTAGCTGAAGTATTGCCTAGCTTTCTTTGTTTTACTTTTCTTTTCATAGGACGCCCAGGATTCTACCAGCCAGAATTTCGGTTTTAGCAAGTCTAGTTCAAATGGCAGCATAGTTAATTCCGCTGGTCCTCAGCAACCTTTAACACCACGTTCTGCGGCTTCTAGTCAACTTTCTGCTCAGAAGAAACCATTTGCAGAAGCTCAGATAGGAAGGTCAAGCTTCCATAAGCTCCTGGAGCCAAGCCCACCTCAACGTCCTGGACTCGCACCTTATAGGATTGTTCTGGGAGATGTGAAAGATAAGGTATTGCTTCACTACATAGCTGCACAAATTTTACCCAACTATGTCATTGTAATTAATTATATCGTGAAGCTGGTACCTGATGTCAGTGTGTTCCTTTATTGCTGAAAAAAAACTATTTCTGTGGTTAAATTGAGGCAATGTTTCTTTTGAAGGAGGAGAGGGCCTCTCAATGGACTACTTCCATGTTTAGCCTTTTCTACTTGAAAAGATTTCTAATGGGAAATTTTAGGGAGAACAGTTTCAAACTTGTTTCTCTTATATTACATCAATGAAAAATAATTAGTTACTCTATTGGGGGTTAATTAGAGGCAAGGCTGTGGGTAAAGACAAACTCAGAAAGTAGTGCAGATATGAAGTGTGTTTTCTTAAGAAGATTGTGTACATATGCACTAAGATGGTGGTGTAATCAATGAAAACTAGATACCTGCCTTACTTACTAGATTGGTGCGTACGAGTCTCTAGTCTGCCTACATTATCAATACACAATCTACTAACTTTAGATGTTTACTACTTTTACTTTTAGACCTTAGTGTTTTTCATAAATAATCTTGTTATGGTAATCGACATCTAGGGAGTCGAATAATCAATGACATGCCTTCAACTAAAAGCACTAAGAGGTCAAGTAATGAAAGCATTTTCTTGTAAAATTTGATTGGAGTGTATAAAGTAAGCAATAAAAAAAGATTCATGGAAAAGTATAAACATTTATGGTTTATGGAGCTTGATGTGTGGCAACTGCAAATTGTTAACAGGTTCTCTGAGCAGGTGACAAACCAGTATTCTAGTTTTATGCTAGAACAGGTAAGGATGGGGTGATCCTTTAGTGTATTGTTTTTTGACGAGTGCTTCCTATTTGACATATTTGTTATAAATGCTTCATATTTTTTTCAGTCTACTTCTAGGTTATTATTCAGGAAGGTCAAATCTTTAATCTTCTGATTCAGATTCAGTCAATCAACTTTTTGTCTTCTATAATTGATGAGATTTTAAACTTTCTCTCTGTTTCAATTGAGTTCAGCTTATGAAGACACAGAAACGGCTGGAACTTCTTCTTGAGGATCTCCCTTGTGATTATGATGCTTGGGATTACTATGAAACAACAGAGGAACTTTTGGAACCACTGCTTCTATGCTATGA
Organism: Erodium maritimum; assembly: GCA_963921825.1. Classification (NCBI taxonomy): domain Eukaryota; kingdom Viridiplantae; phylum Streptophyta; class Magnoliopsida; order Geraniales; family Geraniaceae; genus Erodium; species Erodium maritimum. The sequence continues at coordinate 11,726,779 of OY997594.1, forward strand.
GTCTTTGGTACTCAACTTCCTTTTCACCCTTGCAACTATCTTGGATTGTATGTATACATGTCTGAGAAAACAAGAAAAGAGAATTTTCTGGCGCTGGATTTGATACTGATACAACTTCAATATTTTCCAGCAATGGTCTGGATCTGGTGTGCTTGCTGATGGCCGACTTGTTGACCTAATCCGTAGAGTAACTACATTTGGCATGGTGTTGATGAAGCTTGATTTACGTCAGGTAGGAATTGTTTTGGTTTTACAACCTGCACCATTCGTATCCAAGTGTTATTTAGCCACTACATTTTGGATGTGCAGGAATCTAATAGACATTCTGAAACATTGGATGCCATTACAAGATACTTGGATATTGGTACATACAGTGATTGGAATGAAGATAAGAGGCTGGAATTTTTAACGAAGGAGTTAAAAGGAAAGAGGCCGCTCGTTCCACCTAATATAGAGGTAAAATAAATATGTTTTGACATCCTATTTGGTAAAGCTGAAGAGATATTTTTCTAAAGCCTTTTTGGGATCATTTACATAAATTCTTTGTATAGAAATGACAGTTATGATGGTTTTGGCAAGAATATCAACTTCAAATTTTTACCTCTCCTTTTGTTTGTGGTCACTTAATGTAGTTAATTTACCACAGATTTTCTAGTTCGTATCATATGGTTCCCTAGTTGTGGTATTAATAAAAGGCTGACTTGTATTCATAAACGATTCTTTTTGTTGCTGCAGTACTTTTGGAAAATAATTTTATTCTAGAATTCAAGTGGGACGCCTTTTTCACTTTGTAGTTTTGATTGATACTCTTTGAGGCCTTTTTTAGGTGTTACGGTTATATCTATATTCTAATGATCCATTATGTTATTGTTTACTGAGTTACTTCTTGAATCAGCTGAGAATGGGCAGTTGTCACTATGAAAGAGTATGTTAAAGCTTTCCTAGGAATTCCCTTGTATAGAGTTTTCATTGTGCTGAATACCAATCCAATTTTTGTTTCCAGTGATACTACCTTCTTTTGTACGGTTTTACACAATTTGATCTTTCCAGGTTGCTCCTGATGTTAAGGAAGTCTTGGATACCTTTCGTGTTGCTGCTGAGCTGGGAAGTGATTCACTTGGAGCTTATGTTATATCTATGGCCTCAAATGTATGAAAGAACTTCTTTTACTAGAATTCGAATTGTATATTGGAACTGTGTCACTAGTGCAAGTATTTTTGGGTGTATTATACATCTGTAATGTCATATAGAATGAAATGCTAATGTTATCCTTGGTAAAACATGCAGGCAAGTGATGTCCTTGCCGTAGAGCTTTTGCAGAAAGATGCCCGACTTGCTGTTAGTGGGGAGTTAGGTAGACCGTGTCCTGGTGGAACGTAAGTATAACACGACCAAATTCCTTTTACAGTGTGGTTGTACATCTAATATGTGCTTCATCTTGGGATATCATATTCATATCCATGTTGGGGGAATTCGGCATATTTCAAATGAACTTATCCATTTAATTTGCTTCATAGTGCATTTGGATTAAGTGTATTTTCAACTTACTCGGCCATTTCTTCACCTTCTTTTTGGAAATTTCTTGGCCTGCTGTCATCTTATTTCCCTAGTTCTCACACCGAGATGCACATCTGTATTATGGATCCGCCAGACTCATTCTTCTCTATGTGATATCATTTGTAATAATCGTATAATACGCCCTTTTGAGTGTATTGATTAGTTTCAGGAGCATGAATTATAAAAATTCTCAAATTCCAGTCATAACTTGGCTAAAGGGTTAAACTGTTTTCACTATATATTTTGGAACAGGCTACGGGTTGTTCCTCTATTTGAAACTGTGAAGGACTTGAGAGAAGCTGGCTCAGCAATTAGGAAACTATTATCTATTGATTGGTACAGACAGCACATCGTTAAGAACCATAATGGGCACCAAGAGGTATCTACTTCAACAACTCAAATTTTAAGGATTATTCTTGTCAAAACTTCTTGTTGACAGCTTATGATGATGGACAGGTAATGGTAGGGTACTCTGATTCTGGCAAAGATGCTGGACGTTTCACTGCTGCTTGGGAACTGTACAAGGCCCAAGAGGACGTTGTAGCTGCATGCAATGAATATGGTATTAAAATTACCCTGTTCCATGGCCGTGGAGGGAGTATTGGTCGTGGAGGTGGTCCCACATATCTTGCCATTCAATCCCAGCCCCCTGGCTCTGTAATGGTGAGTTACACTGCAAGCTAGTTAAAACCTTAGATAGTTTGTTAGTAAATATCTGCCTAGATTTAATCTTTCTGTAGTTATCAAGATGTATTGAGTTAAACACAGACATTTGAAATCATGCACCCTCCTGAATGGCACAATAAGTTGTAATTTGATTGGCAGGGCACACTTAGGTCAACTGAGCAAGGTGAGATGGTCCAGGCAAAGTTCGGGCTTCCTCAGACTGCTGTGAGACAACTTGAGATATACACAACAGCAGTGCTGCTTGCAACCATGCGCCCTCCTCAGCCACCCCGTGAGAAAAAATGGCGTGATGTCATGGAAGAGATCTCAAAGATCAGTTGTGAGAGTTACAGGAACACAGTGTATGAAAACCCAGAATTCATTTCCTACTTCAATGAAGCAACACCGCAGGCTGAACTCGGGTTCCTCAACATTGGAAGCCGACCCACAAGAAGAAAGAGTTCATCAGGAATTGGGCATCTTCGTGCCATTCCATGGATATTTGCATGGACCCAAACCAGATTCGTTCTCCCAGCATGGCTTGGAGTTGGAGCAGGTCTGAAGGGTGCTTGTGAAAAGGGATACACCGAAGATTTAAGAGCAATGTACAGAGAATGGCCCTTCTTCCAGTCTACCATAGATCTCATAGAGATGGTGTTGGGGAAAGCAGATGTTCCTATAGCCAAGCATTACGATGAAGTGCTAGTTTCAGAGTGCAGGCAAAAACTGGGCGATGAACTGAGGAAGGAGCTTGTAACAACAGAGAAGACTGTACTGGTGGTTAGTGGACATGAAAAGCTATCAGACAACAACAAGAGCTTGAGGAGGCTGATAGAGAGCAGGCTGCCATATCTGAATCCCATAAACTTGTTGCAGGTAGAGATTCTGAAGAGGTTAAGGCGTGACGATGACAATGCCAAACTCAGAGATGCATTGCTCATCACCATAAATGGAATAGCTGCTGGGATGAGAAACACTGGTTAAGTAGACTTGCTCCACAACAGCCTCCCACTACTGCACTTCTTTTCACTTTGCTATTATATATATTTATGCCCATTTCAATAACATCAAACTATTTGTTTGGAGACTAAAATTTACAACTCTTGACATGGGCTCTGTAATAGTGTTTCTTATATTAAGATTTGGTATTGAATAATGTTTTTGCATCTTATAAACAGAAATATGTTATGTAACTGAATAATTGCAGGGTACAAGCAATACGTAAAAAAAAAAAAACTTGAGAAGTTAATTTATTTTTTTTATCAGCAAGACAAATATTTAAATAAAATCTCTTTAGATGACGAAAAGGAATACAAGACGGTGAACAGAGATCTAGTTACAGATCACACAAACTATCTGTAAGGATACAACTACAGTATAGATACAAACTGGAACACAAATACACACATCTGTAAGGATACAACCATCTGAAAGCACAACCTCAAGACGGAAGGCTAGCCATGGTTCTTAATAGGGGGTGAGGTGACCGTAGTGCTAGCATAAGCTATCTTGGTGGTTGAGGTCTGAGGAGTCATCTGCACCGTCCCTGAGGGAGAACTATCTCCGGTTCCTGAACCATCTGTTCGCGATTCGCTCCCACCTACGCCTATCTTTGTTCCTCCTCCTCCTCCATCTTCTGCGGGTCACAACATTAACTCTTTCATAAATACATACATGTTTTGGAATAATTAACACTTAATCATATACCGGAAACATGAATTAAAGCTAGAGAGAATAATTAATCAATCACCGGCCAAAATTCTTGCAGCTAGAGTAGTGGGAGAGAAGTGAGTGATTGTGATGATGATCAAGAGAAAGCAGCAGATGAGCAACAGGTGAATAGGATAGGCCTTACGATTGAGTGCCATGTTGAAACCTTGTTCCTTCTCCTATGGCTTCATTGAGAGGATTATATATTTGAGGAAGATAAGATGTAGCTGTGCCGGATCAATTTCGCGTATTTGTAACTATAAAAGTCAAGCAGTTTGAAGTCTCTTCTACCCGAAATTACAAAGAAATGTTTAAGTGTGAACAGACTGACTTTAGTGTTTATTTTCTTTTTAATTTGTTTTTTTATCAGCAATTTTTTTATAAAAATCAACAATTACAAAGTGTAGCTGATGGTCAAGGACAAGCCGTCAAACAACCTTACAACCAACAGGAGCACTGGCTAAAAGCACTGTCTCAAACTACCACCCAACAAAGGATGAACCGAAACACATTACAACCAAAAGGTCTTAGAACCTAGATATTCCTAACATGAAGAACCTGATATTACAATCATCAAACAGAAACAAACAACCCAGGGCCAAGCCCAACTAACCACAACCTAGGCCCAACCAGGGGCAAACTAAACAGAGGCAACCAGGCCAAAAATCAACAGAACAAAACCCTAAAATCAATAAACCAACAAACGATCTTCCCGACCTCGAGCCCTGCGCGCACCAGAACCCAGTCTGAACCCGTTTGAAAACCTAACAGCTCCACGCGTCGAACACGTCCGGTCACCACCGACCGGACCTAAACCCACAACTGACGCGAGGTGAAGAGGAGAAGACGAAAGAACTCCGACCATCACCCCAAACCAAAACACCGAGTTGCACTCACAACCAAATACTCCATCCCACACTTGACCCAAATCCAAACTATATGCCTCAGATAAAAATGATCTTCCTCCACCCAAGAACACCAACCTATTACCCAGAATCCCGAAAGAAAGGATACCAGGAAAAATCTACCCCTCCCTCAGACGAACCAGAACAAGACCCCCAAATCTTACCCACATATCTTCCACCCGCCGTTAGGCCTAACCCCAACCATGACCAACACCATTAGTTGAGCCTCGTCCAGAGAAGTAGAGGAAGAAAGGAAGAAGGGAGTAGATGAAAAGGAGGGGTGAACCGATCGAAAAGGGGAAAGGGGGAGAAAAGTGAACTAGATCTAAAACTCTCAAATCTAATAGAGATCCCGACGGTGGCCTACACCACGCCGCCGACCCATGGGGAGAGATCCCGTTCCAGAGAACGAGATAAAATAGATATGCCTCGGGAGAAGTTAATGAGTAAAGAGAGAAAGTATTACCGGAGTCGATGACGAGAATCAAGCGTGTAGGGGTGGAGAGAAGCAGCTACCGCACCAACATATCTGACGCCCCGAAGAGAAACAAACCACCCACAGCTCCGCGAACTCCACACCAAGGCCAACTCTGACCTAAACCCCTCGTCGTTCCGACGAGGCCCGGGCACCCCCGAGAACAGATGTAGAGGAAGAGGAACTGGAGCAAGGAGCCTTGTAAAACCCCGCTCTTTCAAAAAGGGTATCAATTTGAAATAGGATACGTCGGGGTGGATTTTTGCAACGGGTGAATTTTGAGAAGAAAAATCAAATATATATATAAATAAAGGAAAGAAGAAAGAGATAGAGAGTTGGGTTGGGCAAGTCTGGGCCAGTGTTGGGCCACCTGAAGATCTGCCCGAGCCCAGTAGCGCGAGGCCCAGTTCGCGTGCAACCCTACCCCAAAACGCGACCGTTCGCGTTTCAGTCTGGACACACACTTCGAGGCGCAGCCTCCTTCTCTCTCTCTCTCTCTCTCTCTCTCTCTCTCTCTCTCTCTCGCGTCTCACCCTCTTCAGATCCAAACCCACCGCCGGCGTCTCCTTTGCGAAGCTCACCGGAGCTTCCTCCCCCTCTTCTCCTTCTGTTACCTCACCTTCACCCTCGTCTCCACCCTCTCAGTTGCGCTCACACGAGGTTGCTCTCAGTTCGCAAGTAGAGCTCGCGCGCGAACTCGAACCAACGCCGCCGACGGGAGTTTCGAGCTCGCCGTGAGCATCAGAGACGGTGGAGGCCCGCCTCGATACTTCTCACGCTGTCCCTCTTCTTCCCCGACCTCGTATCGACCAGATTTCCCCTTTTCCGTGCTCGATTCGGGTGTTTTCAGCCAGTACCACCGCCGACGAGTTTTCCCCGCCAGATATGTTGTGAGGAGGCTCAGGACCAGATTTCCGAGCACCGCGACCACCCACGGCGTCGCCAGAAGCTCCACGACCTCCACCATCGTTTTTCCCTCTCCCATCGAGCTCCCTAACGCCGTAGAGGGCGGCCGGAGCAGTCGAGCTCGCCGGAGCTGGGACGAGCTCAACCCCGAGATAGGGCAGGCCTTGGGCCTAGGAAGGAGGACTGGGCCAGGAGCAGGCCTTGGATTAGAAGAGTCTTGGGCCAGAAGATGGATCAGACATGACGGACTGGGCCAGGCCCAGGTCTAAGGGCAGGCTCTAGATCCGGGCTGGAGCCGGATCTGGTTTGGGTCCGGGTCGGGTTTGGACCGGTTCCGGGTCAAGTCCGGGTTCTGGCTTCTGGATCCTGGTCTGGGCTTGGATCCGGGTCAACCCAGCTTTAAATAAAATTATTTTGTTTAAATTCAGATTTAATTATTGGATTCTATTAATTCAAGGTGAGTATTTTAAAGGACAATTTTGGATAAATCAGTGGACCTTTGGGCAATTACCGGTTTTGATTGGACTTTGTCTTTGTCAAACCTAGACGGGACTTCGCCCGAGCACAAGGGCTTGAACCCGAGCTAGAAGAACGAAGATCATGCCGGAACCCGTGTGAAGAACGGAGTTGTGACCACTCGAGTTTTTCATCAGAGTATTATTAGAGGAAGACCACAAGGTAGGGAAAGTCTTAACTTCTTATTTAAATGTTTAGTATGCATGTTAGGATAATAAAATCAGAAAGGTCCTAGAATTGCCTATAGGATGCGAATAACTAGAATAATCGTCTTTCAATTATTAATAACCGGAAGTGTCTAGAATGCATGTTTAGGATGAAGATAACTAGTGTAATTCGCTTTCAATACTTGGGTTTTGATTTACTGGTAGAGAGGCTGTGAAGAGCTCTCCGATTAGTTGTATGCTAGGTTCACATGCTTGGTTGCTCGTTATTAGGACAAGTAAGGGTCTAATGAAACTAGTTACCTTATATGATTGAATGTTCAATTGATCGTTCACATGATTGTTGACTGGTGGAATGTTTACTTGGTTGATTGAGTGATTGTTTTGATAAATTGTGGTTTGAACGGATGATCGAGTATGACTGGTTGTGCCAAGGGGTACAATCAGGTGATCGATGTACCGATGGTTCGTGACAGGTAAGTATACGATAAGTATGGAATGGTGTTGGATGTCTTCGTTGCGATGAAAGTGTGTTCCGATGTGTGTTGATTGATGGATGAATGATAATGCTTGTTCCCTTTATTCTTATTCTAGAAATGTATGCTTGTTCGTTTGTTTGTCTGTTTGCTTGCTTGGTTCGGTACTACACCGGGGGGGGGGGGGGGTAATCCGGTGCCGTTGTGGTGGTTGGAGTTGGACAGATACAGTGAGTGATGTGAGGAGCCTATGGCTCGGCAGATCCTGCGGGATATATTGAGTGATGTGAGGAGCCTGTGGCTCGGCAGATCCTACGGGATATTGATTGATTATTGGAGCCTGAGAGCTCGGCAGATCCTAAGGGATATTGAGTGATGTGAGGGGCCTAAGGGCTCGGCAGATCCTACGGGATATTGAGTGATGTGAGGGGCCTAAAGGCTCGGCAGATCCTACGGGATATTGAGTGGGATTACTTCATGAGAGATGGTTTCTGAGGTTTCACCCAAGAGTGTGTGTGTCCTACGGGAGCACTATCTTGGTTCCCTATGACTATGGCCCTTTGGACACATTTTCGAGAATACCGAAGATGAGTATCCCCATGGGATGGTTTCCGGTACTCCGACGTATGTGTCTCCTCCGAACCGAGGGAAAATCTGATATGATATGAATACTCTAGTGGATCGGGTTATGGGAACCGAGGTGACACTAGAATTTATTCATAGATCGGAGGCTTGAGAAAGCAAGTGGTTGGCGTGATAACAATTGATCCTTTTTAATCGTTATGATACTTTATATTGATTATTTATGGAACCTTTCCAGTTAACGTTATCTTGTTTATATATTATTTCTTCGCACTTATCTTATTCTATTTTTGTTACTCATTATTCCATTGTTAATCGTATTTTTACTGTTATTTGAGTTATCTGCTTACCCAGTACAGTATTGACCTAAGGGTTGAGTTGTTAAGGTTTTTCCTACTGAGCGTAAGCTCATCCCCCTTTGGTTTTCTTACTGTTTTACAGGCATAGCTGATGTCTAGTGAGTTCGAGGCTCGGGGCTTTTGGACATCTTGGGGTTGATCTTAGAGTTATGTTGGTCTTGTGTTTTAAACATGATTTATTTGACTCTTTATGTTGAGCTGTGACTCATTGGAAGTTTTGGAACTATTTTACATTGTTGATCTCAGAGAGTTTATCTTGATATTACAAAGGTTTTGGTAGTTAATTATCGCTTGTCTACTTTTAATTCTGGTCACTTCTCGAGTCCGGTCAATACCGTGACAAGCCTCCACAAAGAGAAGTCACCAACCGACGGAGACGAGGAGCCAAAATACCGATCTAAACCCATATCTCGTCATCCACCCAAAGTAGAAGAAACGACCCACTCCGGTTATGGAGTTATCGGCATCGAAGGAGGCCGGACAAAGGTCACCGGAGAGAGAGGAAGCAACACCGAGAAAGAGAGGCTGGGGAAAGCGTAGAACCATCAGTGACTTTCATGGCTACTACCATGAGAGTCACCAGCGGCGACCAGAAGACAAGGGCGGCGAGGAAGAAAGGTTTGAAGAGGAAAAGTCTAGAGAGAATTCAGAGACTCTCTCTCTAGACATTTTTTTGTACATATATTTTCTTTTTAATTTGTAATTGTGCGTTTTCCTTGTAAATCCTAGCGGGGGAGGTTGGACGTACGAGTGGTACCTACATATGATTCATATTTTTTTTATTAGAGAAATTTTATAAAAGTATTGCTCTCAAGTAAAGAGTAGGCGTTTATATGGAGGTAAACTAAAACAATGGACGATATATCAAGAGTCCAAACAAAGAAAATAAATCAGTAAGGAGAAAAACCAACAAACAACCATACTTACAATGCAACCAAACTGGAAAAACAGGCCAACCATAAAACAAAAAGACTACGACCTTTCACCTTTGGAGTGAATGAAGCTCATGCAACTCAGTAAAGGGTATATGTGCCATTACGTGAGAGAAGTAAAAAAAAAAAACCTGGGTACAAGGTCCTCTCCACTTCAAGAGCCTTCACTTGCAATCGCAAAGTCACCTACTCCACTGAAGGGATATCTCTCTTAAATACCAAACCATTCGTGGCCAGTCAAACTTCCCATAAAATGAGGTCACATATAGGTGTCCACGCCCTCCTACACCATCTCGGAATAAGACCCGACCAAGAGAGTATCATGCCTCACACATTCGAAGGAAAAGACCAACTCAACCCCCACCACTTCAGTACACCAGCCCAAACAAGCCAAACAAAGCCACAATTTAAGAGGAGGTGTCGAGCTTCTTCAAAATGCAGCCCACAGAAGTAGCACCAACACCTCTGAATCATGATAAGGACCCCACAACTCTCTCAAAATACCGTAGTGGGAACAACATTATGACAACTCAGTCAAATGAAAGATCCTATCTTGGGAGGGATACCCGGGACCCAAAGAACCTTCGGCAAAGCTACCTCCGGACTCCTATCCCTCAAAGAACTATAGAATCTCCCAACCGAAAAAACCTTTCACATCCGTGCCCCCCGAAAAGAATCCTCAACCCCCGACCGAATCAAAGCGCGGGTACAGTTTTGGGTTTTCGGTGGAGGACAGTTTGCTTTTTTGCGCTTAAAGGTTGCAAAATCTAGGTTGTAGACCATTTTTTTCTTTGTGCTTCATGATTGCTTTTTCTGGGTTTTAGACTCTCTTTTTATAGCCGTTTTGTATTGTGATGAGATGATTGTCATATTATGTTTTCAACCATTTTTCTCTCTTGTTGGGTTTGTATTGAGGCGGTGCTTATATGCCCGTTCTCGTGTGTTCCTTCTGTCTGGTCTGAAATTAGTTTGGTCCTCAAATTTGTAATTGGTCCGCCTTTCCAATCTTTGGAAGTTGTGAGTTTTATAATATTGCTGGCCGATAAAAAAAAAACACCGTGGCCAACACATTAACTAGCTGCTCATGAATACATATTTCCCGACCCTTCGTAGGCCTCATGAAACCTAGCTCCCACACTCCTCCACACCAAACCTGTGACACTGATGCACCCTTCTTACCCGAAAGATGATAAAGACGTGGGAACCTGATCATAAGAGAGTCATCTCCTACCCAAGCATCCATCCAAAACCTTATCCGAGTACCCAACCCCAAAGTCCAAATCAGGCCATCCTCACCGAACAACCTCCTAAACCCCTCATCCTTCGCCATGTCCTATAAGTGACCTATCCAAGAAGATCTAACATCCACATCCATCGTGCCTAAATTCCAATCCGATACCTCCCAACCACACCGCGCACAAACTGCTTGTTTCCATAACGAATCTTCCTTAAAAGAGAACCTCTACCACCACTTAGACAAGAGGCTCTCATTGACCCGAGCCATCAGTGTTAGTGTTAATGCCCATAGTTCAATCGTAAACATCCAAATGTATACATCATCGTTAGCAATAAAAGTAAAGCGGCTTTTATGTATTACTTATGTGTTGGAGTAATATATTGATGTGTATTCTAATTGTTAGTCTTAGTGCCAATAGTCGAATCGTAAATGTCCAAATGTAAATATCATCGTTATCAATAAAATTAAAGCGGCTTTATATTACTTATGTGTTGGAGTAATATATCGACGTGTGTTTTGATCTATGCCCACCATGCGAATATAACCATAGATCGAGAAAGATCACACTCGATGAGTCCTTAGTCAACAAAGCTTCACTAGAAACGACTAGTATGAAAGATGGCTATTTATGGCTTACGTTCTATTAGTCATTGGAATGGGATTCCGAAGTCTGATCATATATATCATGTGGGAGATGATATTGGACGACCCGCCCTGAATATGTGCCATAGATTGAGTCGTGAACATATTCAATGTCTTGGCTTGTCATGTATCCTTAGACCAAGGAGTCTTTGTGATTGTTATGTAGTCAACAACTGAGTTTGACCCAAGCCTAACGTTTTCCGTAACAGGACTTCCATAACGGCTAGGATTGGCTTGGGGACGGGCTGCATGAGTGCCACGAAAGAAGACTAAGGGATTTATCCCTCATACTGAGGTATGGGAAAGATATCGGTTCTCGGCCGCTTGATCGAGAGTGACTGAAAGAATAACATGGCCATGCACATGATATTGTGTATCATATATTCAGTCACCTCACATATCAAGGAATAGTGATTGAGAATAATAAGGATGACGACTCTCTGCCTTATCTCAACAGGATATCGGAGATAAAAGGATAGTGACATAGACAAAAGAAAGGTTAGAATCGACAGGGTCGATTCGTTGTGCAGTGTCATGCGATACTAATGTCTCGTTAGTTGCCACTTATATAGGATCAAGTAAAATGGGATTTTACGTTGATCAATTGGCATGCATAAACCTAAGGGTCACACCGGAGGATGAAACTCATTGACACATTTATGAAGAATGACCAAAAGGGAGTTGTCTCGGGAAATGACCAAAACTGGGTTTTGGTTCATGTGCCCGTAAGTGAATAGGACATTACAGATCCAGACAAGGATTGGAGTCTTGGGATTGATTACGTCGGATAATGTTGGATATTTCCGGTATGGAAGACTTGGAGGCGATAAGCGCGTCACGGGACCTTGTTGGGAATGGCCACGTGCCATGTTCCAAGAGGCCCATGAGAGGCCATGCAACCAAGGCCCATGGAACTAATTAATCAAGTCTTGATTAATTAGTACTAAGTAAGCAAGACAAGGATTAAGGTGTTGGTGATTCACCACCTAACCCCATCTTGTCTAGCCATACTTAGCACCATACTTGTCCTATTTACACCATGCTTGTTCTATACCATTATTTATTATGTTGATGAAATTTAATTGGTTTAAGTCTTACTTTTCCAACATAACAAACACAAGACACAAATAGGATGCAATTTTTTTCCCTCCCTTCCCCTAATATTTCGGCCAAGGCAAGCTCCCATCTCCATTTTTGGTGTTCTTGAGTCCTCATAAGAAGAACTATGTGGCTTTGATTCCCAAGTGGATACATAGGCTTCTTGGAGACTCAAGCCAAATCATTCTTTACCCGGTGTTCTTGTTTTGGTATGAAAGTGCTGATTTTTTTCTTGTGATTCCACTCTTTGGTAGTTGATTCATGGTTTTAATGGTCTCTTGGTTTTATTTGTCATTCCACTGCGAGTTGGTTCATCTCCTACCCGACCTCAAGACTCAACAGTGGTTCGAAGCCGTGCTACCTTCGGGATTCCCAAGACGGTGTTGAAAGTTTCGGTTTTGGTTGAAAGTTCCGGTTTTGGCATTTTGTTTTGCTAAATTGTTTGATAGCATGTTTTTAAATTCTTGTTTATAGGTTTAATGCATGAAAAATGAATTTTTGAAAATTACATCAAATCTGGAATTTTTGAAAAAAGTTCATTTTTTTGGGTCTCGGGAGCAGGACTCTCGGGTAGCCGAAACCGGGACTGAACGGGGCTCCGTTGGATGGAGCTAGGCCAAGAATATGACCATTGGATGATTGATATGTCGGGCCAAACCGTTTTATTAGTCATGACGAGTTTGGAACCGTATTGACGAACTGAAAAACCAAATGTTCAAAAGTTTCAATTTTTATCGGTTTTGATAAACCGAGCTTCAAAATTTTTCGAAACTTGGCTATTAATTAAAACCGGAAAATCACATGATGTTTGATAACATGATTGTTTGATAACACGATGTGTGATGTGATGTGTTCATAGTGTACATAATAGCCCCGAGCTCGATTTAATTATTTATCACTTTTCACGGCCTGCGAGCCGTTAAAGTTAGCGTGTTATTATTTTTTCGAGGTGTGGTCGTCGAACCACTTATTTGTAATATTTATCAATTCCCAACCTACGAGTCGTGTATTAAATTGTAACATTTAGCTCGATACGAAGAAAGGGCGAAAAGCTCAATTGGTGGCTTTTTGGGTATTGGCATCGGCTTGGAGTCGGTGGAGCTCAAGAAGCTAGTGAGAGTTAGTTTAGGGGGCTATTATGTGCACATTTATCGCTTTATGCTTGGTTTAGTTTTTGAATGATTAATTCTATGTTTTTTAGAATTGCATGCTTAACTTTAATTACTGAGCATATTTCCTCACATGCAAAGATAAAATTGGATTTTGATCATTGTTTGTGAGCCCTTAGAATCATCATTACATTAGATGTAGTTGACGGGTTTGAAGGAAGAATTACATTGAATGTAATTGGAGGGCATCATTACATTTGGAATGTAGTTGATGTGCTCATCACATCTTGGATGTGCCACAAGTTTTAAACACAACCGGACAAGTAAAAACGGGTCATGTCCGATGCCTCCCAATTATCAACACCTCACTACCTCCCCGTCCTATAGGTGTCGTGCGCACTAGAGGAGCATCCATGGGAAAGCGGGGTAGTAGGTTTGGATGACATATGTGGGTGTCGTGCACATTAGCGGAGCACTTACATCGTGACATGTCATAGTTAAAAATTGGTGGACCCGACTACGATTCTCAGCCCAAGGTTGAGCTAGGGTATCAGATAGGGTAAGTCGTGTATATGAGTACATACCCTAGCCAAGAGTCACATTGGATATGATTGAATGAGTCCTACCTACATAGCTCGATTAAGTGGTGAGCATTAGTTCAGCTTAATCGGGTGAATCAATGATCTTGGTTTTAGATTCTAAAGATTTAGAATCAATTGTTGGTGTTTAAACTTGATCTTCATAAAATTTGTTCAGTTTACTGATTGACTTTTATCTATCGTATAGATCAAATGGAAAAAGTAAACAATAGTTTGTCATTGAAAACCATGATTGACGGGGTCAAGCTTAATGAGACAAATTATCTAGACTGGTATAGAAATTTGAGGATGGTCCTAAAATAAAAATGCAAAGAAAATGACCTTGACAAGGCTCTCCCTTATGTCCAGAAAATGAAGGGGCATCTCCAACATCTTAATGAACTGAGTCTTAAGATAGAATCAGATATGGCAGCAGATAGGTTTCTACACTTCCTTCCTCGTGCGTATGTTGAGTTCATCATGAACTATCACATGCACGATATGGACAAGACCATATCAGAGTTACATGACACGTTTGTGACTGTTGATAAGAATATCAAGGATTTGGAATCCAATGATATTTTGATAGTCAGAAAGGGATCCAGTTTCAAGAAGGAAACTGGTAGTGGCAAGGGCAAGGCCCCTACGCACTTGGAAGGAAAGATGAGACACCCGATCGCTCCCAACCCTATAAGGACTAAGGGTCCTCAAGGAAGGCTAAGGAGGATGAGACTGTCTGCTTCTACTGCCAGAAGACTGGTCACCAAAAAGGGATTGCGGGAAAAACCAGTATGATCTGAAGAAGGGCAGTGGGACTGCGCCTTCATCAGGTATTAACTTTATAGAGCTACCTCTCATTACTTCCAAAGATTCATGGGTATTGGATACCAGAGCTGAATCTCACATGTGCACTAACGTACAATGGATGGAAGATAGGGGAAACTTAGAGAAGAACAAAGTGGACCTCAGAGTGGGAAACAATATAAGGATTGTGACGACTACTGTAGGATCCATGAGTCTTCGTTTACCTAGTTGCCTTGTTTTGTACTAAAAAAATATATATTTCACACCTAATTTTATTAGGAATATTATATCTATATCCTTGTTAGACACCGAATGATATAAATTGGGTGTTCGAAATGAGATTTTCAATATTCTATGCAATGATATGTTTTATGCTTGTACAAACATGGTCGGAGGATTGTACATATTAGATATGGGAAACAATGCCTCAAGCTTTATTAATAACATTAATACCAAGAGGTATAAATCCGATGATTTAAACCAGAACTCTTATATGGCATTATCGTTAGGGCCACATAAACAAGAAACACATATCAATACTTCAGAAGTGCGGACTTTTAAGTCCATTTGAATTTCATTCGATTGATAAATGCAAGGCTTGTTTGATGGGAAGAATGAATGAAACGCCCTTCATCGATCGTGATGAAAGGGCGGGTGAATTATTAGGGCTAATACACTCGGGTGTGTGTAGACCAGTAAGTTCGCTTGCCAGGAGGGGTTTTACCTACTTTATCACATTTACTGATGATTACAGTAAAATGGTTATGTCTATTCGATGAGACATAAGTATGAAACTTTTGATAAATTCAAAGAGTTTAAGACTGAAGTAGAAAACCAGCTCGGGAAAGGTATTAAGGCACTTCGATTGGATCGAGGTGGAAAATACTTGACCACCTAGTTTTTAGATCATCTAAAAGAGAATGAGATCCTTTTGGAATGGACTCCTCTCGGGAAAATGTAGTTGAAAGGTGTAGCCGAACGGAGAAATCGGACATTGTTAGACAATGGTCCATTCCATGATTAGTTGGAATAATCTCCCGATCTCTTTCTAGGGTTATGATCTGGAGACGGATGCATTCATGGTGAATCAGGATCCGACGAAGGTTGCGGAAAGGACACCATTTTAGAAATAGTACGAGAAGAAGCCCGTTTTGTCCTTCCTGAAGATTTGGGGTTGTGAGACTTATGTGAAACGTTTGGTTTCGACTAAACTCGAACCAAGATCTAAGAAATGCACCTTCGTGGGGTATCCCAATGAAACAAAGGGATACCACTTCTACAAACCCAATGAGAACAAGGTGCTCATCTCTCGGAGTGGGGTCTTTATGGAAAGGGAATTTGTTTCCAAAGACGTCAGTGGGAGGACTGTACATCTTGAAGAAATTAAAGATGGTACAGATCCATCTAAACCACTTGACAACCCAGTAGAGGAGCCAGAAGTTGTCATAGAGCAGGAACCAGTTCCTGTAGCAATTCTTGAAGGTCCAAGGCGATCTGCAAGGATCAAACATCCACCTCCGAGATATGGTTATATTGTGTATGAAGGTGAACATGAGCTAATGGTGGATCACGAGGATCTAGCCACCTTTCAAGAAGTCGTGGATGGGCCAGACTCTAAGTTATGGCCGGGAACCATGAGGGAGGAAATGCAGTCCATGTCGGATAACGAAGTCCGGGAATTGGTTGATCCCATCGATGGTGTGAGGACCATCCGATACAAGTGGATATTCAAGGTGAAGATGGACATGGACGGTAGACCTCAGACCTACAAAGCCCGACTGGTTGCGAAAGGTTATAGGCAGATCTAAGTGATTGATTATGAGGAAACCTTCTCACAAGTGGCTATGGTCAAATCTATCCAGATTCTTCTTGATAAAACCCTATCTCCCGAGGTTTCGGTGTCGTCAAGTTTACTCACGTCCACCATGGCCAACCTCTAGGACTGCCTCTCTTCTTGTTCTCTCTCTCTCGAGGAGGATATGGAGGTCCTGGTTCTGTATTCACCGGTAAAGTCGTCGATGATGGCGCGCCAGCAGTTCGGCATAGTGGGGAAGCTGTGGGCTCTGAGGCGTCCTTGGAAGGAAGTCCTGCTCCGCATCATCACCAATGTCTGGGGACAGTCCACAGAGGGTCTGGTCATCAAGGATATAGGACCGGGGGTCTTTCACTTCTACTTCGAATCGGCAGAGGAGAGGGCATGGGTTCGGGTACCGAGCCCTGGTGCTTCGGTGGTCGGCCTATTCTGCTTAAAGATATGGATCTAATGGCCAGAGAGCTCCCTGCTCTGGATCGCCTGCAACTTTGGTTATACCCATGGCCTCCCTCCACTGGTCCGGACACGGGCGAATACAGAGACAATTGGCGCGACATTGGGGTTTGTGTGGAGGTCCCATGAGATCAATGTGGACTGTGTTGGGGAGGGGTGGTGAGGCTGCGCTTATGGAACCTCGTGGAACGTCCTCTCCGTCGTCACCTACTGACATACACAAAACTCTCCTCGTTATGCTTCAATTGTGGGAGGATTGGTCATAGGGTTTAGGAGTGTGATCTAGAGCTGTGTGGTACCCCGCACTTTGATACTTCCATGTTTGAGTTTCAGAAGGATCGACTAGTTAAGAAATTCACGACTGACTCGGAGAAGAAGGTATCTCCGGATGTCCCATCGGGTTTTAGGACCTTTTCCCCGAACTCCGTACCTACGGGTGCCTCATCTCGAGGAAGGGGCCAAATTGTATCCCCGAACATTGTACCTAATAGTATAAGACCTCGGGTATGCCCCCCAGCCAAGAGAGTTGATCCCGGTTGAAAATAATTGGTATGTGGCCAGTTCTCTTGTGGCAAGAAAACCAAAGTTTCCGGTTCCTTCACGCCTGGTATGAGTTGCGTGAAGAGGGGGTCAGTTGGAGAACCCCGAGATGATCAGGAGAGGGCTGGTAAATATCCTCTCCAGGAGGAATGATAGGCTCCTTTGGCTCCAGGGATTTTCTTTCAGGAGGGGTCCCTGGCGCAAGTCATGCCTCCTACAACTAATGAGTTCAAGTTTGGTTGCTTTGCCCCCATATGTAGCGTTTAGGCACTACCTTGAGTGGGACTTCCAGTTCCTTTTTCCAACCCCCAACTTTCCTTCACACCTATATGGAGAGTTCAATACCATTTCTGACGGTTACTTTGTCTCAGAGTTATGTGTGTTGAACCCTTCGGGGATTCTTTACTTGTACTGACTCTTTATTTTAAGGGATAATTCCATTTTAGTACCCTAAAATTTTCGGATTTCGTTTTTAGTACCCTAAATGTTTTTTGTGCCACTTCAGTACCCTAAATCTTCGTTTATTCCAGTTTAGTACCCAACGTCTGATTTTTTATCTATAAAAAGTCATTTTTATTTTTCAAAAATTCAATTTGTTTAAACTACCGAAGGGTAGTTTTGGTATTATTATAAAAGATAGGGTCTTGTGCAAGGCACATGACGTTTTTCCATCCAAAAATGGATGGAAAATCAGACATTGGGTACTAAACTGGAATAAACAAAGATTTAGGGTACTGAAATGGCACAAAAAACATTTAGGGTACCAAAAACGAAATCCGAAAGTTTTAGGGTACTAAAATGGAATTATCCCTTATTTTAATAAAAATTTGCACCTTTTAGTCTAATAAAGAAAAATTAATCTATTTGTTCTACAATTTTCTAATTATACACCATATATGAGTACTCTCTTATAAAACTTGGTTAATGATTGATTCCCGATCAATCATCGCCTCCGCCTCATTCATTGTTTGAGGCGTCGCTATCGGGTGTTGTAACGCCTCTAAATACCTTCAATTATTCTCGTTAGATCTTTCTTCCCTTACCATAATTCCCTAATGTCAACGCCGGTCAGATCCAGGGTTCGGATCAGAAAATCTTTCCCCTCAACTCTCGCCAATTGATTTAAGGGTTATCTCCTGAAACTGTCAGGGAATGAGCTCTCATTTACACATACAGCACCTTCGCCATCTGCTCAATTCCTACAATCCTCATGTTCTATTCCTCTCGTTCTCGGGGTACAAACTCCTGCAGCGATCGTTGGGTTTCCACTACCATCTATGTGTTTCAGTGACTAATACCCACAGGGGCCTGACACTATTTTGGGTCTTTGGGGTGGACCTTACCCAGAGGAATTTGGATAGAAATTTTATTGATATTGAGGTCTATCTCCCGAGCCATGAAACTATCAAACTCACCGATATATATGGTGAGAAAAATCGGGACCTCTGACATAGAACTTGGTACCTATTACTTCGACTCCACTTTCCGTCTCGTGCTCGATGGATACTTTTGGGAGACTTTAACGACATCCTGAACCAGGGGGAAACTAGAGGTAAGGGAGATTATCCACAACATCTCATTGATGATTTTCGGACAGTGGTGGAGGAGTTGGAACTGATTGATGCTCCTATGATAGGTCATCCTTTCACTTGGTTCCGAGGTAGAAACCCCCTTCGGAGCACTGAATCATGTTTGGACAAGGAACTCATCTCAAGAGAGCTCTATTACTCGTTGCCAGACTAGGATTTCTTCAACACGGGGACGACGACATCCGATCATTGGCCCATCCTCCTATCCCTCACCTGATAGGTTGGTGGTCGGGGTACCCCCAAATTTCGTTTCCAATCCCAATGGACTCATGATCCAGACTGTGGGAAGGTGGTTCAGGATATTTGGGACAAATCACCCTCCCAACCAATTTGGTAAACTATTCAAAAAGTAGGTGTTACTTTGGCGAAGTGGGGACAACACAATTTCCGCCAAAATATGAATCATATCAAATGGTGTCAGAGACTGATAGCCGAGCTCAATGGGCAAGCCGATCGGACATGGATTCACTCGGTAAGGAATTCAGATACAGTATGAGCGGGCACTAGGGATCTATGAGGTGTTCTAGTGCCATAGGGATAAGACACACTAGCTAACGAAGGGGGACAGGAACACACGATTCTTCCATACTGCGTCCTCTTACCGTAGGCGTATTAATTCTAGTACCTCCCTAAAAAATGGGCTTGGTGAAACGGTCACTTGGGAGACGGGTATGTGGGAACTTATTATCGATTACTTTGGCCACTTGTTCACCACAAAATATCCAGATTTTTCTACCTTTCCCTTTCAACTCCAATCCTAAATTAATGTAGATCAAAACGAACAACTGTTATCCCAGGCCACAAAACGTGAGATTCGTGATGCGATGTTTTAGATGGGGCTGGATAAGGCCCCAGGTTTGGACGAGCTCAACCCGAGGTTTTATCAATATTATTGGCCGATGGTTTCAAAGGAGGTTATTCTATTGTACGAATGGTCATACTAAAAGGACACTTTGATCCAGGGATAAACGCTACAGTCGTGGTGCTCATCCCCAAGAAACCCAACCCAGAATTGATCATATATCCCCGTCTAATAGGACTATGTAACGTCATATTTCAGATCTTATCCAAGGTTATAATGAACCGCCTATAACCCCTTTTACACTCTGTGATCTCAGACTCATAGGGTGCCTTCATCCCAGGTCGGTGTATACAAGATAATATTCTGGTTTTCTTTGAAATTATTCACTACTTACGGATGAAAACTCATGTAAGGGATGGTTACATGGCTCTGAAACTCGATATGAGTAAAGCCTACGAGTGGGTAGAGTGGAGCTACATCATTGGAATCATGCATAAATTGGAGTTTTCACAAGAATGGATTGCCTTGATAGCCTGCTGCCTGTAGACGGTCCGGTACTCAGTTTCTTCGAGTGATCGGGAAACACCAACGTTTGGCTCATCACGAGGGATCCGCCATGGGTATCCTTTATCACCTTACTTGTTTCTACTGTGCATGGAAGGTCTTTCCCAACTTCTGAAGATCGCTCAAGTAGAGGGATCCTTCCACAGGGTATTAGTGGCATGCGGAGCACTAGTCATCTCGCATTTGTTCTTTGCGGATGACTGCTATATTTTCTGTAAGACCACTCCAACTGAGGCACATAATATTTGAGACATACTGGCCACCTTTGGGAATATATCTGGCCAAGTCCTTAGCCTTCACAAATCTTCGGTCTTTGTTCAGCAAGATACTCATGACTCTATCTGTAAAGAGTGTTGTGATATCCTTCATATTGAAGAGACATTTGAGGCCTCCATGCACCTAGGGGTGCCAAATATGGTGGCCCGTAATAGGACAGACACAATGGCCTATTTGGGTGATCAGATAATCACAAGGATCCATTCATGTAATGGTAAGTTACTCTCACTTACAAGCCAAAAGTTTATGATCAGATCGGTCCTGACATCATTACTAGTCCACATTATGCATGTCTTTCAAGTTCCAAAGCGTATAGTCAACCGCATTCATGTAGCTATGAAATTTTTTTGGTGGGAGGACAAGATGATAGGGAATAGGCCGATTATCCGGTAGGATTAAGACAAGTTGTGCATACCGAAAGCATATGGCGGGATGGGTTTTAGACATCGGATGGATGCCAATACAACATTGCTTGGGAAACAAGCTTTGGGGTTGATCCACATACCTACCTCACTAGTGGCACGAGTTTTGAAGGTAGTATAATACCCTAAGATCGAGTTTCTACACTTGCATGAGGGGTCGTGCCCAAGTTTCACTTGGTCGAGCATCTTTTCTACACAACGTATGCTACGAGAGCGAATGCGGATCGCCATTGGGGATAGGCATAATACTATAATCACTGATTTGCCGTGGTTGATTGGGTCAGAAGTTAGGGTGCAGACAATCTCACCGGTGCTGATCGGAGCATCGGTGGCGGGCTTAATGGTACCAGGAACGCAAAGGTGGATATGGAGCTTATTCGCGATATCTTTGATGATGTCGACCAAGAGCGTATACTGAAGGCTCCCTTGTCTGAGGAGAGACATAATGATAAATGGTATTGGGTGGATGATAAGGATGACCTATATTATTCTAAAGTAGGGTATCGAAATTTGGAAAACATTAGACAACGTTACAACATTGATGGGGAGCTCCGACCATAGGAAGACATATGGGACATCCGTACCTAGCCTCGCATGCGTATTTTCCTTTGGGGGTGCCTTTCAAATAACATGTAGGTGGCCTCTAATATTCAGCAACGTTACGTCCTTATATCTTCTGTATGTGCTATATGTGGCCAACATAGGGAGACTGCTGCGCACCTCTTTATCCACTGTTGGTTCGCAAAGTCCTGTTGGAACCGATTGGTTGGCCCTCCTCTCTTTGATCCAGAGGCTCTATTCCTGGTTTGGTGGGATACAATTATAATTGAAGGGACCCTGGAAAGGAAAGCGTAGATACTTTACTTCCTCTGGAAGATATGGAAAGCACGAAATGGTTTAGTCTAGGAGGATTCCACCCCATCGGTTGGGGGGTTGAATCGGCTGCCAAAGTGACTCGCCTGGCCTGACGGGAAGCAAAGAAGGTCACAATAATGCCCAGATCGCCAGCCAAATGATACCCTACTAGAAGGATTTCTCCTCCGACTTTCCAAATTGTCATACGTGTAGACGGGGCGATATTCATGGACACATCTGAATCAACATGGGGGCTCATAGCTCGAGAACATGGAAGAGAGATTAATCTAGTTGCGAATGGGGTCCTTCAAGGTATATGGTCTCCCTTACTCATTGAAACATATGTTATTGGCACGACTCTAAAAATTGTCTCAGCTCTCGGGACTGCCCTGATGGTAATTCAATCGGATGCCCGAATCCTAACAAACATAATTCGGACAAGGGATCCTCCAGCCTCACCAATGGGAATCATGATTCGGAATATTCATCATTTGCTTCTTTAAAAAGAGGGTGTTACTCTCGAATTTGTTAAAAAAAACTATGAATAAGACCTCTCACTAAGAAATAACCATACATTTTGTAAGGACAGGGTTTGAAGTGGAGTCTGTAAAAATCAAACTCTAATACGGTATTAGAAGACCAATTTAAATTAAAAGCTTAAATTGATCCTTCAAAACTTAATTATTACTTATATTATGTTTTTTTGAAATTATTATAGCTTTATTCGAATCATAAAACTAGCTCAAGAGCTTCCTGAATGAGAAATGTGATATCACTATATACCCGTCTAAAGACACACTAATATGAAATTGATAAAGTAAATATACCATATATGTTTAATCATTTTAAGTTACTAGTACATGCAGACTGGGCAACTTTTTTTTTTTTGAAACGGCAGATCGGGCAACTTAGTATGGAACCATTTGTACAATTTATTAAGCAAATATCTTTAGGCTGATCACATAAATACTTTTATTGGCAGTGCAGCTGCGCAGACATATATAAATACACAGCGGCATTCAGGTAAGCAAGCACGTAATAGTAACACATATTTTTATTCAGCAGGAGGATTGTGGGAGCCAGAACCAGAACCGGGTGAACAAGGAGGTCCAACACCGATTTCACTGCGGTGGCATCGCCCTCGCCCTCGGTATCCACTTACATCTTCTGCAATCCACAACAACATCGTAAGTCCGGATTTAAGTTGCACATATCAACATGGGTTCAGATCCCATCGATGTTGTGATGACATAAAATAGAAAAGTGCAAATACTCTTACCATTTTGAAGATCAGATGAAGCTAAACTTCGTGCAGCAACTATTTGTTCGTGAGTTGAGATGAAGAGAATGAAGAAAGAAATTATCAAATATTTATTCATCATACTCTTCCGTGTCATGATTAGATGATTTATATTGATTCGGATCAAAACTCTGAAGCTGCTTATATATACAGAGGGATTAGGGATATGTATGGACCCCAAAATGGCCGAGGCCCGAAGAAGCACACGTTTCAACACTTAGATACCATGTTTCCAATTTGTTTATTTTTTAATTCAAAAACCATGGCCCATCGATGATTACTTTATGCTACATTTCCATATGGGGATTCACATCTGCATCCACTTAACCACTACCATCTAGTCTACGCTCCAATTGAGTCAAGTTTATCTTTTTTGACTCCGCAGCATCCACAACACTGGTCGGGGAGCTGACGGAGAGTTTTTGGCGGTGAGCAATCGGCGGTGGGGAAGTGGCGGGGAGGTGGCAGGGAGGACACTGGCGATGAGCATCGTCTGGGAGCTCTACGCCAACACTCAGCGCCGCCGCCAACGGCTAGATAATCTATTTGCCCTATTATTTGCTCTTGAAAAAAAATAAAAAGTAGTTTGAAAATAACAAAAATTTGAATCTTCAAATGCTATATAAGTAGGGATGTCTGAATCAAACAAAAACACTATTCACATATCATCTCATCCTACTACTATCGCTTTATTTGTCTCCCACATTTTTTCGTCGAAATGGCCAATTACCAGCCAACGATTTCGATATGGATGCCATTTTGGATGGAGTACTGGAAGAATTCATGTCCACCGACTTCGTTGACAGTTGGTTAGAGGACGCAATGGTCGATTCTCAACCACGTAAGCGAACCTACATCGCATGTGACGGGGAAGCCGCGAACGAACGTTTAATGAGCGACTACTTCAACACGAACCCTGTGTACAAGGAGGTGCAGTTCCGTCGTCACTTCAGAATTCCAAAGGGTGTGTTCCTCCGAATTCTTCATACATTGGAGAATCACGATACATATTTCATGCAACGGTTCGACGTTGTGGGTAAAGTTTCCTTACCTCCTTATGAAAAATGTACAGCGGCCATTAGGCAGTTATGTTATGGAATTGCAGCTGATGGATTGGACGAGTACCTGAAGATAGGAAAAACCACGGTTTTGCAATGTTTGAGAAAATTTTGCAGGGGAATCATTACAATCTTCGGTCCTACGTACCAACGTAAACCAACATAGACTGATATTGATTACATTTTGGTGGTTAATGAAGCGCGAGGATTCCCAGGAATGCTTGGCAGTCTTGACTGCATGTACTAGGGGTGGAAGAATTGCCCAAAGGCATTACGGGGATCCCATTCAAGGAGGGACCACGAGAACCGAGCAACCGTTGTTCTCGAGGCTGTTGCCACTCGTGACTTATGGATTTGGCACTCGTTCTTTGGAATGGCAGGATCAAACAACGATTTAACAATGCTCTACCATTCCAGACTATTCGTGGACGTTATCAATGGTTGGCAACCACCTGTTCAACTTACGGTAAATGGTACCCATTACACACTCCCGTATTATCTTGCTGATGGCATTTACCCTTCATGACCAGTTTTGTAATAACCACTTCTGGTCAACGTCAGTCAAACCTGCGAAAAACAGGAAAATTTAAAAATTTTAAGACAGACACTTAACTTAACTTAAATTGACCCCGAGGGTCATGCCGGACTTAAGTTGACCCCGTTATCGACTAAAATGAGTTACGGGGGACTCAGGGCAACTTCCTGGCCATTTTGGGAAAGATTGATTTTTCGCTGGAAAAGTCACCCGAGCGACGTTTTGGTCCATTCGAGGACCGTTTTGGACCCGAAAAGCTTAGCCATCATCGTAGCGGTCTTAGTTGGGCCGTTTCCTTGAAGCCCGTCCAGTTTAATTTTTTTTTGGGAAAAGTGCCCGTTCGGGGCCCGAAACGTCCGTTTTTCGCGAATCTGATTTGAAAATATCAACTAGATATTTTCCAAAAGGTTGGGACCCACCTTGACACTTGTCAATTATATGGTGGTGTAATTTTTGGAGGGAAAATGTGTGGTTGGGAAGTGTTGGCCGAACATGGGTAAAAGGGGGGAGTTTTTGGAGTTAGTTGTTAGTTTTAATTAAATTAGAAAGAAGAAGAGAGGTTTTAGAGAGAGAAGAAGAAGGAGAAGAAGAGAGAAGAAAGGAAGTGGAGTTAGGGTTTGATTTTCAACCCTTGGATCGATTCGAAGCAAGGAGCAAATCTCTTCCCCTCGTCTTCCTCTCGAGTAAACACTAACCCGATTCTCGTTTCGTTTATTTTCTTGAAAGCTAGGGTTTAAGTTTTAAACTAATACTTAGGGTTGTGTAGAGTTTGGGAGGTGTTGGAGACGTTTTAGAGGTGTTTGGGGGTGTAAGGGCACGTTTTCCGATGACCGGAGGCTCGGGAGGAGCTCCGGCCACCGTGGGTGGTGGCCGGCCGGCCATGTGGTGGCTGGCCGGAGGTGGCAGCAGCCACCACTTGGTGGCCGAGCCCCTCCCTCAAACCCTAGGGTCTCGGCCAAGCCTCTTGGGTGGGGCCCACGTGCTCGGTTGCTCGGGTTTTAATGTTCGGGTGGTTTAAAACGTCCCCCGGACCACTTTTTCCTAATCGAATCGAAATTTGGAATTAATTTGGAGAAGTTGTAATTAACGGGTTTCGGGAAACTTTAAACGTTAATTAATTGACTTAGAAGTCGGAATTCAATTCCGTCAAGTGCGTTGGGTTCCTTGAAATATTCTAAGACCGTAGAAACGAAAACGGGGACTTTTGGAGCCCCGGAAGGCAATTAACCAAAACCGGGCAGATTCGCCATGTCGGGCGAATCTGGCCCTTACGGGTCCTTTATCGGCAATATCGAGTATTTGGGAAGTTTGGGAGTGATCGGAATTGTCGGGGTTACGTTTGGGCGTTAAGTTTATTAATTTTCGGTTTACTCGTACTAGTTTAAAAGTACTTTAAATTTGTGTTCTTTTAGATCGTGCTACGGACCGAGGCAAGGGGAAGCTCGGCGAGTGACTGAGTGTGCTTCGGGTGTTGTTGGAGCGCTTTTGGGATTGTATACGAGGTAGGGAAAAGTAGCCGGATCTCGGCCCTGATTAGGGAAAGTTAATAGTAGAATTGCATGTGACACCGGGGTGTCGTGGGTTGAGTAGATTTATTTAATTATTAGAAAAGCATGATACGGGATTGAAGCGTTCAAGAGAAAAGCATGTGACACTTAGTAGTGTCGTAGGAACAGAGAACTTAGCGATAATTGAATTACTGGAGGCATATGACCATGCCCGGAGGTTGTTTGTGAAACTAGTGATTTTAGGACCGTTGGAGGCATCGAGTATGCCGGAGGTTGTCGTGCGTTTTATTTAATTGTTGAGTTTGGGTGGCCTTGAGAGCCTGTATTTAATTGTTGAGTTTGGGTGGCCTTGAGAGCCCGTATTTAATTGTTGAGTTTGGGTGGCCTTGAGAGACCGTATTTAATTGTTGAGTCGGGGTGGCCATGAGAGCCGTGTATTTAATTTGGTGTCTTGAGTGGCAGTGAGTGCCCGTGGGGTTGTTGAACCCGAGTCTTGACTGTTGAGGTGTCTTGAGTGGCCTTGAGTGCCTGTGTGATTGAACTTGCCTGTGATTGTGATTGTGGTTACCTGGGGTGGTGAGTTCTAAAGGTCGACAGCCTGATCCGACTTAGTGTCGATGAATTGCGAGTTCTAAAGGTCGACAGCCTGATCCGACTTAGTGTCGATGAATTGCGAGTTCTAAAGGTCGACAGCCTGATCCGACTTAGTGTCGATGAATTGCGAGTTTTAAAGGTCGACAGCCTGATCCGACTTAGTGTCGAGGAATTGCGAGTTTGAAAGGTCGACAGCCTGATCCGACTTCGTGTCGAGGAATTGCGATAGGTCGAACCCTGACCTGATTGAGATTGGTTACTGAGCAGCTGGTGTGCGATCCTTTGTGATCTTGTTTGGTGTTGTGTCGTTTCGTTCGAGTCCTTGAGGAGGTCGTCGATAGTTGTATTGGGTCTACACTGTTTTTATCGAGTGTCGAGTCTGTTGAGGAAGGTGACGGGTTGTGGGTCTGTTGAGTACTTGAGTTGGGGACTGTAGTCCCGGCGTTGGGTTTGGTTTTAGTGTTACTGGCTTTTTCTGCTAATTATGCCATAGTCAGTCTGTTATCCGTGGAGGTGAGCGAACGCTCACCCCTAGCTGCTTTTCCTACAGGTACTGATCACCGGACGGACTAGGTTAGCTCTTGAAGTTCATGGAGCTTGGAGCGGAGTCTGGTCTTTACTTTTGTTGAGTCTAGTGACGGATGTTGTACCTTGTCCACTTGTTGGGACGTTTTTCTATTGTAAATACTATTATTTTGAGAAGTAAATGGAAATGTCAAAGCTTTTATTGAAAACAGGTTTCAAGTGTTCATGTTTTTAAAAGTTCGCGTCCCGAGTTCGGTTCGCTGAAATTGGGGCGTGACAAGTTTTTGTGAAAACAATTCCATTAGCTCAACGACCGAAACAGAAGAAGTTTCCTGAAGTCCAAGAAGTGTGCAAGAAGGATGTGGAACGAGCATTCGGTACACTCCAAGCTCGGTTTCACATGATCACTCGACCGAGTCGCTTGTGGATGCCCCGAGACCTTGGCTTGGTGATGAATGCATGTGTTATCATGCACACTATGATAGCCGAGGCATAACGTTATACATATGATGACTACATTGGACCAACAGATGAGGGTGGACCAAGTGAACCAAATTTTGCGCGAGGAAGCTTCGTCCCGTCCCAGTTCATACTTGGAACCACTTAGAGGATGCAAGATGAACGCATGCATTATCAATTGAAGGATGACCTCGTTGAACACATTTGGAATAAATTTGGAGACGTTTAGTCTAATTTGCTTCGTAGTTCAAATTTCGATCATGTCATTTTATACTAGTCCTTCTATTTTTATTCAATTTAGTTTAATTTATTCTTATTTTGGGAATATTTTATTCACACCGTTGGCGGCTCCCCGCTAGAAAAAAGTCATCCATTACACGGTGCTGACATTTCTCGTCGACAGTGAGCTGGTGGGGAGACAAAAAACATTATTTTTATGCTCACTGCCAGCAGCTCCCCGACAGTGCCGACGGTGAGCGTTGTGGATGCTCTAATAAGGTTACTTGTGAAGGGTTGTTTTTTTTCTTCTAAATTAATACTTATAATTATTAACAATAAAATTTATTTATATAAATAGTTCTAAACAATAGTTTTGAGAATATGTTCAAAATACAGAGGAGAATATGAAGATTTTATTTCACGTCTTCTATCTTCTTGGAAAGAAAAATTCCCACGTTACCTTATGATCATTTTGTTTGTTTTTATTTTTGAGCACATTGAAACCGTGATGATTATTGATTTTTTTTTTGATCAGCAAAGTTTTATTGAAGAACCAAGTTTTTAAAATGAAAACAAGGTCAAGGGGAAACTCTCACACTTACAACTAAGAGCATGCCTAAACCGACACATCAAACCAACAAATAACCAATTCAAACAAAGGGCACAACATAGGTCTATCTACCCTAATTTTTTTCTAACATGAAGAACACAATAACTATAACTTGGATGGAAACAAGACTCATCCAAACCAAACAAAACTAAACCCCACAAAGGAAAAGTACCAGGACTCTTACCAATTAGATCTAACGAATATTAAGATAACCAAGGTCAATAAAGGCAAACAACAAACAGAAAAAACTAAAAACACCAGACAACCACCAAGAGGAGCAAAACAGAAAGGAAACGGAGGAGAGAAGAAAACTCCATCGCCCATCAAACGCCCAACAAAGAGAGAACGAGTTGATGCACGATCCTCAATTATCCAAAGAAAAAACCCCCTCCAGCCAAAAAAAGGAGGGGACTAGAGAGGGTGAGAAACAATATCAGACGATACCGAGCAAAAGCTGTAACCCTAAAAAAAATCCAACCCTCCACCCCAAAATCCCCAAAATCGGGCTATAAGCTGCCGATCAGCACCAGAAAAGTATAGCCACCCGATAACTTCGTAGAAAACGAAGATTAAAGGAGGATTAAAAGGGAATAGAGGCCAAACCTATCGACCTCCAACGCAGTCAGGCAAGACCCGACAGAACCGCACCAATCAGCAACCAGAAGTGTTGAGAAACAACGAGCCATACCCGATAAAAGATCGAGACACCTACCAAAAATTGCATGAGCTCGAGCATCCAAAGCCCCGACGAGAAGCCTCTAGAAAGACGCCGAACTTCGAGGTGAGGGATGAAGAAAAGGCTTCGACTATAGATCCAGAGAAACAAGTCGGGAACGAGGATGAGAAGAACCAAAGAAGGAAGCAAAGTAGTCGAAGACGGAGCTGGTGAAGCCTTGAGCCAGCGTCGCCTCGAACCCCCCACCCACCAACGGATCTGACTCCACGGGTCCAGATCCAACCCACGACTTCTCCCCCGATGACTAACTAGACACTAAACTCGGACACCGTCGGAACCACTCCATCACCGGAGAAAACAGGGGGAGAAGGGGCTAGCATCGAAACCAAAGGAGACCGGATATGAGGCGGTGAAGGAATCGAGACGAAGAGGACGCTGGGAAGGGAGAGAAGAAAGATCTGAGGGAAAGGGTGAGAGGCGGAGCTACCGGCCTTATAGATCGACGTCCATCCCCACCAAATTGATGGAGAAAAAACTCCCACAAGTGAATCTAAACGGAACGAGGACCGGAGAAGGGAGAAAAGGGTCAAAGAAAGGGGAAAAGGGAAGGAAAGAATAAAGAAGGGAGGAGGAATCACCGACGTCTTTACTGACTCTAGAGGAGACCAGTTCAAACACACGGCTGAAAACAAAAGTAGGGTGAGCGACTTAGAGAGAAGAGAGATGAAAGACTTTAGATAGAGAATCTACTAAGTAACCATATGCTTAGAAAAATAAAAAATTTAGAGATAAATACGAGTAATTCCAGCTTTCTTGTCTAAATAAAATATTGGGAATGTGTATTTCGGTCTTGATTAACATAGTCATCATCAATACATAGAAAATATAAGTCTGTGGGTAACAAACCACAGCTCAACCTGAGTTGTTACAAGGTGCATGTATGCCGTTTGATCCTAAGGAGAGGACTTGTTAAAATATGAGAGGAGTGCAATAGTGGCTCAAGAAGCTCTATGGTTGGTGGAGGAGGACGATCAGTTGTGAGCGACCATGATGGGAGCAAGACGCTTCTCGTCATCGACGTCCTACTTCCATACATGTGCTTTATTGGACCTAGCGAGGATGCGTAGCAAACCTCGCCTGATTGTTAATTTGGCCCAAAAAAGACTCTTGATATCGAACCCCGACCGCCCTTGGAGGCGATAACTCGTGGATCAAGCCCTCCTATGCTATCCAAGGTATTGATTTCCAAACAAATTATCATTCTCAATCCTTCCCCTTAACAACTAAGTCATCGCTCATCTTCCTAAAATTCAAAAGTTAGAGAATTAGTGATTGGCCATCGAAATTACACCATCGGTGCCATCGAATAAGCCATCTTGCGGTCGCCTAGGGCGACGAAGACTATTTTTGTTGTCGGGATCATCTTCCAGACACATAGTTGTTGTAGATCCGCTGCAAACAATGATAGAGGCGAGGTAGAACACAACCTGATCACCACATGCGAGGTCAGGGTGGAAGATCCATAAGGTCAGAGTCTAGTTTAGTGGCCTGACATGAAGGTGCGCATGGGAGAGGGCCTCAAGCAAGCCGACTAGCCATATGGTTGGAGATGGCACCGTGTAGTGGGTGTATGGAAATCGTATAGGAGGGAGAGAGAAGCCGACCAATCGGATGATTGGTGGTGACATCGCATATTGGGTGCGCGAAAACCGTACATGAGGGAAAGAGAGTCGAAACATATATTCACTACAACAATCTATCTTTGTTTTATACGTGCTGTGTGTAATTAAGTATATCATTTTTTTATTTGATTCAATAAAAGTACAAACTTTGACTATTTATTGTAAGTGTTAAATATAAAAACCTATGCATTGCTCGGGAACAATAAGTTACTCTAAAGTATTGGTTACTATCAGAGGGATGTATATGGTATGTGACCAATTCATAATATATACAAAAGATACGTAATCAATTCATAAAGGTATGTAAATAATTTGTAACTAATTCATAAGGCATAACCACATTAAATAATAACCCAGATCAACAAAGCTCTCAACTTTTCAAAAGCTCTCAACTTTTGAAACCCTTCCTCAGCCGCCCCTCTTCAGTCCCTTCCTCTGGTGGCCTCTGTGACCCTCGACCATGGAGGTCACCATCTCCCTAACCCTCTTCTCTTTTTAACCCTCTCTTCTCTTCGTTGTTTTTGGTCCTTTTCAGCCTTTGTCGTCTCGGATCTCGACAAAACTTCAGGTTTTGGTGGTTCTTCTCTTCTATTGGCGTGACAGCTGTAGATATCCATTGAGAACATGCTGGGAGTTCAAGCTGCTCCGTCAGAGCTCGGAATGCTTTCTTGGGTAGATCTGGAGGTCGCTTCTTCTCTAGATCTGTCTCGCCGGATTTCGCCTCGTCGGCTTTCTTCTCTACCTTGGGTCACCTCTTGCAGATCCTAAACCTGATAGTCGGTTTGCTGCTCAAAGTCCGGTGGCTTCGCTAGGATTAATCTCGTCTCGCTGGTGCTGGTTGCTTGTTTGCTGCTACGCTCATCCTGGTCGTTTGTTGCGGGTCAGGCTAGGGTCTGGGCTGGGTCACGGTCCTGGCCTGGATCTGGTCTGGGCTGGGTCTGGGCCTGGTCTGGACCTGGTCTGAGGGCATAATTTAATTTGAGTTAATATTACCTCAAACATCTTGTGTGTAGACACAATCTCTGCATCGATAAGAAGCCTTTGACACCCAACTTCCATTGTTTCTGCTTGAATCAAGAACACCATCTCTGCTTCCTCAGGTTTACTCTTAGATTCAAGTTCAACTTTCATGATCGCATTTTATACTTTGAATAAGCTTATGAGTCCTTCCATTTCTTGTTGGAGTTGCTTCTTCTTTTATGCTTCAGCTTTCACTTTTGCATGTATTTCAGCCAACAATTTGGCTTCGATTTCAGCCTCCATTTTTGTTCGGAGTTTGGTCTCCCTCTTTGCTTCTAGTTCGACTTCCCTCCTATCTTTGAGTACAGCCACCATTAATGAATGTCGCTGCTTCTCGACCTCCAAATCTCCTCTCACTTTGTACTCATATGAACGCCAATCGTTAAGACGTTCCACGATGTCGTTCAACTCGGCTCGGAGACCTTGTTCCAACCACCATGGAATCCTTCCAAGTTCCTCCTTCTTCCCCAATTGTGTAAACAAATCCTCCTAGATTTGGTCACACCTTTCGATCTCCTTTTCCATCCATGAAATCTACAAAATCAGCTAAGATTTCTCCATTGTCACTGAATCATATGCTCTGATCCAGTGTAACGATTCTCAAATCGTAACCCAAAATATTAATGCAACTTTCAGATAATAACCCACAAGAACAAACCAACTGAAAATGAAATAGCTTTACTGAATTAAACTAGAAGATGTGGCTTGAGTTACATATAGAACTCAGGCTTGCTCCAAGCACTGAGCCGCCTTGCTCCAAGGTGTTTCTCTCTATAATCTTCGCTAACCCTAGAGACAACCTAATGAGAGTATATATATACCAGAACAAGATGTGTGGTCCCTTCCTCAACGTGTTGTCCATGTGTAGCTTGTTGTGCTCTACAACCACGAGCACTGGTCCTTCTCTGTCCTTGTACCCGAATGAGCCTCCCTCATGAAGAAGACATGTTCTCTTCTCCAAAATGAAGACGTGGGTGTTGTTGGCTTCTTTCTCTTTAGATGGGCTTCGACACTTAAGCCCAAGAACACACTTTGCGTGCCCATTAATTTTTGCAATCCTGACAATACTCTCCCCTTCAACAAGACTTGTCCTCAAGTCTTCTTTGAAGGCCTCTCTTATAGCATTTAGAGCATCCGGGACTCGATCATTTCTTTCTCCAACTTCTGCTTCACTAGTACCTCCAACCTTGAAAATAACCATGGCACCAGATAGCTTTGACAGTTCTTGCATTTTACCCTTGTCAAACATGTCAATACTTTAGACAAGTCCTGAAGATCCCTTGTTGCTTGTCCATGATCCGAGATACCTCCGTCACAGAGGATTCAGGACCATCCGAACGACGACTGGTTATCCACTGGCGGCGGAGTGGGAGAGGGAACCCTAGACGGACGCCTCCGTTTCGGTTTGGCCGACACAAACACTGACAAGGATAGACTTATGGATAAGACTAGCATCGCAAAATCCTCCATGGTTGCTTGCTTAACCGGATTGACCATTTCCAAGATTAACACAGAAGGAGATGGTTTGTGGTTCCTCTTCCCTCGAGCTTTAAATAAACGGACAACCTCAAAAGTGGGACAAGGGGACATGATGACGCCATGTTGGTTGGTAAACACCATTGTTGGAGAAAGAGACTTGGTGATCATTATTGGTGGGGTAAACAGTAGTATAGATATAAAAAATGACAAGAACAATCGATGTCAATGAATAACTAAAAAAAGGATTAAAGAGATTCTCTCGAGGAGGAGGCACACGAGAGTTTCCCTAAACTAACTTTCTTACATAACTAAGAGCATGTACAATGGAATGGCTTGGGTTATGGGCTTGGATGCTGTCTGTACAAAATAGTGGGACTCAGGATTCAAAAGAAGCTGTGTTTTACAATGGTGAGTACTGGATTGTTAGTGGATGTTGACTGGTTAATTAATTGATATTTTGCTATTTTATTTAATTCTTTATCAAAACAATTAATATTATATAAAATTGAAATAAATCTGAAAAAAATAAGCAATGATAATATAAAATAATGATCAATAAATTGAACACGAATAAAAATGAACTTGAACTTTTATTCATCCCCTTTTAATACAACCCCAATAAAATACAAATTCAAGAATCATTGTGGTGGTGGTGGTGGTGGTTGTTGTTGTTGTTGTCGAAGAGCTACAATTTCAGCTTTAATCTCTTCCATAAGTTTCGAAATTCGGGACTTAAACAACTCGTGTTGTGCCAACTGGGCTTCTCCGAAGTTGGAGGTATCCTTTGCGTCCAAGGCATTGTATTTGTCGTAGTATTTTTCCCACTTTTTGGTTAACTGGTGAAATAGGCGGGTCCTTTCTAGGTTCCCTTCGGACCTTGATCGTTCCAGCTCCGCCATGGTAGTTATTTTTTCCGCGAGGTTGGTCCTCTTCCTCTTCGAAGCCTTCTTTCCCAACGGTCACGTTTGGCGAAGTGCTTGAGAGGGACTTTCATCGGCCGTATGGGAGGGGGGTGTTTCGCTGAGAGGGATCTCACCTCCCTCGTTGAGATCGCAAGATGCCCATTCTGGTGGTTGAGACTCACCAGCTGCATGTGTGTAATATTCACATGTACTTGTGGGTGGGGTTGAACTATAATTCCAAGCCTCATCCAAGCGTTTTCGTTGTTGGCGTTGTCGGCGTACATTACCCATGGTGCCTTCCTCGGTAGCGAACTTCTCATCGTCCTCAAGCAACTCAACCCAATGATCGAGGTCGAATGTTTTCGGGTGACCAGGAGGTCTCTGTTCCTCCGGGGTATCGATCCACATCTACTTCGCCGCACTCATGTGGTCATCATGGTTCCATCTGATGCGGTACTTGTTTGCGACTGATGTGAGGCCCAATGTTTCTTGATCGCATTCCACCTGAAATAGGGGTGTTCTCTAGTCGCGTTGAAGTTCTTCGCAACATTGCACCAGAATGTGTCTCCGGTTGGGGAGTTTTCCTTAATCGGGTCTTTTGTTGTCGAGAGCCACATTCGTATGAGGTGTTGGTCCGCCTCGATGGTCCATTTCTTCCGTGGCTGTGTTGTTGTTCGAGGTCGTTGTTGAGAAGGTCCAATAGAGGATGACTACGACGACATACGAGTGCCAGTGTGTAGTGGGTAATCGGGGTAGGAATAATATTGTGGTGGAAGCGGTGGCAGATGGTAACCTTGGGGCGGCGGCATGCAACCTTGCGGCGACGGCTGGTAACCTTGCGGAGACGGTTGTAGCATTGCGGTTGCGATGAGTGGAATTGTGGTTGCGATGGGTGGAATTGCGGTTGGTGGAATTGACCTTGAAAAAAATAAATTCCAAAAGTAAATTACAAAAATTAAATTAAAAGAAATAAATTACAAAAGTAAATGAAAATAATAAATTACAACAATGAATCACAAAAATAAATCACAAAAAAATAATAATAAATAAATTAAACACTAAACGATAGTTTGAAAGCACCTGAGCTCGAACCCGGTTGCATATATGGGGAGAAAGCGGAGTTCTCACCAGGTTGCGTTAACATATCGCGGATGCTGCTTGCTAGTTCCTCGGGGGAGAATCCTACATCGTCCGACCTTTGTTGGTCGTCATCCGCTGATTGTGAACGATTATTTTCGTCGCCCGACATTTTTCACGAGGACATTGGGAATGGGAGAGTAGAATTTGGGAATGAGAGAGTGAAATTGGAGAATGTGTGAGTGATAAAAATGGGGTTGGGGTATTTATAGGGTTAGAAATAATTAGATTTATTAATTAAAAAAATTACCGTTTTCGACCGTTGCCCAACGGTCGAATTTTTTTTCGTCCGAAACGCCACGTGGCGGCCTGCCTTAGGCTGGCATTCGGTTGCGGGACGCGGCCTCCGCCCGTCCCGGATTTATGGGACGCGGGACTCGGCCTGTCCCGCATTTTTGCGGGACGTGTAAAAGTCGTCCCACAACGGGACGGCTCGCGTCTTGCATCCCACAAAAACACGAGCTAGAACATAAACTGCGATCCGGACCGACCCGCTGTGTATGCCCTAACAATAATTGCGATCAATCTACTTTTTAGTGCATCTCGCGACACGGTTTGCGGGTCCATCCAGTTGATTTGGAAAAAAATGTTAGTCTACGGGACAAACTTTCATGGAGTACAATTCTTTCAACAAATTAAAGACACGTGATTTGACAAAGTGGCCACTCATTGACTGTGTGACAACTACACATAATTAAATCCGATAAAACGTAATGTAGTATGTACATGTGTTTTTCTTAATAAAATTTCACGGATTGGATTTTTTTTAAACAAACACGAGAGATATTATTAAATGTCGATGATAAGTATCCGATAAAATGGTTCCGGTATAAATCTTTTTTGTCATTCCCAGACAAGGGTGGGACAAGCCGTTCTGACAAGCTAGTGAGTTGCTTTGTTCGTTGTCCGTACAAAATCGAGTTGCACGTCCTTGAGTCTATATAATAGGGAAATACAATCGCTAACGACTATCGATGTGGGAGAAGATATCATTCTCTTTTTGTTGATCATATTCACTATGACTTTGCAATCACTTCGGATGGTGGCTTTCTGATTTGGCTTCTAGGTTACCCATTGTAACGCATCCCTTATAGCGTACGCTACAACCAATCCCAAGTCCTGGGGACCTCGAAATGATAAAGATCGTGACTTCATGATCTGGCCTGTATCGTCCCTGCATACCCAGCTTGTACCTAAACGTCCTATTGCTGCGAAAAGAGCACCGTTTGTGTTAATAGCTCACGACCCCTGGGGAGCGCAAGACCATCTACCTTATGTTCCCTGGCCCCCTAGATTATGGTTAGGATTAGAAAGTCCCAGTTTCTAACAAGCTTTCACCTCATGCCATCCTACATTCAGACATAAGCACATGTAGTGGATTAATTTTGTTACTGGAGTAATGTCATCACACACCTTCATGTTTCTTGCTTTCCGGATTTAACATAGGAAAAATCATATCTCTCCCCTTTTGTTCAGAGGGTTTATAGTGAACATGGCTCTCATTCATTCGATAAAATCCCCCACTTCATTTGGGAGGGACAATACACTCCTTTTCCAGCATGTTGCCGCCACCGGACAAGTAACCAACAAGTGCATTTCTGATTTCTCTCTTCCTTGACAGACATGACAGGTTGCCATCACGTCTACTCTTTTGGTCCGAAGTCTAGATGCCACCTGAAGGCACCCCGCACAAGTTTGCCACATGAAGTTACTGACCTTTGGGAGGACGTCGAGGCCCTAGATAGACGACCATATGTCTTATGATGTGGCTGGAAACGAGTATCCCTGGTTGAGCAATCCATCTGCCGACTTGACTGAGTATTGTCCCAACTGTTCTCCAAACTATTACCACGAGTCCGAGTTGACCGTCTTGCTTGTTGGGACTGCTAGGATGGCTAGCTTATCCCTCTCGTCGAACAATTCCTGAATCTTCCCTTTGTCCCAACCTCTAGAGTTTAGTACCATGAGTCTTGAAAAATTTAGATGTTCCAACTCTGCATTTTTCGATCTGATCCAAGGTTCCATCCCAATGAGCCGCGGGTGCCGAATGACTGAGGTCGAGGTCCCAGGTCCAATAGATCGGTGAGCCCCTTTGCCAAATGAAGCTCTGATTGGGGCCTTTTTTTCCTTCCAAAGTCGAAGTATCTCGGAAATATCTTGCCTTTAGTACCCTTATTCTAGTGTAGACTCTTTTGTCGCTATCTTCCAAAGTTGTTTACCCAGTAAAGCCATGTTGAAGTCTTGTATGTTTATAAATCCCAGACCTCCCATTTCCTTTGGTCGGGACATCGTCGATCAGGAATTCCAAATAATCGGGTTGTCGCCTCCTCTTGACGACTTCCACCAGAACCTTGCTAAAGCCACATTTATTTTATCTATTGTTCCTTGCGGTAGTCTCATGAGACTGATTGTATATGTCGAGATAGATTGCAACACGGACTTAACCAGGACTTCCTTTCCATCCCCATTTAGCATTTTACCATCCCATCTCCGAATTCGATGCAGGATCATGCCTAGAATGTACTGTAAACTTTGCTTCCTACTACGTGCTATCAAAATTGGGACCCCTAGGTATGGGGATGGGCTATAGAGCTCTAGGATACCCAATAGTCGTATCTCTTTTCCTCTAGCGTTGATGCAGGTGTTGGTACTAAAGAACAGAGACGATTTTTTGAGATTTACTACTTGCCCAGATGCTTCCACGAACAATCTGAGGTAGTTTCTAACTCTTTCCATTTCTAAGCATGATGCCTTGCTTAAAACGTAACAGTCAACAACAAAAACTAAATGGGTAATTGGTGGTGCTAAAGGTGCAACGTTGACCCCATGGATGAGTCCTCAACTCTCTGCAGAATGTAGGAGGCGAGCTAAACCTTCCATACAAAACATGAACATATAAGGTGACAGCCCCCCCCCTGACGAGTGCCCTTTTCTGGTTGTACAAACCTCTCCTTTCGCCCTCCTGCCACTATATATTATATGTAACAGGGTAAGTACATCGACGTAGTAGAGAGATACAGTCCTCCCTGAATCCAAACGCCCTAATCATATCCCATAGAAAACCACAATCTACTTTATCATAACCTTGCTCATATCCAGTTTCAGGGCTACCCAACCTTCCCTTCCCTTCTTCTTACTTTTCATGAAGTGCATATTTTTGAAGGAAAAAATAATATTATCTTGTATTGATCTTCCCGGGATGAAAGCTCCTTGAGTAGACGAAATAATACCTTCCAAAGTACTCTTCAGGCGATTAGCTGCTACCTTGGACATAATTTTAAACAAAACATTGCACTGAAAGCTCCTTGAGTAGACGAAATAATACCTTCCAAAGTACTCTTCAGGCGATTAGCTGCTACCTTGGACACAATTTTAAACAAAACATTGCACAATGCAATGGGTCGTAGATCATTAAGGCTTATCGGTGTCTCCACCTTCAGAATGAGTATTAGAGTCGTTTGATTGAGATAGGGCGGGACCTCTCCTCCTTCGAAAATTTGACGAACACATGATGTTACGTCCTCTTCAACCGCGGACCAATATTTTTTGTAGATAAACGGATTCAACCAATCTGGTCCTGGGGATTTGTTAGGTCCCATTGAAAAGGTTGCATCTCGAACCTCTTCTGACGTGACTAGGGCCAGTGACGCATCGTTCTAACTATCACTAATTTTTTTTGATCAAATTGGGGTAACCAGGAGGCCGTCGATCTATCTGACTTCTTTGCCAACATTTTGTAGAACTAGAGAATGTGTTCTCCCAGCCCCGTTTCCCAAGCCAGCACCGTACCATCTACGTCCTTCATCTCTGTTACTTTGTTGATTTTCCTCCTTTGAGAGGCGGGGGCTTGAAAGAAATTTGCATTACGGTTTGCTTCGGTTATCCAATGGTGCTTAACTTTCTGCCTCCAGAAAGCCCCGTTTTTATCCAGAGCTATGTTCTATTGAATTTGCAAAGCCCTGCGTTTGCGAATACTTGTACGGTCTCCCCTATTATTCAACCAAACAATATATCTTTCATATCTAAAAATATTTTGGGATAGAGCATTGTACACTTCCCTCCCAGACTTGCCCAATACTTCTCTCGTCTCTTTTGTTTTATCTAGAATAGGACAGTTATCAGGTTCCCCCCACGTGGCCTGGATCAGGTGACCACATTCAGGACCCTCTACCCAAATGTTCTGAAAACGAAAATGTCGAGAGCTCGTAGGTTCCAATCTTCTTTCTGTTTTGAATATAATCGGTAAATGATCCGAGGTGGATATGCCCATGTTGTCTAAGTGCCCTTGAGGCCACCTAAGATTCAGCCATAGGGAGATGATGGCTCTAATATAGCTGGACCTCCATCCTCGTAGCCGGTTCATACCACTGAGCCAAGTACATTCATACTCCTGTAAAGGAATATCAAGTAACACCATCTCACCTAATACCTCCCTAAATGAGGTAATAAGTGTTACAGGATACTGGTTACCTCCTCACTTTTCTCTCTGATGAAGTATACCGTTGAAATCTCCCATCAACAACCACTCCTCTCTAGGAACTCGTGTTTCCCCCAACGATCGGAGTAATTCCCAGTTTATCCCACGAAGCTCTCTATTAGCCTCCCCGTAAACACCCAAGAAACGAAATGCCTCAATTCCTGCCCCTTGAATGACACCGTCAATAAATCGATGACACGAGTCTCTTATCAAAACTTGCACCTCATCTGTCCATAAGAGCTTGAGACCCCCCTGGTGGCTCGTAGCTGGTACCTCATAGCCTCCCGATAGACCCAGTTCTAACTTCATAGTCGCTAGTCTTCCCTCTTTAACCAACATTTCACAGAGAAAAATGATTTGAGGTTTTCGCCGCTGAATTACCCCCTTCAGGAACTCAACCGAGGCTAGTTTTCCAAACCCTCTGCAGTTTCATGACATCACTTTCATAGTCTAACCTGCTCCGAGGAACCTTATGAGAATGAGAACTAACTCCCGGCCTCACCCTCGTTAAAATCTTGGCCCAACGTCCAACAAAGAAGACCGTTCCAACACCCCAGACTCCGGCCGGTTTGGCGTTGAGAAAAGAGAGAAAATGGACTAAAATTCCTCGCTGCCCCTTCCTTGTCCACTCACCGACCAACACCTAAGGTCTATGAAATTGATTTAGTACCAGACCCGTCGAAGAAAATGTTCCTCTCGGACCTCCACTACACACCAACAAGCACAACCACCCAGGAGCACACGCTCGACGGGAAATGGGGCTAAAGGACTTTGATCACCATCGAATCGAAACCTAGACATGAGAAACACTTGGAACACCAAAACCTCACAAAAATACCACACGATGAGAGAATCAGAGTAAAAAACCACAAACAAATACCTTGTTTCAGTCGCCTCTTGTCGCTCAGGGCCGCCACAATCAGAGATGCTGAAGTCGCCTTTCTCCTTCTGCTGATTTGCACCAGAAAATGGCCACCATAGCCACACCTTAGACCTTCCGTCGGTGAGGTTCAAGATCGCCAAACCTAGGGCCGGCTCTGCGCAACGAAAGTATTTCCTCCATGTTTCCCAAGAAGATATCTAATAATAACACTTTTGCTGATTAGTAGAACTTGTATTGATTACCTGGATACATGCATCCTCCCTTATGTATCTTACAAAATCTCGTATGCAATTTTCAAAATGTGAATGTTTTTACAGCTCTCGTCTAGTTATCATCAAAATCTAATTAATCTTTTTCGATCTAGTTACGCTTTTGGCAAATCATTTGAACCTAAAGATGGTTTTCACGCCAAGAAGTAGTCTAAGATTTTTTTTTATAAGTGCTGATTTTATTAATAATGGTGAGATTCAAGGAGAATATATATAAAAAAATAACCTTGTAAAAGGGATCGAACCTCAAAACCTGCAAAAAGAAATAAGAAAAAACGAGGCCATAGCCTGAACTTGCTCACCCGGCTATAGAAAAACCAAAAACAAAGAACGGACCTAAACTGACCCAAAGCACACACTACAACCCACTCAATCTAGTGGATAAAAAGTATCCACACAACCAAAAACCTGAATTCTTTCAATTTGGTAATGTATGGTGTAATTTCACTAACGTGTTTTTTAAGGGACCAATAACTTCATTCATATAGGATAGTCAATTACAATCATATGGGACAAGTCCCTATGACCAAGAATATAATCTTGAATCCCACCAAAAGAAGATGTATCAGCGCTTTAAACCATATTAACAAAATCGTAATAGACAACATATGATGCAGTAGGTTAGGACAATTGGCAGGCACGATAATGAGGCACGAGGAGTTAGAGACCCTACCAGATGGTTGTCTTAAAATTGCTGGGACAAATTGGCTTCCCCTTCCTGTGGAGGATGACCATGGGGGACTTGCCAGTGGCGGTATAGGACATTCCTCCATCCCACTATCCAATACCGATTCGAAAGTCTCATACCTCTTAGCGAGACTATTGAGCAGAAATCGCCCGAACATTTGGGATCTATGCCTTATCTACCTATGGTGTCAAGATTACGGCCAAGATGATTGTCACCACTAGTGTAAGAGGGGACAAATGTTTCTCGAATGAAGTCAGATCGTCGTCAAACAAATACCGCTTACACATCATCACCTAAGGAAACACGGACCCAACTTCTTTAGGTCCCGTCGGTACTAGAATAACCTCGTCTTCATCC
Source organism: Erodium maritimum (assembly GCA_963921825.1). Taxonomy (NCBI): domain Eukaryota; kingdom Viridiplantae; phylum Streptophyta; class Magnoliopsida; order Geraniales; family Geraniaceae; genus Erodium; species Erodium maritimum. The sequence goes on from OY997594.1 coordinate 11,769,187, forward strand.
TCCTCTCCAGATAAGGATACCATCCCCAAGTTCCCGGGAAGGGCCACGAGTCCGTCCTAACCAGCACGGTTGCTGCGATCCCTTGGATGGTTGGGCTCCACGGTGGGATGGAAGGGTAGGGTGGACGAGAGTGAGAGAGGGAGGATGAGAGCCTAGTAGAGGATAAGTGCTTCTCATATGTCTTGGCGGTAAGACGTGGTGATTCCACACGAATTATGGAAAGGGAGAAAACCCTAATGTAATTAATTGAAAATGTGGGGGTGTCTTGCTAAGTAATTGGAAGCCATTGGATAAGACCAGTGATCTCAACTGGAGTTAGCTCTATTGATTTTGCAAGATCAAAAGATAACATCGCCGATCCGATAACCAAAGGGTTAAAGAGAGATCTAGTTGATACAACATCCAAAAGAATGTGACTAAAGCCCGTAAACATTTAAGGCATTATGTGAAGGAAAACACAACCTAGTTGACAGGAGATCCCAATATCTATGTTCAATGAGACAACCTAATTGCATAAACCTTGTGAGGTCACTGTGGGAGTCACCCCCGGGTCCATTCCTATGATATAAATAGTGATTTAAATGTGTTAAGTTTAAGATATTCTTTTATTATTCTTTGTGCTTCAAGAGTATGAGAAAAATAAATAACATATGTGAGAGTTAAATGGGGTCGCTTCATGGGAAATTACTAGGGCTTAGTTTTCTTAAACTATTACTGAACCAGGAGATGTTCATGACCTATCGAACATAAAAATGAGAATTGAAAAACGTATTTATTGGTGTTTGTGTGGAATGTATCATCATTTACATAAACAACAAAATAGTTCAAGGACATTGTGTCTACTAGTCAGTCAGTAAAATAAATATATTTTCATAAGGAAAGGTTCAGGGGTGTTGCCTACCTATTCTATGCAAATATCAACTATGAGAAGTCATCATCCTATCGCTTTCCTCTCGCGTTAACTTCTATTCATGTTGGGGATTGTTGGACAAAAATGAGTTTGGACAAAGTGAAAATGGTTAACTTGATCCTCAATTATCTATCAGATTGGCTCATCCTAGGACTATGGAAAAATTAGTTTTGTGTTCTGGGAAGTTAGGCCTTTCCAATGAGATATCATGAGGTCTAAACGAACAAGAGGTGAATGAGATTTTTTTTGATTAGCTCGAAATTTTTTTAAAGAAAAGAGACAATTCCTGAATTGAAACACTTACTGAATTGGAACCCTAATTTCACAACCTTCGACCTATCTTACTTACATAACTGAAACACTTAATATCTGAAACACTTAATATCTATATTTCTGAAACCCTAAATGACTAAAACCCTAAATTTCTCAAAAACTAAAACATTACAATCAAATTCTTTTCAAATTTCAGACAAAAACCTAATTTGGTACTTATTTCTAAAACATATTACAATAACAACAACATACATCTCTGAAAGAAAAAACATGGAAGTTGATTTACTTACCTGATAGTTTGATTTAAGGAGGTTTGATCAACTGAAGCACGCCAGAGCAACAGAGGAGACGAACAGCGGTGGTCGGCGCTGGCTTTGGAGCCAAGAGAGGCAGAGTCGGGTGAGGCTGAGGAGAGGGAAGCGGGAATGAGGGGAAGTGGGGTTTAAGGGTGTTAAATAGTATAACCCTTACCATTGGATACATAGATCCGTCGGCCAGGCAAAAACGACAGCATGTCGTTAAGTTAGGCAGAGACGTAAGGGGATACAGTGTCGTTTCACTTTTAGGTGACAGATGCATGGATCCGCCAGGCAACTTTACTCTGTTGTACTAATTATCAGCCACTCAAAAAAGTTTACCTTATCTTATTCTCTCCCAACTCTATTTTTCTCTCCCAACTCATTCTTCCTTCCCCAAACCTCTTTTTCCTCTCCCAACTCTATTTATAAATTCCTACACAAGATTCCTTTGCTTGTTCGATATTGACAAGATTCCTTTTTCTTCTTCGATATTGACAAGATTTTTTTGTCGTGTTCGATATTGGTAAGGTTCCTTCGTCGTGTTAGTTTCTTCAAACTCAAGAATGGTACGTATGCATATTTTTTTAATTTGTAGTTATTCTTGTGTTTATATATATATATATAGGAGAGCAATCAGGTGCGAACCATGAATTACGGTGCGAACATGCGAACTCAACCAGATTGCGCCATGTGTCGCGCTCAGAAAATGCCCCATTTTTGTTATAATCAATTTATTAATTCAATTTTTCCCGTTTCGTTTCAACTCCGATTTCATTTTTTCTTGCGCCAATATTCTTATTTTTTCAAGAGCTTTCTAACAAGTAGTGGATTGCATATATTTTGATGTGTTTTTGAATACGTGTGTGGATGTGTGAATATGAATGCGAAACGTGTGATGTGTTTTGTAAATTTAGTGTATATGGTTTGCGGATTTAGTTTAAATGGTTTGCGGATTTAGTGTATATGGTTTGCAGATTTAGTGTATATGGTTTGCGAATTTAGTGTGTTTTGCAAATTTAGTGTATATGGTTTGCGGATTTAGTGTATATGGTTTGCGGATATAGTGTATATGGTTTGCGAATTTAGTGTAATTTTCACACTTTTGTATGCAATAACCTAACTTGAATTGATTGCTAGATACCATGTTACAGCTTGGATATTGTTGATATTGTTGATTTCAGCTTTAATTCATGTTTTTATGATGGTAGCTTGATACCATGTTACAAATTCATCTCTTGGAACTAAACCCAATTTTAGTTTCTTCCTAAAGTAGCTTCTTTTGGAGTCTTGGATTTGCTTTATGTTTGTGTTTTGAAGACTAGAGTCTTTTGATACTGATTCAATTCACAAATATGATTATGTAGATTTTGGTATAACATGATAGAGGAGTCTGTGGGGTTGCTGAAAGTAGTTCTTGTCCAAGGAAAAAGGCTTGCCATTAGAGATTTCAAGAGCAGTGATCCTTATTATTAGCAGTTATATTATAGTTATTGTAAGTTATAATTGTAGTTATGATATAGTTATGTTGAAGCATTGTATAATTGCTAATATATATAAATATACATCCTCTATGTCATTATATGACAAGGGATTACACTACATTATATCATCTAACACTTCTGGATTATTGATTTAGACTCCATATCCCATTTTTGCCTATTATTGCTCAATCTATAATGTTGGATACATTCAGGTGGCCAAGACCAAGGTTATTGCATACAAAAGTGTGAAAATTACACTAAATCCGCAAACCATATACACTAAATCCGCAAACCATATACACTAAATTTGCAAAACACACTAAATTTGCAAAAACACATCACACTTTTCGCACTCATATTCACACATCCACACACGTATTCAAAAACACATCAAAATATATGCAATCCACTACTTGTTAGAAAGCTCTTGAAAAAATAAGAATATTGGCCCAAAAAAAATTTAAATCGGAGTTGAAACGAAGCGGGAAAAATTAAATTAATGAACTTGGTGGGGGAAAAAAAGATGAGCATTTCTAAGCGCGACACGTGTCATGTTGTTGTTGAGTTCGCAGGTTCGAATTTTAAGAGGGGTTCGCACCTGAAAGCCTCCCTATATATACGGGTGCAATCAGGTGCGAACCATGGCTTACGGTGCGAACGTGCGAACCTGCTTGTGCAGTGTATCTGGTTTGCGGAAATAGTGGTCTCGGTTTGCAGTGTTTTCGAAAACCATATTTTTCTCAAGATAAAATGTTTTTTTTTCAAACTTCTTTTCCGCGAACTGGGATGCTTATTTCCTCAAACCATATTCGCTATTTCCGCAAACTAAATACACTATTTTCGCAAACCATATATTTTCTCAACATAAAAATGCTGTTTTTTCAAACTTTTTTTTTCCGCAAACTGGGATGCTTATTTCCGCAAACCATGTTCGCTATTTCCGCAAACCAGATTTGAGGTTCGCAGGTTCACAACGTAAGGGAGGTTCGCACGTGATTGTCTCCCTATATATATATAGGGTAGCTATCCAGTAAAAACCATCCTTATTGTGCAAACTACGAACCAATGTAAGCCACAGGATGCGGTCAAAGTGACGTCAGCAGAGCGCGCGCGATGCTGACACGTGGCAGATTCGCGCGCGCCTCCGCCCGCGCGCGTGAGCGTGTTGACCACGCGCGCGCACGGTGCTAATAGTTTGGCGTGCACAGTGCTAATAGTTTAGCACAGTGCCAAACTATTAGCACTGTACGCCCAAACTATTAGCACTATGCGCGCCACGTGTCAGCACTGTGCGCGCGCACCAGCAGCGCGCGCGCCCACGTGTCAGCACCTGGTGATTTCGTATTTTTCACAATAAGGGGTGGTTTGTATTTGATACCAACCCTATATATATATAGGATAACAATCAGGTACAAACTTGTATCTTTCGTCAGAACGTAGAACTATCAATCTGGGCCCTTGGATCGTAGAATTAATGACCCAGATTTAATGCACATCTTTTAATATCTTTTTAATTCATGCATATCTTGTAATTGATTTCGTAATCAATCACCCCCACCCCCCTGAATTTCGGTGGCCATCCGATCTAGATAATCAATGGCCCAGATTAGTTCTACGTTCTGACCCGAAATAAGGTTTGTACTTGATTGTTCCCCTATATATATATATATATATATATATATGTGGGACCTTTCAGGTACAACACAATCTTTAAATACGAAATACGACTTAATCCCAACTTTGGAATCGCATATTGCCCAATGGCTGCGATTTTCGCATGGCCTATTTTTTTTTCACCAAGTTTCTTATTTTGATCTTTCCCGCTTCGTTTCAACTCCGATTTAATTTTTTCTTGCACCAAAAAAATTCTTTTTTCAAGATCTATCTATCAAGTAGCATATTGAATATGTTTTGAAGCAAAAAAAAATATGTACAAGCAAAAACACAAATCGTTAACCGTGCACTAATGTATGTTCTTGCAACTTCATTTGTATGAATAAGCTAATCTTAATGTATGTTTAAGCTAATCTTAATTTATTAGCTTACACATACAAAACATACATACACATACAAATGAAAATAGTAAGAACATACATTAAGTTTAGCGTATACATACAACTGAACCAACATGCATTAAGGTTGGCTTAGACATACAAATGAAAATGTCAAGAACATACATTTAAAATTGTATAAACATACATTAAATTCAGCGTACATATATAACTGAAAATTAAAAAACATGCAGTTGTAAAAACATACATACAAAACATACATTAAGATTAGCTTATTCATACAAATGCAGTTGCAAGAACATACATTAGTGCACGGTTAACAATTTGTGTTTTTGCTTGTGCATGTTCTTTTTTGCTTCAAAACATATTCAATATGCTACTTGATAGATAGATCTTGAAAAAAGAAAGTTTTTGGCGCAAGAAAAAATTAAATCGGAGTTGAAACGAAGCGGGAAAGATCAAAATAAGAAACTTGGTGAAAAAAAATTGGCCATGCGATTTGCGATTCCAAAGACTGGGATTGAGTCGTTTTTCGTACAAAATTGGCCAAGTCTTACCTGGATGTTACTTCCTTTTGGGATTACCTCTCTCGGATGGCCCCATGCCACTCCTAGGCCTATCCCCACAAAAGCCTTCTTGTTTCTCCTTCAAACGCTGCCCACTTCGTCCTCCAAGCAAAATGAGCTTGTTGGACTCCGTGAACCCAATCTTCCCTCCCACGACTCCCTTCAAAAGAGAAACTTGTTCCTCCAAAGAAAAAGATGAAGATTCAACAAAACGAGAAGATTGTTCACGAGACTTACTTAGCTTTTTAGTATTCACTCGGTACACATCAAGACCGCTAGCTTCCATCTCCAAACCATACTCTTGCCTCCTTACACAAGTCTTTCCCTAGACTTTGTAAGCCAAAGGGATCAGCCTTCAACGTTGCGGAAGCGTTTTAGGAATGAGCCAAGAACAAGCAACAAAAGAAAGGAAGAAGAAGAGAATATACATTAAGTTTAGCGTATACATACAACTGAACCAACATGCATTAAGGTTGCCTTAGACATACAAATTAAAATGCCAAGAACATACATTTAAAATTGTATAAACATACATTAAATGCAGCGTACATATATAACTGAAAATTAAAAAACATGCAGTTGTAAAAACATACATACAAAACATACATTATGATTAGCTTATTCATACAAATGTAGTTGCAAGAACATACATTAGTGCACGGTTAGCTTACACATACAAAACATACATACACATACAAATGAAAATAGTAAGAACATACATTAAGTTTAGCGTATACATACAACTGAACCAACATGCATTAAGGTTGGCTTAGACATACAAATAAAAATGCCAAGAACATACATTTAAAATTGTATAAACATACATTAAATTCAGCGTACATATATAACTAAAAATTAAAAAACATGCAGTTGTAAAAACATACATACAAAACATACATTAAGATTAGCTTATTTATACAAATGCAGTTGCAAGAACATAAATTAGTGCACGGTTAAAAATTTGTGTTTTTGCTTGTGCATGTTCTTTTTTGCTTCAAAACATATTCAATATGCTACTTGATAGATAGATCTTGAAAAAAGAAAGTTTTTGGCGCAAGAAAAAATTAAATCGGAGTTGAAACGAAGCGGGAAAGATCAAAATAAGAAACTTGGTGAAAAAAAATAGGTCATGCGATTTGCGATTTCAAAGGCTGGGATTGAGTCGTATTTCGTACAAAATTGGCCAAGTCTTACCTGAATGTTATCCTATATATATAGGGTAGCTATCCAGTAAAAACATCCTTTATCGTGCAAACTACGAACCAATCTAAGCCACAGGATGCGGTCAAAGTGACGTCAGCAGAACGCCCCAGATGCTGACACGTGGCTCGCGCGTGCACCAGCAGCGCGCGCGCACACAGTGCTGGTGCGCGCGCACATAGTGCTGGTGCACGCGCGCACGGTGCTGATAGTTCACATAGCACAATGCTAACAGTTTACATAGCACAATGTTGATAGTTTAGTACAAATGTAACCTGTCACGCCCCAAATCCGGTTTTGGCCGGACTCGAGACGTAACTTGAATTATCAATTAAATAATAATAAAATGATAACACCTCCGATTCAAATGTTCAATAAGTTCCAATCAAATACTCAAATAACATGTGTTCCAAAAAGTAATGAGGAGTCAAGCTCCATAAAGAGTACGTAAAAACATAGGGTTCGACATAAAGACCCACAACGTCTCTAAGACAGAACACCCAAACTATCCCGAAGCTCCCGAACTTCGAATCCACTACTCATCATGCACACCTGTACAAAAAAATAGATAACACAAATAGGGGTGAGCTTACGCTCAGTAGGGAAAATCATAAATAGTTTAACCACCAATTTAATAATAAACTTCTTCAATAATAATTAATCTTTAAAACCAGTTCGACCCGGATTCGACCCGGATCCGACCCAAAACCCGAACCAGACCCGGCCCGAGTCCGAACCCGGGTCCAGACCCGACCAGATTCGGTCCAGACCCGACCAGATTCGGTCCAGACCCGACCAGATTCGGTCCAGACCCGACTCAGGCCCTGGGCCTGGCCCGAGGCCTGGTTCGGCCCAAAATCCGTCCTGGGCCTAAGGCCCGACTCATCAGATTTGGCCCAACACGCCAGCTCTTTGGCCCATAAGCCCAACACGCACCGTCTGCTCGAGCATGCCGGCGAGGACTCATCTCCGGCCGGCAGCAGCTGCGTCTGGACGTTCGAGAGGAGCGTAGAACTGGCCGGAAGTCACGCTAGAACTCCGGCGAGACGGTCGCAGGGATGGAGGTGTCAGGAGCGCGGTCCAAATGCCTCGTCCTTCAGATCTGGCGAGAGAAACATTTCTCGCCGTTGTTGTTCCGATTAGCCCATCCCAAATCCGAAATCGATCCGTCGGGGAACACGGTCAGAGAAGGAGAGCGGGGCGAGTGAGGTCGTCGGAGGGAACGACGGAGCCGCGTGTCTCTTACCCGTGCAGGAGTTTCTGTCGCAGGCGAGAAGTGACCGGGAATAGAGATGGAGGCACCGTCGAGGCGAGGCTTGGTCTTGGGTGAAGGAAAGGACGACCGGCGAGCGGGATCTATGCTCCGATAGTGTATCACAAGGGAGACGGCGACCAGGGGAAGGATCTGGAAGGTGGGGCGACGCGAGAGAGAAGGAGGAAGGGTGCGCCGTCAGATCTCCTCGAACTGCGTGCAAGGACGCGTGAAGAAGGCGAAGGGACGAGGGCTTTAGGGTTGACGCGGGCTTCGCATTTCTGGTCCTGGGTTGCGCGGTTGGGCTGGGCCCGGTTTTCTGACCGGCCCAGTTCAGCTCAAATCCTTCTTCTCGTTTTTTTTATTTCATATCTTTTCTTTTCTTTCCCTTTTTTTTGCAATCGAATCACTAATCAACTCGTTCTCCCACTCGACGACGTCTCCTACGATAAATTATCGAAATAAAGACTCAGGTCTTTACAGTCTACCCCCCTTAACGGAATTTCGTCCCCGAAATTTAAAACGAACGCGCTTCATTTGACCCTATCTCAGGGAACGACCGGTTAAAACTCACAAGCGAGGGGTCCGCGATGTACTTCCGCAGTTTGAACATGGAAGACGATAGGTAACGACTCAAATTCTGCCAAAAAAACCTTAAAAGGTCTGATCAGTTGCGGGGTCATCTTGCCTCCGCCACGGTTGAACCGTACTGGGCCCTCTTTCGGACCCACCCTCCGGAATATCTGATCACCTCATTGAAACTCAAGAGGCATACGCCTTTCATCTATGCAAATCTTCTGTCGGCTTTGCACGGTCTTTAACCGTTTCCGAATCTACATAACCTTCACTTAATTGTGCTTCACTAGATCACGCTAGTTACTCAAACGTCATACTTGGCGGTGAAAACAGTCTTTCTTAACAGTCCACAACTCAAACGTGCAACGTCTCACATCAACTCAAAGAAAAACCGAGCAAAAACACAAGCTGAATAATACTCAAACACTTAAGAACCTCAGGTAACGGTCTAGATATCCTATACCAGAAATTTCCGTCGGCACAGGTATCCTGCCGGGACGCTCTGCAAGTCGAACAGAGTCGGACCCACACACCAACGTTACTTCTCAATTTCCTCCTTATCAACCGATACAGGGACTAACCACAACAGAACTCAAACACTACCAAGTCAAGACCAACCACAAATAATTCTACAAAAAAGTGATACCCAAAATCAAACTTGGCGTTGACAAACAGTATTACTTAACAGTTCACAATTTCAACGTGAAACAAATTAGATCAACACAAGGAATCAATGAGTACACACAACAAGTCGATTATCCCTCAGACACTGAGGAATAGCAAATATCGATCTTGGTAACCTAGATTGGAATCTGGCGTCGGTGTAGATAGCGGGCCGTCACAACAATCTCGATGTAGATACCTCTCACCGAAATCCTCAACGGTATAAGTATCACACCAGAACGAACAACATCGGTTCAGACATGCCATACCGTAATTTTCCGTCGGTATGGGTGTCTTACCGAAAGACTCCGAAAGTCGGATAAAGACGGAGCCATCCGCAGATGTAACTTCTCAATTTCTAGTTGGTAGCCGTCACAAGAATAGTTCACACTGGAACGCCAATAAGGTCAGGTCACGACCTAACACACACAAAACGCGCAAGTAACACACAACTGCAATCATCGAAACAAGGTTCTCATAACCACTACAGGCTTTGGAACAACCGCTCGTTTCACCACATCTCGTGGAAAGGTAAGTGTACTTCAATCGAGGAGATAATACAATGTACCGACACTTAGTCGGAAGGCGGCACGCCTCATAATACACTACAATCAAAAGCTCATGCTACACCAAGCATGAAACACTTGCCCAACATAGCAACATGGCACACCGGGTCAAACTTATCAGGATTCTCAACCTGATAACGGATCAGTCACACATCAAGCATCACAATCCTAAATCGTGGTAAAACCATCAAACACCTAACCGTGATCAATCAAGAAGGTTATCCAACTCGCGATATATATATTTTTCTTGACGTTGATACTTGTTTCACAACCCTTGACCAAACCATCTTACAAGTCGCTTCATCCAAGTCATCGCATCAATGAGACAACAGTTCTCGAAACCGGTTCATGGTTTAGTACAACCACGAACTCTACCGACATCTGGTCGGACGAACGACGTACAACAACAAGGAACGGTAGAACCTCTTACTGGCACTTAGCCGAAAGTAGGCGTCCTTCGAGACGTACAACCCAAACGTTACGATAATTACACTCGACAGTGGAACCCAAACTAAGATCGATCAACAAAGGTTATCCCAACCGGTGGATATCGATCAAACCAACTTATAGGCAAGTCCACCCAAGTCACCACTTAAGGAGTAATCAACACGTACTAAAATCTCCAGGGTTTGAACAGTTCAGAAAACTATCGCGGTTCCTTCAATCTGTTCTCTAACAACTCAGAACCAACAACGGTTAACTCTTAAATTTCCCTTGTGCCCTGCATGGCACCAGATCCGACCTACCACACAGCATTTCGCTCGGTGCCATCTTGTTACTGGCCTAGAAGCTCGTGGTAGTCGCACTCGACTGTCTGTGTTCGGATCTCAACGTGAGGTGCTCTCACTTCTACAGCGTAAGTTCAAAGTTTGTACTATTCCTCACGGGACATTGGCGTTCGTCCTTCCCTTGCTGACAAAAGTACGCCTTGGTACTCGGTTCTCGTTCTCCGCATTTTGCTCCGCTGGGAGTGCCGTTTTATGTGGTTGTAACTCTCGGTGTCATCCGTCTGTTCCGCGTGGAAGGAATTTAGGGACCACACTCTAATTTAAGCTTACACGTACAACTCACACTCATCCAACTAATTCGTCCATCAACCGGGGTGTCAAGTCACAGAGGTCGTTTCGAAGATTCGACTCTTAAGATTTTAAACTTTTAGTAGGTTTCGATGTCGGTGGGTTATGAGCCCACCACGCTTCCGCTGCGCTACTCTGATCTTATCGTCACTCGGTCATCTCCTGTGACCGGTGGGACCGTTTACTGGTCAGGGCTGTGGCCTTTTAGTGCTCGGCCATTTGCCGTCATTGGATGAACGTTTGATGTTCCATAACTTGGTTCTTAAAGCTCGACCACCACGTTCGAAACACGAAGGGAACTTTCAGTACGACAAGTTCTTAAGAATGAGACGGTTTGTTACCACACTTTCGTCTCCTACCGACACTAGTCGGGACTACCACACCTCGAGTCGGTGTGTTTAGGTACGGGTGGGCTTAACAGTTTTAAATTCGTTCTAACATAACGTAATCACGAAACAAAACAACCAAGTGTAATACTCAAGTGTTAGCAAACCCAATATCCAAAATAAATAGTACACCGGTACTCCAATCGATCTCACGATCAGAAACATGCCCCTCAGCTCGGGGCCGGCAATCGCGTATGCTCAGTCCTGCTGAATCGGAGGTCCTCCTATTGGTGGTGGTGGAAGACTCTGCTGCTGTGATAGCATTTCCTCTTATCGGCTCTCGTAGGCAGATCTGCGGGACGGTGTGTAGATCCACCACACAACGGGCAGTCTCGGCCCGATGTTCCAACTGCTTGCACGAGGGACAAAACTGTGCCACCAGGGCAGGTCCAACTGACGCTACTACCTCAACCCGTCGTGTCTCACCGGACTGGGACTGTGGCTGAAAGAATCCCGAGACCCTCCGCCTCCTAGGATCGCGACTCTCTGACGGCCTTAGGAAGCCATTCGGCCTCAACCTGGTCTTCTGTGCCATGGCGGTCTCCCGAAAAATGCCTCTCAACGGCTAGTGCCTGGTCCACTAGTACAAAAAAAATCCTCATCCGGAAGGCAATAACTCGATATGCGATAGATGGGATGAGTCCTTTCTCGAAACGCTTGCGGCGGCTCTCCTCCGTCTGCACCATGTCGGGCGCGAAGCGAGACAGGGACGTGAACCTCGCCTCATACTCAGAGACGGTCACCCCTCTCTACCGCAGATCCAAAAACTGCTGGTGTCGGTCATCTCGAACAGGTCGAGGGAAATACTGTTCCAGGAACGGTCTACTGAACAGCTGAAAGTCATCTCCAACCCTGGTCTGCACATGCTGCCACCAGTATCATGCTTCTCCCTCAAGCTGAAAGGTTGCGAAAAAGATTCTCAAGCGACTATCAAAATACTCCAGAAGTATCAAGGTTGTGGGTAATCCGCTCCAACCATACTACAGCTGCCTCGGGGTCTGAACCTCCTTAATAGATAGGTGTACCCAACCTACGAAAATCCTTGAGAGCCTGGGCCGTGTGGATGTCCATCTGGCCTAGCCTCTCGGTAGTGACTGCGTCGGCAGTAGGCACAGACTCTGGTGCCGATGCAACAGTCTCCTGCTGAGCACTGAGTGCTGCTAGTACTGCGCGGACCACCTCCTCTAGAGGGCCGGCTGAGTCGGCTCTGCGACTGGAGAAACTCTAGGTGGTGACCCTGGCGGTCGACCCTCAAAACTCTGGTGCTCTGTGGAAGCAGCACCCTGGGCGCTCGCTGCCCCTGCCTGTCACGCCCTAAATCCGGCTTTGACCGGACTCGAGACATGACCGAAATTAAGAGTAGAAAAACAATAATTAAATACAGAAACCTTTATAATAACAAAGTAACCTCGCTCAAAGCAACAACTATAAATAGTTTCAAAACTATCAATGAGTCACAGCTCAACATAAAGAGTCAAATAAATAATGTTTATAACACATGACTGACATAACTCTAAGATAAACCCCAAGATGTCCAAAACCTCCCGAGCCCCGAACTCACTAGACATCAGCTACACCTGTAAAACAGTAAGAAAACTAAAGGGGGTGAGCTTACGCTCAGTAGGAAAAACCTTAACAATTCAACCCTTAGATCAATACTGTACTGTGTAAACAGATAACTCAACAAATACGACCAACAATGAAACAATGTGTAACAAGATAGAATAGGATAAGTACGATGAAATAACATATAAATAAGATAGAATAAGATAAGCTCGAACTCTTGAAAATAACATTAACTTGAAAGGTTCCATAAAATAATTAATATAAAGTATCATAACGATTAAATGGGAGTAATTGATATCACGCCAACCACTTGCTTCTCAAGCCTCCGATCCATGAATAGATTCTAGTGTCACCTCGGTTCCCATATTCCGATCCACTAGAGTATTCATATCACATCAGATTTTCCCTCGGTCCAGAGGAGGCACATACATCGGGGCACCGGAAACCATCCCAAAGGGACGCTCATTGTCGGGATTCTCGGAAATGCCTCCAAAGGACCATATGTCATAGGGAACCAAGGTAGTGCTCCACTGGGACGCACACCCTTGGGTGAAACCTCAGTAACCATCTTTCATGAAGTAATCCACTCAATATCCCGCAGGATCTGCCGAGACCTTAGGCTCCTCACATCACTCAATATCCCACAGGATCTGCCGAGCTCTCAGGCTCCTCACAATAATCACTCAATATCCCGTAGGATCTGCCGAGCTCTCAGGCTCCTCACATCACTCAATATCTCACTGTATCTGTCCAACTTCAACCACCACAACGGCACCGGATTACCCCCACCCCCCGGTGTAGTACCGAACCGAACAAACATTCAAGAATAAGAATAAGGAAAATGTACTATAACTTATCCACCAATCAACAATTATCGAATCACACTTCCACCACAACACATAAAGACATTCACTTAATCCTCAATCTTAGAATTACACACGTTCATCAATACATACCACACGGGATTCATACCCACAATTACCCTTACCGTCATACTTACCTGTCACGAACCATCGGTACATCGATCACCTGATTGTACCCCTTGGCACAGCCAGTCATACTCGATCATCCGTTCAATCAACAATTATATCAACACAGTCACTCAATCGATCAAATAAGCATTCAACCAATCAACATTCATGTGAACGATCAATTAAGCATTCAATCATACAAGCTAACTAGTTTCATTAGACTCTTATATTATCCTAATAACTAGCAACCAAGCATGTGAACCTAGCACACAACTAATCCGAGAGCTCTTCACAACCTCTCTACCAGTAAATCAATTCCCAAGTATTGAAAGCAAGCTTCACTAGTCATCTTCATCCTAAGTATGCATACTAGACTCATCCATTTATTAGTAATTGAAATACGATTATTCTAGTTATTCGCATCCTATAGGCAATTCTAGGACCTTTCCAATTTTATTAACCTAACATGCATGCTAAACGTTAATTAATAAATTAAGACTTTCCCTACCTTGCGGTCTTCCTCTAATAAAACTCTGATGAAAAGCTCGAGTGGTCACAACTCCGTTCTTCACACGGGTTCCGGCGTGATCTTCGTTCTTCTAGCTCGGTTCCAAGCCCTTGATCTCGGGCGAAGTCCCATCTAGATTTGACAAACAAAATGTCCGAATCAAAACCAGTAAAAGTCCGAAGGTCCACTGATTTAACCAAAATTGTCCTTTAAATCCTCACCTTTAATTAATTAAATCAATTAAATAAAATCTGATTTTAAAACATTTTCTTTGAAACCGGGTTGACTTGGATCCGACCCGGATCCAAGCCCAAACCCAGATCCAGAACCCAGAACTCGGATCTGACCCGGAACCGGTCCAGTCCCGACCCGGACTCGAACCAGATTCGACTCCAGCCCGGTCTGAACCCGAGCCCATGTCTGAGCCTGGCCCGAGTCCATATTGGGCTAAGGCCCGTCCCTGGTTGCTGCCTGTTCTGGCCCACGATGCTCCGGCCCATTAGCTTGTCACGGCCCACACGACCTGACCCAATCCTTCGTTGGCTCGGTTTAAGATGATGCAACTCCGGCAAAACCAGAGCTCTCCGGCCACCGTCGACGGTGTTAGGGGAGTTCGAAGGGGCGGCATAAGGGCGGAGGCGAGCTTTAAACTCCCGGCGAAACCGTGAACGCAGCGTTCGAGACCCCGGCGTGACCTAGAGTTCGACTTCTTCTCAGATCTGACGAGCTCAGCGTCGCCGGCGATGGTTCCGTCTGAACCCGCCCCTAATCGAGCTCGTCTCGAAGGTTTTCCGGTGCGGTGCGCTCGGAGAAGGAAGGGAAAGGGACGAGCGAAGCACCCACCTCTCGAATTGCTGTCGTTGGCGAGGGTTGAACCGGAGAACACAAACCCAAGGCGTTCCGGCGAGTTCTTGTAGATTCTGGGGACGGGGCTCGATTGGTACCAAAGAGAGGAAGGGATGCTGGCGAGCGTGTCGGCAAGGGAGGAGAAGATGGGCGGTGAGGCTCGTTGAGGGATCTGGTTCGCGAGTTCGGGAGAGGAAGTGCGAGAGGAGAGGAGGCGCGATGGAGACGAGCTTCTAGGGATTCGTGCACGTAAATGGGTAGCCGAAGAGACGAGGGTAGGGTAAGGTATGCGAGATAGGCCGCTTGGGCCAACACAAGGGACTTGGGCTTGGTCTTGTTCCGGCCTAGGCGTGGGTCTGGCCTGACCAGCCCAATTTCCTTTCCCCCCTTTTTTTCACCTTTCAATTTTCCATTCATTACAAAAACATACCCAATGTTTCATGTTTCAAAACATTACCCTATCGAAGGAGTGGGGTTTTACACTGCCAGTCCAACAGCTGGTGTCTGGCTCTACCCCATATCTGGGCTGCTCCTGGTACCCCTCGGGATATCACTGCATTTATAACGTATATGTTCATATTTCAATTTAACACAATCAGTTCGGTTTATCATCTCAGGACGTTCTCATGCGTCTCATAGGGATCCTACTTGGATCGATAGTACGTAGTATAGTCATATATAATACTTATATAGACAAAGAAGTCCGCACCTTGTGCGTCCCACACATCACGCAGCAATTCAATCAATCAAGTAATTCATCCAACTCCCACAGGAGGTACAGTTTCAAACAATCACACAATCAACATACCAGACCGTATACGTCTCGGTCGGGTATCTTCCCATCACGTGGGGTTCAAATCATATTACCACAATTCCACCAGTTATATCCTCAATTTCTTTCTCATGAGTCTCAACTCTTTTCATAAATCTCAACACCTTACTTTTATCTTATAACATTCATGTCGATCTCGCGTCGTTACAACCCGATTCAGGCGTCCCCGAATCCCGTTGTTACCACTTGACATCCCCCCATCACGCTCGACTACAGTGGCGCCCCTGAGTCAACCCGTGATAGCGCAAACATTTCAGTTCTACAGAAATTTCGGCATGACCTATTCGTATTTTCCACTAACCATCCGCTTAAGCGGGACATTTACTAATCAATTTCACACGACATTCAACACACCAGGTTCCCTCAATCAACAAAAGTACACATAACAGTGAGATGCAGCCAATACCACTCGGGTTTCTACCCTTTACTCAAATAACACCCAAATCATACACACAAGTAAAGCAATAGCGATCACGCAATAATTCATTAGCAATACACACATAACAAGACTCCCTTAACGCGTCGGACCTCACGGCTATAGCATTATTTACCGACACTCGGTCGGAGGGAAGGCGCACCCTACCACGGTTCATAGCTCGTTTTACCGACACTCAGTCGGAAGGTAGGTACACCTTGTCACTGGCAATAGCACGTTTTACCGACTCCTAGTCGGAAGGTAGGCACCCTTTATCGCAGAATCACAACACGTTTTACCGACTCCTAGTCGGAAGGTAGGCACCCTTTATCGCAGAATCACAGCACGTTCTACCGACACTTAGTCGGAAGGTAGGCACACCTTAATGCTGTCAACAACACGTTTATCGACTTCTAGTCGGAAGGTAGGCACACCTTATCACGGAATCTGAGCACGTTTTACCGACTTCTAGTCGACTGGTAGGCACACCTCAACAATTCAATACTTCAACAAGTCAACACTTCACATTTATTAATCATGGAACGGCCAACCAAGGTGGCATCACACTCAATAAATGATTTACTCAACAACGAATTTATAACGACTCGATCATTGCTCGTTAACCCAATACCGATCTCAACCGTTCGGCTTCACCGATCACTGTAACTTACAGCCAATAGGGCAAGGATACCAATCAAGCAATGCAACCATCGTAATATAAAAGATTCAAACTTAAGCAAACATTGAAACAATCAAGACTCTTGTCATTCCAACTCTACGCATCAAATGTTTCCAACTTGTGTCACTGAGTACCACGACTTAGACCACCTAACTCTACCCACCTAATTGACGTCGGTCCGAGGTTTTGAAAACACGTTCAAAATGAAACCTGGCTCTGATACCAAATTGTCACGCCCCAAATCCGGTTTTGGCCGGACTCGAGACGTAACTTGAATTAACAATTAAATAATAATAAAATGATAACACCTCCGATTCAAATGTTCAATAGGTTCCAATCAAACACTCAAATAACATGTGTTCCAAAAAGTAATGAGGATTCAAGCTCCATAAAGAGTATGTAAAAACATAGGGTTCGACATAAAGACCCACAACGTCTCTAAGATAGAACACCCAGACTATCCCGAAGCTCCCGAATTTCGAATCCACTACTCATCAAGCACACCTGTACAAACAATAGATAACACAAATAGGGGTGAGCTTACGCTCAGTAGGGAAAATCATAAACACTTTAACCTCCAATTTAATAATAAACTTCTTTAGCCCGATGACCATATTGTAATTAATGCTTTTAATCCAAAATAAGGCGGTAAAATAGACAAGATAATATCAATATCGCATTCTCAAAGATAACTATAACTTCCAGGAGAATAAATGAAAAGCGTTGTAAAGGTTCGATAGCTACTAAAATGGGATCACGTGAATATCACGCCAACAGCTCACATCCTCAATACTCCGATCCACGAATAGGTTCTTGTGTCATATCGAATCCCATACTCCGATCCACAAGAGTATTCATATCATATCAGATTTTCCCTCGGTCCAGAGGAGGCACATGCATCGCGTTACCGGTAACAATCCCTGAGGGCGCTTATCGTTGGGTTTCCCGGAAATGCCCTCAAAGGACCATATGTCATAGGGAATCAAGGTAATGCTCCCGCAGGACGCATACACTTGGGTGAATCAATAAGTACCCATTCCTCGCAGGGTAAACCATCAATATCCCGCAGAATCAACCAACCAATGCCCCGCAGGGTCCGTAATAAATATCCCGCATGATTAACCAATCAATGCCCCGCAGGGTCCGTAATCAATATCCCGCAGGATTAACCAATCAATGCCCCGCAGGGTCCTCCAATCGATATCCCGCAGGATTAACCAATCAATGCCCGCAGGGTCCTCCAATCAATATCCCGCATGATTAACCAACCATTTCCCCGTAGGGTCCTCCAATCAATATCCCGCAGGATTAACCAACCATTGCCCCGTAGGGTCCACAACCAATCAATATCCCGCAGGACCAATCAACAATACCCCGCAGGGTCCATAACCAATACCCCGTAGGATCAACCAATCAATGCCCCGCAGGGTCCACAACCAATATCCCGTAAGATCAAGCAATCAATGCCCTACAGGGTCCACAATCAATATCCCGTAAGATCAAGCAATCAATACCCTGCAGGGTTCATAATCAATATCCCGCAGGATCAATCAATCAATCACACAAGGGATTCATACCCGTAATTACACTTACCATCATACTTACCAACCACGTTCCATCGGTCTATCACTCACCCGACCATACCGTTTAGCACAACCAATTACACTCAATCATTCATTCATTCATTCATTAAGTAAATCATACACTCATCCAAGCATTCATGTGATCATTCAAGCATACAATTTCTCTAGTTTCATTAGACCCTTAATTCATCGTAAAACTAAACAAGCAATGCATGTGAGGCAACCACAATCAATCCTATGGCTCATCTCGGCCTTTCTACCAGTAAAGCAATTTCCCAAATATTGAAAGCGAGTTAAACTAGTGATTTGCATCCTATGCATGCATTTCTAAACACGTCCGGTTATTAGTAATTGAAAGACAATTATTCTAGTGATTCGCATCCTATATGCATACTAGGATCTTTCCAATTTTATTAACCTAATAGGCATACTAAGCGTTATTTAATGAGGAGTTTAGTACTTTCCCTACCTTGTGGTCTTCCTCTAATAATAATCCTAGCTGCTGACGACCGGGCCAACTCCGTCTTCTCGGGCGAAGTCCAAGTTCTCGGGCGAACTTTAGTCGTGCTGGGTTTAACAGATAAAATACCCAGTCAGTCCCGGTATAGTCCAAGGTCCTCGAAATTGTCCAAAACGTCTTTTAAAAATCCCAATTTTAAGTCAAGTAAATTAATTTATTATTTAATTAAATCTAATTTTAAAAAATAATTAATCTTTAAAACCGGTTCGACCCGGATCCGACCCAAAACCCGAACCAGACCCGACCGGATCCGGTCCAGGCCCGAGGCCTGGTCCGGCCCGAAACCCATCATGGGCCTAAGGCTCGACTCATCAGATTTGGCCCAACACGCCAGCTCTCTGGCCCATAAGTCCAACACGCACCGTCTGCTCGAGCATGCCAGCGAGGACTCATCTCAAGCCGGTGGCGGCTGCGTCTGGACGTTCGAGAGGAGCGTAGAACTGGCCGGAAGTCACGCCAGAACTCCGGCGAGACGGTGGCAGGGATGGCGGTGTCAGGAGCGCGGTCCAAATGCCTCGTCCTTCAGATCTGGCGAGAGAGACATTTCTCGCCGTTGTTGTTCCGGCTAGCCCATCCCAAATCCGAACTCGATCCGGCGAGGAACACGGTCAGAGAAGGAGAGCGGGGCGAGTGAGTTCGTTGGAGGGAATGACGGAGCCGCGCGTCTCTTACCCGTGCAGGAGTTTCTGTCGCAGGCGAGAAGTGACCGGGAACGGAGATGGAGGCACCGGCGAGGCGAGGCTTGGTCGTGGGTGAATTAAAGGACGACCGGCGAGCGGGATTTACGCTCCGGCAGTGTATCGCGAGGGAGACGGCGACCAGGGGAAGGATCTGGAAGGTGGGGCGACGCGAGAGAGAAGGAGGAAGGGTGCGCCGTCAGATCTCCTCGAACTGCATGCGAGGACGCGTGAAGAAGGCGAAGGGACGAGGGCATTAGGGTTGACGCGGGCTTCGCGTTTCTGGGCCTGGGTTGCGCGGTTGGGTTGGGCCTGGTTCTCTGACCGGCCCAGTTCAGCTCAAATCCTTCTTCTCCTTTTTTTATTTCATTTCTTTTCTTTTCTTTCCCTTTTTTTCAATCGAATCACTAATCGACTCGTTCTCCCACTCGATGACGTCTCCTACGATAAATTACCGAAATGAAGACTTATGTCTTTACATAACCTATCAACACTTCAGTACTAAATTATCAGCGTCGTGCTATGCAAACTATCAATACTTTGCGCGCGCGCACCCACGTGTCAGCATCTGGTGAGTTCGTAGTTTGCACAATAAGGTGAGGTGTTTTATATATTTAATTGCCCACGTGTCAGCTTTGGTGCGCTCTGTTGACATCACTTTAGGGAGATCCTATGGCTAAGATTGGTTCGTAGTTTGCACAATAAGGGGTAATTTGTACCTGATACCAACTCTCTCTCTATATAAACATATATATATATATATATATATATATATATATATATATATATATATATATAAGGGGCACGCTCACGTGTTACCCATGCTTAAGTTGTTACTTGTTACCCAAATCTAGACCATTCAATTTTAGAATCTAATGGTTATAGTTTTTTATGTGCCAATTATCCATAAATTAAATAGTTTAATTAATAAAAGGGTAGTTTGGTAAATTTGTATCCATAAAAAATTACTACATAACTATTATTTTATTGTTTAGATCTGATTTTTTAAATATTTTATTCAAATATTGATTTTTTTTAACAATTTATATTTAAATTAAAATTTCGATCATTTATCGAATTTCGGACGTATTACATAATAATATGTACAACATTACATAATTTAATATAAAAAAATACATAATTTTAGATTAGAAATTTTAAATCAAATGTTAATAATAATGTTTCCTAAATTTTATAACGGAAGTTACAAAAACATACCCTAAAAGTTACAAAAACATACTCTGAGAAAATGTAGAATAAATTATTGAATCATACCTTTATATTACTGCATAAAACTTTAATAATTATAGTTACAGAATCAAATCTTGATAGTTATAGAATTATACCCCAATAGTTATGAATCAAATTTTAATAGTTACAAGTTCATACCCTACTAGTTACAGATTCATACCGTAATAGTTATGAATCAAACCTTAATATTGACATATTCATACCTTAATAGTTACATATCCATACTCTAATAGTTACATGATTAGAGATTCATACCCATAACATTTGGAACACAAAACCAAAAGGAAAAAAATAATAATAAAAGAACAGATCTGATCAAAACATGAGCATAAAAATTCTGATTTCAGAATAGAAGTTGCAAGTTCCTACCCAAAACATTAAGAACACAAAACCCCAAAATATAAAAATAAAAGAACAGATATGAACATGAGAAGATCAACCGTGATGGGCGTGGAGGATCTGTTCTTCCTCCTTCTCCGGCGAGGCACTGCAAATACGGGATCCTTCTCCTTGTGTGACGGTAGTGATCTGGCCGAGGTCGAGGTGCGTAAGAACTACAAGAGGTGAGTCGGAGAAGAACCTTGGACGGAATATTTGCGCCGGAGAAGAAGGCCTCTGGTCTTGACCCGTGCAGCGGTGGACGTGCACGGCGATGGCTTCGAGAACTCGTTCACTGCAACCTCTCCCTTTCGTGGTGGTGTAGATCTTCACGGCGGAGGCGAGACGTTGAACAAGGATGGGTAAGGACGGACACGCAGTTGGCACGACTGCAACCTCGCCCTTTCGCGATGGTAGATAACTTCACGGAGGCGGCGAGGCGTGGAACACGGCTGGGCAGGGCCGGTTGCGTAGCTGGCGTTGTTGCTCTGGGGAGAGAAGCACGACATAGGGCAGCCGGAGCAATGTTGGAGTTCGGCCGAGGTTTGGAAGGTCTGTAATGTGGCTGCATCTAAACGAAAATGAGAGAATTGCGGCTACGGCGTAGCAATTGTCGTGGAGAGAGGTTTAAATGTTTTAGGAGAGGGTATTGAGGTTGCTTTTAGGGTTAGTAAAAATCAGATAACAAAATTACATGATTGTCCTTAAAATAGATAAAATTACATAAATAAATTCAAAGTTAGCATTAATTACTATTGTGTGCCATTGATTTCATTACCATTGGATTAACTTGATCCAACGATCCAAATTTAGGTAACAAGTAACATTTTAAAAATAGGTAACATTTGAGCACACTCCTATATATATATATATATATATATATAGGAGAGCAATCAGGTGCGAATCATGAGTTACGATGCGAACATGCGAACTCAACCAGATTGCGCCATGTGTCGCGCTCAGAAAATCCCCCCCTTTTTTTATAATCAAGTTTATTAATTCAGTAAAAACCATCCTTATTGTGCAAACTACGAACCAATCTAAGCCACAGGATGCAGTCAAAGTGACGTCAGTAGAGCGCGCGCAATGCTGACACGTGGCCGCGTGCGCGAGTTGACCATGCGCGCGCGCGGGTGCTGATAGTTTACAAGCACGGTGCTGATAGTATAGCACAAATGCAAACTATCAGTACTGTGCGCGCAACCTATCAGCACTGTGCTACGCAAACTATCAGTATTGTGCGCGCGCGCACCAGCAGCGCGCACGCCCACGTGTCAGTACCTGGTGAGTTCGTAGTTTGCACAATAAGGTGCGGTGTTTTATATATTTATTTCCCACGTGTCAGCATCGGGTGCGCTCTGCTGACATCACTTTGGGGGGATCCTGTGGCTCAAATTGGTTCGTAGTTTGAAAAATAAGGGATGGTTTGTACCTGATACCAACTCTCTCTGGGTAGCTATCCAGTAAAAACCACCCTTATTGTGCAAACTACGAACTCACCAGGTGCTGACACGTGGCACGTTTAGTGCTGATAGTTTGCGCAGCACGGTGCTAATAGTTTGGGACTATTAGCACTGTGCGCTCAAACTATTAGCACTCTGCGCGCCACGTGTCAGCGCCTGGTGAGTTCGTAGTTTGCACAATAAGGTGCGGTGTTTTATATATATATTGTCCACGTGTCAACATCTGGTGCGCTCTGCTGACATCACTTTGGGGGGATCCTGTGGCTCTCATGGGTTCGTAGTTTGCACAATAAGGGGGGTTTGTACCTGATACCAATCCTATATATATATATATATATATATAAAAGTGTGCTCAAGTGTTACCATAATTTAAAATGTTACTTGTTACCTAAATATGAGTGTTTGAATCAATTAAAATAAATGGTGTAAATAAGAAGCCCATCGGGTTATATACATTTTGGTACCCAAAAGTTTCGTCCACGAACAATTTGGTACCCTAATGTTATGTCCATGAACGATTTGAGATAATGGGGTTAAAAAACTAACAAAACAATGTGAAATGACCATTTTACCCTTATATTGATTTAGTTGACTTTTGACTTTAATGTAAAATGACCATTTTACCCTTATATTGACTTTTGACATTATATTTAAACTTATTTTTAATAAATTTTTTATTCTTTCAAATAAATGAATAATTTTTTATTGAATTATTTATAAAAAAAATTATTTGAATATATTTTTCTAATTTATTATTTATTATTTTATGAAATAATTAATAATTATTTTTAAATTTTCTGAAATGAATTTCTGAATAGTTTTTATTTTTTAATTTTCATTTTTCTTATAAAATTAATCTATTTATTTATTTATTTTTTATTAATTATTTATAATTTTTAATTTTTTTTTAAATTTTTAAATTTTTTAAAATTTAATTTTAAAATTTTTAAGTTTTTATTTTTAAAATTTTAAATTATTTAATTAATTTATTTATTGTATTATAACTAAGGGTATAATGGTAATTTTGTCTATCAAATTTTTAAGCTTAAAGTAATAAAGGGTAAAATCGTCATTTCACACCCCACTTAACTGCACATGACTAACTTAGAGGAATATTCTGTTAGTTTTCTAACGGAATATGCCAATTCCGTCCGTGGACAAATCAAAATGGTACTAAATTGGTCATTTGAAACATAAGAGTACCAAATCGTTCGTGGACGAAACATTTGGGTACCAAAAAGTATATAACCCTAATTTAAAATGTTACTTGTTACCTAAATATGAGTCTTTGGATCAATTAAAATAAATGGTGTAAATAAGAATGGCATCTACTGTGATAAACCTATCCTTATTTTCTCTTTTCATAATTTTATTCTGTTGAGGGACATAAAAGTAATTTTAAATGTTCTTTTCACTAACCCTAATCACTCTATCCTTATTTCACTCTCACTTCACCCACACCTCACGTCTCACGTCTCCCCCTCCTCTCTCTCTATGAGTCGCTGCCCTTCGTGCCCCTATGTTTGGCTTATGTTCAGCGTGAAGTCGCCAGGAAAGTTCTCACACGTACATGAAGCCTCCTCCCACTCGCTTGTCGTGAAGATTTCCATCACACAATCTGTTTTAGAGCTCAGTGTGTGGACGAGCAGATCAGAAAGCTCGGTGGTCGCCTCTCGTCCGCCACCGATCCCAACCGTCTTTTGCTTGACCGCTCTCCACAACGCTAGCATTGACTATAAGCAGCGAGTTTGCTGGAGGCAGAGCTAATGAACACGAAAGTGAACGAAGATCCGTCGTGTTGGAGTTTCGCCTCCCGTGCTCCCGTCGTCGTGCTTGTTACACCACCAGTCTGGAATGGTGGTTCCAGTACCATGTATTTCGGACACATTACTACAAATTTTGTGTTGTTAGTCCAAATCCATGTAACTTGTTTTTCATAGAAGTTTTTGTTGATTTTTACTCGTTATATTGATCAAAAATGTGAATTAGGTTTGTTATTTTGTAGCTATTTGTAACTTATAGGGTAGATTTTTGTTACTATGTTATAATGTTTTTGTAACTTGTAGTGTATTTGTTTGTAATCATTGTTATACCGATTTTGTAACTTACAGCGTATATTTCTGTAACTCTTAGTTTATGTTTCTCCAATCTATTGGATTTATGCAACTCAAGGAGAAAAATTCAAAAACACGTGTATAAAAATTTGTATTTTTTTAGGGAAAATTTCAGTATAATACTCTGCCAAACATTTAATTTCAGTATAATACCCTGGCATAAATTTTTTGCATTTTCATACCTAAACCAAAAATTTATTTTCACTTTAGTACCCAACCGTTAACTTTCTGTTAGTTTGGATGGAAAAAGGTAAAAATACCATAATACCCCTAACTGTTACTCAAAATTTCAAACTCATGCCATTGGATCAAAATTTGAAAATAAGTGAAATGACTATAATACCCTTTATTGTTTGGGTGTTAAAATGAAAATTTTCAGTATTTAAAAAATAAATTCAGTTTTTTTTATGAAAAATATTTTTATTTTCAAAAATTCAGATTTTAATTTAAAAAATAAGATTTTTTTATAAATTCAGTTTTTATTTATAAAAATTATTTTATTTTCGAAAATTCAGATTTTAATTTAAAAATACATAAATATCAGTTTTTTTTATAAAAATTATTTTATTTTAAAAAATTCCGTTTTTATTTTCAAAAATTCAGATTTTAATTTAAAAAATACATAAAAATCAATTTTTCTTTATAAAAAAATACATAAAATCAGTTTTTTTTTAATTTAATTAATATTTGTTTTTTTTTCTTTTTTCTACCCAGAACCATGTTTCTCTCTCTCCTCATCTTGCCCAGAACATGAAATTGCTTCTTCACCCTCACAGCCTCACTAACCAATTCCACTTCCACTGCACTTCTAGGTAACCTCAAATAACAAGTAACACACGGGGTTGGGGTTGGGAAAAGAAAAAAGAAAAATCATTTTAGGGTCTGAGAATGAGTAGTAGGGAGTACACAACATCAAAAATTGAAACCCCCCAGTAACAGTCCCATTTCCAAGGCGGAGACGAAGATGGACGCTCCGGCGACCAATTTAGAGCAAGTAGCCGGATCTGCAACGGAAAATGGCGGATGGAGTGACCTGCAACCCGAATCGGTGAAGCTGGAGTGGAGAGCCACCCGTCGTCAGGTTCGAAGGTCTTGAACGAAGAATCGGAGAGCCTGGTAAGAAAGGAATTTCCAGTACAAAGATTGGATAATAAACGTGAGGCGACGACCGCGACCGCCACTGTTGCTTGCCGGAGTTGGCGTCGCAGATCTGGTGGATCTGAAGCCTTTATGCCGGTCAGATTCCGCGTCTAGCTCTTGCGATTTCCTCCGGTCTGGTAGCTATGTGGTGTTGCTTTTGAAGGTTTGAAGAAGATCTTTTGCTGAGCATTAGCAGGTTGGTTTGGTGTGGTGAATCTGGTAGCTGAGTGATGTGGTGAATATGAGGAGAGAGAAATGAAGATAAGGAGGAGAGAGAGACGAAGGAGAGAGATATTGAATTTGGGTAGAAAAATGAAAAAAAGTAAAAATAATAAATGTATTAAAATAGTGTATTTTAATAAATGTTAGGGGTATTATGGTCTTTTTACCTTTTTCCATCCAAACTAACAGAAAGTTAACGATTGGGTACTAAAGTGAAAATAAATGTTTGGTTTAGGTATGAAAGTGCAAAAAATTTATGCTAGGGTATTATACTGAAATTAAATGTTTGGCAAAATTTTCCTTTTTTTGTTATGTATTTTTGTTTGTAACCATTATATATAGATTTTATAATTATAGTGTATATTTTTGTATCTCATACTTTATTTCAGGATAAATCCAAGAGTAATATTCTATAACACATATAAAAAAATATGTAACTTTCGTTTAAGGGTGGGCAAAAAAAACCGAAACTGCTAAAACAAACCACCACCAACCGGAAATCGCACCGGAAAACCCGCAACCGGAAAGTTAACGGTTGGTTGCGGGTTCTTGACGATCGAACCAGAAAGTTAACGGTTGGTTGTCGGTTCTTGAAACGCCAAACCATCGGTTAACCAACCAAATCGGTATTGTTCATCATATACATGTGGCTTCATAATAACCACTGATCTAATATAGATGAATGTCCCATGAGCACTCTTTTGTGTCACACGGATTGTTAACATAGAACACGATGACTTATATGTAAATTTTCTTTTGTTTTGGAGAATGTAGTAATATGTTTTGGCTTGAAATAGAAATATGTGTATGATTATTGGTATCTAAATTTGTACTTACATGTAGTAAAGTGGTTGGTTGGTTAAAACCACTAACCAACCGGTCAGTGAACTGGTTGGTTTTACTGTAAAAAATTAGTTTTTAGGTTGAGGCTGGTTCCAAGATATGTCAAACCGGTTATATCGGATTGGGCTCGTAAAGAATTCCATTGGGTGGTTAACCACCCAATGCCCACCCCTACTTTTGTTTACAATTATGTAACATAAAATTTATAAAATATCGATATAAAATTTATGTAATATCATACATAATATTCCGTAACATCACGTATGAAATTTATGAAACAGTCGAAAATTTAAACTAAAAATATATATAATAATTTTAAAAAAATATTTTTTTTGAAAAAAAATAAACATAGATTTCAGACGTCAATGTCCTAGATTTGGGTAACAAGTAACAACTTAAGCATGGGTAACATGTGACTGTGCCCCTATATATATATATATATATATATATACACACACACACATACCTTATTTCGGGTCAGAACGTAGAACCAATCTAGGCCATTAACTATCCAGATCGGATGGCCAACGAAATTCAGGGGGGGATGGTGATTGATTACGAAATCAATTACAAGATACGCATTAAATCTGAGCCTTTAATTCTATGATCCAAGGGCCCAGATTCAAAGTTTGTAGTTTTGACGAAAGATAAAAGTTTGTACCTGATAGTAATCCATGGTTGTAAGTATTGAATGTGTATCAAGATACTTATAAGAGTTGGATGAGTTTGAGTAAATACGATCCATGGTTTACGGAAGGGTATCGGTGTATAACGATTATATACAGACAAATTCACCTAATATTGAATCACACAGGTGTCCGTGTGTTAGTTGTCTTAACGCATATCACCAAACTTTACCGGATATATATATATATATATATATATATGCATTTGATTAGGAACGGTATGATGAGGGGTTACAACGTATGGCACTTTCACTGTGAAAAAATTAACATGCCTACCATAATAGAACTAATGAATAGTTCTAAAAGAAGTTGTGACACTAGAGCTTCATCAAGTAGCACAACGGTGGTAGTCGATGAAGATCACCGTAGTGATCCAGTAATTATGGAGTATATGGAAGATGTGTTCCCATTTTGTTGCGGCGGACAAATGGATGAATTGGTGTTGGAAGACGATGATATTGCGGATGCTGAAAGATCAGTTGTGCAGGAAGCGGCAGACAACTACACAAAATTGTTGCAAGAGCATAAAAAACTATTGTACAAAGACGCCACAACAGATAGGTTGATGGTAATCATGGAGTTGATGGCTCATAAGAAGAATATAAGTTGTCCAACGAAGCATTTACTGCGTGTTGTGTGTTGCATAAAGCACTATTACCGGCTAATAACCATTATCCGTCTTCATTCAAAGAGGCAAAGATAGTTTTGCAGAGTGTGGGGATGGGTTATAAAACTTACCATGCATGTGAAAATGGTTGCATCTTCTTCGATGGACCTCATTCGAAAGATGAAGTGTGCTATAAATGTGAATCGCCTCGCTACGAGAAGATTGTCGGAATGCGAAAACCAAAGGCTAAGAAATCTGTTAGATAGTTCCCCATTATTTCCCAGTTGCAGAAGTTGTATAGCTCACATGATATTGCAAAGAAAATGCAGTGGCATCGTAGTGCGGAAAGAATTGTCGACCCGAATAAGTTGACTCACCCATCTGACGGAGAAGGCCTATTGGATTTGGACAGGACGTGGCCGCATTTTGGATCTGAAGCTGCCAACATGCCTCTTACATTGTAAATTGACGGGTTTAGTCCATTTGGCGGAAATGTGGTCTCGTTGTACTGATGCCTTAAAATTTACCTTCAAGCTCGTGCATGAAGAAAGAATGTAATATCTTAACGATGTTGAGATCTGGTCCTAAGTTGCCTGGTAAGTGCCTAAATGTGTTAATTAGACCATTAATGGATGATTTGAAAAAGTTGTGGTCTGAAGGAGTTGTGACACTTGATGCATTCTGGAACGGAACATTTAAGATGCGAGCTGCGGTATTATGAACTATTAGTGACTTTCCCGGGTTAAGAATGTTGGGAGGCATTCAAACAAAGGGTTATAAGGCTTGTCCAATATGCCTGGATGATTTAGATGGGCATCACATCCACAACAGGACATGCTACGTAGGAGCACGAAAGGACCTTCCAGAAAATCATGCATTACGCAGAAAAAAAATCAACGGTAAACGGGAGATGAACAATTCCCGCCCTAAAAAGAGTAGGTATGGAATATATGAAGAAATATCAAACATTCAATTTCATGAACTGTGATTGCATCCAAAGTTTGCTCAAAAGAACAAAGCCGGCCAAAATAGCTTGTGTTAGACACATGAGTCGACATTTTGGGAACTCTCATGTTGGATATCATTGAGAACAAGGCACGCATAGGACGTGATGCACATTTAGAAAAATGTATGCGACAATCTTATTGGAACGCTTTTCAACTTTCATGGGGAATCAAAAGATGATTTGAAATCCAAACAAATGTGGGAAGAAATGGGTGTGCATAAGGATCTATGGATCAAAATAACTGGTAAAAAGACTTTCATACCTTATGCCGACTATACGATCAAGCCTGAGAAGTGTGGTGAAGTGCTGAAGAAAGTTACAGATATACGGTATCCATCGGGCTATGCAGGATGCTTGAAAAACAAGATAAACGTGAAGGATAAGAAGTTTTTGGACTGAAAACTCACGATAATCATGTTTTGCTGCAACGTATACTTCCTATCATTATATGCCCTTATGCGGCACCGCACGTGGCCACCGTGATATTTGAGCCTGCAAATTTCTTTCAATGTCTCTATGCAAGAGAGATTTCAAAAAAGAAGCTACATGAGATGCAGTTGGATATTGTATTGATTCTCAGTAAGTTGGAAATGATGTTCCCTCCGCCGTTCCACACGATAATGGTACATCTATGTAAACATCTCTCATCTCAAGACTTGCAAACCAGTCCTATCCACTATACATGAATGTTCTCTATGGAACGTGAATTGGGGTACTACGAAAAATGGGTGCGCAACCACCAATACCCAGAGGGTTACATCGCAGAATCGTACATTAATCATCAATGTGCGACGTTAATCAATTTTTACCTCGGTAAACAAACCATACAACCGGAGATACCAAATAAATGAGGCTTTACAATTGTTTCCCAACATGTGATTCCATCAATTCAGTTATGGGAGCCAACGTTAACAAAGGAATACACACGTATCGCTCATTGCACCGTTATGCAGAATTGTGAAAAATTCAGCTCCAAGATGATTGATTTTAAAGAGGATTATTAAACTGAATACCCTGGATCAACCTATTTACAACATTGAATTGCTACATTTTGCTCAATGTTCAAGGAAATCGTAAGTGCATATCAGTTAAACGTGTATTTCTTTCCTATCATATATATGGTTGTTTATTAACTATCTTTGTAATAATTACCAGATGGATTCTTATTTTGACCACGAACAACAGTATTTGGAGGCAAAGTCTCCGAGTCGTTATGTGCAGAGAGTAAAGTATTATGCACAATGTCACGTACACGGTGTTAAATGTATGTCCGAACAGCGAGATAAAGGAAGAACATCACAGAACAGTGGAGTGATGTTTATTGTAGAGGGAGGTGTTGCTTATTACGGCGTGTTGTTATACGTAGTTGAGCTCATCTACACTGGACGGATGCCAAGTGTTTTGTTCAATTGTCGATGGTATGATCTAAATATCGTGAAAGTAGATAATGGTTTGATATCCATAAATACCAACACAAATGCTTATCGCTCTGATCCATTCTGCCTAGAAACCATGGCCAAACAAGCAAGTTATCATTTTTATTAAGCATAGAGGACTGGAACGTCGTTTTTCTAATTATTTTTTGTGCATAACAGATATTCTATGTCGATGAACTTAAACTAGGTTGAGGGTATAAGATTGTGAACAAGGTAGCGCATAGAGGACTATTCATCAAGGAAAAGGTTTTGTCGTCCATTTCGTACGAGGTCGACGCTCCTTACCAAGAGACCTAGGCTAAAACTTCACTAGTTGTAGCGGAACTAAATGTTATCCCAAATTTTGATGGCGGTCTCCAAGAGGTGCATGATGTTGAGGATAATGGCGAGGATAGTGAAGACACGTGTGATGTTCATGGATACAACAATGACGAGAGGAACGACTCCGACTAAATATATGTGCATCGTCGAATAACTAATTTTGTACTTATAAAATAGCTTATGCTTTGTATTGTGTTATTGGTGGATACGTTATACTTCTGTAACAACTAACCATCTATCTAGCGAAGGCAGGGAAGCAAATACTTTGTTCCTGTAATTATAAGGAATAGAGTAGCTGGCCGATGGATCCATGCATCCGTCGGTAAGTTCGAGACATTACTGACGGATACGGGTGCCCATAACAGAGAGCAAATGCTCTGTTTTGATTATAATTTCTTGCATAAATCCGTCAAATTGACATGTTTTTGGTATACTGTTTAGGTCATTAATTGATTTAGAACAACAACATCACATATATGATGTGAAGTTAAATTACAAATATCATATTTTTGAATTAATCAATATAATTAATTCTTAGGTCACGGATGCGTTATATCCGTGCTAAGGTCTGAAACTAAGAAAACGGACTTACATCCGTAGCTAAAGATGTATGCATACGCGAGTAAAGTAAGTTGACTATTTTTAAAAAAACTAGTTGACCACAAAGATCACGACGTTTAAATCGTCCGATTAAAGTTTTTTTTTTTGCAAACAGATAATAATTATGATATTACGTACGATATTAACGGTCTTGATTATATAATATACGAACGACTTCCATACGTAGTGATTGAACTGGTCAGTTCCACTATGTTCTAACATGTTCGGTACTACAAGAGAAAGGTATGACATTGTCTCGTTGATTTTATAAATGCGATATGTTACGAGTGCTATATAATCTTGTCTTCTATATATGGCATGCTAAGTAATTGTAACGTTCCATTATCAATAAAGCGATAGTTGATAATGATGACATTCATTGGTCAAAAGAGTCAAAGGTTATGTCCCGACGGATGCATGGATCCGTCGGGAGGCTTTAAAACCAAAATTCCGCTAAGTGTTCCTCGTGAAACGCTGTCGTTTCGCTAAAAAAGCCTCCCGAAGGATGCATGGATTCGTCAGGGCAAACCTGATATTAGGTCAAAACCGCGAACGACCTCCTTATTTCTCTCTGCCTCTCATTTTTGTCTCTCTCTCTCTCTCACGTCCTCGTCGCCGAATACCGCCTCGTCTCCGACCCTCTCTCTCGCGGCCTTGTCTCCGACCGTGCGTCCTCTTTCCTCTTCTCCAACCAACCCCCCTCTGTAATTGCAACGTCCTCTTCTCCAAACAACGACCCTCCTTCCTCTTCTCCAACCAACGCCTCACCGGCTCTCTCTCTACAGCTTTGATAGCTCCTCCTCCCATGTTGTTCTGTAAGTTTACTTTGTGGATTCGTTGTTTAGGGTTCTATAGGTTATGATTTATGGTTTTGTTTTGGTTTTGGGGGCTCTGAAATATCTGGGGGTTGGGTTTGAGGATTCGAATTTTAGAGTTGTGTTTTTGGGTTTGGGGGCTCTGAAATATCTGGGGGTTGGTTTGGGGGTTCAAAATTTAGGGTTGTGTTTTGGGTTTGGGGGCTCTGAAATATCTAGGGGTTGGGTTTGGGGGTTGAAATTTATGGTTGGGTTGAGGGTTTGGGGAGTCGAAATTTAAGGTTGGGTTGATAACCATTTAATTAAAGGATCTGAAGGTAGAAGGTGGAGATGACCCTAATAAAGATTTGAATGTGATTGGTGATGCTAGATTCATTAGAGATGAGGGGTGATATCCCTTTATTTGAATGTGATTGAATGTTATTCATTTCCTGAAATGAAATTTTCAGATGCCAGAATTCTAGATGTTTCAGTTTTAGATAACTTACAGACCATGATTATGTTTATAATCGAATGATTTATGATAGGCAAAAATAAGAAATGTTGAGTGATGAGGGTTCTTTGTATTGAGAGTATGTGAAACTGGGTTTAATTGAATTAGTGGTTGTTTTGTGAATGGACTTGAATGTGTGATTACTGTTGTTGAAGTGTAATTACTTTCATTTATGGAATTAATGTTTGTGTTTCTGAATTTCGTAATGAGTTTGCAGGATGGGGAAAAACAACACACTCTTCTACAGCAGACTACATTTTTTGCTCGCCCCTGAACGATCTCAACAACCATCAGAATCGGGGGGCACCAATGTATCCTCCACACAATCATCAGCACCACGCGGACCTCCAATGTGATAGATAAGGGTGTGAAACCCCTTCTCCTAGCATTAGTGATGCAGCATCCTCCAATACTCGGGTCAACGCCCCCAACATCCACCGTCTAGAGCACATGGAGGATGATGAAGACATAGGTGAAATGATGGAGGGAGAATGCTCTCAACCTTCCACAAAGAACACGATAACCGGGAAAAGAGGCCTGGTGACAAACAAAAACCTCCTTCGTAGGCAGAAGGACATGATGGGGGGAAGGTGGCAAATTTGTATTGGGGCATGATGGTCACGCCATCACAAGGACCCTAGAACGGGGGGATGTCGTGCAGGTTATTGGCGCCATAGTGCGTACACACATCCCCATGAACAAGACATAATTTCATCAACTCGATGAAAGCGATAAGGAGTTGTTGTTTTTTCAATTAAGCGTAAGTACATTACCTTTTCTTTCTTATTACTGTATTTATTTAGGTTTCGTATATAATTTCTAATGTTTACCCTTTATTCAGGTTTTTTTACAGGTTCAAGGGCAGAAAATACTTCACTGACCTGCTGGATTTTCTCATGGAAACAACCTCAAGCCGTTTCCGAGATTGGAAGCATGATATTCATGTGTGGATTGATAATTGGGAGCTGACGCACAAAGACCCCTTGAACCCAGATGTCGAGGTACCAATACCCACGCCATTAGAGTTTATTCATCGCGAGGACCAGTTTTGATGGCTTTACGGGCACTTCAAATCTGATGAATTCAAAGTAAGAACTATCCTACACATTATTTCAGACTGTTTGATTTGTTTTTTTTTCCAAATTTTTTTCTTGCAATTAACGCAATTTCGTATACTGTAGACATTGAGTAAAGCTGGGAAGGCATCTCGGGCACATAACAAGCTCTCTCACCATGGGCGTAGTATGCTACTGCCAAAACGGGCCAAACGCTGCCTTGCAAATCCTCCTTACTTCCACAATGCTAGGCCTACATCGAGGTGTACACCAAGGAAAATGATCGCAACAAAGAAAACGTGCTCAAAGTGGTATATACACATTTCATTATGTTTTATTGCATTTTGTAGTCTTATTTGAATACGATTGTTTGTTATTGAATTTCATTAGTTTCATGTTATGTATCTCAGGTACATGCCAAAGCAGTTGCGGATGCGGCCCGAGAGAGGTTGTCGGAGTCACTTCTGACGGAGTGCGAGGATTCCTCCCCTACTGTGCCCAAGGCATTGAATTTGGAGGAAGAGCTCCCGCTCATCCAGATGATAACCAGTAAACATCAAAAGGGAAGGTTGCAATTCAACCTCAGGAAGTCGGTGAAACTCCCAATGCAACGGGAGGTGGGAGGTTGTGGCTGCTCCAGTGCACGGTCTGTAAGCTCTTCGGAGGAGATAGAAGAGCTTAAGACTCGTATGGTTGATCAGGAAGCCATGTTTATGCGACAACTAGGGGATCAACGCAAATTATTTGAGGAACAACGTATAGAGCTAGAGGCTAGGCTTGCTGCGCAGGCACCAGAACAAGCCCAGTTCCGACAGTTATTCAACCCTTAGGCAGCCGCCCAACAAATAGTCGTCCTGTTATCAACCCTGTCACCAGCAAACTTGTCATCTACCACCCCGTCATCTACCACCCGTCATCTGCCCCTCAGTCCTAGTAATGTCCGTTATCCCAATTTTAAACTAAACAATTTTTATTTGCTTTTAATTGGATTACTATGACATTATATCTATTCGTGTTGGGTGTGTACTGAAACTGTGATGTTGTGTTGCGATGAAAATATTTATGTGTCTATGCAGTTCTGTAGGATTGGTAACATAAGTACAGGTAAGAACATGTAAATATTTTAATGCACGATTGGGTGTAACACTTTTAAAATATATATTTTTTGTTTTACCATAATCTTGACTGACAGATGGGATCCGTTGGCTAAAAAACAACATACAAACCCTTCCCACGGATTGGATATGTGGGTAAGGTGAAACACCTTAGTCACATATCTCATCCGTAGGTAAGGTATTTCACCTTACCTACGGATTGGATCTGTGGGTAAGGTGATTTAACCTTACACACGGATCGGATCCGTATGTAAAGTATTTCACCTTACCCACGGATCCGATCCGTAGGCAAGGTGAAATACCTTACCTACGAATTGGATCCTTGGGTAAGGTTACCACATTCCCGACGGATTCATGCATCCGTTTCCCAAAACCTTCATTGACGGATATTGGCCGACGGATAAGATTATATAGGTAACGAATCCAATCCGTCTGACAACTACTGATCAACATTAGTGTTATAATGGTGGTCTAAGGGAGTATTGTAAAATATGGCCCACCATATTAAATAAGTGGAGACCATATTTCACATCTTCATCAACACATGCCGCATGGTCTTTGCAAATCAATAACATAACAAGGGTTTTCTCTTTTTCATTATTTTTGCTCTCGTTTTATACCATGTGGTTGAGATCGATTTGTTTATTCTTTGCATAATTTACAACAGTAGCTTAATAAACATAAAATTGATCACTTTGAGCTGTATAGTCACTATAACCTTGTAGATAACACTGGGCTTATTTATCTATAGCTACCCGTTACAGACATGAAGCTGCGGGTATTAATCTTTCCCAGAAGTACACAATTAATTAAGCTATATATAAAATCCAGCTATTATCATAAAAATATATGTAATCAGTTGTTCTGCTTGTTCTTCTTAATCCCGCCACCAGAATGGGGTGATGAAGACCCACGCACCCCGCTTGCATCTTTCCTTACACCTTGTGTTTCTTTATTTCCCCCAAAATATTCTGAAACAACAATAACAACACATACATTTTAATTTATGTTTGAATTTAAAACAAAGAAAAAAACATGTGCTTATATAAAGAACTAAAGTAATAACATGACCGAAAGGGGTGAGAAACCTATCTTACTCCATTGATTTTCATTACCGAATCATGCTAAAATGTATTTATTCACTCAGTTGTTAATTAGTGGTTGATGTTGATCTTAATTTTTTTGGATCAAATGTAGAAACATATCTTAAAATAATTGGTAAGGAACAATAAAGTACACAAAATTTAAAAATATCAAACAAAATACCCTAAGTTTTGGTCACATGTCTTTATAAATTAAATAATATCAAAATTTTGACTAACACATATTTCTAATGACCAATACTTTAAGATAATTTTTTGCATTTAACCCTTTGTTTTGATTAGAGCTTTGTTTTGAGCTATGTGGAAATATTCTCCTACACATTTGGGGAGAGAAAAAAAATATGTAAGAAGAATAACTAGGGAACGAAAAGACGGAATAGATTACCATGACGTTCTATTTTGCTGGAAGCTTCAGCAAAGAGGTTTGATTTGGCATCAAAGAGTTGGGTGGTTGCGACCAAAAGAAAGCAACATATAACCAAATAAGTGGAAGGTGTAAACTTATGGTTCTTTGCCATCATTCTTCCAACTCTCTATGAGTTTAATTGTGTTGATATGTATGTATTTTCAATCTAGTACCAGTGAGTTTTATTTATAGATAAAATATGTATTGCTTATGGTAAATACGTAGTAGTGGTTTTGATGAATTTGAGCCCCACATGCATAATAAGTTTGCTACGAGAATAGAGAAGTAGTAAAGATACCCAAATCCAGAGACTGTGACCCACAAGCCTACAACTCCCATATTTCTCAGCGTATATGTTTGAACTTCAGTGCCCATATCTTGAAGACCAAACTGTTAAACGAGTTGACTTGAAGGTCAATGGGCGTGTTAACATCAAGTTACTCATGGGCTGTCCATGACTCATGAGTAGTGCTATATGCTTAATAATAAGGGGAGAGAAATTCAT
The DNA here is from genome assembly GCA_963921825.1 of Erodium maritimum. NCBI lineage: Eukaryota > Viridiplantae > Streptophyta > Magnoliopsida > Geraniales > Geraniaceae > Erodium > Erodium maritimum. The sequence continues at coordinate 11,806,603 of OY997594.1, forward strand.
TGAGAATTTCCCTTCGAGAAGAAGCGAAGCCATAAAACAAAGGGATGCGTGAGCCAAAAACGTGGAAAAGTACTAATTAAACAAGAAAAGAGAAGGAATATATCTCAGAGAAGCAGACTCATCAACCTGAAGCCCCAGGTTGAACTCTCTTTCAAATAAAATGTTGAAAATTAGACTTTATTAGTTGGAGGTGGAGAGCACCTCGTCTCCATATATCGTCAACCAACACTAGGTTAGCCTCGTTCCCCCATCTCCTACTTTGACACTACCGTAAACAATCAAAAGTTTTATCCGCCTTATGTGCTTGCCCTGCCGCCACCGACGACGCCGTGGTCTACGGCCATGGACGTTTCCGGTGGTGCTCCTTCCCCGTTCTTCTCCTTTCCCTCATCTGTTCTTCTCTCTTCTTCGAGTTCGACTGCTTCTTCTAAGGGTTTAGTGGCTCAGTGTTGCTGTGTAGTGGTTGCTCATCCTCGACGGAGCTCTGCTCAGATCTGCTCCTTGTCGGTGCGTCTGTTGCCAACGTTTTGGGCTGGTCGGACTCGGGCTCATCGGGAGCTCGGACTTCCTTGCTCGCCTCTACAAGGCTCTCTCTCGCCGGCCAGGTTTGCTGGTTCTCAGGTGTTGGGACCTTCGCCAGCATGGACGCAAGCTCGACCGGTGACGACCTCTACTCCGTCTCGTGGCTCTTCTAGCAAGGGCGGATGGATCTGTTCTGGGCTGCTTCTGAACCGGGTAGGGTTTATCCAGCCCGGGCTGGGTTGGGCCTGGTCAGGTTGTCCTGGGTTGGCCCGGGTGGTGCTGTTGTGGGTCAGGCCGGGGCGTGCTGTTGTGGGTTGGGCTTGGTCAGTAGTTCTGGGTCGGGTTGGGCCGTATGGGCGGGTCGTTCTGATCCATTGGCTGGAGCTCCAACCTTGATAGTGGCGGTCTGGTTTGTTTCCCCCTCTTCCTTGATCGGTTTTGTAGCTGTTGGTGGTGGACAGTCTTAGGTGGGGTCTTCTAGAGGTCCTTGGTTTCGTTTTGTGGTCCGGCCTCTTTAGATTCGGTTTCAGTTCTTCGTGGGCTTGGTAGGTTGATTCTTTGGTTGCTGTTCCGGTCGCCGAATATCCTGCCCTTTTGCGAGTGGCCCTTTTTTGGCACGTTTGCATGGTCGTGGTTCCGGTTCAGGTATCCAGTTTCGGGGTGTTTGCGTTGTCGAGAGTTCGTTTTTGGTGTTCTTTTGAGGGTGACTCATCTCCGGTCAGGGTGTTCGGGCCCGTGCCTTCGTTGCTCTGCCTTCTAGTGAGTATCGGTGCTCCTTCTTTTTCCTTAAGTGGTATGCGTTTCTAGGCTCTGGTCAAGATCGTAGGGATTTAGAAGGAACTCGTCGTTCGTGGTGGCTATTGGTGTTGGCCTCAACACGATCTTGCCGAAGCCGGTTTGGTAAGGAGTGCTTTTTAGCACATCTTCCTGCTTGGTGGCTAGTTGTGATGGGGGTAAGTTGGGTGGATTCTAAAATATGTAGTTTCAAGGTCCAGAATCACGCTCGGTAGAAATACCAGGTTCTACCTGATAGGCATTTCTCGGTGTTGGCCAGATTCGTGAGGAGGACCGAGCGTGAGTTCAGCATGGGACTTCAGGTTGATGAGTCTGCTTCTCTGAGGTATACTCCTTCCCTTTCCTTGTTTGATTAGTTCTTTCACTCATTTTTGGCTCATGCGTCCCTATGTTTTATGGCTTCGCTTCTTCTTGATCTTGTTTGGATCGATCTCGTCAGTTGCGTTGACTGTCGACGAGTTTCTTGGGTGTTGTTTACACTCCTCTAAAGCCTGTTCCTAGGGGTTGTATGGTCACTTTGGGTTAGAGAGTCCTTTTCTTTCAAGGTATAGGGTACAAGTTTCCTTTGGGTTTGGCTAGAACAGTAGGTGGATTCTTGGGTGCCTAACTTTTTAAGTTCTTCCAGTTTTTATTTCTTGGTTTAGTTCTTCAGGTTGTTGTTCTTTCTTGTAGTTCTTTATGTTTGATGGTTGTTGTCTTGCTGGTTGTCTTATTCTTGTTGTTTGATTTGTATCTGTTTTGTTCGGGGTCCTTAGCCTGACCCTCGTTTTTAATCTCTTTCTCCTCAACAGAGGTTAATTTACATTTGTTTTCGCTGATAATTTTTTTTTCCAAATCTATTATGCATAAAATTAAAATTTTGATCTTCGAAATGAAGAATACAGATAAGTGACCAAGGTTACCACTATAGGAGAAAAGAAAGTCCAAAACAAGGAGGACAAGAAAAAAGAGAATATAAGGATCTTCCTTAAGACGCATGAAATATAGCAAAATGTACAAACTAATATTCAAAACCAAAATCAAGCAAAGAATTCATGTGCTTTAATGAAGTCAAGAAATGCAGGAATAAGTTCTGACAATCCTAATGTAGGATTTAGGGTTGGAGGTCTATGATTCAAAGGAGAAATATTTGTATTTTTGGAAGAATGACCATTCCACGTTGAAAGAAAAACTTTGGATACTGAGAAGGATCGTTGATGGAGTTGACTAAGGATTGTTAAATATCTTTTTGTTTTGGCCAACCAAATATGCCAGATTGTGAACAATATAAGTAGGGACTATTTCTTATAGTGTTTGGATGGAACCAATCCTTTCTAAGCCAGGACGATTTTTTAAAAATATATAAGAAGAGCGGTTGATATGTTAACCAGTTGAGCACAGAGGACCAGATCTTCTAGGGATAATGACAATTGAGAAGGAGGTGTTCAAAATCCTCAAAATCCCAGAGGCAAAAAGGCAAAGGGAATCTTGTAGATTGATGTAAAAACCTCTAGATTATAAAAAGGATTTGGTAGGAATTGCCATTAAGCAAACTAGTCATGAGAATGCTGAGATTTTAGGTGGAAAATTGGGGGACCAAAGGAATTTGGCTTAGGCTGCATCAGATCTGCCAGAATTATCCAAGTAGTTGTACATGTTGTGGACTGAGAAGGGCTTGTGATTTCCTCTCCAAGAGACAATGTTAGAACCCTGGAGATGCAAGATGTTGGGGGTCTAATATTGCTGATAATTAAGAAAAGATCTCTCTCTCTCTCCCAGCCTCTTATATTTCTTCTTAAATAGAGCAACCAGTCCCTATTGTTCCAAAAGTGCAAGACTTTCTCTTTTTTATGAATATTGAGATGATACAATCTAAGAAATCTATTTTTGAGAGTGACATCTCCAGGCCACAGGTCTGACCAAAATGGATTCTAGAACCATTCTGCAGAAACCAAGATAGCCCAACCTGACCAAAAGCATCTTTGAATCTCTCCTCAGCTACTAAGGATCAGGGAGGGTTAGGAATCAAGAACTTACACATCATGAACAAAGCTTTCCTACCTAAATGGTGGTGGAGGTTTTCCAGTGAAAATGTTTTTCTTTGGAAGGTTGTCAGTTGCTACAAATATGGATGAAGTGTGAATGATTGGGACCTTTCACAGTTAACTATTGTTGAGGCTTTAGGTTTTTGATAACATTTTGAGTTTGAGAATGAGTTTGGCATTCAAGAGTCCTTTCTCAGCAATTTCAGTAGGAGATAAAGCTCTAGTTTCCAGAATCTGATCTAGAGAATTGATGGCCTATTTGATAGCTTCGATATCCTTTTCCAATAACCAAATACATTCAGGTTACAATCTTTTAGAAAACCTTTGAAGAAATTAAGTCTAGACCAGAGATAGAAATGAGGAGCCCCAAAGTCTTGTATACTAGACCAGAAAGTCTGTACATTTTTTTAGGAAGAGAGGATACTCTAACCAATCATTGATGAATTTAAAAAATTCTAGGACCCCAGTCTATAGTAAGAACATAGAGGAGGATGGGTTTATGCTCAGATATACTCCTCGGCAAGTATTTTTGTAGTAGGTTAGGAAATGCAGACAAAAAGGATGGGAAGTCTGGAAGCCTTGGAATTGCAGAACCAATTGAATTTACCTCCAACCAAGGGTAAATCAATAACTTCCAAATATTCTTCAAAATTCAGGAAAGAAGAAGAAGTATGACATGTCCTAGAAAACCCAGATCTCGTAGAAGGATACAAAGTAACATTAAAATCTCCACCAAGTAAAGAGGGACCTATTTTGATAGGGTATGAGGATAAGATCTCTTTCCAGAAGTAAGCTCTTGAGGATGATATACAAGGAGCATATATGTTTACTAAGCAGACTTGAAGGTTGAGGGGATGAAAGTGCCAATCTAGATATGACTTCTATTACTGAAAAAATAGTAGGCTTCCACAAAAAGATTAAACCTCCAAAAGCACCAATAAAAAGGAGAAAATCATAATCATTTGAGGAGATATATGACTGTTGGGGTACTGTAATGGTGAATTAGTTCAAATGGACATCTACCAGTCAAGTTTAGTTCATTTTAAAAATGAAGACATATATATATATAGGGGAACAATCAAGTACAAACCTTATTTCGGGTCAGAACGTAGAACTAATCTGGGCCATTGATTACTCAGATCGAATGGAAACCGAAATTCAGGGGGGTGATTGATTACGAAATCAATTACAAGATATGCATTAATTAAAAAGATATTAAAAGATATGCATTAAATCTGGGCCATTAATTCTACGATCCAAGGGCCCAGATTGATAGTTCTACGTTCTGACGAAAGATACAAGTTTGTACCTGATTGTTATCCTATATATATATATATATATTGAAACGAGTAAAGTGGGGATTTGCATTACTGTAAAAAATAAACAATACCATGTAGGGCGCAAAAGCCCTGGGTTTCAGGATATTGTCCAGCCTGACCGTAGCCCGACCAGCTCCCATGGACTCGTAGAAATAGTCTACTTTGGTTCGTAGACACTAATTCAGGAGATCCCCTTACCAGCATTTCAAAAGAACAATACAGAAAATAAACCACCGAAATGAAAAATACATAGCAAACTAAAACATGAATAATAGTAAAACAGATCTAAGTAGAGTGCTCTAAGACGTCCCTGCACCGACCGCCCCAGGTCTCGTCTTATCGTCCCACCCCCGGATCCCAAACCCACCGATAGGGTTGCTCCAAGACCTTCTTCAATCGGATCGTGTGCGTGTTCGGTTGATAAATCTTTAGCTGATGCCGGTTTGTGTTCAATCCAACATCTCGGTAGGTTTAAACCATGAACATGGTCATCGAAACCTCAATACACCAGAGCATAACAAAACTAGAGGACGAAGATGTGATAGTAGTACCGCGTACCTAATCAGGGAACAGATCAGACGGGGGCCGATAAAACGGCGATCGGATTCCAAGCAAAAAACTAGAAAACTCTAAGGTTCGATGTAAAGACCGGCTAAAATAAAAGGAAGTAAAATATTAAATTTTATCGCCTTGCACTGTCGTGGGCGGAAGTCGAGTGGAAAATTTGGATCGACTTCAAAAGAAAAAGAAAAGCAAAAGAAAGAGAAAAGAAAAACAAAAAAATAATATAAAAGGGTTTGGGCTGGACTGGGCGGGCCAGGCCCGATCCAGACCGGGCCCAAGTCTTCAACCCGGCCCAAACTTCCGGCTATTTAAGCCCTATTTTTAGGGTTTCGATCAGTTCAACCCTCACCCATCGCGCAGCTCCGCTCCCATCGCACCTCATCTCCCGATCCAGACTTCCTCACGCCACCACCGCTAGCTCGCCGCCCTCTCTCCCGACGCTCTCCCTCCCATCAACATATCCGACCCGTCCGGCCACGCTTTCATCGCCGTCAGCCCATCTCCCTCCTCTTCCTCGCCGCGCCTCCCTTCCAGCGCCGCCCGAGACCAAGCCCGCCGCCAACAACCTCGATCCCGACCTCCCTCATCTCCCTCTCCCCCGCTGATACTTTGCCAACGTCGTGTCCCGTAATCGAGCTTCCGGCCGACCCATCTTACTCCTCTGTCTCTCAGATCTCGCCGGTCAAGCCCTAGCCACCGGATCTCCCACCTCCATCGCTCTCACCGCCGCGACTCCAACCATCTCCGTCGCTTCCTTCCCCCACGGTGAGCTTCACCATGTGTGGCCCCGGCTGGTTTGTCACCGCCGGTGGTCGGTTCTGACCAAAACCCCCTTCTTTGTAAGAACCACTCCCAGTCAACGCTAGTCAAATCTGCGAAAAACAGGAAAATTTAAAATTTTTGGACAGACACTTAAATGAACCTAAATTTGACCCCGAGGGTCATACCGGACTTAAGTTGACCCCGATGTCGACCAAAGTGAGTTCCGGGGGACTCAGGGCAACTTTCTGACCAATTTAGAAAATGTTGATTTTTCGCTGGAAAAGTCAACCGAGCGACGTTTTGGTCCATTCGAGGACCGTTTTGGATCCAAAAAGCTTAGCCGTCATCGCAGCGGTCTTAGTTGAGCCGTTTCCTTGTAGCCCATCAAGTTTCGTAATTTTTTGGAAAAAGTGCCCGTTCGGGGCCCGAGACGGCCGAATTTCGCGAATCTGACTGAAAAATATCTAGAAGATATTTTACAAAGGGGTGGGACCCACTTGCCACATGTCACCAATGTGGTGGGGTTAGGCATGGTTGTAAAAGGCGCTAGGCGTTAGTCGGGCGGAAAGGACCCCTAGGTGTTAGTCGGGGACTAGTCGGGACCTAGGCGGGGACTAGGCGGATTTTTTATTTATTATTATTTTTAATAATTAATATATATTATGTATGTATAATAAAATTTTAAAATATATTAAAATTTTAATTTTAGGTATTAATTTTTTATTACAAATATCAAATATAAACATAATAAAATTATGGTAATATGTTATCCTAATATATCAGTAAATATAATTTAAAAAATATATATATCAGTAAATATTAAAACATAGTAAATATAAATGGTCAAGTATATTTGTATGCAATTAATTGTATTAATTACATACCAATTTTTAAAAAATAACTATAAATTTGTATTTTCATCACTTAAGTAATAATTTATTACTGTACAATTGTATAAGCTTAATTATATTAATTACATAACAATTTTCAAAAATAGAATAGTCTTTTATACAATTAATTTGTTAACGGGCCCAATACATGGCTAAATCATAGGTAGTTGTTGTACTTTAAATGTATTGGTATTTACTCTCATTTGCATTAATTATATACCAGTTTTAATGATATAATTCTTTCAAAATACATGCCCTTACCGATTCCCCATAAGCCCAAAACCCACTAACCATTCATCTTATCCCTAATACATCTATCATTCAAAGAGTCATAACCGCATCACTCTATTTCTATTATTCTCTCTCATCTGTTATCCCAATTTCTTCGTTCTCTCACCTTAACTCGGTCACCACTACACACAGACGAGTTGATCTGTTATCCCAATTTCTTCGTTCTCTTACCGTAACTCGGTCACCACTACACACGGACGAGTTGTATTGCTGTTCGCCCTTCGGCGAGGAGCGAGTCCGGTTTGCCGGAGATTCTGTCGCCGGCGGGATCGAGCCGAAAGAACTGCTCCTCGCGAAGTAGATGGTGATTGAGAAGGAATTTTTTTTTTCTTCGCATCTCCGACCCGAAATCAGGCGCCCGCCCCGGCCGATTAGTCGGCGACTCGACCGCCCAGGCGCCGGAAAATCGGCTTTCGCCTTTTACCGCCCGACCACCTCAAATCGTGGTGTTTGAGTCCTTTTTGGCGCCTAGGCGCCGCCTAGGCGGTCTAGGCGGGCGCCATTTACACCCATGGTGTTAGGTAAAATTAAACAAAACAAAGACATGGAAAGATGAGACATGGATGTTAGTTTTGTAAATATGAAAAAGGTGTGTGGTTGGTAATTTTTGAAACAAAGCAAAAGCAAGACTAAGTGATAGTGTTCGGCCATATGTTCAAAAAAGGAGAAATGGAGAGAGAAAGAAGAGAGAGAAAAGGAAGGAAAAGGGGAGAGTTTGGTGATTTCCCGACTATCCAACCGGTGAATCGTCTCAACGATCAAGGAATCGAGCTCCCACCGTCATTCCCTACGGTGAGTACCCGTTCGATTTTCATTTTGTTACGTTTGAAAGTTGGGGTTTTGGCTTAAACGAGTTAAATATGGATGAGTTGAGGTGTGGGGTTCGTTAGGAACGTTTTGGGGCGAAAAGAAACGTTTTCCCTTGATGGCCGAGTGGGGCCCACATGCTCAGGTATCGGGTTTTCGTGTTCGGGTGGTTTAGGACGTTCCCCAAGTAGTTAATCCACACCCGAAACGAATTTTGGAGTTCAATTGTAAAAGTTGTAAATGACGAGTTTAGAAACTTTAAACGCGAATTAAATTGCTCGGAAGTCGGAAATCGATTCCGTCGATTGCGTTGGAACCCTTGAATTATTCTAAGACCGTAGAAACGAAAACGGGAATTTTTGGAGCCCCGGAAGGACGTTTTCAAAACCCGGGCAGATTCGCCATGTCGGGCGAATCGGGCTTTTCCGAGCCCATTATTGACAATGTTGAGAAATTGGGAAGTTTGGGAGTGATCGACATTGTCGGGGTTGAGTTTGGGCGTCAAATTCATTAAAATTCAGCTTTGTCTGCAAACTTAAAAAGTGTTTTAATTGTGATCTTGTTAGATCGTGCCGAGGACCGCGGAAAGGGAAAGCCAGGCGAGTGATCGTGCGCACGCCGGAGCTTGGTTGTGAACTTGTGGGAAAACATTACGAGGTAGGGAAAAGTAGCCGGATCTCGGCCCTGACTAGGGAAAGTTAACAGTAGAAATGCATGTGACACTGGGGTGACGTGGGTTAAGTAAGTTTATCGAATACTAGAAAGGCAGGCGACACCGGGTGGTGTTGTATGATACGGGAACGTATCGAACCATAGAAATGCATGTGACACTTAGTAGTGTCGTAGGGGTAGTGAACTTTCGATATTAGAACTACAGGAGGCATTTGGTTATGCCCGGAGGTTGATTGTGAGCCTGTTGATATTAGAACTGCTGGAGGCATCGGTTATGCCCGGAGGTTGATTGTGTAGTTGTGTCTTGGGTGGCCATGAGAGCCCGTACTTTACTGTTTGTGTCTTGGGTGGCCATGAGAGCCCGTGTTTTATGGTTGGTGTCTTGGGTGGCCATGAGAGCCCGTGCTATACTGTTGTGTCTTGGGTGGCCATGAGAGCCCGTGTTTTACTGTTGGTGTCTTGGGTGGCCATGAGTGCCTGTGGGGTTGTTGAGCCCGTGAGTTACTGTTGGTGTGTCTTGGGAGGCCGTGAGTGCTCGTGGGGTTGTTGAACCCGTGAGTTACTGTTGGTGTGTCTTGGGAGGCCGTGAGTGCCCGTGTGGTTGTTGAGCCCGTGAGTTATTGTCGGTGTGTCTTGGGAGGTCGTGAGTGCCCGTGGGGTTGTTGAGCCCGTGAGTTATTGTCGGTGTGTCTTGGGAAGCCGTGAGTGCCCGTGGGGTTGTTGAGCCCGTGAGTTATTGTCGGTGTGTCTTGGGAAGCCGTGAGTGCCCGTGGGGTTGTTGAGCCCGTGAGTTATTGTCGGTGTGTCTTGGGAGGCCATGAGTGCCCGTGGGGTTGTTGAGCCCGTGAGTTATTGTCGGTCTGTCTTGGGTGGTCATGAGTGCCCGTGGGGTTGTTGAGTCCGTGAGTTACTGTTGGTGTGTCTTGGGTGGCCATGAGAGCCTATGAAGTGTTAAACCGATATTGTTGTTGTGTGTTGAACTTTGCTTGTGATTGTGATTGTGGTTACCTGAGGTTGGTGACCCGACTTTGTGTCAAGGACGTTGCGTGGGTGTGGCTAGCCTCCCGACAAAGATCGGGGGAAGTGGCGAGGTTGTGGGCTAGCCTCCCGACAGAGATCGGGAGAAGGTGCGCGGGTGTGGCTAGCCTCCCGACAGAGATCGGGGGAAGTGGGGAGGTTGTGGGCTAGCCTCCCGACAGAGATCGGGAGAAGTTGCGCGACAGGTCCACCGCCTGGCCTGACAGGGATCGGTAAAGGTCGTGAGGGGGTTACTGAGCATCTGGAGTGCGATCCTTTGTGATCGTGTTTGGTGTGCGATCCTTAGTGATCTTGGGTGTTACGTGGTTATCTGTCGTGTCTTTGGAGGAAGTCATCAATCGTTGTGTCGGGTCTACATTACGAGTTCGAGTGTTGAGTCGGTTGAGGAAAGTAACGGTTTGTGTGTCAGTCGGGTTACTCGAGTCGGGGAATAGTAGTCCCGGTGTTTGGGTTGTTGTTGGTGTTACCGGCATTGTCTGCTAAGTATGACGTAGTCAGTCTGTTATCCGTGGTGGTGAGCGAACGCTCACCCCTAGCTGCTTTTCGTACAGGTACTGGTCGCGGGACGGACTAGGTGAGCTCTCGAAGCTTGAAGAGCTAGGAGCGGGAGTCCGGGTTTCCCCTTTGAGTCTAGCGACGTACGCCTCGTATTTTGTCCGCTTGTTGGGACGTTCTTTTGAGTTGTAAATTATTATTTTGATTAACTAAATGGCGGTTTAAAAGCGTTTTATTTAAAAGGTTTGAAAATGTTTTATTGTCTTAAACGTTCGCGTTCCGGGTTCGGTTCTACTGAATACGGGGCGTGACATCATGGTATCAGAGCTCAAGGTTTCACACCACGGATTGTACGTCAATTAGGTGGGAGAGTCGAGTCAGTAAAAGTCCCGTCGTGCGTTGGGTACGCAGGTCGGAAACCGTGTGTAGACTCGTTGTGTCTTGAGTCTTGGTTGTTGCTGTGTGTATGTGCAGTACGGTCATTACTGGCATACTGTTTGTGTGTTGCTGCGTGAAACGTTTTTAAGCTGTCGCGACTTGACTCAGGGGCGCCCATGTAGTCGAGCGTGACGATGCTGATATCAAGTGGGTACAATGTAGTTTGGGGACGCCTGGACCGGGTTGTAACTACCTGATGTCAAGAAATGAGGTTTTGTAATGAAAAGGAAGAGTTTTGAAAATTGGTTGGCCCTGTGGGCGTGTTTTTAAAATTGGGTTGTCCTGTGGGCGTGTGTTTAAGTTGGTTGGCCCTGTGGGCGTGTGTGTAAGTGGGTTGGCCTGGTAGGCGTGTGTTTAAATTGGTTGGCCCAGTGGGCGTGTTTTGAAATTTGTTGGCCCGGTGGGCGTGCTTTGATTTTGGTTGGCCTTGTCGGCTTGTGCTTGAGGTTGGGTGACTTGAATTTGTCTGTGAGTCGTTGTGCGTGAGTTGTTAAATTGGTGATCGAGCGTATGTGACGCTTAAGACCGTTTTTGGGGTTAAAAAGGGGTAAAAATCTAGTCTGAAACGAATTTGGGTTTAGGGTTCCTGTCTTGTTCTACCGTCTTGTTTGTGCAGTTTGAGTGTCGGTTTTGAATGGCTGTGTAAATGATTGTGTTGGTTGTAGGGGCCGTAAGTTCAGTGTTAAAGGGTGAGGTCTTGGGTTCGAGACTAATCAATAACCTACGGTAGTGATACAGCGCCTCGGTGTGAGAGTCTCACCATACGGAGAGGGGTTAAGGTTGATGCGCTGCGGCGCCATACGAACTAGGTTTCCCCCTATGTGAACGGGTGTTCGAGGTTTCCCTCGCGTGAACGGGTGGTTTGAGGTTTCCTTCCCGTGAGTGGGTTATTTGAGGTTCCCTACATGATCGAGTAACTAGGATATCGAGGTTGTGAGCAATAGTGGCTTGCGGAATTGAGAATAGGATCCCCGTTGAGGTTTCCCTACGTGATCGGGTAATTGTTGTATTGAGGTTGTGAGCAATAGTGATTCGCTGAATTGAGAATGCGATCCCCGTTTGAGGTTTCCCTTACGTGAGAGAGTATTGAGGTATTAATAGCTTGAGCAGTGTGGCGTTGGGTATCAGGTTTTGAGGTGGTGGTTTGCCGTGGTTAGATTGGGGACGAGTAGCGAATACTGGTTTGGTTGCGGAAGGTTATAAGTAAATGCATAGAGAACCGTGTGAGGGTTGTGCTAGACTTTACCGGAGTGACTAATGGAGGGGTTGTTCGGTCTCTGATTTGGGCGTCAGTTTTATTGGATATCGGGGTGTCACACTCGTTTGCTTCGTCGATTGGGGCTGAGTTTAGAGCTGTTGAGTCCACCCCTGCGTCTGGATACGCCGGTTGGGGGTGATGTGGTGTTGACTAGGGTCTGTCGTGCCTGCGGAGTTAGAGAAGCGAACCGATACAGGAGGTTCGAGAGAGGGCTCAAGAGCCCTGATGCAGGATCGAGCCCTCACCCCGAGGTTTCGGGTATGTTCGGAGTTGGTAGGCACGACGACGGTAGAGGAGCGAGGTCTTAGAGAGACCGCGAGGTTCGGCAGCGACTGAGCTTGTGCGCGTATCCGTGGGAAGGATACTTACGAAATGACAGCCTTTGACGTGATCCTGAGAAAGGATTGGCCGGCGAAGTGCCGAGCCAATATCGACTGTTACTGGCGACGAGTGACGGTGTCAACAGGCAACACGAGAGGTTCGTGTATTCTGGGCAGTAGGAGCGGAGGTCTCCTGTCGGCTTGTCCGCAGTAAAGGAAGTATCGGTCGTGCAGAGCCGAGAGTTACCGCGAGTGGCGTGTGAGTTCCCCGAGGTCTTCCCTGAGGAGTTGAGCGGGTTGCCACAAGTTCGTGAGGTGGAGTTCGGGATTGATCTGGTGCCGGGAACAGCAGCGATATCGATGTCGCCTTACAGGTTCGCGCCAGCCGAGTTGACCGAGCTGAAGAGTCAGCTCGAGGAACTTCGGGAGAAGGGGTTTATCCGGCCGAGCACATCGCCGTGGGGAGCGCCAGCCCTCTTCGTGAAGAAGAAGAGTGGAGAGCTTCGGATGTGCATCGACTACCGGAAGCTGAACCGGGTTACGGTGAAGAACCGGTACCCGATGCCGAGGATTGACGACTTGTTCGACTAGTTGAGAGGGTCGACATGCTTCTCGAAGATCGATCTGCGATCTGGATATTACCAGTTGCGAGTCCGAGAGGGGGACGGCGCAAAGACTGCATTCCGGACACGCTATGGGCATTACGAGTTCTTGGTGATGCCTTTTGGACTGACGAACACACCTGCAGCGTTCATGGATCTGATGAACATTATATTCCGGCCGTTCTTAGATCAATTTGTGGTGGTGTTTGTGGACGATATCTTGATCTTCTCGCAGAACGAGGCGGCCTATGAGGAACATCTGAGGGGTGTTCTGACCCTGTTGCGCACACATCAATTATACGCCAACCTGGAGAAGTGCGAGTTTTGGCTCACTGAGGTGGGATTCCTCGGTCACGTTGTGTCCCGTGACGGTATACTGGTCGATCCGGCGAAGATCGACGCGGTTTCAAAGTGGGCGCGGCCCACGAGCGTCTTCGAGATCTGCGGCTTCTTGGGGCTGGCAGGATATTATCGACGGTTGGTCCAGGACTTTACGCGTCTAGCAGCGCCTATGACTCTTTTGACATGCAAGGGAATCAGATTTGTGTGGACAGAGGATTGTGAACGGGCATTCACGGAGCTGAAGGCTCGTCTGACTACCGCTCCAGTGTTGATAATGCCAGAGCGCGGGGTCGGGTATGAGGTCTATTGTGACGCGTCCGGGGAAGGAATGGGTTGTGTACTGATGCAGTTGGGTAGAGTTGTTGCTCATGGCTCCAGGCGATGGTAGACGCACGAGCGCAACTATCCTACCCATGACCCGGAATTAGTAGCAGCAGTGTTCGCGCTGAAAGGCTGGAGGTATTATCTGTATGGCGAGCGATTTCAGGTGTTCTCAGATCATAAGAGCCTTAAGTACATCTTTTCCCAACGAGACCTGAACATGCGCCAGCGGCGATGGATGGAACTACTTGAGGAGTACGACTTGAGCTACTCTACCATCCGGGTAAGGCAAATGTGATTGCCGACGCCCTGAGTAGGGAGCCGATGCAGTGTCCTGCAAGCATCTCAGTCCTGGAGTGGGACATGATAGGAGAGCTGGGCACGTTCGGGTTGGAGCTAGAAGATGTTGACGCCGAGGGCCGGGATCGTCGTACTAATTGGGAGTTACGGTATAGCGGAGGTTTGTTCGTACAACATAACGGTGGAGGCGACGAGTTGCGAGAGTCGCACTATTCGCGTCTGACAGTGCACGTGGGTAGCACTAAGAGGAGCGCGACATCAGGCGGCATATCTAGTGGAGCGGGATGCGGAGAGCGGTCGCGGAGTTAGTATCGCGGTGCCTCACTTGTCAGCAGGTGAGAGGCGAACAACAGCGTCCCGCTGGATTATTGCAACCACTGCGGGTTGCACAGTGGAGATGGGGCCACGTCACGATGGCTTTCGTGAGCGGTTAGCCGAGTTCGCCTACAACAACAGCTTTCAAGCCAGTATCATGATGGCACCGTTCGGAGTGTTGTATGGTAGGCCGTGTCGTTCGCCCGTGTGCGGGGCGGAAGTGAGGAATGAGGGTTCACTGGGTCTAGAACTGGACCGAGAGACAGCTGAGTCGGTCGTGCCGAAGCGTGAGCGGTTGAAGACCGTGTAGAGTCGGTAGGAGCTATGCTGACAGACGGCGCCGACCTCTCGAGTCAGCAGTCGATGACCATGTATCCCTGAAGGTGAGTCTGAAAGTTGGACTGGTGCGTTTCAACCGCGGCGGAGGCAGGTTAGCCCTGCGGTGTATCGAGCCTTTCGAGGTTTTGAGTGGAGTGGGAGCAGTTGCATACCGACTTGCACTGCCACCGCAGCTTGGGAATATCCACGTTTCCCAGTTGCGGGAGTATGTGAGGACCCCTCGCACGTCATTGAGTGGGAAGATGTCGAGGTTACGGGTGATGTCTCGTATAAGGAGAAACCGTTTTGGGAAATGGATCTACGGGAGCAGGTCCCGCGCGGAAAGGTTATCCACTTAGAACGGGTGTAGTGGCGGCACCACGAGGCTGAGTCGACTTGGGAACGCGAGGACGAGGTTCGCGCGAAGTACCCCAAGCTGTTCGACTCCCGAGGTACATCTGTTTTAAATTTCGTGGACGAAATTCCTTTAAGGGGGATAGATTGTAAGAACCACTCCCAGTCAACGCCAGTCAAATCTGCGAAAAACAGGAAAATTTAAATTTTTTGGACAGACACTTAAATGAACCTAAATTTGACCCCGAGGGTCATACCGGACTTAAGTTGACCACTATGTCGATCAAAGTGAGTTCCGGGGGACTCAGGGAAACTTTCTGACCAATTTGGAAAATGTTGACTTTTCGCCGGAAAAGTCAACCGAGCGACGTTTTGGTCCATTCGAGGACCGTTTTGGATCCAAAAAGCTTAGCCCTCATCGCAGCGGTCTCAGTTGAGTCATTTCCTTGTAGCCCGTCAACGTTTGTAATTTCTTGGAAAAAGTGCCCGTTCGGGGCCCGAGACGGCCGAATTTCACGAATCTGACTAAATAATATCTAGAAGATATTTTCCAAAAGGGGTGGGACCCACTTGCCACACGTCACCAATGTGGTGGTGTTAGGTAACATTGAACAAAACAAAGAAATGGAAAGATGAGACATGGATGTTAGTTTTGTAAATATGAAAAAGGTGTGTGGTTGGTAATTTTTGAAACAAAACAAAAGCAAGACTAAGTGATAGTGTTCGGCCATATGTTCAAAAAAGGAGAAATGGAGAGAGAAAGAAGAGAGAGAAAGGGAATGAGAGAAAAGGAAGGAAAATGGGAGAGTTTGGTGATTTCCCGACTATCCAACCAGTGGATCGTCTCAATGATCAATGAATCGAGCTCCCACCGTCATTCCCTACGGTGAGTACCCGTTCGATTTTCGTTTTGTTATGTTTGAAAGTTGGGGTTTGGGCTTAAACGAGTTAAATATGGATGAGTTGGGGTGTGAGGTTCGTTAGGAACGTTTTGGGGCGAAAAGAAACGTTTTCCCATGATGGCCGAGTGGGGCCCACATGCTCGGGTATCAGGTTTTCGTGTTCGGGTGGTTTAGGACGTTCCCCAAGTAGTTAATCCACACCCGGAACGAATTTTGGAGTTAAATAGTAAAAGTTGTAAATGACGGGTTTAGAAACTTTAAACGCGAATTAAATTGCTCGGAAGTCGGAAATCGATTCAGTCGATTGCGTTGGATCCCTTGAATAATTCTAAGACCGTAGAAACGAAAACGGGAATTTTTGGAGCCCCGGAAGGACGTTTTCAAAAACCGGGCAGATTCGCCATGTCGGGCGAATCGGGCTTTTCCGAGCCCATTATTGACAATGTCGAGAAATTGGGAAGTTTGGGAGTGATCGACATTGTCGGGGTTTAGTTTGGGCGTCAAATTCATTAAAATTCAGCTTTGCCTGCAAACTTAAAAAGTGTTTTAATTGTGATCTTGTTAGATCGTGCCGAGGACCGCGGAAAGGGAAAGTTAGGCGAGTGATCGTGCCCACGCCGGAGCTTGATTGTGAACTTGTGGGAACGCATTACGAGGTAGGGAAAAGTAGCCGGATCTCGTCCCTGACCAGGGAAAGTTAACAGTAGAAATGCATGTGACACTGGGGTGACGTGGGTTAAGTAAGTTTATCGAATACTAGAAAGGCAGGCGACACCGGGTGGTGTCGTATGATACGGGAACGTATCGAACCATAGAAATGCATGTGACACTTAGTAGTGTCGTAGGGGCAGTGAACTTTCGATATTAGAAATACTGGAGGCATTTGGTTATGCCCGGAGGTTGATTGTGCGCCTGTTGATATTTGAACTGCTGGAGGCATCGGTTATGCCCGGAGGTTGATTGTGTAGTTGTGTCTTGGGTGGCCATGAGAGCCCGTGCTTTACTGCTGTGTCTTAGGTGGCCATGAGAGCCCGTGTTTTATGGTTGGTGTCTTGGGTGGCCATGAGAGCCCGTGCTTTACTGTTGTGTCTTGGGTGGCCATGAGAGCCCGTGTTTTACTGTTTGTGCCTTGGGTGGCCATGAGTGCCCGTGGGGTTGTTGAGCCTGTGAGTTACTGTTGGTGTGTCTTGGTAGGCCGTGAGTGCCCGTGGGATTGTTGAGCTTGTGAGTTACTGTTGATGTGTCTTGGGAGGCCGTGAGTGCCCGTGGGGTTGTTGAGCCCGTGAGTTATTGTCGGTGTGTCTTGGGAGGCCGTGAGTGCCCGTGGGGTTGTTGAGCCCGTGAGTTATTGTCGGTGTGTCTTGGGAGGTCGTGAGTGCCCGTGGGGTTGTTGAGCCCGTGAGTTATTGTCGGTGTGTCTTGGGTGGCCATGAGTGCCCGTGGGGTTGTTGAGTCCGTGAGTTACTGTTGGTGTGTCTTGGTTGGCCATGAGAGCCTGTGAAGTGTTAAACCGGTATTGTTGCTATGTGTTGAACTTTACTTGTGATTGTGATTGTGATTACCTGAGTTTGGTGACCTGACTTTGGGCCGGGGACGTTTCGTGGGTGTGGCTAGCCTCCCGACAGAGATCGGGGGAAGTGGCAAGGTTGTGGGCTAGCCTCCCGACAGAGATCGAGAGAAGGTGCGCGGGTGTGGCTAGCCTCCCGACAGAGATCGGGGGAAGTGGCGAGGTTGTGGGCTAGCCTCCCGACATAGATCGGAAGAAGTTGCGCGACAGGTCGACCGCCTGTCCTGACAGGGATCGGTAAAGGGCGTGAGGGGGTTACTGAGCAGCTGGAGTGCGATCCTTTGTGATCTTGTTTGGTGTGCGATCCTTAGTGATCTTGGGTGTTGCGTGGTTATATGTCGTGTCTTTTGAGGAAGTCGTCAATCGTTGTGTCGGGTCTACATTACGAGTCCGAGTGTTGAGTTGGTTAAGGAAAGTAACGGTTTGTGTGTCAGTCGGGTTACTCGAGTTGGGAATAGTAGTCCCGGTGTTTGGGTTGTTGTTGGTGTTACCTGCATTGTCTGCTAAGTATGCCGTAATCAGTCTGTTATCCGTGTTGGTGAGCGAACGCTCACCCCTAGCTTCTTTTCCTACAGGTACTGGTCGCGGGACGGACTAGGTGAGCTCTCGAAGCTTGAAGAGCTAGGAGCGGGAGTCCGGGTTTCCCTTTTGAGTCTAGCGACGTACGCCTTGTATTTTGTCCGCTTGTTGGGACGTACTTTTGAGTTGTAAATTATTATTTTGATTAACTAAATGGTGGTTTAAAAACGTTTTATTTAAAAGGTTTGAAAATGTTTTATTGTCTTAAACGTTCGCGTTCCGGATTCGGTTCTACTGAATTTGGGGCGTGACACTCTTCCCTTTCATTGTTTTTGGTTGTCTCGAACTTCCTTTGGATTTGAGCGCTGTTGAAAGCCGAATCTCCTTGGATCTGATCTTGTGGAAACGAAATTGAAGCATAAATGTTAAAGAAAATCATTTTCAAAAGGAAGGTAAAGCAAAATCAAAGGGGATTTGAAAAGATTTTGAAACGAAACTCAGTCTTAACAGAAAAAGGGAAAGAGATTTCGGTTTTGGGAAGAAAAAAAAGGAAAATCAGTTTTAAATAAAAGATTGGATGAAAAAAAGGGTTGATTTTAGTTCGGAGTTAAGACGGTTTTGGAACAAATCTGGACTTGAGTCAAAGAGTTTTGAAACGAACAGAAAAAGGAATTAATAGTATTTCACACTTAAATCAATACGAGTCTGAATCAGATTGGTTTTAAAATGTTTTTCGAACTGTAGAACGGATTCAGAACGGGACAGTGGAACGGTGAATCGGTGCCTCGGGAATCGTGCATCGAAAATCGTACATTGGGATCCATGCAACGGGTTCTGAGTTCGGTGCGCGGGTGTTCGAACTCGACTCGTCGTTTAAACCCACTTTTATCCCGTTCGAGTTTAAAAAGGCAATGTGTTGATTTTATTTTGTACAACACTTGTTCTAATTGTAAGTGTTAACTGTTAAAATCCCAGAGCTTGGACTTTGCCCGAGAAGACGAAGACCACTCCGGAACTCGTGTGAAGAACGGAGGAGAGGCTATTCGACTTTTCAGCAGAGTATTATTAGAGGAAGACCACAAGGTTGGGAAAGTCCTAACTACTCGAGTATTACGTTATTAGTGTGCCTATTAGGTTAATTTAATCGGAAAGATCCTAGAATTGCATATAGGATGCGAATAACTAGAGTAAATGTATTTCATTTACTAATACACAGACGTGTCTAGTAAGTATGCTTAGGATGTGAATCACTAGCGTAACTTGCTTTCGATACTTGGGAATTGATTTGCTGGTAGAGAGGCTATGTTGAGCTCTCGGATTAGTTGTGTGCTAGGTTCACAGGCTTGGTTGCTAGTTAGTAGGATAATCAAGAGTCTAATGAAACTAGATCGAACACATGCTTGAATGTTGAATGATTGAACTTGAATGCTTGAATGATTTTGTTAATTGATTGAGTGGTGATTAATTGTTTGTTTGAACGGATGATCGAGTATGACTGGTTGTGCCAAAGGGTACAATCAGGTGATCGATGCATCGTTGGTTCGTGACAGGTAAGTATGACGGTAAGGGTAATTGTGGGTATAAATCCCGTGTGGTGTGTATTGATGAACGTGGTGTACTTCTCAGATTGAGGACTAAGTGAATGTCTTTGTGTGTTGTGATGGAAGTGTGATTCGAGAATTGTTAATTGGTGGAGAAGTTATGGTGTGTTTCCCTTATTTATGTTCTTGAATGTTTGTCTGTTCGGTTCTGTACTACACCGGGGGGGGGGGGGGGGGTGATCCGGTGCCGTTGTGGTGGTTGGAGTTTGACAGATACTGTGAGTTATTGGTTGAGTATTGGAGCCTGAGGGCATTGGTTACTGGTTATTCTGAGGATTGATTATCAGAGCCTGAGGGAATTGGTTAATGGATATTATGAGGATTGATTATTGGAGCCTGAGGGCATTGGTTATGTGACCCTACGGGGCAGTTGGTTGGATTGCGTTATGAGAGATGGTTACATCGGTTTCACCCAAATGTGTGCATCCTACGGGAGCACTACTTGGTTCCTTATGACGTATGGTCCTTTGGAGACGTTTCCGAGAATCCCGATGATATGCGCCCTCCTAGGGATGTTTCCGGTATTCTCGATGTTATACGTCTTTGCGACGTTATGCGTCTCCTCTGGACCGAGGGAAAATCCGACATGACACAACGAATATTGTGGATCGGAGGGTGGCGACTTCATGTCCCACGACATTATTTGAACGTTCGATCTTCTATTGAGTATTTAAGAAATGCATTGATTCTCTTCTTTTCCTACGATCATTATTGACTCTTTGAAATTGTTAAACATTCGGTTTGCCTTCGTATTTCATCATCGGTTTGGTTTCTCGTTTTATTAAGATTTGAATGAACTTGTGATCTCTTGTTTATTAAACTAAAAGGGGACCTGGTTATGCATTTTCCCTACTGAGCGTAAGCTCACCCCTCCTGTCTTTGTGGTGTTTCAGGTGTTGAGCGGGAGCAGTATTAGCCGGACTCTCGGAGCTTGGGAGCTTGAGGGTTTAGCTAGTTTTAGAGACATGTACTCTTTTATTTTTATGTTGGATATTGTGTATTACCGTTTGAGCTGTGACTCTTTACATTTTGAAGGATTTATATCATTCGGAAACTTTATTTTATTTCATTATTTTTTTTTACTGTAAATCTTTGGTCACGTCTCGAGTCTGGGCAAAACCGGATTTGGGGCGTGACATTCGAGAAAAACCCTAAAGTTTAGAAGAGGCGGGTGAATGAAGGTTCAGAAGCTAATTGACGATTATATTTTAAACATATGTAAGTTGACTGATTTTTTTTATATGAATTTATACATTTTGAAAAGAGAAACATAAGTTGACTGATTAATCCTACAAATTTTGTTTTAGAACATTTTATGATATTTTTGTCTTTTAATTTATGAATTGTTTTTTTTGATCCGCTAAAAATACAATTTTATTGGGGCCTTGAAGGCAAGAAAAGGATTACATGGGAGAGAGAACATGAGTGCTAGTCAGGGAGAGAAGGAATTTTACAGGAGATCTCTTCCACAATACAATCATTTGAGTGGTAATGCTAGGTTGTGATAAAGAGATGAGGGAGAAGCTAAAGAGTTGGATCCGAGTGAGGATGGAGATTGCTGACTCACGGGCTGCAGAGAACACTGAGGCATTTTGGGCCAGCCAAATGAACCAGAAGCCTAGAAAAAGAACTTTCGACCAAATTAACTTCAGGGATGGTTTTGGGCAGAGGCTCGGCCATTGCAGGATGAGATCTGAAGTAGAAGAAGGGATGGCGCACCTCAAATTCCACCATCTAAAGATGTGGTCCCAAACTTCCAAAGAGCGAGGGCAGAGGAGCAGAATATGATTACTATCTTCAAACCGTCTTGGGAAAAGGTTGCACATAGAGTCTGCAAGAGAGATGCAGACTCCTCTCGACTCAAGGAACGACTTGCTGGGGATAGCGTCGAGAGCAACTAGCCACCCGAACAGGGAAATTTTTGGTGGAAGTTTTGCTCTCCAAAGGTAGGCTGCCCACTTGACTTTAGGACCTGAAACATTGGCTCGAATGGCTTTATAGCAAGCTTTAACAGAAAAAGATTTGGAGTTGTGTACCCAAAGGACTTGATCTTCAACTGGCGAAGGCAGAAGGTTCGAGAGCTGGGTGAGGAGGAGTTCGAACAATTCAGACTCGAATACCCAAAGAGGCCTTCTGAAGATCACAACCCAGTTGCCTTCAGACCAGAGATCACTGACCAGGGCTTCTTTGTTGCAGGCGATTGAGAAGAGGTGAGGATATAGGGCTTTGAGGGGTTTAGAGCCGGTCCAACAATCGTGCCAAAAACCCAACCCAAAAGCTCAAACGTGTAGGCATCAAGATGTATATCAAGTGTTCGATTTGATATTTTACGGGCCTAAATCGGAGTTCGTATGAAGAAGTTATGATCATTTGAAAATCTGCTTCACGTTAAACCCCATTTTACTTCAAAATGCTCTTTTAAAACCCCAAATGTCTATAACACTTTCTAATAATCTTATTCACACATTTTTGTAGGTTATACCCGAAAAGTCAGATGTAAAACATAACGATTTAGTAGTATACATCTATAAGTATTTATAGTCATGCGCAAATAATGTAACTTTGTCTCATTTTTTATAAAAGAAATGATGTCTAGTATGTTTTCTACACTGCAATAAATTTAAATATAGTGTTTGAATATAGTCACATGTATTAGGTATGTAAATATTTATATACAACTTAGCACTTAATTTTTTTTTAATAATAGATGTTGCATTTTCTATCGAGAATTCCTGGATCCGCTATCGATAAGAGAATACAATCACGTTTGAACTAGAGTAAATATTTATGTTTATATTATAATATAAAATATAAATATATTTGATTATGTAGTATTCATATATTTCTTATTGTAGAGTTTTCCTTATATTTTTACAATTGTAGAAGGATAACCTTGTCTTTTGCAAATCTATTTCTTCATTTTTACAAGTGTATTTTTAATGTTTGTATTGTATTTTAATACTTCATTTTTGAACAAATTTTGTTCTAAACTTAACTTATGTTATTATTCATTATAATATTTAAATTTTGTTCCGAGGAATGGTGTATCCCTGACTGTTTGTTCCATAACTCATGTACATGTAGTATGACTAGTTGTATGTTTTGCCCAGAGCGTTCTGCCCATGGCGAACTGGACTGTATATGGTTGACTGACCATTTGACTTTCATGACGTGTATGAGTTCATGTAATGTTTTTTTCTTACTGAAATTTAAATATGAAAATTGCAGATATCTGAATTTCATTCGATTTGATATCTTACGAGATATAATCGGAGTTTGTATGAGAAAGTTATTTCATTTGGAAGACCAATCATACTCTAGGACTCCATAAACCAGCTTTAATTTAATTTTACACTTTATTATTATAAGTGGCATACCCTAAACTAAGTTTCTGGATCCGCCTCTGAATTTGTCCATAGACTTTCTATGTAAGACTTATATTTCAACACTACCCCCTCACGTGTAGGAGGAGACATCTACACGTGGGCCATAGCAGGAATGAACATCTGCATATGAACTGGAGACCACATGGTGGAGGTGGCAAATGGGCCATGAGCCGAATCAGCTCTGATACCATGTTAAAGTCCAATCCAACCCAAAGCTCAAACTGATGGGTGGAGGCATCAAGATGTATATAAGTGTTCAATTTGTCCATACACTTCCTATGTGAGACTTATATTTGAACATGAATACAAACACAAACATTCACGTAGCTTAATAAACATAAAATTGAGCACTTTGAGCTGGATAGTCACCATGACCTTGTAGATAACACTGCGCTTATTTACCTAAAGCTACCCGTTACAGACATGAAGCTGCGGGTATTAATCTTCCCCAGAAGTACAGAATTAATTAAGCTATATATCAAATCCAGCTATTATTATAAAAATATATGTAATCAGTTGTTGATCTGCGGGTTGTTCTTATTCCCGCCACCAGATTGGGGTGATGTAGGCCCACCCACCCTGATTGCATCTTTCCTTACACCTTGTGTCTCTTTATTTCCCCCAATATATTCTGAAACAACAAGAACAACGCATACATGTTAATTTATGTTTGATTCTAAAACAAAGAAAAGAAACATGTGCTTATATACAGAACTAAAGCAATAACATAACTGAAAAGGGTGAGAAATTAAAGCAAAACAATTAGCATATATACATATATTAGTTTTTCCCTTACTCCATTGATTTTCATTACCGAATCATGCTAAAATGTATTTATTCACTCAGTTTTTAGTTAGTGGTTGATGTTGATTGTAATTTTTTGGGATCAAATATAAAAACCTATCTTAAAATAATTGGTCACAAAAAATAAAGTACTCAAAATTTAAAAATATCAAACAAAATACCTTAAGTTTTGGTCAGAGGTTATTTACATGTCTTTATGAATTAAAAAGTATCAAATTTTTGACTAATACATACCAATAATGGTCAATACTTTAAGATAACTTTTTGTATTTAATCCTTTGTTTTTTTTGATAAGCTATAATTTTATTAAGCAAATGTTCACAAAGAAAGTAAAACAAAGCAGGAAAATGATCCGTAAAAAAGACCGTTTTTCCATACCAAATCAGTTACTTAACCCTTTGTTTTTATTAGAGCTTTGTTTTGTTATTTAGTCGGTAGAGCTATGTGGAAATATTCTCCTGCACACTTGGGGAGTAAAAAAAAATATAAGAAGAACGACTAGGGAACGAAAAGAAGGAATAGATTACCATGACGTTCTATTTTGCGGGAAGCTTCAGCAAAGAAGTTTGAATTGGCATGGGGATCATTAAAGAGTTGAGTGGTTGCTACCAAAAGAAGGCAACATATAACCAAATAAGGGGAAGGTGTAACCTTATGGTTCTTTGCCATCATTCTTCCAACTCTCTATGAGTTTAATTGTGTTGATATGTATATGTTTTCAATCTAGTATCAGTGTAGTTTTATTTATAGAAGCAATATGTATGTATTGCTTATGGTACATACGAAGTAGTGGTTTTGATTAATTTGAACCCCACATGCATAATAAGCTTGCTGCGAGAATACCCCAAATCCGGAGACTGACCCACCAGCCTACAACTCCCATATTTCTCAGCGTATATGTTTGAATCTCAGTGCCCATATCTTGAAGACCAAACTGCTAAACGAGTTGACTTGAAGGTCAATGGGCATGTTAACATCAAGTTACTCATGGGCTGTCCATGACTCATGAGTAGCGTCTATATCCTTAATACGTGTAGAGAAATTCATTGAGAATGTCCTTTAATATTTTTATAGATCCGCATACTAGTATCCCAAATGACGAGGGCTTCTGTTGCATTCTTCAATGCCACTACGGTATTAATTCGACGGTGATAGGAGCAAGTTGCTTGAAAAAATTTATTGTTCCCATTTCTTTTAACCAGTCAATGTTGTTTAGCTCGTTGTCTCCAAAAATCTTCTTGTTCCCCAGCGCCTGTTCATATTGAATTTGGATGGCTTTGCGTCTATGCACCCCGACCATATCCAATCGCCCACTCAACTCTGCAATACGACGTTGACACCACTTAATGTTATTAACATTCTTCCTAAAGTAGTTCTTGCCCCAGTCATTTAGATTTGTCCCCACCTTCCTAATCACCTTCGCAATCGGTTGCGTCGATCGTTATCCCATTGTTTTTGAATCACACGCCCACAGTCTGGGTCTCGTACCCACTGAGATAAGAACCTGAACTTCGTAGGTCCCTGATGAGGAATTTTGGCGTACGAGAGAGAGA
Organism: Erodium maritimum; assembly: GCA_963921825.1. Taxonomy (NCBI): domain Eukaryota; kingdom Viridiplantae; phylum Streptophyta; class Magnoliopsida; order Geraniales; family Geraniaceae; genus Erodium; species Erodium maritimum. Next base: position 11,831,682 of record OY997594.1, read on the forward strand.
AGAATTGGCCAGTTATCCGAGGTCGTAGTTCCCGTATTGTAGAAATCAAGACCCGGTAAGGAGTAATAGAAAGAGCTAGTGATTAACGCCCTATCCAACCGAGCCTAGACCCTTTAGGCGTGGTTCTGACCCCGGAACCATGTGTACTGGTGACTGGTCATTGGAACATCAATCAAGTGCAAGTCATCCACCAGAGAGCAGAAATCATCAATCGGGCTCAAAGGGTACCTTCCTTCTGTTGTTTCATCTGATTCTAATTAAGACACCATTGAAATCCCCAATAAGTATCCAATTAGGGCGGCTGTGGGTATGCAAACAGCGAATCACCTCCTAAGTCCTGAAGCAATTTTCCCGACAAGCCTCCCTGTAGATGCCCGTGAGGCACAAGCCCATATGGACAGGGGCCGAGACCTCAACATCGATGAACTGCATGTCCGATTCCTGGCGTGCCACATCAATTCTCAGGACCCAGAATAGAGCTAACCCTCAGCTAGTCTCCGATTACGGAACACAAAGAAAATCCTGAAATCCTAACGACCGACAAAGTAGTGCACAAGTCCGAGTAGAGAGCAACGTCTCTGAAAGAAACAACATGTGAGGCCAATGATCCCGGATTATATGGTGCATGTGTTGTTTGTGTAACCTAGACCCCATCCCTTGAAAATTCCACGTTAACACCCGAAGATCAGGTTTGACCAACGCTGGTGGGGTGACCCTGCACCCAAGATCCCAATTGCGTTGCGAATGTATCACACAGGGTGTCGGAAATTGTGGATCGACCGGGAAGCCGAAGAAACTAACGGAGGGAGCCACGACGGGGACAGGATCAGAGAGGGGGGGGGGGGGGTTCTCCTCGCTAATCCTCTAAGAGGGAATCACATCCAAACCCGGGGTAGCAATTGACGATTAATAGGAGAGGGGAGTATTGAATGGGGGGTAGAGGAGGCTGAAGACGCGATAAGCGGCACCGCGAGAAAGAAGAAGCCCTAATAGACATCCTGGTTATTCAGGACTATTATAATGCATAAATTAATTATTCAAAGAAGCTTATTTTTTTGAGCGAAAGTTGCAAATTTCATTAAACTTCAAAAATCAAAACAACGATGTGCATCAAGGAACAATGTCACGCCCCAAATCCGGTTTTGACCGAACTCGAGACGTGAGCTTAAAACAATAATTAAATACAGCCATTGAAATGAGATAAGTTTTAAACATAAAGCTCCGAAATCCATAAATCCGAATAAAAGAGTCAACAACTCATAAAAACCATCAAATAAGTGTTTAGTTCAAAAGAACAGTACGTCTCTAGACATCTAAACAAGACCCTCGCTAGCTCCCAAGCGCCGAGAATCCCGCTAGCACAAGTCCCGCTCAAGACCTGAAAAACAACAAGTAAGGGGGGGGGGGGTGAGCTTTCGCTCAGTAGGAAAAGTAGTTAAGGTTATGAACATCCGTTCACTACCACGAGTAACCGTCCAATTAGGGCATACTAGCAAAGCACAACTACTAACAACGTCCACGGGAAGTTACCAACCACTAATCCCTCCCACAAGACCATAAACACACTTAAACAACACACACATCCAATCAGCAAGCATAGAACACACAGCGGAACAGAACACCAACCCCGTGCAGCGGTTACCAACTCACCGAATGCACACAACCTCTTATATCGTACCGGACCACACAGCATCGGTCCCGATATCTTCCCGTTACTAAGACTCGGGGGAACATCCTCGACCGGCAATACATTCAGTCAGATGTCTTCCCAGCACACAGACTCGGGGCATTACTCACCATACGTACCGGACCGGCATACACCTCGGTCGGACGTCGTCCCGGACCACGAATCATTGGGTACTGATCACGCCATCCTTGGCCTCGATACCCTACACCGGAACTATCCCTCGGTGTAGGTATCACACCGGTTACACCTCCTCTTGGAACACACATCAAGAGCAAACACGCATTACACTGTCATAGTTCAACCACGATATACTAACCGAGCCAACTCACCATAACACACATATCGGTCTATCACTCACCCGATCATATCACAATCAATGGTTCACATCACATCACGCATGGCACACTTGCCCAAACATAGCAACAACATGCTACACCGAGTATATCTTATTATGACTCTCAATCTAATCAATGGTTACAACACGCATCATACGTCTCAATCATTGATCATGGCATCACAATCAACGCGCAACCCTAAGGCTCGACATGGCCATTCTAACAGCATGTCAATTTCCCATAATTGAAAGCGATTATTCTAGTGAATCACATCCTATATGAAAGCTAAGACTCATCCGTTTATTATCGTAATTGAAAGTAGTTATTCTAGTGAATCACATCCTATATGCAAACTATGACCTTTCTGGTTATTATTATCATCATAAAGGCATACTAGTAACTTTCCGTAATTACATCGGTATTTGCTACTTTCCCTACCTCAAAAGTAAACAACTCTCAACTCCTAGCTGCTGACGACCTGGCTAGCTTCCTCCTCCACTTCACGATGTCCAAGTGCCTCCTCCTCCGTCACGCTCGGGTCCAAAGTCTTGGATCACAAAACAAAACCGAGAATTAAGAGTAATTCAAAAAGGTTAAAAGAGGAAAACACTCCCAATTAACCCTAAGAGGACTCGGTTATAGATAACCATCCCAATTACTCGAAAATCAACGAAAAGGACCCAAAAGGGTCAAATCAGGTCTGTCACGGTTCTGATCATGGGTCCTTGATGGGCTCCGCCATGGATCTGGTCACGGATCCGTGGTCCAGGCCGTCACGGTTCTCCTCACGGAGCCGTGACTTCCTCCGTCACGGTCTCCCCCTCGGAGCCGTGACTTCACCCATCATGGTCCCCGTCACGGATCCGTGACAGGTCTGGACAATTTCGTCCTTCTTCTTTCTCCAGCTCCGATTTCACGAATTAAAACCCCAAAACCTCTATTGATGAACCTCCAAACCTCCAAAACAGAGCCAACAATTTCCAATACTTCAATCCCCTCAATGTTTTTCATCAAAACTACTCAAAACCAAGTTAAATCAATCATCTAACTCATTTTCTTCTCCAAAAATCATCACCCAACATCCACAAGTTCAAACCCAACCAAGTTCTTCATTTTTTTCTCAAAAACACATGAACTCAAATCAATAAAAATGAAAAAGGTTTGGGGATTTACCTTGAGGGTGAAGATTAGATGAAGAAACAAGGGAAAATGGGAAGATTTGGGTCACAAAAGGGTTCAAGACCTCTCTTTTCTTCCTCTCCAAGTTTTCGGAGCTCCTTCTTCTTTCCTATTTGGTGAAATTCGGCCAACACTAAGTGTTTGGGCTGAAATGCTCCCAACAAGAAAAATGAGTGCGAAGATGGTACTGAAGGTCCTGCTTCGGAAAATGTCGCAGTAGTAATGACCAAGGATTTCTCCAGTAGTAGTGGGAGACAAAGCATCGTCTAGGTACCCCTCCCAAGGCCGGTCCCTGATGCTCGACCAGTTAATCATTCTTCCTGGCGGGACTGCTTCCCTGCCCTTTCCTGATCAGCCTGCGGAGCTCTAGCTGCCGACCTCTTTAGTGCTCTAGTGGTCGTGCTCCCCCATATCCAGGCCCACTAGCTGGGGGCGGTGGAACTTCAACAATTCGTCCTCCACCTCCAAACATACCAGGAATGACTGCTGGAATTTTAGCAATCGAACCAGTAAAGAGCTGATTGGTAACCGGTCAGGCAATACCCCGACCCTATGCCGTTAGGTATGGAGTTCGTGGAAACCCGAGGGCCCTTATCCAAAGGTAAGGCGCCCTTAGGTATAGAGTCCAATGACACATTTGACCGAGGCTCCTCTCCCCAGTCTGTTGCATATGCCTTGACCTGTTTATCTCTCTGATACTCTAACAAGGAAGCGTCATACCTTGGGGAGCCTTTGACCACCCAGGTGCAATCCTTCAAAACGTGCCCGAGTCATCCACAGTTGTAACAAAAGTTCGAGTGCTTGGAATAGGTCAGGTCGATCTTGATTGGCTCCGGGAATTCATTGAACCGGAGGACCAAATCTCACCGGAGGGGCCTCTCGATCAGATGCCAGAACTGAATCCTGACCGTGCCGCCCCAGCACATCCCCCACTGGTCACACGGGACGTCCACACACGTCCCCAATGCATCGCCAATGGATGTCCCTATCTCTTTCATCCGAACAAAAGGTGGAAGGCCTCGTGTATGGGCCCACAGCTGCATATGATCAAGAACAGGTAACTCCCGAACACATGGGTCGAGGTTACCAAGCAGAAAGGCGCGCCCGTCGAAGCACCAAGGCTTATTTCCTTGAACCCAAGCCCTAGAATATAAGGATCGGAAGTAGAATCCAAAGAGACCCTGACCTAGATCCTTGACAACGAGACCCACATCGGCGTCCCCCCATGCACCAGTGATGATCCGCAGGAGAGTATCCTTCCGAGGTGTCTTCGGCGACCAAAGTTTACCCAGCAAACCCTATTGTTGGTGGGTAATAACAGACGAGATGGCATGAGAGAAGGGAACCACCACCTCGACCTCCTCCTCATCTTCAAGCGAACACGAGGACAGACCGTCCTGAAGGCCTGCCAGGGACGCCTGAAGCTCCAAATCCTCGATGGTCGGGGACGGAAGAAGATCGTCCGTGAGGAGGTGTCGCGACCGATCTCTGGTCATCCCCTCCGGTATCGTGAGGCATGCAAGAATGACTGGTATTCTCCCTTGATTGGGTAGACAATGCCCAAGCCCCGGGGCCTCAGCCATCTCCCTAGGAAGATCGGACATAGGTGCTTTTCCTTTGGTTGGGTCTCTCTGTAACGGCGGCGCCAAAGAAGTACCTCCGGTAGAGGGAATGGTCGATGTAGGGGTCGCACCCCCATGGATCAAAGGAGCCAGAGCAAGGTCATGGCTAGGGTTTGGTAGTGGCGGCTGGAAGGTTGTAGCCGAGAGTTGCGTGAGGAGGAAGCAACAAGGATACATTTAGGTCGTCCCTGTTTTGGTAGTATCGTAGGCGGCAGGGACTAAGCTCCCATGGAGAAGAACACATTCTCTGTCTACGTGTTTGGCATCGCCGGTGCAACAGAAGGAGGCAAAGAAGACGGAAACGAGTGCTTCGGGCGTCTCCATCGGCGTGTCTTATCCCCAACACCGAGCACGGTCTGCGAGGGATTTGACAAGTTCAGGTCGGACGCAACAGAACCGACAAGGGTCACAAGTGCAATATGAGCCTCTACGACAGGTGTTCACGAGGCAAGCGGCGAATGATCAACGACGTTGACAACAAGTAGGAGCTCCATAAAATCACAGAGGATGCAGCTAGGACTAGGGTAGGTCTCTATATCGAGAGAGAGAGTTTTTTTTTTGTTTTAGCTTATTATTATTCAAAGGAGCTTATTAATTCAACCTTGGACTGAAAAAGTATTTATTCAGTCAACCCTCGCGGTGAGAAAATATGATTTTTTTGGCCTATAAAAAAGAAAGTATGGTGCTCAAAAGGCCGAAAGGTTGAGCCTATAGCGCATTGACCGATTGAGCCTAACTTTCTGTGTCGAGTCATCCCTCCGAAATTTTCATGTTGCTCTACTGTAAATAATAATGTTTGTTGCTTAACCCACTAACCATACATCTCCATGTCTATACTAATTCTACTGAAAAGAAAAATAGATGCATTGACTTATTAATTCTAACTTTCCAAGTCGTTCCTCTTGTTCATCCTTGCTTTAGACTATAAGGGTGGAAACATTATTTAGTACCATCAACACACTCCAACCAGTGATCATTACAACGCCATCTGTTCTTGCAAATGAATTGTCATTTTTCTTAGAATTAGAGTATTCGCGGTGGAGGCTTGATTCTGAGGGTTTATTTGAACAAAAAATTAGTCTATTATACAAATCTTTACAATGTGACATGCAGAGAAGATTTTGCGGAACATAGAAAAATCAAGATTCAACAAGGTCTCAAAAGAGACACATTTTCGACCTCGATAATTTTATATTCACAACAAAGGAAAAAACCCCACTACGGATATAATACATTATATTAGAACTTGTCATGTCCCGAAAAATATGATACATTTTGTTCGAATCTATGTGAACATATATAGACAAGCTATCGTGATTACAACGAATATATTAAGACAAATATGCTATAAATTTCAACGAAAAAAATATTCATATTCTTTACCGCATAAAGGTTTTTTAAATACCTAAGGAATGTTTCCATGCAAAAACACTTTTTTGAAACGTTAAGATGTAGATTATTATTTGAATTTTGAGATAATACTTCTTAGTGCATCCGGTACATTAAAGTCGGACCACGACTGGAGAGAAAGAGAACGGGATTCTCGAGCAAACCAGTGGGCTACCCTGTTCGCTGATGTTGCCGCCGCCTTCGTTGAAGCCACCGCCGTCTCTGATGTCGTCGGCGTTTGTGATGTCGTCGCTGTAAGAACCGCCTTCGGTCAACACCAGTCAAACTGGTGGAAACCGGGAAGAGTTGACTTTTCGCCGAAAAAGTCAACCGACGACTCCGAGAGTCATTCGGGACCTATCCGGAACCCAAAAAGATTATCCGTCATTACGATTAGTTTAGTTGGGTCATTTCCTTTCAAATAAGCATTTTTGCGAAAAAGTCAATTTCGGGTCAAACGAGGTCGAAATAGGGTTTTTATAGGATTAATTAACTGGGGGCTGGGATATTTGTGAGTGGAGATGGACCCCACTTGGACACATGTCCCTAAGTCCTTGGAGGAGGAGAAATGGGTGAGAGAAGACCCATTTGACCCCACTTTTGGGCATAAAAGGAAAAGGGGCAAAAGGGCAAATTGGACCTTTCTCTTTTAGGTTAAAGGTCACATGGGAGCAAAATCAGCTCATATTTTCCTCCCTTGGCCGAAAATCTCTAGAGAGAGGGAGAGGAAGAGCTCCATTGTTGAAGAAGGAGAAGAAGAGAAGAAGAAGAAGAAGAAGAAGAAGAAGAAGAAGAGGAGGAGGAGGAGGAAAGGGCCATTTCTCTTGATTCCACCACCAAAAGTCCTCATTTCTTCCATAGTTTCCATCTTCTATTCATTTCCTAAGGTAAGCCTTCAATTAAATCCTTTTTTTGATGAACTTTAGGTTATGGGTTTTGTTGAGAATTCATGAACTAAGCTTGGGTGTTATGGGATTGAAGTTTCTCCTTGTTAAATTGATGGATTGTGGTGGAAAGTGGAGGATTGTAGTGGAAATTTATTGGGTTTTGTTAATTTGATGAAACCCAACCTTGGGTCTTGGAGTTTTGGGTTGTTGAGGCTGAATTTTGAGGTTTTGGAGCTTAAGAATGGAGTTTTGGAGGTTTGGATTCGTTGGGACGAAATTCAAGGAAGAAGGAGGAAACTGTCCAGACCTGTCACGGATCCGTGACGGAGACCATGACGGCGCACGTCACGGCTCCGTGACGGTGCACGTCACGGTTCCATGACCCGAACCGTGACAGAGCCCGTCAAGGCTCCATGACTCACTCCGTGATGGAGCTGAAATGGACCTCTTCAAGTCCATTTTGTTGTTATCGAGTAATTAGGAAGGTTATCTATAATTGAACGTATTGGGGGTTAGGTTGGGTGTTTTCTCTTTAAATCAACCTTTGATTGTTATTAAATCTCGTGTTACTTTGTGATCTTAGACGTTGTTCCCGATCGCGGTGGAGGAGGCTATTAGACGGTTCGTGGTTGTTCGAGTTGGATCGCGGTTGAGGTAGGGAAAAGTAGCGGTTATATGTTCAATTAAGGAAAGTTACTAGAATTGCATATAGGATATGAGTAACCGGAATAATTGTAGAATCACATGTAGGATGTGAATGACTAGTGTAGTCGTTTAAAATGTAGAATTACTTGCGGGCCATATCGTGCCAGTAGGTTTAGGACTTGTCGTGCTGTAGAATTGCATGTGGGCCATGTCGTGCCCGTAGGATTGTGTGATGGTTGTGCTTTGCCTGTGTGAATGTCATTGTTGAACTATTGCCTTGTGATATGTTTGGATAATGTATAAACCGATGCTGAGTGTTCCGGTATGATATGTTCGGTATAATTTGTACCCCGTGCTACGGGATGATATCTAGGCCGATGCTGTGTGTTCCAGTATGATATGTTTGGGATGATGTGTACCCCGATGCTGAGTGTTCTTGGATGATATCTAGGCCGATGTTGTGTGTTCCGGTACGATATGTTTCAGCCGTGCTATGTGATCCGGCGTGTTATTGGATACTTACTGTGTACGTGTTTGCTAATGATTTACTATGTGTGTTGACTAGTTTTTGGTTCGCTGTGGTTACTTATGGCTGTTATGTGATTCTTGTGTAATTTGGGTGCTAAGGCTCCAGATCGAGCAACAGGTATGAGATCCTTTGTGATCTTGAATGCATTTATATCTGGTTTCAGTGCACTGCTGTGTGCGTTCGCATGCGTGGTTAGTTGTGATATAACCGGGTTTGTGTTCCAGTGTGAATTATCTGGGTGACGGGTGCTAAGTGTATAGTTGAGGAGAAGTGTCTGGGTGATGGTTCAGTATCAAGTTTGATTTGCGGACTGCTCCTGGTTGGGTTCAAGCGTCGGCATTGGGTTACTCTGTTTAAATTGTCTTGTTATTGCTTTAGTAGTATGCCATATTTGGACGGATATCCGTGGTGGTGAGCGAAATGCTCATCCCCTTTACTACTTTTTCCTACTGAGCGAAACGCTCATCCCCTTCACTACTGTTCTTATAGGTTTCGTTCGTGAGTTGGAGTAGAGGGCATCTCGAAGCTAGGGAGCTTGTAGCGAGAGTTCTAGTCTTGGATTGTATAGAGACGTATTCCCTTTCGTACCAAACTTTTTATTTTGGATTTCGAGCTTTGACTCGTGTTATCAGAATTGCTAGTTTGAACTATTTTTGGAGTTTCATTTCGTTTAAAATTGCCTTCTTTATTATTCTTTCCAGTTCACGTCTCGAGTCCAGTCAAAACCAGATTTGGGGCGTGACAGTCGCCGTTTGAGATACCGCCGCCATCTCTAAAGACATCCCTGAAGCCGCAGCTGGTGCGTCCTTCTCCTTGGCCTCCACCACAGCAACCGCCTCGACCTCCTTCACGAGTATGGAGGTGGCTGATTGAAAAGAGTTCTGGTTGGGTTTTTTCTGGTAGGGCTTCCTTCGAGCCGTCTTTAGCCCCCACGACGTTGGCTCCCTCCCGCCACCAACGACGTGTCTCCCGCCTCTATTCGGTACTACCTCTGTAGCTCCGATGGTTTTCGCCGCTGTCGGCGCGTCCTTCTCTCTGGCCTCCACCGTCACACCCTCTGAAGCCGTCGTCTCTTAAACCTACCCCTTCCTGGCCTCCACCACCGCACCGCCCTCGACCCCTCTCTCGATGAAGGATCTGGCTAATCGAGTGGGTCTCTGAAACTGATGATAGTAGGTTCGGTCGCACTTTTCAGAGTATGCAGCGTTTAGGCAATACCTTGAGCAGCCGTAGTCAGTTTCGTCATAGTTTAGAAGTGGATTATAGCAGGTTCGGTCATACTCTACTGTGCATGCAGCGTTGAGGCATGACCTTGAGAAGCCGTAGTCAACTTCGACTAGTTTTCAATACCGTTAGTGACAGTTATAATGTGAAAAGAGCTGCGACACCATTGTGTCTTTTGTCTGTTCTTTGTGGTCAGGGATTTATTCCTGATGTCCTCATATGTATTTGAATTTAAATCAATGAATTACACATTTCGCTCAAAAATATATCAAAGTAAAGCTATTTTGCAAAGTTTCCATATTTGTTTATATGTACGACGAAGCTCATCCAAAAAGTTAAGGGGAAATTTGTATATGAGGACTTTTAAAATCATCATTCAAATACAAATTGCAATAAAAGATAAATTCAAAATATTTTTATGTAATTATCAATAAGGGTAGTTACAAGGAAAGTTGTAAAAGTCCCCTCCTAGTCCGCTTAATCCCCCGCCTAAGTCCTAAAATATGTAATAATGTCCGACTCACCGTCCCGCTTAGGCCCCAAAATATGAAAATCACCTGATTCGTCGTCTCGTCCAATTAGTTGGAAACTTAAGACTCTGTTTTGTCAAATTGGACTTTTGAAAAGGAGATGAAAATGTGAGAGACTCAATATGTTTGTAATGATCTTGAATTTCTTGATAAAAAAATATGGCACGTGCCCCTTGTTGGTGGTTTATCATTATAATTTAGATTTTTTTATTAAAATAAAGAGTAAAATCAAAATGAAAGTATTAGTTTGTTTTGTTTTTTTTTTTGTATTTTGATACTTGTTATTTATTTGTTTTGGACTAAAATGTGCAATTTCATTAAATAGATTTCAACCGACAAACAAGAGCATCAGGAAAACCCTTAACCACAGTAGAAGAGCTATTACCTGGTATAGTTCCTTTAGGGTCTGTCTACGCATAATTCTGTGACAGAAGAACCGACACATGCACTTTGTTGAGGTGCCATAAAGGCGAAAAAAAGTAAATAACAACAAACCGATGTCTGCTGCTGAAGGTACTGCCCAGTTGCTGCATATTTTATAAAATACGACCGACCCTACTGACATCGGCTTCCAAGGGAGGCAGAGTTATCCCTTTCATTCCTCTACGAAAACAATAATCGATGCTCAAGGTGTAGCCTTCATGCTCAATCCGCTGTATTACACCGAACCTACGATCATTGATTTCAAGAGGAGACAAAAAAACCATTCGATTAGCCAAATCCATAGTCGATAGAGGGGTCGAGAAGGGTGCGGAGGTGTATGCCAGGGAGAGGAGGTGGCTGGGACGACGACGACTTCAGCAACGACGGCGTCGTCTTCAGAGGGTGCGGTGGTTGAGGCCAGGGAGGAGGACGCTCCAGTGGGAGCTTCAGCGATAACGAGATTGATCAGGATCGATGACCCGATACAGGGCGGTCGCGGGACTCCAAGGCGGTGTGATTGATCGACGCCAAGGTCAGCTAGATGAAAATCAGGATCGGGAGACACGTCGTTGGTGGCGGGAGGGAGCCAATGTCGCGGTGGCTAGATACGGTTCGAAAGGAACCCTAACAAGAGAAACTTTCGCAGAACCCAAAGGAAAGGTGCAAGGGAGAAGATGTAGAGAAACTAGAAGCATAACCATGACATAGGTCATGGTAATAACCATGACCACAACCATGACTTTGTCTACGTACGACGACTTTGTCTTAGAGAAAAAGACCTAGCTATATATATTTAACAATACTTTTAGAATTTTACCTTAAGATATACTTGTTATTTTTTTAAAGTACAAATATAGTTTATACTACGACTTTTGATTACATTTGAGTAATATATATTTATTAATAATTAAAAATATTAAAAAATATTAAATCCGCCTAGGTTCCATCTAAGGATCTTCACTGTCGGACTAGCGCCTAACACATTTTACAACCTTGATTGCAAGTTCCAAAAAAAAATGAATATCTCATGATACTGTTTTATAATTGTCCTTAAAATTCATCCAAACTAGTTATTTAGTATCTGTATTAATACCAGTATGCATTCATCAATCACAGTTTGGTACCTAGAGTGGTAGAGAAGCGCGCATTGATGTGGCCGGTTCTTGTCTCCAGCACCGTTGTCGTCTATTCCTCACCCATGTAACATCACGCTCCCGATAGGCCCAGGTGTAGGAAACGGTTTTTCTGTTTCTGAAGGTTTTTTTATAAGCTCGAAAATTTATTAATAAGACCGATTCTAAAAAAGGAAACGGAATGCCCTGAATCACGATCAAAAAGGGTGGAAACCAGCGATTACAAAGGGGCTCCATCAAAGGGAGCCAAAAGGCCAAACATTTTTAAAAAAGAAAACAAGGAGCAAAAACCCTAAAAGGACACCCCGCCAATCCTCGCCTCCCGAAGTCAACGAGGAGACGTCGCATCCTTCTTCTTGGAAGCCAAATCACGAATTGTAGTCCATGCGTCGGTTCCCTGAGACAAAGTTACGACTTGAGTTTCCCATCACAGCCTTGCTCAACCTGTTTCGCAGTAACAACGGGACGACCATATCTTTCCCGATCCAAAGAGACCTTTGGTTTACATGACATGGTGTAATACTCCGTTAAATGCTTAGGTGGGCAACTCACCCACTTCGATTTGACTGGGGAATCCTTCCACGGAGATGCATCCTGCTGTGATGCTTGACCCACTGACACATCAACTCCAACAACACCAGGTTCAATCATATCAAAAACACGAGCCGAAGCAACCACCGGCTGAGACTTGGAAACGAACTAATCTGAATTGGGCTGATCACGGCCTTGAATAGGCCCACCCGTTTTAGCACCTTGAGTAGGCCCATTCGCAAACCCACTCGATCCACACCCATCGCATGAAAACTCGTCGTCATCCTCATGAGTATCGCGATCTCCGGAATCAGGAACATTCACAACATCCCTCCTTAAGTAAATCACAATCACCATAATCAATGGCGAGAAAATCACGATTTTCAATCTCATTCATGCCATCCGAAGAATTTGAAATCGCTTGAGACTTGGAACATTGTAAATTTTAAATAAGTAATACAAAGGACCTTTAGCAATACCACTTTGACGTTAAAATTTCATATAGTACTACATTTATAGGTGTTCAAAATCTTCCCACATGTCTGATTTAATTTGGTCACGTGCACAGTAGCATTTTTTTAACGGAATCGTCAAAATAGACGGAAAATATTAGTTTGCGCAAAAAAAATGGAAATGTCACAGTTGGGAAGTGCAAAGAAAGATCAAGCCCAGTTAGGATCGCCAAAACAAACCTCAAGGGGGGTTAAGACCCATAGTTACCCCATTTAATTATCCCTTCCTACCTTGTTCTTCACTTCAGATTGTTATGCTATTTGATTATTTATAGTTTGCTTAGTTCTTAGCTTCTTTTTTTACTTTAGGTTCTTCTGAGCATGCATATTTTATTTTTTTCTCATTATTGATGTTCTATTCCTGAAAAGACTTGATTAGCTTGTAAGGTATTCCGAGTTTAGATGAATCCCTAATTAAGCTACACCAATTATGAACAGTACAAGTAAGAAATCACTTGTCATTAGTAACATCCATGTGATTTGGCCCAAATGGAAAGAAAAAGTTACCCAATAACCAAATTGAGCTACAACTTCGAACAAGAACACCGTTTACATCGAAGATGGACAGTAGAGTAATAAGTAGCTGGGACTGAGGCAGATCCATCATGGCATGAACAACAAGGATAAACCGAGCCACTTCCTGTGACTGGTCCAATTAATCTTCTCATTCCTACATAACATCCATATACCATCGGTAAAACAAAGGAACATATAACTTTAAAAGATAGAGAAATACACATACTACGTACGTACCGTTCGGATGATCCAACGCAGCTAAGTTTCGTCCAACAACAAAAGTCTGAACAGAGCTGAAGAGTAGAAAAAGAACTATCAAATATTTGTTCATCATGTTTTTCCCTCTTCTCATTGGTAAAGAGGATGGTAAATAAAATTGGATCGACTACGATGTATGTATATATAGAAAGGTATATATGAACGATTGTGGTTTACAGCAAATATGAACCCCAAAAAGGTTTAAGAAAATAAAAATAAAGACTTCAGTGTCTATGATCATAATTATGTTCATTCCAATTTGTTGAAAAATGCACAAAACCATGGCCCATTAACAACGACTTTGGTGATATATTTCATTAATTAATTTCTTTTCGTTATGGCTTCTGAACAAATATTTGGTATATGTCTTCATCTTTCTTTACACCAATTTTTATTCTTCTAAACTCACATGCTTGAATATTTTGGTTATTTTGATGTGTCATACAAGAAAAAGCTTGTTTGTTTCCAAGGTATTCTTAGTGTTATAACATATGCGAGAAAGTTTGGTGCAAACAAATCAATAGAACACACATATTTTCGTGATTTAACAGTAACATGTCGGTAATTATGTCGACAAGTTGTTGGAGATCTGGTGTTGGTCCCTCCTTCGCCATTCTCTGTTTCGGTAAGGGATATGGCTTACTAGGAGCTCGGTCTTGCCGCATTTGGTCTGGTTTCGACCCAGATCCATTGTAGTGGTGGTCCTTCGCCATTCTCTGTTTCAGTTAGGGAGATGGCTCACCAGGAGCTCAGGCTCGTCAGAGTTGGTCTGGTTTCGAACCTGATTCGTCGTTGTGGTGCTCCTCGCAAAACTCTTGGCTCCTCAGTCCGTTCTCGACGGGGACATGGTCGTCCTGGCTTGTCGGATTCCTTGCCTCCTCAGCTCGTGCTCGATGGGGACTCGACCCAGCACCAGCTGTTTAGTGGTGGCTTTCTATTTCTATCCTCCTTACCAGTAGTAGTTCTGGCTGTAAAGCCCGACTCATTTTTAAAAAGGGTGTTGTTTGAAATTTGAAACAATGAGGTAAGTTTTTGCATCAAGTGTGTTTGAAAAGAAAAAAAAATCAAAAAAAAAGAGAAGGGGAGGATTTCTGGGCTGAGCTGGGAGTTTGGGCCAACCTGGGCCCAACCAGAAGCGAGGTTGAGCATGTACGCGAGCCGAGCCCGTTAGCGCGCGGCCCAAACCTACGCGAGGTTTCCCTCGCACACGACGCTTCAGATCTCAGTTGTATGCACGCGAACCGAGACGAGAGTTTCGTCGTCCTCTCTCGCGTTCCTTCTCCCTCGCCGTCGCGAACCAGAGCCACCATGCTCCTTCTTCTCCTCCGACCGCCTCTGCCCTTCCTTCACCTCATCCTTCTCCTCCTTCGACCCTCGTCACACCCTTGCAACAACCCCATCACAGAAACCCCTCCCTCTCTCTCTTCTCCTCCCTTCTCTTCCTCGAACCAGAAGAAACCGTAGCCGCCATCTTCGAACCAACTTCGCCGCGCCTTCAAACGTGAAAATCAGACTCGGTGAGCCTCATCTCGAGCTGATTCGTCCTCCCCTCGACCCATCGCCTGAAAATCGAGAGCCTCGAGCTCGATTTGAGCGAGGTTTGACCGGAGAAGGAACGCCGAAGCTCGCGAGTTCCAGATCTGGCCTGTCAACGCCGGCGAGCCTCCAACGCCGCCAGATCTGGGCGGAGAAGCTCGTGTTCTTCTCCAGCGTCACTTCCTCGTCCTTCGCTCACCTTCTAACGCCGCCCGCCACCATAGTAAGGCCGGAAACCCGCCGCCATCGCCTCGACCTCGCCAGGCTCGAATGAGACAGAACCCTAGCAGGCTTGGGCTGTCACGCCCCAAATCCAGTTTTGACCGGACTCGAGACGCGACTTGAAATATAAGAGATAAAAGTAGTAAAACAGTAATAAACTCCTTTAAAGCTGAAACGAGTTCCAAGATATTCCTCAAATAATTCGATTCAAATTTCCAGTATAATGTCAAAATTCGACGAGTAACATAAGATAAATAAATTTCAACAACTTGGCCCAACACGTCTCTAATACATCCCTCAAGACATCCAGAAGCTCCCGGGTCTCGAATTCCCCAGATATTAAGTACACCAGTACACACAATAAATAAACAAATAGGGGTGAGCTTACGCTTAGTAGGGAAAATCGTAAACAACTTTAGCTTCCAAGTTTAATAATAAAACTGTTTTAGTTCGATGTCACAAAAGCGCTTAAAACCCTTAGACCAAAAGATACAATAAACAAATAAAAAGCGACGAGAACAATAGCGCATTCCCAAGGATAACGATAACTTCCCAGAGAATAAATAGAGAACATTATAATAAATAGAATATCATTACAACTGGGAACGAGTAAATACTATTAATCAATGAAATACTATGGAATCAGTGTAAATAAAATAGTATCTCTTTTTCAAAGATAATAGTAACTTAAAAGATTCCATGAAAATACTATAAACGAATCGTAAATACTAAAATGGGAGTAAATAATGCCACACCAACCACTTGCTTTCTCAAGCCTCCGATCCACAGATAGATTCTGGTGTCACATCGGTTCCCATATTCCGATCCACCAGAGTACCCATGTCATATCAGATTTTCCCTCGGTCCAGAGGAGGCACATACATCGGGGCACCGGAAACCATCCCATAGGGACGCTCATCGTCGGGATTCTCGGAAATGCCCCCAAAGGACTATAAGTCATGGGGAATCAAGGTAGTGCTCCCGTGGGACGCATACACTTGGGTGAAACCTCAGTAACCATTTCTCACGAAGTAATCCAACCAACTATCTCGTAAAATCCATCTCCAATAACCAATGCCCTCAGGCTCCAATAATCAATATCCCATAAAGTCCAATAACCAATGCCCTCAGGCTCCAATAACCAATCCACGTAGTATCCAATAACCGATGCCTTCAGGCTCCAATAACCAACCAAATATCCCATAGAATCTGCCAATCACCAACGACCATAACACCACCGGATTACCCCTCCCCGGTGTAGTAGCGAATCGAACAACCCAACATTTCAAGAATAAGAATAGGGAACACATTATAATTTATCCATCCCTCAACGCTTATCGAATCACACTTTCATCACAACAAAGACACCCATTAGTACTCCACACTTACCGTATACTTACCTGTTACGATCCATCGGTTCATCGATCACCTGATCGTTCCCCTTGGCACAATCAGTCATACTCGATCATCCATTCAAACATTCAATCAATCAACCAATCATGTAAACATTCAATCAAACCAGCATACGATTTAGCTACTTTCGTTGGACTCTTAACCTATTCAAATTAAGCAATCAAACATGTGATCCTAACACAACAACTAATCCGAGGGCTCATCACGGCCTCTCTACCAGTAAATCAATTCTCAAGTATTGAAAGCGAGTTACACTAGTTATTCTCATCCTAAGCATGCATTCTAGACACTTCCGGTTATTAATACTTGAAAAACGATTATTCTAGTTATTCGCATCATATATGCCATTCTAGGACATTTCCGATTTTATTATCCTAACATGCATACTAGTAATGAAATACTCGAGTAGTTAGAACTTTCCCTACCTTGTGGTCTTCCTCTAAAACTCTGTTGTCAAGTTCGGTGGTCTCTACTCCGTTCTTCACACGGGTTCCGGCGTGATCTTCGTTCTTCTAGCTCGGGTCCAAGTTCTTCGTTCTGGGGCGAAGTCCCGTCTAGGTTTGACAAATAAAAAAGTCCAATCAATACCGGTAATTGTCCAAATTTTTCCTTTACTTGTCCAAATTAAATTAATTAAACAATTAATTAACCTGAATTTAAAATGATTTTCTTTAAAAACTGGGTTGACCGGGATCCGACCCGAATCCAAGCCCAAACCCGGATCCAGAACTGGTCCAGACCCGGTCTAGACCGGATCCAAGTCTGACCCGGACCCGGACCCAGGCCCTGGGCCTGGCTTGTCCTTGGTGCTGCACGACCCAAGGCCAAAACAACGCTGGTGGCCCAAAACCCATGCCTGAGACGCGATTAGGGTTTGGTCTGAGTTGCGATGGAGGCGGCGGTTCTGTTCCGGTGGCGACGACGACGGGCTCGGGCGGGTATTTGACGCCGGCCGTGGCGTCAGGGAAAAGAAGGAGGATGAGGGAAGCTTACGAGCAGTTCTCCGTCCCGATCTGACGGCGAGGATAGCTTGCCGGCGAGAGTTCAGATCCGGAACACGCGAACTCCGGCGAAGCTTCGCCAACTCAGGTCTGACCCAAAAAAGGTTCGAAACTTCCGGGAAAAAAAAGAACGAGGAAGAATAAAAGGTTCGATACATAACCTCACCATCTATGAATCGATAGATTCCGGTAAGGTGGAGCTTGAAACGCCGGCGGCGGCGATGGCTTGTGACGATTCGAGGGGGAAGAAGATGGGACCGAGCGAGTTTGGGGTTTCTGGGTGCGAGGAAACGTCGTCTGAGAAACCAGAAGGGAGGAAGGGAGGAGTGAGCTCCGGTGACAGCTCGGTTGAACGGAGCGAGGAGGGTGCGCGCGTGAATCCGGCGAGAGAGGAGCGAGATTTCGAGAGAGGGAAGGAGGCGCATCGAAAGTCGTGCATAGAAAATGAAACCGAAACGATGCTCTGAATAGGGTTTGATGCGCGATGGTTTGGGCCGACTCGGCGCGGGCTTGCACGAGTTGGGCCAGTACTGGCTCGGCCCAAACTCACGTCTGGTCTGGCCCAAAATCAATTCTTCTCCATTTGCTTCTTTTCCTTTTTCTTTTTTTGAATTTCTTTTAATCAAAACACAAATGGCAATTCTCTACCCCGACGTTTCGATTTCCAAAATAAAACCCTTTAGAGTGTAGTGGGGTTTTACATGGGCCTCGGACCAAGACGGGCCTGAGCCAGACGGACCTTGGGCCGGGGAGCGAACCTTGGGCCAGGCCCAGATCTAAGGTCCGGGTTTTGACTCGGACCTGGTTCTCGGGTCTAACTCGGGTCTGGTCCTCAGGTCCGGGTCGGTCTTGGGTCTGGATCGGGTCTGGTTCGGATCTAGGTTTCGGAGTCGGGCCGGGTTTCTGGTCGGACTAGGGTCGGCCGGGTCGGACAGAAATAATTATTTAATTTAATTAATTTAAATTATGTTTTGGACTTAAAATCAATTAACTATGAGGACTTCAGACTATTTAAAAGACTGATTTGACGAATCAGAGGACCTTTGGATAATACCGGGACTGATATCGGACATTAACTGTTAATACCCATGCTTGGATTTTGCCCGAGAGCTTGGACCCCGCCCGAGAACTTGGACTTCGCCCGAGAAGACGGAGTTGGCCCGGTCGTCAGCAGCTAGGAGACGCAGCTGTTGGTTCGTCATTGAGGTAGGGAAAAGTACTAACTCCTCTGATAATTTAAATAACGCTGATAGTCTGCCTATAGAATAATAATAACCGGAAAGGTCCTAGATTGCATGTAGGATATGATTTACTAGTTTAAACCGCTTTCAATACTTGGGAAATTGCCGTGCTGGTAGAATGGTCGTGATGAGCCTTAGGATTGTTTGTGATTGCCTCACATGCCGTGCTTGCCTCACATGCCGTGCTTGCTTAGCATTTAGGTTAAGATAAGAGTCTATCTAAACCCGATAAATTGTAATGCATGTGCTATGAATTGTTGAATGAATGATTGAATGATTGCTTGAATGAATGCGTGAATGAATGCTTGAATGAACGTTTGAGTGTAATTGATTGTGCCAAATGGTATGATCGGGTGAGTGATAGACCGATGGATCGTGGTTGGTAAGTATATCGGTAATTGTGATTGTTGGTATGAATTCCTTGTATCGTGTTGTGTGAACTTAGACGAGGCTGTGGTTGTTATATTGTGTTCGATATGACATTGTGTGGTGTTAATTGTGTACCCCGAGGTGTGTTTCCGGGAAGACATCTAGGCCGATGTGCATTTCCGGTATGATGTACGTGGTTGAACCCAATGTGCTTTTCCGGGAAGATGTCTAGGCCGATATGCGTTTCCGGTATGACATATTACTGATTACCCTGCGGGGATGGTTACTTGTGGTCCGGTATGGTACCCACACCGAGGGGGTAAACCGGTGTGGGGTAGTATCATAGCCGAGAGATTGTTTACCCTGCGGGGATGATTACTTGTTGCTTCACCCCGGGTGTATGCGTCCCACGGGAGCATTCACGGAAGGTTATCCTATTTCGCCTCGATGACTTATGGTCCTTTGGGGGCATTTCCGAGAATCCCGATGATATGTGTTCCTTCAGGTACGTTTCCGGTAGCCCCGATGTATGTGTCTCCTCTGGATCGAGGGAAAATAAGACATGACACAAGAACCAATTGTGGATCGTAGTATTGTGGTTTAAGTTCTTGCCTTGATATTTAAATACTATCGTTTTAGTAGTTATTCAAATATTACACCGCTTTTCCTCAAATCTTCTTGAACTACTGTTTTCCCTCAAGGGTTGAATGTTATTATTGTTCTCTTTACCTTCGCATTTATTGATTAATGGTGTTATTTGTACATTGTGAATAATTGTGTTAATTCAGTTTTATTACAAAATGGTCGGTTGCTTGTCACGCCCCAAATCCGATTTTTGACCGGACTCGAGACGTGAACTAAACGATAATAAATTTAAATGAAAGTAAACCAAATTAAGTCTCAAATAGTAGTTCAAAACCTTAAACAATGTCGCGAGTCACAGCTCGATAAAAACAACGGTAAAATACTTAGACAAATAAAGGTACGTCTCTAGACACTAGCCCGAACCCCCGTCAGCACCCTAGCTTCGAGAATCCTGCTAGTACAAGTCCCGCTCAATACCTGAAACACAACAAAGTAAGGGGGTGAGCTTACGCTCAGTAGGAAAAGTAGTTAAGGTTCTAAACCACAGTTCATCACCACGGGTAACCGTCCAATTAGGGCATACTAGTAAAGCACAACTATTAAAAGTCAAATTAAAACGATTACCCCAAGACAACACTTAACCTTCCATCAGGCACAACCCGTAACACAAACTCACAACGAGCCAAGCTCATACCACTTTCCACAACTAGCTCTTGACACCCATCACCTAACAATTCTCGATGAACAACGCCTACGGTTATCTCACAATCGACCACACGTGCGAACTCGCACTGCAACACAGGAATCAGGTACAACCATCTCGAGTCACCAAACAGTCTCACAAGACCCAGATCACCCTTAACCCAAGGCACAAAGCTAGACGGCCCGCACGGCTCACACAACAGACCATGCACAAAGCCCAACAACACACTTCCTCGTTACTGCCCATTTCCACAACCTTAACGTACTTACATAAATGCACACAGCCAACCAAATGAGAAATAAGCACACAACAAGACACACACAAATGTCGTAGGACGGCACACAACCAATCAGCTAGAATAAGGCACGAGCGAGACACACACAGATGTCGTCTAACGGCATAAGCAATACCACTGGATGCACACAACCACTAATATCGTACTGGACCACACAACATCAGTCCCGATATCTTCCTCCTCACATAGACGAAGGGTAAGATCCACGACCGGGAATCCCTCAGTCCGATGTCTTCCACTCACACAGACGTGGGCGCTACTCAACATATGTACCGAACTGGTCATATTTTCTTCCTCACACAGATGAAGGGTAACACCCATCACGCCATCCTTGGCCTCGATACACTACACCGGAACTATCCCACGGTGTAGGCATTACTCCGGTTACGTCTTTTCTTTATATGCACAAAAAGGATAAAACACGCAGCACAATCCACCAATGGTCTCGGCATACCAACCGGACCATCTCAACATAGCACACAGCCGGTCTATCACTCACCTGGTCATATCACAACCAAGAGTTCACATTATCAAACACAGCACACTTGCCCACACAATCACAACATGCAACACCGAGTATAATCTTATTTAGACTCTCACACAGCGGGTATAGCACACATCACACAACCCTAAGGCTCGACATGGCCTATCTACCAGTACGACAAATTCCCAAGTATTGAAAGCAGGTAAAGCAGGTAAGCTATCGAATCTCGTCCTACATGTTACTAAGACTCGTCCGATTAATTAATAATATAAAACAATCGTTCCTATATGCCACTAGAACCTTTCCGACTATTATTATACCCTAATCATGCATACTAGTAACTTTCCGTAATTAAAGCGGTATCCGCTACTTTCCCTATCTCAAGACGATAAAACAGCTGCGTCTCCTAACTGCTGACGACCGGGCCAACTCCGTGTTCTAGGGCGAAGTCCACGAAGTCCAAGTATGGGTTTTTAAACAGGCAAACGGTCCAATCAGTTCTCAAGTGGCCAAAGTCCTCGGAAACGTCTCAAACGTCTTTAATTAACCAATTTTAAATCCAATTATTAAATTAATTAAGTCTGCCCGACCCGGATCCGTGAACCATACCCGGATCCGACCCGAATCCGACCCGGTCCAGAATCCAGACCCGGACCCAACCCAAACCGGCCCCAGACCCGACCCGGACCGGCTCCAGACCCGGTCCAAGCCCGAGTCCAGACTCGTCCGGTTCTGGGCCTGGCCCAAACCCTCGGTCAGTGGCCCAAGTCACCCAGCCCAAACCTCAATCGTGGCCCAAGGCCCGTCTGGCCTTGTCCTCGAGTTCGCTTAGCTCCGGCGAGGTTCGTGTGTTTCCGACCACCTTCTCCGGCGGCGACAACACTCAGAACGCACGCGAAGAACCGGCGGAGCTAGGGGAAAGGACGGCGGAGCTCGGCAGTGGCTGGACGAGGGCTAGGACGTTAGGTAAGGCGTCAGGGACTGAGCTTCGCCTCAGATCTAGAGTTCGAGAAAAGCGCCGGCGGTGGTTCCGACTCAAAAACTGTAGAATCGAGCTCGGAGGGGACGTTTTCAGGTACGAGGAGTTAGGGAAAGAGAGGGGAAGGGTGTGAGGAACACGACCCGTGCATTTCCCGACGCTGGAATGCACGAATCGAGCTCGGAAGAGAGAGAGCTCGCCTGAGGTGCTCCGGCGAGGTACGGTTTCGCGTGCGAGGGCGGCTCGGTGCGAGGACGGAGGAAAAAGGCGAGGGCAAAGGTGCAGACGAGGATGAAGGTGAGGTAGCAGAAGGAAGATGAAGGGAAAGGAGGTCGGGGATCGGAGAAGGGAACGAACGGCGGCGAGTTTGATCTGGTTTCGCAGAGAGAGAGGAAGAGGCGAGGGAAGGGGAGATGAACAGTAACCCAGAAGCTAGGGTTTGACCCTTTTATAGCGTCCTTTGGGTCGGGCCTCGCGTCTCGAGCTCGGCTTCGTTGCTGATTGGGCCCGAACCGGCCCAATCTCCAGCCCAGTCCGCAGTCTGCCCTTCCCTTTTTATGATTTTTCTTCTCCAAAAAAATAAACTTGTTGCAAAAACCTACCCCAAGTTCCAGATTGCAATTTAATACCCTTTTTAAAATAAGGTGGTCTTTACATTGCGTAAGCTCACCCCTATCTGTTTATTTCATATTGTACAGGCTTGCTTGGTGAGTAGTGGACTCGAGGCTCGGGAGCTTCTGGAGAGTCCGGGTGTTATTGTTGTAGGAGACGTACTTCTTTTTCTGTACTAAACATCGTTTTAAATTGATTCGGTTTGAACATTCAACTATGTCTTATTTATTGAAAATGTCATTTTGGAACTTAAAAATTTATGACATGAAATTCACTTTAATCATTATTTACTTATCATTCCTAGTTCACGTCTCGAATCTGATCAAAACCGGATTTGGGGCGTGACACTGGCCGAGCATGAGCTTGTTTGGAGAGGTCTCCTCCGTGTTAGAGCTCCGCCTCTAGGCGTTAACGGAGTGAGGGTCTTGGTCCTGGATCTCGGCTCTTCACTTGCGTCCATCACAAGCAGATTCGGGCCTTTGTTCGTTTGTGATGCC
Organism: Erodium maritimum; assembly: GCA_963921825.1. NCBI lineage: Eukaryota > Viridiplantae > Streptophyta > Magnoliopsida > Geraniales > Geraniaceae > Erodium > Erodium maritimum. The sequence goes on from OY997594.1 coordinate 11,855,019, forward strand.
CGAATATTGTGAGGCTCAAGGGAGATTCGTTCTCCGGTTTTCTTAGTGTTGGCCTCGGGTGATAACTTCTCGTGGCTTGTTATGCTCTCCCCGACAGGCTTCTCAAGTTCCGACGAATTGGGAAGTTTTGTTCTGGTATGTTGCCCCTGGTTTTGCTGAGGGTTGGACAATTGCTCCAGCCTTTCCCTGGTGGTGGTGTATCTGTGAAGGCCATTCGTCGTCGTCATCGGCTTCTCATCTCATATTTGGAGTGGGATGCGTTTCTTCGCCCTTTGGTCGTTGATCATTGTGGATCTGGTCGTGGCTGTGGTGCTCGGGGGCAAGGTTTTCTTGTCTCTGCCTTTGTGTATTCTGATGCTTGTGGAGACTTTACTCTTGCCTTAGTTTTAAACTCGTTTCGACCTCTTCTTCGTCCCTGCCATTTTAGGTGGGGGCATGTCGATCTTTTAGGTGTTAACCTCTTACGAGTTGTTCTTGGCTGTTGGCCTCTTTTGGAAGTCGAAATGTTTCTATTTCTTTGGGTTTTGAGTTTCGGTGGCTTTGTCCTCTGACACACCTCTGTCGTTCAGCGTGTTAATCGCCGGCGTGTCGGTGCGCATTTAACTTTCTGAGTTGGTGGCTCCGATGAGGTGGATTGTTTTCCTCAAGTTCGTGTAAGTTTGGGGATTTTCTGGCTGGAGGTTGGCTGTTTCTTTGAGCTTCATGGTTGAAAAGTTGGGGTTTTAGACTTTTTTATGCTTGTTCTTCATGGTGGATGAATTTGGGTTCTACACTTGTGTTATCTTGTCCTTTTGGTTGTATTTTCTTATTTGTATACTTTAGTTGAGGCCCCTTTGATAGGGATGCTATTTCTTTGTATTGGTTGATCCGTTTAGGATCTCTTCCTTAGTTTGAGGTTGAGTTCTGTTCAATCCTCTGATAATTTTTTTTGTTGATCAAAAATTTTATGTCGACAAACAAGATAGGTAACAACTTTACTATTAATTTGGAAATTACAAAGAGATCACAGAAAATGCCGCGATTATTAGGTTGTATAATATACTGTATTGATATTACTCCCAACGGAGGATATGGTCCGAACACTTTAGCATGATCTAAACCAATGAATGAATTCATACTAATTCAAAACATATTTAACGTTATGCTCCTAAACCGTACTCTTTCTTCTTTGAGTAAAAGGGTATGTATTCATTCAAGTAAAACCAAACGATACAATATTGATAGTCGAGGGAAAAACCCGGTACAAGCCAAGAAGAGACCGGAATTCCCCGTTTGGAAACAGGTGATCTGACACACGTGGTTGAGAATAAAACTAATTATACACAAGTAGATAGAAGGGCCCTAAGAGAATAATTTGGGTCCCCAAAACCCATTTCACCGCCTAGGGTGTACATTTAAGCGGAGATTATTGCATCCCTTCTTACAACACATTATGTTAAAACTTGTCATGATCGACTGGTTTCTAGTTTTTAGTTCAAGTTATTTTTCATGAACCCTTCCATATGTATAAGGACGAGGTTAATGCAAAATCATTCTTTAAACCAAAACGTAGAAATCACATCTTACACAATACATATGATAAATCAAGAGTTGAGATTTTTTTTAAATATACCATGATATTTTTGTAAAGGGGTTACTCCATGTTCTAATCCCCACCTTTCGCTTATTCCTAAATCATAACCCAAGCAAACATTTATTCTCATTTAGTAACGTTGACCCAACCTATTGCATTTTCCGTCCACAAAGTTAACGGCCGTTTAGTAGGTAACAAGAAAAGTTGATAGGTCACAGTTATGATATGAGAATAAAACGAAAGGTTTATGTTATAACATCAAGTTTTTGCATACCATTTTAGGATAGTTTTGGAGCACGTATCAAGCATGTAACTGATATTTCACGGAATTAGTCACACTTAACAACATATTTTCATACATTTTGAGATCTAGTTGGTGAAACCTGTTACTATGTAATAATTTTCATATGTCTGGATTATGATTTGGTAATTGACCATAGTACAGTGAAGTGACCTGAAATATTTCCTTTTGTAAATAATGTGAAAAGCGTTTGACCAAATCGTTTTCTACTACGCATACAAGGGTATTTCATCAATAATGTCTACTATCAAAAAATTATAACCAATACCAGACTGATGATATAGTCTGATACCAAAAAATTAATGAATAGAGGCGTAACGACTATCTGTTCCCTAACCCCCTATGAATTTGCTGCAAAAGCGCAGTACAAATCTATAAAATTGGATTTTAATCTAAACATTGAGATCAAATGGCTTTAGTTTCTAATTTAAGATTGTTTTTCCATGAACCCTTCCATATATATCGTAGGTGCGATTGGGTACTTATGTTTTCTATTTTTTCCAAAAAAATTTCAAGAAAGACATAGTTTAACATACATATGTATTTTTTTTCATTTTGATCCTCTTGTTTGTTTTTGCTTTTTCTTGTAGGATTAGCCCCTGATTATGTGGTTGGAGCATGGAATGAGCATTGATCAAGATCACGAATCTCGGGAATCAAACTAAGGAAGGAAAAGGCAAGCCAAAAATCAGGATTTGGCTTGTCCTGCATCTCAATGGTGTAGAGCTCAGATGGCCACAACTTGGAGAATGACATGGAAAAGGAGCAGCTAGGATTTTAGAGCTGAAGATTACGGTTTCGGGTTCTAGTGAGTCACCATGGCGGCAAATGAGTGGGTATGGGCGGGTATGGGCGAATATACTACTACCCATTTCTACCCATTTGTCATTCCTAACTCTCCATATCCACCCAAAACCCATTACTTACCCATATTTGCTTTACCCATTTCTACCCAATACCCATATGGGTACCCACGAATACCCATTTCGCCCATATTAGTATATAGCTTACAAAAATCATACCTAAACTTATCTTTTCATATTCATTTTTGATAATTGCAAAAGCGTACCCTAAAATTTTCTTTTACTGATCTTGTTTGATGATTGCAAAAACATACCCTAAAATTATCTTTTAGTCATCTTGTTTGATAATTACAAAAACATACCCTAAACTTGTATTTAAGCCATCTTGTTTGATAGTTGCAAAAACATACCCTAAACTTGTGTTTTAGCCATCTTGTTTGATAGTTGCAAAAACATACCCTAAACTTGTTTTAGTCATCTTTTTTGATAATTACAAAAACATACCCTAAGCTTGTACTTTAGTCATTTTCTTTGATAATACAGTTATGTTGATTCGTTATGACATGAAAACTTCGATTAAGGTTGTGATCATCAACATGCACTTCGTGGAAACCAATGAACGGAGCTTTAGATCCTGTATATAACTTTACAAACTAATCTTCAACATGTGTGTGTATATATATATATATAGGTGTACATACGTGTATATGGTGTATATATATACACGTATATATACATGTAAATATATATATATAGGTGTATATACGTGTTAAGATGTATATATATATATATACACATATACATATATAGGTGTATAACGGGTGTATGTGTATATATATACATATATAGTATATACGTTTATATATATATGATGGTGGAAAGAGAGGTGGGGGTGGGACCACATGTGGGTGAGTAATATATATGTGGGTGGAAAGAGAACTGAGAGTGGGCCCGTGTATGTATGTGTATATATATTTATTATATATAATGGTTTGAAGAGAAATGGGGTGGGACCACGTGTGGTGAATATGTGTGATGGTGATGCGAGAGTGGGACCATGCGTGTGGGTGAGGAACTGGAAGTGGTGAAGAAAGGACACGTTAGTTCGGGTAAAATGGGTACCCGAACCCAAACCCAAACCCACCCAAATAACTCATACCCGATCCGAACCCGAAAATATCCAAACCCAAATCTGACCCGAATAAACAAAAAAATAGGTACCTAATGGGTATGGGTTTTTTTGCCATCCCTATCATGAGGCCACATCATAGAAACGTAGGTGGAACTTAGGAAAAAATACAAAGAGTTTCCAAGGTGATGAAATGACTCCAAGAAGAGGTCCACAGTGTAGATATGATAGTAGAGTTGAGCCCTGAAGTTTTCTATAAATAGAGCCCAAGTCCGAGGTTTTTAGAGGTTCCATCTCCGATGGTTAGACACTGCACAGTTTCTATGCGCAGTGTCTAACCACTGTTTTTGTCCTCCAGACACTGCTTCCAAACACTGCTCCTCCAATGGTAGTGTCTACGCAGTGTCTGGAGCAGTGTCTACACATTTTCAGGAAATTTAAAAAACACCCAAATATTTGTGACACTTTTAATTAAACCCAAATACGAATTGCATAACTATTATTTTATTACAAACAAAATAGAAATTACATTAACGTTGCTGATTAATATTTAATTGGGCCGCCATCTCCAAATTTTTCCCAAATGTGCTCGATGAGATCATCGTGGAGTTGGTGATGCACATTCCGATCCCGAATCCTTGCTCTATGGCCCAAGATACTTTCGTTGGTCACCGCTGGGGGTGGTCCTCTACGTACGGTGTGGTCCGGGACAACAAGATCTGCAAGCGGATCAGTGGGCCACGACCTACGCTCATCCTCTACGATCATGTTGTGTAGGATCACACAAGCAGTCATGATAATTGCGAGTGAGCCCCTATCCCACATTCGACCTGGGCGAGTAATGATGTGAAACCGGGCCTGTAGAACTCCAAACGCCCGTTCGATGTCCTTCCTACACGCCTCTTGGTATCTAGCAAAGCATCGTTGTTTCGGCGTTTGCGGAGCAGGTATGGACTTCACAAATGTTGCCCAAGCAGGATAGATTCCATTTGTCAAGTAGTACGGGGTTTCGTATTCTCTACCGCCGATCTTGAACTTCACATCTGGGGCGACTTGGGAGAATAGCGTAGACCTATTGAGCACGTTGATGTCGTTGTTGGAGCTTGGTGTCCCGAAGAAAGCGTGCCAGATCCAAAGGTCTTGGGATGCTACGGCTTCGAGCATGATTGTGGGGACGTTCCCGTGGTCCCTACTTGTGAACTGTGCAGCCCATGCCACAGGACAGTTCTTCCAATCCCAATGCATGCAGTCCAGGCTCCCTAACATCCCCGAAAAGCCGCGCTCTTCGTTGATTCGCAACAACCGTTTTGTATCGTCCACGGTCGGGCGTCGTAGATAGGTATGCCCGTACACCTTGATGACGCCAATGCAAAACTTCTTCAGGCAGTCCAGCGCAGTGGTCTCCGCCATTCGCAAATACTCGTCGCAAGCATCGGCTGGACTTCCATAACAGAGCTGACGAAGTGCTACCGTGCACTTCTGGTGTGGAGTGAAAGAGGCCCTCCCCGTAGCGTCCTTTCCGTTACGGAAGTAGGCATACCGGCCACTCAAACCATTCATGATCCGGATGAACATGTCCCTCGACATCCGGAACCGTCGCCGAAATTGTTGCTCGCTGTACACCGGTTGAGGCGCGAAGTAGTCACGGATCAGCCCTTCGTGTGCATCTTCGCGGTTGCGCTCAATCACTCTCCGCTTGGGTCTCGGCGCCTTCAATGAGCTCCCGGCCTCATCATCATCATCACTCATTGGCTGTACGGCTGCCATCAGTTGATCCTCCAATGCTTGTTGTGTTGCCTCCAGATACCTATCCACCGCGGCGTCTATTTGTTTTTCCGTCATTTGCTTCATCTCGTCTAGCGTCGGAAGACTAGCCATCGGAAAAAAAATATGAAACACTATAGGATTTGGAGAGAATAGATGAATAGAAGCTCGAAAGAATAGAGGAGAAGTGAAATTTCAATTGGGGCAGATCTGAATTTATAGAAAACTGTTGGGCTTTGGGGGGGTCGGCGTCGCCACGTGGCGGGTCGTGACTGGCCAGCCGACTAGCCGTTGGCGCCAGACACGACCAGCAGCGTCGTTGCCAGAACCAGCAACGACGCGCAGCCACGACCCTGCAGACACGCCTCGTAGACACGACAAGTCGTGTCTACACGGTCGTGTCTACGCCAGCAACGACGCGTAGACACGACCGTTGGAGGTGCTCTTAGAGAGTCAGGTTGTGAAGGTCTTGCCAAGGAAAGAAGATGAGCCACCACCATAGTCTTGGGTAACTCCAGAAGAGGGAAAAGAGAGCAAGAGAAGTGTTGGGAAAGGAGATCCAAGGAGAAGGAGGTGTAGTTGGGTCCTTTGTGATCGATTATTCAATCCACAATTGAATATCTTCTTCCATTCCCTTTCTTTCCTAATTCTATTATCATCTAGCGAACCACTTGATGGATTCTTGTTTCATATCCATAGGAGATTGATTTATCCATGGCTATGAATGTATAGATATTTTGGTAATATTTATTTGAAATAAAGTTTTTTAATTGATTTTTTTAGAAAAAGACTTGGCATTTTAGCTCCTCTTACTAAACCTCCCTTGTAATCGTTTGTTTTGCTCTCTGACCTCATAGACCCTTTCCCCATTAAAAAGTGTCTCTTTTTTGATAAAGTTTAGAACTTATAAAAAATGAATTTGGTATTTGCAAATATTCTATGCTGGATTTCATCTTATGAGTTTGGATTTCAATTATTTGAGTTTATGGACATGAATTCTTAGGTTGAGACAAAGTAAAATTAAGAGGTTAATTATGTTTTTTTTGGTTAATAACTCGACTGTATAATTAATTGTCGAAATTGAAGATTTTAAAGAGCCAAATCCGGATAATTGGTTAGGTAGCAGTGAATAGTTATCTTAAGATTCAAAATTTCTAGAAAGATGTAATGAGATGGGATGTTAGTGTGGTGATTGGGATCACTTAGGAGTTAGTTCCTTGGGATTAGCGACTAATGACATCCCAACTACCGAGGGCTCTCCCATGCAGAAAACCGTATAACCAATAAGATTTGTGAATGGATTTGCTAGCCTAGCTTCCTAGAGTAGTCACTATAGGAAGGCTAGGTGCTTTCTACTAACAACCGAAAATCTAGATGCGTAGCTGGAATACGTTGTATCCACCACTTGGGGACAAAATGTAGTACCGGGTTATGATTATCAAAGTTATAGCACTTCCAAACCCTTAAGAAGAAAAAGATTGTTTTGATTGGTTAGTATCATGATCCTAATTACTATGTAGGTTAAGGCATGCATTGTAACGGATTTTTCAACCCCACATCAACTCACCTAGAGTTTAAACCCTTGGTTCCGCTTTTCGTGGCAATCTTGAATTTTTGGTGCTCATAGATATCAGGTGGAGCTTCGGGGGTGGTAAAGGTAGTGACTTGTACGTCAAGTCGGGGTCTTGGTTGAGAATTACTCGTTTTCAAAACCAATCCTAAACACTTATATGTCATTCTGACCTACCCCTAAGCATTGCACTTAAGGTAGGGTTCATAACCCCGTCATTAAGCACAAGTAAGAGTTGGCGCCATTGTCTTGGAATAACGTTTCGATTGTTCCCGGGTAATGGCTTAGCCAAATGTTGATGGGCATCTTTTACACTGACATGGGGTACACCCCAACAAGTTTGTATCGTTTTCGAGAATAAATCGTTAGATTATCCTTGATAATAAGACCGACAATGGAATGCACGCACATAAGAACCCCTAAACGCCTTACCTTAGAGGGTTAGACTTACATCGTATAACAAAGAAAATTTCAAGTATGTGTTATGAATTTATTGATTTTCTAATAAATTAACAAAGATAATTACCAATACCATTTTGATGTTAAATTTCAAATAGGTGTTAAAAATCTGTCCACGTCCTTGATTTAGGCCTTCCTACACTTGTCCTTCACTTCTGGTCGTCATGACTTTTGATTCAGCTAGTGGTATATTTCTTCGTTTTTGTTTACATATATCTTGCTTAGTTCTTAGAACATGTGGTATGGGTTTTCTTAGAGGATGTCAATAGGCTAGAAAGTATGGATTTTTGGTGAAATAAACATTTTCCCCTCCGTTATTGTGGTCGAAACTGTTGACGTCGATTTTCTTTCTTCATGTATCTCTCTCTCTCATGTAGAATCCTCTCAGCATATGACACGCAGATTCGACCGTCCACACTATTGTGTGCATACAATATGCATAATTTTTCTTTGTCAAAAGACCTACAGATTCGACCCCCCCATGACATATACTCTTATATTGCTTTTTACTTTGCATTCTTCTAAGCATGCATGCTTGATTTTTTTTCATTATTTGATGTTCCATTCCAGGGAAGACTTAATTAGCTTGTAAGGTATTTGTATGCTCTCGAATTTAGCTTAATCGTAAGGGTTAATCTATTATATGTATGGTCTTCAATCTAGGACGTGTAAAATTTAGTAATAGTGTAGTTGTACCTCTTGTCTACTAAATTGTTCCTTAACTCATAGTTAGGGTAGTGAGGTGTCACTAACTATTTTTAAAATAGTGAGATGAAATTTAAGAATTTTTAGAGTAGTGAGATGAAACTAACCCTACTCATAACTTCATAAACTATACTTACGATGGACAGTGCAAGTAAGAAATCACTTGTCTATAGTAACATCCGTGAGATGGAAAGAAAAAGTTTCCCAATAATCAAATTGTGCTACAACTACCAACAAGGACACCGACAGTGACGCTGAACAGTAGAGTAATAAGTTGGTGACACTGAGCCAGTCCCGGCACGGCATGAACAACAAGGATAAACCGAGCCACTTCCTGTCACTGCTCCAAATAATCTTCTCATTCCTACATAACATCCATACCACCCTCAGTTCAAATATTCACTACTCGTATGCGATAAAACGGAATTTTTTTTATAAGAAAGATTGTAAAAAAGAAAAGAACATAACCTTAAAAGATAGAGAGATACAACTACTACGTACGTACATACCATTTGGATGATCCAACGCAGCTAAGTTTCGTCCCACAACAAAGGTCTGAACTGAGATGAAGAGTAGAAAAAGAACTATCAAATATTTGTTCATCATGTTTTTCTATCTTCTGACTGCTAGAGAAGAAGGTGTACGTATATATAGAAAAGGGATATATGAACTGTGTGTGGTTTTACAGCAAATATGAACCCCAAAAGGTTTTAAAAAAATGAAGACTTCAGTGTCTATGATAATTATGCTCATTCCAATTTGTGGAAAAAAGCACAAATCCATGGCCCACTAACAAAGACTTAAGACTTTTATGATAAATTTCATTTATTACTACTCTATTAATGGGTGTTCAACATCTGTGCACAAGACTGACCTACGTTCTCCTCCACTCGTTCTTCACTTATGCTCCTTATAGCTTGTGAAAAATTTGGTATATGTCTACATCTTTCTTTACATCAATTTCTATTCTTCTGAACATACGTGCTTGAATTTTTTGGTTATTTGATGTTTAGTACAAGAAAAAGCTTTGAGTGGTTTTTAAAGTATTTTTTTATTAGTTGAAATTTATTGAGCAAACGTTCTACAAGACAGTAAAATAAAACAAGAAAACGATTCTCAAAAAATGACCTTTTCCCCATACCATAACAGCTACAAAGAGCAAAACAAAAACAAAATACACCCAAGCAGGAAAGCAAACAAAACAAGAGAAATCGTCCTCTTCGTCTACTTCCTACCCGAGTTCAAGCAAATAAATCGATTAGAGACCGAAACCGGTTTCTAAAGTATTCTTAGTGTTATAAGGGATACGAGAAAGTTTGGTTCAAACAAATCAATAAGAGCAAGAATTTATATGATTCATCAATAACATATTGGTAATTATCGTGTAAACCTTAGGACTCGCGTCGTCTACTTTAGCGATTGGGTTGACAAATCCAACACCTTTTTCACCCAAGTCGTGTACATGGTAATTGACTTTCCACTCTGTCATTTTCATTCACTTTTCATACAATTTTTCCAGTAACAACTTCATCGAATCATCAACTACGAAGCTAACAAGAAACACGTATACCATTGTTTCCTTTTTCTCCCTACTCTCTCAGAACCCTAACTCCCTCGCCCTTCTTTTAGTCGTCGTTACCGCCGGTGGCCTTGGTGGCTTCAACGACCATAGCCATCGTTTTTCCTGACCGATTCTATTTCTCCCTCCCTCCCTCTTCCTCGTTCCCAACCTCTGACTTCACCTCCTTCACCCTTCTTCATTACCTCTCAAAGTCTCCCATCTCCAGGCCATCCGCCTTTTCGTCTACGACCTCATATCTGGCATTCTCAACCTCAGATATATCCCCATGTCTCTGGATTTGGTTGTTCTTGTGGTGAGAAGAAAGCTTACAAAGATCTGGTACTCCTCCGTTGCTCTTTCCTGGTGGTCCTCGCTCTACCTCGACTTCTGGTAAGCTCAGTGCTCCATTGGCTTTCAGGCTATCACCCCGATCTGGGGCTTTTCGGGTCTAAGCTGATGTGCTTAGCTTCTTTTCTTCTCCCCTTCTTCTGTCGGAGGAAGAATGGAGAGGGATTGAAGTTAACTCTCCTTATTTGGATCGTTAGTGGTGTTCGTCACATGCAGGTAACCTCCGGTAAATGAGCAGTGCACGGTTTGATTAATCCGAACACCCTAACTCGTTATGGTGTGACAATGATTTTTCTACTCCCTCCTCTTGGTGGACACTTTACACGACATTGGTTCCCTTCTAAACTCCTCTTCTCTGATGAGGATTCAGAGGTTGCAAATTCTCTTCCTCCCTATTTTGGGTTGTTGTTCGGGTCTTGGTGGTTTGGGGCATTGTTCATCATGTGGTTCCTCAGTTGCTAGTCCTAACATGGTCTCTTAGTTTCTCGGAGCTGTTCGGGGTGGTTTGGTTTCGAGAGCCGCTCTTTATTATTTTTATGTGTGTTGGCCTTCTTGCGTTTATTCTTACATCCCTTTTGCTTTGTGCTTCATGGTAGTTAAATTTAGGCTGTTAGATCTTTATCCTCTTGTTAGGATGCTCTCCGGTTCTTTATGTTTGTAAAATCTAGATTTCGGATTTGTTGTTTGTTTATAATGTCGGGGTTTCGTGCCCTAGGACAAATCCACATTGACATGTTACAAACTTTTTTGTGAGTTAATAAATAAGTTAGAATTTTTTTTTTATCAATAAGTTGTAATGTTAGTAAAACCATGACTAGGTTACTTTTATGAGGTATTAAGGAACATTTCCCTAATATTATAATTGTCATAAGGTAAAAGAGTTAATCCTTGCATTCGTCCCTAGACTGATCCAATAGTTAGATCTAGAGAAACTTTTGACGAGAGGATCACGCTTTACTGGTCATGGATATAGGGATATGAGTCAAAGTAACGACTGTCAAAGAGTTTGACATTTGGATGACCCACCTTGAGAGTACTTCATAGAACTAAGACATAAGTACATCTCAACTACCCGCGTAGTCCGTAGTCCTACGACCATGACATCACCATGTGATCTACATAATGGGGATTCATGTTTTAAGCTGACCAAACACTTATCGTAATAGATAGTAATAAAGATTGTGTTTTGACTGAATACACACATGTGAGACAAGGACTTTTCATTTGTTGTTACACAAGTCAGATGTTATTAAAATGGTCATTCTTGGTAAGTAAGAGGTTTATAATAGAAGCATGTACATGCATGTGATTCGTCGCCTATATTCTTTACTCACAATCAAGAGAACATGTTAAGAATTAATTAGAAATAATGACGTTTCTATGCCTTTATTTAATTGTGACAATCGCTAAATGACAAGAAAATAAGACTACACAAGGTAACATGATTTGACAAAGTATTAGTCATTATTTTTATGCCTTTATTCAGTTGTGACATGTTAAATGAGAAAGTATTAATCAAGAGAACATGTTAAGACTGAATCAAAAAGGACGAGAGTTCCATACCTTTATTCAGTTGTGAGAATAGCTAAATGAAAAAGGATAAGACTACACAAGGTAACAGGATGGACAAAGTATTAGTCATTAATTTTATGACTTAGATTATCATGGGCGTTACTATAGGGTATCCCATGACCTGTTAATGGAACAATTGTTTCATTTCACTACCCAACGTCATATGAATCCTACGAGCACCTGCAATCGGCGGCGGAAAGGCATCGATGGAAGCAATATGCTGGCGGAAATAGCGTAAATGCCAGCAGAAAGACGACTGAAAACCGTTGGCGGATAGATGCGGCGGTATCATTATCGTCGCTGGTTTCAGCCGACCGCAACGACTATATTTGGTTGACCAATGCTTGACCCTTAGTTTCCTACATTTTTATATTGAAAAAATCAAAATTAAATTCTTATATGACCTAAACTTCTATGAATTCAAATTCTAAGTAATTGTAAAATCAAACCTTCCATTCTACTATCCCATCTTGAAATTCTTGTACTCCCATATTTAGTTGTTACGAAAATGTTGAACAATCCCAATGAGAGAAAGGGCGTTTCTTGCCAAAGAGCATGCAATAGAGCGAATGTTTGAATGTACAATAGAAGAGATACAAAGTAATATCGAGGAACTCGTTAATCAACCACAACAACGTAAGAAGAAAATTGCATCAAGAGAGACCGGGTTGCTGCCCACGAACGTTTAATGTGTGACTATTTTAATACTCCTCCCTCCCATTGTACACTAATGTACAATTTCGTCGTCGTTTCCGAATGTCGAAGGATGTCTTCACGCGTATTGTCCACGAGTTGGAGGCAAAAGATACATACTTGTAGCTAGGCATGGAAGGGTTGGGTCATGTATCATTATCTCCTTTTCAAAAATGCACTACTACCATTAGGCAATTGTGTTATACAATTGCAGTCGATGGCATGGACGAGTATCTAATAATTGGCGAAATCACGACTCTTGAATACGTCAATATTTTTGCAAGAAAATAATAACCAACTTTGGCAGCACTTATCTACGTAAGCCCACACAAGATATGTAAAACCCCACTCATTTAAAAGGGTATCATTTTCAAAGAAAAAAAATATCGAAACCGTGAGGTAGGAAATTGCAACGAATGTTTCGAAAAGAAGAAAATCAAAAAAAAAGAAGAGATCTGGGCTGACTTGGGCGTTGGGCCAGAGCTGAGCCCAAAACAGAGACAAGCCTGCTTTAACACGCAGCCCATCAGGCCCAGGAACCTTGAGCAGGCCCAACCCTAGTAACAAAAAGGGGTAACGACGCGCCTCAGATTCCAATTTCCGCGCACGAGTCTCGAGGTCGTCTTCAACCTCGAGCTCTCGCTCCCTCTTCACGCGAACCCGAACTCCGGCGCCTCCACCTCTCGTCCTCGCTTCTCCGATCAACTCCTCGCCCTTCTTGCTCTTCTCGAGCCTCACCTCACCTCGCCCCGCTCTCTTATCCGTCGTCACCGTCCCCAAATCGAGCCGGTTCACAGCTCGAGACTCGCTGGAGAACTACCGGACGAGCCCTCCCTCTCCGAGCACGAAATCGAGCTCAACGACGCCAGGTAGGCACGATTTGTGCTTCCTCGAAGCTTCCTCTCTCCTTGCCTGGAACCCTCGAAGCTTCCTCTCTCCGTGCCTGGAACCCTCGAGGGAAGCTCAGATCTGGCCGGAACCCTTGCTGGCGTGCTTGGTGCGTCAGATCTGGAACAAGGGTGAGTCTGACGCTTCGCCTGACGCCCCCGCCTCCGTTCAACCATGACCCGAGCTCCGCCGTTCATTTCCAAGCATCGCCGACGCGACACGAAGGTCCTGAGCATCGTCGCCGCCGGAGACGGTGACCGGAACAAGCGAGTGTCACCGGAGCTCCCCACCAGCTCGGACACGAGCCGACAGACGTTGGGTCAGAAGGCATTGGGCCAGGACGACCTGGACATGGGCTTGGGCCTGGGTTGATCTGGGCCTCGGCCTGGATCTGACTGGGCTTGGGTCCGGGTCCTCTGTCGGATCTGGATCCGGGTCTGGCCGGGTTTAGGTCGGCTCGGGTCCGGATCGGGTCGGACCGAATCTGGATCCGGGTTTGGGCTTGGATCCGGGTAAGATCCGGGTCAACCCGGTTTCAAAGAAAATATTTTTAAAATCAGATTTAATTCATTCAAGGTGAGAATTTAAAGGAAAAATTTGGTTAAATCAGTGGACCTTTAGACATTTACTGGTTTTGATGTTTTATTTGTCAAACCTAGACGGGACTTCGCCCGAGATCAAGGGCTTGGAACCGAGCTAGAAAGACGAAGACCACTCTGGGACCCGTGTGAAGAACGGAGGAAAGGCCACTTGAGTTTTCATCAGAGTATTATTAGAGGAAGACCACAAGGTAGGGAAAGTCTTAACTTCTTATTTAAACGCTTAGTATGCATGTTAGGATAATAAAATCGGAAAGGTCCTAGAATGGCATATAGGATGCGAATAACTAGAATAATCGTCTTTCAATTATTAATAACCGGAAGTGTCTAGAATGCATGCTTAGGATGGGAATAACTAGTGTAACTCGCTTTAAATACTTGGGAATTTATTTTACTGGTAGAGAGACCGTGATGACCCTCGGATTAGTTGTTGTGTTAGGATCACATGTTTGATTGCTTAATTTGAATAAGTTAAGAGTCTAACGAAACTAGCTAAATCGTATGCTTGATTGATTGATTGACCGTTTACATGATTGGTTGGTTGATTGAATGTTGAATTATCGAATGCTTGAACGGATGATCGAGTATGACTGATTGTGCCGAACGGTACGATCAGGTGATCGATGGACCGATGTTTCGTGACAGGTGAGTATGACGGTAAGTGTAAGTGTGGATATGAATTCCGTGTGGTGTGTATTGATGAACGTGTGTACTTCCAGGATTGATGATTAAGTGAATGTCTTTGATGTGTTGTGGTGAAAGTGTGATACGATAAGCGTTGGTTGGTTGATGTGTTGTATTGTGTTTTCCTTATTCTTATTCTTGAAATGCTTGGTTGTTCGGTTCGGTACTACACCGGGGGGGGGGGGGGGGGGTAATCCGGTGCCGTTGTGGAGGTTGGAGTTTGACAGATACTGTGAGATATTGGTTGAGTATTGGATCCTGAGGGCATTGGTTACTGCATATTATGAGGATTGATTATTGGAGCCTGACGGCATTGCTTATTGGACCCTACGGGGCAGTTGGTTGGATTACGTTATGAGAGATGGTTACTGCGGTTTCACCTAAGTGTTTGCGTCCTACGGGAGCACTACCTTGGTTCCCTATGACATATGGTCCTTTGGAGGCATTTCCGAGAATTCTGATGATAAGCGCCCGTTTGGGATTGTTTCCGGTGCCCCGACGCATGTGCCTCCTCTGGACCGAGGGAAAATCTGATATGATATGGGTACTCTGGTGGATCGGAATGTGGGAACCGATGTGATCCCAGAATCTACCCATGGATCGGATGCTTGAGAAAGCGAGTGGTTGGCGTGATATTAATTGCTCCCATTTTAATGACTTATGATTCGTTATAGTATTTTCATGGAATCTTTTAAGTTACTATTATCGTTGAAACAACGATACTATTTCAGTACACTGACTCCATAGCTTTTCATTGATTAATAGTGTTTACTCGTTTCCAGTTGTGATGGTTTTCTATTTTATTATAATGTTCTCTATTTGTTCTCTGGGAAGTTTTCGTTACCCTTGAGAATGCGCTGTTGTTCTCGTTGCTTTTTATTTGTTTATTATATATCTTGGTCTAAGGGTTTTAAGCACTTTGTGACATCGAACTAAAGCAGTTTTATTATTAAACTTGGAAGCTAAAGTTGTTTACGATTTTCCCTACTGAGCGTAAGCTCACCCTTATTCGTTTATTTGTGTGTGTACAGGTGTACTTGAGATCTGGGGAATTCGAGGCTCGGGAGCTTCCGGATGTTTTGAGGGTTGTATTAGAGATGTGTGGTCCATATTGTTGAACTTTATTTACCTTTTGTTACTCGTCAAGTCTTGACACTATATTTCATTTTTGGATTGAATTATTGAGAAATACTTTGGACTCGTTTTCAGCTTTAAAAGATTGTATTACAGTTTTACTACTTTTATTTCGATTGTTTCAGGTCACGTCTCGAGTCCGGCCAAAACCGGATCTGGGCGTGACAAGATAATACGAACCACATATTAGCAGTCAATATGGGTCGTGGATTCCCCAGGATGTTAAGTAGACTTGACTGCATGCATTGAGAGTGGAAGAATTGTCCAACGGTATTGAAATGCTCGCATTCAAGAAGGGATCACGGTAACAGACCGACTGTGGTCTTCGAGGCCGTTTCCACGCGGGACTTGTGGATTTGGAACGCGTTTTTCTGACATGGAGGGTTCAAACAACGACTTAACTGTGATTAACCATTCAAGGTTGTTCTCGGGCGTCGTAAATGGTTTACAGTCACTGGTGTCATTCACGGGAAATGAACACAGGTGCAAGCTTCCTTATTATTTGGTTGATGGTATTTACTTTTCATGGCCAGTTTTTGTTAAAACAGTCAAATTGGCTCAATACCAAAGCACAAGAAATTTTCTCTAGTCCAAGAAGCATGCATGAAGGATGTGGAACGAGCATTTGGGGTCCTCCAATCTCAGGTACACATTATCACTCGCCCGAGTCGAATATGAGAACCCTCTTCCCTCGGCCTAGTCATGAATGCATGTATCATCATGCACAATTTGATTGTCGAAACCGAACTTCATACATATGATAACTACATTGAACAAATAGATGAAGAAGGGTCCACCGAACCAAAATTCACGTTAGGAAACTACATCCCAACCAATGTTATAGTAGCAAACAACAACATGATCCATTATGAACAGACTCATATTGCATTGAAAAATGACCTCATCGAGCATATTTGGAATAAGTTTGGTGATGAAGAGTAATTAATTTTTATTGTATTTTTTATATCTAATTTTTTATTTATGTAGAATTACCTTCAATGAAATGTAATTTTCTTTTGATATGTTTTCATTCAAAATATATAAAAAAAACTATTTATTTTGTCAGCGTGCTCTAAATTGATGGACTGTAGATCAATTTTTATCAACATGGCTGATAGAGGATAGAGAAACAGATTTAATAGTTTTTTTATTCTACCGGCCTCTCCCTTTCAACCTCAATTAGGTTGAAAGACCACGGATGCTCTAAAGGGTCACACTAAGAGAAATACAATGACAAAGTGAACTGAATATGTTATCGATTAAATAAATGGATGAGACATATATTGATATAATACTTATTTTATTTAATCCTACACTCACAAGACAAGACAAGACCAATATTTGTATTTAATAATTATTATTTTTTATAATCTTGGTTTTTTTATATTAAAAATACATTCTTCAAAAAAAATGTACGAACCACAAGTCCAAGAAGGATCATGATCAGAACAACGATTACATGAGAACTCTCAAAAGAGCTAAAGGGCCAAGGCACGAAAAAAAAGAAGAGGATTGCAAGTCCATAACAAGAGATTACGAACGAAACGAAATTAACCCTCCTTAGTGACCCACTCTTTACCTTCCGAAGTCCAGTTTGGGTCATCGAAAGCCTTCGCTTGAGCAGATTGAGCATTTCGAGCTTACGCAACCGGTTTCCAAATGTCAACAGGATTAACAATTCTCTCATGGCTCAAAGAACTAGCTCTTGACCTAACGGTTGATTATTTGATAGATATTTAGGCGGTCAACCCTTACGTTTCGGTTTGAGAAAGGTGTCTTTCCATGGACTACCCTGAACCCCAGAAGGACCATCATCTTCAACCAAACAAGAATTTATCGACACAACCCCATTAGAAGGCATCAAGACCTGCTCAACTTGTACAGACCCACAAGCCTAGGCTTCCACATTCTATTGTCCATCAACAAATAAAGTCCCAACCATGGTAGATGGGCTTACAGTAGGCCCATTAATCACTTGGTTCTGAGACTCGTCCATTTCATACTGCTCTGACTTCGGCCCTATCTGTTTCGGAACAACTAGTTTCGAATTCAGCTCAGAAACAACAACGTCAACATGGTGATCTTGAGATGCAAGACCATGCGATCCCTCTGAATTAGAAACCTGCACTCCATGGGATCTCTGAACAACAGAACAAACTGGATGACCCATAGCAGGCGCAACAACCAATTTGTCCTTTAGGGTCTGTTTTTGGCTCACTACTTTAACGTGATCCAAAAGAAATCTTGACCATGGAAATGCCACAAATAAGTCATAACCATTGACTTTATAGCCATTGAAAGTATCCAAAAATAGGGATGCTTCAAGATCCGAAGAAATTTTTATAAACCCGAAATAGCATCCTCCCATATTCGGGTGACGCAAAATAGAGCAACATGTAATTTGACCATATGAACCGAAAAAATTCTTTACTCACTCCTCAGGGCTCTTGAACGGTAGGTTGCAGACAAATACCTCCAAAGAGGATGCAAATTTTTTCGTCGCAATACGCTCCGACAACGTTGATTTTTCCGGTGATAGCTTCTTCTTCAATGGGACAGATAAAAGGCCAAATTAATATAATATATTGGGCTTGGCCGAACACCCTTATCGGAAAATAAGGGGTATTTGGACAAGGCAATAAATATATATTAATTTATAGTATTTATTTATTTGAACGGAATTGGAAATCCCTAAATTCTAGAAGGTCTAAAATAAGGAATAGTAGTTGGACTAGGTCAAAGCAAGACTCCTCATTTAGCTAGATTTCCTAATTCTACTTGCATCAGTTTCCTAGCTAGGTTTCTGCTTTATGTGAAAGACCCACTTACATCCAGCAAGATTCTGATCAGAGGAAGCCAGAACAAGCATCCAAGTGTTCTTGTTAAGTAAAGCATCAAACTCCTTCTGCATCGCCGCACGCCATTCAGGTTGTTTCAACGCTTGAGTAATCGTTTTTGGGTCCATAGGCATAGGGACACACGCCATCAGGTTAAGTTTACGAACTGGCTTTGATATGTTGTTTTGGGAACGAGTCACAACACCAGGACGATTGTGGTTGAGACGGGCTAGGGGTTGGGTATATGATTAAGAATTGCAAGAGTAGAAGAGCTAGGCAACATTATAGATGCTGGTAGTGTATTAGAGGTAAAATTTGTAGGTGGTGAATCTAATTTTGGAGTGGATGCTGGTAATGATGTAGAGGATAGGTATGTGGGGTTGGAGTCCGTAATTTGTGATTGTATATGGTTGTGGGTTGGTAATGAAGGTATGGGTACAGTGAAATTAACACATTCATCATGTGGAAGATGATGTTGGTCAGTATAAGGGACATATTTGGTGTATGGGTATTATGTTTCAACAAATTGAACATGACGAGACGAGTAGAGCCTCTTCGTAGTCGGATCGAGGCATAGATAGACACTTTGAGTGTTTGAATAAACTAAAAAGCCAATCGGGGTGTCCCGAGTATTAACTCCATCAATGAGGGACGAAAAGTTTCATCAAGGCCCTACAAGATGGAATCAGTCAAGTCCTCCCGATGAACCGGATAGCCAATAAAGGCCAATAAGTCTGCAGTCCCTTTAATTGAGTGGATGTAGTCGGAGATCGAAAGTGATCCTTTGTTGCTCGAACGCTGCTTCGCGCACAATTTTTTATGTGGCCACGAGATGATCAAGCAAATGTGTTGTTGAGGATTTCCAAACCTCATGAGAAAATGCAGTTTGTGTGAAAAGTGAAGCCATCGACATAAAAAGAGTGCTTAACAGAGAACCGTAGATGAGACGATCCTAGCGTTTCCAAGAAAGAAAAGCCGGATTCAGAACTTGTAGAGATAGAGTGGTTGTCGTCATTGTAGTTTTAGTCGGCATCAGATGAGAGCCATCAACAAAGAGGAATAGATTGTATCCTTCAAGCAATGCTTGGAACTGCGATTTCCAAGTAAGAAAATTTGTGGTTGTCAATTTAATGACAGTGGATAGAGAAATGGTAGTGAAGGGTAGGTTGTGTGATGTGGATTTGGAATGTTTATGGGAGAGTCTGTCACCATTGAAACGGAGATGAACATGACCAATCAAAAAGGTAAATGAACCCTGGGTTAGGGTGATACCATATAGATAATTAAATCAGCTTGTGTGTTTTATTGATAAACAATGCTCTTATATATACACGTACAAAGCAACAAAATCAAAGGATAAGGGAGAGATATAAGGAGTTAATCTCCAATTAATCCTCCAACTAAGTAACAACTCACACAGATCATGGATGGTTATTATAAGTCACAATACTAAGGTATTCTTAGTGTTATAACAGATGCGAGAAGGTTGGTGCAAACAAATCAATAAGAACACACATATTTTCGTGATTTAACAATAAATGTTGGTGATGAGAACCGATCGTCTGCCCTTTGTGATGGTGCAGCTTGGTTTGATCGATTGGACGGTTGTCTCTAGTTTTTGTTGCTCCCTGTGGTGGTCGGGGTTATTTCCCTTTTTTTCTTCTTATTTTGTTCCGTAGTTTGGTCGTGTTATTTTGTGTAAGAACCGCCCCCAGTCGATCCCGGTTGAACTGGCGATTTTTTGCTAAAGTTGACTTTCGGCCGGAAAAGTCAACCGATGACTCCGGGAGTCATTCGGGACCTTTCCGGGACCCAAAGAGCTTAGACGTCGTTACAGTTAGCTTAGTTGGGCCGTTTCCTTTCAATTGACTGTCTTTGCGGGAAATTCAACTTTTGGTCAAACTAATGGTAATTATCGACTAAACCTAGATAAATTAAATGTCATGGAAGTAATTAAGGACAAGGTGGTCCCCACATGGACATGTGTCTATAGTGGCTTGGAGGAGAAGTAATGGGCCTCTAATGACCCATTTGCCCTCACATTTGCCTAAACAAAAGGAAATAGAAAAAGGGGGCAAAATAGGCTTTTCTCACAAATAGGTTTAAGTACACTTGAAGCAACCAATTCAGCTCATTTATCCCCTTGGTGGCCGAAAATTGCAAGGAAGAGAGAAGAGGAAGAACACCATTGCTTGGAGAAGAAGATAGTGGAGAAAGGAGACAACTTTGAGGGCTTTTCTTCACCAAATGATCTCCAAATTAGCTTATCTTCATCCCCTTTCCATTTCCAAGGTAAGTACTCTCTAAAATCCTACTTTCAAGCAAGTTGGAGTTGTGGGTTTTTATGTAAATTTCATGAACTAGATGGGTTTTGGTTTTTGTGTTGTTAGATAGTTGTTTTGTTGAAGTTTAGTGAAGTTTTTGGTTAGAAATGAAATGATTGTTGATGTTTGAGGGAAACCCATTATGGGTATTGAAGTTTGAGGGTTTTGATGGTTGATTTTGGAGTTTGATGGTGTTAGAAATGGAGTTTTTGAAGTAGATTTTCGTGGAAACGAAGTTGGAGAAGAAGGAGTTGAGTCTGCCCAATTTCGGCACGGAAAGGGCTTGGTTCCGGCCCTCTGAGCGGCACGGAACGGGCTCGGTTCCGGCCCTCTGAGCGGCACGGTCTATGCCTGGTACCGGCCATCTGAGCGGCACGGTCTGGGCGTGGTATCGGCCCTCTGAGCGGCACGGTCCGGGCCTAGTGCCGGGCCTCTGAGGCACACGGTTCAGGCCTGGTTCCGGGCCTTTGAGGGGTGCGGTCTGGGCCGGGTGCTGGGCTTGTGGGTCGCCCGAAGTGGGCCTCGTTCGGGCCCAATTTTTTCCTTTTGGCACAAGTTTATTCGTTAGGGTTAATTTAGGTTTTCTTGTTTAAATTCGACTTTGATCGTGTATTAATTACAGCATTAGTTTGATGTTCCTAGACTTTTTTCTCGAGCTCGGAGGAGGAGACTACTAACCGTTCTTGTGATTAGACTTTGGAAGACACTTGAGGTAGGGAAGAATAGTAAATTTCCGCTTTTAATTAAGGAATGCTATAATATGCATATAGGATGATAATAACCGGATTTGGGGCGTGACATTTTGTTTTGATTTTTTTTTGGTTGTTTCCTCTATGAGGGAGGTGTCAGCTCTTGTGAGAATTGTTTGTTACCTCTTTTGGCTTCTGTTTTGATTATGAGGATGAGACCCTTTTTCAAGTACCTTTATTTGCCTTGTTTTCCATCTCATGAGGACAAACTTAATAAAAAAAATTCTTATAAAAAAAACATGTTGATAATTATGTTGACAAGTAATATAGGTAACAACTTTAATATTGATTTGGAAGTTACAATGAGATCACCGAAAATGCCACGATGATTTATTTTTTGATAAAGCGAAATTTTTATTAGAGGTCCTGTCTTCCAATGCGAAAAATTAGGATAGAATGATACAACCCTGACGGGGATCAAATAAAGACCTTCTCAAAATATCGCTCAAAACAAAAGCAAGCGTAAAACAAAGTGAAACAAAAACAGACCCTACAACACAACAAAAAAATTCCTGAGTCTCGGCACCTTTCTCCCCGCCTACATGACCGAAACTAGGAGCCCGCGGTTCCCATGCAATTTGCTGGGAGGAACAACATTCCTACAAAGAAGCCCTCGTACCGCTCACGTTGTCTTGTAAAACTATGCTCTATTAGCAACAAATTGACTCCCCAACAAGTTTTGAAGAATGTAACAACCCCAAAGAATGATCCTGATTCCTGAAACAAAACTATCGGGACCTCCTCCGATTAAATACAAAGAACGAAAATTGAACAGTCCCGATTACTCTCGGAACCTCCAAGCTAACGCCCACTGATGACCGGAGCACAGACCACCATCCAAAAGGGCCTTCACACATGCTGCACCACCCTAACCAATAGAAATAACACTTCCACAAGATCCTCAGCACAACAACCAAACAATAAAACCAAAGCAATCTCCGAGGGGGAACACCGAACCACGACCAAGACCATTGGAGCACTTCACTTCCACAAGTAATCTCGGAACACAAAACCTAGATGAACAGCTCAACGCAGGACCAAAACAAAACCTCTGTGTCACAAATTGATATGGCATATAGGATAAAATGACTTGACCTCCCTCACGGTTTTAGCATGAGCACTTCTTTAGGGACAACCATACCGGGGAAAAAGAATCCACTAGGGAATACCATAACCGAACTTCCAAGACACCCCCCCCCCAAATGACCTCAAATCACCAATAATGATCACCAAAAACACCGGTGAACAAAACCACCACAACCCACAACACCGCGGTAGAACTCAGCCACCCAACAACTCAACCACAAATTAGAAAACAAATGAATAATTGACAAAATTGGGATCAAAGTCAGTTAATGCACCAAGAGGCTACGGGGGAAAGGGCGGGGAACCACCAATTGTCGCTATACGGCCAGTCATTATCGGAGAGCCCAAATCTGAGAGCGGCAGCCATGGACAAACTAAACCCAGCCGAAGAGCTCGAGTGTCACACCCCAAATCCGGTTTTGATCGGACTCGAGACGTGAACTAAAAACGAAGAATAAATAAATAAAAAGAAAGATTTAATTATGCAAACTCCTCAATTTTAAAGTAAATAGAACCACAGTCAAGAGTCAACAGCTCTGAAATTAACATGAAATAAAGTTCATAAAGCAAATACGTCTCTAGGACAATCCCAATCCCCAAAGAGCTCCAGAGCCTTGAGACCACTTCTAGACTACTCAAAAGGAAGACTTGTACAAACAATAAACAGAAGGAGGGTGAGCTTACGCTCAGTAGGAAAAAGCAATAAAATAAAAGAATCAACATTTTATCAACAAAATCGATTAGTAAAATTAACCAACCAAACTTAATAAAGATCAACAAGAATCACGATACTAGAAGAAAGTAATAATCAATGAAAGCAACGGAAAGATAACGAATGTAACTCGGAACCAATTAAATTAAAGAATCACACAAATACTAAAACACTGAATATCAAACTCCAAGACTCTGATCCGTACACAAACTGGTACATCATATCATATTTGCCCCTCGGCCCAGGGGAAACACTATCAACGGGATTTCCGGAAAAGTTCCCTAGGAACGCACGTCCTCAGAAGTCCCAGAAATGTCCCCAAAGGACCACATATCATCGAGGTAAAGTGAGTCTCTCCGGAACACGTAGCATCAGAATGAGACAATAAAGTACCAAGCCGGAACATCCATCGACCTTGGTCTTCCCGGAACACGTAGCATCGGGGTGAAACGAGTCTTTCCGGAACACGTAGCATCGGATAAGAAAATAGCATACCATACCGGAATGTCCCTCTGCCTAGGTCTTCCTGGAACACGTAGCATCGGGGTGGAACGACAACGTAACCACATCGGACCGGCATACCCCCTTGATCGGATATCATTCCATAAACACCCATGGCAAGTAGACAACAAGGGCATGCAATCCCCGACAAGCATAACATAACAACTCACGTTATTAACCAAACTCACCGGTATAACTTACCAATCACGTATCATCGGTCTATCACTCACCCGATCATGTCCATAGGCACAACCAATTCACACTCAAACATTCATTCAATCAATCAATCATAACATGAAACAACCGTTCACATCACAATCATCATAGTTCAATTAGTCTAATTTGACTCTTATCTTACCCTAAGAACGGAACATGCATCGACCTCAAGGCAAACAATCATCAGTAAATTCAATCAACAAGCAATCCTAAGGCTCGACATGGCCATTCTACCAGCACGGCAATTTTCCAAGATATTGAAAGCGATTAATCTAGTGAATCACATCATATATGTGTACTAAGACTCGTCCGGTTATTATTATAATTGAAAAGCGGTTATTCTAGTGAATCACATCCTATATGCAAACTAGGACCTTTCTGGTTATTAATTATCCTATAGGCATACTATTAGCATTCTTAATTTAGGAGTGGAGTTTACAGCTTTTCCCTACCTCAAGAAGAACCAACAGCTACGTCTCCTAGCTGCTGACGACCAGGCCTACCTCCGGTCTTCTCGGGCGAAGTCAAAGTCTGGATTTAACAGGTATAGTTCAAAATCAGTCCCGGTCCAGTTAAACAGTCCTCTAATTTATCAAATTCGTCCTTTAATTTAATCGTTAAGTCCTTGAATTTATCTGATTTAAGTCTAATTATTTAATCAATTAAATTATTTAAAACTGTCCGACCCGGCCCGACCCGAGTCTGACCCGAACCTGGAAACCGGATACGAAACCAACCCGGATCCGAGTCCAGACCCGAGCCCGACCCAGATCCGGATCCAGACCCGAGTCTAGACCCAAGTCCAGATCCAGACCCGAGCCCGATCCACGTCCAGGCCGAGGCCCAGATCAAGTCCAGGCCCAGTCTCGCTCTGGCCCGAGCTCGAGGCCCGAGTCCCGTCCTAGCCCAAGCCCGAGTCTCGTTCTGGTCTGAGCTGGGAACGGAGACGAGGCGGCTAGGGTTCCAGTGAAACGACGGCGAGGGAGAGGCGGAGTCAGGAAGGGTTTCCAATCGCGTGGCGGTGTCAGGGAGGTTAGGAGAGTCGTGGGGAGGTGGTTGGAGCGACTTTCAGGCTTCTCTGTCCAGATCTGACGACGTGAAGCTTCGTCGGCGCGAAAACGTCAGATCTGGAACTTGAGAGCTCCAGTGAGCCTCTCCAACCAAACACGGCCACCACGAGCTCGCGTGCGTGCGGATTTGGGGGAAAGGATTGACGGAGATGGAGAATCCGGTCGGGAAACAGGCTCACCATCATTGGTGAAGAAGAAGAAGAAGAAGAAGAAGAAGAAGAAGAAGAAGAAGAAGAAGAAGAAGAAGAAGAAGAAGAAGAAGAAGAAGAAGAAGAAGAAGAAGAAGAAGAAGAGGGAGGAGGAGATCGGAGCTCCGGTGACGCTGCACGAAGGAGAAGACGAAGGGAAGTGAGATCTGAGAAGAGGGAGAGACGCGAGAAGGAGAGAGAGAGAGACCTCGGGGTTCGTGCACGAAAATGAGACTGAGAGTGAAGCGACGCTAGGGTTAGTTCTCGGGCTGGCGAATCGGGCCTCGTTTGTTGGTTGGGCCTGGTCTGATCCGGCCCAAGGCCTGAGTCTAGCCTGGCCCAGGCCTAATCCCTTTTTTTTCTTTTCGCCTTTTCCTTTTTTTTGAACTCGATCCAAAATCAACCCGTTCTCCAACCTTCGACGTTCCAACAATAAATTAAAATAGTAAAATCTCCGGTCTTTACATCGAGGACCAAATCGCATATTCAATTTTTTTTCCTTTTCAGGAAGCACTGTAAACTCTGGCGACCTTGCGACCAAACCACAACCCAAAAGCTTCGAAGGCCAGTCCGAACTTTCGGCAAGAAAAAACTCCACAGATTCCAAATTTAACCCGAAGCTTCTTGACGAGCTCCTGTAGACAACCCCTACCATAAAATAGGGTAGGAGGAGAAGTCGTGCGGAGAGGTTGAGTCAGAGGCGAGCGGCCGGTCGAAAAGGTAGAGACGGAACGAAAGGGACAGAATGGGAAACAGAGAAGGAATGACAGAGGAAGGGGAAGGTTACCACCGCCAACATCCTTGGCCTGAGTCGTAGCCGTCGTCGATGGAGACGAAGAGAAGAGGAAGGCGACGACGATGATTAGGTTATATAATAGACTATATTGACATTTCTCCCAACAAGGACACGACACGAACTTCAGAACATGATCTCGACCAATTAATGAATTCATACTAATTCAAAACATATATTATTTGTTTATTAATAAAGTAAATTTAGATTAAACTTTTTTTGAGGATAAGAAGAGTTATATAAAGTAAGATAATATTTGGTAGTACAAATACAAAATACATCGAAAAATTTAAGATCCAAAAACACAAAACTAAGAAGTGATATTATGCTCCTAAACAGAAGTCTTTTTAGATTGACTAGGGTCAATGAAATGGTGAAAATGTGTATTAGTTTTATACTTGGGTAACTAGCTATCCAAAATGAAGTAATGAACCATCATAATCCCAGATTGTCAACAGTCAACAATATTGAATCTCATTTACTTAATAAAAAGTACCATCTCGACTGGATAGGCCCCAATAATATATAGCCCAATGGTGCTCCTTCAGCTAGTAAGCTAAAGCCCAATGCTCTCACGTTCACGTTCACGTTCTAGGGGACTTATTACAACAACAACAAAAGTGCACTTAATATGATTAGAAGTAATTAGAAGATGTAATGAATGTGTTAGCATGAAATCCAGCTCTATTCTATTATTAGTTACTATAATATTTATCTCCATTGGTAATGTCTTGAATATACTTTAAAAAAAAGTAATGTCTTAAATAATATCGTTTTAGTCACGTGTTGTCAACTTAGATGAGAATCTTCACATGAATCTCATATCAATTCATTAATGAATCCTTATGCATTATAATCGTGTAGTTAACGATGAACCCAATTATTTAATTTAATGTATAAAGATAAAGATAAGATGAGCTTTTCTTACATATAAAAAAAACCAAGATAAGACTAGACAATGAATTGGGTCGTCATGACTTGTGCAGCCCCATAATGTGGTTGTATATTGATGCATATTTTGGTAAAGATTGAATAGTTTTATCATAAAACATGGTTATGAAGAACTTTAATGGACATTTGATGGTGTTGATATATATTTTACTATAATTAATGACATGTTATGATTTTAGAATAAAATAATTTATACATCATCTGAATGTTATGGTACAATACTAATAATTAAATGTGTAAAAGCAGCTTATGAAAAGCTCAATTGGTACCCATTTACTTTTCCACTAAGAACTAAAAGGTGACAATACAAACAGACAAACAATCAGGCTCTAGAAGTTCAATTATATAAGCCGATTTATTTTAAGCATTACTGCTATAAAAAAAAGTAGACGAGAGTAAAGACAGAAATGAAAGGTGTATAGGTATGTAATAAGCCAAACAAAACTGTCACTGATTTCATTCGATTGAGAACAATATGATTATAGCTTGGCATGAGTGAAAATTGTTACGGTCCTCCGAATTTCAAACACAAAATGTGTTTTGATAATCTTCTTTTTCAAATCGTGTAAATTGTGATATGAAGAAATATGAAAGTAAACATAGATGCATGCTCGCAAGTTTTTTATATTTTAGCTTCAAATTATTTGTTCTCCTATCAATTATCAAATATCAGTACATGCATTATAGTAGATATCTGAATTCAAAAGCTGACTTAGTTTATAAATACCCTCATGATCTATTTATTTACACTAAAATCTATTACAAAGTAAAAAAAAAATGGAAACCGCTTATTCAAACGTATACAATTTTGTTATTTGACATAAACTATATTTTTTCATATTTTAAAGGGATAATTCCATTTTAGTACCCTAAAACTTTCGGATTTCGTTTTTAGTACCCTAAATGTTTTTTGTGCCACTTCAGTACCCTAAATCTTCGTTTATTCCAGTTTAGTACTCAACGTCTGATTTTTTATCTATAAAAAATCATTTTTATTTTTCAAAAATTCAATTTGTTTAAACTACCGAAGGGTAGTGTTGGTATTATTATAAAAGATAGGGTCATGTGCAAGGCACATGACGTTTTTCCATCCAAAAATGGATGGAAAATCAGACATTGGGTACTAAACTGGAATAAACAAAGATTTAGGGTACTGAAGTGGCACAAAAAACATTTAGGGTACTAAAAACGAAATCCGAAAGTTTTAGAGTACTAAAATGGAATTATCCCTATTTTAAATGAAATTTCTGGTTATATTTCAAGCAAAACCTGAAAGTGTACTTGTCCAAATATCACAATGATTGACAAGCAAGGTTTTGGTTCCATGCATGGTTAGGTTGCGCTTCCCCTTTCTTTTTTAGCAATGCATCTGAACTTTTGTGCAATATAATAAATAAAGAGAACGAAATTCACTTTTGACTAAGCCTTTTTTTCTTTATTTGCTAGTTTGGATTTGAATGCTATTTTGTTAGCTAGCTCATTTTAACCTTGCAGCATTTGCAAGAGGTTTAGGTGATGCTTTGCTGAGGTTTTTCTACACAACTTTCACTCTGCATCTTCGATTTGGTATGCTTCAGGACCTTTTCTCAATGATCTTGCTGAATTGGTGAATCTGTTCAATTCTGAGGATGGAATTTGGGTTGGACCACTTATTTTTCGACATCTATATCGTCTTGTTCCGATCATCAATTTCGGCAACACATGTATCCGTTACGTTCACATCATTGCAAACTTGAACGTAAGATGTATATTTACGGAAATACGTTGACTATTGATTGAGATAATCGCATGCAAAGTTGTAGAAAAAAATGGATTAATGACATGTATTAAATGACATTTAATGCAAACCCACATTGCCCGCATTACACTTTTCAATACACTTTATAAAGTTTGACAATTGGAATAAAGGTGTGGCCTTGGGTCACCACTAATGTGTAATGGAGAGAGCCCACACGCGCGTCGCCGCCGTTCGGGCCTTGGGCCTTGGGAAAATCCTATCTTTTACATTTTTCATGGCTGACGAAATGTTACATATTCTCCAGACCTCAGTAAAATTTAATCATTACAAACGTTTTTAAGATTGTCGGTAATGAAAATCTATATCATCTATGTTGAAAGTCCGGCATAGTTTTTCATTACCGATGTTACCAAATGTTGTACCGTTATTCAGTGGAATTTGATAGAGAAATTGTTAGTGAATTGATAAATGAGATGTGGGTATTTATAGATAGTAAAAATTGAATTTTTTAGTGTGATTTCGGATTTTTGTAATAAAAAATATGCAGCCGTTGACAGAGCCAATGGTCGACTTTGCCATGCATGTGCCATGTGGCATATTCTGACTTGCGGCACGTGACTCATGAATCGCATGGTTCGCGATTCACGTTTGTGAACCATAAATTACGATTCACGATTCCGATTCACCTTACGGTTCGCGATTCACTAAATAGTGAACCGTGAACGTGTTAGTCTTAGTGCCAGTAGTTCAATCCTAAATGTCCAAATGTACATATCATCGTTAGCAATAAAATTAAACCGGCTTTATATTACTTATGTGTTGGAGTAATATATCGATGTGTGCTCTAATCTATGCCCACCATGCGAATAGAACCATAGATCGAGATGGATCACACTCGATGGGTCCCTAGTCAACAAAGCTTCACTAGAAGCGACTAGTATGAAATATGGCTCTTTATGGCTTACGTTCTGTTAGTCATTGGAATGAGATTCCGGAGTCTGATCATAGATATCATGTGGGACATGATATTGGACGACCCGCCCTGAATATGTGCCATAGATTAAGTCATGAACATATTCAGTGTCGTAGCTTGTCATGTATCCTTAGACCAAGGAGTCTTTGTGATCGCTATGTAGTCAACAACTGAGTTTGACCTGAGCCTAACGTTGTCCGTAACAGGGCTTCCATAACAGCCAGGATTGGCTTGGGGACGGGCTACATGAGTGACACGAAAGACGGCTAAGGAATTTAAACCTCATACTGAGGTATGGGAAAGATATCGGTTCTCGGCCGCTTGATCGAGAGTGACTGAAAGAATAGCATGGCCATGCACATGATACTGGGTATCATATCTTTAGTCATCTCACATATCAAGGAACAGTGATTGAGAATAATAAGGATGACGACTTTATGCCTTATCTCAATCAGGATATCGGAGATAAATGACAGGGATGACGGAAAGGTTAGAATCGATAGGGTTGATTCGTTATGCAGTGTCAGGCAATACTAAAGTCTCGTTAGTTGCCACTTAAATAGGATCAAGTAAAATGTGATTTTACGTTGATCTATTGACATGCATAAACCTAAGGGTCACACCGGAGGATGAAACTCATTGACACATTTATGGAGAATGGCCAAAAGGGAGTTGTCTCGGGACATGACCAAAACTGGGTTTTGGGTCATGTGCCCGTAAGTGAATAGGACTTTACAGATCGAGACAAGGCTTGGAGTCTTGGGATTGATCGCGTCGGATAATTTTGGACATTTCAGGTATGGAAGGCTTGGAGGCGATGAGCGAATCACGGGACCTCGTTGGAAATGGCCACGGGCCATGTCACGCCCCAAATCCGGTTCTTGCCCGGACTCGAGGCATGACTAGTGATAAATGATTTAAGAGGTAACAATGCAACAATAAGTTCCTGAAAACTCCAATAAGAAACTCAAATCCACAAAAATTCAGTTTAAAACATAGATAACCCTCCAGGGGTGTAATAATAAACCTCCACAAAATCTGTTCCAAACAAAAAGGAATAAAAGCGAAGTCTCTACAGACACCCACACCGAGAAGCTCCCGAGCCTCTACTCCTCAATCAAGCCTGTAAACACAACAATGAACTCACAGGGGTGAGCTTACGCTCAGTAGGGAAAACACATAACAAGGTGAACCTTAAACTCCATAAATCAACAGCAAAGTCAACAAGATCCATAATTCAACAGCAAGTCAACAAGATAGCTCATAACAAATACGGTTAAAAGGTAAACCAGCCAATGCCGTGGCACATGAAGTCTCCACCCTCCGATCCACATATGATGTGTCCTCTCGGATTTTCCCTCAAATCCAGAGGAGACGCATAACATTGAGGCGACCGGAAACAACCCTTCGGGGCGCTTAACATCGGGATTCTCAAAAACGTCTCCAAAGGATTTTATGTCCTCGGGAACCAAGGTATTACTCCCATAGGAAGCATACACTTGGACAATTTAATAATAATCAGTTAATAATTGAATAACGCATTCAACCGAAAACACGAAATAATCCAATCCCAACAACCACCAATTCATTGCCACACATAGCTCACACACCACCAATTCACCACAACACACAGTACACGAATCACATAATCATAGCATACCAATCACACAATCCCAACTTACCGTTCACTTACCAGTCTCGAACCAACGGGGCATCGATCACCTGATTGCACCGCTCGGTACAACCAGTCATACTCGATGCTCCAAGCAACCATTTAAGTAAAACAAGTAATCATTCAAATACATTCAATAGTCAAGTGGGAGTTTAATCAACCAATCATAAAACCTTTAAACGAGCATTCACACATGCAATTCAACTAATTCCGTTAGACTCTTTAGCCTATCCACTAACAACCAACAACCAAGCATGTGATCCTAACACGCAACTAATCCGAGGGCTTTGCCAAGGCTCCTCTACCAGACAAAAAATTCCCAAGTATTGAAAGCGAGTTACACTAGTGATTGGCATCCTATTCATTCACCACTAGACAATTCCGGTTATTAGTAATTGAAAGACAACTATTCTAGTTATTCGCATCCTATAGACATATCTAGGACCTTTCCAATTTTATTAGCCTAACATGCATACTAAGCATCGTAAACGAGGGGTTAAGGCTTTCCCTACCTCAAGGTCTTCCTCTCAACACTTTGATGAACCCCGGTGGTCACCACTCCGTTCTTCACTCGGGTCCCGGCGTGGTCTTTTCTCCTCTAGCTCGATCCCCAGCGTCTTGGACACAAAGAAACGATAATTAGACTCCACTGAAACAGCAAGTAAGACCCCCAAAGCCCCTCCAAAGTTCAGCTCAAAACCAAGATCAACCAAGGTGAAAAATCCTTGACGAAACCCCCACCCTGGTCTGCCACGGACCTGGTCACGGATCCGTGAGGCCAACCATCACGGTTACCATCACGGAGCCGTGACGAGTGCCGTCACGGACTCCCTCACGGAGCCGTGACGTCGCCCTTCACGGGATCCTTCACGGATCCGTGGCGCACCAGGGCAGTTTCGCCCTTCTTCAACCTCCAGCTACTTTTCTCCGAAAAACCTTCTTCAAACCCCAAATTTTACCCCTTCCAACTCCTAAAACAGTCCAAATCCTTCAATACTCCTCTACCTATGGTAGGAATCAACACACAAACAAGTTTCCAATGATTCATCAAATCAAAACCAACTTAAAAGCTCCAACAAACTAATGATTTCTCAACAAAAACCCAACCAAGCTTCTCATCAACAACATCTCCCACCATTTCTACTCAAACCCAACAACATCTAGCAATTTCACCCAAAACCCATGAAAAGAGATGAAGAGAAATGAGGATTAGAGAGTTCCATTACCTCTAGAAGATGGAGATGAAGAAGATGGTAGAGATTTTGAGGAGGGATGGCTAAAGGAAGGCTTCAAGTGGCCTCTTCTTCCTTGATTCTTCTTCAA
This sequence comes from Erodium maritimum, assembly GCA_963921825.1. Taxonomy (NCBI): domain Eukaryota; kingdom Viridiplantae; phylum Streptophyta; class Magnoliopsida; order Geraniales; family Geraniaceae; genus Erodium; species Erodium maritimum. The sequence goes on from OY997594.1 coordinate 11,887,935, forward strand.
AGCTCCATGGGAGCTCTTCTCTCTTGCTCCTACTCCAATTTTCGGCTACACCCAAAAAAATGAGTTGAATTTGCTTTTCCAATCTCTTATAATACCTAGATGTGTCAAATGACCAAAAGCCCTTGAGCTAGAATCCCTTGAAGAAGTTTTTGGGAGGGTAAAAGGGTCTAAGACTACTCCCTTTTCTCTCTTTCAACCAAAAAGGGACAAGTGTCCACATAGGTTATTTACTTTTCCAAAATAAATTCCAGCACAATAAAATAATGCTTTTAGTCGATAAAAAGTCTCGTTTTGACCAAAATTGACTTTCTCCAACATTATACTCAAACGAAAGGGATTTCTCCCCTTAAGCCAACCGTGATGATGGCTAAGTCGTTTGGGTTCCGGAAAAGTCCCGAGTGACTTCTTGAGTCATCGGTTGACTTTCCGGTAGCAAGTCAAACTGGCTTGGAAAGCCGCTGGTTCGACCGGGAGCGGGTCTTACAGGCCATGTTCCAAGAGGCCCATGAAAGGCCCATGCAACCAAGGCCCATGGAACTAATTAATCAAGTCTTGATTAATTAGTACTAAGTAAGCAAGACAAGGATTAAGGTGTTGGTGATTCACCACCTAACCCAATCTTGTCTTGCCATACTTTGTCCTATTTACACCTTACTTGACACCATACTTGTCCCATGCCTTTAGTTGGACAAGTATGGGTTTTGTTATGTTTAAGTCATCTTTTTTCAACATAACAAAAAACAAGACAAGAATAGAAAACACAACTTCTCTCCCCCTTCCCTTGCAATTTCGGGTTTGGCAAGTTTCCACCTCCATTTTTGTGTTCTTGAGTCCTCAAAGAGAAGAACTACGTGGCTTTGATTCCCATGTGGATACGTAGGCGTCTTGGAGACTCAAGCCAATCATTCGTTACCCGGTGTTCTTGTTTTGGTAAGAACTAGTGCTGAATTTTTCTCTTGTGAGTCCATTCTTTGATAGTTGTTTCATGGTTTTAATCGTCTCTTGGTTTTCATTGATTTTCCGCTGCGAGTTGGTTCATCTCCAACCCTACCTCGAGACCCAACATAACGGTGTGCTGCTTTTATTACAATCACGTGTCTTCTTACTGACTCCACCCACTTACATGTCTCCAAATAATTTTATTAGGGAATAGTACGACACAGATAAATTCTTCTCCATTGTCCTACCGGAGACAATACTGCAGAAATCCACTTAGTTGACAGATAAAACGGATCCGTGACCTAAGTTTTGGCACTCTAGCCACGGATACAACAATCCGTCAGCCAAGTGGGAAAACTTAGGTCACGGCTCCTGTATCCGTCACCCAAGTGACTAACCTGGCCGACGGATACAGTATCCGTAGATAAGGTAACTACCATCCGTCGGCCAAGTGATAATATTTTAGCCACGCATGTTGTATCCGTCAGCCAAGTGAAAAAATTTAGCCACGCATGCTGTATCCGTCAGCCAAGTGAAAAAACCTTAGCCACACATGTTGCATCCGTCAGCCAAGTGAGAAAACCTTAGCCACACATGTTGCATCCGTCAGCCAAGTGACTTGTATCCATTGGTAAAGTGAGCCAATATACGAAAGCATTTAACTGTATCCCGATGAACATAACGACATTACACATGAAATATGTATGAAACAATGTGTATATAAACACAAAAACAGTTCATAGATAATGTGTTTGGAAATAGTTCATAGATAAGTTTGGAAACATTTTCCAGATAATGTGTTCACAGAAACACAACATTAAACACACTCATAAAAGAAAACACAGAAATGCCTAATAGAGTTACGAAGCAAGCAATATTCTGATGACACGCGCGTGCATTTCTTTGTTCGCTTCCATCCATTCCACAAAACGTCCAAACCACGCAGGCTCCTCTATAGCTTGAAGGTCATCGTCTTCAACCTCGTTCATCCACGGAGGGGTCTGAGGTGGGCCTACAACCGGGAGTGGAGGTATGTCAATACCTTTCTCACGCATCAGGTCAAAAATATAGTCGAAGCGTTGATGTGCTTCCTGGACTAGTATGTAATACTGTTGGACCCACGGTGGGGGAGCTGCAGCGTTGACTCCATGTGGACCAGGTACAACAGTTTCTGCATATTCACGTCGACGCCACCTAAGCTCGAGTCGACGATCAAAGTTTGGTTCCATATATCCTGACTTGACTGAAAGAACAAATTACAATTGTAATCAATCCCAAATAATGAAGTCAAAGCATACGGAAGTAATATTAATAAAAACCAACACTTAATTAATAAAGTGAACAAAATTTAAAACAACCGTTAAACATTCAAACAAAGTCATAGAATAAGTGCTATTGAAATAAAATCATGCTTAACACACATCCGTTAAATAATAGTAGATTAATATTCTAGCTAGGCGTCTAGTCTTTGAACTCGAGCTTCGTGTAGTCTTTCAGCCACTGCACGTACACCCTTGCGTCATGCTTCGGGCCGCGCATGGACGTGGCTCCATCAGATGTACGAGACCCCGAGGAAGCAGCCAGGCTTGCATTAACACGCCTAGCTCTTTCCTTAAGCCTAGCTCTTGCAGCAGCTCGTTCAGCAGCTTCTTCTGCAGCTATCCTTTCTCTTTCAGCTAAAATCCTTTGTCCCTCTCGGTTAATGAGGCCCCGTAACCTCATCTGAGCTGCTGCTACCGCTCTCGTGCGTGGCAAAGACTCTGTCGGAATGTTGTTGAACAGTCGCATCATCTCAGCATGCAAATCAAGCTGGACGTGTGGTGGTCCATCATATTCGTCCTCTGAGACGATGTTCTCCCCTACGCTACTGTTGTCATCCATTGACTAAATGAAAGCAAACCTTAGTACTATATCAAAACGAATATACCAGAAACAAATTTAAACTTAAATATATTAGCATTCATAAAATGTATTAGCATATTAATTACCGAGTCATACAATTCAAACTTAAATAGAACCTACTTTAAACATCGTTCATACACTAAGTAGTAAACTAGTCTTGGAACGCGCGCTTGAAAGTCGATCCATCAGACAAAGTCTGTCTTGCGCTTTCAGCAGAGTGTCTCTCAGCGGCAAGCCTATCTCGTTCTTCCCTTTGTTTTCTAAGTCTATCTCCTTCTGCTGAAATCAGACGCCTAACATACATGCGAGTCTTTGCCTCGCGCATCGAAGAAATACCCCTAGGCAATTTGTTCATGACTAAGTTCATTGCTTTTTCCCAGTCTACATCCCTCACTATGAGAACTTCTTCATCAATGTGATATGGTCCAGTTAGGCTATTCTCCCCAACACTACTGCTATTGGTTTCATCCATCGAAAGGATAACCTAATATACACAGGAATGAGCTTGTTTTTCAGGATGCAAACATATCGTGCATTATATTAAACCCTACATTTCTAACTTTCTGAATCGTTTCCACACATGTATCGTATTTTATTAAACCCTAAATTATTTTGAAATTAAACTTCCCGGAAACCTTTATTAAACACAAGGTTAATTATTTCGGGAACCCTAAATTCCTGAAACCTACAATTATTTTGAAACTGAATTGCCCGGAAACCCATAGCTTATTTCTGCAACCCTAAATTCCTTAAACCCTAAATTATTTTGAAACTAAACTACGCGGAAACCCTAGCTTATTTCTGCAACCCTAAATTCCTGTTTCACCTATTAACTTCATTATTTTAAACTCACTGCTCATATATGTATATATTAATAACATCATATGTTCTTTTCCATCCTATTCTTTCGTATATATATTTCTCGATCAATCTTAAGTTAAAACATTCTACGGATATACAATAAAGGGATGTTGTTCATATATATACAATAACAACAAATATATATGAACAAATCGATTGTGTAAAAGATTTAAACCATTATACATGGGGAGTGACCTCGGAGACGACGATAGAGGCAGAAGGCAGGACACCGGAGCAAGTAAGGGAGGAGATCGGGGGCGTTCGAGCAGGTGGCGGGCGGTGGCGGGCGGTGGCGTCGGAGCAGACGGAAGGGGCGGCTGCGATGGAGAAGAGAGGGGGAAGTTAGAGAAGTCAGATTTGAGAGGAATTAGGGTTCGTGGGAGTTAAATACGCGACCCTCTTTGTTGACGGATGCAGTTATCCGTCGGCCAAGACTAAACGACAGCGTATCGTTTAGTGGGCCGAGTACATGACTGAAACGCCAGCGTTTTTGTATATCTGTTAAAGCTGGCCGACGGATATGCGCATCCGTCGGCCAAGTGTTTTCTGCTGTACTTATTCTCAGCCACTCAAAAAACTTTACCTTCTCTCCCTGTAACGCCCCGAATTCAGTAGAACCGAAACTGGAACGCGAACGGTGAAACAAATAAACAATTTTCAAACATTTTAATAAACCGCTTAAAATCACCACTTTAAGTTAATCAAAATAATATTTTACAACTTAAAATACGTCCAAAACAAGCGGACAAAAACCAAAGCGTACGTCGCTAAACTCCCAAAAATCCGGACTCCCGCTCCCAGCTCTTCAAGCTTCGAGAGATCCCTTAGTCCGCCTCGCGACGAGTACCTGTAGGAAAAGCAGCTAGGGGTGAGCGTTCGCTCACCACCACGGATACCAGACTGACTACGGCATACTAGCAGAAATGCCGGAAACACCGACAACAACCAAAGCACCGGGGACTAATATCCCAAACTCAAATAACCTGACTGTCACACGAAAACTGTCACAATTTCCAACCAATCTAAACACCCATACCCGTAATGTAGACCCGACACCGTTAAGACGACCTCAAAGCATAAAACAACACAGAAGTGATCAAAGTCACGCAAACCACAACCACAAGCCTCAACACTTTACCGATCACGCGCCGGAAGGTGCCACACACCTGAAGGGGACCACGTCCCTCTGCTCTTTACCGACCGCGCACCGGAGGGTACGACACACCCCTCGGGCATAAATCCAGCCTCACACTTTACTAATCACGCGCTGGAAGGTGCTACACAACTACGGGGACCACAGCCCTCTGCTCTTTACCGACCACGCATTGGAGGGTACGACACACCCATCGGGCACAGCTCTAACCTCACAGTTTACCGATCACGCGCCGGAATGTACGACGCACCTGACGGGAACCACAGCCCTCAGCACTTTACCGACCGCGCACCGGAGGGCACGACACACCCACGGGCATAGCTCAACAGTCATCACCAGAATAGTCACAGTCACAACCAAATAACACACAAAACCCCGCAATAGAAAGAAAAGACGACAACACGACTAACTACCACTTGGCAAGTCAGTCAACCAATACGGGTTCAACTCCCCACAAGCACTCATGGCCACCCACAAACACAAGCAATTCAATCAACCTACGGGCACAACCAAATACCACAAGTATTTCTAATGTTCGACACGTTCACTTATCCTACGACACTACTAAGTGTCACATGCATTTCTATTGTTCGATACGTTCACGTATCCTACGACACCACTAAGTGTCGCCTGCATTTCTATTGTTCGATAAATTTACTTATCCTACGACACCACTAAATGTCACATGCATTTCTACTGTTAACTTTCCCTAGTCAAGGCGAGATCCGGCTACTTTTCCCTACCTCGTAACGCTTTTCCAAAAGTCCACGCCCAAGCTCCGGCGTGCTCACGATCACTCGCCTAGCCTCCCCTTTCCTCGGTCGGTGGCACGATCTAACAAGAACACAATTAAAACACTTTTTAAGTTCGCAGGCAAAGCTGAATTTTAAAGAATTAGACGCCCAAAAGCAACCCCGGTAATGTCGATCACTCCCAAACTTCCAAATTACTCGACATTGTCAACAACGGGCCCGAAAAGGCCCGATTCGCCCGGCTCGGCGAATCTGCCCGGGATTGGAAAACGCCCTTCCGAGGCTCCGAAAATTCCCGTTTTTGTTTCTACGATCTTAGAATAATTCAAGGGTTCCAATGCAATCGACGGAATCAATTTCCGACTTCCGAGCGATTTAATTCGCGTTTAGAGTTAAACCCCAAAATTCTAACTTTCACAATTTAATTCCATAATTCGATCCGGGTGTGAATTATCGATTCGGGGATCGTCCAAAACCACCCGAACACGAAAAACCCGAGACCCGACACATGGGCCCCACCCGGCCACCACTAGCCCGTGGGTGGCTGGACCGGTTTTGGACCGGTTCACCACAGTGGTGGCTGGTCCTAGCTCCGGCCAGCCACCACCCTCAGTGGCCGGAGCTCCCCCGAGCCTCCGGTCACCGGATTCCGGTCATTTTTGCCCTAAAACGTCCCCAACGTACCCCACACCTCAACTCATCCATATTTAACTCGTTTAAACACAAACCCTAACTTTCAAACGTACCAAAACGAGAATTGAATAGGTTCTCACCGTAGGGAATGACGATGGGAGCTCGATTCTTCAACCGTTGAGACGATCCGTCGGTTGGACCGTCGGGAAATCGCAAAACCCTAACCTTTCTTCTCTTTTTCCTTTTCTTTTTCTCCTTCTCTTCTTCTCTCTTCTTTCTCTCTCATTTTCTCTTTTTTTTTTCTCTTAATGACAGAACACCACATGTAGTCTTCCTTTTGTTTTGTTCAAAAATACCTACCACCATCACTTGTGTGACAAGTGGCAAGTGGGTCCAACCGTTTAAAGAAATATCTTTGTAGATATTTTCTGTTAGATTCGCGAAATTCGGCCGTCTCGGGCCCTGAACGGGCCCATTTTCCAAGAAATTACAAAATTTCACGGGCTACAAGGAAACGGCTCAACTAAGACCGCTGTAATGACGGCTAAGCTTTTTGGATCCAAAACGGGTCTCGAATGGACCAAAACGTCGCTCGGTTGACTTTTCCGGCAAAAAGTCAATCCTTCCTAAATTGGTCGAAAAGTTTCCCTGAGTCCCCCAAAACTCACTTTGGTCGATATTGGGGTCAACTTAAGTCCTATATGACCCTCGGGGTCAAATTTAGTTCATTTAGGTGTCTGTCCCAAAATTTTAAATTTTCCTATTTTTCACCGATTTGACAGGCGTTGACCGGGAGTGTTTGTTACAATCTACCCCCCTAAAAGGAATTTCGTCCGCGAAATTTAAAACAGACGTACCTCAGGAGTCGAACAGGTCGGGGTACTTCGCGCAAACCTCTTCCTCGCGCTCCCAAGTCGACTCGGTCGCGTGGTGTCGCCACTACACCCATACTAGGCGGATAACCTTGCCACGCAGGACCTGCTCTCGTGTGTCCATGATTCGAACCGGATGCTCCTCATAAGAGACATCGTCAGCCACCTCGATATCTGCCCACTTAATGACGTGGGAGGGGTCCGCATTGTACTTCCGCAAATGGGACACGTGGAAGACGTTATGGACCCTCCCAAGTTGCGGTGGTAATGCCAGACGATATGCCACGGCTCCCACTCTGCTCAAGATCTCGAAAGGGCCGATGTACCGCGGGGCTAACTTGCCTCCGCCGCGGCTGAACCGTACCAGTCCCTTCCTCGGGCTCACCTTAAGGAAGACGTGATCCCCGACTGCGAACTCGAGAGGTCGGCGTCGTCTGTCGGCGTAACTCTTCTGTCGACTCTGTGCGGTCTTCAACCGCTCGCGTATCAGCGCGACCTTCTCTGTCGTCTCTCGAACAAGCTCTGGCCCTAGTAGACTCCTGTCCCCCACCTCTGCCCAGCATACTGGCGATCGACACGGCCTACCGTACAACGCTTCAAATAGTGCCATCCCAATACTGGCCTTGAAGTTGTTGTTGTAGGCAAACTCGACTAACGGTAGGTGGGTCTCCCACGACCCCCTAAAGTCTAGCACACAAGCCCGCAGCATGTCCTCCAAGATCTGAATCGTGTGCTCGGACTGGCCGCCTGCTTGGGATGGTGTGTTGTACTGAGTAGAACCTCGGTCCCTAACGCGGTCTGCAGACTCGGCCAAAATCTGGACGTGAAACGAGGATCCCTGTCAGACACTATCGACACAGGGACTACATGGAGACGTACTATCTCCTGAATGTACAGGCTGCTCAACTTGTCGACCGGATCAGTCATCCTAATGGCCAGGAAATGGGCCGACTTGGTCAACCGATCGACTACCACCCATACCGCATCATGTCCCCTCGGCGATCTCGGAAATCCACTCACGAAGTCCATCGTGACGTGCTCCCACTTCCACTGGGCAATCGGCAGTGGCTGCAGTAATCCGGCAGGACGCTGATGTTCGGCTTTCACCTACTGACAGGTGAGACATCTCGATACAAATTCCGCGCCCTCTCTCCGCATCCCGCTCCACCAGAAGTGCCGCCTGATGTCGCGGTACATCTTGGTGCTACCTGGGTGCACTGTAAGACGCGAATGATGTGACTCTCGCAACACGTCGTCTCTACAGTTGCGCGGCACGAATAATCCTCCTCAATACCGTAACCCCCAATCAGCACTGAGTTCCCAGCCTTCCGCCTCAACACCGCTGCCGACCCTCTCTCGTATCTCTGACTTCTCGACATCCTCCGACTGCGCCTCCAACACTCAGGCAAGTAGTGAGGGCTGAGCCACCAATGAGCACATGGTTACGCCACCAGTAACCTCCTCTAGCTCAAGCCTGAACGTGCCCAGTTCCCCCATCATGTCCCACTCTCGGACTGATATGCTAGCAAGACTCGGAACCGACTTCCTACTCAGGGTGTCGGCAACCACGTTCGCCTTACCCGGATGGTAGTGTAGCTCAAAGTCGTACTCCTCAAGTAGCTTCATCCATCACCGCTGGCGCATGTTCAGGTCTCGTTGGGAAAAGATGTACTTGAGGATCTTGTGATCCGAGAAGACCTGAAATCGCTCGCCATACAGATAATACCGCCAGCCCTTTAGCGCGAACACGACTGCTGCTAGTTCCAAGTCATGGGTAGGATAGTTGCGCTCGTGTGTCTTCAATTGCCTGGAGCCATAAGCAACAACTCTACCCAACTGCATCAGTACACAGCCCAGTCCTTCCCCAGACACGTCACAATAGACCTCATACCCGATCCCTCGCTCTGACACTATCAATACTGGAGCGGTATTCAGACGAGTCTTAAACTCCGTGAACGCACCTTCACAATCCTCTGTCCACACAAACCCGACTCCCTTGTGCGTCAACAGAGTCATAGGCGCGGCTAGTCGCGCAAAGTCCTGGACGAACCGCCGATAATACCCTACCAACCCCAAGAAGCTGCAGATCTCGAAGACGCTCGTGGGCCGCGCCCACTCCAAAACTGCGTCGATCTTCGCCGGATCGACCAGTATACCGTCACGGGACACAATGTGACCGAGTAACTTCACCTCAGTGAGCCAAAACTCGCACTTCTCCAGGTTGTCATATAGCTGATGCGTGCGCAGCAGGGTCAGAACAGCCCTTAGATGCTCCTCATGTGCCGCCTCGTTCTGCGAATAGATCAAGATGTCGTCTACAAACACCACCACAAATTGATCTAAGAACGGCCGGAATATACTGTTCATGAGATCCATGAACACTACAGGTGCGTTCGTCAGTCCAAATGGCATCACCAAGAACTCGTAATGCCCATAGCGTGTCTGGAATGCAGTCTTTGCAACGTCCCCCTCCCGGACTCGCAACTGGTAATATCCGGATCGCAGATCGATCTTCGAGAAGCATGTCGAGCCTCTCAATTGGTCGAACAAGTCATCAATCCTCGGCATCGGGTATCGGTTCTTCACCGTAACCCGGTTCAGTTTCCGGTAGTCTATACACATCCGAAGCTCTCCACTCTCTTTCTTCACGAAGAGTGCTGGTGCTCCCCACGGCGATGTGCTCGGTTGGATAATCCCCTTCTCCCGAAGCTCCTCGAGCTGACGCTTCAGCTCGGTCAACTCTGCTGGCATGAACCTGTAAGGCGCCATCGATATCGCTGCCGTCCCCGACATCAGGTCAATCCCAAACTCCTCAGAAAAGACCTCGGGGAACTCCAATACCACTCGCGGTAACTCTCGGCTCTGCACGGCCGATACTTCCTCCACTGCGGACAAAGCCGACAGGAGAACCCCACTCTTACTGCCCAGAATACACGAAACATTCGTGTTGCCTGCTGACACTGTCACTCGTCGCCTATAGCAGTCGATATTGGCTCGGTACTTCGCCAGCCAATCCATTCCCAAGATCACGTCAAATTTCGTCATTCCCAGCACGAGAAGATCACTAGGGCAAGGACAGTTTGCGACTCTAACTTCGCAGGCACGACAGACCCTAGTCAACATCACATCACCCCCAACTGGCGTGTCTAGACATAGGGGTGGACTCAATGGCTCTAAACTCAGCCTCAACCTCTCAGCACAACTCGACGAAATAAACGAGTACGACGCCCCGGTATCAAATAAAAATAACGCCCACAAATGATACAATAAGCACGTACCCTGAATGGTCTCACTGTAGGTAGCGGATCCTGTGGCTCGGGAATCGGTAACTGCATACACTCTGCCCTGTGACGCCTGCTGCCTCTGACCTGGCGCACCGACTGCTGGCTGTACGGACCTCTGTTGCTGTCTCGGAACTGGCACGCTCGTGGACGGCTGCGAGAACCTCAACCGCTGACTCTGACGCTAGCGACCACTGGGTGAATGCACTGTATGTGACTGATGTGGTCGTTGCGCTGACGTTTCCCTAATCAGATCAGGGCACCTTGCATCTGTGTGCCCAACCCGGCTGCACCTTTAACACCTGAAATCGTCGGCCCTCGGCCCCGTGCCCTGGCCTGTCTGGCTGATCACTGGTAGTGCCGCGGTCCTTCCGCCGGTCGGACACTCCCGTCGCAGATGGCCCGACTGCCCGCAGGTAAAACATACCGGCACCCGCTCTAAGGTGGCTGGCCCTACCGATGCCACTGACCCCATCCGCCTCAATCTGCCCGGCTGAACCTGTGGCCGAAAGGACCCCGCAGTCCTCTGCCTCCTCAGATCTCGGAACTCGGACGGTCCCGCAACACTGGTCGGCCGCTGCCGAACCTCACGAGTCCTTGCTGCCTCTCGGAGACCCCACTCCACTACCGCTGTCGTCTCCACTAGCTCTGTATACACCCAAATCCTCAGGGCGAGGACTCGATCTTATGTGATATGTATGAGTAATATACGATCTTATGTTGTATATGAGGCATACTAAGTACTTATATCGTTCAATTATCAATACTACTATAGTCGGGATATATGACGGGTTTTGGGGTTTTGGTCAACGTCGGTCAACTTCGGCTGGCCGACGGATACATATAACCATCAACTGATATGTATGAATAATATACGATCTTATGTTGTATATGAGGCATACTAAGTGCTTATATCGGTCAATTATCAATACTACGATAGTCGGGATTAACGACGAGTTTTGGGGTTTTGGTCAACGGTAGTCAACTTATGATGGCTGACGGATGTAGAGATCCATCGGCCAGTTTTTTCAATTTCACCAAAAATTTGTGAAGTGTTGGTAGTAAAACGACATCGTTTGGACATGGCCGGCGGATGTGCTGCATCCGTCGGTAGGGGTCTATTTCTTAGTTCGAGACCGAGTCCGCCTCCCTTTTCCCTAATTTCTTGTTTCATCTTCAACTCTCTTCTCTCTCTCTCTCTCTGAGTCGTCGGTGACCAATCTCGGCCGATCCTCTCGTCGCCGACCTCTTCTCGCCGCAGGGACGTCGTAGTGGACCAGTTCTTGTCGTGTCCGAGCAGATCTCGTCGTCGCCGACCTCTTCGCGCCCCAGCGTCAACGTCTCCGACCAGATCTTGTCGTCTCCGACCTCTTCGCGCCCCAGCGTCATCGTCTCCGACCACATCTCATCGTCGCCCACCTCTCCGCGCTCCTCTTCAAAGGTACGTGCCTCTCATACCATCTTCTTCTACTTGTTAGATTTCTGTGGAAACGTTTGATTTCTGTTGAAACCCCTACAAAGCCCTAAAAATTTTTTGAAGAAAGAACATAATTTTTTTGAAACGAGCCTTGGATTGGCTGTGATTTTGGCTGGCTGTGATTGTGATTTAACCAAAAAGACCAACATGACCATTGTGTTACAGTCTAAAATGGATTGATGAGAAATTGGGTAGAGTTTTAGGGTTCCTAACACATTGAGCTTTTACTAAACCCTAATGGTTTATCAGGTTCGAATCCAGTAAGTACACATTTGTTCTTTAGTAATCGTGACGAGATTAGGTTAGGAGTTAGTATGTTAGATTAGGATTTCTAGCTCTATTGCTTGATAATAAAATTGCTTTGTTAAAGAAAAATTGACCAACCCTAATGGATTTCCTGCTTTGTTGTTGATTAGAGAAAACGGGTCAATCTTAATTAGTGTCAGACTAGGACTTCCCTTATTGAGCTTAATAGTAACAATATTTGAGTACAAGACATGTTTTCATTTTTAATAGATTGCCTTTGTTAGGGTTAAGACTGTGTGCTCTTCCCATCCTACACTTCAGGGTAGTAAAATTATAAGAACCAAGCATAGTAAAAAAACCTATTCATTCTCATTACAATAGCTTACAATCTCGAGGGTAAGTTATTGTAATTGGTTTATTCATTTGCACACCTATTTATAGCTCAGTTTATTTCACGTTGAAATGAACCGATTCAAAGTTTCTGAATGGAGAAGGCGTATGTATGAAATAAAATGGGGGAGATGAAGGTTGCGTATGAGAAATAAGGTAAAAGAATAATTAGGGTTTGAACTTAGAGGGGTATTTTTTTCATTTTTTGAAAGTTTAAGGTCATGTGCATTGCACATGACCATTTTCCGTCCAAAAATGGACGGAAAACACTAACGTGTGACTGATTGGAAACCTAAGGTACCTTTTTAGTGATTAAATTAGTTAAGGGTACCAATGTGTTAAAAACGTATAGTTAAGGGTACCAATCTGATATTTTCCCTTATTTATTTGTTACCTTACTGAATATAAGGTCACAGATAAAACTAATTAATTCTTATAAATAATTAGCTTTTGAGCATTCTTACATAATTTACTTTGTTTGTGCAAATTCAGAGAACTTCGCCATATCCATTCATTAGATATTTAAATGTTTGTGTGTTGATACGTATCCTTGATTTAAATTCACTCATTAACACCGAACTGTTGTATACTTTTGTTAAATGATGTGGAATATATGTATTTATTACTATTTTTAATAATATATTAGTGTTCTTTAGACATATAATGAAATCAATAATATCTATAGGACTAAATATCTTATGTTTAATTGATTCTTTAAATTTAGGGGTGAGATATCAATAGGATTTCCTTTTATTTTATGAGTTTCTATGCTATATTTTCTAATTCAAAGTTTGATTTATGAGTTCACATGAGTTCGCAGGATGGGAAAGAGAAATTATAGCAAGTTCTACAACCGCCTCAATTTCTTGAGCGCCCCCGAGGGCCTCCAAGCGGAACCCTCCGAATCTGGTGGAGCCACCCAAGACTCCACCCAAATTACAACGGCTCGGGCACCTACAATGCGCGTCTTTGAGATTGCGAGACCCCTTATCCCGCTTGTAGTGAGGCAACCCCTTCTCCCGGTGGTAGTGAGGCAGCATCTACCACCAACCAGGACAATGTCCTGAGCATTCGTTCCCAAAAACTAGTGGAGGACGATGAAGATGTGGCTGCAATGCTGGCCGGAGGAGAGGCGGCCTCCACCTCAACAAAGACCAAGACCGGGAAGCGAGGTGTTGTGACCAACAAGAACCTCCACCGTAGGCTCAAGGATCTGGCCCCGCCCGGGGGAAAATTTACTTTGGGCCATAACGGTAAACACCTGACAGGGACGCTTGAGCGGCAGGATGCCGTACGGGTGATTGGGTCCATAGTGCGGACTTACATCCCCATGGGCCAGGCACACTTCCATGAAGTTCCTGAAAGTGCTAAGGAGGTTATGTCCTTCCAGCTCAGCGTAAGTACATTACCTTTTCGCATTCATTGATTCATGTAATTATTTCTTATATAATTACTAATGTTGTTGTATTTATTTATTCAGATGTTGTACAAGTTTGAAACCAGACCACACTTTAACAAGCTTCTGGATTTTGTCATGGAAACGGCATCCAGCCGCTACCGTGATTGGAAGTATGATATCCATGAGTGTGTCCTCAAAATGGAGCCGAAGTACAAAGATCCCGAGCACCCCGATGCTGAGATACACATACCCACACCGCTGGAGTTCCTTGAACGCGAGGAGCAGTTCCGTTGGCTCTGCAAGCACTTCAAATCAAAAGAGTTCAAAGTAAGCACTTTATTATTGTGTTTGGTAAATTATGTAAATTACTAGTCATGTGTTATCAATAATTAGTTTAGAATTAAAGTGTTAATTATAAATGTTTACCATCTGATTCGTTTATTGTAGAAATTGAGTGACAATGGGAAGGCCTCTCGAGCACAGAACCTGACTGCACACCACGGGGGTAGTATGACGCTCGCAAAACGGGCCAAACGCTGTCTTGCCAAATCCTCCATACTTCCACGTTGCGATGCCTACGTCGAGGTCTACACAAAGGAAAATGACCTCAACAAGGAGAACATGAAAAGAGCGGTATATATTGTTTTAATTACATTTGTTGCATCAATTATTTTTAAGTTAATACGATTCTGGGTTTTTCTATCATGTATCGTATATTACTGTAAATTAAATTGGTGTTTTATGTATCTCAGGCACATGCCGAAGCTGTTGTGGATGAGGCCCGTGAGCGGTTATCGCAGTCACAGGTGACGGAGTGCGAGGGTTCATCGCCTACTGTTGCGAAGGCATTGACTTTGGAGGAAGAGCTCCCCCTCATCCAGATTATCACGGGTAAACAATAGAAGGGCAGACTCCAATCAGGCATCGGGAAGGCGGTCAAGCTCCCAACCCAACAGGATGTGGGAGCTAGTGGGTGCTCGAGTGCGCGTTCAGTCAGCTCGTCTGAGGAGCTAGAAGAGCTGAAGACTCGCTTGGCTGATCAACAGGCTGAGTTCGCTCAAAAATTGGAGGAGCAACGCCGGTTGATGGAGGAGCAGCGCCTAGAGATGGAGGCCAGGATTGCTGCCCAAGCAGCGGAACAAGCTCAATTCCGGGCGTTGTTCAACTCTTGGGCATCCACTCAGCAGAACACCATCGTGCCTTCTTCCGTCAGCCCGTCTGCGACTCCTGCATCAGCGACTCCGGCTGCAGAGACCCCGCCATCAGCCCCGCCATCTTTACCTTAGTCAGTCCTCCCCTTTTTCCTATGAACATTATGTTATTTGGATACGTGAACTGATAACTTTTTATGTTATGTTCATTGATAAACTTATTTAGAACTACTATATTTGTTAATGTCGGTTGGATGTTTGATTGCCGTGTTTATGGTTTGGATGTGTGCTTGCTGTTTTTACGGTTTGGATGGTACAGGACCAGGTACATTTTAATGCACGGTTGGGTGCATGAATTTTGAAACATTTTTTTTTGTTTTTCAACACAAACTTGGCTGACGGATACAATCATCCACATCCGTCAGAAAGGTTTTAGACCTGGCCGATAGATCTTACCTGTCGGCAAGGTTATATCACTTGCCTGACGGATCATACCCGTCGGCTAGGTGAGATCACTTTCCTGACGCATACGACCCGTCGGCATGGTGGAAACACTTGCATGACGGGTATGATCCAACGTGCAAGGGATTCCACCTTGCCGTCGGGTCTGATCCGTCAGGCAAGCGATATCACCCTGCCGACGGGTCTGATCTGTCAGGCAAGTGATGACTCCTTGCCGCCGAGTCTGATCTGTCAGGCAAGTAATTCCACCTTGCCGACGGGTCTGATCAGTCGGCCAGGTGGAACTTCTTGGTTGACAGGTTGGATCTGTCGGCAAGGTCACCACATTTGACTGACGGATCGAATCCGTGACCAAGGTAATCACACTTGGCTGACGGATGGGATCCGTCGGACCGGTAATAAGCCTACCGATGGATTGGCACATTCGTCGGCTATATACTTGGCCGACGAGACCTGGCCGACGAATCTTGGCCGATGGATGTATCCGTCAGCCAAGATCCTGGTCGACGGATAAGCTAACCTGGGTGACGGATCTGATCCGTCACCCAAATCAAGATCAGCAGTAGTGAGAGACGCGTTACTTGTTTAATACGTCCCCAAACACTTAAAAGAAGTCGGTCTGAAAATGTCGCTTGTACGACCGATCTTGCATCTCCCTGAAACCAGGGCAGTGAATCTTTTCACTAAGAAGACGTAATGACTGCGTTCTCCTTAATATCCTATGCAGTAGTGTACGGATGTCGACCTATTTCAACATTTGGATCTTGATTTTCTGAGTAAGATTGAAGTTGCCACCATGATTTAAAAAGCATACTCTTCCATAAAATATGGACAGTTTTGATTAAATAACGTGTCCTTTTTGCTTCTTCTAGTGGGGAGGGGAAAGTGACCATGAATGTAGACGTCAGTAAAAAGGTTAGTGGAAGAAATGATTTCAGATTTGGTCAGATATACAAAAGACAAAACAACTTACACACATCTAAGTGGCTGGCGGCATTGTATTTTTCTAGTTATTGTACAGGTATTCGTAAAGTAAAAGTCCCTTGAATTTTAAACAGCACGTAGCCACCTCGTGCTTATTTCTCAAACATGATGCTAATAATGGCAATGGATAAGAGTTACGAAGACTTGCATATGTTATTTAGGCAAAGTCTTGGCTTGGAAATCATAACATGGATCATGATAATAACTATTCTTATCAATGGATGCTTACTCTGTACTCCACTTCCAAATCCACCCATTACGACGGACAACAATTAAGGAAACAAGACCTTAAGAGATCCGTAGAAACCTTATCGTCGTCGCTAGCTTACTTTAATAGGTAGCCAAGGTTCATGTACCCGAATACATTTAGGATTTCCCACGACTAGGCTTGCCAGATTGTTATATCAATTGAGCTGATACATACAACATATGGAAGCTATATAGGGTAAACCCTGACCAAATAGTATGTTTTTGTTATGAATCACGCCGAGAGTATTCGATTGTTGATCAAACTATATGATTTGAATCGAACTTAAATAATATAGCATGTTAAAGATTGATTTATATAATATCAAATTAACAAATAAAAGTTATAGAGTATTTATTAGATAGTGAAGAGACTAATTCACATGTTACGTATGATCACAGTCGCCATTTAGGTTTTTTCAAATTCCACTTCTCTCTTCGATTTTCGTCTCCACCACCAAGGTGTTCCAACGACCATGGCCTCGCTCCCATCACTATTGTGCATCCCTATGGCCCAGCGCCACCCAATGCGTACCTTGGATTCGAACGCCGGATGTTGGAGCTACCACCACAACGACCTCGTGTCATCCTCTCTTCCTTGTCGGCATGGCCTATGCTTCGGTGAGGAATCTTCTTCTCAAGACTGTCGCAAGGCTGATGATGTCGTTTGGGAGATACCATGAGAGGGAGGACACCGTCCCGAGGGACGATCTCAATCGATTTCCCCATCACTTCCCAACCACCAAGGAGAAGATCGATATCAGTCATGACTGTGGGGCCGTGTGAGATCCATAGGGGGAAATCAACCCCGATCACATGGAGTCAACCCGAATGGTCACCCGAGGAACAACCATGACCTGCCTTTCTTGGAAATACACCCATGTAGAACGATTCATCAAGATAAAATGGTGATAGAAGAGGAAATCGACGCCGGATGATAAATAAGGAACGATCGAGAAGCACCAAATCCACGAATCATGTCACGCCCCAAATCCGGTTTGACTGGACTCGAGACGTGAACTTAAATAAAGGATAATTAAAGCGAAAATTAGAGTAATAAGGCTTTAAATAACAAACTATAATTTCATAAACTCGAAATAAGAGTCAACAACTCTTTAATAAAACGTAACAACATGTCTTAGTTCAAATCACGGTACGCCACTAAACCTACTAGACAAGACCCACACCAGCTCCCAAGCTCAGCTGTGTCCTGCAAGCACACATCCCGCTCAACACCTGAAGCACAACAAAGTAAGGGGTGAGCTTTCGCCCAGTAGAAAAAGTAGTTAAGGTAATGAACATCGGCTCACCACCACGAGTAACCGTCCAATTAGGGCATACTAGTACTGCACAACTAACTGTCCAAACGGGGTTCATAGACAAACTTATAATACAATCAAACGACCGCCTTCACACAATAAAACATTAACCAAACAACACACGTATCACACATAAAAACAACCAGCACACGTCCTGTACCGCAGTTCCCGAATTACCATCATATCAAACCGGAACGTCATCGTATCATCTCGAATTGCCCCTCGATCCAGAGGATACATATGCGTCGAGGCTACATGAAATGTTCCCTAGGAACGCATCTCATCGGAAGTCCCGGAAATGCCCCCAAAGGACCATAGATCATCGGGGTAGGAACACGACACCTAGTGTCCAATACAACCCGTAGGCCCAACACGACCCGTAGGCACAAATCAAAAAACTTAGTACAACCATTTCTAACGTCTCCGGCTATCACAGCCCGTTCCATTTATGTCGTACCGGATCACAAAGCTTCGGTCCCGACACATTCCCGTCACGTAGAATCGGGGTAACATCCCAGACCGGAAATCCCTCAGTCGGACGTCTTCCTGTCACGTAGAATCAGGGCCTCACGCATACTGGACCGGCACATACCTCGGTCGTACGTCTTCCCGTCACGGAGAATCGGGGTATCAATCACGCCATCCATGGACTCGATACACTACACCGGAACTATCCCTCGGTGTATGTACCACTCTGGTAACACACATCAAGAGTAAAACACGCATCACAAAGACATAGTTCGACCCCGGTATACCAACCAAGCCAAACTCACCATAACACACAACCGGTCTATCACTCACCCGGCCATATCACAATCAAGGCTTCACATTACAACAAACACGACACACTTGCCCACACACAATCACAATCATGCAACACCGAGTATAATCTTATTTAGACTCTCACACAGCGGTTATAACACACAGCACGCAATCCTAAGGCTCGACATGGCCCATCTACAAGTAGGGCAATTTCCCAGAATATTGAAAGCGGCTAAACTAGTGAATCACATCCTACATGTTACTAGGACTCGTCCGGTTATTTTATAATATAAACGATCATTCCAGTTTTATTATTACCTAGCATGCATACTAGTAACTTTCCGCAATTAAACCGGTATTCGCTACTTTCCCTACCTCAAGAAGAACCACAGCTACGTCTCCTAGCTGCTGACGTCCGTGCCTACCTCCGGTCTTCTCCACGATCGAAGTCTAAGCATGGGTTTAACAAAAGGACAGTAATCTGTCCCGGTCTAGTCTGTAACAGTCCTCAAATTTTATTAACGGTTTAGTCCTCTAATTTATCTGATTTAAGTCCTTTAGAAAGTCCGATAGGTCCTTGAAATTATCTGATTTTAACCAATTAATTAATTAAACTGGCCTAACCTGGATCCGACCCGAATCCAGGCCCAACCCGGATCCAGACCCGGTACGAACCTAGAACCGACCTGGATCCAAGCATGACCCAGACCTGGCCCCAGACCCGACCCAGACCGGCCTAAGGTCCGGCCCGAGATCCACCCGAACCAGGCCAGGCCCAAGGCCCACTGGCCCGATAGCCTGGCTGTCACGCCCCAAATCCGGTTTTGGCCGGACTCGAGACGTGACTTAAGTTGACAATTAAATAGTAACAAAGTAATAATAAAACCGATTTACTGCTCAAATAGTTTCCGATCAATACTCAAGTAATATGTTCAAAATCGTAAATAAGAGTCAAGGCTCTAAATAGAATACGTAAAATATGAGGTTCAGTACAGATGACCAACACGTCTCTAAGCTAAACACCCTGACTATCCAGAAGCTCCCGAGCCTCGAGTCCACTAAACCTCAAGCAAGCCTGTACAAACAATGGATAAACAACAGGGGATGAGCTTACTCTCAGTAGCGAAAATCATAAACAGTTAACCTCCAATTTAGTAATAAAACTGCCTTAGCACGACGACACATTTTGCAATTTATACATTTAATCAATAAGATGCTGTCAACGGGTAAAGGTAAGGACAATATCACATTCTTAAAGGTAACGGTAACTTATGAGAGAATAAGGGAAAAGCGCTGTAAATAGTTGAAAACTACTCAAATGGGAACAAGTAAACATCACACCAACAGCTCGAATCCTCAATACTCCGATCCACGAATAGGTTCTTGTGTCATGTCGGATCCCATACTCCAATCCACAAGACTACTCGTGTCATGTCATATTTTCCCTCGGTCCAGAGGAGGCACATACATCGGGCTACCGGTAATATCCCTGAGGGACACATATCGTCGGGATTCTCGGAAATGCCCCCAAAGGACCATATGTCATCAGGAACCAAGGTAATGCTCCCGCAGGACACAAACACTCGGGTGAATCAACAAGTAACCATTCCTCGTAGGGTAAACCATCCAATTGCCCCACAGGGTCAACCATCTAATGTCCCGCAGGATCAACCAACCAATGCCCCGCAGGGTCCACAACCAATATCCCACAGGATCAACCAACCAATGCCCCGCAAGGTCCACAACCAATATCTCGCAGGATCAACCAACCAATGCCCCGTAGGGTCCACAACCAATATCCCGCAGGATCAACTAACCAATGCCCCACAGGGTCCACAACCAATATCCCGCAGGGTCAACTAACCAATGCCCCGCAGGGTCCACAAACAATAATCTCAAAACACACACAAGAGATCCATATACCTTTACGCTTACCGTTATACTTACCAATCGCGATCCATCGGTCTACCACTCACCCGATCGTACCATTTGGCACAATCAATTACACTCAAACATTCATTCAAATCATTCAAGCATCCATTTAATCATTCAATCATTCAAGCATTCATTCAATCAATCAAGCATGCCATTTATCTAGTTTCATTAGACCCTTAGTTTATCCTGAAGACTAAGCAAGCAATGGATGTGATGCAACAACAACCAATCCTATGGCTCATCTCGGCCTTTCTACCAGCACGGCAATTTCCCAAGTATTGAAAGCGAGTTAAACTAGTTATACACATCCTACGCATGTATACTAGACACGTCCGGTTATTAGTAATTGAAAGGCGATTATTCTAGTTATTCGCATCCTATATGCAATCTAGGACCTTTCCGATTTTATTAACCTAATAGGCATACTAAGGTATTAAATTACACGAGGAGTTTAGTACTTTCCCTACCTCAAGGACTTCCTCTAATAATACTCCTAGCTGCTGACGACCGGGCCAACTCCGTCTTCTTGGGCGAAGTCCAAGTTCGAGTCTGGGTTTACAGACAAAAGGTCCAATCAGTCCCGGTAGTCCAAGGTCCTTTGAATTATCTAGTTCAATCCAATTAATTATCAAATTTTAAACAATTTTTCTAAATTAATTAAATAATTAAGTTGTCGACCCGAGTCCGACCCGGATCCGTGATCCGACCCGAATCCGGACCCGAATTCGACTCGGTTCAGACCCGATTCCAGAACCGGTCCAAGCCCGAGTCCAGACTCGTCCGGTTCATGGCCTGGCCCAAACCCTCAGTCAGTGGCCCAAGTCAACCGGCCCAAAACCTCTTCCAGGCCCAAGGCCCGCCAGCCTCATCCTCGAGTTCGTTTAGCTCCAGCGAGGTTCGCGTGTTCCGGCCACCGTCTCCGGCGGCGACAACACCCAGAACTCACGCGAAGAGCCGGAGGAGCTAGGGGAAATGACGGCGGAGCTCGGCCGTGGCTGGACGAGGGCTAGGGTGTCAGGTACGACGTCAGGAACCGAGCTTCGCTCAGATCTAGGGTTCGCGATACGCCGGCGGTGGTTCCGACCCAAAAATCGTCGAATCGAGCTCGGACCAGCCGGAACCCAGTAGAAGTGAGGTCGGGGAAGAAGGAAATAGGGGTGAGAGAGCTCGATTCAAGTCCGATGAGGACGAACCAGCAGCAAAACTCCGGCGAGGCTTCGGGCTCGCGCGGCTCTGAAGGCGGACGGAGAAGAAGAGGAAGGTGAGGGAAAAGGAGCGGTAGAAGACGTGGTTGAGGGTGAGGTTGCAGACGGAGGTGAAAGGGAAGGAGAAACAGGCGAGAGACGCACTATAACTCAAGCGACGGTGAACAGAGGTGAGAGCGAGGAAGACGAGCTCGGGAGAGAGAGATGGAGCGTCCTCGGTTCGCGTGCATAGATCTGGAGCTGAAGCGGCGCGTTTTGCCCTTTTGTTCGCTAGGGTTCGCGAAACCGGGCCGGTCGTCTGGGCTGGGAGCGCGCGAGTTGGGCTACAGCATGGCTCGGCCCAAGCCCGAGTGGAGCTGACCCAAAACCAAAACCCTTTTTTTTCTTCTCAAAGCTTTACTTGTTGCAAAAACTCACCCAACGTTTCAATTTTCAAACTATTACCCTTTAGAAATAAGTGCGGTTTTATAGTCCACCCCCCTTAAAAGAATTTCGTCCTCGAAATTTAAAACGAACATTCTCCTCTTGACCCTATCTCAGGGAACGTCCTGCTCAAGACTCACCAACGAGGGATCCGCGGTGCACTTCCGCAGTTGGAACATGGAAGACGATAGGTAACGGCTCAAATTCTGCCAAAAACCTCAAAAGGTCTGATTAGTTGCGGGGTCAACTTGCCTCCGTCATTGTTGAACCATATTGGGCCCTCTTTCGAACTCACCCTCAGGAATATCTGATCACCGATTGAAACTCAAGAGGCCTGCGCCTTTCATCTGTGTAACTCTTCTGTCGGCTCTGCACGGTCTTTAACTTTTTCCGAATCTACGCGACCTTCACTTAATTGTGCTTCCCTAGATCACGCTAGTTACTCAAACACCATGCTTGGCGGTGACAAACAGCCTTACTTAACAGACTACAATTTCAACGGGTAACAAGCCATGTCAAAACTCCAAGAATCATCGAGTAACCACAACGAGTCGATAACCACTCAAACACTAAGACGTATCAAGTAGTGGTCTAGATGTCCTATACCGGGATCCTCAACGGTATAGATATCTTACCGTCACAGAAAACATCGGTCTAGATACTCGGTACCGGAATTTTCCGTCGGCATCGGTATCACCTCGGAACAAACGACGTCGGCCCAGACATCCCATACCGGAATTTCCGTCGGTATAGGCGTCATGCAGGAACACTCCGTAAATCGAACAAATTCGGAACCACACACATACGCAACTTCTCCATTTCTTCCTTAGTAACCGTTACAAGGACAATTCACACCAGAATTCAAACACTACTAAGTCATGACCAACCACAAGCAATTTTACAAGGAAGTAATACACCATGCATTCGTCAAGAAAATAGATCTTGCAATCGCTGAAGGGTTTGGAACAACCACTCGTTTCACCACATCTTGTGGAAAGGTGGGCGTACTTCAACCAGGGAAATATACAATTTACCGATATCCAGTCGGAAGGCGGCACGCCTCAAAACATACCACGATCAAAGGCTCTTGTCATACCAAGCATGGCACACTTGTTCAATCATAGTAACGGGTCACACCGGTTAAACCTTATCAAGATTCTCAACCTGATAACGGATTAGTCATTCAATAAGTATCACAATCCTAGATCATGGAAAAACCCTCAAAACTCAACTGCGATCGATCAAGAAGGTTATTCAACGTGCGATATTTCTTTTACCGTTGATACTTGCTCACATACTAACAATCGACCAACTTATAAGTCGTTTCATCCGAGTCATTACCATAATGAGTTTACAACAAGCATTGAAATCTCGCGAATTTGAACGGTCTTTGGGGTACCTTGCGCGTAAATCTTCACACGTCTTTCAAACAACTTAGGACCAGTCACTGGTCCACTCTAAATTCTTAATGTGCTCTTCATGGCACAAAACCTGACCTACCATGTGATGCTTCGTGCGGTGCACTCTTGTTATTTGCCTGGAAGCTCGCGGTAGTCGTATTACGCTAACTGTTTCCGGATCTCGACGTGAGGTGCTCTCACTTCTACGGTGTAACTTAGCGGTTACGCTAGTCCTTGCGGGACGTTGGCATTCATTCGTCCTTTGTCGACAAAGATACGTCTTGGTACTCGGTTCGCGTTCTCCGTATACGGCTCTGCTGGAACTATCGGTTGATGTCGCTGTAACTCTTGATGTGTGTTTGACTGTACTGTGTGACGCGAATGATGTGACTCTTGAACACGTCTTCTTGCTGCTGCGCGGCTCGAACTCTCTTCTTGATCCGCTACATGCTCCGATCTTTGGTGTCATCGTTGTTAGCCGTCTTCTTCTGGAATTTGTCGCGTCGGTACTGAGTGTCGATTCTTCCACTGGATGCGGTCCATCTTCCGGTGGTCTTCATGCCTCCTTAGCGCTCCGTTCCGCTCCTTCTTGAAGTCGTGCTGCAATCTTCACGGCGGTGCGCTCGGACAGGTCCTCCGTCTTCTTGGCTCTTCGGCTGACGTATTGAGTTGGTCAACTCCGTTGGCGTGGGTCTGCCTGGTCTAAGGATGTTGGCGTCATCTCAAAGGTTCGAATCTCATGACCTGGAATTTTTTAGCGGGGGTATGGGTCCACCACGCTTCCGATATGCTACTCAGATCTTATCGTTACTTGGTCATCTCCGGTGACCGTTCAGACCGTTTACTGGTCAAGGCTGCAGCCTTTCACTGCTCGGGCATTCGTTGCTGATAGCATTCGATGAACGCCTGTTGTTTCACCAATGAGTTCTTAAAACTCGATCCGCACTCTCGACGAAGGACAGCCTTTCCCGTACTACTAGGTCTGTTACTCCTCTTTCAAACTCAAACTGACACTAGTCGGTACTACCACACCCTTAGTCGGTGTGTTAAGATACGGGTGGGCTTGCTAGTTTTAAACTCGTTCCATCATAAAGTAATCACGAAACAATACAGCCAAGTGTATTACTCAAGTGTCAGCAAACACGAAATCCAAAATGTAAATCGTAACTCTAAGTGCTCTCAAGATCGGTATCAAGTCCCTCGGCTCGGGGCCGGACAATCGCGTACACTCTGCCCTGTTGAGTCTGAGGTCCTCCTGTCGGTGGTAGTGGAAGAATCTGCTGTTGTGGTCGTTGTACGGGTCCCCTCCCAAGTCAGTCAGGGCACACTGTGGAGATGTGTCCCGATCTGCCGTAGTGATAACATGTCCTCTCATCTGGACGCGACCTCTCTTCGGCCCTCGCCGGACTACCTGCAGAGCGGTCTGCTGATCCATCATTCAATGTGACGCCCTGCGGGTTTAAGCGCAAACTTGAGCACGACAAGTGCACCGGCCGTCAAGTAGTAATCGGATTTGAAGTCCGGAATATCGAGCCCAAAGGAGCAATAGAAAATCACTCACTATTCAAAGCTTGTAGCTAAACTGTTTCGGTAAAAATCGAGTTTTTATGTTTTGAAAATAAACCTATAACGACTAAAAAGAAAATACAGAATTTAACAGAGAGTTTTCTTATCTTGAATCAAGTGAAGAGAGATCAAGGGCACGGGTTCATCGAGTTCATTCCATAAAATTGAACACGTTCGATTGTAGCGATGTCGATTTATTTTAGAGGCAAAAAGTTGTCTCGACTCTAGTCCTAACTTCTTTCGAACGATTCGGACCCTAATGGAATCTAACCACCGAGTTCTTTCGACTCTCGATGTAGGAAGACCCAAAGCGTTAAGCTCTATGACAACTTCTAACTTTCGACCAAACAAGTCTATAGCTATTGCAATTGTATTAACCCCGCTAGTTCTAGCTAGAGTTCAAATCCAATTTACGATCGATTTTAGACCAATTAGAATTCTCTTTTTTCAAGCGTTAAATTCTAATTCAAAGCAATTATCAAGCCTACACGGGAGATAAAGCATTAAGCACAAATCGATCATAAACACTAAAACAACTCAACAATCACCACAATCGAAGCATCCAATTTATAGAAATCACTACTCTAATCCTCCATAACCCTAGAAATTGGGGGTTTAGGTGTTCATGGTGAGAAAATGCAATGATGAAAATAAGCAAACAATTAAACTCATAATCAAGATGAAAGTTGAGATACAATCACCGAATTAGTCGTCCAAAGTTTGTTCTTCCTCTCCTCCAATCTCTAACCTTGATGCTCTTGAAAATCCACCAAAAGAAATCCACTTGTCTAGTCAATAATAGAGCTTCTCTCCAAAAATCAACACCCAAATTAATCTCAAATGATTCTCTTTCCACCAAATATTTTTATTCTAAGCAAATGATTTCAAAATAATAAACTCTCTTACAAACTCTCTGAAAAAAAGAAAATAAAAACTGTACAGGAAATGATCCTCGGTTCTCTCTGTGTTCTGTGTTGTCCTCTCTGTAAAAATGGTGTTGAAGCCCTCCTAAATGAAGCAGATCTCCCTTTTTATCAAGTGCGGCGCAACAAAAACAATGGGAGAGAGATGGGGTTGCTGCCCTACACGCGTCAGAGGGAGAGAGGAGCTTGAACCGGGACAAGTGTCAGCTGGAGAGGGGCTGCGGGCCGGACAGGTGACGGACAGATGGAGGCTGACGGCTGATGGGAGAGACAGCAGGGACACGTGGCAGGACGTGGGCGAGCCACGCGGGCAGGGGCGGGGCCGGCGGCGGGCGCTCGGACACGTGTCGCGCGGAGGGAGCTGGCGGCTGGGCTTGGACACAACACGTGTCAGTTTCTGACTTGTTGCTTCATTTTTGCTCCTTTTCCGCTTTTTTGCTCGCTCCGGCTTCGTTTGGACTCCGATCGATCTCGTTCTTGCGCCAAAAAATTCCTCTTTTCAAGACCTACAAAACAAGACCAATCATGAATATATTTCGAAGTGGACAAAATCAACCCTCTTGACGGTCCACAAGCACAAAACACCCAAAATACGCCGGAAATCCATCAAAACACCGAACATATCGATAAAATCAATTATTCATGCTAAACCTACATATATGATAGAAAATCGGGACTAAAAGACTGTATAACTCGATCTAATGTGGCCTTTTTATGTGTTAAAATGCACCCGCATCAGCAGTCCTGGCCCAGATGTCCCAACTGTTTGCACGAAGGACAAACTGTGCCGCCGGGGAAGGTCCAATAGACGTTACTTCCCCAACCCGTCGTGTCCCACCGGACTGGGTCTGTGGCTGAAACAATCCTGAGGTCCTCTGCCTCCTAGGATCGCGACTCTCTAACGGCCTCAGGAAGCCACTCGGCCTCGGCCTGGTCTTCCGCGCTCTGGCGGTCTGCCGAAAATGCTTCTCAACGGCTAGTGCCTGGTCCACTAGTATAGAAAAATCCTCATCCTGAGGGCAGTAACTCGATCCGCGGTTGACGGGATGAGTCCTCTCTCGAAACGCCTGCGGTGCCTCTCCTCGGTCTACACCATCTCGGGCGCGAAGCGAGACAGGGACGTGAACCTCGCCTCATACTCAGAGACGGTCATCCCTCTCTGCTGCATATCCAAAATTTATTGGTGTCGGTCATGTAAGAACCGCTCCCGGTCGATCCTGGTCGAACCGGTGACCTTTAGAGACAAGTTTGACTTTCCGCCGGAAAAGTCAACCGGGGACGCAAGAAGTCACTCGGGGCTTTTCCGGGGCCCAACGAGCTTAGCCGTCATCACGGTTAGCTTAGTTGGGCCATTTCCTTCAGTTTGACTGTAATATTGGGTAGGTCAATTTTTGGTCAAACGTGGGCGTTATTTCGGTCTTTTCCGATAAAATCTTGGAAGCTGAAATTTATTTAAATAAAATTGACCCTCACATGAAAGTTGTCATGTTTGGCTTGGAGGATGAGAAAGGGAGCTTAAATTGACTCTTATACCCTCCCAAGTTACCTTTAAAAGGATAGGACCTTAAGGGCTTTTTAGTATTTGGACCAAATAGGTCATTTAAAGCAACTTGAGCACACAAATCAGCTCACACTCTAGTGTTGCAGCCGAAAATCACAAGGAGAGAGCAAGAGAGAAGCTCATTTCTTGAGGAAGAAGATAGTGAAGAAAGCTTGGATTTTGGAGCTAGTTCTTCATCCTTTTGCCTCCTTTTTGCTTCCCTCTTCTTCATCTCATCATCCTAGAGGTATGTATGCTCTCAACTCTTCATTTCATCTACTCTCAATTCATGGGTTTTGTGGGTTTTGGCTTGAAGTTGATGAACTAGCCTTGTGTTTGTCTCTTGGAGAAGGAGTAGTGAAGTAGGATGTTGGGATGATGCTTTTGTTAAAGTTTTGATGAACATTTTGGAACTTTTGATTTGATTGTGATTTGGAGAATCATTAGAAACTTGTTTATTTGTTGATTCCTACCATGGGTAAAGGAGTTTTGGAGGTATTTAATGGTTTTGAGAGCTGGAAATGGTTAAAAATGGAGTTTGGGTGTGGATTTTCGGAGAAAAGGAGCTGGAGGTTGAAGAAGGGCGGAACTGCCCTGGAGCGTCACGGATCCGTGACGGATCCCGTGACGGGTGACGTCACGGCTCCGTGAGGGAGACCGTGACGGCACACGTCACGGTTCCGTGACGTCTCCCGTGAGGGTCGGTGTCACGGCTCCGTGACCGTGTCCGTGACCGACCAGTTCAGATGGGTTTTTGAGGGTTTTTACCACCGTCTTGATCTTGGTTTGGAGTTGAACTTTGGAGGGGTTTTGGGGACCTTTTGTTACTGTTAAGTGGAGTCTAATTATAGTTTGTTTTGTGTTCAAAGACCACAAGACCTTGAAGAACGAAGACCTTGAAGAAAGAAGACCTTGCCGGTACCCGTGTGAAGGACGGTGTGGTGACTATCGTTGTGACAACAGAGTGTTAAGAGGAAGACCATGAGGTAGGGAAAGTCTTAACTTCTCAATTAAATAACGCTTAGTATGCATGTTAGGTTAATAAAAATGGAAAGGTCCTAGAATTGCCTATAGGATGCGAATAACTAGAATAATCGTCTTTCAATTACTAATAAATGGATGAGTCTAGTATGCATGTTTAGGATGATGACAATTAGTGAAGCTTGCTTTCAATACTTGGGAATTGATTTACTGGTAGAGAGGCTGTGAAGAGCTCTCGGATTAGTTGTGTGCTAGGTTCACATGCTTGGTTGCTAGTATTAGGATATTCAAGAGTCTAATGGAACTAGATCGAATGCATGCTTGATTGTTCTTGGTTTTACTTGAATGCTTGAATGGTGATTAATTGTTGATTGAACGGATGATCGAGTATGACTGGTTGTGCCAAGGGGTACAATCAGGTGATCGATGTACCGATGGTTCGTGGCAGGTAAGTATACGGTAAGTGTGGAATGGTATTGGATGTCTTCGTTGTGATGAACGTGTGCCTTGACGAGTGTTGATTGATGATTGAATGATAATGCTAGTTCCTTTATCTTTATTCTTAAGTTGTATGTTTGAATGGTTGTTTGGTTCGGTACTACACCGGGGGGGGGGGGGGGGGGTAATCCGGTGCCGTTGTGGTGGTTGGAGTTGAACAGATGCAGTGGGATATTGAGTGATGTGAGGAGCTTATAGCTCGGCAGATCCTACGGGATATTGAGTGATGTGAGGAGCTTATTGCTCGGCAGATCCTACGGGATATTGAGTGATGTGAGGAGCTTATTGCTCGGCAGATCCTACGGGATATTGAGTGATGTGAGGAGCTTATTGCTCGGTAGATCCTACGGGATATTGAGTGATGTGAGGAGCTTATTGCTCGGCAGATCCTACAGGATATTCATTGATTATTGGGGCCAGAGTGCTCGGCAGATCCTGCGGGATATTGATTATGGTTACTGAGGTTTCACCCAAGTGGGTGTGTCCTACGGGAGCACTACTTGGTTCCCTATGATTTATGGTCCTTTGGAGGCATATCCGAATTGTTTTCGGTGCCCGATGCATGTACCTCCTCTGGACTGAGGGAAAATCTGATATGACAGGGATACTCTGGTGGATTGGAATATGGGAACCGAGGTGATCCCAGAATCTATCCATGGATCGGAGGCTCGAGAAAGCAAGTGGTTGACAGTATATTGATTGCTCCCATTTTACTCTTATTGATTCGTTAAAGTAATTCTTATGAACTCCTTATGTTACGGTTACCCTGAGGCTATTGTATTATTGTAATTATTCTTGTTTCTTTATTATTTCCTTGTTAATTGTATTAAATTGTTGTTCGAGTTACCTTTGTAAGCAGTTTACTATTGACCTAGGGTTGAGTTATTAAGGTTTTTCCTACTGAGCGTAAGCTCACTCCCTTTGGTTTCTGACTGTTTTACAGGCGTGCCGGATGTCTGGTGAGTTCGAGGCTCGGGAGCTTTTGGACTTCTTGGGGTTTTTAGTAGAGTTATGTTGGTCTTGTGTATTGAACATCCTTTATCTTACTATTTACGTTGAGCTGTGACTCACGAGGATTTTGAACTATTTGTTTACATATATTGATTTTGATGGAGTCTTTATGTGATTTTAGAGTTTTATCAATCGTATATGATTCCTATTTATTCTAACTCAGGTCACGTCTCAAGTCCGGTCAAAACCGGATTTGGGGCGTGACAGGTCATCTCGAACAAATAGAGGGAAAATACTGTTCCAGGAACAGTTTGCTGAACAGCTGAAGGTCATCTTCAACTCTGGTCTGCACATATTGCCACCAATTGTATGCTTCTCCCTCAAGCTGAAAGGTCGCGAAAGACACTCTTAAACGACTATCAGATACCTCAAACGTATCCAGGTTGCGGTTAATCCGTCCAACCAACCTGCGACATCCACGGGGTCTGAACTCCCGGAGTCGACTGATGTGCCCAGCTTGCGAAAATCTATGAGTACCTGGGCCGTATGGCTGTCAAAATGGCCTGGCCTCTCGACATAGGCGGTGGTAGCCGTGGGCACGGTCTCTGGTGCCGGTGTTGCGGTCTCCTGCTGAGCGCTGCTCGCTGCTAGTACTGCGCGAACCACCTCCTCTAGAGGGGCCGCCTGAGTGGGCTCTGCGACTGGAAGAACTCTATGTTGTAACCCTGACGGTCCACCCTCAAAACTCTGGTGCTCTGTGGAAGCAGCACCCTGGGCATTCGCTGCCTCTGCCTGCCCAACAGCTGGTGTCTGGCTCTGCCCCACAGTTGGGCGGCTCCTGGTCCCTCTCGGGATGTAAACACGGAACATCTCGTATACTCGTTGCATTTATAACGTATATGGTCATAATTCTATTTAACTCAAGCGGTTCGATTCAACATAAAGGGACGTCCTCATGCGTCTTAAAGGGATCCTACTTGGATCGATAGTACGTAGCATAGTCATATATAATACTTATATAGACAAAGATGTCCGTACCTTTTGCGTCTCACAACATCAAGCAAGTAATGCAATCAACTCCCACATGAGGTACAGTTTCAAACAATCACACAATCAATATACCAGACCGGCCTAAGTCTCGGTCTGGTATCTTCCCATCACGTGGGGTTCAAATCATAGCACAACAATTCCACAATTTGTGTCCTCAATTTCTTTCTCATAAGTCTCAATTCTTTTCATAAATCTCAACACCTTACTTTTCTCTTATAACATTCATGTCGATCTCGCGTCGTTATAACCCGATTCAAGCGTCCGTGAATCCCGTTGTAACCACTTGACATCCCCCTATCACGCTCGACTATGGTGGCGCCCCAGAGTCAACCCGTGATAGTGTAAACATTTCAGTTCTACAGAAATTTCGGCATGACCTATTCGTATTTTCCACTAACCATCCGCTTAAGCGGGACATTTACTAATCAAATTAACACAGCATTCAGCACACCAGGTTCCCACAATAATCAAAAGTACACATAACAGTGAGATGCTGTCAATACCACTCGGGCTTCTACCCTTTACTCAAATAACACCCAAATCATACACACAAGTGAAGCAATAGCGATCACGCAATAATTCATTAGCAATACACACATAACAAGACTCCCTTAACGCGCCGGACCTCACGGCTATAGCACTATTTACCGACACTCGGCCGGAAGGAAGGCGCACCCTACCACGGTTCATAGCTCGTTTTACCGACGCTCAGTCGGAAGGTAGGTACACCTTGTCACTGGCAATAGCACGTTTTACCGACTCCTAGTCGGAAGGTAGGAACCCCTTATCCCAGAATCACAACACGTTCTACCGACACTCGGTCGGAAGGTAGGCACACCTTAATACTGTCAACAACACGTTTTACCGACTCTCAGTCTTAAGGTAGGCACACCTTATCACAGAATCTAAGCACGTTTTACCGACTTCTAGTCGGATGATAGGCACACCTCAACAATTCAAAACTTCAAATTTAGGAATCATGAAACGGCCAACCCAGGTGGCAACACACTTAACAAATGGCTTACTCAACAACCAATTCAGAACGGCTCAATCATTGCTCGTTAACCCAATCCCGATCTCAACCGTTCGGCTTCACCGATCACTGTAACTTACAGTCAATAGGGCAAGGATACCAATCAAGCAATGCAACCATTTTAATATAAAAGATTCATACTTGAACAGTCACTAAAACAATCAAAACTTGAGTCGTTTCAACTCTACGCATCGGATATTCCCGACTTGCGTCACTGAGTACCACGACTTAGACCACCTAACTCTACCCACTTAATTGACGTTCGGTCCGAAGTTTTGAAAACGAGTTCAAAATGAAACCAGACTCTGATACCAAATTGTCACTCCCCAAATCCGGTTTTGGCCGGACTCGAGACGTGACTTAAGTTGACAATTAAATAGTAACAAAGTAATAATAAAACTGATTTATTGCTCAAATAGGTTCCGATCAATACTCAAGTAATATGTTCAAAATCGTAAATAAGAGTCAAGGCTCTATATAGAATACGTAAAATATGAGGTTCAGTACAGATGACCAACACATCTCTAAGCTAAACACCCTGACTATCCAGAAGCTCCCGAGCCTCGAGTCCACTAAACCTCAAGCAAGCCTGTACAAACAATGGATAAACAACAGTGGATGAGCTTACGCTCATTAGGGAAAATCATAAACAGTTAACCTCCAAGTTAGTAATAAAACTGCCTTAGCACGACGACACATTTTGCAATTTATACATTTAATCAATAAGATGCTGTCAACGGGTAAAGGTAAGGACAATATCACATTCTTAAAGATAACGGTAACTTATGAGAGAATAAGTGAAAAGCGCTGTAAATAGTTGAAAAATACTAAAATGGGAACAAGTAAACATCACACCAACAGCTCGAATCCTCAATACTCCGATCCACGAATAGGTTCTTGTGTCATGTCGGATCCCATACTCCAATCCACAAGACTACTCGTGTCATGTCATATTTTCCCTCGGTCCAGAGGAGGCACATACATCGGGATACCGGTAATATCCCTGAGGGACACATATCGTCGGGATTCTCGGAAATGCCCCAAAAGGACCATATGTCATCGGGAACCAAGGTAATGCTCCCGCAGGACGCATACACTCGGGTGAATCAACAAGTAACCATTCCCCGTAGGGTAAACCATCCAATTTCCCCGCAGGGTCAACCATCCAATGTCCCGCAGGATCAACCAACCAATGCCCCGCAGGGTCCACAACCAATATCCCGCAGGATCAACCAACCAATGCCCCGCAGGGTCCACAACCAATATCCCGCAGGATCAACTAACCAATGCCCCGCAGGGTCCACAACCAATATTCTCAAAACACACACAAGAGATCCATATACCTTTACGCTTACCGTTATACTTAAAGCAATTTCCGATCCATCTACCAACACAGCAATTTCCGTTATACTTTACGATCCATCTACCAACACAGCAATTTCCCAAGTATTGAAAGCGAGTTAAACTAGTTATTCACATCCTACGCATGTATACTAGCCACGTCCGGTTATTAGTAATTGAAAGGAGATTATTGTAGTTATTCGCATCCTATATGCAATCTAGGACCTTTCCGATTTTATTAACCTAATAGGCATACTAAGGTATTAAATTACACGAGGAGTTTAGTACTTTCCTTACCTCAAGGTCTTCCTCTAATAATACTCTTAGCTGCGGATGATTGGGCCAACTCCGTCTTCTTGGGCGAAGTCCAAGCTCACGGGCGAAGTCCAAGTTCGAGTCTGGGTTTAGAGACAAAAGGCCCAATCGGTCCCGGTAGTCCAAGGTCCTTTGAATTATCTAGTTCAATCCAATTAATTATAAAATTTTAAACCATTTTTCTAAATTAATTAAATAATTAAGCTGTCGACCCGAGTCCAACCCGGATCCGTGATCCGACCCGAGTCCGAACCCGAATTCGACCCGGTTCAGACCCGGTTCCAGAACCGGTCCAAGCCCGAGTCCAGACTCGTCCGGTTTATGGCCTGGCCCAAACCCTCGGTCAGTGGCCCAAGTCACTCGGCCCAAAACCTCTTCCAGGCCCGCCAGCCTCATCCTCGAGTTCGTTCAGCTCCGGCGAGGTTCGCGTATTCCGACCACCATCTCTGGCGGAGACAACACCCAGAACTCACGCGAAGAGCCGGCGGAGCTCGAGGAAAGGATGGCGGAGCTCGGCCGTGGCTGGACGAGGGCTAGGGCGTCAGGTACGGAGTCAGGAACCGAGCTTCGCTCAGATCTAGGGTTCGCGATACGCCGGCGGTGGTTCCGACTCAAAAATCGTCGAATCGAGCTCGAACCAGCCAGAACCCAGTAGAAGTGAGGTCGGGGAAGAAGGAAATAGGGGCGAGAGAGCTCGATTCAAGTCCGAGGAGGACGAACCAGCAGCAAAACTCCGGCGAGGCTTCGTTCTCGCGCGGCTCTGAAGGCGGGCGGAGAAGAAGAGGAAGGTGAGGGCAAAGGAGAGGTAGAAGACGATGGTGAGAGTGAGGTTACAGACGGAGGTGAAAGGGAAGGAGAAAAAAGAGAGAGACGCACTGTAACTCCGACGACGGTGAACGGAGGTGAGAGCGAGGAAGACGAGCTCGGGAGAGAGAGGGGGAGCGTCCTCGTTTCGCGTGCTTAGATCTGGAGCTGAAGCGGCACGTTTTGCCCTTTTGTTCGAAAGGGCTCGCGAAACTGGGCCGGTCGTCTGGGCTGGGAGCGCGCGAGTTGGGCTACAACATGGCTCGGCCCAAGCCCGAGTGGAGCTGACCCAAAACCAAAACCCTCTTCTTCTTTTTTTGATTTTTTTCTCAAATCTTTACTTGTTGCAAAAACTCACCCAACGTTTCAATTTTCAAACTATTACCCTTTAGAAATAAGTGGGGTTTTACACTGGCCAAAGGCCAAACTCCAATGTCCCGACCCGGTCTGTTCTAGTCGGAGACGAAGAGCGCCGACGAGGGTTCGTCTTAGAGCGTCGGCGACAGCGGCAGCGACGGCGACAGTGAGGAGCTTGGAGTATCGTCCAACGATGCCCGGTGGTGGCGTCAGGACTCCGGCGAGTCTAGAGCCGTGGCGGTGGCAGCTGATGCGCGACCCCAACCTCTCTGTCTCAGATCTGGTGAAAGGGGATAACCGGCGTCGTTCCAACGAAGCCCTCCCGGACCAGCGTCGCCTGCGAGGGTCTCCAGTGGTGTTGACGAAGAAAACTGAACTGGAAGATAAGGGGGCACGAACTGTACCGTCTTCCCCGTCATCGACACGACACGAAGCGAGCTCGGGACGACGAACGGAGCGGGAGTTCTCGGTGGCGTTGTCTAGCTCCGGTCTCCGGCGTGGCTCGATTAGCACGGAGACGAGAGGACACGGTGAGGCAACCTTGGGTGCGAGAGAGAGAAGGTACAGAGAGAGGGAGAGGAGGACAAAGACGAGAGAGGAAGAGTGCGCGGCTCAGCGAAGAAGGAGATGAACAGTAGAGGGGGTTTAGGGTTCGCTCGAATTTGGGCTGGGCTAACATGGTACCGGGGTTGGGCCCGTGCGGTTGAGTGAGCCCAACTGTTCCGGCCCAGTCTGACTCCTTTCCCCCTTTTTTTTTTCTTTTGCAGTCGATCCAAAAATCAACCGTTTTTCAACCTCGACGTCCCAATCGAACCAAAGTTTTAACCCGCTTTCCAAGCACGACGCTCCAAGTGATTAAATTTAATAATTAAAACTTTTTACCGATGCGGTCTTCACAAATCATATTTTTCTGCATTCGTACCATAGTAGTCGTACGCCCCCGTATGTACCCACCCCTTGAAATCTGGGATAACCTAGGAATCATCAAGGTTCAGAGGTCCCCCTGTTGGAATAGGAGCTTCAGGATGTCGCTTCTATGGCGGAACTGGTCGTACCCTGTCCAAGAAACTGGTCGTGATGGGGAAGAAGCGAGGCCTGCCCAAAACAACTTTGCTACTTCCCATGAGAACCTTAAGGTGTCACAGGGTGTCCCACAGGAGCCACAATCCGTCCTCAAGGGACAGGCACTAGACGTCCTCTAACCTCCTCATTTTCCTAACATACTTCTTTGGCGATTGTCCCGACACCACAAGACTATTCAAGTCAAGACGAGGAAAGAATTTTGGATCATCTGCGTCAACTACCGACTGAACAGGGAACCACCTCCTAATATTTTCCTGATAGTATCAGTATTTTATTATAGGATTAGTCTTTCGGCTGTCACCAAAACTTCAACTCGTCGTTTACAATTATTTTTACGATTGTATGATCTTTTTATTACTCGTTTCTCGAATTAATAAAATTTTATATTTATGCTAAAAAAATCATATGTTACGTGGAATGTCATGCTAAAGCCACGTGGAACATCCTGTTAACCACAATCATTGTGAAAGACTTCACCAATCGATTGCATGCCACAATTGAATATGAAAATATTAGGTACTAGTAGTGGCCTTTAAAAAAGATAAAATATTACCGTTAAGTTTCAAAAAGTGGAGAATGGCAAATCCCCCGTGCGGATATAGCAATCTTGCAAATTCATTTTGTTCGATTGATTACCCGTATACGAAATGGTTTCAAATGGTTTCGGTCTTTTCGGAGGAGAAGCACGGTATATATACACGGCTAGTACTGCTGCGGAACCACATAACGTTTAGGATGTTCTATAGAACACTCTAATATATAAAATTTTGGTCTTGTATAAGATTTTTGTATATTTACAAGAAAACAGGTCTTCTAACCACTATGGAAACAATTTAAGATTTTTTTTCTACCTTAACTACCCTAAACAAAAAATTCTGATTCCATCCTTGATATAGTATACTTATTTTTTTTATATCAAAACAAGGTAATATTACAAATTAAAAGTCTTTATAAGACAAGCAAAGATTTTTTTTTTTGGATAAGCGATTTTTTATTGGAACAACGAAATTGAAATGACATGAAACGTAAGAGTAAAAGCGCTTTAGGTATGCCGTTGTTGTATGGAGGGGAATACTGCGGTAGCGTCTGTTGACACCGATACAACGAATCTAAACGATAGGGGCAAGGGTCGAGCATACCATTGTCAAAGATTTGTTGTGGTAGACTGGGTATTCGCCCGGGGTGTCAGCGTGCCTCGTCCTCCCTCGACTGATAGTGGTAGGGCTCCTAAACACGAGATTGCTGACCTCCGAGCTGGTAGGGAAGCACATGTCGACTTTTGGTGGAACCGCTGTCACCTTACGTCCAAAGGGGTGGTACAACCAACCGAACCCCCTCTGGATCTCTTCGACTCATTCCGCGAGGTG
Source organism: Erodium maritimum (assembly GCA_963921825.1). NCBI lineage: Eukaryota > Viridiplantae > Streptophyta > Magnoliopsida > Geraniales > Geraniaceae > Erodium > Erodium maritimum. Next base: position 11,925,536 of record OY997594.1, read on the forward strand.
AGGGCGCTTGGAGCCCCCCGACGCTATAAATGATGCATGTCACGCCCCAAATCCGGTTATCGCCCGGACCCGAGGCATGACGAGTAATAGAAGACAATAAAAGTAATAAAACAACATTTACTTCCTGAAATTCTCCATTGATGAAAATGATCCGTTAAACCGAGTTCAAATACGATAACCCTCCAGGGGTGTAATAATAAACCTCAACAAGTTTTGGTTCAATACATTAAAAATAAAGAAATGTGAAGTCTCTATCATGCACCCACCCTGAGAAGCTCCCGAACTTCTACTCCTCAATCAAGCCTGTAAACACAACAATGAACTCACAGGGGTGAGCTTACGCTCAGTAGGGAAAACACATAACAAGGTAACCTTAAACTCCAAGGAAACAACGGTAATGTCCACAAGATCCATAACTCACCAACACGGTCAACAGAGTAGTTCAGAATATTACAAGTGAAATCATCAATAAAGTTAACATAAAGTTCTTAACAATCAGAGGCAAGAGAATAACCGATCAATGCCGTGGCACATGAAGTCACCACCCTCCGATCCACATCTTATGTGTCCTCTCAGATTTTCCCTCCAATCCAGAGGAGACGCATATCATTGAGACTATCGGAAACACCCTTCAGGGCACATATCGTCGGAAGTCTCAGAAACGTCTCCAAGGGATTTTAGATCCTCGGGAACCCAGGGCCATACTCCCATAGGAAGCGCACACGTGGGCAATTTAATGATAAGCAGTTAATAATTGAATAACGCACTCAACCGAAATATGAAGTAATACAAGCTCAACAACCACCAATCCAAGTCCACACACGGCTCAACCATCACCAATTCACCATAACAATAAGTACACGAATCACGGTTCAACCATCACCAATTCACCATAACACAAAGTACACGAATCACGGTTCAACCATCACCAATCCACCACAACACATAGAACACAAATCACACAACCATAGCACACCAAATACACAATCCCAACTTACCGTTCAGTTACCAGTTTCGAACCACCGGGGCATCGATCACCTGATTGCACCGCTCGGTACAACCAGTCATACTCGATACCCCCAACAACCAATCAAGTAAATCAAGTAATCAATCGAATACTAAGCAACGAGAAATTACGAGTGTAATCAATTGAATCATAAAGCCTTCAAAAGAGCACTCAAGCATGCAATTCCACTAGTTTCATTAGACTCTTTAGCCTATCCACTAAGCAATCAACAACCAAGCATGTGATCCTAACACGCAACTAATCCGAGGGCTTTGCCAAGGCTCCTCTACCAGACAAACATATCCCAAGTATTGAAAACGAGTTACACTAGTGATTGGCATCCTAATAGGTCACCACTAGACTCTCCGGTTATTAGCAATTGAAAGACGATAAAGCTAGTTATTCGCATCCTATAAGCATGTCTAGGACCTTTTCCAATTTTATTAACTTAGCATGTATACTAGGCATCATAAACGAGAGGTTAAGGCTTTCCCTACCTCAGGGTCTTGCTCTCAACGCTTTGATGAAGCCCGGTGGTCACTACTCCGCTCTTCACTCGGGTCCCGGCGTGATCTTTGCTCTTCTAGCTCGGGTCCAACATCTTCGCTCTCGGGCGAAGTCCCGTCTAGGTTGACACATAAAAAGTCCAAATTAATGATGATAACAGTCCAACGGTTCTCTGATTTAACCACAATTTACCCAGTCCAAAATCTCACCTTGAGTTCGTTAAACCGATTAATTAAATCTGCTTTTAAAACGGTTTCCATTAAAGTCCGGTTGACCCGGATCCGAACCCGAACCCGGTCCAGATCCGATCCTGAAGTCCAAATGGGCCTAAGGCCCGAGTCCACAATGGGCCAAAGCCCATTTTCTGTTCTGTCCGGCCAGATCTCTCCCCAGGCCCAAGGCCCACTCGGCCCAAAACTCGCATGGCCCAACTGATATTCTGCCCAGTTCGGTCTGGTGAGTTTGGCCGGAGTTGGACGTAACGCCGGTGAGCAAAGGTGCTCCGGCGGTCTCCCACGGTGGCGGGTGCGACGCGGTGACGACGAGAGAGAGAAGGAGGACGGCGGCGGGTCTACGGCGAATCCGAGGTCGTGGCGGCGGTGGCTCCGGTGAGAACCCACGCCCGTTTCTCGTTCGGATCTGGCGAGGGCCCGTCTTCTCCGGCGAGTGGAGTTCGACGGAGCTGGGTTTCTAACGGCGGTGCTCGGCCCCACCCAGCTCGTCAGGCCGGTTGTCTGGCGTGGCTCACGGGGGAGAGGAGGACGGCGAGGGTGCCGAGCGAGGTCGAGCTCGGAGGCCTCGTACTCCGGCGACGTTGCGATTCCGACCACGGAAGGTCCGGTTGCAGCTCGGAAGGGAAAATGGAGGGCTCGGCGTGGCGAGGAAGGAGAAAGGAGAGGGAGGGACGCCGGCACTGGTTCGAGGGAGAGACGCCGGCACTGGTTCGAGGGGGCTGCTCCGGCGAAGACGGACGCGAGAGAGAGGACTCGGCTTCCTCGGGACGCGTGCGTGGTTTCTGAGCAAATGGAATGGCGCTGGGGTATAAGCAAGATAGGGTTTGGGAGTGGACTTGGGTGCTGGTTGGGCCTGCGTTGGTCCAGCCCAAACCCGATCCTGACAAGCCCAAATTTCTCTCTTCCTTTTTTTTTTCTTTTAATTTAATTCCCCTTTCTTTTTGCACGATCCAATAAACGACTCGCTCCTCCACTCAACGACGTTTCCAACGGTAATATAACGAATTAAGAGTTCAGGTCTTTACAATGCACCATTTGAGCATTGTTCTGGCCCAACCTAGCCCTAGAATCAATTGCCCACTTCAGTACCTACTCGAGCTGCAAGTCCCACCTCTGGTCAAAACCACAACCCAACCAGAAAACGTGACTCGTCCCGTTTATAGCCTGCGACCCGCACCCACATCTGGATCCGCCTCCGTTAGGGGCTCCGGCTCGTCCCCCATTTGGACCCTAATCCGGCCCACCCGAGTCCGCCTCATTGTCAGTCCAACTCGAGGCCCATTGCCCGGCCTTCTCCCTTGACCCAGTCCAGGCCCGGCCCAACCGGCCCGTGGCTCACCTGAACTCGCGAAACCCTACCCGGCCTTCTTGTCCATGTAGCCGCCATCTAGGGCGTTTCCATCACCGATTGTCCCATCTCCATGCCTGAAAGGGTGTTCACCAGGGTGATCGGACCTAACGGAACTCAGTCCTCCCCCCATTACGGGTTGGTCCTTATTCCGATCCTCCCTCCCCATCACCACCGGCATGTCAATACCCCACCCGAAATCACTCCGGGCGGTGAATCGAGTCGTGACCTCCGTCGGCACCACCCTTGGCGATACAGAGCGGGGGAGAACACGATTAGAAGATGGAGAAAATGTCGGCCAACCAACGCCTATTGACCTACCGCTACGCACTTCCTCACTTCCGTGTTGTTGGTGGTCGGAATCATCCATAGAAATCATCGCCTCAGTTCACTAATTCGCAAAACCCTACTTTTCCAGAGAGAAAAGAGGCTGCGTCTTTTTTATTTATGGTTTTTTTTCATCCTCTGAAGAGCCTCAATTTAAATTTTGTTTTCGCTGATAAAAAAACGGATGGACACCAAACATAAAAACAGTTCATGGGTACGCAACTTTTTAATTATTTTGTAAGATTTCAACGGCCCGAGAGTAAATAACCAACCTTGTGTTTTCTTCGGATGAATATTAAATTTTTTTTTGATAGGCTAAAGATTTTATTCAGCATTCGTTCTATAATTGAGTAGAACGAAGCGAAAGAACTGACCCCAAAACAGGGCCAATTCACCATACCAAAACAGCTACGAAAGCTCAACAAAGTCCACAAACAGAAACCAAACAAAACAATCAAACTAAACATAAAAACGAAGACCTGAATGATAACAATAAAGCATCAAACAGTCCTCCGTTGATGTTGTCTCCGTCCACTCCACAAGCACCAAGAGGGGTCTCTAACCCAATCCTCAAAAGTCACCCCTAGGCGGAAAGAGCCTGAATTCCAACAAACTCCAAAAGAATGAGTCTGAATCTTCGCCAGCACCCCAGTTTCACTGCCCATGGTCTGATTAAACACTGCACCATTGCGAGTAACCCAAATAGACCATAATGTCACATAGGCAACCTGAACCCAACCAAGCCACCACTGCCTCGACCGCAACCCCTTCCATCAAAGTAAAACCTCTCCTATACTACTCGGCATGGGCCCACGCACCTTCCACCATAAAAACACCCTACTCCAAATCTTCCAAGCAAACTCACAGTGTAATAAAACATGGTCAACAGATTCAAAAAATAGCATGCAGAAAGGACAAAACATACTATTCAAAGAAATCTGCAAACCTCTGCTCTCCAAGAACTCTTTAGTAAGAAGGGCGTTGTGTGCAGCCAACCACACAAACACACAAAACTTTGGCGGGACATTCTTCACCCACAGAATTGAAGCCCACTCCACTGGGGATACACCCCCAACCGGCCCCACCAAGCAGCGATAGGCAGCGGCGACCGAGAAGCCTTTCACATGCTTCTCCCAAATCAGGCAATCCTCCATATCCGGTCTCAACACCGCTCCATCCACCAAACCCATCAAAACCAAGGCCTCCTCATCTTCCCATGGGTCCAATTCACGCAGGTACCCAACCCTCCAAACACCCGAAAACCAAAAGAAGTGCACTTTCTCAAGCTTAGCAGCAGCCACCGAATAGAGATTAGGGAAACGATAACGTAGCGAGGAAGAGCCTACCCACACATCATCCCAAAAGGATATCCGGTCTCCCTTCCCCAATCTCCAATGGACACTCTGATTTCCAAAAAGGGCTTCAAAGCTAGGATCAGAAGCCAGAGAAATGATATGATTGACCAGGAAAGAGGATCCCGGCTTATCAACCTTAAGCAGATCCCAATCAGAAACTTCCCAACCAAAAAGTGCACAGATCACCTTTTTCCAAAGAGAATCAGAATCACAAGCGAACCTCCACCACCACTTGGCCAACAAACTTGCATTCATTGCCCCCAACTTCCTAATACCAAGACCACCGTCCTCCTTGGATTTACACACCATACTCCAACGGATCTTGCGGAACATCTTCCCAGTAAAAGGATGAATATTAAATTAAACAAAGAAACAAACAAAAAATCGAGTTAATTAAGATATAGTGATTTCTTCCCTGCATTTATTGACTAGAAAATCAAAGCTCGCAGGGCATATATATTCTAAGATGCAATCTTCATTCTTCATTCTTGTGCTAAAATTTACAACAAGTATATATTGACAAAAAGTACACATATTCAACAACATAATCAACAGTTCCTGAGACTATTCAGCTTAAACGTGAGATGCTCTGATCCGGCTGAATTATGTTTACTGCATATTTGACCTATAAATTCATGGACTCGTTGTTGAAGACGGACCAGGTTATTGTTTTTTGTTGTAAAATCGTCCATGCCAATTCTTCTTTATTAAAAATAATTATCAATTGTATGATAAGTCGTTAGGATTGTTGTGTTTTATAATTCTTTTTTTTAGTGTTCGAGTATATATATCTTCTTTCTCTGAGGTTGTATTACCCGTCTTTATTTCACTTTCTTTGTAATTCATCGTAATCCATAAAACTTTGATCTATCAAAAAATAATAATCATCAATCTCTTCCCCACTATATATTCTCTTTATTTATTATAAATTAACCAGAAGTAACTTGATTTTTTTTTTGGATAGGCGATTAATTTATTGCTGCAGGATTCCAAGATGGAACCCTGAAAACCAACACCTCGAAAGGCTACACCAAAAACAAAACAAAAGAAACTCAAACTAGAACCCAAAAACATCAAAATAAAACTTAAAGTTACCCTCCAGCCAGTAGTCTTCGGCGATTGAACTTGCTCGTAAGACACACTAAGTCACCTGCCAGAGAAACTACACTGAAAGAATGAGGCTTAAAACAAACACCTCGGAAACCGTTTGTACCGTGCTCCAGAAACCACACTGTTTCTCTGTAACAAAAAAATCTAGCAGGTGATATATCAAAAATTCCACCACGCCGAACTACCCTGCGACTCTGATTAGAAAGGCAAAGAAGAGGGGAGAGACACCCCCTCATCTAACTCGTCATCAGTGCAAAAATCATCAGAGTCCTCCTGAAATTCAGGGTCAACAGATGTCACGCCCCAAATCCGGTTTTGGCCGGACTCGAGACGTGACCTGGAACAACCGAGATAAAAGTAGTAAAACCGTAATAAACTCTTTTAAAGTTGAAAGCGAGTCCAAAGTATTTCTCAATAATTCAATCCAAAATTCAAATTTAGTGACAACACTTGACAATTAACATAAGATAAAAAAAGTCAACGATGTGGACCAACACATCTCTAATACAGCTCTCAAGACATCTGGAAGCTCCCGAGCCTCGAATTCTCCAGATCTCAAGCACACCTGTACACACAATAAATAAAACAAATAGGGGTGAGCTTACGCTCAGTAGGGAAAATCCTAAATAACTTTAGTCTCCAAGTTTAATATTAAAACTGCTTTAGTTCGATGCCACAAAAGTATTTAAAACTCTTAGACCAAAAGATAAAATAAACAAATAAGGAGCAACGATAACAATAGCACATTCTCAAGGGTAACGATAAATTCCCAGAGAATAATTAAAGAGCATTATAATAAAATAGAAAACCGACACAACTGGGAACGAGTAAATACTATTAATCAAAGAAATGTTATGGAATCCGTGTAATGAAGTAGTATCGCTTTTTCAAAGATAACAGTAACTTAAAAGATTCCATGAAAGTACTATAACGAATCATAACTTAATAAAATGGGAGCAATTAATATCACGCCAACCACTCGCTTTCTCAAGCCTCCGATCCATGGATAGATTCTGGGATCATATCGGTTCCCATATTCCGATCCACCAGAGTATCCATATCATATCAGATTTTCCCTCGGTCCAGAGGAGGCACATGCGTCGGGGCACCGAAAACAATCCCAAATGGGTGCTTATCATCGGGATTCCTAGAAATGCCTCCAAAGGACCATGTGTCATAGGGAACCAAGGTAGTGCTCCACTGGGACGCACGCTCTTGGGTGAAGCCTCAGTAACCATCTCTCAAGAAGTAATCCAATCGATATGTAAGACCCGCCCCCGGTCGATCCCGGTAGAACCGGTAAATCCTAGCTAAGTTTGACTTTCGGCCGGAAAAGTCAACCGATGACTCGGAAAGTCAGTCGGGACCTTTCCGGGGCCCAAAAAAGCTTAGCCATTAGCACGGTTAGCTTAGTTGGGTCGTTTCCTTCAGTTTGACTGTAATATTGTTAAAGTCAACTGTCGGTCAAACTCGGGCTTACTATCGGTTATTTGTCGATAAATCTTGGAAAGCTGGAAAATTATTAAATAGGAGTGACCACACATGACACTTGTCATGCTTGGCTTGGAGGATGAGAATAGGGGATTCAAAGGACCTTCATACCCTCTGATGCGGGTGCATTTTAACACATAAAAGAGCCACATTATATCGAGTTATACAGGCTTTTGGTCCCGATTTTCTATCTTATATTTATATTTAGTATAAATAACTGATTTTATCGATATGTTCGGTGTTTTGATGGATTTCCGGTGTATTTTGGGTGTTTTATGCACTTAGATCGTCAAGAGGTTCGATTTTGTTCGCTCTGAAATATATTCATGATTGGTCTTGTTTTGTAGGTCTTGAAAAAAGGAATTTTATGGCGCAAGAACGAGATCAATCGCAGCTCAAACGAAGCCGGAGCGAGCGAAATAACAAAAAAGAACAAAATTGGAGATTGCGCCAGCTGCCTGACACCTGTCCCGCCGCCACCTCGCCTCCGCCTGACACGTGGCGCGCCGCAGCCGCCATTTGCCATCATCCCGACGCGTGGCGAGCTGTGACGCCGACAACTGTCCGCCTCCAGCCGCCCCTCCTCCTTTGCGCCACGTGTCCAAGCCAGTCCTGCCGCCCCTGCCTGCGTGGCTCGCCCTCGTGCCGCCACCCGTCCCAGCCTGGCCCACGCCAGCCGGCCTTTCTCCTCAGCCCGCCAGCTGTCTCCTTCAGCAGCCCCTCTTCTTCTGCCATGTGTTCTCCTCTTATTGGTGATCAGCTAGGGCTGCACCCATTGTCTTTTCAGCGCCGCACAACACAAAAGGAATTCGATCTTCTTCACCCATTTTTGAGACACAGACGCACGAACAGTAGAGGGAGAAGTAACCTTTTGTATAGTTTTTTTAGTTTATTTCTTTGAGATAGAATTTAAAGAGAGAGTTTATTATTTTGAATTTGATTGTTGAAGATCTATATTTTGGGAGTAGAGCATCATTTGAGATTTATTTGGGTGTTGATTTTTGGAGAGAAGCTTCATTGTTGGCTACTCAAGTGCATTTCTTTTGGTGGATTTTCAATAGCATCAAGGAGAGAAATAGAAGAAGAAGAAGAAGAAGAAGAAGAAGAAGAAGAAGAAGAAGAAGAAGAAGAAGAAGAAGAAGAAGAAGAAGAAGAAGAAGAAGAAGAAGAAGAAGAGCAACCTTAGACAACTAATTCGGTGATTGTATCTCTACTTTCATCTTGATTATGAGTTTAATTGTTTGCTTCTTTTCATTCTTGCATTTTCTCACCATGAACAACTAAACCCCCAATTTCTAGGGCTATGGGGGATTAGAGTAGGGATTTCTGTAAAGTGAATGCTTCGATTGCGATGATTGTTGATTTGCTTTAGTGTCTATGATTGATTTATGCTTAATGCTTTACCTCCCGTGTAGGCTTGGTAATTGTTTCGAATTAGGATTCGGCGCTCGAAAGAGGAGGATTCTAATTAAGTCAAAAATCGATCATAGGTTGGATTTAAATCCTAGCTAGAACTAGCGGGGTTGATACAATTGCAATATCTATAGCCGTAGTTGGTCGAAAGTTAGAAGTTGTCATAGAACTAAACGCTTTGGGTCTTCCTACTTTAGGAGTACGACTTCGAGTTGCTCTATCATCCGGGCAAGGCGAACGTGGTCGCCGATGCCTTGAGCAGGAAGTCAAGTCACTGCGTTGCCAGTATGGCAATCCGAGAGTGGGACATGCTGGAGCAGTTGAGTTTATTCAGACTGGAGTTGGAGGAGGTCACCGAGGGTATGGCCTTGTGTGCCTTGGTGGCTCAGCCCACGTTATTTGCTCGAGTGCTAGAGGCACAGGCCGAGGACGCCGAGACAGCGGGGATTCGTGAGAGATTGATGGATGGTGTCAAGCTCGAGGGTTGGGAGTTGGGCACCGACCAGGGTATCCGCTTTAGAGGACGATTATTTGTACCCAGCGGGTACAGGGACACCGTATTGCGTGAGTGCCACCATTCCCGTCTGGTTGTGCACCCCGGTGGCAACAAGATGTATAGAGACATGCGACGACAGTTTTGGTGGAGTGGGATGTGTGGGGCAGTTGCAGGTTTCGTTTCCCGATGCCTCACCTGCCAACAGGTGAAGGCCGAGCACATGCGTCCCGCAGGCTTGCTGCAGCCTTTACCGATCTCCGAGTTGAAGTGGGAGCATGTGACTATGGATTTTTTGTGTGGGTTGCCCAGGTCGTCGAAGGGGCACGACGTTGTTTGGGTGGTGGTTGACCGACTGACCAAGTCGGCACACTTTCTGGGTATGCGGATGACTGATTCTGTGGACATGTTGGGTCGTTTGTATGTCAGGGAGATTGTTCGTCTACACGGAGTACCAGTGTCAGTGGTATCAGATAGAGACCCTCGTTTCACATCCAGGTTCCGGAAGAGTCTACAGAAGGCCTTGGGCACTGAGGTACTGTTGAGTACAACTTACCATCCTGAGACAGATGGACAGTCAGAGCGCACCATACAGATTCTAGAGGACATGCTTCGAGCTTGTGTGCTTGACTTTCAGGGATCATGGGAGGATCACTTGCCCTTGGCAGAGTTTGCCTACAACAACAGTTACCAGTCCAGCATTGGTATGGCACCATTTGAGGCCTTGTATGGCAGACCTTGTAGATCGTCGGTGTGTTGGGCTGAGGTTGGGGACCGGAGCTTACTTGGGCCAGACATGGTCAGGGAGACGACCGAAAAGGTCGCTTTGATTAGAGAGCGGCTGAAGACCGCGCAGAGTCGGCAGAAGAGCTACGCAGACAGGCGTCGCAGACCACTTGAGTTCATGGTCGGGGAGCACGTGTTTCTGAGGGTGAGCCCGAAGAAGGGTCTTGTGCGGTTTAACCGCAGCGGAGGCAAGCTGGCACCGCGTTTCATCAGACCATTTGATGTGTTAGAGAAGATTGGAGCTGTAGCTTATCGTTTGGCCTTGCCACCGCAGCTTGGGAACGTGCATAACGTTTTCCATGTGTCCCAACTGCGGAAGTACATAGCAGACCCTCCGCACATCATTGGGTGGTCAGACATCGAGGTAGCAGATGATGTCACCTATGAGGAGCAGCCCGTCGAGATCTTGGGTACAAAGGAGAAGGTCCTGCGGAACAAGAAGATTCCGTTGGTCTGGGTACAGTGGGGTCACCAAGGATCTGGATCCACGTGGGAGCGCGAGGAGGAGATCCGCGAGAAGTATCCTCACTTGTTCAACCTCTGAGGTACGCCATTGTCTTTAAATTTCGAGGACGAAATTCTTTTAAGAGGGGTAGATTGTAAGACCCGCCCCTAGTCGATCCCAGTAGAACCGGTAAATCCTAGCTATGTTTGACTTTCGGCCGGAAAAGTCAACCGATGACTCGGAAAGTCAATCGGGACCTTTTCGGGGCCCAAAAAAGCTTAGCCATTAGCACGGTTAGCTTAGTTGGGTCGTTTCCTTCAGTTTGACTATAATATTGTTAAAGTCAACTGTCGGTCAAACTCGGTCTTACTATCGGTTATTTGTCGATAAATCTTGGAAAGCTGGAAAATTATTAAATAGGAGTGACCACACATGACACTTGTCATGCTTGGCTTGGAGGATGAGAATAGGGGATTCAAAGGACCCTCATACCCTCCTAAGTTACCTTTAAAGGGATAAGACCTTAAGAGCTTTTGAGTAAATTGACATTTTAGGTCATTTAAAGGAAAGGGAGCAACAATTCAGCCTATTTCCTCTTGTTGCAGCCGAATTTCACTAGTAGAGAGGAGAGGAGGAGCTCACTTTCTTGAGGAAGAAGATAGAGAAGAAAGCTTGGATTTTGGAGCTTGTTCTTGGTCCTTTTGCCTTCATTTTCACTTCATCTTCTCCATCTCAACTATCTAGAGGTAAGGATGCTCTCAACTCTCCATTTCTTCCACTTCCAATATTTGGGTTTTGTGAGTTTTGGCTTAAAAGTTGAAGAACTTGCTTATTTGATTGATTGCTTGGAGAAGAAGTAGTGAAGTAGGTTGTTGGATTGAGTTTTGGTTGAAGTTTGATGAACCCATTGAGGGTGTAGTTGTTGGGTATCTTTGGATGATTATTTTGGAGCTAGGAGAGTTTAGAAATGGAGTTTGTGTTGGGTTTTTCGTGAAATTCGAGTTGGGGAAGAAAGGGGAAGGAGCTGGTCAGGTCTGATACGGAATCTGACCCGGACCGGGCCAGGTACCGGCACGGCATGCCGCACGGAACGGGCCTGGTACCGGCACGGCACCCGGCACGGAGCGGGCCTGGTACCGGCACGGCACACGGCACGGGACGGGCAGGAGTCCGGCACGGAACCTGATACGGTCCGTGTCGCTCTCTGGGCCGGTCTGTGACGCGTTCCGCGCTGGATTCCGGGCCGGCCTGCGACATGGTCCGTGCCATGTTCCGGCACGGCAAGCCACACGGTCCGTATGGCATTCCGGATCAGATCCCCAGAGCCCAAAACCCTTCCTTTTAGCTCAATTTGATTCCCACATTTCCTCTTCAAACCTTGATTCATTTCTGAACATTGTTGTGTGTTTTGAGGGGAAGAACACTTGGTTGAGGAAACTAATTTGTGGTCTTTTGGTGGTTCAAAACCTTGGAACCAAGCTAGGAAAGAAGGAAGAACGTGGACACGAGTTAGAAGAGCTTTTATCACGCCGGGACCCGAGTGAAGAACGGAGTGGTGACCACCGGGCTTATCATCAGAGTGTTGAGAGGAAGACCTCGAGGTAGGGAAAGTCTTAACCCCTCGTTTATGATGCTTAGTATGCATGTTAGGTTAATAAAATCGGAAAGGTCCTAGATATGCCTATAGGATGCGAATAACTAGCATAATTGTCTTTCAATTACTAATAACCGGAAGTGTCTAGTTGTGAACGATTAGGATGCCAATCACTAGTGTAATTCGCTTTCAATACTTGAGAATTGTTTGTCTGGTAGAGGAGCCTTGGCAAAGCCCTCGGATTAGTTGCGTGTTAGGATCACATGCTTGGTTGTTGGTTGCTTAGTGGATAGGCTAATGAGTCTAACGGAACTAGTGGAATTGCATGTGTGAATGCTCGTTTGAAGGTTTTTATGATTGGTTGATTAAACTCGTGCTTGATCGTTGATTGTATTCGAATGATTGCTTGATTTACTAAATGGTTGCTTGGAGCATCGAGTATGACTGGTTGTACCGAGCGGTGCAATCAGGTGATCGATGCCCCGTTGGTTCGAGACTGGTAAGTGAACGGTAAGTTGCGATTGTGTGATTGATGTGCTGTGGTTATGTGATTCGTGTACTGTGTGTTGTGGTGAATTGGTGATGTGTGAGTTATGTGTGATAATGACTTGGTGGTTGTTGGGATTGGATTATTTCGTGTTTCGTTTTGAGTGTGTTATTCAATTATTAACTGTTTATTATTGAATTGCCCAAGTGTATGCTTCCTATGGGAGTAATACCTTGGTTCCCGAGGACATAAAATCCTTTGGAGACGTTTATGAGAATCCCGATGATAAGCGCCCCGAAGGGTTGTTTCCGGTCGCCTCAATGTTATGCGTCTCCTCTGGATTTGAGGGAAAATCCGAGAGGACACATCATATGTGGATCGGAGGGTGGAGACTTCATGTGCCACGGCATTGGCTTGTTTACCTATTACCTGTGCTTGTTGAAATCTATCTTGTTGACTTGCTGTTGACCTTATTGAGTTTAAGGTCCACCTTGTTATGTGCTTTCCCTACTGAGCGCAAGCTCACCCCTATGAATTTACTGTTGTGTTTACAGGCTTGTTTGAGGAGTAGAAGCTCGGGAGCTTCTCGGTGTGGGTGCATTGTAGAGACTTCGTTCTTATCACTTTACTGATTTGAACAAACCTTGTGGAGGATTATTATTACACCCCTGGAGGGTTATTTGTGTTTTGAACTGAGTTTTGCGGATTCGTTTTTCTTATTGGAGATTTTCAGGAACTAAATGTTGAATTACCATCTTTTTAATCTTTCTTTACTAGTCATGCCTCGGGTCCGGGCAAGAACCGGATTTGGGGCGTGACACGATATCCCGCAGGATCTGCCAATAATCAATACCCGTAATATCCAGAAATCAATGCCCTCAGGCTCCCATAATCAGTCCTCACAATATCCAATAACCAATGCCCTCGGGATCCAATACTCAACCAATATCTCACTGTATCTGTCAACCACCACAACGGCACCGGATTACCCCCCCCCCCCCCCTCCCCCCGATGTAGTATCGTATCGAACCAATCCAACAACCAAGCAAACAAATAAACCAACAAACAAGCATTCAAGAACAGGAATAAGGAAAAGGCACTATAGTTCAACCAATTATACACACTCCTCAATCCACACTTTCATCACAGCAAAGACATCAAATAACACCTCACACTTACTGTGTACTTACCTGTCATGAACAAGCGGTACATCGATCACCTGATTGTACCCCTTTGGCACAACCAGTCATACTCGATTATCCGTTCAACCAACAATTATATCAACACAATCACTCAACCAATCAAGTAAACCTTCAACCAGTCAACAATCATGTAAACGATCAATTAAGCATTCGATCAAGTAAGGTAACTAGTTTCATTAGACTCTTAGTTGTCCTAATAACGAGCAACCAAGCATGTGAACCTAGCACACAACTAATCCGAGAGCTCTTCACAACCTCTCTACCAGTAAATCAATCTCAAGTATTGAAAGCGAGCTTCACTAATCATCATCATCCTAAGCGTACATACTAGACTCGTTCATTTATTAGTAATTGAAGTACGATTATTCTAGTTATTCGCATCCTATAGGCAATTCTAGGACCTTTCCGATTTTATTATCCTAATCATGCATACTAAGCGTTAATTAAGAAATTAAGACTTTCCCTACCTTGCGGTCTTCCTCTAATAAACTCTGATGAAAAGATCGAGTGATCACAACTCCGTTCTTCACACGGGTTCCGGCGTGATCTTCGTTCTTCTAGCTCGGGTCCAAGCCCTTGTGCTCGGGCGAAGTCCCGTCTAGGTTTGACAAATAAAACGTCCAAATTAAAACCAGTAGTTGTCCAAAGGTCCACTGATTTAACCAAAATTATCTCTTAAAATTCTCACATTGAATTAATTAATTCCGTTATTTAAATCTGATTTTTAAAACATTTTTAATTGAAAACCGGGTTGCCCTGGATCCGACCCGGACCCAAGCCCGACCCGGATCCAGATCCGGTCTGGGTCCGAATCCAAGCCTAGATCTGAGCCTGGCCCGAATCCACCTTGGGCCCAAGGCCCGTCTTCTGTTGCTGTCTGGCCCAATCTTTCCCCCAGGCCCAAGGCCTTCTCAGCCCAGGTTTCTTCTGGCCCAAGGCCTTCTCGGGCACGAGCTTGGGTTGGCTCTGGCTCCGGCGATGTCTCCGGCGAGCCATGGTGCTCCGGCCACCATCTACAGCATCAATTCCGCTCTGAAGAGGGGGAAACAAGGGCGGTGACGGCGTTGAGACCCTGGCGACACCGCGACGGTGTCGTGGGTGCCTGAAAACGTAACCCAGGGTCTCCTGTCTCATATCTGAAGGAGGTGCAGGTCACCGACGATGGCTTGGGTCGCCAACGCTCGATTCGAGCTCGGTTGGGTACGGTTCCAGCCACGGCGAGGTCGGTGAAGGAGGATGAGTGGTTGAGGGAGCTCTGACGGTTAGATTTCGTTGCCGGCGTGCTCGATTTAGGGAAACGAGGCTGAACGGCGGCGAGGGTTTTGAAGGCGAACACCGAAGGAGAAGTGGCGCGGGCCTCTCTTGTTTTAGGGGGGGTTTCGTTGTAGTTGAAACAAAGAAGAAGAAGGGTGCGAAGAGGACGGAATAGAAGTGGTCGGAGGAAAAAGGCGCCGGCGGAGATCTGGTTTCGCGAGGGGGGACGAGTGCGAGAGAGAGAACTCGGTTCCTTGGGTTGCGTGCAAGCAAAAGGTGACTGAAGCGATGCGTTTTTTCCCTTTTGCTCGCTAGGGTTGCGAACTGGGCCGGTCGTCTGGGTTGGGAGCGTGCGTGCTGGGCTTCAGCGTGGCTCGGCCCAAGTCCGGGTGGAACTGACCCAATCCAGATTCCTTTCTTCTCTTTTTTTTTTGACTTTTCCCCTTCAATGCTACTTGTTGCAAAATCTTACCCCACTGTTTCGATCTTCAAAAAATATTACTCTTTCGTAATAAGCGGGGTTTTACAACAGAATCTCCCAATTCAAAGTCCAGAGCTTCTATCTGATCTGCGGCTTCATGATTAACCGCAATAGCTTTCTGACTAGCTTTGAATAATTTCCACTTTTTATCACGATCTGCATTCTCTTTTCTCAAAGTACACTTCCTAGCCGCATATGACCGATACACATAGTTAGGATTGTTACCTGAACTCAACAGGTTTCGGTTAACTGATCCCCCGGCCCGATAAACTTGAGGTTCACGCAAGAGATTGGATGGGCTCGGGCTGCTCTGACTCTGACTTTGACTTTGCGAATCTGACACTTTGCTTGCCGAGGGAGATGCACGCAACACGCCTTTATCCTTCAACAACCTTTCCGGAGGTGAAAGTCTCAACATGTCAGTCAAACCAAGGGCCTCTTTGTAGGCCACTGAGTGATGCTTCACCTCAAATTCTGGCGCATTGACTGATAAAGCGTTGATTCTCTGAGCGTCAATGGGATAACGCTTCCCTTCCAATATCAAGTCTCGAGAGAAGGATTGGGCGTGTGAATTCAATTTTAACAGGAGATAGTTAAAATCCAACAATGTCGAGGTCTCATCACGCAGGGATAGAACAAAGGTCCTAAGAGAATTTCCTAATTCTCTAAAAGTCGCCAAACACCACCTCGAGATCGGGATGCCAGAAACTCTCACCCAAGAAAAGCTACCCTCTGCATTCAACCACTCCTAGTCGAACATGATGAAGGCAGAGGAACACCACTTCCACTTTGAATTCAGAATACTAGGGAGAACTTCCTGATCAGATGAAAGAAGCAGGAAAATTTTGTTGCCCAGGTATCGGAATTGCAGGTCCAAGGGTGCTTCATTGTTGATACGCTCATGTAATTCTGCTATAGATAAATCTTCCCTTGCAACTCCCAGCAAACTCACTTCAGACCAAGGCGATAAATAACTCGACCTAGTGCCTTTAACTTCTGGACAGAGGGTAGGGACAGCCACAGGTTTAACTTGTTCAATATTGCTCCAAGCTTTTGGTCTCCACACCTGATCCACCTCCTTTCTCCCCAACCTTTTATTCAGTCCCTCCGGCCAAGCTATGGTCAAATAAACCTTGTGTTGCTCCCAGACCATACCATTGCAGGCCTTCACTAACAAATTCGCATGCTCTTTTGATCGAACCGACGCAAAACCGAAGAAATGACCACCTGCATTTTGTCTTTTGCAAACAAAAACTCTGAACACTGGAGTGAATTGTTCCAACCAAGATCTCAACTTCAACCTATTCGTCTCAGGAGGAAGATTACAGATGAAAAGCTTGCACAACTCCTTTGAAGCATGAGGACTAAGCGAACCTGTTCTAGCACTTTCCCCACTTTTGATCGGACTCGAAGAGTGTTCGAAAACCGGAGTGAGAATATTTCCTTCATCTTGAATAACTGAGCTTATGATCGGCACCTGTGCAGAATCCTCCAACCTGCAGATCACCGACGACAGTTTAGGAACTCTGAACAACTTACCTTCAATTAATTTCTCGTGGTAAACTGGGGGTTGCTCCATCTCCGAAGCTTTGGATTCCGCCTGATTTTCTTTGCGCACCGAATTGTGGATCCACAAACTTGACTCCGTGAGCAACATAAGCTAGAATCGACGGCAGAAAGTCAATCGAACGATACTGGGTAGCTCCTCTTTGGCCGGGGAGTTCTGTCCGGTGTGTACTCCGTCACCGAGACGGTCCGTAGGAAGAGGTCGTGGATTGAAACAACCTCACACGCCTGCAACCCAGCACTGGTTCCCTCTCCGTCCGAGACCTGACACGCCGGCGAGGAACCAGCACACACTCCGTCCGAGACCTGAAGAACACCGGCGAGGAACCAGCACAACTCTTCGTCCGAGACCTGAAGACGCACCGGCGACAGTTCGCTTCTCCACCTCTGTCACCCAACCTCAGAACGGAGCCTACTCCCGACGACTCGCTCCCGCCTCTCCCACGTCCGGCGTCAAAACGCAGAGTCGACCGGAGATAGATAACTCCCGCAACCCACCCCCCACGCACCCGCCAACACTCCGGCTGTAACAGCCCCGGAGAAGAAACACACTGGCCGACGGCGCACGAAGTCGCGCAGTGGAACCCTAGGCGCGCGCGTGGGGCGCGTTCTTCAATTAGAACGGTTACATAAAAAAAATTCTCCAAAAATGAAGTAACCTGAAATTGATTGTGGTCTCATCTCTTTCGGCCTAGCTATGTTCATTTTATTGTTAAACATGTAAGGTGTGGTGTGATTAACATACATGTGTTTGTCACAATCTATGATCTATCGTATATGTTTTTATTCTATTATGTAAAAGTAATATAATGGAAAGCCACAATATTCTAATCCACAAAATAAGTGTAAAAGGTACTAGATTCTCATTCTTTTATATTGTACTGAAATCCTAATACATGTGTGACATTTCTGCTTGTTTCCCAAATATTTTACACTTGCATGTTAATAATATCTAAGCCCTTCGAGAGAGTGGAAAGAACAAATGCGAGGGAAGCTACGTGTGAGGAACAATACCTATGTACCAAGGATATATCAGGATACTCCAACTATACAACACCATAATGATACTTTTTGTTTCGTATGTTTTTACATGTAATAGTTACATGAACTAAGGAGGAATAGAAAATTCCTCAAAAAAGAAAAAGGAGGAATAGAAAATGATGAAAAGATGAAATTGGATGAAACTTCAAGTAATAAATTCAATGAGAAAATTGATGATTCGATGAAGATTATTAAACTACAAATCTAAAGTCACGAATATCTAAATATCTCTTTCGGTTATATGTGGTATGATTCCAAAAAGTTATTATCACGAGGAACCAAATACACCGTCGCACTTTTTTATTTATAAAAATAAATGAATGTGTGTAACCAATTTATTTTAATTCTAGATTTGAAATCTAATATAACAATTCCATGATCTTCTCTCCTAACACACTACAAGATCTTGATTCTTAACACCATTACAAAGAATCATCAAATAAGATCATACCTCGAGAGAGAGAGAGAAAATCCAACTTTTAATACGTTGCGGAGATAAAAGGATCAACAAATGTAAATTTCCGGCTTTTACAACTAAAAAGTCATAACCTTTATAAGTAACTCTTTATTTATATATTTTTTCGATATGAATCCAACTTTAACAGTCTCTTTCAACAAATAGACCGTGGGCCGAACAATATTTCGACACCATTTTTTTTTGTGAAATTACTACTTATATTAGGCCAGACTTCCACAGCTAAAAAATCAATTTTATCAATTTAGTGTGACCCTCACCTCCTAACATATATAAGTATATCTTTGTTCTTATGTTTTTCGGGTGTGAGTTCAGCTTCAATGACAAATGACATGAAGCCCTAATTGAATATTATAAATAACGCTCAATCATTCACAAATTTTATACATTCGAAAATTCTGAACGCAAAAACATATTTGGTACTTGTAAGTAGAGCCATATTCCACGAAAATGGATCTCTTAATTTGGAAGAATTTTGTTTATTCAAATGACCACATAAATTTTGTTTTAAACATCTCTTGCATCAATGATGATATCATATTTAAATAAATAAATGTTTCGTATATATTTTTGGACAGAGATAATATTAACAAGTTAATATTTTATCCAAAAAAAACAAGATAAATATTGATTGATTCCATCCATGAGATTAATTCATTAACTTACAAATCAAAATAGAATTTTTGCCACAATATATTATCCTCCCTAAAAATATGAAAAAATTTATGGCTCTCAAAAGTTTGACAAGGAATCGAAATCTTCAAGGGGGTATAAATAAGATGCAAAGATGGGGCATATACTTGCCAAAAATCCCAAGGTTTGGCTATGGTCTATTAATATAGACCAAAATATATGACAGATCACAAACCATATTGAGAGGTACAACAACTATAAATCGAACCTTTGGGAGTAGTCAGCATATATAGCTTATGCTCATACGAAGTGAATCATCAACCTTGTGCGTGTATATATAGCTAACCGGATAATATAATATTACTATGTCTTTTCAAAATTTCAATTCAATCCTCAAACTGTAAATATGGAACTTTTGTCACTAAATTAGGGATATTCTCCTTATCAAATGCACACATATATATGACATCAAGGTAAGTAAGGGCATATTTATATACTGGAATCCAGATCCAGAATCATATGCTCTTGATCAATCTGAGCTTTTTTTCCCATTAATTATCCTTACTTTCAAACTTTGAATTTGCATAAATATGTCTCTTTGGAACAGAATTAACGTCTGAGGCACAAGTGCGACATCATGTTCTTGAAACATACAACTTTTTTTTCTTTTTAAAGTTAAAATGAGTGTTTGTCATGTATTATATATCAACGTGAAGATGTATGTATAATTTTTTAAACGTACAAAGCAAACAGAAATATTACAGACTCCAGACTGAATAATGCAATCTAATGCGCACAATCGGTGTAATAAGGTTATACACCACACAAGCAAATAATACAGTTATTGATCCAGATTTGAACTCGAGACCTAAGACAATCGACGATATTGAATAAATTAAATTTGACTATCATTTCTTAAAATCTTGAAGTCTGCCAATTTGAATCTTGAAATCTTATTACGTGGTTTACCGATAACTATTCACAAAACAACAATACAAATTATATGGTATTTCTATATTTCAAAATTATAAATTAGAATAGGAAGTTTTGGAATGACAATAAACAACCATATCTATTAAAATTTATTTTACTGTTAGTTCACGTGATACGACTACAAAGTGAGGTATTATAGTGTTTGTAAATGAAAAGTTATTGATATATTTCCGTATGCGTATAGGAATTATTACCAAACTCTACGAACATGTGTGAAGAAGACATGACTGAGAATTTTAGAATGTCCGAAGAAGAGGCGTATCTTTGAGTCAGCAACGCTGTCAATTTTCCACAATTATGTCTTTCACTCATATTATTTATTTATTTATTAATGGTTAGAGTACATTATTTTGGATCCAAACTCTCTTAAATCTCCTGTTGACAAGTGGCCTAAAACAGTAGTGGAAGAATAGAACTGGGTGCCCTCCTCCTAATTCCCTCCCACTTCCACTATTCCTATCTACTAAGCATACTTCTCTCAATATATAACTAAAACACTTCACATCTTATTTATTTTTTGAAGAATTGTAAGAATATTATTCTGCATCGGGAGCCAGTAATCCTGATAAAGGCTCCGGTAAACAGCTTATATCCCATTTCAGGTTTCTAACTAGTTCATTAACTATCATGTTCACCATTTTATGTACATAAACTACTTTAACCATATTTAAAGTCCTTATTAATAGTTTTAATAGCTTATCTCACTGTTGATAGCCAATACAACTCCTAGACAATCTAATTCAATGTATCCATTTGTCATACTTTTTCCTAAATTCCCAATAAAATGAGAAATATATCATCCATTTCGCTTTTATCATAAGGATTTTGTAGACATTATTGACAGTATAATTCCACTAATACAGAATTGATCAATAATACCCGATGATTAAAAAAATCTAAAAAGTGACTTGTCCAATAAAAGAAACTAAGATGACCAATGATGATGATTCACCTTTATATGTTGACAAAGAGGAGAAAAAGAGAGTAAAGGGTTGTCTTCATTAGTTTAATTCAAACCAATCCTCTGCCTAATTAATGATTGAATACACCAGTTGTTTAAGTTATATAAATATTCTCATTAGATCTCAAAACTTCCCAAATCCAGGACTTCCTCGAATGTATTGGTCCTTGATTTCTCAGTGAGATACAAGTTGGGTCACTGGCGGCTATTCATCCATGTAACATTTTAGAATTATCCTATTATTATCCAAAATAAATACAAACTTAAATTTATTCAGTAAATGATTAGTAGTTGTATATTAAAATGTTTTTATAACATCTTAGAGGCAATTATTTCTGTTAGGGTTGAGAGCTCTCAATCCTAACTACCATAGTCACCACGGAATCACCATCGTCTACGTTTTCAACCACTACGATATTGACCGTGAGTCTTCTCTTCTCTCTATTCTTGGTAATGCTCTTCTTTGCGTATCCACAATTCAACGGTGTTGTATCGAAAGGATGGCGTATCGACGACAGATCGCGACTCTCTGTTGGGGTGTTGTTCTCCTCTGCGCATCTGCAATTCAGCGTTGTTGTAATGGAAGGATGGTGCATCGGCGACGATCCGCGACTCCCTGTATTGCGGTGATGCCCGTACTCTCCATGTTAGCCTCCCACATCTCGAGCGGGGACACGAACGGCGTGATAGTCGGAAAAAATCAGACGAATCAGGCGAGGACTGCTATGCAACCTCGCCAAGTCCAATGAATAAGCAAGGATTCGGGGATGTTTACTGGGAGGGATTCCTGAATCATACCGTCACTCCCAGCCAGCCTGTTATGTTCAAGTTCAGTAGCTCATTCACAACGAGTCCTTGGAGAGCAGGGACCAAGCAACGTTTAGGCCCTACCTTGAGTTGATTCTTGCAGTTTGCACCCTTTGATTTTATTTACTGTTCTAGTTTGGACTTTAATTTTTTTTTTAGTTTTGGATTACTTTTATGTTATAGTCTACTTTTTTGTATAAGTTACGAGTGTTATAACCAATTCCTGTTGGAACGGTTCGTTTCGAAGGATTATTGGATCACTATCATTAAAGGTACTGACCGATGTACTGACTTTTCCCATGATAAATGAAAGCTGTTTCTTATTTTATTTTTAAATGTTTTTTTTATATAAAGTCTAACAAAAATGCACGCGGCATAAGGAAAATAAAATAATAGATATGAGAAAATGTAAGGGATTTAATCAATTCATATAAGTAGAAATCTTTTTCTGATAGTGAAAGGGGCAATGAAACAATAATTGATAAATTTACATTATCTCCACAAATGAGTGGAAATGAGGGTGGTCTAACTAGGAGAGACCATTGTGAGCATCACCAATCAGCTCCAATCTCTCAAGTAAATGATGACCACCTATTGACCATTCCGTGCCAAAATGAAAGGCACAATGAAGTGTAATACATAGTGACATGACATGTTCACAATTAAAACATCAATCCAATTAGTCAGATACAATCTGAGTCTCCACTTATATATTTTCGTTTTTAGTTTTATACGTTCACAAAATCCGAATATTTTTGGATCTATTTGTTCCTAAATGAAAAAATTTACTCCCCTAAAGAAGCATTTTGATTCCCTTCCATATTTGAGGACTTCCCGGCAGCCGGTCCGGGTGGTTTTGATCTGACCTAACCACTAATTAGTAATAATATACCTCCCAAGTGGACAGTAGCAAGTGCTAAGGATATTTTGGAATGTGCTGTCGTGAGAAATTCGTTTCCACCTTGCATAAATAAGGTGACCTTGCTCTTCAATCGACCACACTCTCACAGCTCACCACTGAGGAGCCTCAAGCTACAGAGCACACAAGACTCAAAACACTAAACAAAAACACTTTGAAAAGAAAAAGATGGTCAAGTTCTCCAAGCAATTCGAGGGGCAACTTGTGCCTGAATGGAAAGAGGCCTTTGTTGATTACTGCAAGCTCAAGAAAGGTGTGAAGAAGATCCATCTCCTCAACACCGACGCGGCTCCAAAGCAGCAGAGCCGCAGCTTCTTGCCAAGCACCATCTTGTCCACTCTGAGGAAGATGACTCTGTTCGGGCATCCGCAGAGAGAGCAACATGGAGCCATTCAAGTATGTTTTCGTGTCGCGGAGTTGGTTGGTTGGTTAGTGTTTGTGGTGGAATGTAGTGTTAACTTGTTTGGTGTGATCAGGTTCACAAGAAACTAGCATCATCAGCTAGCAAAAACGACATGTATGAGACCGAACTGTTGGAGCAATTCGCGGACACTGATGCTGCCAAGGACTTCTTTGCCTGTTTGGACCTTCAGCTCAATAAAGTCAATCAGTTCTACAGAAAAAAGGAGAAGCAGTTCATGGACAGAGGCACTTCCCTCAAAGAACAAATGCACATTCTCATTCAGCTTAAGGCCGCGCTTCGCCCGAGCAGAGGAGCTTCCTCCTCCTCAGAGGATCCTTCCATCTCTTGCACCATTTCATGTGGTATGCTTCAGTTTCTAAACTACTGACAATCATTGCTTCATTTCCGTTTCTAGTAACTTGTTGAAACACATGACCCTATGCATTGCTGTCAAATTGTAACTTGTTGAAACACATGACCCTAGAGCACCATTTCATGTGGTATGCTTCATTTTTCTATTCTACTAACGGTCATTGTTCCATTTCCATTTTTAGTAACTTGTTGAAACACATGACCTTAAACATTGTTGTCAAATTGTAATTTAACGAAATCTTTCCCAAAATGGGCATGTTATGTTATGTGTAGTAATGTTAATCATGAAAGGGTAAATTAGTAAGTGATTTGTTTTCACTATTGATGCAGAGGAGGAGTCTTCAAGGGGAAGGACAGAAGGAGAGGAGGTGCAAGACACCATCACCGATGCCTTGGAGAGAAATGATGTGCCAATGACTGACTCTCCGAGGTCAGAGGATTTGGGGAAATCAATGGCAATGAAGAGAGAAGAAGCTATGAAGCTGAGGACTCTCTCTGGCCAGGTCTTCAACTGCCAAGGCAAGAACATGAAGATTAACATTCCATTGACAACTCCAACTCGTACCTTCACCGCAATTAGCTACTTGGTTCGAGGGGATTCTGCTAATCCCTCCTCCAAGAAGTGCTCTTCTGATGGAAGCAAGGTCCACATCAACAAAACCAAGTTGCATCATGCAGAGAAAATGATCCGAGGAGCTTTCGTCGAGCTCTACAAGGGTCTAGGTTATCTTAAAACCTACAGGTATGATCATCACTGATCCAATATTACAAACTTCAATGAAGAGTTCCAAATTGTTACCTACTATTTGCATCCTACATATTCTCACTACCAATTGTGGACTTGTGATCTTGCAGGCACCTGAACATGCTTGCTTTTATAAAGATATTGAAGAAATTTGATAAAGTGAGATATAGCAACCTTCTTTTGATTCTTCTTGTTTGTATATTTTAAGAAGTTTGTAAACTAAAGAAAATGGTTCTTGATTCTTTTTTCAGGTCACTGGAAAACAAGTGCTTCCCATCTATCTGAAAGTGGTGGAGAGCTCCTATTTCAACAGCTCCGACAAGGTACATAACCAAATATCTGTCTACCAAACATGCCTAATCATATTACTACAAAACATTATCATTTCATAGGCTGAGAAAATATTGAAGTTGATCTTATTTACAATAGATTTATGATTCAAGGATGTTGAGATGTTTGCCACTAGTATTTAGTACCAACCTTGTCTAATTTTTCGCTTTCCCGACAATACTAGGTGTCCTCAACCTTATAGATCATGTCTGCACCATGAGACTTGTTGGATATGATATGCTTGTCTGATACTTAATGGAGATTGAATTTTTCTCTCAAACTACAGGTTGTGAACTTAGCTGATGAAGTTGAGGCCTTAT
Organism: Erodium maritimum; assembly: GCA_963921825.1. Taxonomy (NCBI): domain Eukaryota; kingdom Viridiplantae; phylum Streptophyta; class Magnoliopsida; order Geraniales; family Geraniaceae; genus Erodium; species Erodium maritimum. Next base: position 11,950,633 of record OY997594.1, read on the forward strand.
TCATCAAACATTTCGCAGAAGATGACAAGAGAAAGGCCATGAAGTACCTTAAACCGCACCAACATCAGCATAAAGAGTCACATGCTGTCACTTACTTCATTGGTGAGTTCATTGATGAATCAAGCAAATTAGGACTAAGTATTGCATAAAAGTTCCATCTACACTGATTAGTCCTTTTGTTTGCTACACTGTATGACTTCACATCAATAGTTCTTGAAATAAAAAAAGTATGGACCCATTTGGGCACTAAGGATTTGAACTGAAGGGACTTCACAAACTTAACTTTAGTTTTGGTGGGTAATAAAGCTTAGGTCCCATACATGATATGTGTGTATGCCATTAACATGAGTTCAGACAAACCTCTCCGTACTGGTTTTGAACCTTAATAGCATGCATCAACAATTTCAAGCCTCATTCATATGTGGAAAGCATTGTGTCACACTTACTTTGCACACAAGATATAAAGTTCCTGTAAAAAAGATTGTGCAAGATTGGGTAATAATTAACTGAAATTTTTGTGCAATAATCAGGTTTGTTCTCTGGATGCTTTATCGCGCTCTTAGCCGGATATGTCATCATGGCTCACATCACAGGGATGTACAGACCTCGAAGCGACTCCATTTACATGGAAACTATATACCCTGTACTGAGGCAAGTACCATGAATACTATTGAACCAGTCTTCAATACTTGATCTAATAGGAATTAAGAGAGGCTAACAAATAATATTCCTCTGCTTTCTCAGCATGTTCAGCCTCTTGTTTCTGCACTTGTTCCTATATGGCTGCAACATTTTCATGTGGCGAAAAACCCGGATCAATTACAGCTTCATCTTTGAGCTGGCCCCAACTAAGGATCTTAAGTACAGAGATGTGTTCTTGATTTGCACCACGGCTATGACTCTTGTGGTTGGTGTCATGTTTGTTCACTTGACTCTCATTGCAAAAGGGTATACCTACTCCCAAGTTCAAGCAATTCCTGGCCTCTTATTGCTGGTAATTTCTTCATCTCGGACGTACTAATTAGTAATTTTTATCCTGCATAATCTAACTTCATTCTCTAATTATGTGCAGATCTTCTTATTAATCCTTGTATGCCCCTTCAAAATCTTCTACCAGTCAAGCCGTTACCGCTTCCTTCGTGCCATAAGGAACACTGCTTTGTCACCTCTTTACAAGGTTGTCATGCTAGACTTCTTCTTGGCTGATCAGCTATGTAGTCAGGTTGGTTCATATAGCTAAACTAGTCCACTCTGCTATGAGTCTTCAGCTGATTATAGTAAAAACTAAGAATACATGTGTTTTTTTTCTTCTTGTATCTATAGGTTCCAATGCTGAGGAATCTTGAATATGTAGCATGTTACTACATAACAGGAAGCTACAAAACCGAAGACTATGGATACTGCATGAGAGCTACACATTACCGCGATCTTGCCTATGCAGTGTCCTTCTTGCCATACTACTGGAGAGCAATGCAGGTGTGTTCCTGACTCCTAATTAAGTGTCTCTCATTAGCACAATTTTTGTGTTCATATCTTAAATATTATTGATTTGATTCGACAGTGTGCAAGGCGGTGGTTCGATGAAGGAGAAGTGAGTCACCTAGTGAATCTTGGGAAATATGTGTCAGCAATGTTGGCAGCAGGAGCCAAAGTGGCTTATGAGAGGGAAAAGGAAAAGAGTGTGGGATGGTTGTGTCTTCTGGTGGTGATGTCAAGTGCTGCAACAGTTTACCAATTGTATTGGGACTTTGTAAAGGATTGGGGTCTGCTACAGCCCAATTCCAAGAACCCTTGGCTGAGAAATGATTTAATCCTTCGCCGAAAGTTCATTTACTATTTCTCCATGGTATAGTTCATAACACCTTCAAAATCTTCAACCAAATGGTTATCTAAAAGACATACAATGAACACATTCAATTAGGACAGATTTTGATGGAACTTTGGTAATATGATGCAGGGATTGAATCTTGTTTTGAGGCTTGCATGGTTACAAACTGTACTACATTGGAGTTTCGAAAACGTTGATTACAGAGCAACAGGGTTTTTCTTAGCTGCCCTTGAAGTCATTAGAAGAGGGCATTGGAACTTTTACAGGTAGCTAGGACAAAGATCCTTGTCTTTGTTAAATTTTTTTTACAAGAACATGCATTTTGGAGATTAATGTCTTATTCCAAGTGGTCTGATGAGCAATTTGGAATGGTCCAGGTTAGAGAATGAGCATCTAAATAATGCCGGGAAGTTTAGAGCAGTGAAGACAGTGCCACTTCCCTTTCATGAAGTAGATGGAGAAGACTGATGTGCCCCATTGGCCATTGCTGTTGAGAGAAGGATTGGATTCAGTTGTTGAAGTTATCTGATAAAATGTTCCAGAGAAAGAAAAAAAGAATTTTGTTCTTGTACACTACAAGTTGATGTAACAACACATCAGCTGGTTTGATAACAGTAGGATTTGGTAAATTACCATACTTGTACACAAAAAAGAAATTGTCTTTGACAAAAAAATTAATGCAAATATTTATTTTAAGTTGCTTTTTTTTCTTTCAAATCCATACCGATTTATGTCGAGTGTTACAATATAAACTCTCATGAAACAATAAATATAAAAACGACACACTATAACAATGTTGATAAGATTGAAATTTATAGGGTTTTTCGGAGCAAGTATCCTACGACTTCAACGAGGCGACTTCAACGAAATACTTAATTCGGACAAGACTGGAGGCCAATCATACCCGCCTCAATTGATTGAGGACTTTTAGGATGTGATCATAGACATTTTTGTCAAGGATGTGCCCGCCAATGATATGAACTCACGTGGTATTGTGGAAAGAATGTAGATCATCGTATTGAAGTCTGTTTGGACAAGACATTTATTTCATGGGATACGAATCACTCATTCTCGGAAGTTGAACTTCGGAATCTAGGGTCTCCTGCGTCAGACCACATGGCGATTCTACTAACCATAGCGGGTCCCCCCATTTCCACAACGATTACGATGTGAGAATGCTTACCTGGGGAAAGGATGTCTTCAGGGAAAACCTCGGCCACATTCGTTGGTTATAACGAAAAACTGCTATCCTGATTGAACAGAGGGATAGGTCTGGTTTGCATGAGAGGGAGGCTATTCAACGCCAGTATAAGGCTGTCTCGCCAAAACAAGAGGCATTCTGGAGATAGAGAGTAAATCCACTACATTATGGAAAGGGATCAGAACACGAACTTCTTTCACATGCTAGCTTCGTTCCAGAGGCATATCAATAATATTTACACCTGTCTTTTACTCCTTTTCAAAGTCTCTCTCCCAAAGAAACCTCTCCGAAGAACCCTTAGCCCCTATTCTGGTACAGCCACCAGCGGCCTCCAAGGTATTTTGGAGGTCGTCGGCCCCCTCTCTTCCCCCTCCCTTCTCTGTCTCTGGCCCTCGCCCTTTTTCCTTTGGCCACCTTTTTTTCCGTTTGTAAGACCCACTTCGTTTTAAAAGAGAATTAAACTGCAATCTGAAACGTGGGGTATGTTTTTGCAACGAGTTTATTTGGAAAAAGAAAAGAAAAAAAACAAAGAGGTGCTGGATTGTGGTAATGGGCCAGACCTGGCCCATTTAGACAGCTCGACAGGCCCAGCTCAGCTGAGCACGAGGCCTGGCCCAATTGGTACCCTATAAGGAGGAACAAACCCTAGCTTTGGGTAACTGTTCATCTCCCTCCTTCGCGTGCCTCCCTCTCCCTCTCTGCAAATCTGACCCTCGCCGACCACCCTCACCACCGTTCCCGGTCACGACACAATCAGCGCCAGCGCGAGATAGCGAAGCCAACCTCGCCGAGTCGTGTCCCGTTTCGAGCCTCACCGACGGGAGAGCCACGCGAATCAGGTCCGATTCGCCATCGCTGCCGGAGGTTCGAACTTATTCTTCCCGTCCTGACGCGATTCAAACCTCGTCGGAGTCGGGAAAGCATCCCTAGGTGAGAGAGCGTCGCCGGTTCCTTTTTTTATCGGATCCCCTCCTTCCGTGTAAGCTCCGACGTCGTCCCCCCTCGCCGGTGAGCTCCTTCGCCAGTTTCGCGATGGAGAAGCTTTGAGTGCGCACCAGGCTTCGCCTTCCGTCCACGGCGGAGCCCTGGCACGCCCACCGGAGATCTCCCCTCATCCGAACTCTGTGCCGCCGTCATCGCCACCGGAGTAGAACCACCGCCGTCTTCTCGATTCAGGGTAAACCCTAGCCATCCGGGTCAGGCATGGGTTGGGCCGTCAACTCGTTTTGGGCCTTGTGCTGGAGAGAACCGGGTCGGTGGGTCTTAGGCTAAAGACGGTACTTGGGCCAGGCCCAGGTCAAGGGCCGGGTTCTGGTACCGGGCTGGAGCCGGATCTGGCTTGATTCGGGTCGGGTCTGGATCGGTTCCGGGTCGGGTCTGGACCGGTTCCGGGTCAGGTCCAGGTTTGGGCTTGGATCCGGTTCGGATCCGGGTCAGATCTGTTTTAAAAATATTATTTAAATTAAAATCAGTTCAATTATTTAATTGTTTAAATTAGATAATTCCTTGGACCTATCAGACTTCTTAAGGGCTTAAATCAGATTAAATTTGAGGACTGTTGTAGACCGTACCAAAACTGATTGTAAGTTTTACCTGTTAAAATCAGGCTGGGACTTCGCCCGAGAAGACCGGAGTTAAACCTAGGCGCGGACTTCGCCTTAGAAGACGGTGTTGGCCCGGTCGTCAACAGCTAGGAGACGCTGCTGTGGTATCGCCTTGAGGTAGGGAAAGTAGCGAATACCGGTTTAATTACAGAAAGTTACTTGTGAAGACCGCTCCGGCTTTAAACGGTTTAAGTTTTAAGTCTTTGTTCGTTCAGAGCGTCGAGGTGGAGTTTTGGGTCGGTTTTTGGTAACGTCGAGTTTGATTTTCGATTTAAATTTAAGTTCGTAAAAAAAAGAGAAAGGGAGAAGTTGGACCGGACAGACCCCCCAGACCCGCAGGCCCTGTCAGGACAGACCCGACCCATCCTCCTCTTTTTTGGGCCGTGCAGCCCAGCCTTGCCGAGGCCCAATAAGGTGAGCCCGCCCTATTTAAGGCGCTTTTAGGGTTTCAGGTCAGTACTGTTCCCTTCCCCCTTGCTCAGCCGTCTCGTTCTCTCCCGACCCACTCCGACCTCACTCTCCTTCTCTTCCCCTCACGCCGCCGCCGCCGCCCCGAACCACCGTCTCCGTCCCCCCCTCGGCCGCTCCTCATCCTAAGTCCCCTCACCTCCATCTCCGTCTCATCTTCTTCGTCACCGAGTCAGACCCGCCACCGTCGTCCTCACGACCCTCTCCCTCAATCCGACCTCCGGCCACGCCTCCCTTGCCGACTCTCCTTCCCCTTCCTTGTCCTCACGGCCGCACCACCTCCGTCCCTCATCTTCGTTCCTCCCCTCCGCCCCGCCACCAGAAAGACCTGCAGAGCTTGGAGCATCGTAGCTCCGTCGAGATCCCCGCCGTCGCCGTTCTTTGTCCTACGGTGAGTGTCACCGTGAGATTCGGCCGGTACGGCCACGCCGGTAGCCGGCCGGACTCAAACCCGAAAACCTCATTTCCTCTACCCTTGTATTCTTTCGTGCGTTTCTGGATCTGTGTAGTATGGAAACAAGTTTTTGTTGGGGATCTGAACGTTGTTGAATCTAATTTGGAAACTTTATTTGGAACTGTATTTTGGATTTGAAATCGGAGCTTTGTGAAACAAAAGGAACTGATTTGAAACCTAATCCGAGATTTGAATTTAAAAAGAGAACTTAATTTGAAATAAAAACAGTTTGTCTCGAAGAGAACGGGTTTGTGGAACTGTGAGTTTAATCTGTTGAAGTTTTGGGAAACGTGGAGCGACTTTTAAACGAGTTGGAACTGAACTTTTAAACTGAGCATTTAAGTCAGACTTAGAACGGGACTGAAAACGGGAACATCGAATCGGACACCTCGAAAACCGTGCCTCGGGATCCGGGCACTGGGAACCGTGCATCGGGTTCTGTGCTCGGGGTTCGGGTGCTCGAACCCGATTCGTCGTTTAATCCCGCTTTTGACCCGTTCGAGGTTTAAAAGCAACGTGCTGTTTTTATTCTTTACCGTGCTTGATCTGATTGTAAGTTGATCCGTTAAAATCAGACTGGGACTTCGCTCGAGAAGATCGGAGTAAAACCAGATTTGGATTTCGTGGACTTCGCCCTAGAAGACGGTGTTGGCCCGGTCGTCAGCAGCTAGGAGACGCTGCTGTGGTATCGCTTGAGGTAGGGAAAGTAGCGAATACCGGTTTAATTACGGAAAGTCACTAGTATGCATGCTAGGAATTAATAAAACTGGAAAGACGTTTATATCAGATAATAACCGGACGTGTCGTAGTAACATGTAGGATGAGAACAACTAGCGTAGCCGATTGAATTGCGAACATTTACGTTTCTGTCTTGGGAATTGATGTGCTGGTAGATCGGCCGTGTCGAGCCGTAGGTTGCGTGTTGTTTGGTTGCCTGTTGTTGTTTGATGTGTTTGCCGTGTGAGTCGGTGTCGTTAGGGTTAATAGACAAGATTAGTATAACCGTTGAGCTTGTTGTTGATATGTGTGGGCGAGTGTGCCGTGCTTGTGTTGATGTGAACTCTTGGTTGTGTGATGGTCAGGTGAGTGATAGACCGACGTGGCTGGTTGTAGTAAGTTTTTGGGCATGTGAGCCGTGTTCGATCTGTTGCATTTCGATGCGTGATTTTAGTTTGTTGTGTGATCCTTGAGGGTGGTATTCCGTTTGTGTTTGGGGGCCTACGGGTCGTTGTTTGGGGCCGACGGGCCATAATAGGGTAGAGGCCTACGGGTCATGTTGGGCCTACGGGTCGTTTTGCATAGGGCCGACGGGTCGGAGCCGACGGGCCGCATCATATCATCTTGCATAGGGCCGACGGGTCGGAGCTGACGGGCCACATCATATCATATTGCATAGGGCCGACGGGTCGGAGCCGACGGGCCAAATCATAGTTTAGTGGGCCTTCGGGTCGTGGTTGGGCCTGAGGGTCGTGTTGGGCCTACGGGTCGTGATGGGCACTGGGTGCCGTGTTTCAACCTCGATGATCTATGGTCCTTTGGAGACGTTTCCTAGAGTCCCGACGAATGCGTCCTTGTAAGGACGTCTCCGGCATTCTTGACGTTATACGTCTTTGTGACGTTATGCGCCTCCTCTGGATCAAGAGGTAGTCCGATGGATACTTGACCTACCGTTTGATATGATGATGTCGGGCTGTGTATAGTCGGCGGAGTTCTAGGATTGTAGTACGAGATGTGTGTGCTAATGGTTTCGGTGTTTGGTACGTTTGCTGTTTGGTTAATGTTTTCTTGTGTGAAAGTTATCGTTGAGAGTGTTGTAAATTTGGCTATGAACCCGGGTCGGTAGTTAGTCGTGCTGTACTAGTATGCCCTAATTGGACGGTTACTCGTGGTGGTGAGCCTATGTTCGTTACCTTAACTACTTTCTCTACTGGGCGAAAGCTCACCCCTTATATTGTTGATTTTCAGGTGTTGAGCGGGATTTGTACTAGCAGGACATAGCTGAGCTTGGGAGCTGGCGCGGGTCTTGTCTAGTCGGTCTAGTGACGTGCGTCTATTTTGAACCGATTTTCTTTGTATACTGGTTTTTTGAACTGTTAACTTTGTCAATTGATTTATTATCACTTTTGAAATTTTATCCTTCGTAATTTTACCGTGTTTATTTATTATTTTAAGTGCACGTCTCGAATCCGGTCAAAACCGAATTTGGGGCGTGACATTACTAGTGTGCATGCTAGGTAATAATAATAAAATCGGAAAGATCGTAGTTTGGCATGTAAGATGCGAACAACTAGCGTAGACGTATGAACTGTGAACATTTACGCTTTCTGTCTTGGGAATTGTTGTGCTGGTAGTTTCGGGCCATGACGTGCCCGTAGGATTGTTTGCTGAGTGCTTCTGCTAGTGTGCTTGCGTTGTTTGAACGAATATTAAATAACAAACATGAAAACGGATAGGATTGAACTAGTGATGCATGCTGATGACATGTGTGGTTATTTCCTGTTATTTGATATGTTGAACTGTGGGACGGTCGGGGTTTTGATGTCGGTTACGCCGGTGGGGTTACTATGTTGAATGTGGGGTCGGTAAGTGATGGTAAGTACGTGACGGTTTGAGTGTGCTTAAGAGTTCAATAAGATTATTGCTCGGTGTTTCATGATTGTGATTGTGTGTGGGCGCGTGAGCCGTGTTCGATCTGTGGCATTTCGATGCGTGATTGTTATTTTGTTGTGTGTTCCTTGAGGATGGTATTCCGGTTGAGATTGGACCTACGGGTCGTGTTTGGGGCCGACGGGTCGGAGCCGACGGGCCGCATCATATCATCTTGCATAGGGCCGACGGGTCGGAGCCGACGGGCCACATCATATCATATTGCATAGGGCCGACGGGTCGGAGCCGACGGGCCAAATCATAGCATAGTGGGCCTTCGGGTCGTGTTGGGCCTACGGGTCGTGATGGGCACTGGGTGCCGTGTTTCAACCTCGATGATCTATGGTCCTTTGGAGACGTTTCCGAGAGTTCCGACGAATGCGTCCTCGTAAGGACGTCTCTGGCATTCTCGACGTTATACATCTTTGTGACGTTATGCGCCTCCTCTGGATCGAGAGTTTGTCCGATGGATACTTGACCTACCGTTTGATGTGATGATGTCGGGTTGTGTACAGTCGGCGGAGTTCAAGGATTATAGTACGAGATGTGTGTGCTGATGGTTTCGGTGTTTGGTATGTTTGATGTTTGGTTAATGTTTTCTTGTGTGAAAGTTATCTTTGAGATATTGTAAATTTGGCTATGAACCCCGGTCGGTAGTTAGTCATGTTGTACTAGTATGCCCTAATTGGACGGTTACTCGTGGTGGTGAGCCTATGTTCGTTACCTTAACTACTTTTCCTACTGGGCGAAAGCTCACCCCTTACATTGTCGGTTTTCAGGTGTTAAGCGGAATTTGTGCTAGCAGGACACGGCCGAGCTTGGGAGCTGGCAAGAGTCCTACTACAACATTTTGATTTATTTATTGTCTTTAAGGTTTACTTAAGATTTATGGACTCGTTTATTCAAATTTATGAATCGCGGATTATTATTTTAAGCTTTTCAATTTTACTTTTATTTAAATTTTATTATTATTTTAGTTCACGTCTCGAGTCCGGTCAAAACCGGATTTGGGGCGTGACAGCTCAATTGGTGATAGCATCACTCAAGGAAATGCTATAAAGGGTGAGTTCTTGGGTTCAAATCCCACCAACAACCTAGGTTGGTATTTTTCTGTGGACAATACACCAGAGGGGTTGGGGTGTATTGGGCTGCAGACCTAACATCGTCGTGCTTGGGGCTCTGTGTGAGGCACGACGGGGTGTTACACCGTTTGTTTTAAATCTCGCCGAACCCCAACCGCCCTTACTGTTCCTCCCCCTCTGGGCGTTCCTCGACCCCTCCTCTAAGTTGTCCTCTCTACCTTTTGGTTGGTTGATGGCGGCTCGCTTGAGATCCGGTCTCCAGATCTTACTCTCTTTTAGGGTTCGCCTGGGTGGGTCGGAACCAGATCTCACTGGTCCTCGGTGTCAATCTTGGTCTCTCATGGCAGTCGGCTCTCCGTTGTGTGGGTTTGCTCTAGCCTACATCTGCTCCGCTGAGCTTCTCCATGCTTTTGGTGGTTCTCTTTCGTAGTTTTGTGTGGCTCCTCACAATCGGCCCTCCTCGCAGCCCTGTTGCCTTCCTCTGGCTTTTCCTTCGGCTGCCACTATGCTCGGTGGTTCTTTATGATCTCCTCAGCGTCGTCTCTCGTCTTTGCCCGATCTCGCTGGAATTGTTAGTGCTGGCCCTCAGCCCTCTCCGTGGTGTTCCTGGCCTTTGGCGGTATCACTACTCCTCTCATCTGCCGCTCCTCCCCGTCGTACTGGTTCAGTCGTCTCCTCCTCTCCTTTGTGGTTCTTGGAGGCGTTCCTAGGCATCCTTGTTGGTTCTTTCAGCCCTATCGCTTCTCCTACGGTGCTGGCCGTCGGTGTCTCTGATCGTTCCTTCATTATCCGACGTCGTCGAGTGTTTAGTGTGTGCGTTGAGCTGTGCCCCGAGGTGTCGTTTAGTGTCCCGAGTTGTTGTGGTTTTGCCATCCTAAGTTTCTTGGGCTTTGGCCTTTCTTTTTAGGCTTTGTGTCCTACTCTTCTTCCCCATGTAATGATTATTTTGGAGTTATGATTTGGGAGGAATAAAAATCGTTTTTTCCTTTGATCAAAAAAAAAAAAAAAAGATTTACACCCTTATAGTTATGGATGAGAGGGAAATGAGGTATCGTGGGATATAGGGATGAAGGACCTCATGGTAGGGTATTTCCAAGAATTGTTTACTATCCCCAATCCGATTTTGGAGGCATACTTGTCGTCTTTCCTGAATGGGGTCTCGGCGATACAGAATGCGGCCCTTCTTACCCCAATTTGAACTGAAGAAATCACAGCAACGATGATTCATAAGGGTGGATAAGTTTCTAGGGACAGATGGTCTGAATCCAAAAAAGTTCCATCATGTTCTCCTATAGTATAGTAAAGGGGAAATTGTGGAATTTTTTCAGCAGATGATTATTAGAGGAGTATTGGAGCCGATCCTTAATGGCATGACCCTCATTTTGTTCCCCAAGAAACCGAACCCCCGACTGGTTGTGGATGTGTGTCATATTTCCCTCTGTAATGTTATATTCCCTATCTTGTCCAAAGTTCTCGCGAATAGACTTTCTCTTGTCGGCCCTCATTGCTCACATCAGGTCGATCTATACATGATAACATGTTTTTATCATTCTAGGTTATTCACTTTTTGCGTAGGAGCACCTAGGGTACAAGGGTATTTATGGCCCTAATTAAAGATAGACATGAATAAGGTGTATGAATGGGCGAAATGCCCTTTCATCTTCTAGTTCATGCAACCATCTGGATTCGCCCAGGATGGGTTGACCTTGATGGTAGTTTGTATGGAATCTGTATCGTATAAAGTAAGCTCAAGGGTCTAGAAAAACCCTTCTATCACCCCAATCGGAGGCATCCGACATGGGGATCAACTATCGCGTACTTATTTCTCTTCTGTATATAGGTTCTATCTAGATAACTAGCTGCGACAAACACTGAAGGTTGTATCCATGGAAGTTCTATAACCCTAGGGGATCCGATCATAACACACATATTCTTTGTTGATGATTGCTTCATATTCAGAACCTACTTCATGCCTTTGGTCAGCTCTCGGGACATGTTCTTAATAATAAAAAATCGTCAATATTTTTCAGTACAAATAGGTCAAGAACTAACCGTATATCATGTTGCAGCATCCTAAACATCCAGGAAATCTTGGAGGCATCCAAGTACCTAAAGGTTCCGAATATGGTAAGAAGGAACCGTAAACAAAGTCTTGTCTATGTGGGGAACCGGGTTCTCACCTGTATCCGATCTTGGGATGGACAATTTCTCTCACCCATAGATAGGAAGGTAATAATTAAATATGTTCTTACTTGTCTTCTTAAATACGTGGTATCGGTCTTCAGGGTTCATTAGGGTATATTAACAAGATTCATATGGGTTTGGCTAAATTTTATGGGGTGGGTGAGGGAACGCGAAACCAACTCGTCCAACCATGTGGAAAGACTGGGACAAATTTTGTAGACCAAAAGTATTGGGAGAGATGAGGTTTTGCAGCCTTCAAGATGCTAATAGTGCTCTTCTTAGAAAACATACATGGTTAATCGTCACTTAATCGGAATCCCTCCTAACTCGTGTCGTCATTTCTAGATACTATTCTAAGCCATAATAATTGCATTATCATTAGGGTTTTTTATTTTCTCTTTCTTTCTTTTGTGGTATGTTTTTATTCTATGCAAAGGGTTGTGTTCATCTCACCTCATCAGTGTGCATGGTGTCTCTAGCATCACAAATTAGTTGAGAATCTTGACCTTGTGGTTGAATATGAATATAAAGAGGAGATTGCATTGCAGTCAACCTAAATACAAAAGTAAATAATGTCTTTTGCGTAACTCATAACTCATCGTATGCCGGTTTTTAATTCATAACTCATAATAATCATATATTGATTTCATTTCAAGAATGAGTACAAAAGTAAATAATGTCTTTTGCATAATGAAACAAGGTCCGCTTGAATATCATATAGCTGCCAGCAGGATGGCAATAGCTACTCCCGTGCTCACCCACACCCCAAACCCTCCTTGCTGATGATACAGACCAACTCCTCCATTCTGCACACCACAGAAGAAAGTGAATGGTTAACTAATACATTCAGTTTACAAATATATATAGTCATTGAAAAAATTACTGGGGAGAACCCGGTCTTATTAAGGAGGAGCATACGATAATTCAGTAACCCTTAATATACATATTAGCCATTCCATTTGACTAAAAAAGACTAGCACATTATATCATAGGTTCAATATGTATATTAAGTTTTTTTTATTCCTTCAACTATTTGATGTGGGACTCGTGACTTACGTATAGACACAGCTAACAGAAATATATATAGTTTAGGGGATTAGATATGTTACCAAGTCAAGACTTGGCGCCGGTGCCGGCACTATGTCCTCTGACTCTGTTACTGCTGGTGGTGCTGGAGGGCTTGAAACAGTAGGCGCAGGCGCTGGCGCTGGCGCATGATGCCTTTTGTGCTTCTGCTTCTTCTTCTTCTTGTGCTTTGTTGGAGCCGGTGCTGGTGACGGCACTGAAACAGGGGTTTCAGCTGGCGGGTTAGAGATTGGCGCAGGCACGGGCGCCGGGAGCGGCGCTTCCTTAGCTGGTGCAGGGGCTGGTGTCTCTTGCGCAGGAGCTGGCGCTGGTGGAGACGCCGGTGGCAGTGATGGGGCAGAGACGGGGACTTTCGGAGGCGGGGCAGTTGGGCTTGCCACTGGAGGGACTTTTGGAGATGGTGCTGAAATGGGAGTAGTTGCAGGTGAAATGGGCAATGTAGATGGTGCGGCTGCTGGGGATTGGGCGTTGGAGATGGCTAGGGGAAAGGTTATGCAGGCTATTATGAAAACTCTCAGCATTGCTTCCATTTTTGTGAGGATTAATGGAGAGTGCAAGTTCTTGCTATATAATATGGAAGAGAAGGGTTTGGTGTTTGTTAGAGGGAGGAGAGATGTAGCATTCATGCTGAAGGATACATTTCTCCTAATGATTTGGGTCGTTAATATATATGGTTAGGTCTTTTCTGAGATCTCAAGATAGCTGACCTTGTCTCTATGCATCTGTTAGGCAATGACTTGTTTAATGATTTCTTAATACTAGGACGAGTCATGTCATTTGTAACTCAAGTGAGTTCATAAACAAAACAAAACAAAAAATCATACTCGTGTTTTGGTATTACTATAGATGCATCCTAGTGACCTTGACCTGTGAACTAAATGGGTTTTATTAGTTCATACTTGATTTCTCTAAAACTAGCGGATCCATATCTACAACTTTAACAAACTTTTCTTATGTGTAGACCGGATTAAAATGATTTACATTATGCATGAAATAACAGAACAGTTGAAACTTTGGTCTGTGTAGATGTGACTGTACACATGAAACAATAGATGGAAAAATCTATCTATCTGAAAAACTTAGACTAATGGATCAATAATCATCTTCTAAACTTGGAAACCTTAACATGAGTATTCATTTGTTTTGTGGTCCATGGTTTTGATGTAACATTAGAGCTAAAAGAAAGGTAAGCGGTCTCCCTCCAGTTCTGAGACTGAAGCAATGTTTGTCTCTTTGGTTTACTTAGTCTCCGATGACGGCCCACAGAATGGCATTAAGGTTTTGATTTGGGCCAAGAGTTGAGCCCATTTTGGTTTTACGATGCGGGCATAGCACCAACCCTATTTTAGCTACATATTGCTTTGGGCTTACTGGATTACATCATACCATACGTTTTGGTTGGTTTTGTTTAATGGTAAATTAGTTTACAAGCGAATACGATGGAGTTTAAAAATGTGAGAAAAGTCTTTTACACTAAGTTGAAGGAACATAGACATAAAGCAATGTCCATTTATTTTTATTTTTTTTGGATCAGCGAAAACATATACAAAGAGCATGAACCAGTCCTATGAATCGAAAGAAAGATCAAGAAAAGTAAAGCTAGAACAAGAAAAGCGTACTTGACACCCTACCAATACAAGAATACAATTTATCCAGTTTTAGTTTATAGGTATTTTCATTTTGTAGAGGGGTATCAAGTGTCAACTCTCCCTAGAAAATCATAACATGGCAACAAAATTAACAATTGTTTGTTTTGAAATGGTGTTTAGATGATGATGATGATGATGTTACTTTACAAGACATCACACCCCTCAATCTTTCACATTTGCTCAACCCCAATTTGTCACTCATATAACATTCTCTTTATAATAGTATTTCTTTGCCCTAATGTTTAGATACATATATACACTCACAAATCATATCCACAAGGTTTACATATAGTTGAAGTGGTTGAGCCGAAGTGATGAACGTCAATTTCCAAAGAACTTATTCAAAACTCTACATGGTGACTATCAAGGTTTCTAGTTTTTCTTTCATGTCACTTAGTCCTTTAGTACTCCTTTGTAGTTTGCTAGGGAGTTAATTGATTGGCATAACGTGGATAGATCCAAAAAGGCTATTTTGGCTAATAATCTTCACCCATTATTTATAAACAATTAAACACCATAATCATAATCATGCTCCACTTGGTCCAAAACTATTGAATATGTATTTGAGTGGTAGGAGTCTCTCCATCAACTCAATCTATGATTTTCAATTCAGTCTTACGAATGTGACTATAACATGGTTAAGGGTATTATCCGTGTTATGTAAACATTCGCTAAAGTATAACAACATCTTGTTTGTTTGTTTTTTCAACACCGCAACACCTTATTTAATGACGATAAATGTAATAATATCACATCTAAAATATATGTATTTTTTATATCATCACTTAATAAACATTCCGTTTATCAGATTCAACATTTATATTAATTGGATATTAACAAAACTCATAACCCAAACTAATCACATTAAGTCTCCTTTTGTACATAAATGTTAGTTGTCCTACCCTCAGTCCATCTCAATTACAAGTTCTATATACCCTTTTTTGTCGAGAAAAATTATTTTTAATTGGTGGGGGTTGTTGGCAATATGGCACACAAGGAGTTCAAAATATCTTGGTTGAATAGAACTAATCATCTTAGGTCACCCAAATTTGTTCATTATGCTATTCCACCTTTTCTCTTCTTTTAAAGCTAGTACAAGCTTTCCACGTAGATGATTCGGCATATAACTACTCTTCCACTACTTGTGTTTAAACTTGCAATTACTTTGTGTTCTCCCAACAATGTGTTCGTTAAGCAAACATTTAGATGCACTAAAGTTAACATAAACCTACTGTTTATATTCTCAGAGGTTAAAAGGAAAATAAAACATCATTGTATTCAATAAAACCCATAAACTTCATAGAAACTTCATAGCTAAGAGCACTTTCAGTGATCGTCGTTGCTTCGTGGTTTACATATCGTCGCAGGTCCTATCATGGTTCGCTGCCACGGCTAGTCGTCGTTGAAGTTGTGGTTTGTCTAGTCGGGCAGGCTGTCGGCTCAGGATCTTGCAGCGTGCGCTGAGCCGTCGCTGACCCAACGGCTAATCGGCGTGCCTGTCCCACGCCGACGCGTGGCGACGCCAGAATTAAAAAAAAACTAATTTTTTTTATAAATACACAACCACTCCTAGCCCAAATTCACACCTCTCTTCTACACTACAATTCGTCTTTCATCTTTTTCTCTCTCAAACTTCGTTGTCCAATTTTTTTTCTTTTATCGATGGATCGTTTCCAATGTTAGCGGAGTTAGAGAAAATGACTCCTGAATAAATAAATGAGACGATGACAAGGGTGTTTACAACAACAACGCTACGAATTCATAATCGGCTTTTGGCAAGTATACATCCAAGGGCTGAAGATAAGCCGAGCCGAGGGTTCAACCTCGACGGCGCCACCAAAACGGGGAGGGATAGAGCGCAATCGAGACGAAGGAAACAACTATTTGATTGCTGACTAATTTGCGCCTAATCTGGTGTACAACAACCAATAATTCCGTCGACGCTTTCGGATGTCGAGGTAATTGTTCCTACGGATCATGAATGCATTGAGTGATCGGTACACGTACTTCCGTCAACAACAGGATGCTACATGGAAGCACAAATTCTCTCCACACTAGAAGTGCACAGTAGCACTTCATCAGCTCTGTTATGGAGGTCTCGCCAATGTCGTTGACGAGTACTTGCGAATAGCGGAGAGCACTGCTTTGGAATGCGTCAAGAAGTTTTTGCATCGGCGTCATCAGGATTTTGGGGCGGACATATCTACGACGCTCGACCGAGGAAGATACTCGTAGTCTACTGGAAATCAACAAAATGCGCGGTTTCCCAAGGATGATAGGGAGTCTCGACTACATGTAATGAGATTGGAAGAACTGTCCCGTGGCAGGGGCTGCACAATTCTCAAGCAGAGACCACGGGAACGTGCCCATAATCATGCTAGAAGACGTTGCATCCCAAGACTTATGGATATGGCACTCCTTTTACGGATGATCGGCTTCAACAACGACATCAACGTGCTCAGTAGGTCTATATTGTTTCACGAGGTAGTTCGAGGCTTCGCTCCAGATGTGAAGTTCACGGTCAACGGTAACAAATAAACAACCTCTTATTACTTGACCGGTGAAGTTTACCCTACTTGGGCTACATTTGTGAAGACAATACCGGCACCAGAAATGGCGAAGCAAAAGTGCTTTGCTAGAGTCCAAGAAGCGTGCGGGAAGGATATTGAACGAGCATTTGGAGTTCTACAAGCTCGCTTCCACATCGTCACTCGTCCGAGCCGAATGTGGGATAGGCACTCACTCGCAATCATCATGACTTGTTGTATTATCCTGCACAACATGATTGTTGAGGATCAACGGAGGTTGTACTCCACTGATCTGCTTGCAGATATTGGTGTCCCTAATCTAGTGCCCCGTAGAGGACCACCACCAGCGGTGGACTTTGACAGTATCATGAGGCACATAAGAACGATCCGGGATCAGGATGTCCATAAAAGCCTCCACGCCGACCTCAGTGAACACATGTGGGCTAAATTTGGAGATGCCGCCAACAATTAGAGTGATATAATAATATAATGTATTTCATATTTGACATAAATAAAAATATTAGTTTTATTTGGGATGGTTTTTTAAATAGTGAAAGTACAATTCATGGCTCGAAATCACTAGTATTGGTTAGTCATTGAAGGTGTAATGGTAGGAGGTAGTGATTTGGAGGAAAGAGAAAATCAAAAAAAGCTCAAACCACTGCGTAGTGGTTTATCATTAGAGGTGTTCTAAGCATACAGAAAAAAAAAACTCACCTCTATCCTTCATTTAAATTTGAGTTTGAAGGCCAAATGTTGAAGTATAAGTCCCACATAGAAAGTGTATGGACAAATTGAACACTTGATAAGCATATTAGTGCATCCACCCATCAGTTCGAGCTTTTGGGTTGGATTGGGCTTTAACACCAAACTACAATTTTAGAATAAACAAGCAATCTTTGAAAAGTAATCTTTAATAAGTATGTGCTCTATACTTGGTTACCCAACGTTTAAAGTGATCATAATAATCGATGTATCAGAGGTGTGTACTTGTCGGTCCTCTTGTTTAATATAGAAAGGTTTTCGTAATATCTTACGACGTTTTGAACCCATATCATATATCGTTTTAGTGACCAAACAACAAAATCCTTCCAGTTGATATCTAGGTGCAAACTTTTACATCGATGTGAGCTTTTGAGAAAGACCTATTAAATAGTATCCATTTTCAAGGTGTCAGCAATAAGGCAAACTCAAAAAAAATTCAATGGTAGAGAATATACAAAACATCCTAAAATATTTAAAAACCAAGTATCAAGCATAAAAAATATATATATAGTTTTATTGATACCTAAAGGCTTATCTGTAATATGTAAATGTTATGATAGAATAGCATTCCCTTTCAAGATAGGATGGAGTTGTTCACCAAGACAAGACACTCAACTCCATCTTTTGTTGATCTTTTGGACCAACAAAGCTGCTATATAGACTTATATAGGAGGAGTAAATTGACTATAAAATCAACCGATTCCTTACACATATATATCTCCTCTTACGTAGTCAACTATGCAGTAGACTAGTAGTACGATTATGATGTATATAATATAACGGTTGCATTATTAATTAAAGTTTTCAAAATAGACTTCAAAGAGGAAGATGGATGGCCACAGATATATACTACTTAGGCTATCTACAATGGATCTGATTGGCGTCTGATTGAAGCGTCGAATCAACCCCAGTGTCCAAAATTTCATCGAATCTGTGTCTATTCCAATTTTTTACGTCGAATAAGAGATAAGAGACATTAACGGTCGACAGGTATGAAGACTTTGGAGGAGAGAGAATTGACTATCTAATGTCACCATTCTCTTATAGGGACGGATCCATCTTTTTTAGTGAGGGGGGCACCAAATTTTTTGATGGTAATACATAATGTTAAACATATTAGAGGGGACGTAACTACGAAATTGAAAGAAACTAGAGTGGTGGTTTTAGAAATTTTCAAAAATTAAGTAACAATTTTTTTAAAAAAAACTTAAATTTTATAGAGAATGAAACTAAAAACTTAAATCGATATAGTCTCCAACTTTAGACCATGACTTAAATAAAAATAATTTTTTTCAAACTTTAGACCATGTCTTAAATAAGAATAATTCTAATTTTTTTAAGAACATAAACTAATTTTTCTATAAAAAAAGAGAAGTATAAAACAATTTAAAATATAATAAAAAATAAAAAACCATGAAAGATAAGAATGGTAAATAAAAACATTAAATGTTAATACATATTATATTGAACAGTTTATTCTTTTGGATACATATTGAGTAATTACCTTTTTATTTTATAACTGAACAATTAGTAGTTCTCTAATTAGAAAAAAGAAAGAAAGATAAAAGATGTATCAAATAATTGTTTTAAAGAAGTTCAAGTGGGACACAGGTGGATAATTAACCAAAAAAACCTGTAAATATTAACTGTGAATGGTTTTTGGTAGAATTGAGGGGGGCACGTTCCCCCCGAGCACCATGTAGATCCGTCGTTGGGCAACTGCTACGTGACATCCGAATCTGTTAAGAATATATTAAATTTCTTTTACTTTTTTTAGCAAAAGGCACTTTTTCATTAATCAATTGTTTCAGATACAACAATGTGCGTCAGAGACTCTCTTATCACCAAGAATAGGGCAAGAACACTTAAGAGTGTTCACTATTCTTTTCATAAAATAATCGTCCTCGACGGTATTGAATTGGTTCCCCAAGGGCAAGTAAAGATTACGGGAAAAGAGGGTCGGGTATTAGAGAATCTTAGCAGGAATCTCAACAGTAGTGGTGTTGGTGGGAGGCAGAGCATCATCCAGGGACCCCTCCCTGGGCAAGTCCTCGATGCTCCCCTCCCTAGGGAAAACCACAGTTCCCTGTTCAAAACTTCTCGAGTCTGCACAGACAAACTCGGCGGCGACGACGGCATCCTTTGATCTCGCATCTCCCGAGACAGGGACCAGAGCAAGGCCGTGGTACACCCGAGGGCTTCTGTGTCTTCTTGTCCAAGGAGAGTCCTCCCCGCCCTTCGTCATCCAAACCCTAGGTCGCCGACTCAACCTTGCCATGATCGTGCTCCAGCTAGCCTTTTTCGGTGCGGCGCGGCGCCTAAGGTTACGCGTCCTCTATTCCTTGTGCCAACCATGACCATGGTTCATTGAAACCCCCACACGTCTCGGTGGAGGCCAAGGAGGTGGGGACGGCGATGACCACGGGATTGACGGCTGCGACTGTACCTTGTCTCACCACGATGAGGGATCCTCCCATCCCGGCTTCGCAGCACTAGAAGAGGGTAGAGACCGGGGAGAACGCCAGGTTAGGAGGAAGTTTCGCTGGAAGAAACCACGGCGATGAGGGGTGAAAACCCTAGGTTTTTCCTCCATTGGAGGCACAAACCCTAGCAGAGAGTACATCCTCGATGCTAGTAGAATTTCACAATGACCATGGTGCGGACACCATGATGAGAAGGGGTCCGATCCGTCGCCCAGTAGAAGCGCAAACCCTACTAGAGAATAGATTCTTGATGTTAGCATATCTGCAGAAGGGAGAAGAGGGATGACTGAGGGCACGGCTACGACTACCACAAGGGTAGGAACGGCGGCAAGGGACTCATTGGCACGGGATGGAGAAGGCAACACCATAGCTTAGCGGCTAGGGCATAGAGGAAAAGCTCTCATGCGAGAGAGAGATAAATTTTAAATGTTTTTTTATGTGATTTCTTTAAATTTCTTTTATCTTAATAACTTTCCTTAATAAATTAGTTTCTTTAACTAATAATCATTTAATGATTCGTTATTTAATGATAGAAATTAATAATTTCCTTCATCATATAAATTTAATATTTTCTTCATAAATTATAATATTTTATTTAATATTTCCATAATTTAATATTTCATAATCTAATATTACTTAATTAAAATTATATTATATTTTTATTTATAATTTAATATTTCATAATTAATATAAGTTAATTATGTATGCATTAATTTTAAAATAAGATTATTTAATTAATAATAATATAATTTCATATTATATTAATTTAAGATGGCATTAATTTAATTGTTTTATTTAAATTGTTGTTTAAATTTATATTGGTTTATTTCTTTTATGTTTTGTTTTATTTGTTAATATTCGTTGTGCTTGAAACCGTTGAGGAAGATACGTGTAAAAAAAATGATCGATATCGTTTTTTATTTATTCTTAGTTCATCAGATCGAAAAACTAAATGTTAATTAATCATTTTGAAATTGCAAAATCAATTGAAATTGTTCTCTCATCAAACAAGTTCGAGCATTAAGTTTGATTTCTAAAACTACTCATTTATTTATAATTTAGCAATAGTAAACAAATTACTTTCGTAATCATTTTATTTACCTTTTATTTCATTTTTTTTACAGTAGACTCAGAATGAACCGAATCAGTCTATTCCCACTATGACACGAATTGAATCTAATTGATTTGAGGGGTCCATTATTTTTTTTCTTTCAAAAAGTAGGGTAATTAGACTACAATTAGACCGATTCGGTCTAATTCCATTGTGGATAGTCTTAACATGTTTCTGATGATTCAAAGTACCCACCCAAAATACCGTCGGGTTGATATTATTTTAACCGTAACCATCGTTGGTGACACCGATTCGGGTGATTCCAGTGATGGGGACAGTAGCCCCTGATGCTCTATCATGTAGAAAATTTGGAATGATGTGTAGCTTACTGATAAATTGTCTGTATAAGAAGCACATCATGCTCAATGTCATCACCAAAGATTAAGAACATTATGCCACGGGAATGGTGGTCAAGGACATGTTTACTTTGGCTCCCAAGAATCGAAGGATTGGGTTTTGGCAAGGTGAACCCTAGTGTTTTCATAAATTCTTGGGGATATGGATGACAAGTTATGCATGACTCTTCCCTAGCAGGATCGGATCTAGTTGTAAGTCCAGGATAGGGGCATCCCGCCTTCGGCTTAGACTCATGTTACGGAGAACCTGATCGGTAATACCCTAGGGGATTGTGTTTAGTTCCCGTGTGATCGATGGGTATTTTGTTTGGGGTATAGTTAGAGTCCAATTTTGAATGCCTCTAGATGCCCGCTCCGTCGATCTATGGCCCTTCGCTTTAAGGAATTCCGTCAACCAGTAAGGGTATGTCTCACTTATGAGAGATTGCCGCTTTTCTGTTTTAAATATGATCGCATAGGGCATGTAGTCCAGGAATGTGACAGGGAGACTTTGGGAATACCCAACTTTGATATGTCCCTGCTTGTGGAGAAGGTCGATACACTGGGCCACAACTTCACGACTGACTGGGTTAAAAACACGGCCTAGAGTGCCCCCCAGGCTTTGAACATGTGCCACCGAAAATTCTATCTGATCTAACATCTCATCTAAGGATAAGATCCCTTGTAACATCGTACATCATACCTAACACACAAGTAGAATGGTTGGGTGCGACTTGGGATCGAGTTGTGGATATTGGGATTTGATACTTATACCCTTTAGTGATTACCTATGGAAGGATGTGACTAGGAAGAGGGTCTCTACGGATGAACCACTAGAAGATCAAGCGAGGGCTGATAAATAACCTTGCCAAATTCAGTGATTTGTGGGCAGAACTTCGAGCCCCCAAGACAAAAAGGGACCCCGGAGCCAGTTTGGATTATCCTACCTTCTGAAGTGACTTCTATTCGATCGTGCTCCTCTCTGGAAACGAGTCATTACCATGGGATCAAATAGCATTTAGGCACCATCCTAGGAAGAACTCCTTAGATGTTATGATATCTTTAGTCTATTTATCGCATTTTATACTTGAATGTTAAAATCGAATTTGTCTTTGGCGGTAGTTATAAGGCTTATGAATAGGGGACTAAGGTCGCATGTTTTTTGTATGAGCTCTTTTCCTATATTGTTAATAAATTCTCTTTTCGTAAAAAAATATTATCCTAATTAAACGGTTTATGTTGAAACATCCTTAAAAAAATCAACATTAATTGTTTTTCTTCAAAAGTTCGAATACACCTTTCTCTAGCGCGACAAGGGTATTGCTCTCAACAAGTTTTAGGGAGTCTTATCCATCTCCCTACCATCTCCTCTTCCATTTACTCCGGCAGTTATCCTTCATATCTCCTCTTGGAACGACCAGAGTAAAGGAACAAAGGTGTTCCCTTGCATCCTTCTCTTCGAGACGATGTAAGCGGGTGATTGCACCGCTGTAATCAAGGCTTCCATGAGGGTACGCTGGTGTCGGTAGAAGTCCACAAAAGGGAGCTCTCCCTCTTTTTGTATTAGGATGTGGAGGTTTCTGGTTCTATAAAGAAGATCGGGTGCATGGATATGTGGATCAGGGCCCCGGGCTGGGAGGGCTTTCGCCTCTTGGGCGTGTATGGAGAAGCAGGGATAATCAATCGGGCGAGGTATGCTATGCAGCCTCGCCAAGTACAATGAGTCCAAGACGGGAGAGTGGGATGTTATTGAGGAGACACATCTCATCCTAATGGGATCTGTCCCAACCCGATTCCAAGCCTCCTCCTTTTCCCGAGGACCTCCTTGGATGCCTAGAATCATTCTCACCTCCCAAAAAGGTATCCATCGAGGGACCAACGTGCTAAATAGACAAAACAAGTCCATCCAAATCAAGCTAAAAAAGTACAAGTTGTGATAGTGGCGCGCCTCTATGGGAATAGGGATCAAACCCTTACAATCACCTGGACTAGTCGGCAAATCTTTTTACAACGTATGAGTTTTAAGCATGTCCGGATTTATGCCTCACCCTTACTTTCTACTTTTAAATTCGTTACCGGTCGGGTCCAAGGCTCTGCTCCAAACACCTTTATCTGTAATTTGCAGTTGGAGAAATTAATAAATGTTTATAATACTGGAAAAAAAATCCTTTTTATTAAATTGGGGTTTTATTGTTAGATTATCAGGCTCTTGTTCGTTCAATCTTGTATTGCACGTGTTTTAGCTGATAATTTCAAATAAAACATGTACCCCTATATTCACCTATAACCCCTCAATTCAATACTACAAAAAAATTGCTCTCCTAGGGTTTGCATTTCCAATGGAGGACAAACCTAGGTTTTCAGCCCCTCCCCACCACGTCTCACCTCGATGCTGCCTCCACCTCTCCCAGCGTAGGTTCGGTCTCTCCTCTCCGCCGCCATGGCGTCCTCCCTATTCCTATGCTTTATCTGCTGCAGTTCGGCCCAGATTAGAGGAGTTTCCCTCTCTACGGGGCGTCCTGTCTTGGCCTTTTTCACCGAAAATTCCTCGGATATCCCCGCCTCCTTGGCCTCCACCAATGCATGCAAACATGGTACAGTTTCGCACCCCTATTTTATGTCCTTATTGCAAATTGATCTGGCACTGGATCAATCCGTCTCGGATCCTCGCTCCTGAGCAACCCTCCTCGTCTCTGAAGCCACCACCGGCGCATCCATCTCCTTGGCCTCCACCGCCAAACCATCCTCAACCCTTCTCTCGATTCTGGACCAATCTAATCGAGTGGGTCTTTGTTATTTTCACTAATTTTTTCTTTGTAGGGTCAAAGACTAGCGCGCAAAGAGTAAAGGACTTTTCCGGGGAGGGAACCCTGATTCGCGTATACCCTCCCACCACTACTGGAGAAATCCTTGGTCATTACTGTTACGACAGTTTTTCGGAGCAGGACCTCCAGTACCATCTTCGCACTCTCTTTTTTGTTGTCCCTTATGGCATCCAAACACCGTCGGTGGTGATTGATTCGCGTATATTCCTACCACTACTGGAAAAATCATTGGCCATTACTGTTGCGACAGTTTTTTGGAGCAGGACTTCCAGTACTATCTTCGCACTCGTTTTTGTTGGCCCTTATGGCATCCAAAAAACATTAGTAGCGGTTATAGTAGAAAAATGATTGGTGAGCTTCGGTTCCGTATTGTCCTTCGAAAGTGGTCAGGGAGCTGTTTCCTGACGCACATCGATATAATGGTTATTAAGGTTTAATGAAATTTCCTCCTTTCGTTCAAAAAAAACCTATAACCCCTAAAGATGAATGTTAATATATCACACAAAACTATATTAATTATTGTTAGAGTAATATAAAGGTTATTTTCATGTTAGACTACAAATGTAATTAAGAACGATATTGAAATGGAATGATAATTTTTTTATGAAATGAATATTTCAAGTAGCGAGAAAAGTACCCCCTACAATCAGGTCTATTTTCAGCACATTTAGAATTTTTAAGGCTCATACACATATCAGAAGGAGGATGACAAACGTTGGTTTCTAGGAAGGGAGTACAATTCAGTTGTACCAATCCAGATATTTTATCACAGGCAAGCCAAGTGTCACGGGACCAAAATCACCAATGGATCCATGCAGCTCACAACCTTGTTCAAGTCTCTTTCCCAAGCTTATCAAGCCTTATAATCAGACTAAGCACTTGCGGAACTTCACAAACAAAAATGAAGCACAAGAACCCCCAAAAGGAAGAAGACGAGAAATTGTTCAAATGGAAGATTTTAGCATTAAAAGTATAACTGAGCGGATGATTACAAATGAGGTCTCAAAAGTCTAATTATACTACTCCAAGTAGATCAAGATAAGATATCATGGTTAAATAAATTTAGGGATTTAAATTTAAAAGAGATTCAAATTTAAATTAAAACTTGAATTCAAATTCAAATACCATTAAGACTTAGTCTTGGTCAAAAGAAGATATAACCAGCCCTTGACCTTCTCCTTCTTATCTCCACGCCTTTGTGACATGATCTTCCCTTGATTTTCTCCTCTTTTCTCGTCCCTTGTTTTGCTCCCCATGTCTAAACGCCCACAATTCGTACGGTCTTGTCCACACGTGCACCCAACGCCAACATCCGGTTTATTGAGTCCATATTTGTATGTTGAGCGTGATGTCGCACACGCCACGCTGCCCCTTTGAATGATTCCACAACCGGCATATTCCCTAGGTCTGTGACATCCTCCCCCACTAAAGAGAGCAATTTCCCACAATGATCAGTTGTGTCACGCCCTAAATCCGGCCTTGACCGAACTCGAGACGTGAACTAAAATAATAATTAAACAATAATGATAAAAGGAAAATTAAACAAACTAAACCTCCGAATTTAGTTCTGAAATAAATAACTCCGATAAACATGAGTCAAACGCTCAAATCCAACAAGTAAATATAGTTTAGTACGAAAATAGGAAGTACGTCTCAACTACATAGTAAATCCCCGGACTCTCAATGAGCTCCCGAGCTCTGAGACATCCTCTAGACCGACTCACGATCGAAACCTGTAAAACAGTAAACAGAGGGGGTGAGCTTTCGCTCAGTAGGAAAAAGTAGTAAAGGAAAAGACTCCCGCTCCGTTATCAAAATTACTCGATTAATAATACTTGCTAATAATGAAAACACAAATGGAAAATCAACAGGAACCCAACATTTACGAGAATAGAATCACGCTAATGAAACAGGTCAAAAACAGAACAAGTAAACCAAGATACTCCGATCACCACACGCAACTCAACATATCATACCGGAAACGCACATCGGCCTAGACGTCTTCCCGGAAACGCACATCGGGGCAAGCAACAATACACCATACCGAAAACGCACATCGGCCTAGTTGTCTTCCCGGAAACACACATCGGCCTAGATATCTTCTCGGAAACACACCTCGGGGTACACAAATCATACCACACAATAGCATACCAAACACAATACAACGAAGTCAACATATCAACAAAACTTACCGGCACAACTTACCAAACATACCACATCGGTCTATCATTCACCCGATCATATCACAAGACAACGTTCGTATCACATTCAACACATTCATTCAACCAATCATGTCACGAAGCAACAATTCATATCACATTCATCATACTTTATGTAGCCTAATATGATTCTTAAATTAACCCAAGAATGTACTATACCTCGACATTTAAGGACGATCAACCACAACCAAACACAAACAACAATCAATCCTAAGGCTCGACATGACCACATGTAAATCTACAGCACGACAATTCCCATAATTGAAAGCGGTTATTCGAGTGAATCACATCCTATATGCAAGCTAAGACTCTTCCGGTTATTAACGTACTATATGCATAATATTAACATTCCTTAATTAAAAGCGGTAATTACTACTCTTCCCTACCTCAAGCGCTTTGCAAAGCTTAATCAAAAGAACGTCTAGAAGTATCATCCTCCGAGCTCGAGAATTAAGTCTTAAGAATGGAAAGGGGATGAAGATGGAGTGATTTTGGAGATGATTTGAGAAGAAATCCACCAAAAAGCTTCTCTTTTTCCACTTGCTTCTTCTCCAAGGTTTTGAGCTCCTCCTTCTTCTTCCTATTGTGATTTTCGGCCACCAAGGAGTAAAATGGGCTGAAATGTTGTCCCAAGTGAGTCTTAAAACCTAAGGGAGAAATGTTTGAAGTGCCCTCTAGTCTTCCTTCTTCTATTTTAGCACTTAGGAGGGCAAATGGGTCATTAGAGACTCATTTCTTCTCCTCCAAGCCACTATGGACACATGTCCATGTGGGGACCATCTTGTCCTTAATTACTTCCAGCACACTTAAATTTTATCGGTTTGACCTCTAATTAGGCCTAGTTTGACCGAAAGTTGATTTTTTCGTAAAAACTATCATCTGAAAGGAAACGACCCAACTAAGCTAACCGTAACGATGGCTAAGCTTTTTGGGTCCTGGAAAGGTCCCGAATGGCTCCCGGAGACATCGGTTCACTTTTCCGCCAAAAGTCAACTTTCGTCAGAATTTACCGGTTCGACCGGGATTGACCAGGGGCGGTTCTTACAATCTACCCCCCTTTAAAGAATTTCGTCCTCGAAATTTAAAATGAGCGTACCTCAAGGGTCGAACAAGCTGGGGTACTTCGCGCGAACCTCATCTTCGAGCTCCCAGGTCGACTCTGCTCCGTGGTGCCGCCACTGCACCCGTACTAGTGGAATAGTCTTGGCACGCAAGACCTGCTCTTGCGTATCCAGAATCCTGACTGGCTGCTCCTCAAAAGAAACATCCTCAGCTACCTCAATGTTCGTCCACTCAATAACGTGGGAGGGGTCCGTAGTGTACTTCCGCAGTTGGGAAACGTGGAAGACGTTACGAACGTTCCCAAGCTGCGATGGCAATGCAAGACGGTAAGCAACGGCTCCCACTCTGCCCAAAACCTCAAAAGGTCCGATAAACCGCGGGGCCAACTTGCTTCCGCCGCGGTTGAACCGCACTAGTCCCTTCTTCGGGCTCACCCTCAAAAACACATGATCACCAACTGTAAACTCGAGGGGTTGGCGCCGTCTATCAGCGTAACTCTTTTGTGGGCTCTGTGCGGTCCTCAACCGATCCCGAATCAACGCGACCTTCTCGGACGTCTCCCAGACAAGCTTCGGACCAAGCAAACTCTTGTCGCCCACCTCTCCCCGACACACGGGCGATCGACACGGCCTGCCATACAACGCCTCGAACGGAGCCATCCCAATACTGGCCTGGAAGCTGTTGTTGTAGGCGAACTCGGCCAATGGTAGTTGGTCCTCCCACGACCCTCGGAAGTCCAACACACATGCCCGCAACATATCCTCTAAGATATGTATCGTGCGCTCTAACTGCCCGTCAGTGTGCGGGTGGTACGTTGTACTAAGCAAGACCTCGGTACCCAAAGCTCTCTGCAAGATCTCCCAGATGCTGGAGGTGAAACGAGGATCTCTGTCGGACACCACCAACACTGGAACCCCGTGTAGTCGGGTAATCTCTTGAACGTACAGGCGACTCAAAGTGTCAACCGTATCTATCATCCTAATAGCTAAGAAGTGCGCTGACTTGGTCAATCGGTCGACCACTACCCAAACTACGTCATGCCCTCTCTGCGACCTCGGTAAGCCACTCACGAAGTCCATCGTGACGTGCTCCCACTTTCACTGCGCGATTGGCAATGGCTGTAATAAACCGGCGGGACACTGATGCTCAGCCTTCACTTGCTGACAAGTGAGGCATCTCGACACAAACTCTACAACTGCTCTCCACATCCCGCTCCACCAAAATTGTCGTCTGATATCCCAATACATCTTGGTGCCACCCGGTTGCACAACAAGATGGGAGTGATGAGACTCTCTAAGTACATTGTCTCGACAGCAACGCGGCACAAACAGTCCTCCTCGGTAACGTAGACCCAAATCAGTACCCTGCTCCCAGCCCTCAGCGTGAACACCGCTGGTAATCCTCTCCCGGATCCCTATCGTCTCGGCATCCCCGGCCTGTGCCTCCAGTACACGAGCAACTAGCGTGGGCTGAGCCACCAGTAAACACATAGTCACGCCATCGGTGATCTCATCTAGCTCAAGTCTGAATGAGCTCAACTCCTCCATCATGTCCCACTCTCGGACTGATATACCGGCCAGCCAGTGGACCGACTTCCTACTCAGGGCATCGGCGACAACGTTCGCCTTTCCCGGGTGGTAGAGTAGCTCAAGTCGTACTCCTCAAGTAGCTCCATCCACCGCCTCTGGTGCATGTTCAGGTCGCACTGGGAGAAGATGTACTTGAGACTCTTGTGATCCGAGAACACTCGGAATCGCTCTCCATACAAGTAGTGTCCCCAGCTCTTCAGCGCGAAGACGACTGCTGCCAACTCTAAGTCGTGGGTAGGGTAGTTGCGCTCATGTGTCTTCAACTGTCTGGAGTCATAGACAACTACCTTCCTGGACTACATCAATACACACCCCAGTCCCTCACCGGACGCGTCACAATACACATCATAACCGATCCCCCGCTCCGGCACGATCAACACGAGAGTGGTAGTCAAACGAGCCTTCATCTCGGTAAAGGAGTGCTCACACTCATCCGTCCACAGAAATTCGGCTCCCTTGCGTGTCAGGGCAGTCATCGGCACGGCCAAACGTGAGAAGTCCTGGACGAACCGTCAATAGTATCCTGTCAAGCCTAGGAAGCTAGGGATCTCGAAGACACTCTTGGGTCATGCCCACTTCGAGACCGCGTCGATCTTTGCCGGATCGACTAGTATACCCTCTCGGGACACAACATGCCCGAGGAACTTCACCTCTGCGAGCTAAAACTCGCACTTCTCCAGGTTTCCGTACAATTGGTGAGTGCGCAACAATGTCAAAATTGTCCTGATGTGTTCCACATGGGCCTCCTCACTCGGCGAATAAATCAGAATATCATCTAAGAACACAACGACGAACTGGTCCAAGTACGGTTGGAAGATGACGTTCATCGGGTCCATGAACGCGGCAGGCGCGTTCGCCAATCCGAACGGCATCACCAAGAACTCGTAGTGTCCATATCGAGTCCGAAATGAGGTCTTCGCCACATCCTCCTCCCGAACCCTCAACTGATAATACCCGGATCGTAGATCAATCTTCGAGAAGCACTTCGCTCCTCTCAGCTGATCGAACAAGTCATCGATCCTCGGCAACGGATAGCGGTTCTTCACCATGACCCGGTTCAACTTCTGGTAATCGATGCACATCCTCAGTGCTCCAACCTTCTTCTTCACGAAGAGGGTGGGTGCTCCCCAGGGTGAAGCACTCGGACGGATAAATCCCTTCTCTCGAAGCTCCTCGAGTTGTCGCTTCAGCTCAACCAACTCGGCTGGTGCAAACCGGTACGGGGCTATGGATATCGGCGCCGTCCCTGGTATCAACTCGATCCTAAACTCAACCTCGCGCACCGGCGGTAATCCTGATAACTCCTCCGGAAACACCTCCGGGAACTCGCACACTACCCTCGGCAACTCTCTGCTCTGAACGGTCGTCGACTCATCTCCCGCGGTCAATGCTGATAGGAGAACTCAGCTCCTACTGCCCAAGACACAAGTAACGATTGTGTCGCCCGACACCACTATCACCTGCCGTCGATAGAAATCGATCGACGCTCGGTACCTCGCGAGCCAGTCTATCCCCAAGATCACGTCAAAAGCATTCATGTCCAACACAAGAAAATCACCAATAAACAGGCAATCAACCACTCTAATCTCACATGCACGACATACGGTACTCAAAACCACATCTCCTGTAACCGGGGTATCAAGACATAAAGGTCTACTCAAAGATTATACCCTCAATCCCAACATACCAGCGAAAGTAGAAGAGATGAAAGAATGTGAAGCCTCAGTATCAAATAAGAAAGACGCCCAGGAATTGTAAAGCAAGCATGTACCCTGAGTGGTCTCATGACCGGAGTGGCGTCCCTCTGCTCGGGAGTCAGTGAAAGAATACACCCGACCCTGCTGAGCCTGAGGTCCTCCTCTCGGGGGTGGTGGAAGGGTCAACAGATGTGGAGCCCTCTGCTGATGTCTCTACGCCGGCGCGCTCGCTGCCTGGCGTGGGGCTCTCGGGGACTGTGTCTGACGCGGTCGGAACGAAGGTGACTGACTGGGCTGCGTCTGCTGTGGTTGTTGCGCTGATACTCCTCTAACCCGACTGGGACACACAATCGAGATGTGTCCTCGTTGACCGCAATGGTAGCATGTCCTCTCATCGGCACGCGGTCTCTCCTCGACCCTCGTCGGACGAACCGCTGGGTGAGCTGCAAGTCCAACACTCCTCGGACAGTCTCGGGCCAGGTGGCCCAGCTGTCTGCACATGGGGCAAAACTGCTCCAACGGGGCAAGTCCAACAGATGCTACTGCTCCGCCCTATCGCATCCCACCAGACTGGGCCTGTGGCCGGAAGGATCCTGAGGTCCTCTGCCTCCTCGGATCGCGGCCCTCAGACGGCCTCAGAAAACCACTCGGTCTCGGCCTGCTCTCCCGAGCCCTGGCGGTCTCTCTGAAGTGTCGCTCCACTGTAAGTGCCTGATCCACTAGCTCAGTGTACACCTCAGTCTTGAAGGCGGTGACTCGGTCCACGATCGACGGGATGAGTCCCCTCTCGAACCGCCTACAATGCGCTCCTCGGTCTGCACCATCTCTGGAGCGAAACGGGAAAAGGATGTGAACCTCGCCTCATACTCCGATACAATCATCCCTCTCTAACGCATCTCCAGGAACTGCTGGTGTCTGTCATCTCGGACTGATCTCGGGAAATACTGTTCTAGGAACAGCCTGCTGAACAACTGAAAGTCGTCTGCAACCCTGACCTGCTCGCGCTGCCACCAATGGTACGCGTCATCCTTCAGCTGGAAAGCTGCAAAGGATACTCTCATGTGGCCATCCACGATCCCTGACGTATCCAAGTTGTGGGTGATCTGCTCCAGCCACCTCTCGGCTGCCTCAGGATCTGGCTCCCCGGAAAAGACAGGAGTACCCAGCCTGAGGAAGTCCCTCAGCACCTGGGCTGTGTAGCTATCGGCCTGACTCGGCCTCGCAGCAGCAGCTGCAGTGGTAGCAGGCACAATCTCTGGTGCCGATGCTGCAGTCTCCCTCTTGGCGCTGATCGCCGCGAGAACTGTGCGAACCAGCTCTTCCAGAGCGGTCGCCTGGTTCGTCTCTGCGATCGAAGGACCTCTGGGCGGTAGCCCTGACTGTCCAGCCTCATCTCTCTCGTGCTCCTCAGAGGAAGCACCCTGGGCACTCGCTGCCCCTGCCTGCTCAACAGCAGGTGGCTACTCCTGGCCTCCAGCTGGGCGACCTCTAGTGCCTCTCGGGATATAGGTACGAGCCATGTCGTATATCCGCTGCACGGATAACGCACATGTTCAGTTTCTTAATCTCGTAAAAAGTGACACGTTTAAAACACTAGTGTTCACACACGTTTCACAAAAGTCATACTCAGTCCAATAATATACTTAGTTTTAGTATAGTTATAGTAAATATTATATAATCACAGAAGTCTGCACACATGTGTGTCTCACGAAATCAATCAACCCACAGGGAAACCCGTACATTTGTACGTCACACATGTCGATCACACAGTTCAACAATCCCACACAGGTTCGTTTTTATTTAGAACTTGTAGTCCTCTCGTATTGTCCAACGATTTAAGACTATTTCCTTTTTGAGCTCCAGTTTTTTTAGTTCCTATTGTAATCGTTTTTTTGGATCTTGTCTTTTTAGTTACTTTCCTCTTTGAAGAGTATCTTTTCTTATAAAACTCTATGTTTATCAAAAAAATATCTTAGTCTTGTTATTGCCTAGCATCCCTTTCGTGTTAGTCTTTGATCTTAATTCTCATTTTTATATATGTAGGATACGAGTTATGAGAAATGATATCGTAGCATACAAACAATTTTCTAAATAATAATACCAATTCCAGTTTTCAATGAAAAAAATGAGAAACAAGTTGAATTGAAAAATCAACTTACGATATCAATCTATTTTATCCCATAAATTAATGCTTAAAACCGCCCATATCTCCTTAATCAATTAAGATTAAGATTAAGATTACCCTCTTAACATGGAAAAACGTTCTGTTAGGGTTTTCTCGTGTCGTCTCCCTTCGCGGCCTCAGCGGTCCCAGTCCTCCTGGCATAGTTCCGGCCACCTCCCAATAGCCACAAGTGCGTAGTTCCATAACCTCCTCTTCCCCTACTTTGTCTGTACCAGGGCTGGATAGAATCAGGTCCACGAGCATAGTGGAAGACGATGGCAAGTCTCCGATGCCCATGCCTGCCTCGCCAGGCATGTCTCTCTGCCGCGAACTCGATCTCCACCCCCATCTTAGAAAACCCACTCCCCTTCCACTAATTCCCATATTCCGCTTCTGGCTATCGTCCAATCATAGCGGAATTGGGACCCAGGCTCAGGGGTCCTCCCATCGCGGCCAGAAGAACTAGACACTCACATACTCAAATAAGGAGTCAAGGCTCAAATCTCAAATACTCAAATCATATGTTCCAAATCGCAAATAAGGAGTCAAAGCTCAAAATAGAGTACGTCAAATAAGAGGTTCAATACAGATGACCAACACGTCTCTAAGCTAAACACCCCGACTATCCAGAAGCTCCCGAGCCTCGAGTCCACTACTCACCAAGCACGCTTGTACAAACATTAGATAAAACATAGGGAGTGAGCTTACGCTCAGTAGGGAAAATCATAAATAGTTTAACCTCCAATTTAGTAATAAAACTGCTTTAGCACGACGACGCATCTTGCAATTAATACTTTTAATCAATAAGATGCTGGAAAATGGGTAAGGATAAGAACAATAACACATTCTTAAGGATAACGGTAACTTTTAAGAGAATAAGTGGAAAGCGCTGTAAATATTTAATAACTACTAAAATGGGAGCAAGCAAATATCACACCAACAACTCGAATCCTCAATACTCCGATCCACGACTAGGTTCTTGTGTCATGTCGGATCCCATACTCTGATCCACAAGAGTACTCGTGTCATGTCAGATTTTCCCTCGGTCCAGAGGAGGCACATACATCGGGCTACCGGTAACATCCCTGAGGGACACATATCGTCGGGGTTCTCGGAAATGCCCCCAAAGGACCATATGTCATCGGGAACCAAGGTAATGCTCCCGCAGGACGCATCCACTCGGGTGAATCAACAAGTAACCATTCCCCGCAGGGTAAACCATCCAATTGCCCCGCAGTGTCAACCATCCAATGTCTCGCAGGGTCCAACAACCAATGCCCCGCAGGGTCCAACAACCCTCGGCCATGGTACTACCCCACACCGGAATCTCCCCTCGGTGTAGGTACCATGCCGGAACACAAATCATATCAAAAACACACAAGGGAATAACATGTCAACATATCATACAACCAAACTTAGAAATCCACAGATTCATCAATGCACACCACAAGGGATTCATACCCACAATTACACTTTCCGTCATACTTACCAACCACGTTCCATCAGTCTATCACTCGCCCGATCGTACCATTTGGCACAATCAATTACACCCAATCATTCATTCAATCATTCAAGCATTCATTCAATCATTCAATCATTCAAGCATTCATTCAAGCATTCAAGCATACGATTTATCTAGTTTCGTTAGACTCATAACTAATCCTAAAGTCTAGCAGACAATGCATGTGAGGCAACCACAACCAATCCTATGGCTCATCTCGACCTTTCTACCAGCACGACAATTTCCCAAGTATTGAAAGCGAGTTAAACTAGTTATTCACATCCTACGCATGCATACTAGACACGTCCGGTTATTAGTAATTGAAAGACGATTATTCTAGTTATTCGCATCCTATATGCAATCTAGGACCTTCCCGATTTTATTAACCTAATAGGCATACTAAGTATTAAATTGCACGAGGAGTTTAGTACTTTCCCTACCTTGCGGTCTTCCTCTAATAATACTCTGAGCTGCTGAAGTACGGCTAGCTTCCTCTCCGTTCTTCACTCGGGTCCAAGTCTCCTTCTCCTTTCGAGTTCGGGTACACGGTCTTGGACACAAACAATACTAAAATTAACAACTAGCCAAAGACAGTTTACACCCTAATCTACTTCAGAACGCTCTAATAGTAACTCCCGGTTCAAAGGAACGAATTTGGGCCCAAACTAGGCCCAAATAGGAAAACCCTAGCTTCTAGAAACCTGGCCCGGAACATGACCCGTTCCGTATCACAGACCGGCCCGGAATCCCATCCGGAACGCATCACGGACCGGCCCGAAGCCAGAAACGGACCGCGTCACAGTCTGGCCCGGTACCAGACACGGACCGCGCGACGCACCGGCCCGGAATCAGACACGGCCCGTGCGAGGTGCTGTGCCGGAGTCCAACCCGTTCCGCGCCGCGTACCGTGCCGGTAGCCAGCCCGTTCCGTGCCGCATGCCGTGCCGGAACGTGGCCCTCTCCGGGTCCCATTCCGTGCCGAACCAGACTAGTTTCCTCCCTTCTTCCCCAACACGAATTCTGCAAAAACCCCAACAAAATCTCCATTTCCAGCTTCATCAAGCTTCAAAGCAGTCATCTAAAACCTCCAAACTTCAACACCCTAAATGGGTTCCAACAAAACTTCAATAATCACAACAAAACCAACCTAACTTCACTAATTCTTCTCCAAAAACAACAATCAACACACAATGAAGCTAATTCTTCAAGTTCTAACCAAAACCCACAAAAATCCAAAATAGAAAGTAGATGAAATGAGAAGATAAGAGTGTACAAACCTTGAGGATGAAGAGATGAAGAAGCTAGGAAGCTTTTGGTGAAGAATTGGTGAAGAAATGAGCTAAAGTTCCTCCCTTTCCTCTCTTTCTTCTTGCTCAAGTTATGGAGCTCTCTTCTCTCTCTCCCTCTAGCCAATTTCGACTGCAACAATGGTGAAATGGCTGAATTGTTTGCTTCAATGCCTTAAATGACCTATTTGGTTGAAAGGACTAAAAGTCCCTTAAGGTCTTATCCTCTTAAAGGCAAATTTGGGAGGGTATAAGGGTCAATGGAACCCCATTCTCATCCTCCAAGCCACTAATGACATGTGTCATGGTGGGGCCACTTTCACTTAAATAAAATCCAGCAGTCCAAAATTATATCGGATTTAGTCGATAAAAAGTTTGAGTTTGACCAAAAGTTGACCTATCTAATATTACAGTCAAACAAAAGGTAACGGCCCAACTAAGCTAACCGTGATAGTGGCTAAGCTTTTTGGGCCCCGGAAAGGTCCCGAATGACTTCCGGAGTCATCAGTTGACTTTTCCTATCGAAAGTCAAACTTCGTCGAAATCCACCGGTTCGTCCGGGATCGACCGGGGGCGGTTCTTACAATGGAGCTATGAGAAACGGCAGAAATCGATTAAATGTGGAGGTGTTAAGAGGTTGAGTGGGAAGAATCTAGGAGAGAGCTGTATAGAGGAACAATGAGAGGAGGGAATGTCATGCTGGCATAAAGCCTGGTATTATATTTTATAAGTTATAAAAATATGGTCGCTTTGCTCCCATATGCAACGTTGCCTCCTCCTACTGATGCAGTCCTTGGCCAGGTTTCGGAGCAGGAGTTCCAGTACCGACTTCCAACCCCCACCTTTCCTTCATGCCTAATGTTAAAAAATAGCGAACAATTTGTGTTCTATGTCTGTTATTCGTGGTCATGAATTTCTCTTGATGCACTCACTTGTAGTTTTTTTTTTTGATCAGCTAATGTTTTATTAAGAGGCAGGTTTTCAAACTGAAAACAAGCCCAAGGGATTACCCTCATTACAACCAAGAGCATGCTACACTAGCACCTCAAACCAGAAACTAAAAACCCAATCAATGGGATTACAAGCATTACAACCAAATTAAACCTGAGAATTGGCTAACATAGCGCAACCTCAACAGTGTCTCCCAACTATGGGAGAAAACTAACACAAGGTCTAAAACCAGGATAACACAATCAGCAACTAAACATCCCAACAAGGGGAGAGAAACCAAACAAGGACCAACACAACCAGGTCTACAACAAGACCAAAACAAACACACTAACCTAAACAAGGGGCCAAGACTAACCAACAGAACACCTAAACACAATAACACGGGTCTAAAAACCCTGAAAAGCCAACCATTAAG
Organism: Erodium maritimum; assembly: GCA_963921825.1. Lineage (NCBI taxonomy): Eukaryota > Viridiplantae > Streptophyta > Magnoliopsida > Geraniales > Geraniaceae > Erodium > Erodium maritimum. The sequence goes on from OY997594.1 coordinate 11,987,766, forward strand.
CCCGAAGTAACAAAAAACACTGAGATGGTTAGCCGAAACACAACTGCCGAAGTCTTCAATCAGCACCTCCCAATCCGCAGACAACAGTTCCGCAAGCTCAAACAAACATCACCAACCCAGAGATACCGGAAAGATACCTCACAATCGGCCAACACCGGATTGCAACCCAAATTAGGGGGGCCGGGACAAAAACCCCTAAACCTCAAAACTACCACCAAAATCCCTCAAACCAACCCAAAATTTCTTCAACAAGCACAAAGCTTAACCCCCCACGATGGCCAACCCCAATCGTGAGGCCCCGTTCAAACTGAACTCAGGGAACAGAAGACTAATGGGGAGGGAAAAGGAACATCAGCAATAAAATCGAGGTAGGTGTTAAGGAGAGAAGCCATACCAATTAAGACACAGCCACTCCAATCGAAGATGTACTTGGAGAGATGGGCACCACGATCAGATAGAAGGAAACAGTCAGCCCCGGTTTCAACTACCAAGCTGCTCCGGCCACAGCGAATCCACTCATGGAAACCCTTCCCACAGAGGTCCGGAAACAACACGCCGAAGAATCGGATGGCTAAACCAGCGAAGGCTGAAACCCTCAAATCCGAAAAACTACGAGGGCACGAGGCCAAAAACCAGAGGAGAACCCTAGAGCAACCTCACCTCTTAAAGTACCAGATCCACAGTGAATCTCCTAAGAGAAACACTTCCCACGGTGAATCGGAATGTCTTCAAAGGTGACCCCAGGGAACTCTAGGGCGAAGAAGAGTCAGAAAGGAGAGAGACGGAGAGGCAAGCGACCGACAACTCTGAAGTAAACCACAACCCCCAACAAAAACGAGATCCAGAAAAACAGATCCAACCCAAGCGCAACGCCCTCGGTGTCAAAACGAGACACCACACACCGGGGCAAACTGAGAGCGAGGGGGAAGGATCTGATCCCAGAAACCAGATCTGAAGGGGCTAGTGTTTCGCAACGTAGAGTCGCTTAACCACCGAAAAGGCAGAGAAAGTAGGAAATAAATGGGGGGAAAAGAGAAAATAAGGCCACCGGCGACTCTCTGGAAACAATCGTTGCTCAGATCCGTCTCCGGCGGCCACACACGAAGGAACAAGAAGCTAGGTTTTTAGAGAGAAGGAGGAGCGAAAAAACTAGAGAGAGGATTGTTCTCCATTATTCGTTACTCACTTGTAGTTGATAATCTAAATTAATGAAATTGCACTTTTTAATTAAAAAAAATTACGGCATCAATCTCCATACATTCAAAATTTAATAATTGGAGAATCGAATAGTTATAAAAATCAAACTAAGTTTAAAATGCGATACAAGGCACTGTTTTTTTTTTTCGATCAGCAAATTTTTTGTTTTATAAACCAAGTTTTCGAATCAAAAACTTGGAAAAGGGACAAGCCCTCGGATGTTACAACGCACCCACAATACAAACACCCAACCCTTATAACCAATACTTGTTCCCCAAGCTACCCATACAAAATAAACCCCTTATAAACGTTACTTGTGCCCCAAGTTAACCATACTACCGTTACAAAATACCCCTTAAAGCGTTACTTGAGCCCCAAGCTATCCAAACAAAATGATTGAACCCCAAGATAAATCCCCACAGTGAGGAGTTGAGTTGAAACCAGTAAACATTACAACCCCAAAAAACATGGTGATCCAAAGTACACTGCACAGAAAAGTCGAACACAGCAACTGAAGTAGATCACCAAAAATTTGCAGCAGCATATACAAAAAATGCAGACCAGATGGCTACACCAAAGCAGATAAAAGGCCAAGTTTATCTTGCAGCAACCATTTTCAGAAGCTCCCAAATCTTCAGCAGCAAGCAAAGGACCCATAACCAAAGTAAAAATCAGCAGCCACAACCAGAATGATAAACAACATTCCAAGAGACCCTGCAAAAGAAAGCAAGCCAAGCAAAACCAGCCTACAGCAACACTCAACCTAAAATGTCCTAACCACTCACAAAGCACAGAACAATATACTAACCCCCACACCATAGATAGACCAAGAACAGTCAGAAATCAAAACCAAACCACCTTACCAACAATCCTCACCTCAGTACCCATCCCACCCCCTTACCCACACCCAAGGCCCCAACCCCAAACCAGAACAAGTGTATCAACCAGTCCGACCAACCCTTCTTCTAGGAAAACAATCAAAAGGACAATTAATCCAGGAGCTGAAGGAGAAAGACTGACTATTTTTGTATTTGGCCCAAAGTAAATTAAATGAATCATTTTGTACCAGTTGAAGAATTTCCACAGGAAGTAGGTGAACACCATTGAAGACCAAATTGTTCCTACAAAGCCATATCCTCCAAATAATAATTGAAACCAACATGCTCCAATGTGATTTTGTGCAGCAGGGATCAAGATTCTTCCAAGCTATAAACCAGTCCTTAATGCTCTCAGAAGTTGCAGTTTGTACCCCCCACCAGTTCAAACATAAACCCCAAACCTCCCAAGCCCAAGAGCAGCCCAAGAATAGATGGTCCAACTCTTCTGGTTCCTCACCACAAAAAGGGCACCAAATATTTTGATTATACAACCCCCTTGCTAATAAAAAACACTTTGTAGGGACAGCTTGATGACACAATAACCAAATGAATGCTGCAATCTTAGGAGGCAATATTGGCTCCCAAAGTAAGGCATGCCACTATAGAACTTCATCATAATTATCATCTAGATGCTTGTACATTCTCTGCACTGAGAAGCCTCTTTTGTCCACCACCCAAGTGAATTTATCCTGATCCATAGAGAGCTGAGTAATGGGGTTGATCAAATCACATAACAGTGTAAATTGTTCCTCTTCCCACCCCCGTAAACCTCTCCTAAATAATAGGACCCAATCACCATCCACCCAAAAACTTGACACAACAGCTCTTTTGTGTTTGCTTAAGTGAAAAAGCCTCTGAAATTTGAGCTTTAAAGGGATATCTGAAATCCGCAAGTCCTCCCAAAACACCACTGAATTCCCAGAATGCACTGTCCATTGCAAACCAGTAGCACCAAAAGCTGAGGCAAAAGCAGGAATCTGAAGTAAGGCCTCCACATGCTTCATAAAACACTGACCATTGTGCAGTAGGAACTTTGAAAAATCCCAGGCTGAACTCTCCCAACCATATTTGGAGCATAACAATTTTTTCTTCAAAGAATCCTCCTCTAAGGCAAATCTCCACCACCATTTTGCCAAAAAAGACCAATTCATCAGAGAAAGCCTCTTAATACCCAATCCACCAGCACTTTTAGGCCTACAGATCAACTCCCATTTTAGTTTATGTAAGCCTTTCTTCTGACCAGAACCTGTCCAAAGAAATCTCTTTTGCCACTTCACCATTTTTCTTATGACCCCTTTAGGAGCTTTATAAAGTGACATGTAATATAAAGGGAGAGATGATAGGGATGACTTGATTAAAGTGATCCTACCACCAAGAGATTTATGTCTTGCTTCCCACAAGCTTAACTTGTTTTTGAATTTTTTGAGAATGGGCTCCCAAGTTTTGGCCCTCCTGGGATTTGCACCCATCTGGAAACCCAAATAATTGAAAGGCAACTCCATTGCAGTACAACCTAGGCAATCAGTAATCTCGTCAATATGAACAGAGAAGGGATTTAGTACCATTACTTGAGATTTAAGGAAAATTATTTTCAGTCCAGTAGCCTTTTGTAGGATGTTCAAAGTATGTTTCAGATTTGTTGCTTGTTGTAGGCCGGTGACAATAAAAAGAATTGAAACCTAACCACACCTAACATTTGGTGTGACCGCCTTTTCGTGTTAAGGCATCTAGCATCACAAAATCATCATGAACCCAATAAGCAATACAGCACAAACACAAAAACAACTCGTTAATGCTACTACCAACAGTAAATCATCCAAACATTCCCAAAAAATCCTCAATCATGAAAGATCTACTCTCGGCTTACTCATACAGGCCACAATTGCACATCCAAGGTTTACACACAAAATAAAGACCCATAAAAAAAATTAAACCAAAAAATGCATGAAGCACAGCATAGAATGCAAACATATAAATGTAAAGCATCCCACCCCACACTTTAAACCTAAGCATTGTCCCCAGTGCGACTCTAAACACATATTTACACATGCACCTGATAGATGATAACAATAAATACCCCACACTCAGAATCAGGCAACATACAAGTCAATAAATCATATATGCATGGTCTATCAACACAGAAATTCGGGTGCTCAACACCCCTAGATAGCATATATGAAATATAATAGCGGTAAACAATATAAAACAAGAAGGGAAGAGATACTGCCCCTCGAAGAACCGCTACTCGACTTGTAAGCCGTTGTGGGAGTCCTAACGTGCATGGATGGATGGAAAGCTCGTCGCCCGAGTGAACTTTCATGAAGCTCGGCGCCATGGCATGTGACTAAACCGCTCATACTCTCCATCCATTGTTGGGGTGCCTCCCAACTAGCGCATTTGTTTAATGTCGTTAGCTCGACAGGTAGGAGGCTCAATCAGGAGGCCTCCCAAGAACCTCATACTTCCATTGCGTCCTCCTCTTCAAATATGGATGTGCAAGCGGGAGAAGGAACACAATATAGCAAATGAACCTCTTCCTTGAGTTCTGCACAAACTCCAAACTCAAGGCCAACATCATCAAACTTGCCTTAACAGAATAATCATGATCAAACTCATCTTGGCATAGCTTGGGAGGGATATGAATCCCATGAATCGGAAAATACATATGCCCGAAAGGGTCAATAGCATCCACCGAAATAGAATAATAGCTCACAAACGGGGAATGAGAACTAGCCAATGAATCAAAAACTTTATGCTCAACATTAAACTTATAAATCAACGGTATAGGTTGAACATAAAGAATTGATTTGCTAGAATCTAAAAATGAATCTCCCACACTAAATGGAATTTCGACATCATGCTCGATGTCTAGCAAAATGAAATCAATAGGAGATTCAAACATAACCCCTCTCTTGAGAGCATCTTCCATAGTACCCCTTGGATATCGAATAGATCTATCAGCCAACTCTATGGATACTATGGGGAGATTTGGCTCAACAAGAGTTTGTGAACTATTTTCTACAACTGTACACTCATTATTTACATCTATATAATCCAATGCATCAACACTACATGGAGATTGAATTGGCATAATAGAAGAGGGATGACAACTTGATACCTCACATTCCACACTTAGCTCTAAACTCATGGTCGAATCATGAGTTTCTTTTTCTGTTATGTCACATAAGTGCTCGGAATGATCATCCTCAATGTGGACTGCTTGATCATCAAAGTTTGTCACATTAATCAATTGCACGAGATCATTTATTTGACCTTGAAGCTCTTGGACCATGGACACTTGTTCCTCTTGTTTCCTCATCATCTCATGCATCTTGTCCATCTCATCATGTCGCTTTTCCTCCTCAAATCGGTTTGGAAAAGCTAGACAAAAATCCTCTTCACTAGGCAATTCAAAAGTGGAAGCGTCCCCCCAATTTTGACTATAGTCCCTTAAATGCAAAAGAACCTCGCAATTGTAAAAATAATGATCATTAGCTCCACATATATCACAATTCCCATTATTAGGAAACCAATTCTCCATAAAAGCTACGATGCAAAGAATCAACTAAAAGAAAAATATATACAAGAATGAAACAGACGTAGCCCAAACTATATAGCAAGGGTCACCTAATTGTTCCCCGGCAACGGCGCCATAAAACTTGACGCCCTACGGGTTTTAAATCGCAAACTTGAGCACGGAAAGTGCACCGGCCGTCAAGTAGTAATCGGATTTGAAGTCCGGAATATCGAGCCCAAAGGAGCAATAGACAATCACTCACTATTCAAAGCTTGTAGCTAAACTGTTTCGGTAAAAATCGAGTTTTTATGTTTTGAAAATAAACCTATAACGACTAAAAAGAAAATTACAGAATTTATTAGAAAGTTTTCTTATCTTGAATCAAGTGAAGAGAAATCAAGGGCACGGGTTCATCGAGTTCATTCCATAAAATTGAACACATTCGATTGTAGCGATGTCGATTTATTTTAGAGGCAACGAGTTGTCTCTACTCTATTCCTAACTTCTTTCGAACGATTCGGACCCTAATGGAATCTAACCACCGAGTTCTTTCGAATCACGATGTAGGAAGACCCAAAGCGTTTAGTTCTATGACAACTTCTAACTTTCGACCAACTAAGGCTATAGCTATTGCAATTGTATTAACCCCGCTAGTTCTAGCTAGGATTTAAATCCAACCTATGATCGATTTTTGACTTAATTAGAATCCTCCTCTTTCGAGCGACGAATCCTAATTCAAAACAATTACCAAGCCTACACGGGAGGTAAAACATTAAGCACAAATCAATCATAGACACTAATACAAATCATCAATCACCACAATCGAAGCATCCAATTTATAGAAATCACTACTCTAATCCCCCATAACCCTATAAATTGGGGGTTTAGTTGTTCATGGTGAGAAATTGCAAAGATGAAAAGGAGCAAACAATTAAATTCATAATCAAGATAAAAGTTGAGATACAATCACCAAATTAGTCGTCTAATATTGCTCTTCCTCTTCTTCGATCCCTCTCTTTGAAGCTCTTGAAGATCCACCAAAAGAAATTCACTTGTGTAGCCAACAATGAAGTTTGTCTCCAAAAATCAACACCCAAACAAATATCAATTTGGTTCTCTCCCCACAAAATAGTGTTTCTCAACAAATAATCCAAGATAATAAACTTCTTCGGAATTCTAAATAGAAAATAAAAAAACTATACAAAAATATTCTCTCGGTTTAGTGTTCTCTGTTCCTCAAAAATGGTGAAGCTCCCTCAATGAAGCAGATCTCTATGTGTGCTGCGGCGCTCAAATAAATGAAAAGGGAAGAGGAGCTGCCCTAACACGCGTCAACACAAGAGAGGAGACAGCTGGGACAGGTGTCGCGCAAGGAATGGACCACGCGTCAGGGAGAGAGGAGACCGGCTGGGCTGGGATAGGTGGCGGCTGATGGAGGGAGAGGCAGTTGGATAGGCACCAGGTGGCGCAATTGCAATGGGCCACGCGTAGGTAGGGGGCCGGCTCGACACGTGTCGTCCTGGAGGGGACCGGCGTTTGGCGGCGGCGGCGCCACGTGGCAGCGGAAGGGCAAATGGCGGCTGGAGGGGACGCGTGGCATACGCTGGGAGCATGGCGGCGGGTCCACGGCGCCAGGTGTCAGGCTCAGGAGAGTAGGCGGCTGGACAGGTGGCGCGCTCTGACTCGCTGCTCCATTATTGCTCCTTTTCGCTATTTTGCTCGCTCCGACTTCGTTTGGACTCCGATTGATCTCGTTCTTCCGCCAAAAAATTCCTATTTTCAAGACCTACAAAACAAGACCAATCATGAATATATTTCGAAGCGAACAAAATCGACCCTTTTGACGGTCCACAAGCACGAAACACCCAAAATACGCTAAATATCCATCGAAACACCGAACACACCGAGGAAAACTATTATTCACGCTAAACCTACATATATGATAGAAAATCGGGACCAAAAGCCTATATAACTCGATAAAAAGTGGCCCAATTATGTGTTAAAATGCACCCGCATCACCCCCCTTTGATAAAAATCAATGTATCATCTGCAAATTGTAGATGAGAGATTTGTGGCCCATTAGCACTGCATTTAACACCCTCAAAACTCCCCACCTCAATCCCTTTTTGCATTAATTGGTGTAAACTTTCAGCTACCAAAGCAAATAACAATGGGGATAATGAACACCCCTGCCTCAGCCCTCTTGCCATAGGAAAATCTCCAGATGGAGACCCATTTATCAGTACTGAAGACCAAGCTCCTGTACACTCAGCCATCCAAGAGCACCAGAGGTCCCCAAAACCCATTGTCTTTAGCAAATTCAACAAGTTCCCCCAATGAATGTGGTCATAGGCTTTTTCAAAGTCTATCTTGAAAACTATCACCTCCTGGTCTGAATGTTTAATAAAATGGATGAGTTCAGAGGCAATTAAGACTCCATCCAAGATTTGTCTTCCACTTATAAACCCTGTCTGAACATCATGAACCAAGGTATCCATAACACATTTTAGTCTGGCAGCTAGTGTTTTAGTGATGATTTTATAGATACTGTGAACCAAACTAATAGGCCTAAAATCATTGAAATTGATAGGTGCATTGCCTTTAGGGATTAATGCAATGAAAGAAGAATTTAACCCTTTACCCAAATGACCACCAGCATAGAAATGATCCATTAATGCTAGAATATCATCTTTCACCACCTCCCAACAACCTTGATAAAATTTCATTGTAAACCCATCAGGACCTGGAGATTTTTCCCCATTGCAGGCTTCGATGGCCCCCAAAATTTCAGACTCAGAGAAAGGAGACTCCAATTGTTGAACTTGAATAGAAGATAACCTGTTGATCCAAACTAATGCAAACCTCAGAAGAAGCAGCAAACCTCCTGGCAAAATGATTTTTAGCCACAGTTTTAATGTCAGCAGGAGTCTGATATACTACACCCCTTTCTTCAATTGTAGTAATCTTCTTTTTGACTGAGTTATAATTAGCCACCAAGTGATAGAACTTTGAGCACCTATCTCCCTCCTTATACCATCTATGCCTTGCCTTTTGACACCACAACCTAGACTGAAGCTTTAATTTTTGGATTAATGTAGCATTCAGAAGTGCTCTTGTAGCAGCCTCACCATCAGATAGCCCCCTCAATTCAAATAGAGTATCCAGCTCAAGAATCTCCCCACTAATCTGATCAATAGCCTTGTCCAACCAACCAAAGGTATTGGTATTCCAGTTTCTATAAAAAAATTTAAGAGCCTTCAATTTGATCCATAATTTATAAGCTGCAGAACCATCCACTGATAAAGAATCCCATAATACTTTTGTATCCTTTTTGAACAAAGGATGGGAGAACCATGCATTTATGAATTTAAAGGGCCTAGGCCCCCAATCCACCACAGGATTGCTTAATAATAATGGTTTATGATCAGAGAGAACCCTTGGCAAGCAAGTTTGAGTAACATTACTGAGAGAAGAGATTAGTGCATGATTAACCATAAACCTATCAATTCTAGAGGCAGCATTCCTAGAATTAGACCAAGTATATCTCCCACCAACCAACTGAAGATCCACCAGTTCAAGATCAGATACAAATTTTCTGAAATCATTAAGACTTGCCAAAGAGTAGTTTGCACCAGTTTTCTCAAAAGGATCCAGGATAGCATTAAAATCCCCAGCTAAAATCCAAGCATCATAACAAGAATTCATTTTGGTACCAATCTCCAACAAAAGAGTAGCCCTAGTACTGAAAATGCAAGGAGCATAGATGCTCACCACAGAGAAATTGAGATTCAAGGGAAGAAAACAACCTGACCAGAAAATGGCATGATCATCAACAAAATGATAATGCTTCTGGAACACCTCTTTATTCCATAGAGTGATCACACTACCAGCCTTGCCGATGGCAGGGAGGTGGAGAATTTCCCAACCATCATTAAAGCCACAACTTGATAAGAAAAAGAAAGGAATTGTAGTTAACTTTGTCTCCTGCAGTAAAACCATTTCAACCTTCTGCTTGGCACACAAGTTACGGAGAGCCCTTCTCTTTTGAGAAGAAGAAGCTCCTCTTAGGTTCCAAGACACCATCCTCATGGAGAGGATAACCTTTGAGTAGAAATGGATTGATTTTGTGCAACTTCCCCTTCCTCTAACTCCTCTAGATCACAATAATCATCTTCAGAGTTTGTATCCAGGTCTACAACTTCATTCATTTCCTTTTCTAAATTGTTGAATTGTTCAATCACAGCTTGATCAGGTAAGAGAGCCTCCAACCCAAGAGCTTTGCAATAGTCTAATGTTCCAGCTCCACCTTGTAGAAAAGTTTGTCCCTGAATTGGTAAGGTAGTGTTTACTGCAACAACTGAGCAAGGAATGGGCACCTTTGTTTTTGACCTAGTGTTATAAGCAACAGTGCCAATATGTTTCTTCTTTTTACTTCTAAGCAAGTTAGTGGCCACAGGAGTTTTTAATGAGTCATTAGAGACTAGAATCAAATTTGAACTCTCACTAATTCCCCCCAAAACAGCCTCGGTAACCAATGAAACCTGCACCCTGGGCCCCGAGTCAGGTATAGATGTATTAGAACCTCCCATCTCAATTAATTCACCAACACCCAATGCTTCCTTTTGTCCTTGAGGATATAAGATAGTCCCTTCAGAGTCAGATGGCAAATCTGACACTCCTGTCAAGCCATTTCCAGTCAAGATGACCACCGGAACAGTGTCATCTTCACCAGATACCACTGGTTGACAAGAATCAGGAGCAATTAAAGCTTCTTTGAAAGTGAGAGGTAATGGGGACATTCTAATAGAATCAACCAGTCTACCACTCCCCAGTTGAGGAAAGTTATTGTTCCCCAAAGTATTCTGCACTGAAGCATCCACTTCCATAACTGATTCTTCAACAACCCCATTGCAAGCTGATAAATTCCCCACCTCTATATAAGCATTATTCAAACTAGTGCCCACCTGATCTGAGGTTGGTACCCCCAGACTGACATTCATTCCACTGGTTCCAAGTGAATCAGTGGTGTCCGAAGCATCAGTGGAAGATTCAGAGATAGTTGAAAACACTTGAGTCACCTTTGGAACTGTAAGATAGTTTAAACTGTTGAGTCTTATTCCATTTGTAACTCTCTATATAGATACAAGTTACAGGATAAAATCAGTTTCAAAACTATACAAAATATATCCTAAGAGTTTGATTAATATCAAACTCTATATACATGATAATATCACTAAAGGATAATATCACTAACACGCCCCTGCAGTCACAACGGGAGGCTCCCGGACGTTGAGGCTGGACTTGAAATCAAGAAACAAGACTCGTGGTAGACCCTTGGTAAACACATCTGCTATCTGGGACCTGGAAGGAACATGTAAAACCCGTATGTGGCCCTTAGCAACCTTCTCCCGTACAAAATGAATGTCCAACTCAATGTGCTTCATACGCTGATGTTGAACAGGGTTACCGCGAGGTAAATTGTACTAATGTTGTCACAATACACCAGCGTAGCCTTAGAGACCGGATGGTGCAACTCAAGGAGAAGATTGCGAAGCCAACAAGCCTCAGAAACAACGTTGGCAACTCCACGATATTCGGCCTCAGTGCTGGAACGAGACAATGTCTGTTGCCGTTTAGAGGACCACGAGATCAGATTATCCCCAAGAAACACACAGTACCCAGACGTGGAGCGTCGTGTGTCCGGACACCCGGCCCAATCAGCATCGGTGTAGGCAACCAGACCTGCAGAGGGTGAAGAGTAAAGGTGAAGAACGAGGTGACTGGTCCCCTGAAGATAGCGAATGATCCTCTTTAGTGCAGCCATGTGAGTAAGACGAGGGTCATGCATGTGGAGGCAGATCTGCTGAACTGCATAGGAGATATCCGGCCTGGTAAATGTAAGATACTGAAGCGCCCCTACAAGACTGCGGTAGAGTGTAGGGTCCTCGAATGGAGAGCTATCCGAAGCGCTCAGCTTGCCCTGAGTGTCTACTGGCGTTGCTGAAGGAGAACAGGATGTCATCCCAGCACGAGCAATGATGTCGTCGGTGTATTTCCGCTGGGACAGAAACATACCGCCGGGATGTCGAGTGACGGAGATGCCGAGGAAGTAGGAGAGAGGACCCAAATCCTTCATAGCGAACTCAGAGCTAAGGCGAGACATAATAAAAATCCGGAGAGCATCACTGGAGGATGCAAGGATGATGTCATCCACATAAAGGAGAATGTATGTTGTGTCCTTGCCATGACGATATATGAATAGAGAATGATCGGACCTGCTATGAGAGAAACCAAAAGTGGAAACAAAGTCAGTGAAACGCTGATACCATGCCCGGGGAGCCTGTTTCAGGCCATAGAGTGATCGATGCAAGAGGAAAACATGATCAGGATATAAGGCACTCCGAAAACCGAGAGGTTGATGCATGTAAACCGTCTCACTGAGATTGTCGTGCAGGAAGGCGTTCTTCACATCAAGCTGATGAATGGACCAAGACTGAGAAACTGCCAGACTAAGGACTGTGCGAATGGTAGATGGTTTGACTACCGGGCTGAAAGTCTCCTCGCAGTCAACTCCTATCTGTTGAGACCTGCCATCCCCAACAAGTCGAGCCTTATAGCGCTCAAAGGATCCGTCAGAGCGAGTCTTGTGACGAAAAATCCACATCGATCGGATAATATTCTCACATGCAGGAAGAGGAACTAGAACCCAAGTTTTATTGTTAAGTAAAGCATTAAATTCATCTACCATTGCTGATTTCCAGTTTGGATCCAGAAGAGCATCCTTGGGGTTCCGAGGGATAGGGGAAATGGTAGTGGAGGATGAGAGGTTAAAAAGGATTTTGGGTTTAATAATGCCCAATTTACCACGCGTGACCATGGGATGGGCTGGCACAGGAGCAGGTGGGCTCGGTGATGGTCCAGGGAGAGGAGCAGGCGGGCTTGATGCTGGCGGGTCTGATCGAGCGGATGAAGCAGATCGAGGTGGAGAGTGGGACGTGGAGGGCTGGGCCGGATCAAGGGGAACAGATTGGACAGGCAGTTGGGCAGGCGGGGTCGAGTTGTGCTCTGGCTGGGCCGGGCTGGGGGCTGAGTGTTGGACAGGCCCAAACCGAGCAGGGGAGGCTGTAGCTGTGGGAAAAACAGATGGGGTTGCAAAACAGGTGATATATCATCAGTTAAGAAATCATAGGATCCGAGTGAGGCGGGTAACTTGGATGAGAATGGAAAAACCGTTTCATCAAATATAACATGCCTCGAGATAATGAATTTCTTAGTTTTTAAATCAAAACACTTGTACCCCCTATGATTCGGTGGATAACCGACAAAGACACACGACATTGACCGAGCCTGCAATTTATTAATAGAAGTAGAGGGAAGCAGAGGAAAACATAAACAACCAAAGATTAGAAGGTGAGAATAGGAAGGAGCACGTTGATATAAAGCGAACGTGGGGGTCGAAAAATTCAGTAACTTAGAAGGAAGAATATTAGATAGATATGTAGACGTGGATAGGGCATGATGCCAAAAATTAGGTGGGACACAAGCATGTAAAAGCAATGTACGAACCATATTATTTAAGCTCCGGATCTTTCGTTCAGCACGTCCGTTTTGAGAGGATGTGTGAGGACATGAAAAACGAAAAACCAACCCTGAAGAGATACTGAAGTGACGAAAAGGGGTGTTATCAAATTCTTTTCCATTGTCACACTGAAATGTTTTAATTTTGTAACCAAATTGAGTAGAGACAAAAATACTAAATGATGTGAACAGTTGAAATACTTGAGATTTATGTGCCATAGGAAAAGTCCAGACAAAATTTGTATAATCATCAAGCAACACCAAATAATATTTATGACCCGAGGAACTCAACAATGGAGACGTCCACAAATCAGCCTGCACAATATCAAAAGGAGCATAGGTAACAGATAATGAATCCTTAAATGGTAATCGAACATGTTTTCCCAACACACAAGAATGACACATAGAGTCCAATTTATTACATGAAATCAAATTAGAACGACGAAGTGAATCAAATACCGGAGAACCCGGATGACCTAAGCGAGAATGCCAAATTCCTGGTGATAAAGCAACAAAAGCTGAAGACTGAAAAGACAAACTGGGAGGAGTGACGGGATATAAATCCCCTGAGCTATTGCATCTCAAAACCGGATGCCGCGTCTGAAAATCCTTCACACAAAAACCAAAGGGGTCAAATTCGATTGAGGCATTATTATCTTTGACAAAACGGCGAACCGAAACTAGATTCTTAACTATTTTGGGTGCATGTAAAACATCATGTAGGATATAGTTAGGATGGGTAGGAAAAATAGATGCTCTGCCAGAACCAGTAATCGGAATATGATTACCATCACCAGCAATAATAGATTTATTTATGCTAGAATTAACAACAAAATCAAGGATACCTGAATTCGCTGTCATGTGAGAGGAGGCTCCGCTGTCCATATACCACGTGGAGTCAGGTGGTTGTTGCATGGATAGATTTGCCATAGCTGAGGCGACATCCGTAGGAACAGCAACGTGGGCCTGCGAGGGAGAGGAACTGGCTGGACGAGGGCCCAAAATACCAGCTGGCTGTCCATGTGGAGAGGCCCGAACCCACTGCCCAGGAGCAGTCGGGTATGGGCAGGGGGGGATAATGGGCCCAATAACCAGCTTGATGAGGCCAGCCCGGTTGGCCCGCCCAGAAAGGACCAGCTTGTTGAGGATAGCCGGCCCATTGGATGGGCTGTAACCTGGCGCTAGTCCATTTGCTGCAGAACTCGTCCGAGACGAGTTACGTCCACTTCGAGCCGGACGTTGCGACGAGGTTCTGCCCCGACCAGAAGAGCTGCGAGGGGAACCGCGTGAGCCTCCACACTGGCCGGACCTGTCACCAGTGTCCTTAGGTGTCGGAGAGGATGGAGATGCGTACAAGGCAGAGCCGGTCGAAGCAGCAGTAGAAGCAACCTGTTTGGATTTGCGGGTCTCCTCCAAAATTAGCTTCGAACGAGCCTCAAAAAATTGAGGAAGAGGATCGCTCTGTTGTAACAGCGTTGCCACATTGTTGTAGGCCTCGGACAACCCGGAAACGAGCTGAAGGACTAACCGATTATTCGAAATCGGAGCTCCCAAATCCGACAATTGATCTGCAACATTTTTGAGTTCTTGACAATAACTAGAAACATTAGAGAAATCGTCTAGCTTAGTTGTCGAGAACTGGTGTTCGAGATAAACGGCACGAGAATGCCGGTTATCTTGAAAAATTAGGCGAAGAGCCTCCCAAGCCTGTGCAGCAGTGCTATCAGGAATTAGAATCGTCTGAAGCAAATCAGAGGAGATCGTACTATAAATCCATTGGAGAACGGTAGCGTCGAGACGGTTCCAAATATCTGCTGGAACGTCCGTGGGGAGAGACGAGCCGAGATCGGCTGTGGGCGTGACTGAAGAAGCCGGAGGAGCAGGAGCAGAGTCGGCTGCCTCAGTACCACCCGAGCTTGACTGCGAAACGGATGACGCAGTGGTAGGAGTTGCAGCAGCTGTTGGTGGAGAAGACGGAGCCGGAACCAGTAAAGCCGTGGCTGGTAAGATGTGATGCAGAACTTTAAAAACCCTGCAATGGATCTTAAAAAGTTCCGACCAGGACGAGTATTGTCCTTTGTCCATCTCGAGGGTGATCGGGATGGAGCTACGGATGTTGTAGACGGTAAGGGCGGGATAGCTTCTCGGATCAGCCATAGCAGCAGCAACTAAGAGGCATTGTGCAGACGTGTTCTGCAGATTCAGTCTTGAAAAGGAGATGAACACGAACGCAGAAACGCCAAAAAAATGGAATAGAAGTCGCGGAAACGTAAAAAATAGAGGGATAGAAATTATCGCTCTGATACCATGTAAGATAGTTTAAACTGTTGAGTCTTATTCCATTTGTAACTCTCTATATAGATACAAGTTACAGGATAAAATCAGTTTCAAAACTATACAAAATATATCCTAAGAGTTTGATTAATATCAAACTCTATATACATGATAATATCACTAAAGGATAATATCACTAACAGGAACAATTGAGATATCCACAGAACAAGCCATGTATTTGTACTTCTGTTCTTCCAACAGCAAACTTTCTTCTTTGAAGACTTTGGTTCCAAGCTTCTAGACTTCTAGGCTTATAAACAATTCAACGTATTTAGGCCACAAATATATAGTTCTACATAAGAAGAACTTTCTCACTATTTGTTTTTTTCCTACTCTTCTTCCTTGATTAAACTCTTTTGACGTTGTTCCCACGTTTTCACATCAAGAGTTGCAGTCACTTACTCACTTATGTATGGACCACTTATCCATTGTCCACTGTTGAAAACTTAAAATATGCATGCACAATCTATCTGCTAGACATATATAGCCTAGTACCACTCATAGAAAGCTCACGTTCCTCCTAGCTAGGAGGAAGACAAGGACTTGTATTGTGAATTTCGATGTGTTAGCTCAATATTTGAAATTCATTTTGGACGCAATTTTCAGCCAAGAGAATTGATGTGTTAAAGGATAACCGATATGAAAATTTTGATATTAGTTTTTAAAGGTATATTGATAATCAAGATTATGATTCATAATCATCTTAAGAATACAGGCCTGTAATTCGATGTGAGGGCATTAAAGGTGGACTGAGAAGGCTTTAGCATTCGTGTTCGGGTCGCCGCTAAAGCATGTTGTTGGGGTTGTGTAGCTCTACACGAGCTTATGTATTGTTTACCTGTGAAAAATACTTTATGATAAAAAAAATTCTCTCTCACTAGTTGAGAACAAACCTAGGAGGCATGTGCTCTTGTATCGTTGTCATCCTTGTACGTCAATCGCCCGCTATCCCCGAGGAAGATCTTAACCCTGTCATGGAGTCTTTGTTGTCTGTCCACGCCGCCCCCTTGCCCACCAACCTTGTCCCATCGTTGCCTACGTTGCTGCCTGACGTCCACACATTATGATGATGGATGTCAAACCCTCATGCCCTTCATGGACTATTGTTAGTCCTTTAAATGGGCTTCGGAAAAAGAAATCCAAAACTCCATTACAAACGGTGACGACCAACGACTCACCACTACAATCGCCGTCGATAGAGAATTCTCCACTACTGCAACCACTGTTGTCTGTGACTGTCGTGGCGTTTGTGCCGGAATAGGATACCCTTACCTTGCCACGTCTGAATCCGAGGAGAAGAAGGCCGCCAAAAACCATAACTGCACCTATAGCTCCTCAATCCCTTGTCGCTGATGCAGTGATCTATGAGGGGGTATTCCCGGTGCCGTCCACCTGGTCGTGCCTGCATGTGGAGGAGTCTGAATCCTCGAGGAGTGGAAGTCGGGATGCTTTGCGTGTGTAGAAAGCCATGCCACTGTTTCCTCTACCGAATGCAGATAGGATTCAAATCCTCCCATCCCCCCCCCCCAACCATCCTAGGGTACATGTTGCGATAGGAAGGGAGAAGCCCGTCGCCACAAGCCTCCCCTGCATTCTCTGTTCTACCGGAGCCGAAGATACCTTCGTCCCCTATGGTGTCTCTTCAGGGGAGCCTGGTGCTCCTTGGGAGAGGAGGACGATATGGAGGTGATCATCACCGACGCGGCCGTGGATCCAAGGGCATTAACCCATCAACAATTTGGCATGATTGGTCGCCTCTTAGCCTCACGCCCCCACCCGAAAGGAGACTCTGCTGTAAATCATCACCAATGCGTAGGGGCCACTCAGTGGTGGGTCTGGTGATCATGGACATCGATCCTGGTATTTTGGGGTTTTACTTTGCCAATGAGGACGTACGGGTATGGGTTCGTGGACACAAACCATGGTGCTTCAATGGTCATCCCTTTCTCCTTGGGGAAAATAACCCGTTTGATAGAGCCTTCCCCGTGCTTAGACCGACTTTAATTGTGGGTTCACACTCTTGACCTCCAGTCATGTGTTCGAACCAAGACAACAGGGGAGAAGATTGGAGGCGCTCTTGGGATCAAAATAGAGGTCTAGTGTGACGACTATGGTCAATGCTGGGGAAGGGTAGTCAAAGTGCGTTATTGACACTCACTAGACCGACCTTTTCGTCAAAATCTGTTGCTACAATTCCTGGAATTACTGGATCTGATCCGCTGCATTCTCTCATACATGAAGTTACCCACTTTCTATGGGAATTGTGGGCGGATTGCTCATACCCCATCGGCGTGTGACTTATGGATGCCAGGTATACCCCCACCCACCCACCCCACCCCCCCCCCCCCCCACCCGTTTTGACAAGTCTCTATTGGAATATCAGAAGGAGCGGAAAAGCAAGTTGTATGCAACTGAGTGGACGTGGCCTCTCCGTCCTCCGTTGAGCTATAGCCCTCTGATCTAAAATATCACACCTAAGCCTACCCCACCTCGTGGAAGGGGGCCGGTCGTAACCCAAAACACTACGCCTAACAAGCGTGTATATGAGGTCGATCTTCCAGGCTGGAAAAACTTGAAAGAGGGCCAGTCCTCAATCAGTGGGGTAGAGGCACCCTCGATGAGAGTGCCTGAAATAAAGAGGGGTTCAATTGGGGAATATCGAGAAGATCATGCGAGGGCTGGGAAGTAGTCTTGCCAAGGGAAATGATTCCAACCAAGTGCTTCAGGGACGAGTCCTTCCTTCACTATTGACGAACACAAATTCGGTTTTCAACCTAACGAAACGAGACCTCACCAAGGGACCAAGCGGAACTTCGGCACACCTTGAGCGGCGTTCCTCAGTACCCTTTAATTGTAGTTTTAAATTTTGTTCAAGACCGTCATAGACGTTCTATTGCTGCTGAATTATTGTTCGGCCCGCCAAGGGGATCAAACATATAATAACCCTTTTTCGAAGTAATGAAAGTTGTCCATTTTATCTTAAAAAATAGATCGTTTACTTATGTATAAAAGAGTTCTCTATAAGGTAATAATTAAAAATACTTTATTTGTACCCTTATTTATTTTTTAACATAAAAGATCTTTTACCACTGATAAGACTACATCATATAATAAAGACCTAAATTATAAGGAAATAAATAGAGTTTTTTTTTTTCTACTAAGGTTTCAGAAACCCTAGTCTTAATAGTGGCTCTTCCCCAAAGTCGTTGTTGTTCCTCTCAGCCTTATTCCGGTAATGTTGTATCGTCGATATGGCGTCTATCCTCTTCACCCTCTCATGTTCCTCCGCTGCCCATGAGGGTCATCACTACTCAACTCACATTTTCCCCGAGTTCCCCAATCTCACCCCCAACTCCCATCACCATGATCACGCCGCCGACGACATCGCATGCTCCTTTCCCAAATGTTTTTGGGGGATCTCGTTTGTTACTGCCTCTTCCCCGATTGATCTCGGAGGTAATTCTCGAAAGCCTTCACCGCTGTCTCTAAAGTCGCATCAACCGCCGCCTTTGAAGCCGCCTCTAAAGCGGCCGCCACCGTCTCTAAGATCGCCGCTGGCACGTCCTTCTCCCTAGCCTCCAACGCCGCACCCTCTTCGACCCCTCTCTCGATTATGGATCTGGCTAATCAGGTGGGTCCTATTTATTTTAACTGACTTCATCTTTGCAAGATCAATGACGAAAGGAATTCAGTGCTCTAGGGACTGGCCCTCAGAGGGGTCCCTGGTAAGAACTATGCCTCCCTCTGAAACTGGTGACAACAGACTCGTTCGCAATCCCCAGAGTATGCAGCGTTTAGGAAATACCTTGAGTAGCCGTAGTTAGTTTCGCCATAGGTTAGAAGTGGATGATAACATGTTCGGTCATATACTGTGCATGCAACGTTTAGGCAAGATCTCGAGCAGCCGTAGTCTACTTTGTTTAGTTTTAATTCTAGTATGTAGCCTCTGTACTACCCTATTCAAAACCGTCGGTGGCGGTTATAGTTTAGAAAGAAATGTGATACCATTGTGTCTTATATATGTTCTTCGTGGTCCGAGATTTATTCCTAACGCACTCATATGTACAGAAATCTAAGTTAATAGAATTGTACCTTTCGCTCAAAAAAATAAGGGAATATAACGTTCCTAAATAAAAATTGGGTTGATCTATTGTTTTGGCTCGATAATATAAACGTCGTCTCCTTTCAAGCTCGACTATAGATGAAAAAAAACATAATTGAAAACCTAAAAACACAACACCATGACTCGACTCGGACTGGACTACCTTGTTTGAAAGTATAACGAATTGATTTGGGCACCTCATGTCGTACTGAGGTAAGCGTACTAGTTGGCTAAGGAGCCTCTCATGGAGTCGTGGAGGAGGACGATCAGCTGCAAGCCTGGAACTAATCATGATGGGGGGGGGGGGGGGGGGGGGGGGTGCTCCTCCTCCCGACACCCTGCTTCCCCGCATGTGTCTTACTAGACTTGACGAGACTGAATAGCATTCCTCGCTTGATTATTTGGGCCAAAAATCGTCCTTCCATCATAGAGCGAGTCAGGAGAATCCATTGATACTCCATCCAAGAGGGGGTCAAGGATCTGCATGGAATACAGAGATGCCAGGAGTATAGTAGACGACAAAGAAAATCAGAACAATGTACCCGTCGGTGTTGCAAGACCTCTTCCTCATCACGATCTTCCTACCGATGAAGACTTTGTGCAGTGGTATGAAGTGACGACAACGCTATCATAACAGAGTTTAATAGAGTAAAGGGACGGGTTGTAAATGAAAAAAGTCACCGCGACGACCACAACATCTAGGGTTTTGAAGGTTTGGAGAACTTTTTGATATAAAAGGATTCAGAGAAAACTTTTGCACCCTTACTTAATGTTCGTTATTCGGTATTAAAGCGGATTACATATAATAATATACAAATATATGTAAGCAAGTTGCCAACTCTTGGCCTCTAGTTAAAACTCTGAGCCTCATCCAGAAGGGATATGAATATGAGACCAGATCGACCCATTCCATTACCCAGAATCACACACATGGAGACCCTTTTTCCTCGCTTAGTATATAGTTGTTGTTCTCCAGCACCCGCACCGTGACACTATCCAACAGCACGAAACCTACTTTATCCATTGTCTTCATGTCCATCTGCAACAACAAGAATCACACTCGTCTTCATCATTGGTCACTCTTGACCAACTCTATTTGGTAAATAATTGGATCCCAATATTAACAACTAGACTTCTTTTCTTTTCTTTTTATTCTCTGACACTATTTACTCCACTTGTATGGGAACTACATAATAATGTTTGCATATATATATACATTAGAATATTCCAAGAATATATACGGTTTTTGCATTTTTGTGCATGGATGAGTATGCTTTTGGAGATGGATAATAATCAAATGAAGACAATTGTGATCGTGCCAAAACAAAATTGTGTGTCACTCTCGAGTTTCATTAATAATGCAGAAGAGAAATAAGTACGCACCATTGCTTGGTCAAAAATGGGACATGGGGTCCGATATATATGAAAGTTAAAAAAAATATGGCTGAGCATGATCACTGCACGTATATATTAATTTGTAAACGAATTTTTTATAGTATGTCTCAAGATCTTCATCGTCATGGTTGATCTAATTTATCCAAATTATAACATTTTGTAATAATCAAGGAGGGCACGAGTACGTGTTGTGACACAATCAAATGTTTTTGTGTTTGCTAGCAATTACCATATTATTACTATAAACAACGAAAAAGACACAAACGCCACATGGTCCAATCAAGGTATACATGATCGTACACTATTTGTCATCAATGTGGATTTAGATATGAATTTCAATAAAGTGATCGCTACCCTACGTACCTTGTACATGTACTAGAAAGTATTTTACCGAATAACTTAGTACATGTATAGATAATGGATCAAGTAATGACAAACATATAAAATGAAAAGTTAGGAACTAAAAAATATATTAGATAACTTCATGTAAATTTAACACTAAATCAATAAAAAAATCCGCAAGTAAAAGTTTAATACTATACACTATTGCTGAGATTGAATTTAACGAATACATGACGACAATGTTTTCGTCGTTCAAGAAATACTACGACAATATACTTAAATTTTACTACTTTTTAATATGGTCACGGAAGATGTTAATATGCAAGTGAATATTGAGATCCTCCAACTTGAAGGGGAGGGTATTTTTTAGGATTCAAATCAATCTATATGCCTTGTCACTTATATTTCCTATTGGAATTGTCTGCCGTACCTATAGTCTATAGATGTAACCTTGTAAACCACTAAACTGAATTCATTTTGCTAGTTGTGTGGGTCTCACTGAAATCTATGTCACATTTATTCTTCAACTATTTCATTAGTCGGATCATTTCCTTCTGTTCCCCATGGAACCGTTGCTTGGGCCTCTCCATACGTGGCCACAAGGCAGAGAGTTATTGCGGGTTCGCTTATATTTTCCATGCATTGAACTGGTTTGGTTTACATAGCTACAGTAACTTACTTATATATCGGGTAAATTACAAATACCTACTTTTAATTTGTCACGTTTTACTGATATATGTCCTCATCTTATTTTTAACTGATACCTACTTAAATGTGGGCCATGAGAATGCTGAGATTGGGGCACCCGTCTCCTAATGTAGATAGGATTTCGTTTATACCCTCCCTTCTCATCGCCCCACTGGAATGATTCATGGCCGATCAGTGGCTAAATCCTCGGAAGATCCACCATCACACACTCCTTTACCCGGACCTGATCTGTTGGCTTCCATGACGGCACTTCAAGAGGGCCTTTCGTCCTGCTCCCTTGAGGAGATGAGGAGGTGGAAGTGGTGGTCCCATATTTTTCGATCAATTCCTTTATCCTTGTGCGCCAGTAGTCTGGGTTGGCAAGCAATCTTTGGGCCCCACGACCTCCCGAAAGGAGATCATCCTTTGTATCATAGCCATCGCATGGGGACGGTCTACGGAGGGCCTGGTTATCAAGGACCTCAGCCCAGGTCTCTACGACTTCTATTTCAGGACAACGGAGGCTAGATCCTGGGTCCGGGGTAACGAACCCTGGTGTTTCGAGGGGCGTCCATTCTTTCTTGGTGACCTGGCCCCTTCTGTTCTGGATCTTCCTATGTTGGTGTTAGTCTTAATGCCCGTAGTTCAATCCTAAATGTCCAAATGTACATATCATCGTTAGCAATAAAATTAAAGCGGCTTTATATTACTTATGTGTTGGAGTAATATACCGACGTGTGCTCTGATCTATGCCCACCATGCGAATAGAACCATAGATCGAGATAGATCACACTCGATGGGTCCCTAGTCAACAAAGCTTCACTAGAAGCGACTAGTATGAAAGATGGCTCTTTATGGCTTACGTTCTGTTAGTCATTGGAATGGGATTCCGGAGTCTGATCATAGATATCATGTGGGACATGATATTGGACGACCCGCCCTGAATATGTGCCATAGATTAAGTCATGAACATATTCAGTGTTGTAGCTTGTCATGTATCCTTACACCAAGGAGTCTTTGTGATCGCTATGTAGTCAACAACTGAGTTTGACCTGAGCCTAACGTTGTCCGTAACAGGGCTTCCATAACGGCCAGGATTGGCTTGGGGACGGGCTACATGAGTGACACGAAAGACGGCTAAGGGATTTATCCCTCATACTAAGGTATGGGAAAGATATCGGTTCTCGGCCGCTTGATCGAGAGTGACTGGAAGAATAGCATGGCCATGCACATGATACTGGGTATCATATCTTCAGTCATCTCACATATCAAGGAACGGTGATTGAGAATAATAAGGATGACGGCTCTATGCCTTATCTCAATCAGGATATCGGAGATAAAAGGATAATGACAGGGACGACGAAAAGGTTAGAATCGACAGGGTGGATTCGCTATGCAGTGTCAGGCAATACTAAAGTCTCGTTAGTTGCCACTTAAATAGGATCAAGTAAAATGGGATTTTACGTTGATCTATTGACATGCATAACCTAAGGGTCACACCGGAGGATGAAACTCATTGACACATTTATGGAGAATGGCCAAAAGGGAGTTGTCTCGGGATATGACCAAAACTGGGTTTTGGGTCATGTGCCCGTAAGTGAATAGGACTTTACGGATCGATACAAGGCTTGGAGTCTTGGGATTGATCGCGTCGGATAATGTTGGACATTTCCGGTATGGAAGGCTTGGAGGCGATGAGCGAATCACGGGACCTCGTTGGAAATGGCCACGGGCCATGTTCCAAGAGGCCCATGAAAGGCCCATGCAACCAAGGCCCATGGAACTAATTAATCAAGTCTTGATTAATTAGTACTAAGTAATCAAGTCTTGATTAATTAGTACTAAGTAAGCAAGACAAGGATTAAGGTGTTGGTGATTCACCACCTAACCCAATCTTGTCTTGCCATACTTTGTCCTATTTACACCTTACTTGACACCATACTTGTCCCATGCCTTTAGTTGGACAAGTATGGGTTTTGTTATGTTTAAGTCATCTTTTTTCAACATAACAAACACAAGACAAGAATAGGAAACACATTTTCTCTCCCTCTTCCATGGCCATTTCGGGTTTGGCTAGTTTCCACCTCCATGTTTGTGTTCTTGAGTCCTCAAAGAGAAGAACTACGTGGATTTGATTCCCATGTGGATACGTAGGCGTCTTGGAGACTCAAGCCAATCATTCGTTAACCGGTGTTCTTGTTTTGGTAAGAACTAGTGCTGAATTTTTCTCTTGTGAATCCATTCTTTGTTAGTTGTTTCATGGTTTTAATCGTCTCTTGGTTTTCATTGATTTTCCGCTGCGAGTTGGTTCATCTCCAACCCTACCTCGAGACCCAACAGTTGGGCCTTCTGTAATTGTGGGTTCATGCTCGAGACCTTCCACCCCTGGTTCGGACGAAGGCGATAGAAGAGACGATTGACAACACGTTGGAGTTGTGTGTGGAAGTTCCCTGCGACCACTGAGTGATGTGTTGGGGCGATGTGGCGAGGGTACGCCACTCGAACCTGGTGGAATGCCCTCTATGATAGGATTGGTGCTTCGATTCAAGGTTTTTCTAGAGCATGTGAGGGTTGACCTCACATACACGAAGCTCCCGAACTTCGGCTTCACCTGTGGACATATCAGCCATGTGGTGCGCGAATGTGTGCTGGAGCTGCGGGGTACCCGAGGTATGATTCCCGATTCTGGATTTTTAGAAGGACAAGTTGGTAAAGCCATATGCCACATATTGGAAGGTGACCTCACAGTCGACTGGTGCACCGGGCTTTGGGTACTTATCCCCGAGCACTGTATCTAAGGGTTCCTTGTCTCAAGGGAGGAACCCAGGCGTTTCCCCGAGCATTGTATCTAATGATACAGGACCTCGAGTGGGTACCCAGACCGGGAAGGTGGATCTCGGTTGGAAAATTTAGGTGACTAGTCATTTCTATAGTTGCAGAGTCACTGAAGTTTCAGCGCCCATTCCGCCTGGGCATAGAGATAGTGGAGAAGTTGCTACTAGAGGAGTGAAGAGGACTGCTGCTGGTGCTCCCCGAGAAGATCAAGCGAGTGCTGGTAAACAACCTCACTAAGACGAATGTTAGCCTCCTCAAGCTTCAAGGACTGGCTCTGGGAGGGGTCTATAGTGAAAGCCTTGCCTCCTACTACTGATGCATTGTCTCCTACTACTGATGCAGTCCACGCTCAGACTTTGAGCAGGACTTCCAGTTCCATCTTCTTTTTCCCCATATTTCATTCTTGTTTATGTGACGTTTCAATACCATTTATGACGATTATAGTATTATTAGAACTACAAACATTTTTGTTCTGTGTCTGTTCTTTTTTAATGGTCAGAGAGTATGTTCCCAGACGCAGAGTATTTGAATTTTGATTTTATATAAAATGACATGTTTTAGTAAAAAAAAAAGACAAAAATAATTGAAAACTGACACGTATAAGCTATACATGTAGCAACCTGGTCAGCTAGAGCCAGTCTTGTGGACTCCACATTTATTTAAAAAAACTGACACGTGGACGAACCAGGCCGGCAATCAGATGTGACCTACCACATTGAATAGAGTCGTGAGGTCCAGCCCTTATTGGTCCTTTCATTAATATTCAACAACAGTTCACCGTCTAGACATCTTTCTTGAAATTAACAACCTTTCTCTCTTTTTTTTTTCTAAAAGAAAATACCAAAACCGGATGGAAGATTTAATATTAATTAGATTAATAAATGATTTATAATAATCTCATTAATTTTTGTTGAGACGAGAGCCCTCTAAAGCTCCGTTTTCAAGCAAGAAAAATGACTTTAACCGATAGAGAACGAGACATGTTTGGCTCAAGCCTACAGGTGTGTTCCCTTTTAAAATTTGATTAAGTGGTAGGTTTTAAGCAAATATGTATAGGCAACTTAGTTAGTGTTGAAAACTTGAAATCACCATGTTCATGACCTAACCAACTCACAAATCACAACAACACCAATCAACTTTTTTTTAATCAATAAATTTGTTGACTTCTTCATCCATATTATATTAAATAATTAGTATAATATTTTATATTTTATTGCATTTCAATGAACATGTATAGAGTTGAAAACGATACATAACATAATATGTAACAGATAAAAATACATAAATGTTAATTTATAATATTTTGATGATATTCTAATAATTAAATAAATTATTGTTACATTTAAAATAAAAGAAGTAATGGAAAGACAAAATAAGAAATTGCTTACCCGATAAAAAATAATGAAATCAAGAAAAAAAAATGTTTTATTAGATTCACCACCACTTGGTTTCGAAGATTCTAGATGGTTTTACTAGTCATCTCATAATTTTCTTATATGCATGACTTAAAAACCCGTATCATTAAATGTTACCGAAGTGGATAAGCATGGAAGCAAAGTCAAGCTTTGATTGTGAAGAAAAATAGCAATGTCTGCTTTTTCTAGATAAATAAATAAACACCACGAGTTGTTAAGTGTTAACAAAAAATAATATTCAGACAACAATAATTAGCAATAAATAGTATAAAAGAGTTGGTGAATTATATAAAAAAATATTAATTTTCATGAAAGCAGTATACGTATTCCATGACCTGACCGTTCTCTCACGTTGCATCCTCCCCGCCATGGCGGCGCATCTTTTGATCCGCACAACCAACTCTGCTCTAATTTGTCATTAACCCTTAATCACTTATTTAATTTTTTATTATACCCAAATCTATCGTATTTTTTTCCCATTTCAACAAAATAATACTCTGCATATAAAGAGAGTACTTTGCACGGAGGACAACAACTGTGCAGTGTATTATTTTATGATTTGATTTAATTTTTCAAATTTAGATCTTATATTAGCTGATTTGAGTGCCTTTTAGCCTCATTGAACCGTTCCTTGGACAGAGAAACGACCGTCGAGCCACGACACCAGAACAGTCGCCATTGGTGAATTTCTGAGCTTTCCCGCGAAATTAGTTTATCTTCTTCTATTTTCCCGGAAACCCATTACGCTTCTAGTTGTCTTGAATATTAGTTTCTTCGGAAGTTTTAAAAATTTTCATTTCCGTTGAAAATAATTTTGTGGGCAAGAGTTGCATTTGACTTTGCAAAAATTGAAGGCGAATGCGCGTATCCATTTTGAGGCTCACGGAAGTCAAATGCTAGATCTATTTCAAGTCGTCGTTCAAAGCTTCCGCTTCTGGGTCTGGGTCGAGCCATCATCAGGTAGAGCTAAATGAGCTTCAGATATTCGCATATTCACTATGAATCTTATATAAACGGACTTGAAAATATGTGTTTTTGAGATACATGTTTGTTTGCTTTTCTGGGTTGCTTTTCCTTTTGGGCGGAGTTTTAAACTTTTGTGTGCTTGGGAATTTAAAAAAGAAAAAACATTTTAGCTGTATTTAAGGGTCGGAGTTGTTGTCGGTTCCTTTGTCTAAATCTGAGTTTTTTTTTCCTTAACTGCTGTTTCTTAATCTCTTGTTCTATTCTTCCTTTGATTCGTTTACTTTCCTGTTTTGCTTGGCCTTAAAGTTGAGACCTTTTTCTGGGTTTAGAGGTTTTTTGGTATCTGGGTTTTGTAGTTTGCTTTTGCTTGCCTGAAAAGTGAAAATAATTGAGTGGTATTGTGTATACTGGTTTCATATATCAGAGTGGATTGGTGATTTCAGGAGTCAGGTTTTGTTCTAGTTAGTGGGGTTTGGTAGGAAATGGGTGGAGGTAGGAGGAAGAGGAATCTGCATTTCAGCAAGATCTACTCATTCAATTGTGGCAGAGCTTCTTTCAAAGGGGACAGGAGTGATGACCATTCTCGGATTGGGGGACCTGGTTTTTCCAGGGTTGTGTTCTGCAATGAACCCAATTGTGCTGACGCCGCCGTTTATGATTACCAAGACAATTATGTTAAGACCACCAAGTATACTATAGCTAGTTTCTTGCCTAAATCACTGTTTGAGCAGTTCCGAAGAGTGGCCAATTTTTACTTCTTGGTTAGTGGAATATTGTCATTCACTGAGCTTGCTCCTTACAGCGCTGTCAGTGCCATAATCCCCCTGATTGTTGTCATCGGAGCAACTATGGGGAAAGAAGGTGTTGAAGATTGGAGGCGCAAACAGCAGGTACGCTATTCTCTTTATTCACTTTGGCTTTCATGATTCTTCTTTCTAGTTCAAATTACATAGGGGTTTAGAGAATTAGGAAACTTATTAGCATGTCTTTTTCAAAAAAAAAAAGGTGTTGATTGTGGACACTTAATCAATTTCATCACCACTTAGGATTAAGTAACAGTCTCGTAAGGCTCTTGATGTTGCCCAGAATTAGAGCGTCTGTCATCATAGGCTTCTTCTTCTTGGCAGAGGCCATTGATTCTGATATTGCTCAACACAATGGAAAAGGATTGGAAGACTTTAAATTGTATACTTAAATTCTATGGCACGTGTTTGCATTAGGTAGATTATATGCAAAATTTCAAGATATAGTTAGACTAGCATAGATTGTGGAAAATTCAAGCTCTCCTTTAAATTAATAAATTGCATTAGGTCCTAATTGTTCTTAGCTCAAAACTGACTGTACCATATGAATAAGAGGTCTGCCTAATTTTTGTTATGCGTCCACATCTCTTCTATTTCCTGTTGTGAGATATGTTCTTATAAGTCCAAGCACTCACAATTCAATGGTTTATATAGCATTTATTCTTCAGCGCAAGTTGTCATAACTAGGGATGAGCAAACGAAACACCGAACCGAAAAAACCGACCAGTCCAAAAACTAAAAATGCCGGTTTTTGGATCGGATTTTTTTTGACAGAAGACCGCCCTCTAAGTTGGGCTTGAATTTCAATATTATTGGGCCTTTTGAATGAAGCCCGTATTCTTTTAAATTTATATTATGCGAACCCATTTATTTAAATTTGAATTAAGATCAATTATTGAAGTCCAATGTTGTTTAACTTTGAGCATAACTGTTGTTTTAGATTTCAATTTGTTATATTCATTTTATTATAGTAAACCGAACTTTGGATTTCAAAACGGTAAATCACAGACCAACTGACTGTTGCTCACCCCTAATCATAACTGGTTTGTAATTTCAGGATATGGAGGTGAACAACAGAAAGGTACAAGTGCATCAAGGAGGTGGAACTTTTATGTATACAGAGTGGAAAAATCTGAGAGTGGGAGATACTGTGAAGGTGGAAAAAGATGAATTCTTTCCAGCTGACCTCCTCCTGCTTTCATCTTCTTATGATGATGGAGTTTGCTATGTTGAGACCATGAACCTTGATGGGGAGACAAATTTGAAAATCAAGCAGGGATTGGAGGTAACTTCATTCTTAAACGAGGACTCTAATTTCAAGGACTTTAACGCTCTTATTAGATGTGAAGATCCAAATGCAAATTTGTATTCTTTTGTTGGAAATATCGAGTTTGAAGAGCAGCAATATCCCCTTTCTCCTCAGCAACTTCTCCTCAGGGCCTCAAAACTTCGAAATACAGACTATGTTTATGGAGCTGTTATCTTCACGGGTCATGACACAAAGGTTATGCAAAATTCTACTAATCCCCCTTCCAAGAGAAGCAGAATTGAGAAGAAAATGGATAAGATTATATACTTATTGTTTTGCATAGTGTTTGTAATGTCCCTTACCGGGTCTATAATCTTTGGGATTAGAACTAAAGAGGATTTGGAAAATGGGAAGATGAAACGGTGGTATCTCAGGCCAGATGATTCTACAATTTTCTTTGATCCCAAGAAAGCAGTAGTTGCAGCAATTTATCATTTTCTCACAGCACTGATGCTGTATGGATATTTCATTCCAATCTCCTTGTATGTGTCAGTAGAGATAGTTAAAGTTCTTCAGAGCATCTTCATCAATCAAGATATTCATATGTACTACGAGGAAGCTGACAAACCTGCTCATGCCCGCACCTCAAACTTAAATGAGGAACTCGGTCAAGTCAACACAATTCTTTCTGACAAGACCGGCACTTTGACATGCAATTCAATGGAGTTCATCAAATGTTCTGTGGCTGGAACACCATATGGGCGCGGTGTTACAGAGGTTGAGAGGGCAATGGACAGGAAAAATGGTTCACCACTGGCTCACAGATATGACGGCGACCTCCTCAAAGATTCTACTGATGCAAAACCACCTGTGAAAGGCTATAACTTTGAGGATGAAAGGGTTACAGATGGGAACTGGGTAAATGAGCCTCGTGCAGATGTCATACAGAAGTTTTTTCGGTTGTTGGCTATCTGTCACACAGCCATACCTGAGAATGATGAAGAGACGGGGAATGTTTCGTATGAAGCAGAATCACCCGATGAATTGGCATTTGTCAATGCTGCAAGAGAACTTGGATTCGAGTTCTACAAGAGGACACAAACAAGCATTACAGTGCGTGAAGTGGATCCGGTGTCCGGCAAGATAGTTGAAAGGTCAGTTTCTACCTTCTCATAACTTGAAAAAAATTTAAGAAACAGTGTTTATCTTATATATTCATGTGCTAAACAATGTTTGACACGTGAAAGAACATATCTTGCAGGGTTTATGATCTTCTGAACATCATAGAATTCAACAGTTCAAGAAAGAGAATGTCTGTGATTGTAAGAGATGAAAAGGGTAAACTACAGATACTTTGTAAAGGAGCTGACAAGTATGTGCCCTGAATCCTTGGACCCCTTCGTAGCTACTTGTTTCTTCTTGATTTTTAAGATCATAAACTCTTTTTCAGTGTCATGTTTGAGAGGCTTGCTGAGAATGGAGGAGAGTTTGAACAGGATACAAGGGATCATGTAAATGAGTATGCTGATGCAGGCTTGAGGACATTGATTCTTGCTTATCGTGAACTAGATGAAAATGAGTACAGAGAGTTTAATGAGAATTTCACCGAGGCCAAGAATTCAATAAGTGCAGACCGGGAAACATTGATTGATGAAGTAGCTGATACTATTGAAAGGGATCTAATTCTACTTGGTGCAACTGCTGTTGAAGACAAACTCCAAAATGGGGTGGGTTTAAATCATTAACTTTATAGAGTGAATTATCATAGACTGCTTTTGGTTCTTGGAAGTGATTTATTTTTTTTATCTATTGTGCCTTTCAGGTTCCTGACTGCATTGATAAGCTTGCTCAAGCAGGAATTAAGATATGGGTTTTGACCGGAGATAAAATGGAGACTGCCATCAATATTGGGTATGACTTCTTGACACGACTTTTGTATTGCTACATTTTTATTTTCTTTTTCATTTTTTTCTGGTATCTGACTTTAGAATATACACTGGCAGTTTTGCTTGTAGTTTGCTTAGACAAGGAATGAAGCAAATCATAATCAACTTGGACTCCCCAGAAATTCTTTTGTTGGAAAAGACTGGTGGAAAACTTGAAATCAGCAAGGTAACATGATACTCAAGTCCTTAATCTTGAAGATGCTATAATATGGGTATTTATAATACAAGCCCAAATATGTATGGGATATTAATTACTCGACTCTATGTAGGCTTCAAGAGAAAGTGTCAACCTTCAGATTACTCTAGGGAAAGCTCAACTCACAGCTTCAAGGGGAAATTCTGATGCATTTGCTCTGATCATTGATGGGAAATCACTTGCTTATGCTCTAGAAGATGATATGAAACACGATTTTCTAGAGCTTGCAATCGGTTGTGCATCAGTTATTTGCTGCCGTTCATCACCGAAACAGAAGGCTTTGGTGAGCTTACATTCTAAACCTGTTATGTTATAATGGACTTTACTTTAAGATATGCTGTTCTAAATGGTGATACCCGAAAATTCAGGTTACAAGACTGGTCAAGTCTGGAACGGGGAAGACAACATTGGCAATTGGGGATGGTGCCAACGATGTGGGAATGCTTCAAGAGGCGGATATTGGGATTGGAATCAGTGGAGTTGAAGGAATGCAGGTACAACAAAACATACATTTTTTTTTTATTAATCACTTGTAAGAAAATCTCTTTGCTTTTGTTTCTCATTGCTTATAACACTGGATTTTCATCTCATCAGGCAGTCATGTCAAGTGATATTGCAATTGCTCAGTTTCGGTTTCTGGAGCGCTTGCTGCTTGTGCATGGACATTGGTGTTACAGAAGGATTTCAACAATGGTACTAATATTGTCATGTTTTGGGGGAATTGAGTTTTTAACATTTCTCATACTATGGCGATTAATTTGTTCATCTTTTTCCTTGCAGATATGCTACTTTTTCTACAAAAATATCGTTTTTGGCTTCTCTCTCTTCCTATACGAGGCATATGCATCTTTCTCAGCTCAGCCTGCTTACAATGATTGGTTCTTATCACTCTTCAACGTCTTCTTCACATCTCTTCCAGCAATTGCTTTGGGGGTCTTTGACCAGGATGTATCTGCACGATTCTGTGTCAAGGTACCTACATTCTCCGGCTTTGTGCTTGCTTTAGTTATTCGATTAGTTACTTAAGACGATGGTTATTGAGTGTTTGTTGTGGTGATTTGTCAGTTTCCATTACTATACCAAGAAGGGGTACAAAACGTCCTGTTCAGCTGGCGTCGCATCATTGGTTGGATGATAAACGGATTCATGAGTGGTACAATAGTATTCTTCTTATGCACAAGAGCAATGGAGTACCAGGCCTTCGACTCTGATGGACACGTGGCAGGAAGGGAGATCCTAGGGGCGACAATGTACACGTGCATCGTGTGGGTGGTGAACTGCCAGATGGCGCTATCTATAAGCTACTTCACCTTGATACAGCATCTTTTCATCTGGGGTTCGGTAGCTATTTGGTACATATTTCTTGTGGCCTACGGAGCAATCACTCCAACGCTCTCTACCGATGCATACAAGGTGTTCGTGGAGACTCTGGCTCCGGCCCCGTCTTATTGGCTCATCACTCTCTTCGTGGTGCTCACCACCTTGATACCGTACTTCTCCTATTCGGCTGTTCAGATGAGGTTCTTTCCTATGTACCATGGGATGATACAGTGGATCAGACACGAAGGTCATACCAATGACCCTGAGTACTGTGATATGGTGCGTCAAAGATCCATTCGGCCACAAACTGTGGGATCAACAGCACGTGTAGCTGCCAAGAAGAACTCTCGGTAACGGGTGTGGGGTTGAAAATTGTATAGTTTGCAAGAGCGTGGTGTACAGAAACGTATTTTGATTCATAGGAAGATAAATCAAAGTAGCTGTAAAATTTTGGTTCTTGGCCTTCTCAGCCCCATTCTGCTTAGCACATATCTTGATTTGTATTATTGCATAATTGTATGTAATACAAAGAAACATTGATTTGTTCTCCTTCGATACCAACGTTGTTTTATAAGGGAATTTAAATTTGTGTTCGTGAAGAGCCCTTCACTCGCGTGCTCTTTATGCCACGTATCTCACCCTCTTCTTTTTTTATGAGGCGTGTGATGATGACGGTAGACCTCCCTCTCCTGTTCTGCTCTTCTCGTTGGAGTTTCTTGAAGCCCCCCTCTTCTTTCCACCTCTTCTCGCCGGATCTTATTGTGGCCTCTTTCCCCTTCAACCTCGTCCTCTTTTTTAACTTTTCTTTTGCGCTCTCCTCCGACCATGACATCTCAACTCCCCCTCAAGAGGAAAATCTCCCAGCCCCATCATCTTCCTCAGCTCTCGAAACTCCGATTTCAACCTTACAATCGTTATTACCGACCCCCATAACAGCCCCCCCATCCTTACTTTCACCCGTTCTTGCAACCTAGGACCTATAAACCAACATGCACTCAATCCCTTGTGAGGGGAACGCCCAAATTGTCATCACCACATTTCAACGCCTACAACACTTCCATATCCAAGGCCTTCTCTGACCAGCTTGGAATCCGATCAGGCGAAGCTAACCAAGGTCTCCTTTGATGACCACCAGCAGGATATGGTTGAAGGCGACAATGTGGTAATAGAGGTTTCGGGCAAGTTGGCAACACGGTTTCTGTTGAAAGTTGATCCAAATTCAAGCTATTTTGTGGCTTGGTTACCAAGCAACTAATTTAGGGAATTGTCTTGGCTTGATTAGCAAGTAATCAATTTAGGGAATTTATGCCCTGTTTCCCAAACTGGGTCTTAATTGTGTAGAGATTTTTATTTCCCTATTTTGTATGAACTATCTCTACATCACTCCTATAAATACCACCTGTAAGCTGCCATGAGGGACAAGTTGAATCAGTGTAAATCCCCGGCGTTGTGTAAACATTCTCCCTATAGTGAAGTTTTGCTGGTTGGCGCCCGTGGTTTTTTCCTCTCCGTTGTTTGGAGAGGTTTTCCACGTTATATCGTTGTGTTCTCCGTTTTTGGTTTTGATCTCTATTTCGTTTTATTGCCTATCGTTTTATAACAAGTGGTATCAGAGCCTGGTTGTTCAATCTAGGTTTTCTGACGATATGGCATCATTGAAATTCGATCTACCGTTGTTGGACTACACCACACGATTTTCTCAAGTAAAGATGCGGGCCGTTCTAGCTCATCCTGACCTTGATGATGCGCTAGATGGATTCAACAAGAAGGATCCGAAGACGTGGACCGATGAGGAGAAGTGTAAGGATCGTAAAGCTCTATCTCTGATTCATCTTCATCTATCAAATAATATTTTGCAGGAAGTACTGTTGGAGAAAACTGCAGCAACGCTTTGGCTCAAACTGGAATCGATCTGCATGTCCAAGGATCTGACCAGTAAGTTGCACGTGAAGATGAAGTTGTTCACACACAAGCTGCAAGATGGTGGTTCTCTACTCGATCACCTAGCGGTCTTTAAGGAGATCGTTTCTGATTTGCAGTCCATGGAGGTAAAGTATGATGATGAAGATCTAGGTCTACTACTCTTATGTTCATTGCCTAGTTCTTTTGCAAATTTCCGAGATACCATATTATTGAGCCGCGATGAACTAACTCTTGCGGAAGTTTATGAGGCCCTTCAACAGAGAGAAAAGATGAAACTTATGGTACAGGGAGAAGGATCATCATCCTCCAAGGGAGAAGCTCTGCAGGTACGTGGGAGGACCGAGCAGAGGAACAACAACTATGGAAATAAAAATAAGAGCAATAACGGGAGAGGCCGTTCTAAGTCCAAAGGAGGTGACAAGTTCTGCAAGTATTGTAAGAAAACCAATCACACCATTGAAGATTGTTATAAGCTTCAGAATAAGGAGAAAAGAAACGGTACGTACAAACCGAAAAACAATTCTGATGGTGATGGTAAGGCCTCCGTTGTTTCCAACGATAATTCTGATAGTGATTGCTTAGTTGTGTTGGCTGGATGTGTTTCTGCTTATGATGAATGGATTCTTGATACTGCCTGTTCATTTCATATCTGTTGTAACAAAGACTGGTTCAGTTCTTATAAGTCTTTGCAAAGTGGAGATGTGGTGCGTATGGGAGATGACAACCCACGTGAGATTGTGGGCATAGGCTCCGTTAAGTTCAAGATGCATGACGGCATGATACGCACATTGACAGATGTGAGACACGTACCAACCATGGCGAGAAACCTCATCTCTCTCAGCACTCTTGACGATGAAGGGTACAAGTACTCCGGCTCACAGAAAATTCTAAAGGTATCAAAAGGCTCTCTCGTTCACACGATAGGTGATATGAACTCTGCAAGATTATATGTTCTTAGAGGTAGCACTTTAAATGGTTCTGCTACTGCTGCTGTTATTTCTGATGAACCTAGTAAAACTAATTTGTGGCACAAGCGCCTTGGACATATGAGTGAACAAGGCATGTCAGAGTTGATCAAGAGAGATTTACTTGATGGCTGCAACATGAGTAAGTTGGAGTTTTGTGAGCACTGCATTTTTGGTAAGCACAAGAGAGTTAAATTCAATTCTTCCGTTCATACCACTAAAGGGATATTAGATTATGTTCATGCTGATGTTTGGGGTCCTTCCCGAAAAACTTCTCTTGGTGGTGCAAATTACATGCTTACTATTATTGATGATTACTCTAGAAAAGTGTGGCCTTATTTTCTAAAACATAAATCTGATGTGTTTGATGCTTTTAAGAAGTGGAGAGTTATGGTGGAGAAGCAAACCGAGAAGAAGGTAAAAGTGCTTCGTACTGACAATGGCATGGAGTTTTGTTTAAATGATTTTGACAACTATTGTAGCAATGAAGGCATTGTAAGGCACCACACCATCCCGTCCACGCCTCAACAGAATGGTGTGGCTGAGCGCATGAACCGAACCATCATCTCTAAGGCTCGGTGCATGCTTTCTAATGCTCGTATGAGCAGACGTTTTTGGGCTGAAGCAGCCTCCACCGCCTGCTACTTAATAAACAGATCTCCAAGCATTCCACTTGATAAGAAAACTCCCATTGAGGTATGGTCTGGTTTACCTGCTGATTACTCACTATTGAGAGTTTTTGGTTGCACAGCTTATGCACACGTTGATAATGGAAAATTAGAGCCTAGAGCTGTCAAGTGTGTGTTTCTTGGTTATGGTTCAGGAGTAAAGGCATACAAGTTATGGAATCCTGAAACTAAAAGAATTTTGCTGAGCAGAAATGTTGTTTTTAATGAGGTTGTCATGTTCAATGATAGTGCCTCTGTGGATGCCTCTGATGTTCTTGATGTTACTAAATTTTCTGATGATGAGCAACAGAGGATAAGCGTGCAGGTGGAGCACCTGGGCGAAAAAGTAAATGAGGTTGTTGAAAATAATGAAAATGATGTTCAGCTTACACCACTTGTTTTGCAGCAAACAAATAACTCTATTGTTGTTGATAGACCGAGGAGAAACAAAGGTCCTCGCCCTCGTTTAATTGAACAATGTAACGTTGTTCACTATGCTTTGAGTTGTGTTGAACAGGTGGAGCATGATTGTGATAGTCCTGGTAATATGATGAAGCCAGTTCCTGTTGCTAAGTTTGAGCTTTGCTCAAGCTTAGTTGGTATAACTGTTTAACCCTAGTGGCTGTTTGGCGCCGAAAGTTTTTTCTTTGTTTGTTCAGGAAGATGTCTACCGCTTTATGCTACAAGGAGGAATTTGTCTCAAGGTGGAGTTTGTTGAAAGTTGATCCAAATTCAAGCTATTTTGTGGCTTGGTTACCAAGCAACTAATTTAGGGAATTGTCTTGCCTTGATTAGCAAGTAATCAATTTAGGGAATTTATGCCCTGTTTCCCAAATTGGGTCTTAATTGTGTAGAGATTTTTATTTCCCTATTTTGTATGAACTATCTCTACACCACTCCTATAAATACCACCTGTAAGCTGCCATGAGGGACAAGTTGAATCAGTGTAAATCCCCGGCGTTGTGTAAACATTCTCCCTACAGTGAAGTTTTGTTGGTTGGCGCCCGTGGTTTTTTCCTCTCCGTTGTTTGGAGAGGTTTTCCACGTTATATCGTTGTGTTCTCCGTTTTTGGTTTTGATCTATTTCTTTTTATTGCCTATCGTTTTATAACAGTTTCGACTTTGGACGGTGCTCTTGCTCTTGCTCCTAGCTCTTTACTCATACCAGAATGGAGACACAAATGGTTCACCAGGGTTGACCTTGTCACCTAATTGAAGGATCAACGGAGAAGTACAAGAACCTGGAGCAATGACTCTCCCAAATTCCGGATTTGATGTCTTTATAGTATGCTTTATTTTTCAATTTTCATTTAACCGTTTATATTCATTCTAGTATATCAATCTCGAAATTCTATACCGTTCACAATGTGGGTTCTAATAAGATAGGTAAGGGGTCCTGGGTCCTTGTCTAAATGGTGTTCGCAATGTTGTATTTGGCTTTCTATTTCTTAGTAAACGTGTGCTTATTAAAAAAAAAGTAAGAAAATTTAGAAATTAATGTAGTCAAATGAGAAGGACTCTAAGTCAGTATGCTTTTACAAGATTATTCCAGTTCATGTTTTTATCATAAAGAAAGCATAACCCACAACCCATAAGGCATTAACCAACCATGGAAACTAGACGAATAAAATTCAGGATTTGAGGCTCATCATCATATCATGATTTCAACAAGACTAAAAAAAGGAGGAAATATATGAGGATGAAGTGTGTACATCTCATCATTATTGCCAAACCAGAGAAAATAATACAATACAGCACATGATCCCAAAACCAAGCATGATGGAAAAGAACACCAACCATTTCAGATTAGAGATCAAATCCAAGTTGATGGATGGTGAAATTAATCAGTAACGTAAAATGGCGATGATAGAGGTTCAATGTGCTTCCAGCAGAGCTTCAAATTCAGAAGGCCAAGGCCAACAATTGAAAGCAACTAAATAAAATGGAGGAAGCATATGAAGATAAAATGTGTACATTTCATAGTTATTACAAAACCAGATGAAGTAATACATAAGAAACACATAATGAAGCTTAGAAGATGAGGTAATTTACAAACAAAAAGTCGTAATTCATTTCAGATTAGAGAGTAAACGAAACCCAATTTGATGGATGATGAAATTAATTAGTAACTTACAAAAAGCATCAATTATCACCAGAAAAAGAAATTAAGAAAGAAAAACATTGGGGATTAATTTGTGCCAGGATCTAGACACGGGCGGCGATGCCGAGGAAATCGGCGGCGGATTTGGCCATGATGTTGGCGAATTCGTTGAAACTGAGGACGCCGTCGCCGTTGGTGTCGGCCTCGCGCATCATGTTGGAGAGCTCTTTGTAGGACAAGGGGTGGCCCATCTTGGCCATGGATCCGGCGAGCTCGGAGGCGGTGATGTAGCCATTGCCGTCGCGATCGAAGTCGCGGAAGACCTCGAGGAGCTGCTCCTGGTTGATCAACACCTCCTCGTTCAAATCGGGCATGATGGCGGCCACGAGCTCGTCGAACTCGACCGACCCATTGCCGTTGGAGTCCATCTTGTCGAGGAGGTCGTGCAGCTGGTCGCCGCCGGGCTTGAGGCCGAGGGAGCGGAGGAGGGCGGCGAGCTCGAGCTGGGTGAGGCTGCCGTCGGAGTCCATGTCGAACCGCTTGAAGATGTCATGGAGCTGCTCCATCTGCTCCGAGCTGTGCCGTATAGCCTGGGCCATGATTACGCTGCCACCGCCGGCCGATCACAAATGCGATGGAGATTATCACGCCGGTGAGACTTTTTCTCCCGGAAAGCGTCGGATAGGATACGAGAGGTTTGTGTTTCTTTGTCTCTTTTTTTTTTACCTTTTTCCTTTTTTGTTTTGTTGTTGTGGAATTCTCTATGTTGGAATGTTTCAAAGATGGAAATATTGTTTATTTTAGTTCCTAGTTATTTAATTATATGCATTTTGAGAGTCAATGAAATATTCTTATTGCAAAACTTGTCAAACTATTTTTTTTTTTTTGAATCAACTTGTCAAACTATTGATCAAGCCTTCTCATCATCATCTTTTCTGACAACCAATAATGTTTATAAATAACGTTTTTGATCTGTTATATTTTTTGAGATCGATATTTTCTAAAATATTTTTAAGAATTTTTATTTAATTAGATATACCGACATTGGAACAGTCAATAAGAGCATTTGATGTAAGAAATTGAAGCTACAATGTAAATGGAACTTTTGTACAAGATCAGATTCTACTTTGGAAGCAATATGCATAAGTTAAGGAAGGTTCTTCTTCTCTGCCCCAAAAGCTTCCAAAACCAAACTCACCATTTTCAGACAAATCCTCCAACACCTTCTCAACTTGTTGCATACAGCAAAACTGCCCTTCACCATCACCACCAAAACCATGAACCCCAATTTCTTTCAGGAACTCTTCTACTTGTACTCTCAGAAAAGGCATCTCAGCTGCAACATGATCTCTATAATCACAAGTTTCAGAGAGTCTCCTTCTTTCTCTCTTCCTTGTGCAGCAAAGTCTAAGTTTCTTCCTGGTGTAAGCTCTTGTCTTCAGTATCATCTTGTAAGGAAGCTTGAGCAAGACGAAGACGACAATCTGCAGAACCAAGCACTCGCAGCAGCACGACAAGACTATGCAATCTGCAGCCATCATATTCAGATCCTCCATGGCAGGCGTGTGATGATGAAGAAGAGATGAGAGGATATATTAAAGGACACATCTGAGAGTGCAAGTCACATCTTGATCATCTGGTTAAGGAACAAGGTTCCTTGTCCTGTTGGGTTGTATAAGGAAGTTGTGAAGCAAACAGAATATGATGGATGGTGATGAATTCATGATATGTGTGGTGAAGCTCAAAAGCTCTAATTATTGCATCACCTGAAAATGAAACATTTGCACAACTGTAGCTCTCCTTTGGGTATCACCAGAAGAAAATAGGATATGGTATGGTCAAGCAAACATGAACAGCTGTTATTAATTGCCCTTTAACTTGCCCTCCACTTTTCTCATAACTTAACCTTGTCTTTTTTCCAAAGAAAGATTGACAGTTACAGACTCTAATTTAAGCAAGCTGAGTTTGGTTTTGGGTGAAAACATGAAAAAGCTGAAACATTTGAGCAAGGTAACTTCAAAGCATGAATCTTGGACTTCCAGAAAAGAATAAAGGGTTACTCCTATGGCTGCACCACTGTCATTGCTACAGCTTTCTTGCTTATCAAGAGTTAAAAAAAATCCGCCTTCTGCATATTTTGATTATCAAAACTGAATCAAAGCTTTATTGATATAATCACTTGTGTGGGTACAAATAAAAATCTTGATTAATAATTACAAGAAAAATAGTAGTTAGAAGCTCAATGGGAATGTAGTTAGAAGAATCAAGGGTTTGAGTTTCAGTGACACACCTGATATTTACTTTATATATTCTCAAACATCTGAGCTACTTTGGCTGTAAAAACCTGAGCTGTAATTCTGACTACCAAATGCCATTCTCCTAAAGAATCTAATTTCTTCAGACTGTTGTGCAAAATTAAATGCCTCGCTTTGTCCTGGTTTCATTCCATTCGTTAAATCAGAAGAGTCTATGCTATCAAAAGCTCTTGCAACCTGAGAGGCAAAAGCACAGTAAGCCAATCTCCCCCAAACCACAATTTCAATTGTGTAATCAAATGTCATTACCTGTACCATTCGTGGCCTCTTGGAGGCTAAATGTCTTACACAAGCAGCAGCAGCCTCAACCATACGGGACATTTCACTCTTAACATAGTTCCCTTCAAGCCTTGGATCTGCCAAGCCTTCAAAGTTCTCATTGTCAAGGGCATTGGTAAGCAAAGGTCGAGCCTGAGATGCGAAGCTGAAGGTCATGAAAGATTATTGAGCACAGAATGAAATTTTTTATGGTTCACAGCACAATATACTTACCCACTGAACTAAACTCTCATCTCCAATGGACTGGGATGTATCCACCGGCTTCCTTCCAGTTATAAGTTCAAGAAGCACAACCCCAAAAGAGTACACATCAGATTTCTCAGTCAATTTGCCACTTGAGGCATATTCAGGGGCCAAGTATCTAAACACCAGTCAATTGAAATATTAGATTTACATTACAAAACAGGTGCTTTTTTTTTAATCTGCACTAATAAAGAAAGACTTGCATACCCAAAAGTTCCCATTACACGAGTAGTTATGTGTGTGTACACATCAGGAGCTAATTTGGCAAGCCCAAAGTCTGACACCTGAAAATTATTAAGTACTAAGTAGAAGTTAAGACAGAGTTATCTGCATGACAACCGAGAAGAGTAATGTTACATTAAAAGTTTTGAGATATAAATGTGCATACTCGAGCTTCAAAGTTGTCATCTAAAAGAATGTTTGATGACTTTATATCTCTGTGTATAATACGAGGATGGCCTGCACCAAGGAAACATCACATGCCTGTTAGGATTAAGACTAAGAAGGATATTATCAGGCTTGATCAAGGAACCAGAGTATGAGTAGTTACAGTCTTCATGAAGATAACCTATCCCACGAGCTGCACCAGCAGCAATCTTGGCACGTGTTGCCCAGTCAAGAACAGGCCTATCCTTCCCTACAACATGAGAGGATCAATTCATAAATTTAGTCTTATGATTCTTATGAAGCAGTTTGTCAAAGTTGAGATGTAGATGTACCATGAAGATGGAAATTTAAGGTATTGTTAGGAACATATTCATATACAAGCAGTCTTTGGTCCTCAGAAATGCAGTAACCCACAAGTGAAACCAAATGACGGTGGTGTACGCGACTGATAGTCTCAACTTCAGCCTTAAATTCTCTATCACCCTGCCCTCCTCCAACTTTTAGCTGCTTCACTGCTACCACTCTCCCATCTGCTAAGTATCCCTTATATACAGCACCAAATCCACCTTCTCCTAAAAGATTCTGATCTGAGAACCCATTTGTGGCCTTCACTAGTTCTTCATGTGTAAAAAATGGTCTCGAATTGCCTAATCCACCAGTCCATGTTGGTGAATGTGACAAATCACTACTTCGAGAAGCAGTCCCTATGAGATGAATAGGAGAATATGCCTTTGTAACGGGCGATTCTGAAAAGAAGTTATAAATACCCATCATATAAACCAAATCAGGCCATTTATTAAAAAAACACATGGAAATAAACACCTCAAAAACCAATTATATACAACATGAACACCAATGTAGTGTTATGAAGATTACCTGACCTGGCTGGAGATCCCATTGGCGAAGGCATAATGTAGGCACCATTTAGTTGAGACTGTTTCCTTTTCTTCCTCACGCACCAATACCAAACAGCAAATACAATGAGGCCAAGCACAACGAATCCTGCCACTACACCAATTGCTACTACAACTGTAGTTTCGGTGCCTTTGGAATCTGATGGTACTGGTGGAGTGGGACTAGTATTGTTTTCAGATGAATCACCTGATGGTG
The DNA here is from genome assembly GCA_963921825.1 of Erodium maritimum. NCBI lineage: Eukaryota > Viridiplantae > Streptophyta > Magnoliopsida > Geraniales > Geraniaceae > Erodium > Erodium maritimum. The sequence goes on from OY997594.1 coordinate 12,030,517, forward strand.
GAACTGGAAAAGAAGGTGGTGAAGAAACATGAGAAGGAGGTGATGGTGTTGGTTCAGAAATAGGCCTAGTAGGAGGTGGAGGTGATGCACCACTAGGAATTGCTGGTGGAGGTGGCCGGGGTGAACTTTTAGGTGGATTTGATAGTGGTGGTGCAGGAGAATTTTCAGGGGCTGTTGGTGGTGGAGGTGGATCCTCTGGGGGGCTAGATGATGGAGGTGTTGGCGGAGGAGAACTTGATGGTGGATTTGGGGACGGAAGAGGAGGTGGTGGTGGTGAAGCAGCTGGTTGAGGAGGAGGAGGTGTAGGCAATGGCAGTGGAGTAGCAGGAGAAGGAGGTGATGGTGTGATCGGAGGAGGAGATGATGGAACAGTGGAAGGAGGGGACTGAGGCGGTGGGGATGGAGTTGAAGGGGAGGGCTGTGGCGGTGGTGGTGAAATCTGCGGAGGAGAAGCACCGGCGGGTGGTGTTGTTGGTGTAGTGTTATTGGTGTTGGAAGCTGGCGGCACAGCCTCAGGAGGTGAATTTGGTGCCGGAGAAGTTGATGACATCCTAGTTTACCAAATTCCTGGACTTAAACTTCAAGTTTATCTCATGAGCTTGTCCAAAAACAATAAAGTCAACATCTGTGCTAACTTTGAGCAAAATCTAGTAATCAAGCTTCAATTCCACGGAACACCCAACTCACCAAACTTGATTAAAAAGATTCCCCAATCACCAAATCGACCAACCAATATCCCCAAACCGCAGAATCACTCAAGCAAATTGTTCATAGCCACAAGAAAACCACTAAAAAAAATATTCCTAATCAGCAAGTCAAACTGAAACCCTAGAGAGCTAAATCGAGTTCTGAGCAAGACCCAGATCACCAATCACTGTTTGAAGCAAAACCCAGATCACTAAATTGACTGAAAATGGTAAAGGTAACAACGCTCTATCTTTTACTTCATTCCATAGAATCAGAACAGCTAAAATCCCAAATCCATTACCTTAATTTTCTGTAGCAACCACAATTTCCGCGTCTTCGTGTTGGGAAGAGACAGGAGTAAAAACAGGGGCACTGATTGCGGGGATCCTGTCCTAAACCTCAAAATCCAAATTAGGAAGGAGAAGAATAAACTGCAAAATAATATCTCTTTTCTTTGTTGGAAGTTTGAATTTGTAGAAAAAGTAAATGCAAATAAATTATAATGAAGAATAAAAATCATCACACATCATCATCATTATAATATGAACAAAAAACATTATCGTACATGGTATTTTATGGCCTTTTCCAAGAGAATTGAAATGTAAAGGCATATTATTTTTTCCGGATACTATTAAATACAAACAAAGGACATGACTTGTAAATATTCTTTATGAATTTGGACTCAGTCCAAGTTGACCCGATATTTTAAATCCAACTGGGCTAATATGATTTTGCGAACATATGAGACACATTTCCGAAACAGTCACTTATTTTGTTGTTTGGATCAAGTAAAGTCCGAGCGTGCACTAATTATCATTAACTTGGGATATACGAAACAATTATGGGGTATTATACAAGATTCATGTTTTTGTATGTTTCTTCAAATATATGGAAAACATGTTATTTCTGAAAAGAATAAAACAAGTAGTTGGAACAGACTTGTGGACAAAGACAAGGAGAAACAGACATGAGCACTGGGCACCAGTGGATCATGCTCCAAACACAAAAGATTGTCAAGTCATCACTCATACAGACTTTAATGATTGAAGTGTAGGTGGTGGAGATAATTAAAACCCACCAGAAAAAACACGGACGGACTGGATTATCTTTTTGTGAACTGAGACTACTTCTCCTGTTAGTCTAGTCTATTGGTGTAAAAAATTTAGTCATTTTTTAACCAATAGTCAATATTTTTTAATGTTATTTTTTTTATTGTTTATTCGTTGTAGCTTGTTCGAATAAATAAGTATTTAACATAAAAGTTTTATTAAAAAAATACACGTTACACGAAAAAAAACTTAGTAAAAATTTAAAAAAATCAATGAAAATTCTTTAAAATATATATAAAAAAGTTAATAAATGAAATTTTTTTAACAAAAAACAAAGAAAATTAAAATTTAAAAAATATATATGAAAGTTAATAAAAAAATTAGTAAAAAATATCAACGAAAATTCTTAAAATAAAAATAGTTAATAAAATAATTAACAAAAAATTAATAAAATAATTAAAAATAAAAAAAGAAAATTTTCATTTTAACGTCCTACCAAAACATTTAGTTTCAAAATGATACTCTGACATAAATATTTTCACTTTCATACCTAAACCAAACATTTAATAACACTTTCATACCCAACCGTCAGATTTTGTTAACTTTCCCTCCAAAATAGGTAAAATGTTCATAATACTCCTAACTATCACTCATATGTTCAAACTCATGTCATTGCTTTTTAAAAAATATTTTTATTTTATAAAAAATCAGTTTTTAATAAAAATCAGTGTTGTAGAAGGATTGTTGCAATTCCCTGATAGTTCCAAGCCAAAAATCGGATCGGGAGCGATGGTGGGGGTAGATGCGATGGAGCCAGAGACGGGGGGGGGGGGGGGGGGGGGGGATTATCCTCGGCGACTCCATGTAGGAGGAGGGGAGGACGTCCGACGAGAATGATTTGGGACGAATATCTCGGTACTTAAATTCCAAATTATTGTGAGGAACGAGTCGAAAAACAAAACGTCTGGTACTTGCCATTATAATTGTTTAGTAACTTTATAGATAAAAAAAGTGTTTATCACAATCGATGATATAGATTTCATGAAACATTTTAAATGTATAAATAAGAAAAGAATGTAATTGCGTTGAGATTATATTTGATATTTATATTTAAATATTATTTTAAAATATTTATAATTTTAATTATGTCATAGTTATATATTTTGATATCCTTTATTTGTTTTACCTCCAATAACCTGTGAAATAAATTCTTGAATCCATCTTTTTATTTAAACGGACGATGAGGAATTGCATTACTAGTGCACGTCAAACCATACAAGTAGGAACATAATAAGTTCGAGCCTCCCGTAGGACACCTGGAGCTCATGAATTCGTAGAAATAGCCTAGTTTATCTCCTAGACAAATAAATAGATCCTTATGTCCTACCTTGTATTGGAAACTGAGATAATCGAACGCAACATCATAAAAACATAATCCAAAGCAGTACTGTAAACCAGTAACGAAACATAAGCAGCAAAAATAAACTGATGCCTTTGGTGTAGTCTTGTGCCCCGAAGATAAGATCTTCAGTCTCGGTCTCTGGTCGTGAGGGGTAGGCCACCATCCATCTACCCCTCCGAGCCCAAGCAGCCTCATAGAGCCTGGTGGGACTGTTTTACAGCCCTCGCAAAGTCTAATCCTTCCTTACCACATAACACCTTGATATTGCACCCCGTGTCAGCCACAATCTGGCAAATAATGGAGTAGCAATATCGCCCATCAGCATTAGCCGGAATAACTTCAATCGGCACATCCATCACCTCATCATTGTCGTCCAGTTCGTCCTCCAAAGATAGCGCCCCCAGCCATTGTTGGGGTGCCATCACCGTCCCAGGGATGGTCGTAGCCGACCTGCCTGGCTGTCTTGGAGCGGAGAGGAGTTGAGTATTGGTGGATGATCCGCCCGGTGCTGCATGCAGCAGGCGGAATTGCGGCCGCAAAGGGTTCTTATCGGGGGCGGGTTACATGTCTCGGGTAGTGGTTTGGTCGGGATCCCAACCGACATGCAATTGTGGGGGATGGATGACCTCGATGGGCAGCTCAGGGAGTGGACTCGATGACAGATCTAGAGCAACCAAGACCACAGGAAGGATGGTAGAGGTGGCGATTTAATATCACGTGCGCGTAGTGAGAGGTAGCAATATCGATAGGGACTGTGGTGGTGGCGAAGGGAAGGACGAATTCATTGTCCATAACTATTGCGGCCCCTATGAGGGGGAAAAAAGGCAAAACCTATAGTACTAGTCTCTGATGCAATTACGTTAAAAAAAATCTATGTTATTGAATCCACCCTTGATTGCATGTACATTCAAAATTGATGCGAGGGTAGAGGACCCGTACAACTTTTTAAGCATATATCATGTTAGTACGAGTATTATCTTTAATGTGTGGAGGAGGTACGAAGTTTGATCAAGAATAGTACTTTCATATCCCACCTGCTTATTAACATTTAATCTTAAGAAGAAACATAATAAATCACCTTTGCCCCATACCAAAGCAAATTCTTTAAGGGAATAGATTGAATTCTACATTTGTGAATCATCAAAACTACAACAGCAATACAACATGGGAAAGTTGTGTTCTTGAGGCGGTCACCTGAGCCACCACCTATCGCGGTGGTCGCCGGAGACAAAAGAATGGAGGTCGAATAGCAGAAGTGGGTGTCCATCCTCGTTGATAGAGTGGCGGCAAAGAGGACACGTAGGAGTGCCGAATGCAGACCATCTGTCCAAGCAAACATTATGGAACACGTGCTCGCACCTCAGCTCTCTAATCTCTTCCCCTTCCTCCACCGCACACAAACACACAGCGCACTCTTCTTCTTCTTCTTGCTTGGCCTTGTATATGATCACTCTGCTTGATTTCTCACCATTTCCACTACCACAAACCAACGCTTTTTCCGGAGAGGCTGTGAATGGAACCAACAAATGGTTCCATACCCATCTCAACAGGCTTGCAATCTCGCTCACATAGGTTAACTTCAACATGGTAGATATTTATGTATGTCTACAGAGAGAGATGAAATTGGAGGATTGTTATGGAGTTTGGTTGGGGGAGGGAACTAACCTAGTCTGCAATATATAGTGTGGGGGTAACGCATCAATATCATAGCTACTTGTACAAGGCCTAGTACCCACATTAACTTCATTTCTTGTTTTCTTGGATACCAAATTAATGGACCTAGTCCATGTTTATGCAGAGCATGGAACATATGTTTTTGTGAGCTAACATCCTAGCCATGCATTACTACAAGAGTGACAGTGACTTATCAGTGTTGGCTTTATATGCATCACATATATATGGGATTGATCATTCAACGGTATCACATGATATTATTTAGATTAGTAAAGATATGTGTTATTTAGGAGGATCGAGGTCGAGAGTTAACGTTAGTGTTCTTCTCTGTATTTGATGCTAGACTTTTGTTGATTCTTTGAACGGATCTGGTCTTTTGGTTCAAAGTATTTGTGACATACTCTTGTTGATTCGACCTTTGGCCTCTGTTTTCTTTTCGAAAACGAGTTCCTCTATTTCTTAATAGAAAAAAAAAATGATTCGACCTTTGGCCTCTGTTTTCTTTTCGAAAACGAGTTCCTCTATTTCTTAATAGAAAAAAAAAAACTTTACTTATCAAAATTAATGTTATAAGGGGTGAGCGATGTAAAGAATAAGAAATTGTGTCTCATAAAACAATGGTGCTTTGATGAAGTGCACAAACCCTGACACGAAGAGATCTTCTATACCACGGGTCCAGTCGACGGCAGCGGCATCAGGAGGAGGTTCATCATCCTTTCCCTCTCTTACTGTTACGCTCAGTGTGTCTCCCTCCCCTCGATCACTATCTTCGGTTTACTCCGAGATTACAGTAGTGCTGATGAGGGGACTAGCGTCACCTACCCAAGCAGCGACATGGACGATTGTACCTCCGGTGGTGATTTTAGACTCAGGTACCGGAAGTCCCAGGGGAAGAACTGTGGAGGAGGAGATGGCATCAGAGGACCATGACACAGTGTTATTGGTCGGTTATGGGGAAAGGCTCCAGCCAGACCTGGTGTTGCCAGTGTCAGAGCCTCAAAGGAAAAGGGCTATAGGGCCGACGACGGGGAGGCGGTGGCAGGGGAAGAAACCCATTAGGGTTTCGTAGGAAGCCTCAAGTGGGTTGGGCCTTCAACACGGGCCTGGGAGGGTTCCAGCGTGAACCAGGGCCAGTTTTGGCCAATTGGGTGGGCCTCCGGGCATCCATGCTGCTGTCGAATCCGGTATAGTCACCCGGGTTACTCATGGGAGAACGGGCCTCGTTGGAGAGGTGAGATGAGCCTGGGCCATGGGCGAGGATGGACGTGCCCAAACTTGAGCCTGGGCGGGGGGCGAAGTCGGGTATCTCTCCCGGGGCGGGTCTGGAGATGAAGTCAGGTTCCTGGGCGGGTCAGGGGATGGGGAAGGGTCCCACACCGGGTCAGGAGCTTGGGTCGGGTAGCACACCACGGGTCGTGAGTTGGACCCAGCTGGAGGGCTAGCCGATTTTTCTAAGAACTCGGGTCCAATTGGGGGTCGGGCAGTATATGCAGCACCGGGTGGCAGTAAGCACTCTCGCCTCACGGAATAAGTCCGAAGTGGTCCAGAGGGGGGTCGGCCGGTTACACCACCTCTCTGGACGTAAGGTGGCAGCGGTACCACCAAGAACCGGCAAGGTATTTCCCTACCAGCTCGGAGGTCAGCAATCCCACGTTTTGGAGCCCTACCATTACCTCATATTTTCTCACCGGAGATAGTTGTTGTGTTGTCGGAGCTACACCTACTGCGGTTTCTCCTTCGTTTTCCTTAATTGCGCACTTGCTCCAGGTAAACTTATCGAGCTCGACATTGTCTCACACAGATCCAGTTCGTCTTTCATGGCATCACAACGGAGGAAGAAGAAAATGTGACAACATCACTAGAATTTTTCAAAAGTTCAGACGTAAAAAAACGACATGAAGACAACTGGAATTTTAGGTTTTAACATTGTCACGTGCAGCTCATGTGGCAAAGCCGTCCAAAAATCCGTTATCGTAAACATGTTTCATTTGTTTTTAACAATTTCATATAGTCTACGGTTATGAATTGAAGATAAAGACCAACTATAACCATTAAAAAACAGTTACGATTCGAAGTTGCCCCTAAAATCTGTCCATAAATATTTTAAACAATAACTTATTTTTAGAATTGTACTTATTTTGGGGAAATCCCAACTACTAGGGACTGATTTATGAAATTCATTATGAACAATGTCATTATCTATTTTGTCCACCCAATTTAAGATGAAACATGATCATGGACAAGCCTGTATCATTTACTTAAGGGTAAATTACGTTGACATACGTTTAACGGACTACTACCCCAATGTTCATTCGTAACAATAACCTACCCCGAACTAACGTTTAGTAACGACGTTACCCCTTTGTCATCCATAGCTGTTAATTTTTTTACAAAATGATCAAAATACCCTTAACTATAATCCAAATTTACACTCCCATACCAGTCATACCTTAAAATTAGTTTTTTTCTTATTAAATCAACTAAAAATGAATTAATTATTTTTAAATATTTATTAACATTCTTTAATTTAATATTTAAAAAATTAAAATGTTTATAAATTGATAAATAATTTTTAAAAATCCGAAAATTCTTTTAATTATTTAATTTAATCATTTTTTAAATTGATTATTTTTTTAGTTTTATTAATTATTTTATTAAATTCTTTCCTTAATTATTTTACTTACTTTTTTCAATTTTTTAATTCTGCTTTTTTAACTATTTTCTTTTTAAAATCATTATTTATCTCATTTTTTGTAATTCTGCTTTTATTTAATTTTAATTATTTTTATTTTAAAAATTATTATCTACCTTTTCTTCAGAAATTCATTCTCAACACCGACCCCAAAACAGTTCGGTTAAGAAATTCAACCCAAAACCATGAAATTGAGACCTTAATCAAATCCTGTCCAACTCCTTAATCAGATCGTCAAAAATTCATCCCAAAACAGTTCCAGATCTAAGTTGTTTGATAAGTCCTTTCCCCCAAATCAGATCTGGATAGAATAGAAACTTGAAGTTGCCTGCTAATGTCCCATTTGTGGCACTCACCATTCCCACCTGCACAAAATTGTCCAAGCTTTGTCTCATATGCTAGAAACTAGAGTATGTTGTGCAAAAGAAATAGCAAAACAAGACAGAGATGGGATTTCATTGAGTCTGAACGACTCGCCGGAGAACGGGAGTACGAGAGCAGCGAAATTTCAAAAAAAACAAAAACAAATCGTACATTCAAACAAACAGATCCGTGAAAGGGAGGTGAATATGAAGCTCCTTCCGGCAACAACGGATCTGAAGCCATGGAATCCGGCGAAGACTCCATGAAATCCGGTGAAGGCTCCAACAAATCTACAGATCCTAAATCCCTTGTATTTGAACCATGGCCGAGGAGGAGAAACCATGGCTGCGGCGGAGGAGGAGGAACCAAGGGCGATGGAGGTGTGCTCGTGACGGAGCAACGGCGGCGGCGAGCTGAGAGAGAGGGTGAGGTCGAGTCGAGGTGAAGCTGTGGTTTGATTCAGTATTATTAACAAAAAAATGAAAAAAATTTAATTATAAATTAATTACAAAAGTAAGGGTATTTTCGGAATTTTAGAAAAAATTAACAGTAAACAGATGGAAAAGTGGATGTGAGGGGTAACGTCGTTACAAATGGTTAGTTCGAGGTAGGTAACTGTTACGACTTAACTTTGGGGTAGTAAACCGTTAAACACGTATAGTTCGGGGTAGTCAAACATAATTTACCCTTTACTTAAGACAAGGACATTCTTATCATACAAATGTTTTCAGACAAAGTCATGTTTCCAACGCTCTAAACCATGGAAATTGACCTTCCACGAGTGAAATAATGTTTTTTCTCTGAATTTCATATGCTAAAATCTTTTGGTATCTATCACCCATCACAAACATCATTGCGAAAGAACAATTCAAAACCTAAATAAACATGAACATTTGGTTCTCTTCATGTTTTAGACATCGCAACAACAATAATATCAGATATACAAAAGGTACACGGCAATCACTCAGCACCTCAAGATAGTGAACAAAAATAAGGCAATTCAGTGCATTAAGCACATGGAAAATTTGGAGCAGAGACGCTCAGGAAAACAAACTCGGCTTTACAAACTCAATAAATAGCCCTTCCCGATCATGGGGTAGATCTAACAATCAAATTGCAAAAAATACTCCAAATCTCACACGGCAAATAAGTTTTCAATGATTCAGCACCATTTGAATAGCACTTCGTTGAGCCTGTGTCAGACTCTGCAATTTCATACCAAAATAACTTGCTAAAGTGGGCCATATAATGTATTAATTGGAAAAACAAATTAAGATATGCTTGAAGAAATAATGTGAACCTGGCAAAGATGATCGAACAGATGTCTGTCACTATGAGAGAACTTGGCAATGAAATCAGCAAGATAAGTTGCCAAATTAATCTGCATAGAAGAGCGAGAAGTTAACACCTTGTTCGATAATATCTATGACAAAAATAGACTTGAGAATTTTACCTTGTTAAGGGGGTCTGCACTACTTAGTAACTCATCTTCAAAACCATCGTCTTCATTCTTTTATCCATGAATACAAAAATGCATCAGTAGAGCAAATACAAGATGGTAGAACAAAAACTAAATGAATCAATTCTTAATCCCCTGTTAAAAACCAGTATATTTCTTTTCCAAACCTAACCTCATCATATACTTTTGCTATTGCTTCAAGATGCTCGTATGTGGGTCTGCCAGATGACATAGCACCAGATGAATATAGCAGATCTTTTTCTACTTTCTCGTCCCCTTCCTGAACTTCTTCCCACTCACCATCCTGCAAAGGCAATTTAGTCAGAGTTTAAAGTTCCATATTGCTAATTAATAGGGACATGATTTGGAGCTGACCTCATCATCAGCCAGTGAAACCTGCTCTTGTATTTCAATCAACGCATCCGCTAATAGAGCCATGATCTGGTGGAATACACGAAAAATGGAAAAAACTTTAAGATGTCCTATATAATATCTTTGGATTATAGCTTCATAGACACATCCATCAACAGAAGTAAATACTGGAAACAATAAGTGAACAAACTGTACCTTTCCAGGAAGTGGCATTACTGTCCATTGATCTGGAGCTGACTTAGCTTTTGAGCGAGTGGTTATCCCTGCAGTAGACTACAGGAAGACGGGTTAGTGCTCAAATCAGTAAGAACATCCAACAAATATGCAGAGAAACTAAATCTGAACCTTGATAAGATGGCCTTGGACATTAATTTTTGCCAATTCAGCATGCTTTGTAGACAGCAGCAATGCTAAAGCACTTGTAGTAACTTTAATTTGATATGCGCCTTGAATCTCCCCTGTATACACAAGGAGATATATTCTTATTCAATCGAACTAGTTGCCATAAATCATTAGGTTTGTCAAAATACAAATCATCGGTGCAACATCACTAAGTCAAATGAACTTTCACAACACATCATAAACAAAATAAAATATTGGAAACAAAATGATCGGAAATGAAGATTCATGATATCAAACAAATATACGTTATATGTGTATGCACAGGACCAAGATGCTTATCTACAGATGCACAGCGTCATGCACATAGATATCACCCATTAGAATGTAAAAACTCACTGATCTATATATTTTAAAAATAAGTGCTAAAGCTGAAGGCTAACAACTTAGCCATGAAGATTGCTCACCCTGTTGTTTACACCATTCTGACATTACATATTCAAAAGAATTATTATGTCCTTCAGCAGGGACAGTGATAAGTAGGTCAATAAACTGTTCAACGTTTGGGGCACTCATATGCACCTACATTTGAAAGAAAGACCATCAGTAATCAGAGGAAATTGTGAAACATAAAATCAAAATTTCAAACCACTATCATTTAGACTGATCAAGTTTTGCAAATTACCAACATCCATGTCAAGTTTTTATAGGCAAAATATGCTTCTTGATTTGAAGTTGAGAGACCCTTGATTGGATGAAAACAAGCTCTTTACAACTTGGTAAATCTTGAAAGAAAGATGGAATACTATCCACCTCCAGATTCTACACTATCAAGCATTAAGAGTACAAGACACCTCAAGAATCAAGATTCGGCTTCAGACTTTTCTCACCAGGGAATATATAAATTGGATCCCAAATTGATGGGTTAGACGCATTTTGCCCAATCATCAAAATTAGGATGAATGATAAATAAATACATGACTTGGATCTTGAGGGTGTTAGTAGAGATTGTTATCAGTAATGGCTATTTGCTTAGATTTATTCTCCATCAATATTATACAATATACATTTTCAGGTAAAACATTAAAATGATCACAAATAAAAGTGTTAAACAGTAACTCCTTATGAAGTTTTCCTAAAACTTATGTGTTAAGCTGAAAGTTTAAGGAAATACCAATCTGGCAAATATGAGTAGCAAGGAGCTTCTCAATCCTGCTATTTCAACTGACTGCATGCGTCTGACAACAGCAGCAACCAAATCTCGTATATGCTGCCCCATTTGTGACGGTAAATGCAAAATAAGCTGCAGAATGTAGCTCCCAACAAAAAATGAGCCAGAGCTCTCCAAAGAAGGGTCAAGAAGCCTGCCAAAAGAATGCCCAAAACACGTCATCCACAAAGGAAATAAAAGTGATTCAAGAATGAACGTTCTTATGACTCAAGAGAATGCACACGCTTAAAATACTTCCCCCTTTATCACGCAAAAATAAATATAATATCATAGCATGAAATGTAACAATAGGTATTGGTAATATGATGGCAAAATCTAGGTAATTACTAAGTACCTTGAAGCTGCATCAAGCAAACTTCTCATTGTGAAACCAGAATCACCCCCCCAAGCAAGTAATTCCTCTCGCCCACCAGATATGAAAGCAGCTAAACATTGTGTAGCATTCTGAATAATGTTTTTGCAACCCAGAAATGTTATTATAAAACACTACTTATGAACCCCCACAAATAAACAAGAAAGATATGTTTAGCAGAAGAGTATAACCTGCATTTCGCTGTGGTCATCACTTTGAAGGACTATACGAATGACTGCATCAAAACAAACATCATATATGGCTTTCACGACTTCACTAGGAGCACTCTGTACAATGCTATCACAGACTGTAATTAGTAAAACATGTAACACCACAATACCGCGGATCAAATGCGTGAAACTGTAAACCAACAGCCAAAGAATAATAAATAAAGCATTAATCAAGTATAACTTGCCTTCAATAGCATAGATACCAGATCCAACGATCCAGCCACCAATCCATCAGGCTGCTGGTAAGGCTGATTGATTATCATCATCAAAATGCATCAGATATATGTAAAAGAGAACTGATGAATAACATATCAGTCTTACAAGACATACTTTGTTTAGGATTGGGCCAACATATGGTAAAACGCGGGAAACCAAGGGCCTTATACAACCGGGAGCATTTTTTATTCCCTAGAGAATGATTCAAACAATAAGCAGAGAATGATCAGCAATGAATAGATCACATAATTGAATGAACAAATACAGAAACTAGGTCAAGAATTACATATAAATTTAGTAAGAGGTTCATTTACGGGATGAGCCTTAGCCCAACTGTAAACTTGCAAAATGTCACCTTGAAGCAAAGAGGGCAAGGGAAATACCTCTGCAAATGCAGAGGAAGGACGCATACATAAATGACAATCATCCGACCACAAACGGTGGAAACTACACTAGATCAAGCTCTTTTGTGAGGTTCATGTACCAACTACCAAGGGGTTTTCCAAGATACAAAGGGAACTAAGATTAGATAAACATCTACGTCCACTACAAAAGAGCGGCTTACAAATATTTATGAGTCCAAACACATACTAATTAGCACAAGGACAATATGAACACACGATGAAAATATATACTTTAAAACACAATGACATCTATCAATACCAACCAACAGTATTACCTCCAAAACTTCAATTGCGTCAATACTGATAAAAGGATCTGAGACATGTGATACCCACATGTTCAGGATTACAGGGGAAATAATGGGCTCAACTGATATTGATACTTCATGACCTACAGATGACATTAAGCAGATCAATGTCTATAACAAGCAAGGTACTGGGGGAAAAGAGAAAGCAACAAAAAAACATCGAGATTTACACAGGATGCAAGGCAAACATACTCTATATCAACAATATTAGTACAAACCTGCTTTGATTGCTTCTTGTAGTGTTTCAAGTACAAGGTGCAATGTTTCATCGGATGCCTGAAAAGTAGAACGTCAGGAACTCAAAACACATAAATACCATGTTTTGCAGGAGAAAAAGAAGGAAAAAAAAAACTCTGTTAACACCACTTGGGGAGAGGAATGGGGGAAATAAGACCTTTTCCTAGACATTCTGAATCCATAAATAGGCAAATATTTAATCTACATAAGAAATTGTGTATATTTAAAGAAATCAGAGCACTGAGAGACAGCACTTGAACAACTTAATATTAATATTCAATTTATCTCCCTAAAACTCCAAATGCAAGTGTAATTAAAAGGAATTCAGTCGGGCTACACTTTACTTGATTAAGAAGATCTGTAAGCGATGAAAACAAACTCATCATATGAGGTTGAATGATTCCTTTGTTTGCTTCAGGTAACAGCTGTGAAAGTGCCCTGCAAGCACCTACTTTCACAGGTGGAGGCCTGTGGACAAAAACATAGTCAGATAAGCGTAATTCCTTTCAGTATGAAATAGAATTAAATATAGACAGAGAGGTGGGATTCTTACACATCCGTGCCAATTGCCTTGATGGCAGTATAAAGAAAATGCTCAAGAACTTCATGGCTGATCTGTAGTGTCACTGTTTCAGTAAGATATTTTCAAAAGATACAGCACGGAAATGTTGCATTACTTACCACAGTGGAGAATTTAGCAATTGATGTAAAGATGCGAGCATATAAAAAAGGGTATTCATGCACCCCTGCACACCAAAGCAAGAGAACACCAATCATGTAAACTTACTAATCACCACACTTTATATGCTGGCTGAGGACGTGAATGAACTATACCTATTCCCATGTCATCGGTAATTATTTGCTCCAGAAGAATTCCCAAGTTGCTAGGTGTCAGTCCTGAAACCTTTAAAGATAAATCAAATACAATTTGCTAAGTGAATCCCACTTTAAAAAGTCAATAAACAAAAAAAATCCCATAGACCTAATACCAACCAACTCCGCATAGAGACTTCTAGATGTAACAAGGAAAGAAGAAAACAAACCTCAGCCTCGAGCAATTGCTCTGATAGAGAGCCCAAAGCAAATAGAGTAGCTTCCCTTATCTGCAAAATTTGTTTACCAAAATCAGAAGAAGGACTAAACATGCTACAACGAAAATGCCAAAAAATACTTTTTAGAAGTTATTCAAAAACTGTGAGATCTGCTACTAGCACAGAGGCAAGAAGTCTATCCATCTTTCAGGAGAACCATAAACAATGCAGTTCTTTGGTTCTCTTAGGTGTATCTTATATTCTATTTTTGTCAAATAAAAATGCTAACAGTGAACAGATATTTGAAATGCATCATTCATCTACAATAACAAAAGTTCTTTTCCTTTGTGAAGTCTGCAATTAACCAGATCGAATGCAACAGGTGAAGGGATGGAACTGAAAAAATGTAGGAGCATTGTTCAAATCATAACATTGGTTTAATCTGTTAAATATACTATTAATACTTGGAGAAAAACAAGAAGGCAGCACATTACCCTTCCACATAATTTCATATACCATGTGATTAGTTCTACTTACCCTCCACCAAACTGGAGAGCCAGCAGCTTTTTGTTGTTGAGACTCATCCAGTCGTCTTTTTGCAGCATTCATAATGGCATCTATTCCTTCTCTGCCACAAGAAGCTACCACCTCTTCCAATAAAAGTGCACCTGAATGTATTTTTCTTATCAACAAAAAGTACTATTGTAACCTCTAAAGGGACAACTTGAAGTTATATATTGTATGATTTGTATCACAGAAAAAAAGATACACATAAACATAAAACATCACTCAATGTTCAGTCATTCAGAATTTAAGACCTAATTATAAACAACAATTGACAAGTTAGTAACAATATAGCAATAAAAATTGAGTAAGGTTATAAGAAGATTTGTTTTGTACTCTTTTTCTCTCTTCCAAAGCAGTAGAACTGTCAAGTAAAATAGAAGTGTTAAATACTAATATACAACTTCTTACAGAACCCAATAAGATGAAGATGTTGGGAGAGGAGAGATAGTATTAACTATGAAGATCCAAAATATGTTCCCCTACAAAAAAATAAAGAATGCATTCCAAAATCAAATTGCATTCCCGTAATAAAATCTTATTTTTGTGTTTTCTGAAAGCTGCTGTGACAAGGTACAATTAGATGTAACACCAGCAGGTCGCAACAGAGAGCTACTACATCTGACTGACAAACCAGAGAACCATCCATGATCCTCCACTACCTGGTTCCCTCTCCCAGCACCAAGGTAAATAACTTAATCCATTGTCAGACAACCAAGGGTAAGGCACATAAGTGGCAACAAGAAACAACAGCCACATCATCCAGTTAGATACAAACAGCAAAGTTTTACTATTACCAATTATCAAAAATTGAAAACCCATAGCATTACGAACACTGGTATGGGGTATAACTCAACAATTATAAATATTAAAATTTTGATCAATACAAAACCCCTTCCCCATTGCATTTTATCAACAAGATTATTCCTTTGAACCCAATCCCGCTGCACACAGAAAAAAATGTTTCAGATGTTTGCCTCATAACTGTCATTACCAAGAGTTTGCCTTTCCAACATCTCCCAGGTATGGTAAAATTAAAAGTACGCATTAAAATTCATTTAGCAGGCTGCAATATTTTGAACCTGAGTACAAGTATTATAATATCACATAACTAAGGTACAGCTCACCAGAAACTCGACAACTATAAGTATTATCATCCTCATCGGCAACAAATTGGTTAGCATCCATTAACCAGGTATGAACCTATCCAAGAATGACAAGAGAGATATTATATCAAAAGAGAACCTACACTAGAAATGAAAAGTCCGGCAAATAGTAATTCCGATAAACATACTATTCAGTTCCAAAGTGAACAGGAAATAGACTAACTAAATTTAGACACCTAAACATAGGTAAGTATAATTTAGTAGTTTATAGCATCCATGATCTTTATAAAGGACAGCTAGCTACTGTATACTATACTAGAAAGCCACATTGACATACAATATATCATCAAAGAACGAAAAACATAGATGCATAGTTAACTTACGATGGTTAAAATTAGATCCAACCAGTTCTGGAAGTAGAGTTTTAAGGCATTAACATAGTGGATGAGATAGAACAAATCAAGTTTGAATTAGTTTATTACTTCAAAAAAAATCTGGTCAGTCCCTAA
The DNA here is from genome assembly GCA_963921825.1 of Erodium maritimum. Taxonomy (NCBI): domain Eukaryota; kingdom Viridiplantae; phylum Streptophyta; class Magnoliopsida; order Geraniales; family Geraniaceae; genus Erodium; species Erodium maritimum. The sequence goes on from OY997594.1 coordinate 12,046,739, forward strand.
AGTGAGCTTTTAGATTGATTGCATCAACAAACTTTTATTGTGCTCAACAGACCAAGCCACAGTAGATAAAGTAAGAATATATGTTCATGATGCAAAGAACTCCAAAACAAAACAAACATGAAAAGAAGGTTGAATTAGAGATAAGCGATAATACTATGCAGACGATATAGATGACTGGTAGGTATCAGAATGATATTGATTAATTTCATTTCATAGAATACTTATGAAAAATGAAGAAATCTAGAAATATGTAACCACCAAAGCAACAACCATATATTATAATATGTGGAAAAAAATGTGCAGAGCAACAAACAATATAAAAATGTACCTGGTGCTCAGTCATTTGCAAAAAGGCTATCGTGTAATAAACCAACTCATTGACATTACTGGCAACAACCTGCAAGATCATATTGGAGATGGTATACAAAATAATATAGATAGAAAGCCATGAAAGCAGAAAATGAAAGATGACACTCCAGACTGTGCACCTTAACCAGCTTTGCGCTGCCGACCACCGTCAATAGAAACTCAAACAACTGTACAATCAATATAAATATGTATGAGTAGCAACTTAAAAAGCCAATAATATGCTTAACGTGCACTTCACAAGATACCAACTATATGAGCGCAATTCAAATAATTTCTAATATGGATCCATGTATATGACTTGAAGAACATGTAATGTCCCATAAAAATTATCAGCTTGATATAATGAAAATGATATATTTTGTACATGAAAAAGAGATGAGAAGTAGGAGGTTAAGCAAAAATGTATACACGGGAAATGTATTAAGCAAAAGTGGATATTACTCTAATGGTAGCCAAAAGTCAAGGAACCTCATGGAAAGAACATGTAACAAACTTCGTAGAGAATATATACACGTCACAACAACAGAACATAGACTCAAATCCAACTCTTGATAACATATAAAATGCTAGGGATTTTAATTTAACTTCATGAAGCTATGTAAAAGGGTAGCCTAATTAACAAGGCTTCAGTATTGCAGGGTCTAGGACTGAGGGTAATCAAGGTATATGCTAAATAAAAAATGTGTAATCTACAAATACCATAGATATAATTACCTGTATGACAAAGGATTCAAGGCTTTTCTCGGCACCATCTGAATCATATCTTCCCTCATAGGAATCGTCAGTGCCTTCGATTGAAGATTGCACATACACTCTTAAAGATGATGTGAAAGTTTGCCACAATGGCCCCACGACAGCTGTAACAACTAAAGTTGTTAAGGATATGATAAATGTGATTTCAATACGCAGAAATTGAATTTAGAGGATGTAGGCCAGAACCATTGAGGCAAAGAGGGAAACAAACTTACCCACAAATTCATTTTCAGCAAGACTAGGGAAATTCTGAACAAACTGATTCAAACACTTCAGAACCTATAGATGAAAGTGAATTTCACGAATCATTGCAGTTCCTGATTCACAAGTAAAAGAGGACTTGCATATATAGGGTGGAAGTTTCTTATATATAAATAATGAACCAACCTCCATTCTATTGCTCCAATCATCAGGATCTTCAGATTGCACGGGATGTTCTAAGATAATAGAAAACTGGTCCATCCAAGGCTTAAGCATGGATGACATCAAAGTGCTGGTTTCTGTCTGAACACAGTATACATCGGTTAATTTATCAAGGAAGAAGCTGCTGAACCCATTCCAGAACCATGCTTAATTAAAATTGGTTGTCAATCATTACCTTGTACACTCCACTCATTGCCCCCAACACAGAAGTACATGAATAAACTATTGAAAGGGCTTTTGCACGTAAATATTTATCATAAATCTGCATGAACAATACCAAATTATCAAGTACATTGTATACAATGAAATAAAATGTAATGACCAAAAAAGTAGAGGAAAAATAACCTGAGGAGACGAAACAATTGTATGCAAGCATGGAAACAAAACCGGCACTAGCGTTGGCACCACTGAATCATCCAAATCCCCAGAAAGAAGAGCCAAACACCTTAGAGCTCCGTGCACTGCAAAATTTAAGAACAGAGGTTGGATTGATGTTATGGGCCTTACGGACCGTAATGGGATGGGATAAGCCCACCACAAATGGAATAGAAGTCGCGCGCGCAAGCAAGAGGGAATAGGAGTCGGCGGCTGAAATAGTTATTTCCTTTTATTAGTTTTCTTATTTTACAAGTGTATTAGGATTTGGAAACCTAGTTGGCAATTAATGTTATTAGGAATCGGGAAACCTCTCTGGTTATAAATACCAGAGAGTCTTATGAATAAATCAGACTTGAATAATAAGAATATTTTGGTCTCTCCGAAGGTCTTTGAGTTCCCTTTATATCGAGCTCATAATTCTACACAATTGGGAGGAGGAAGAACAAGGATTCGCCCCAGCGAAGCCTTGATCTGAAGTCTTACCAGGGTCCCATAACGAGATCCATTCGTGAGGCACATAACAATTGACACAAAAAATAAGTTGAATGTCACGCAGCTTCGATGTTTAATAAGAAAGAAAATCCACGAGTAGCTTCAATAATAAATCCAAGAATTCTTCCCCATGTTATATATGCACTAGATTGTAATTGGACTTGGACATCTAAGAAAATACAGACAAGACAATAATGAATAAATATGGCCACTAAAATAAACTATTGACAGTAACCAGTGATTTGTGCAAACACGCTATGCTATAGGTAACGGGATTCGGAATGTCTAAGAAAAATGAATGTCGCTGAATTAACAACATGGGCAATAGATACTAAAACTAAATTTCTAACGTTATAGATCCTGACACTGACTTCTCTAAAAATCACATACTAGACATTTTCCTATAGATAATTAATATTTTCCCTAGATACTATAACTTTTTGTACTTCCATTCAAGATGTAAAATTGAAATGTCAATCAAATAGAATTGATTTGTACCTGATATTCTCAAACTTTTTGCCTCAACCAAATCCAGTTCACGAAGTTTGATTTAAAAACAAAGATACAATTACCATCAATCTAACTAACCAATATTGGAGACCATAGACATTGAACTTGGCTAAGTTTATATGCACCTATTAGTGAAACATATACAAAAGGTTCTTAATGATTTTTAATATGAAAAAAGAACAGATTTTTTTTTTGATGAAAAAAAAGAACAGATTTAATGGAAGATGAACATACTGGGAATTACCTCCATTCATATTGTTTTGATTATTAATCAACTTCAGAAGGAATGGTAATAAGTCAGGCCAATCCTCAGGCCAATCATAGACAGCAATAGATGCCACAGCCATACTAACTGCCGTGCAGATTTTTCTATTAGAGTCATCCAAGGACAACAAGAGAAGACTGCGTATAACTGCCTGTTATTGAATCAACAGCATGATTAAATGTGTGTACAATTGTATAAGCAACAAATTTTAACATCAGAGACAGTGAAATTAAACAGAAATCTGAAACATCTTACATTAGAGTTGACACAACATAGCACACTAATTTAACATTCCCGGTGCTCTTAAACCATCATTGTGAAAACATTGTCATGCATGGGTACCAAATAATTCTGCACGACATGGATGAACATCATGCATTGTTGTTCCAGAGGACAAACAAAGTCTGAGTGTTCAATCTCAAAACAAAATACTAATCAACTACCACGTGATGGGAGGTAGAGACCTTGAGGAATAACCACAAGGCCACTACTGATTACCATTGAAGCCAGTTCAAAAGGATTTTCCTCAGTACATAGGAATGTGGATCTAGTACAGACACAAGAACAGTAGCAATATTTGATATACATGTTTCACATCATTAAGTGCAAGTATTCAGGCAACAACTATCATCAAATTTCAATTTCCCAATTGTCACCCAAAAAATCGTTTTTCAACATTACACTACTTACCCACCCATCACTGGAGACTGTAGTCAACAATTTTGTACATCGATTAGTGGGCGTCTTGCCTTGAACCTTGAGCCTAGAACCTCAACTGAAGGTATCGGGGCAATAATTTCTTTACAGTGATCAAGTAAGGTTTCAACAAAATATAATCAACCTAAAAACACCCTCCGAATACACTGAAGGTATCGATATTTTAATGAAATGATGATTGGGTGAACCACTTTTCGACATAACATTCTCATGCAATAAAATCAACATGATTTATTGCATTATACTAAGAATGGATGCAACCTCGAAAACTACACTTAAATTAATCCACAAACTAGTATTGGAAGCAGTAAAGTACAGAATACCACAAAAATCTTAAGGGGTTTGGTATCATATAGACATAGAATTTGCAACATTCTGTTCAAAAACGAAATTGAACAAGGTTAAGCTATTATGTTCCACATGCAATCAGGAACTGAAGTTGGGTCTACAAGGTCTGGCTGTCATTCAGACTTCAGCAGATTTTGGATTAAGACATGACCATAGACTATTAGACTTCAATGACTCTATACATGCAATGGAAACCAACTCCAACAAAGAACTTCTAATTTTCCAAAAGGCAATGAAAAGTATCCAAGTAGGAAAAATACAATACAAGATTAGCCAATGACGAGCTACTTACCTTTTCTTCAGTTCCGACAAGAGGATGTTCAAATGACTCTTCGTCCTCCTGCCAATGTTTCTTAATGAACTGCTTCAGAAGGACAGCAGCTAGGTAGAAAAGATTGTTAAGTCTTACAGGACAGCAAAGAAGCTTCAGCAGTGCATAGTTCCAATTCTCATTATCTAATGCAATATGGAAGTTCATGCATCAAATGCACTTATCCAATTGCATAAGCATTGTACTCAAATTGACATATATGATACAAGTAAGACCCAATGTGACAAAAAGGATATCTGGCGCAGTCCGAAGGGAAGCTCCTTGTTTGATGCAACCTTGGACAGTGCGGCTCCAAAACCTTGAGCAATCAAAATGCAAATTTTACAAACAGAAACGCACCAGCGATTTACTTAGTAAAACAAAAAGCTAGTGAGCACCAGAACAAATTTCTAAATCAAAACACTGAAGTGATCGGTCTCTAGCAGACAAAGACAAAGAAAAATTGGCTACAGAATCAGATTCCAACATTTCAAGGCAGGGAAATCATAAATCTTAAGAAATCTCGAATCGTTTGTATAATTTGGGAAGAGTAACGAAGAGAGGACCTGGTTGGAGAGAGGCTTGGTGAAGTGAAGCTTCAGCGAAGGATCGGACATCGTGGTTGGGATCGAGAGTGGCCGTCAAGCAGTTGAGCAGCCATTGCTGATCCTGATCGACCGAATTCACATTTGCCATGAAAAGTTCCTCTGTGAATTTTCCCGCTCAGAAATGGAGATGCCGAGAGAGGAGCATCGGTTTTCAAGTGGTTGTTGGTTGGGGGATTTTATAGAGGAGAGGCGAATTCAAGGTCCGGAGACAGGGGACGGAGATTTAACTAATTTTTAGGGTTTTGGATGTACCAAACGGTAATTTCACATGCCTTCATGGGCTCTAGACACCTCAGGCCCATTCTTCATGGGCTCTAGATAGCTCAGGCCCATCAATAGAAAACACGATCCTTTCCAGTTTTCTTTGTCTGCCACAGAGGTGCAAAACTATAAAGAGAAATTGAGATGTTGTTCCTTTCCGCTACACTGTTCAACATCTTCATTGCCATGTTTTTGACTCAGATGGGTAGCAATCAATGTAAAAGCCTTACAATACAAGACAACAAAGTCAAGCAAAACTACAAAAACCATACTCGAAATTGACCCAGCACAAGTTGAGCCTTAAGTGTGATCCGAAGCTTCATCAACACTAATGTGTTCAAGTCGGTCCAGTCCAGACAAGTTTTTGAATCGGGACAGGCGCCAAAGAATCGTCCTTAAAGTAAAAGCGCGTACTAGGCTTCAATATCTATAACTTTCGTTTTGTAGGTCTACTTTGGACCAACACAGATGGGCACAGCCTTAATCCCGATGAAAGAGCACATTCTTATTGTCTTGTCCCTAATCATCTAATGAAGTAAATAAATACAGTGGTTAATTAATCAATAATACAGAATAAATGTGACTTGATACCAAAAACACGAACATGAACATGGGTTTTGAATTCATCGATAGCAAGGATTGAAAGTGACGACGTCTTCATCTTTCTTCCTTGCACTTCTCGAATTGGGATGGTTTTTGAAGATCCAGCCCCAGCCTTTGAAGCTCTTCCTGCTCCTCTTTATCCCTCTGTCGCTCACCGTGATCCGGCACGACGCGTTCCCGGTGGTCCCGTACATCCGGTCTCTCCCCAACGACCGGTCGTTTTCGTGGTCGTGGTCATATTGACCGCCACGCATGCTCCCGAAAGCCGACAGGGTCTTGACGGCGGAGTACTCTGTTCTGGACTCTGTTGCCGAGTTCGAGAAGTCGAATTTCAAGTCTATGAAGCCCGAATCGGAGCAGAAATCGCTCTCCTTTAGCGAAAAGATCCGGCGGGTCGCTACATTGGAGGTGGGATCGAGCTCGGTTTGATTGGGTTTTCGATCGTGATCGTCGAAACCGCTCTTTCTTGGTTCAGCTTCGCTGTTGTAGCTGAAGCTGCTCTTTCTCGGCTCTGCTTCGCTGTTGTGGCTGAAACCGCTTCTCCTTGGCTCTGCTTCGCTGTTATAGCCGAAGCTACTCTTCCTCGGCTCTGCTTCACTGTTGTAGCTGAAGCAGCTCTTTCTGGGCTCTGCTTCACTGTTGTAGCCGTAGCCGCTCCTTCTTGGCTCTGCTTCGCTGAACCCGCTTCTTCTGCCTGAGTCAATTGCCATGCCTACATTGACGCCGGAGCTCCTGGCGGCTGAAATCGAGCTCCTGGCGGCGGAAACGGGCAAGTAATCGCCGGGGCCGTCTTCGGAGTTGTAAAGGTTGCTTCCCCTGAAGCTGCAGAGAGACCTGGACCTGGATACACCCATGTAATCGACAAGCCACATCTCGCTCTTCTCATCATCGCAGCCACCGGCGACACTCCTCTCGCCGCCAGCTTTCTCTCTCTTCTTCCTGAAAAGCTTGCCGATCTTCCATAACCCGCCGCTCTTCTTGATCTCCACGCAGCTGCTGCTGCTCCTCTTGAGCACCACCACCTGCTCCGTCTTCTCCGGGCAGTTCTTGACCGGCTTCGAGTGCGCGAGCGATTCGGGCTTCTCGTTCTCGATCAGGAAGGACATCCGGCCGACGCTCCCGACCTCGCCGGCGCAGGAATTGCGATTGGAAGCGGAGGAGATCGAGATCTCGGAGCAGGAGCAGGACGAGAGACGCTGCTCGCCGCAATCGGAGCAGATTAGCTTGAGCAGGCGGTCCCGGAGACAGTAGGGGCAAACGCCCACCGGAGAGGCGGAGGGATGTTTCTTGCACGGAACGCCTGACGAAGAGCTGTAGAAATTGTTAGCACCCGAGAATAGATCGCCCCCGTACGTTTCCAGAGCTTTTCCTCTGTCTCTCATGGCGGTTGATTTCGTGAGGTTGTTGAAGAAGACGATGTTTGGGGATTTAGAGGACAACCCAGAAATGGTACGATGAGGGAATGTAGAGTGGAGTGAACAAAATTGGATTTTGAATCAATATTGGCAAGGATGCGTCACATTTACGTTAGCTTTCCTTAAAACAGGGGATTGTGGGGATGGAAAAAACAGTGGCTGCGAGAAAAGAAAAGAAAAGAAAGGAAAAGAAAAGAAAAGAAAAGCAGAGGAAGAGAGCACTGGCATTAAGCTACCGAGGTCCTGCTGCGGGTATTATTGTGTAGGGAAGCGAATTGAGAAAGTGCAGCGGTGGTGTATGTGTTCTAATTACTATCTTATCCCTCATCACTATAAACAACATCATAATCTCAAAGGACCCACTCTGGAAAAACGGGCCTTGATCATCTGGTTTGTGCGAACCTCATCAATGTTTCATCCATTTTGTCAACTAGTTTTACTCATTTGTTGACTTCTTTCTTGCTCCTACACCCATGAGATATTATGTTATGAGATACAAATTTCAAGACAAGTATATTGAATCAATCAATCTAATAAATATTTTATCTTCTTCAAACATGATCCGCAAATCTTTCTTAATATGGAATCATATTTTAGCTAGAGAAGAGCAACAATCAGTTATTCATGACAAATACAAAAATATATTTTGATTTTTGTCTTAAAAACTAACTTGTAGTCATATTCGTCCACACATACATCTGGTAGAAGATCAATATCATACGTGTTCATTTTTTTGCCAAAGTCATAATAACCTGATTCTTCAAAATTCGATGGTGCACAAAATAAAAATATAATACAAGTGAATCAATGATTCCTCAAAAATAATGACGGTAATCTATTTTTCCATTACACAAATATATATAAGTTATCTCTAGTCTCCAACCTGTTAATAATAAGTATCATCTAGTGATAAAAATAAACCTCGCCAGTTTGTGACCATTCATCATATTTCCCAAAGGATGCCCTATACTACCTATACTGTAAAAGCTTCCGCTGTAAAAAAAGACACAATTCCTGTCCTCCCGCGTCTCTGGTACTACTGGGGCATTCCACCTAATTGGATCCACGACCTTCAATATCTTGTTGAGTGGGTCTAGTTACCTGCTCTTCGATTATGTGCCCACATATAGGCATTTGTCCGAAAAGCCTTGATCTTTCGAAGAACCAGAGTCGGAATCAAGTAGTGTAGAGGATATGTTGCTGGGTGTCTACGAGATTTAAGGGGGAAATTCTCCAACATAGAAGACTCTACAACGTTATCAATTTGTTATGTAGCACCGCAATACCAACTGAACTATTGTCGTTCACAACGGTCCCATGATTATGGGAACCACTTATCAAAACTGAATAGGATTTTCTTTGGGAATTCGTAATTTGAGGATATGTAGTCTTGCATGTTTTCCCCACAACCTCGCCATTTTCAGGAAATAAAGTCACTTTGATCGAGAAAGAATAATCCCCGAGCTTAAGACTCACCACATCAGTACCTGAGTCTGCGGTGTGGATACAGTAGAGGCTTCGTACATTCGAAGCTATATCAGTTTTGTTCTACATATCAAATAAGTAGCTTATTCATTTTATCATTGATTCTAATGCAATAAATTGTTTTAGGATCAAATATTTTATTCCGTTGCGAACATGTGATGTTTTTCGATCCTTCATAAATGACCGGATGGACGTTTATTTTGTCGAGTTCTGATTTCGATTACTCCAATCCTAACAACGGTTAATATTGATAAATTTGTCCGATTCGGGTGATCTTTGCTCCCTCCTAATTCTAGCCTTTTGCTTTTGGTTTCTCATAATGGGGTGGGAGGGGATGAACGGACGGAAACACATAAAACGAGCATGGATGAAAAACCCATATACATTCATTAGTTCGTCCACTTGGTTTCGCATGGTGTCATGATGCTTGGGACAATAGCGTACACTGTGTCTGACTTCATTAGATCTTGAGCACGTGTCTGTCTCGCCGACAGATCTCACCTTCTCCATTTGATTGGACGGCCGTGATGTGAGGTTTCAACAAGACACACACCATGGACGATCATGGTATGGTCCAGAACCAGGGGAGAGACGTCGAACATGTCTCATGTGTCGAGTGGAGCTTGGTTGGAGACGACGGTAGATCAAAATTTCGTGTGTCACTGCGTTGACGTGTCGTGGTGGACTTATTATTATTTGGCTTTCCCCTGTGTTTGCTTGTAATAATTCTGGGCGTTTTCTTGATGCATTTGCCTACTCACATCAATCTTATTCACATGTGTCCATTGGTGACTCACACTTGTGCCTCTAATTACCCAACAAATTAATCAACATTATGGTTATTTTTGGGCCAACACCAGATTTTCATCCTCTCAACTCTCAACACAATTCATATGTCGCTTTCAACTTTCAAGCATCAATGTGATAGCATTTCTTATTAATCAATTCATATTGAGTTAATGATTTACTAGAGTTCAAATATTAGACATTAAAACAAGATTGATAGTTTGTAATCAATCAAACAAATCATAAGAACATTCGTGGGGTCTAAAACCATGGTTGAATCGACCAATTTTTTTGTGGAAAATATATGAAGTTTTGGTGACGTTTTTTTTTCTTTCTCTCTCTCTATCAATTTCTCTATTCTAGCGTTGATGATATTGTTGACGCTTTTGTCTGTCTCATCATTTCTTTTATTCTCTTTATCTTTCTTGTCTAGCCACTTATCGATTCTAGTCAGAATCGTCCGATAAAATCTGATCTTCACATATAACTATGAATCGTTCTTGTCGAACTCGACCCCTACGGTGGATGCTCTCTAATAGACAATCCTCTTATGCACAAGTGTTTTGAAAACTTAATTGAACCATCTACAATTAAGTCGGTCGCTGGCGGAGAGACGCTAGCGGGGACAATTAAAATATTATTTTTGGGCCTCACCACCAGCCCAAAAGCCCATGACCCTGCAATGCTAAAATATTAGTCGACTATCGGCAGCTGTCTATTAGATTAAAATAATATTAAATATACACATTTATTATTAAAAAAACACAACACGTGTCGCCAACGCCTTGGGGTCTGCCAGCGCCATACCACGTGTCCATTTCCAACGGTCGGCGTTGCGTTCGAGGCCACAACGCCAGTGCGTGCTGGCGGCGAGCTCAACGGCTCTATTCCCCTCCAGCACTGAATCTGTTGCTCCTCGCCAGCTCTCCGTCGCTGACTACTCACCGTCAACAACTTCTCGACTAGTACCGTGGATGCTCTAAGAAGAAGAAAGAAGAAAATAGAATGTGTATGAGTATGAAATGGGAGTGAAATGAGTAGCAGCAGGTATAATGGGGGAAGGAGTCACGCCTTCACGCATGCACATATGGAAATGGGTATGATTGAACATGAAAATGGGTTAGGGGTGGGTTTGTCTTTGTCCACGTTAATCCTATTCCTAAATGGGTTGCTAATCATTATGTTGCTTTACCTCTCTCTCATTCCATTATTTTGTTGTTTGCTTAATGATGGGACTTCATTGTTTTGGGATTGCAATAGTAGCCTCAAGTCTATGTTAATTTATACAGATTACATATTCTATTACACTACAAAACATGAGTGTTCCTTCACTTTATCACTAAATTAAGCATTAATTAACTTGAAAAAAATGTCATGTAATTAGTTCTTCATGTACATTGAGTTTGGACAAGTGAACTTTTACTTAGATTGTACTTTCTTAATAGCACCAAATCGGATCTTATTGTGGCTCATACTTCTTCAAATCTATGGTCTACCCAATTTTGAATTTTTTAAGTTTATATGTTGATCGATCATCTTTATTCCTTTTGAAGACATGTCATCAAGAATGAGTTTGAGTTTGGGCTTTGTGGTTTCTTAATGGGCCCTATGAAAAGACATGAAAGGTGAATGATGATACAAAGCCCATTAATAGAAAAGCCCAGTTTCTGGCAGTTGACAGCCACATCTAAAGGCAGACACAGGACTCTAGCTCCTCTTCGTCCTTGTACTCTCCATGACTCTCCTGAGAGTCCACCAATTCTCCATTTTCCAAAATACCCCTCACAATCACCACCTCGCCCCTCTACCAATCTATCCGTCCTACCATGAGCCGAAATTGCTTCTCAAATTCAACTCTTTTTCCACCTCTGGTATCTTTTCACCTTCCCAGCTTCCAATTTCTAAACCCAGTTTCAGACCATCCAGGGCTTCAACAACAGAGAACTGGGTTTTCAGCAATGAAGGAGGAGGAGGAGGAACCGGCGATGTTTCGGAGTTCGAGGACTTGGGGCAGGACGGCGCCGTTTACCAGAAGACTCTGAGACTGGTGGAATGCGCGATGCTCGCCGCTGTTGGTGGCCTCGCGTATGTCTTGAGCAGTTACCTAGCAATTGAGGTATGAAAGCGACATGGGTTTTTGTGAATTGATCAAATTGGGTTGAATTGAATGGTGGTCTGGGCTTTTGATGCATGTGTGACATGGTATCTTGTATGCTCAACTTGGTTGCCTGGTTTTGTATGTGATTTATGAATCTTTAGGGTGTCAAGTTAAGTGTTAAGATTGTGGTTTCATTTAGTCATTTCCTGCTGTTTCTCATGGAGGAAAATAGAGGGTTGTTCACAAATTGGTGGCTTTGTATTTGTTATTATTACTAGCTCATTTGTACATTTTGGATTCTCCTAAGCCATGCTTGGTTGCATCTTGCAAGTAGTAACTAAACATGAATGGAAGGAAGCCTCTTTTCATTTTTGGTTTGCATTTGAACATGCTACTGCTCCAGAAAGTTGTGCATGACATTATGCTGTTTTGCTAGGTTTCTTATGTTATATGTGTATGTATATACATTACACTATACACTGATAAAAAGGTTGCTATGCAGTGTGCTGTATGTTTTTCTTACATGTGACTTATTTTTTCACAGAATTACTTTGGCTGTTTTTTTGCTTTTCCTATTGTGATGACCTCAATGAGGTGGGGTGTTGCAGCTGGGAGGAAAACTATGGTTTGTAACATTTGGCCATTTATAATACTTCAGATTGATACAATGTTTGGAGACTTATGTTCATAACTTTCTAATTCCAATGCTGTTATATTTTATACTATTACTGATAGGTGGCAACAACCATGCTATTACTTGTACTCGCTGGTCCAGTAAAGGCTTTGACATATCTGGTAATTTATATTTTGATTTATTTGGTGTTCCTAATAAGCCTTCTCAATTTTTGTGGTGCAGTTTCTATTTATATTTCTCTTTGTCCATACTGTAAACAAGTATGTTGAAATCTTGAAAATATTTGAATTTATAGCTGGCTCCCTCTCCACTATGATGGTTTCGGTTTAATAACAAAACTTGATTCACTACATAATTGTTGGACTGTAACTTGTTATGGATAGCTGTTAGTACATTTCAAGTGGGTTTAGCTCATGCCATTTGTTTGAGATTAGGTTTATCTTGAACATAAAGATTCATCTTAAAGCAAAAGTTGAGTACTGTAACTTAGTGCTGATGATATCTCTCTGTCTTGCAGCTTACTCATGGTTTTCTTGGCTTCACAATTGGCTCTCTGTGGAGGTACACTGCCCATTATGTTAATTTCTAAGTTGGTTGAAATTTAACTTTCGTTTGCATGTGAACATGGTCTTTGGCTTCTCAATATTATCTTTTAGTGTATCTAAATATTGAGCTACAACGTATCCATAGTTCATAGGTGATGTTAAATTGTTCCACTTTCAATCCATCCCTTTCATCATGTGTTATCTATACCCTTAAACTATTTTATTTGTAACTGTTTCAAATTAAAGCTGTGTAGTCTACTGTATCTTGGCAGCAGTCAGATCAAATGGGCCAAGTAACCTTGGTCATGACTCATGTTTCAATAGATATCAGTATCGTTGATGGTTTTCTGAGTTGTAATAATCAAGAATAGCATGTGACCACTCTTTTCACTTGCATATTATCTCACAAATATCTTCATACCTTCTATATTTCCACTGTAAGATGACGAAAATATATGATCTTCATTTCGCCACATGGATGGGTACACAGAAATTATTAATGTCTTGGTAATCTTCTGTTCTTGCATCTACTCAGGTTGGGAAAAAGTTGGCGTGTTTCGCTTCTCTTGGGCACGATTGTAGGGTTTACTAACTCCCCTCCATCCTGAGTTTCTTAAAACTGTATGAAGCAATAGTATCACCATTAATGTCAATATTTGTACAATTTCTCAGGCTCGATCAATGGGGGCGATAGGCTATGTCTTGATATCCTCCTTCTTACTAAGAGAGAACATACTTGCTCTGGTAATAATGCATCCCCTTATCTTTGTTTATTTGACATCGTGAAGAATTTCACCTTCATTGTTTTTTACATCTACATGTAGATCACCATAAACATTTATGCTTCTCTAGCATTCATGTTCACTGCCTGTGGCATTAATTCCATCCCGTCAATGAACACAGTGTACATTCTATTCGGCACTCTGGTACGTACACTTTTTTCTTCTTGCCTTGTTGTTTTGAAGCATGTGAAATTTAAACCGTTCAATGTTCAATCACACAGGTTTTACTCAACTGTGGAACCTTTGTCTTCTTGCTGCACATTCTATACTCTATGTTCCTCTCAAGGCTTGGGATGAAGGATGCTCTGAAACTGCCCAGATGGATCGAGAAGGCTCTGTGAGAAGATCTGCTTGATGATTTTTAGGCAGTGAAAAGTCCAATAGCGATATTATTTTTACTACCTCGGCGGTCATTTGATCAAAACGAGCTATATTGATACAAATCATGTGATTAATTGTAACTCAATGAAAGGTGTAGGTTGTTTTGAACCATGCTCATGTACTATTGTTGTTATCATCCATTATTGTCCTTGATGCCATGAAAAGAACTTGTAGCCATGTGCACAAGTCTGTGAATTATTTGGTTGAGTTAGTGAATGATTTTGTTTAGAAATGACATTGGAATATGAGACAAATACTGGTATCTATTCTAATGGTTTATTTATAAAGTAGAGAGGCGTATGGTGACAAAATCCCTAACTTGGTCGATTAACTGAGTGGCCTCCGGAAGTTCCGGGAACACGTAGAAGGCGTGAATCATGTTTGGGTACTCGATTATGTCTACCTTCTTTCCGGACTTCCTTAACCACTCCCCGTATCTCCTCTGCCAATCCTGCAACGGGTCGGATCCTCCCACGAACACCACCGTTTCCGGGTAATCCAGCCCGGATATATCCTCCGCGTTGGGCCCGCTCACGTTCACCGACGGGTGGTCCCGGTCCGCCCCCTCCGGCAAGAACACCCTCCACAGCCAGTCCGTCCTCTTCATCGTCACCAGCGGCACCCCGACCAGCCGCGTCTCCGCCTCCGTCCGCTCCTCTCCCCCGAAGAAGGGCTGTATCGACACCAGCCCCACCACCTTCACCCGCCGGAACTCCGCCTTGCACGCCATCACGGCCACGTGGTGCGCCAGGTTGGCGCCCGCGCTGTCTCCGGCGAGGAAGCATCGCGCCAGATCCACATTCCCCGGGAGGACGGCGTTCCCGTCAAGGAACTTGAGGGCGTCGTACCCGTCGCTGTACTGGCAGGGGTAACGGTATTCGGGGGAGAGGCGGTAGTTAACGGAGACGATGACGGCGGGGATCCGGCGGGCGAAGCGGCGGCATACGGCGTCGTAGGACTTGGAGGCGGGGCAGAGGAAGGTGAAGCCGCCGCCGTGGAAGAAGACGACGAGGGGGAGCCTGCCGGAGGAGGTGGGGATGAAGAGGCGGAACCAGAGGTTGCGAGGGAGGTCGATGAAGACGTCGGAGGTCTTGACGGAGTTGATGGGGGTGGGGTTGGAGTTGGCCTTGAGGTCGAGGACGTTGAGGAGACGGCGGTTGACGGTGCCGTCAGGGCGCTGAGCCGTGTCGGTGATGGCGGAGCCCATGTAAAGCGCGAGGCGCGTTTTCCATGACATGGCCGGGGAGAAGTGTGACTTCGATTCTGATTTTGGCATGTTTTTTTCTCCTTTCCACCCAAAACATCTGCAAAACCAACGAGATAGAAGACGAATGAGGTTACGGTTCTCCTAATTTATCGGGATATGGTTCACCTAATTATATGTGGCAGTATTAAATCAACGTCCCCTTCCATAACTATACAACTTACCTGTAGTCACTTTTTTTTTCGAAAAAAAGATTCATTAATAATTAATAAATTTTACGGATCGAACAACACACATCTAACAACATAAACGTTGCATCTACTGATCGTTTTTGGGAACCCAAAAAACGACTAGTGAGATGAATAGCTTTTGTAAAGGGCAACGCAGCGCCAAGAAAAACAAAGACAACCAAGTCGGTCTTTCTTATCGACTATACGAAGAGATACGTCAAAAGAAAGTCTCGACTGTACACGCTACCAAAGGCAGCATCCACACCTGAGGATGGGCGTGACGGAGAGGCTTGGTCGGAAAAGTCGTCGTCATCGGGATAAATCGTCAGAGAGGGGAGCTGGCTGGGGGAAGGGGCCAAGGAAAGGGTCGGGGCAATAAGACAGGGAGGTGAAGGTGGGGAGTAGATCCGGTTGGGGACGTGCCGGACAAAGGCGGATGAGATGGGTTCTTGTTGGACTGTGGAGGGCTGGGGAGGAAGAGAGGCAACATCCGGCGAATGTGGTGAACGGAGGAGGTCGGGAAGGTGGCGGATCTGGTCCGAGGAGGGTCGCGGAGGAAGGAGGACGGCGACAAGCGGTTGCGGAGGACGTTGGCTGCTGCCTGCTCTAGCGAGGGAAGGGAACTCCGGTATACGGCTGTAGGAGACGGAACCAGGGAGCTTCGCCGGCGACGAGGAGCAGCTGAGGTCATCCCGGTCGGAGGGGGGAAGCTCGGTCCGCACCGGCGTGCTCTCTTCTCCGGCAGTGAAGCTTGAACCCAACACCCCGAAGCTCGGCGTGACAAGAAAACAAATCACAGAGGAAGGATAGGGACGAGTGGGATAGGAAGTATGACCGTCGGCAGCTCGTACGGCCGAAGCCGTGGCAGCCACTAACGACTACGACGGAATCAAGAAAAATAGGGTTTTCTGTACTTGGGCTTTACAGAGAGAGAAAACATACTTTTTTTTTTTTTTACTTTTTTCCATGTAGTAAACTATTATGGTTAGTTGATGAATTTGCATTGATTTCTGATGGTGACTTACATGACTTTGTTTATTCTTTTATTTTAGATAAAAATAAACATTAACACAGTGGTGCGAATTTCAGGAAGAAAACCACGAAACCAATCATAAGAGTATCTCTAACGCTAGACATTTTATTGGCTGTTTGTTGATGACGGAGACGATACATCGGCGACTCGTAAGCATTTGGGTGCTGGCGGAAAGGTCCGTCGGTGAGCTTATCATCGGCGCTAACCGACGATTGTTGGAAAAATGTGAGGTAAATAGCTCTATCTGTCGATACTATCAGCCTACCACTGGAAGTTGTTGATTGTTCGTACTGACTGAGAATTTTTTTAATATTTTTTATTCGAACAACCAGTACGAACAGCCTACCACTAAAAATACTCTAAAATTCAAAAGGTCAAAATAAATAGAAAAGAATAAAAGGCAACCAAATCACTCAAAAAAATGAAGAAACATCCATAACTTACATGACTTTGTTTATTAGGTGTATTGGTTTATTAGTCTCTATCTTCACTAATATGAATTTCTAAAACTTCTGTTAACAACAAATACATTTTAACTAATATTATTATGAACACTCAATGTCTTTGTTAAGGTAAGAATTGTGACATCAGTGTTCCACTCTAAGGCCATTACCTAAACCAAGTGTATCACGTTTAAAGTTATAGTATAACAAAGCAAAATAGGGAATTTACAAATTATACGTCACTTATAATTCACTGTTGGCGTTATTAACATCTGAAAGTGGGAAAGATGCTCTATGTTGAAGGTGACATGAAAAACAAATGTCTGGGGATAAAAATGATGAAAGAAAGAAACATTTGAAGATGAGAGAAAATGAGTCTATTAGTGGGGCACGGATGTATACGGGTTACCTACTAACCAATCACAACAAGTCCGTGGGTTGTACAATTGGGCTTCAATTAGGTTAAAATGGACCAGCCCTTTTAAACGGGGTCTGCGGAAGGTTGCGGGTTGAGAGCATACATGGGCTCCTTTTTGTACAGCCACGACAGATTGATTATCAAAAAAGATAAATATTTTAAAAGCAATCCCTGTGACAATATGTTTTTTTTTCATCAGCATAGCATATTTAAAATTAAACCTCTTACGA
Organism: Erodium maritimum; assembly: GCA_963921825.1. Lineage (NCBI taxonomy): Eukaryota > Viridiplantae > Streptophyta > Magnoliopsida > Geraniales > Geraniaceae > Erodium > Erodium maritimum. The sequence goes on from OY997594.1 coordinate 12,064,460, forward strand.
GACAACCACAAAGAAATGATACACAAACCATGTAGAACACCAACAAACAACCCACTCAAACCGGACAAGACCAGACAACACAAAGAAATGGTACACAAACCCTATAGAACACCAGCAAACAACTCAATCAAACCGGATAAGACCAAACAACACAAAACACAGACCCTGGAGAACACCAGAAAATTACACCAATAAAGAGGAAGAAATGAAACCTAACAACTTCTCAAGAAAGCTAAAAACCAAAACAAGGCCTTTAACCCACATTTCTTCACCATTAAGCCTTAGTTTGAAAAAAAAAGGGTCTATGATCCCAAATCTTTTCACCATGAAGCACAATGGGGAGGAAGCAACTATGATTCAGAACCAACTAACAGACTGATTCTAATCCCTACCCGATAAGGAATGGAGCATATGCGAGATCTTATTAGTTCATCAATTTAATGAACACAGAGCCTAAGTCACCGAAAATTTGAAATGTGATTTCATGTTTCATCACTGATGACATTATAACCAATGAAAAATAAATCTTATTCTCTTGAAATAATTCAAAGGAGATGTATATTGATGACAACTACTACGATATCGATCGTTAGTCTTTTCTTCTCTTTGTTCTTGGTAGTGCTATTCTATGCGCATCCACAATTCAACAGTGCTATATCGAAAGGATAACGTATCAACGACAAATCACGACTCTCTATTGTGGTGGTATTCTCCTCTACGCATCTATAATCCGGCGTTACTGTAATGGAATGATAGTGCATTGACGATGATCCGCAACTCCCTATTACGAGGATGCTCGTACTCTCCGGTTAGCCCCCCACATCTCGATATAAATAATGACTCCCATTTTAGATAAAAAGAGACATCGGTACACAATGCACCTAGTTGGACATAATAATAAAATTAATAATCTAATATTATAGACGTTATTTATTAGTTATCTTCATCTAACAAGTTTTAGATGATGGTTGGATGGAATGGCCACTGCATCGGATTAGAGCAGTCGGGATCCAAATATCAAATGTAGAGTCGTAGACCCAACAGTAAGAGCAAGAACAACGGAGCGCGCCCGCGCCCCATTTCGCGCGCTCCGGGAACGTTCCCCGCTGGCCAGTCCGCTGCAGACGCCCAAAATCCCGGTCCCGGTCCCGCTCCCGCTCCGCAATCGTTGGCCGAGCGCGTTGGACGCGCCTGCACGCTCCAGCTGCGCTGGCAGCCTGTGGGCGTGCCACGTGTCCCGACCGTTGCACCTCAAACGGCTAGTTTTTTTTTTAATTCAAAAATCACCAAATAAAACCCTATAAATACCCATTTCCTCTCATATTTTCCACACCACTTCCTACTTCAACTATCCAACTTCACTCTCTCCTTCCCAACTTCTCCTCTCTCGTTTCAATTATTCTCGCGAAAAATGTCGGGCGACGTTGGGTCTCGTGCACACTCATTTGGTGACGAACGAGAATTCATCCCGGACGAACTGGCACGAGGTTTCGGAGACATTCTGATGGGCCCTCGCTCCCACTCCCCAAGCTCGAACCCGGGGTCGAGTTCAGGTTAGTGCAAACTTATTTTATTGTATTAATGCATTGTATTCATTTTTTTGATTAATTATTTGCACTTATTTTATTTTTGAGCACTTAATTTAATGTGTAATTTTTGTTGTATTAAATTTTTGAGCACTTAATTTAATGTATAAATATTTTTGTCAGGGCAAACCCGTAACCCACATTACCAAATGGCGCCAGGGTTCCAACTGCCCCCACAAGGATTCCAAGTGCAATCACAATGGAACATGCCCCCACCAGAGTCACAATCACAATGGGGCATGGGACCCCAATTCTACAACTACGAGGGTCATCCACTACCCGACGTAGAAACCCCCCAACCATCCTCTTCCCAACGACGAGGCCGAGCCCCTGGCCGAGCCCGAGCCCCTGCCCGAGGCCAACCCCGAGACCAACCGGTAGAACCAGAGGCGGATGGCCGGCCATTCAGCAAGGAGGAGGACAACTGGCTCATAACTTGCTGGTTAGCAACATCAAGAGACGGCGTCAAGGGCAACTCGCAAACCGGAAACACATTCTGGTGCTCAGTGCAGAGGAAATACAACGACCAGAGCCGTTACCCACCTCGCCGCTGGGCAGCCATCAAGAAACGTTGGCTCAGAGGTTCAAGCCAGACAAGGAGGATGCTCGGCTATATGAAGAGGTCAAGGGACGAGAAGGCGAGCGGCGCAAACGACGACGAGCACTTGAGACGTGCGAAGGAAATGTGGGAGAAAGATGGGAAAGTGGGTGACCACCCGCTAAAGTTCGACCTGGATCATTGGGTCTGGAGGCTCGAGGGCAATGAGAAGTTCATTGCCGAGGAGGGCACAATGGGACTTGTCCGCCGTCAAGTACGCCAACAACGACAGCGGTTGGATGAGGCTGGGGCTTACAGCTCAACCCCCACCCACAAGCACAGGGGAGGAGGGCACACCTCTCAGTGGTGAGTCCCAACCACCAGAATGGGGAGGAAGCGAGAACTACGAGGGGACTCAGGTCCCTCTCAGCGACACACCCCCATCCCTCGAGGTCGACCCAAGTCCCCCTCGCCGACCGCAAGGGAAGAAGGCAGCGAAGGCCGCAAAGAAGGGGGTCGTCCTCACGGCCCAAATGTCTGCCTTCGTCGAGCTGGAAAAATCACGGGTGGATGTTGAACGTTCACGTCGCGAACAAATTGTAGAAGCGCATCGCCTCATGCACTCATTAACCCAATAGTGGGAATCAAACATCATTTATTACAAGACCCTGGTGGAGAAGGACACATCTTCCTACGACGAAGACCAGTTGGAAGAGCATAAGTTTTGCAAGACCCAAGTGCGAAGACTCATCAGTAGCCTTGAAGCCCAAATTGAAGATCTTCGAAAACAACCCCCACCACCAGATGACGCCGGAACATCTTGAACTTGTATTTTGTTTTGGGTTGTATTAAAATGGATTGAATAAAATTAGAAGTTCATTTCTATTCGTGTTGAATTTATTAATTATTGATTGTCTTTAATTATTTATTTCCAAAATTGTTTAAATTATGACTAAATTAAACGGTTTCTGATAACGAATTAAATAAAACAGGAAAATAACAAATTAATAATCCAGTCAGCACTGTTCTGCACTCTCAGGACCTCAAGGTTCAGCACTGTTGCAAAACACCCACTATTCTGCACTCCCACTCCCTGACTTTTGTCCAGTCAGCACAAGGTATGCACTCTCACTCCCTGACCAAGGTCCTTTCTGTTGTACATGCTCTAAGGACACATGGCTAGTTCTCAACTTTCCTTTTAATTTTATCATATAAGGCCCCATCTGACATATTTTTGTAAACGAAAAAAAGTGTATTGAATACGGATGGGCTCAGAGATTCGCAGACTGTGGACAAGTGGTAGTGATGATGCGATAATAATTGAGTCATTACCTGTGGCTGTGGCCCGCTCCTACCCACCAACCTCCTTTCCGAATCTTTATCTCCAAATCTGCTGCTGGCCACATACAATCTCACTTCCACACACTTCTATTTCTTTCTTATTATATTCAAACTATTCCCAGCCATGTATAAGTATATCTCTCCCAAGCTGTTGAAATGTCCATTTTGTCAGCTTCGCATTTATAACTCTTTCGCGTTAACTTCGGATGTGAATTTGGTAGCTATAATAAGTTGTTGTTGACTTAGAGCAGTTCCAACGAGTCGTTGCTGTTGGTCGTGTCAAGCGTAGGCACGACACTGACCCGACGCGCTGGCACGGCTCGTCGTGTCAGGTGGTCGTGTCAGCGCGGGCGTGTCAGCTCGTCGTGTCTAGTTCCAGCAACGATGCAGCCGGTCGTGCCTGGCGCCAACGGCTAGTCGGTTGTCCAATCACGACCCGCCACGTGGCGACGCCGACTTTCAAAGGCCCGTCAATTTCCTATAAATTCAGATCTACCCCAACTAAAATTTCACTTCTCCTCTCTTGTTTCAATCTTCTATTCCTCTATTCCTCTCCAAATTCTATAGTTTTTTTCCTAGTTCTATTTTTTTCGATGGCGAATCTTCCAACGCTAGAGGAAATGAAGCAAATGACAAAAGAAGAAATAGACGCCGCGATGGATAGGTTTTCAGAGGCAACACATCAAGCATTAGAAGATCAACTGATGGCATCGATACAACCAATAGGTCGGGATGATGATAAGGCCGAGGGCTCAAGCTCGGCGCCGAGACCAAAGCGGAGAGTGATTGAGCGCAACCACGAAGATGCCCACACAGGGTTGATCCGCGACTACTTCGCGCCTCAACCGGTGTACAACGACCAACAATTTCGGCGACGGTTCCGGATGTCGAGGGACATGTTCATATGGATCATGAGTGGTTTGAGTGACCGGTACGCCTACTTCCGGAACAACAAGGATGCTACGGGGAGGGCCTCTTTCACTCCACACCAGAAGTGCACGGTAGCACTTCGTCAGCTCTGTTATGGAAGTCCAGTCGATGCATGCGGCGAGTATTTGCGAACGGCGGAGATCACTGCGTTGGACTGCCTGAAGAAGTTTTGCATTGACGTCATCAAGGTTTACAGGTAGACCTATCTACGACGCCCGACCGTGGAAGATACAAGACGGTTGTTGCGAATCAACGAAGAGCGCGACTTTCCAGGGATGATAGGAAGTCTTGACTGCATGCACTGAGATTGGAAGAACTATCATGTGGCATGGGCTGCACAGTTCGCAAGTAGGGACCACGGGAACGTCCCCACAATCATGCTCAAAGCCGTAGCATCCCAAGACCTTTGGATCTGACACTCTTTCTTTGGGACACCGGGCTCCAACAACGACATCAACGTGCTCAATAGGTCTACATTATTTTCCCAAGCAGTAAAAGGCTTCGCCCGAGATGTGAAGTTCAAGATCGGCGGTAGAGAATACGAAACCCCGTATTACCTGACAGATGGAATTTATCCTGCTTGGTCAACATTTGTGAAGTCCATACCTGCTCCACAAACACCGAAGCAACGATGCTTTGCTAGATACCAAGAGGCGTGTAGGAAGAACATCGAACGAGCGTTTGGAGTTCTACAGGCCCGGTTTCACATCGTTACTCGCCCGGGCCGAATGGGGGATAGGGGCTCACTCTCAGTGATCATGACTGCTTGTGTGATCCTACACAACATGATCGTTGAGGATGAGCGGAGGCCGTGGCCCACTGATCCGTTTGCAGATATTGGTGTCCCGGACCAAACCGTCCGTAGAGGACCACCACCAACGGTGACCAGGGAAAGTGTCATGGGCCATAGAACAAGGATTCAGGATCAGAATGTTCATCACCAACTCCACGATGATCTCATCGAACACAGTTGTGCTAAATTTGGAGATGGCGGCCGCAATTAAATATTAGTTATCAATGTTAATGTAATTTCTATTTGGTTTTAAATAAAAAACGTAGTTATGCAATTCATATTTGGTTTCAATTAAAAGTGTTACAAATATTTGAGGTGTTTTTTTAATTACTAACACTGCTCCTGACACTACCATTGGAGGAGCAGTGTCAGGAAGACAAAAAGCACTCACTGACACTGCTCCTTGACACTGCGCAGTGTCTAATCATTGTAGATGTTCTTATAATAATGTCGACATCTGATTGGTTACTTCACTAGACTATGTGCACCCGTCAACCTATTTTAAATTCATCGTTCAAATCGATATGATTTTAATGTTGATTCAATTTTTTTTGAAATTATTGTGTATTTTCACTAAAAATACAGTTTAATTTAGTAAGAGTTTCAAAATAATTTTAGATTGCATCAGATCAGGATTCGACTCTACCCTGATACTGCTTTCGGTTTATATTTGAAAATCAAAGTATTCATTATAAAAGAATAATATATTGATGGTAGCAGTAGCAGAGATACCTTAATGGTAAATAGTAATTATTTTATAGTAACAGTATTTTGCCAACTCATGTTTTTCTGTGGCTACAATTTAACCTCCTATTTTGAAACCTGCCAATTTTGAATGAATTGTACGCAACACAATTTTCGAATAGGTCAGTTTCATGGGCTCACGAGAGCCACGAAATAGTCCTGAAATTAAGGGTAACGTCAAAATCGCGGTAAAGTGTTGGGGTAATAGCGTAATTTGGGTAAATAAATAGGTCATACGTTCCTCGTTCACCTCATCTATAAATTATACCTACCGCTTTTTCATTTTTCTCATTATCTTTTGCCTCTTCTTCTTCGATACGATCCTATCCTCTCTCAGCCGTTCCCAACTCTCAGCTCTAGGGTTCATCTTTTTTGTTCGTCGAACATCCAAGATCTAAGTTCTTTGATTCGAGTGACAAACCAAATTAAGAATTGTAAGTTCAATTTCCCACTCGTTTTGTATTGCTAGGGTTTCAGCTGTGTTGTTCTAATGTTCTTCGCATGATGAATTTCCGTATAATTCCGTTGATTTTTGAAATTAGGGGTTTTGCCTGTTCTGATCATCGTTACGGTCTTATTTTATTTAGATTGACCTGTTTCTTCTTAGTCTGTTCGTCTGAAATATCTGTCAATTAAAACATGTGTGGTTCTAATTGAATTGCTTAACTTTATAACTCAATTAGAATGCTTTGTTCAAATGTTTTTTATTCCAATTTAATGTTTATAGTATTGAATACTCATTTTTTCAATGGTGCAAGACAGTAATTTCTTAAGAAATCTTCATTTGTTTGTGTTCTTACCCGAGTTTCGTTTGTTGATTATATCAGGAAAACTGAATGTTCTAATGGAGTCGAAAGGTGGGAAAAAGTCCAGTAGTAAATCCTCCTTATTCTACGAAGCTCCCCTCGGTTACAGCATTGAAGACGTCCGACCCAACGGTGGAATCAAGAAGTTCAGATCTGCTGCTTACTCTAACGTATGTTGTTTCTGTCATCAGTATGATTTGGAAGTCCCTTCAGTTTCAGATTTGATCTATGAAAATGTTGTACTCAATTGTTTTCATCTTCTGTTTTGCAGTGCGCTCGCACACCATCCTGATATTTCCCGAGCTCGAAACCTAGCCACATAGTGTGGTCTATTTACTGTTTTTTCCTTTCATTCTGAATATTCTTAGTTTTTTAGTTTTCGGCTCTCTTCTTCCATCTCTCTGCGGCGGTGAACTTTGTGCTGTATCTGCTTCTGCTTGCTAGTCAACATGGCAATGACTGCTTCTCCCATTGGATTCGAAGGTTATGAAAAGAGGCTGGAGATCACATTCTTCGAGCCTGGTATCTTTAAGGACCCTGAAGGGAAGGGACTTCGTGCTCTGTCCAAGCCCCAACTAGATGAGATCCTGGGACCTGCTGAGTGCACCATTGTGGATTCATTGGCAAATGATGATGTGGACTCCTATGTCCTTTCTGAGTCCAGCCTCTTTGTTTTCTCCTACAAAATTGTCATCAAAACCTGTGGCACAACTAAGCTGCTCCTGTCTATCCCCCCTATCCTGAATTTAGCTGAATCCCTTTCCCTTGCTGTTAAATCTGTGAGGTATACCCGTGGGAGTTTCATCTTCCCGGGCGCTCAATCCTATCCTCACCGCAGCTTCTCCGAGGAAGTTGCAATCCTTGATGGATACTTTGGGAAGCTTGGTTCTGGTAGCAAGGCATATGTGATGGGAGGGTCCGGCCAATCTGGGAAGTGGCATGTTTATTCTTCTTATGCTGAATCTGTGCCACTTGCTGACTCTGTTTACACTCTTGAGATGTGTATGACTGGCCTTGACAGGAAGAAAGCCTCTGTGTTTTTCAAAGGCCAATCCAGCTCTGCCGAAGGGATGACAGTTGAGTCCGGTATCAGAAACATTCTTCCGGATTCAGACATTTGCGATTTTGAGTTTGAACCTTGTGGTTACTCAATGAATGCCATTGAAGGATCTGCAGTCTCAACAATCCATATTACTCCGGAAGATGGTTTCAGCTATGCTAGCTTTGAAGCAGTTGGGTATGATCTCAAGGTAGTGAATTTGGAAAAACTGGTGGAAAGGGTATTGGCTTGTTTCAAGCCGAGTGAGTTTTCTGTAGCTGTGCATGCTGATGCATTGGATCTGTCCCTTGAGAAGAAATGCTCTCTTGATGTCAAGGGTTACTGTCGCAGAGAGAGCTGCCTGGAAGAGCTTGGAATGGGTGGAACTATTGTCTATCAGACTTTCAACAAGACTGATGATGGCTGTGGGTCTCCTAGATCAACTCTGAAAGGTTGCTTCAAAGATGAATCGGAGGAAGATGAGTAGTTTGTCTTTTTATGATGAATAATGTTAAATTGTCTTTTGAAGTGTCTAACCTGAGGGGCACTGCTGCTGTAATTGCATCAATGGTGATCCTGATCATCAGGTTATGTTTCTTTTTATGTTGCAAGACTATGCACCTCTGTGCTCAACTATGCCTATTTGGTCTCCTAAATACTATGGAGTATTTCGCATACTATTTTTTGTGATCTTGTTTCTATTATTTTCATCTGGGTGTGAATATCACGAATTAGGCTTAAAATCGGAAAGAACAAAGGATGGCATAGCAATTATATATTGCCGCAAAAGTTTAAGTTGATCAATGTAATTTAGTCATTGGTGAATAATTTCATTACTCAATCCCTAATGCTGCTCCTACTACTATCCTTACTCATCTACACGCAAGAATGTATGAGCATACTTTCTAGCATCGTCAGAATTGACGGCTTCTTTTGCTAGTTTCTGTTTCTATTCCACAATTTTAATTTCCCCGCCTCTTTTAGAACATATATTCACACACTTTCCACCATCTTCCCCAGACTGGTGAGCATTCTGCAACATGTGAGCCAGTGTAGGTGTATTTTAAAGAGGACGAATCCTCTTCGCACCCACTAGTACCTGTACGTACCATTAGTGAGTAGTGACTAGAGATATATTTAACACATCCGTGTAGTATAGTGTCTTCTCTATACTCTATAGAATTAAGGAAATAAGAGACTCCTTGTTATGAATCTACTAGAGTGCAATCTCACTTGACTTGTGTATGTACGATTGTGTTGGCTAATGCATGGGCAAGAAATCGTAATAAAAGTAGTGATTGACTTTTCATGCAATATAGGAGATTGAGTGGCAATAAAAGTAGTAATCTTTGTTTGTTTGTTTGTGGCAAATCTCTATCATAGTGGCTCCTGTTTCCACTCATTTGTTCACTTTCGATCTCAGTGGCTCTCAAAAGAGCTGTTAATTAATTCATGGAGAAGGATATCAAGTATTTGATTATTGGCGGGACGCAGGAATGGGTACGGTTGGAGCTCCTTCTGTCCACCGAACCGGGACCTCCGGCTCCGGGAACCAGTGGTATGGTAGAAAACCTACCGCGCTATCAGTTTTTCTACCTTGTTATTGGGCCTTCTTTTGGGCTTCTGATATTTGGCTCACAAAAATTATTATTTTCTTCTTTTTGTTTCGTATTATTATTTCAAATAACATTTCAAGTGACTTTCTTAGTGTGATATTCCAAAATAATGTTAATCCAATCTTAATTGATATTACAATCTACATACAGACAATTATGTGTTAAAATATTCATCACTAGCTCAATTGGGCTTAGCCCAATAATCTAATAACTAGTAAAAGCCCATTAGGAGCCCATTGATGGAAGGATGTGGAAGCTTGTAGAAGCATGGAGACAAGTCTTCCATTTGTAGACATTTAGGATATTTTCATGGAAAATTCTAGAGGCTAAATCATAGCCATTAATAGTGCTTAGGGTAGAACAAATCCTAACCATCCATTCTAGGATGCTAGTAGTATAAATAGGTGTAGGAACTCATTTGTAATCATCCAAGCGTCCAAGAAACACAAAGTTTAGTAGTCTTGTAGAGAGAGTGTCCTAAAATAGTTTTGTAGTGTGAGTAACTCTTAGTATTGTAATCTCTTCTTTAGTGTTGTTAATAGAAAGTGTTGCCTTCCATCAAAGAGTTGTGTTCAACAATCTTGTATCAGAGCGTGGTTGTGAGTTAGGGTGTCTAATCTCTCGAAGTTCTTAGTATGCTCTGTGGTTGCAGCCGTGACTGATCCTCCACATCAGAAACGATCTCTTGAGATTGTTAGTGAGTAAGTTTCTTCGTGTCGTGAGTAGTCCGTGACTCTGCAAGTGTTGTGTCGAAACTAGCTTATTTGGTATTATTGAGGTATTGCCAACGCGATGGGTGCTCTCCAAGTCGTCGGAGGAATCAAGAAACTCAACCACGACAACTACAACACGAGGGCAACATGCATGATGTCATACTTACAAGGACAAGACCTTTGGGAGGTCGTTGGCGGGATCGAAACTACGCCGTCGGAGAAGGATGCTAATGGATCCTTGCGCAAATGGAGAATTAAGGCAGGGAAAGCGATGTTTGTCTTAAAGACCACCATCGAAGAAGAGATGTTAGAGCACATTCGTGACAAGAAGACGCCGAAAGAAGCATGGGACACGTTCGTGACGTTGTTCTCAAAGAAGAACGATACGAGGCTACAACTCTTGGAGAATGAGTTGTTATCAATCTCACAACGCGACATGACGATTGCTTAGTACTTCCACAATGTCAAGTCGATCTGTCGAGAGATTGCTGAATTGGATCCGAAGTCCGTCATTGAAGAAGGACGAATGAAGAGGATCATCATCCACGGGTTGCGGTCGGAATATAGGAGCTTCATTATTTCCGTACAAGGATGGCCCGTTCAACTATCACTTGTAGAGTTTGAAAATTTGCTAGCTAGTCAATAAGCCATGGCTAAGAAAATGGGAGGCCTCACGCTGAAGAGTGAGGACGAAGCACTATACGCAAGTAAAAGCCGGAGCAACTTCAAACCGCCCGCAAAAGGTGGATACAAAAATAGCGAAAAAGGAAGAAGCCATCAAGAAAACGCACAACCTTGGAAAGCTCAAAAGACCGACAACAAGAGTTTCCAAGGGAGGAGGTTCGAAGGAAATTGCTACAATTGTGGAAAGAAGGGTCATATGTCCAATGATTGTTGGTCTAAGAAAAATCCTGTCGAGAGCAATGTTGTCACTTCCAAAAAGGAGATGGAGGATGAATGGGATGCCGAGGTACTAAGTTCCATAGAAGAAGACGAGCTAGCACTCATGGCTATGGAGGAAGATTAGATCGACTACGAGAACGACTGGATCGTTGATTCGGGATGCTCAAACCACATGACCGGTGATCAGAGGAAACTGATAAATGAGAGAGAGTGCATAAAGAATAAGAAGGGCGAGTTTGTGGGAACCAACCAAAAGCAGCCTGTCCGACTTCCTTCAACTGTGGCGGAGAAAACCAAGTCCGAGGAGGTTAGTGCCAATGAAGCACCCATGGAAAGATGTCACTTAGGCATGGAAGAAGTCACCGATCTAGTCGCGGAGGATGAAGTGGAGATTGATGAACTACAAGAGAACGTTAACAAGCAGCTCGAGGAGATGTGTGCGAGCTTGGAGGAGACCCAAGTAGATTGGGATATCTGCCGACGCGCTCTCGTAGGGGGAGCAGTGGACGCCACTGTCCAAGAAGTGCAACAGGTGGAGGCTCTAAAGCCAGAGAACCAAGGTGGACAACGGGAAGTCAAAGAGATCAAAAATTTACTTTGGCATGTAGAGAAATATTTTGAGGCGCTCAACATGAAAGACGAGCTAGGTCCAAGGGACAAGGGAAAGGCTGCCATGTATCCCGAGTACGAGCCAAGCGAGGAGGAGGTCATCGAGGAAGAACCAATTGGAAGCAAAGGGAGAGACCACAAAAAGAATGAGGGAGACAACGGTTCAAGGCCACCATACCAGCGAAGTAAGAGATGGACGCCATCATGGAGGCGCGAAGGGCGCGAGCGCACTCAATTGATTAGTTGCTTCTTATGCAACGGGCCACACGTGGCGATGGAATGTTCAAAGAGGTCAAGGCTAATGGCGAAGCTCGATGAGGAAAAAGCCATGGGAAAGGACTCTAATGAGAATGCCCACATGAGAAGTCTTCGCCTAAGTGGAATGGTAAAGACGATGAGCGAGGACGCTCCCCAAGAAAATATAGAATGCATGCTCGCTGTAGAGCAAGACGGGGATGTGCATGGGGCAGCGGAGGTCACCGCAAGGCAACCAAATTTTCCTAAGAAGAAGACACCACAAAAGGATGGCAACCGCACGAGGAGTAGGCACAAGGTGTGCAAGCTGGCCAAGGGCACAAAGTTGCCAGCACTTAAGGAACGTATGACACAACAATGGGCGCCAAAGAGGCCTTCAAGGAAAAAAACCAAACGAGGCAAGTTCGGCATGAAAGTACCAACGAGGAGAGCAAGGGAGCAAGCCGAGACAGCGATGACAATCCCCTTTGCATCCGTTGAGGCTAATCGACCAGAGTGTCAATCGAATGTGTGTGGGAGATTGTCAGAACCCAGAAGGTTTCAGAACCTTCTACGAGATCCTGGATGGATCTACGGACATGCGAAGCATTCTAAAACCTGGCATATGCAACAGATCAAGAAGGATGATCAAGTGGCAGACTTGTTCACCAAAGGACTGAGTATTGGCAAGTATGAAGGCTTTCGCAGCGAGCTAATATGGTACGAAGAATGGGGGCTAGTGCTGAGGGGGAGTGTTAAAATATTCATCACTAGCCCAATTGGGCTTAGCCCAATAATCTAATAATTAGTAAAAGCCCAATAGGAGCCCATTGGTGGAAGGATGTGGAAGCTTGTAGAAGCATGGAGACAAGTCTTCCATTTGTAGACATTTAGGATATTTTCATGGAGAATTCTAGAGGCTAAATCATAGCCATTAATAATGCTTAGGGTAGAACAAATCCTAACCATCCATTCTAGGATGCTAGTAATATAAATAAGTGTAGGAACTCTTTTGTAATCATCCAAACATCCAAGAAACACAAAGTGTAGTAGTCTTGTAGGGAGAGTGTCCTAAAAGAGTCTTGTAGTGTGAGTAACTCTTAGTGTTGTAATCTCTTCTTGAGTGGTGTTAATAGAAATTGTTGTCTTCCATCAAAGAGTTGTGTTAAACATTATGTACATAGAAATAGACAATAAGATCATTCACAAATTTACATCAACATTATTTAAAATTATACAAAATCAACGTATACAATGACATCATAGACATTCAAATCTAAATATTCCCCAAATAATAATAATAATAAATACGTGAATAAAACCAATATATGATCTTTAATACTTATTACTTAATATTAACGAGACATAATTTGTTTTTTTTAGCATAATGATAGTTCATATTTGTTAAAAGAACAAGTACGAATATAAGAACATAAAGAAGGACTAGAACTAGAATAAGATCTTATCAGTTCAGAAACGCTAATCCTGAAACAAATCCCAGCTTTACATTGTAATTTTGAATGATGTTGTGAAACAAGTAAGAAAGACATACACAATGTTACTATCCTATGTGTAAACTTAGGAGATTTAACCCCATGACTATGATTATGCACGTCTGACTCTTCTTGTGACTCAACCCGAAAATATCTGAGGAGGTCTTTGCGAGAAGGAGGAGTAGGAATAAAGGACAAGTCGTTGCTCCTCATATGCGTCCCGCGATCATCAAGGCCCATGTCCGGCGCACCCAGATTCTACTTCGTCGATGTTGCTTCCTAAACCTAGACCCATAACATCCACAACCCATTGGAGAACATCTCTAGAATAACTCCAACTTTGAGCCCTATAAAAGAAATAAAAAACAGCTAGGACGATCCGAAACCGGGAGACCTACCACCGAAACCTCAAGAGGGATATGAAGACTAGATCGATCTGAATCGGATGATCCACCGGAGAAAGTTCAAAAAAGATGAACAATCCATATAGATAAGCGGAAAGAAAAGAAGGAAACCAAAAGAATCAAAAGAAGAAGAAGAAGAAGAAGAAGAAGAAGAAGAAGAAGAAGAAGAAGAAGAGCCACCGCTGGAGACGCCACCACAGGCAGCAGCCACGCCTATCGGAGATCCGGAAACTAGCGGCCGATGCTGGCCGTTGTCGCTGAGGTTGAAGACAAGGTAGGTGAAGAAGAAAGAGTCACCGCTCGAAAGAGAGAAACACGAGCATTATGGCTGACCGGAAGACAGTGCTGCACCGACAACACTCATGACCGGAGTCAAGAGATCCGTTGGTGACAACAAAAAACGAAAGGTTGCTAGAATTACTGTGGAGAGGACCATCAGAACGCGTATGGTTTATTCAAACTTAGCTATAGCGGAATAAAATTATCCTCATTCTTGTAATTTATGACATCGTGGGTGAATAAATATTGGCTTTTAACTGACCCACACGCAAGAATCTATTAGCACATTTTCATAATTGACGGCTTCTTTTGATAGTTTTTTCTTTGGTGTTCAAAAAAAGAGTATTCTGCAATATGTGAAGCAGTGTAGATGTATTTTAAAGTAGAAGAATCATGTCCGCACTCACCACAAAAACTCTAACATTGACATGCATTCATTTAGAATCCAATAAAGATTTAGGACACATGTTGTAATTAGGATGGAAGGAGTAATATGTGTTTCACTCGTTGTTGGTAATGCATGTACAACAAATCATGGTAAAACTAGTGATTGTCTTTTCATGCAATAGTGGCAAATCTTTGTTTTGTTATAATTGTTGCACGCTTTAGTTGAATTTTGGTCGTGTATCTGTCATATAGTGGGTGATGTATCCACCCATTTAATCATTTTTTTTTATCTCAGTGGCAGTGGTTCTCGAAAGAGCTCTAATCATGGAGAGTTAAATGAGGATTATTACCTACTTATCCCAAGACAGCTGTAACCTATATTTACCTAATCCTTTGATTAACACGTAAGTCAATACTATTTATGAAATGGAACTGGTAGGACCTTGTATTGTATGTGTCACTGAGTTACTTTCACTTTGAAAGATGTTGCCAATGTTGTGTTTCTGCTTCAAATAGTAACATGCCGGAAGGACCGTTTCTTGCACGGCCGCTTTTGGGCAAAAGAGGATGTTCTGGCCTTCACAAGTTGCTTAATGAACATGGACACTCATATACATCCCGTATCCTTGGCGATCCGAGCATCTCCAATGGTCTGTATATTTGAATGGTCCGAGCATCTCCTTGGAGGTTCGAGCATCTCCAATGGTCTGAAAATTTAATAAAATAAATGAGATTAAAAATAATAAAGAATTTATGACATTTCATAGTTTATAAAAATAATGGTAGATTTTGTATATTTGAATGGTTCTGGAGGTTAATTTAGACATTTCATAGTTTTTAGATTTTGTTGGGCAATGACATTTAATTTGAAAACTTGATGGTTGATGAGAGGTATTTTAGACATTTAATATCATTGGATGGAAAGTTAACAACGTTGGATTAAACTGAAAAAATGGAGTTAAGGGTAACTTTCTTGTGACATGAATATTTGGAACTGTTTGACAATTTTACATGTCTTATGAGGGCATATTGATTACTGATTATGGTTATTGTTATGCTGCCACTGTTGTGTTCTGCCCCAAACAGTAATGGTGCCGTAGGAAGCTGAAAATACCGTTTCTTGAATGGTTCCTTTTGGGCAAAAGGGGTTGCTTTGTGATAATTTGTAAAATAACTTTAAAATAATATTTTCTATGTTAAGTAACTTGTAAGTGCCCTTGAGAGAATTGAAGAAATGGAACGATATAGTTGGTGAGCTTGGAGGTTACTGAGCTCAAGGCCTACTACACCTCTGGAAATTAAGGGATTAATGAAAAGTTGATAAATGAACTTTTTAGATGAAGGTGATGTTGAACATGTCCTTGAAAGACCTGGTCTACCCAACCATTCTTAGCAAGTACAAACTACAAAGCAATGGAGGGGTGGTGGTGGGGAAGGGGAGAGGAATTAAAGGACAAGGTGGGGTTCATGTTAAGGCTAAAGCCAGATCATGTGAGTGAGTCCAAATTTGGTTCACAACAAGTGGTTAAAACAACAATTATTTGCTACTCATTTAGGCAAGCACCAACCAAGACTCCCATCTCCATTTAGGATCACCAGTCAACTTCATTAAATTAACCCCACTTGCTTGACCCAATATTCACACCAGGATTTGTCACCCATTACTGGTCACACTTTTAAATGGAGCCAAGAGGATTAAATGACTAAAGAAGAGAGGAGAGGAGAGGAGAGGGACCTTATGTGTTCATGGTAGGGCTTGTGTGTCCCAGATTCTTCACCCCTGACAATAACCCTTAACATTTTTCTTTTCTTTTCATCAAAATTCCAAAGTGGATGCAATTTTGGTGGAGTTCAATGGCAGAGTTGTTGCCAGTAACTTTAGGAAAAGCATGGTATGAACTTTAGTGAACCCCACACCCACAAACATGCTTATTCATGCTTTGGCTCTGTTTCATCTCTTTCCTGTTTTTTCCTTCCTACACACTACAGTCAAGTCTTTTTCTTTACTTTCAAATGTTACCCCCACAAACATGCTTATTCATAATTTAAGGATTGTGTGAGAAGTAGCAAAGATTTATTGTAATATTGAGGCTGCTCTGGTTGTGAAGTGGACTCTTTCATCTCCTTCAGACATGATATTCGAATCTCAGTGTGTCACCTGTTTGGTTATCCAAGGCAAGAGTTAGATTAGTATTAGATTAGGAAGTGCTGGTGTTTTAAAAAAAAAGATTGACCCACTAACCCTCAATGATACACAAATTTCATTTGAACCATAACCAAATATTTGGTCAAACTTTACTTTCAAAAGAATGAAATTGAAGAGAATTGCTCTGCCCCAAATATATGAAGATGATAAACAAACTTCACTTTCATGATGGAGATCATGAAACCAGTGGACAACTGGTTCAGGAAAAGAAAACAAAAGAAGTTAAAGTCAACGGCAGCAGCAACACAGGTGCACGTGCCCAGCACCATGAGCATGAAGGGCCATCCAAATTCAGGATCCTGTATATATTATAGTTTAGAGAACAGAGACCTCAGGTCCCATTTTGGTGCTTCACTCAGCCTCAGAGCCACTGTGTTTCCTTTGCTACCTCATCAGTCATCACCCACATTCAATGTTCATCTCAGTCATGCATGCCTAGCTACACCCACATATCACATATATACATACATGTCCATGGACTGGATTGAAAGATTGAGAGAGAGGAAAAAGAAAAGCTTTAGCCTTTAGCTTTTTTAAAGTTGGCTGCTTTTATTTTATATATGGACTTATTTTATATATTTATGGACTGACTCTGTTGACTGTGGAAATAAAAAAAATCACAAGTGAGATAATTGCTTTGAAGGAGATGGAAGAAGAAGAAGAAGAAATGATTGAGAGAAGAATGATTTCTCACAAGGAGCTATTACATCACCAATCTCTAGCCTTGTCCCTAGAGATTCTCATCTTCTTTTTTCATTGATAATTATTGTTTTCTTTCATAAAGAAAGAGAAAGCAAAATGGAATTTTAGCTTTTAATGAATGGCCTGCTTCAGAGAATGTTGGATTCTTAAGGCAAATCAGGAGAAGCTAGAAGAAAGAAACTTAGCAAACCAAAGCTAGTGCCTTCTTTTTCTTCTACTGACAGCACAAACTTCACTGACCCACAATTAATCTTTTCATTAAAGAATCTTTATTATTGAATTTCAAGTGCTCACCAGTTCATATTTGAATTCTATATTAACAGCATAGAATAGAAAATTAGGTAACTTGCTTTTTTTAAGCCAATGCATGATTGAAGGAATTCTATTTTTTCTCTTTCAATCATCTTTTGGATTTAATGTAGATTTGGTTAATGTGGGTTTTGCTTTTTATATACCTTTTTCTTCTTCCTTGGTTATGCTTTGCTGAACCAGTGGCAAGCATGTTAGTTCTCTTTTACTGTCAAAACTCAAAACCTCTCTCTCTCTTGGCTCTTGGGTTCTGAAAAGAGGTGTTGTGAGTGAGTGCAGTTCTTGTATGGAGAATTTTACTTGGCTTATTATGTAATATTGTTACATATTCCAAAAACCAAACGCATCAGAAGATCATTGGTTGTGTAGTTGAAACTCAGGACTCATTTCCTTACCTGCTCCTGATTTGTCTTCTTTCATAGATAAAAAAGAAGCTGGGTTTTCACATTTAGGCACTTACTGTCTGGTTTGTTCATCACTTTTGAATTCATGGCTGTGAGGAGAGAAGTTGCTGCTGTTCTCTGCTGTTGTGTGTGCTTGCTCTGCTTGTGGACTTGTGCTTGTGGGGTGCTCTCTCCCAAAGGTGTCAACAATGAAGGTATGGACACAACAAAATGTTGATTTTCAAGCAAAAGGGTGACAAATATCTGATTATGGTTGTGTTTTCTTCTTTGTAGTGCAAGCTTTGATGGGTATTAAGTCTGCTCTGAAAGATCCTCATGGTGTTCTTGACAGTTGGGATGAAACTGCTGTTGATCCTTGTAGTTGGACCATGGTCACTTGCTCCCAAGACAACCTAGTCATTGGCCTGTAAGTGCTTTCAGGAACCAAACATTTATTAGTAAAACATAGGAAAAGGAAACAGTTTCTGAAGTAGAACTGCTTTGTTTTTGATATGCAGAGGAACTCCAAGCCAGAACTTATCTGGGACTCTCTCACCAAGCATTGGGAACTTGACAAATCTCCAAATTGTGTAAGCACCAATCAAAACATCTATGGTTTATAAATTTTCAAGTCTTTGGTTACTATAATGGGTGTGTTTCAATTTGCAGGCTCCTACAGAACAACAACATAAAAGGGTCCATACCCTCTGAGATTGGGAGGCTCCCAATGCTTCAAACACTTGATCTTTCTAATAACCAGTTCTCTGGTAGAATCCCCAACTCTTTGTCCCAACTCAAAACACTCCAATATTTGTAAGCAAAAACCTCTGAACCTTGCCTTAATTTGAAGTTTGTTTTGTTTCTATCTTGAATCCAGTATGATATTTCTATTTAAATTTCATTTAGGAGGCTAAACAACAACAGTCTCTCAGGAGGGATTCCATTATCACTGGCCAACATGACCAAACTCACCTTCCTGTAATCTCCTTAGACTTTTCCTTCTTTTCATCTCTTTTGATGTTGTATGTAATTAATAATGTTTCCATTTTTGTAGTGATCTTTCTTACAATAATTTGAGCGGTCCAGTACCGAGCTTGCTGGCCAAAACATTCAAGTGAGTCAGCATAGCAGAACTATTTCATTTTCTGTTGCTCCAAGAATATGTTCTAACACATTTCATCTTCGAATTGAGCACAGCATTGTTGGAAACCCTCAGATATGCACAACAGGAACTGAGAAAGACTGTTTTGGAACAACTCCGATCCCGCTTTCCTTTACTTTGAATAACTCATCAAGTAAAACTTATTTCCCTCTCCTCTTTTACTTGCTTTAATCACTTCAAAAGTTTCATGTTCATAAAAGTTATGTTGCTTCTTTACCTTTTCCATAATTACGTTTCACTTTGAATCTGAGTTCATGATCACACTTCATTATTTGTAATATGCTACATCTGCAGAATTAACATGTATGCACTAATAATGTCCATGCTTTGTTTCTTCTAACATGCATCTATAACTTTATTATGCTTTTTTAGACACTGAACTTCCTCAGACACCCAAGAGCCATAAAATGGCTCTAGCCTTTGGTTCAAGCCTTGGATGCATCTGTGTATTGATTCTTGGATTTGGCTTTCTTCTTTGGTGGAGACAAAAGCACAACCAGCAAATATTCTTTGATGTAAATGGTAAGTGGATACAGTAACAAGTTTGGATCTTGGACAAATGAAACATAACTAGATGTCTTCATTAACACATCAAAATTTATACTTACAGAACAGCACCGCGAAGAACTATGCCTAGGAAACTTGAAGAGGTTTCAGTTCAGAGAACTGCAGGCTGCCACACACAACTTCAGCAGCAAGAACTTGGTTGGAAAGGGTGGTTTCGGGAACGTGTACAAAGGATTGCTACAAGATGGCACTGTTGTGGCTGTGAAGAGGCTAAAAGATGGAAATGCAATTGGAGGGGAGATCCAATTCCAGACTGAGGTTGAGATGATCAGCCTTGCAGTGCACAGGCACCTTCTTCGGCTCTATGGTTTTTGCATGACAGCAACAGAGAGGCTTTTGGTTTACCCTTACATGTCCAACGGAAGTGTAGCCTTGCGCCTCAAATGTAATGTCAAATTCATCCAAGTCTTGCTTTTCTATCACCTACATGAACACATGCTTCTTTTTTTCACAGGAACATAACATGATTTGTAACTCACTTTTTCTCAGCCAAACCAGCTTTAGATTGGGGAACAAGGAAGAGAATTGCACTGGGAGCAGCCAGGGGATTGCAATACTTGCATGAACATTGCGATCCAAAGATAATCCACAGAGATGTTAAGGCTGCAAATATACTGCTCGATGACTATTGTGAGGCTGTGGTAGGAGATTTTGGGTTGGCAAAGCTCTTGGATCACAGGGACTCACATGTGACCACTGCTGTGAGAGGCACGGTGGGACATATAGCACCTGAATATCTCTCAACAGGCCAATCCTCTGATAAAACAGATGTTTTTGGGTTTGGGATTCTTTTGCTTGAGTTGATCTCTGGACTTAGAGCTCTAGAATTTGGCAAGTCTACAAACCAGAAAGGCGCCATGCTCGACTGGGTGAGCTGAACGAGCATTTTCTTCTTGTTATTCAATTCCAACTCTCCTTAACATATATATATATATATAGAGAGAGAGAGAGAGCTAATGGCTAGCTATGCAGGTGAGGAAGATTCATCTGGAAAAGAAGCTTGACTTGGTAGTTGACAAGGACCTGGGAAGTGACTATGACCGGATAGAGCTTGAAGAAATGGTTCAAGTAGCTCTGTTGTGCACTCAGTACCTTCCAAGCCACAGACCCAAGATGTCTGAAGTGATTCGAATGCTTGAAGGAGACGGGTTGGCAGAGAAGTGGGAAGCTTCTCAGAGAGTTGAATCAACCAGGAGCAGAGCCAATGAGTTCTCATCTTCAGAGAGATACTCTGATCTCACCGATGACTCTTCCTTGCTTGTCCAAGCAATGGAGCTTTCTGGACCCAGGTGACACGTACTTCCTGCAAAAAAACATGGAAGCGCATAGTTCAGAAAGGAAGAAATGTATGATACATATACTACATTTTCAAAACAGAATGAGGTGAAATGGACATCATGTCATGTATAGTATCACCATATTTCGAGTCTCGAGAACTTGGACATATATATAGCTGTGTACATAATCAGGATTGTGATATGTTTTCTTCTGGTGTTTACTGCAATAATAAAGGTCTTGCTCAAAGAATTATGCTTATGTTGCAGCAATTCTATCACTTTCTGTATTTGGCTTTACTAGGTTTGTTCTTAGCATCATGTCTGCAATGCACACAAAGAGCTGGAAACTTAAGGAAACACAAGAAATGGACAATCATAGATATATTGTATGCATACAAGAACCCAGCAGGACATGTTCACTATTGTGCTGCTCCCTTTTTCATTCAGAATAAAACATAATGGAACTCAGTCAAAACCTGCCTAAAGAATGATGTCCCTTAACAACAACTTGAAGCATGAATACAGCTATAACATTCTTCAGTCAAAAGAAATGGAAAAGAAGAGACGAGTGTTTAGATCATAGACACTGCTTCATCTTGAAGGAACAAAATTTCGGCCTGCGCAGATGCTCTTCGAAACTTCACCAACTGTATCAGTATATTCAACTTCCCTTCCGTACAATATGCGCTGGGTGTAATACTCATTGTCTCAAGCACAGGTGAACTTTGAAGCAAAAATTTGATAAGTGCCATCTCATGCAGAAGCCCATATAGATCTGTCATCTTCACTGTTTTTAGCCTTTTGAATGTGCAATCTGAAGGGCATTCTTTCTCCCAAAAATCCGGACCAGGGGCTTCAACTTCAGGTAATGTGTTTGGGGAACCCTATAGAAACAATGAGTAGAAAATGTAGTTGTGCTTAGAAATTAAAATATGTAAACGGAAGATGATATATATATAGTCCTGGAGGACATGTAAATGTTCAATATGACTAACAATATAAATTTTGAGAAAATGTTTAGGATAACTTACTGATATTCGCAACTCCTCCAAATTAGGGGAGTTGGTAATCAAGTGAAGAACAACAAGAATTTCTTTCAGATCTTCAAAACATACTTGATTCAGCTCAATAGTCTTTAAATGGCTGTATGTAACTGAAAGTTTTCCCAGGTCGATACCTATGCTTAAATACTTAATACAAAAAAAAAAGACATAAGAATCCAGCTTAGCTATATATGCTCAACTGCAAATAAGAACCTATCTGGTTGATATACAGTTATTCAATCTCTCAAATAGTCTTTTAAATAGAACTAATGTCATCAAAAAAGAAAATCATACAAGATGTTACCTTTGTGAAGTAGATATGCCCGATTAGCTTTTCAAGCAAGGGAACACCTCCAAGAAAATTGTTAAAATTGCAGCTTGAACTTTGCTCAAAGTGATCAGCAATGTCATCGGTGTACAAGGCAATAGAAATATCAACCAAACGTGGGGTATTTTCGAGGAAAATGTCTTTAAATTCACCTTCTAGGCTTAAGTACTTAAGATTTGGGGCGCGGATATAAAGAACAAGACTATCAAAGTATGACAAGGTTAGATTCTCAAGAAGAGGGCACCCAGAAATAATATCCTCAATCACTTCAGGGGCAACCAAAACTTGATGAAGGTTGAGGGTCTTCAAACACGAAAAACCTCTAAATGAAGGAGGTGGCTCCAATTCGCAACGAGATATCTCCAAGCGGGTTAACTTCTTGCAACTAAAAAGGCACGAAGGAACCCTAAACCACTCCACGTCTCCTAGTTCAAGAATCACTTCCTTGATTTCATTCCGTGATAGGAAGAGCAACCACTGATCTAAATCTGCACAATTTTCCAAGGTTGAAGTAGTAAGCTTGAACTTGTGAATTGGTCCTTGGTGAAGAAAAAGAGCTCGAGTAACAAAGTTTACAAGGCTCTTCTCCACAAGAGCTTGATCATTAGATACACTAACACATGCCTCATCAAATACAAGCTCAGTGAGTGTAGCCCATTTGTACCTCCATCTACTAGACAGGATGCTCGTCCTTACAGCATCTCTTATAGGCAGTCGGGCGAGTATGCTTTCTATGATGCTTTGAGGAAGATCACTGAAATCTGGAATTAGAACACCATCCATCTGCAGCATTCAGCCGATAAAGGATCACAAAACAAACAATAAACAATAAAAAAATGTAAAGATTTCGAGTCCCACCATACATTTAACATTCAAAACCATTCCAAATTACAGAAAAGAGTAAAAATCTGGAAGCAATCCATGATTTATTCCTCCAATTCACATATAGAAAATATATATCCCCCTAAACCCTAGAGGCAATCCATGATTTATTCCTTTAAACCCTTCCAAATTACCCCGAAAAGCAAAAATCTGAACGCGAAGCTTCTACAAATTAGTTCTATATACGATCACAGCTTGACAGATTTCGAATGCTGTCAAAACCAGTTTGATGATTAGACCCGCTTGAAGAAGAATCAGATCATGTACAGAAATGGATACCGAAGACAGCATTTCGAAGGAAGGAGTGCAAAATTTGCAGAGAAAACGCAAAAAGTAGAGAGGTATCGAAGTTACTGAACATACCCAGATTGAAGAATGAAGATCAGATTGCAGATTCAGCTTCCCTCTTAAGGAGTTGGTGATTCTCTGATCTTCCTTAGCTCCGGAGTAGACTCGAAAAGCAAATGATAAAAACGAAAACTAAAAAGTGGGTAAATTGAAAGAAAAACAGTTAATTACAGTGTGACCCTAAAATTATAAAATACTTTAGGTTCAGTCCAAAAATATCTCTTTCTCAGCCAACCGACCTATCGTTTCTCTCCCTAACGTTTATGAACTTTTCCTATTGGTAAAGGCACGTTTAATTGGCACAAATCTAAATAACGTCGTCCAAATTTGTGAAACTTGGTCACGTTGGTATCATATTTTGAGATTGAATTGACTTGTAGTTACTGAGTTTTCACCTGCACAACAAGTAGGTGATATAACTCAGCATCCATGACAGTCTGCTAAATTTTGGTGTTTAAATTATCGTTTTGAGGAGAGTTAAACAGTAAAAATTTATCGAGATAAGTTTCTCTGATAGATTAAAAATGTTAGATTTTTGTAAACTAAATAATATGTTTAGTTTAGTTTTTTAACTTAAACAAAATTTTATACAAGTATTCACCGCCAAAATACACCGAAGTGGTCTTAGAATTGAGATTTTTTACAATACACCGAAGGGGTCTTAGAATTGAGATCTTTTTCAACTTCCGAACAGTCTCCAAACAAGTTGCTTTTGCTAGTAAGTGAGTTGCTTTTTTATTGTCGTTCGTTTTACAAATTCGAATTGCACTTTTTTGATTGTAGATACATTCACTAATTATTAGGCCTAGAGGGGAGAAAAAAATGCTCTTCACAACTGATGAAGTCGACCACTACCACTCCTAATCCAAGTCATATGATGGGGGTGGAGCTCTAGCCATCGGAGGGCATCCCTGATGGCCTTTGCCTACAGATGAAGTCCATTCTCTCATATTGTTTGGAATATAGCTTCGTCCACATTGATGAACCAACGATGTGCCTGGTGGAGAGAGCCAAGTTGTTGGTTGTCGCCACCGAGAGAACTATTTTCGTGGTATATGATTGCGCACAATCTAAAAGTTAGTTTTGCATGTAATGCAACAACTATGCGTGCTTAGAAAAAGACTGTCATCAAAATAAACACATTTACCAGTAATGCAATTACATTGGCATGATGGGCAACAACAAAAGATTCATATTTCCCCCAGAACTAGCTATCTTAACCCACCATATTTGATTGGAAGTCAGTGTGTTGTTTTGATAATCACTTTGGCTTCTGTTGACGCCCGTTGAAAACTTAACAATTCCGTTGACACCCTCAACATCACATCAGCAACAACGCCATTTCTAAACCTTATCTTCAGAGTTTTCAGTCTTGGCGAACTGGAAAGTAAGAATCTGATGATTTTCAGCTCGGGGTTGGCTCCTCTCATCTCTTTAATACTAATTGCTTCAAGTTGGTACAGAGACGTATGAGAATCAAGAGCCTGTTTTAGGTACCTCATCACAGAGGGCATGTCATCATCAACAGATTCAAAGCCCTATTAACAAACAGAAGCCGATTTCAGTAACTCTGGAAAAATAATCCAGCAGTTTTGACTTAAAATGACCCACCAGAATGTGAAGTTCCTGCAAGTTGGGACAGCTTCTGATCAAGCAGAGAGCACATGAAATCTGATAAATGTTGAAGAAACTAATAAAATCCAACTGCAGAAACTTAAGGTGGTAGAGTGAATACGGAAGACACAATGGAACACCGCCTGCAGCTAGTAACTGTATTGCGAAGCCAGCAAGATTTTAGCTTGATAATAAATTGAGCTTCAGTAGCAATTATACGAAAATACAAAGTCACTAACCTTGAGATAAGAGCCCCCGAAGTCTCCAAGGGTGAGACTCTCAATTCTAGAAAAAGCAGTGAAAGCGCTTAACATGGTAGGATATGTCTGGCTTTGGTCAGTATTCTTTACAGAACCATACACCATGATGTAAGCTGTAGTAACATTTTTTGTGTTCTTAAAACATAGAAATGTTATGTCATTAAGAGCATCTACAGTGGTCGGCAAGGAGCAGCTGGCGAGGAGAAACCGCCGGCGAGGAGGCGGCGGGGAGCTGGCGAGGAGCAGGCGAGGAAGCTGCTGGCGAGATGGGTAGCCGTTATGTACCTCGCCAGCACATCTCGCTGGCGTTGTGGGTTATGTTGCAATTTTTTTTTCATTTTTGGTTTTTTCCTCCTTCTCGCCGGCTGCTCCTCGCCCACTGCAGACGTTGCTGCCTCCTCGCCGGCGAGGTAATTAAATCTTAATATTTTAAGTCATCTCGCCGGCAGCCGGCGAGATGACTGTGGATGCTCTAAGTTTCTTGATAGTCAAGTGTTTTAGGTTTGGAGCATCAATAACTAGGTGACCAATACCACTGCAGCCGGACAAAAGTAAGCTCTCGAGCAGCGGACAACAGGACAACAAACTCTCAAATGTACCTTGTTTGAATTGAGTTTTACTGCACGTAAGTGAAACTAAACAATTAAAGCCCGAGAAATCAGGCGGAGGTTTGAATAGGCATCCCCTAATAACCAAACTAGTCAGTTCTGGACATGAAAATAGATAGCTAGGTAAAACAATCACACAAAGCCCACCATCATAGACGATACCTAAATCCTTAATACCATTGATAGATAGATGATACATCAAAGGTATGATATCCGGGGCTCTCTTGAAATTACGGGGTATGTAGAGATGAAGTTTACGTATCTTGGAAGAGTGAAGGAGGAGAATTCGGTTGATAGCCATTTCAAATTTAGTTTCATCAGCAAAATCGTAACCCAAAGTGATGTTTGAAAGTGTCTTCCATTTGTTACGCCATATGCGAGATAAGACACTAGTCCTTACAGCCTCTCGAAACGGTAAGTGCTCCAGAATGGAATCAGTAACATCCCTTGGCAGGGAACTGATCCTATCCTCAGAGGGATGTGCACGTTCCATCTCTACTTCTCTATTGAAGCAGTTTCAGTCGTCTCTGCATATTAGACAAGATATGTATTTTTTTTATCAAAGAGAAATACAGAGGAATCCTACTTTAGCCTAACCTAACACACCACCTACATTTGTTCCCAAGCAAATGTATCCAGACATCGAACATGTGACCTCAAGGAAAGATGACCCGTGAAGAGGTATTCACCAACAGGCTAACCCAAGTGGACAGACAAGATAATGTATGAACTTGGAAGAAGAAAAAAAACTTCTTTGGTAAGAAGGAACTTGCTTATAACAGTTCAATAGCTTAAGAATGGGTTCTACTTTCTAACACTAATTCGATTCACAAAATGTATCATGAACTGGGCAAATCAGGAGAAATGAGCAATGACCAGGAACCTAGACCTAGAGACAATGTACCCATATCATTATCATCACCACCAAATTGAAACATATACAAAGATGTTGAAACAGATTCATATCATCACAGAAGCATCATAATAAATCAGCAACGAGAATCGAGTCAAAGTAAACAAACAGGTCTGAGAGAAGCAGCTCAAGAGTAAGGTAAATTACCTGAAAAGCTTTGGCAAATCGATTTCAGGCTCTAGAAAATGGAGAAGAAAGGGAAGTGAGAGGTCTCACTGGAAAAGGTAGATGGGAAAGTTAATACCATACTCCTTTACTTTAAAGTCTATATTTATATTTCTTGAACATTGCACCTGCTTAATTCCTTATACAGTTTCACTGCATATGTCAATCAATAAAAACACAACCCATTTTTAAGCATGTTTTTATGAGCTAGATATTATGGAAAACTGTTAAATAAAAGACCTAACTACAACGTTCATTTTATGTGGAGTCGGAATCAGAACGTTGCAGAGGACGATAATCGTCGGAAACAAATCCTAACGAAGAAGTCAGGAATCGGAATCGAGCGGTTTGATTCCTCTGACATAACCGCCAGGATCCGGCTCCCAAACCGGTGCACGCCAATGGTGTGGTGACATGTGGCCACCGGAAGAAAAAAATAATAGGCTGCCAACTACTATTTTTTTAAAAATTTAATAAATATATTTATAAATACCCTAACAATTACCCTACAATTTTTTTTTTGTGTTCCACACTTCATACTCACAAGCTAACACAAGCTAAATTGTATACTTTCTCTCATGTTTTTGTGAACGAGCTATGAATGATTTTCAAGCCATGGTCCGTCAAATGAAGGCACGAATCCAATGAAAGGGAGAACAACTCCAAGCAAAAATACAGCCAAAGGTGAAGACATTAAGGCAAAGATTAGGAAACAAAGAACCTTCTAAGGAGAGGTGAAGAGAAGTCATGTCGAAAGCCACGAAAGACTAACGTGGGATTATTTAGCCCTCAATCACAAAGTTAGGTACATATGACCAACAAAAGAAATGCAACTATAATATGTACTGAGAAAAAGACTCTTTCTTCAGCATCAAAATAAACACATTGACAGTTACATTGGCATGACGAGCAACAACAAAATATTTATGTCCCTACAACTAGGAACTAAAAGGTTCATATTTGATTGCTAGTTAGTTCGTTGTTTTGACAATCACTTTGGCTTCTGTCGATGCACGTCGAAAACTCAACAATTCCATTGACACTCTCAACATATCATCTGCCGCAGCACCGCTCTTAAACCTTACATTCAGAGATTTCAGTGTTGGTGAACCGGAAAGTAAGAACTTGATGATTTCCAGCTCGGGGTTCACTCCTCTCATCCAATTAATACTGATTTCCTCAAGTTTGTGCAGAGATGTACGCGAACTGAGAGATTGTTCTAGGTAGCTCATCACCGAGCTCATGTCATCATCAACCGATTCAATGCCCTATAAACAAATACAAGTCAATCTCAGTACACAAGACACTCATGGCAAGACTTATAGCAGTTTTGACTTTCAATGACCCACCAGAATGTGAAGTTCCTGCAAGTTGGGGCAGCTTCTGATCAAGCAGAGAGCACATGAAATCTGATAAATGTTGAAGAAACTAATAAAATCCAACTTCAGAAACTTAAGGTGGTATAGCGGATTTGGAAGACAAAATGGAACACCACCTGCAGCCAGTAACTGTATTGCAAAGACGGCAAGATTTTAGCTAGGCAATAAATCGAACTTTAATCATTCATAGGATAATACAAAGTCACCAACCTTGAGATAAGAGTCCCCGTAGTCTCCAAGGGTGAGCTTCTCAATTTTAGAAAAAGCAGTAAAAACACATAACATGGTTGGATATGTCTGGCTTTGGTCAGTATTCTTTAGAGAACCATACGCCTGGATGTAAGCAGTAGTAACATTTTCCATGTTCTTCAAAGATATAAATTTGATGTCATAACACCTGTCGACAGACAAGTGTTTTAGGTTTGGAGCATCAATAACCAGGTGGCCAATACCGGAGCAGCTGTCCAAACTTAAACTCTCGAGCAGTGGACAACTGGGCAGCAAACTCTCAAATGTAACTTGTCTGAATTGAGAATTACGGCATTCAAGGGATACTAAACAATTAAAGCCCGAGAAATCAGGAGGAGGTTTGAATAGGCATCCCCAAGTACGCAAATGAGTCAGTTCGTGACATGCAAATAGATAACTTGGAAAGACAAGCACGCACAGCTGAACATCATTGAAGATATCCAAATCCTTAATACCATTGACTGACAGATGATGCATCAAAGGTATGATATTCGGAACTTTCCTTAAATAAAGCGGTATGTAGAGATGAAATGTATGTATCTTGGAAGTGTGAAGGAGGAGAATTTGGTTAATAACTGTTTCTAGTTTAGTTTCATCAGTAAAATTGGAACTCAATCTGATTTTTGAAAGCGTCTTCCATTTGTTATGCCATCTGCGAGATAAGATACAAGTCCTTACAGCCACCGGAAAGTCCAAGCGCTCCAGAATGGAGTCGGTAACATCCCTTGGCAGGGAACTGATCCTATCCTCAGAGGAATCTGCATGTTCCATCTGCAATTATCTGAAGCAATTTCAGTTGTCTCTGCATATTAGACAAGATAGTGTATGAACTTTGAAGAAGGAAATAACTTCTTTTGGTAGAGAATAGCTAAAAGGAACATCCGGGACATGCTTATAGCAGTTCAATACCTTAAGAATTGGTTCAGTCTCACCTAATAAATAATGGATTAACTCTCTTCACAATCACATAACTCTCGCAATGACCAGAAACATAGACAGAGACCTTATATATAGACGATACGGTACGAGGATCTAGCAACGGACCCATATCATGATCATCACCATTCACCACCAAATTGAAACATATACGAAGATGTTGAAACAGAATCATATCATCAGCGCAGCATCAGAATAAATCAGCAACAAGAATCGAATCAAACAAAAGTAAACAAACAAGTATGAGAGAAGCAGCGAAACGTAGATACAGAATCAGGTCAAGAGTAAGTTAAATTACCTGCAAAGCTTTGGCAAATCGATTTCAGGCTGTACAAAATGGAGAGGGCGACAATAAGAAAGGGAAGTGAGAGCCCTCACTGGAAAGAGTAGAAGGGAAAGTTGATGAACACCTTTACCTTTCTTAACATTCACCTTTTTGAAAATTCCACATAATTTTACTGCATCCAGCTGAAATGTTTCTTGAAAACTGAACCTGCTGTTGCTGCATCCAATTGACCAATCAATCTATCAATTCATTTTTTTTTTGAAAGAAAAGCGAACTTCAATAGAAAGAAAGATCCCTTCTTACAACAGAATTAATCGAGTAAGGGACATTTGATCCCTACTCTTGAACTATCGAACTATGAGAAGTTAACTGAGCTAGGCTATGGGCAACTTCATTACAATACCGGGGCACAAAACGAACCACCACATTCCCTAGAACATCTAAAGAGGACCAAATATCCTCTAGAATAAGTCCTTCTAAAGCATCGAAACGCCTCTTGAGGACCGCCGAGACCACATTCGAGGCATCTGATTCCGCCTCCAAGACTTGCCAATCCTTTTCCACACACCACTCGAGGCCCTTTCTCAACGCCAAACATTCAGCCATATAAGGGGAGAAAACTCCTTCTTGAAAACAGACCATCGCTCCGAGGACTTCCCCTAAATGGTTCCTTACCACCATTCCCAAACCAATCCCATTCGGCTGAACACTACCGATTGAGGGGGCAAGCCATCTCGGAGGCAGGTCTCGAGGATGACTAGTAAGAAGGCAACGATTATCCCTATCCTAGGAAGAGCAGGAGTCACGAATCCAACCCTTACAAGCCGCCACCAACTGATCAGGGTCCTCTCTTGATCTCCATGAAGAACCTTATTCCTCTCGCTCCAAATCATATAAGCGGTCATTGCCCAAGCCGCCAAATCTTCATCTGAAAGCCTGTCTGCCAAGAACAATAAGATATCTGAGCTAGATAAGGATTTGATATGATCAACCCAACAACCAAAAGGCGAAGCCCTCCAAACTGCTGCAGCTGCTCGACAACCAAAAAAAGTGTGGGCGATGGTCTCATCTCCCCAGGCACACCTCCCACACCCCTGGGCTCCAAGAATACCCTTTTTTGCTAATCTCGCCCCCACTGGAAGGATATCATGGAAAAAACGCCAAAGTAACACACGAACCTTAGGGGGGACATGAAGGCCCCAGAGCCTGTTCCACCAACGAACCATAAAACCATCAAGGGCCCCGTCCATCGGGCTAACTCAAACACTAACCTCAGCCCAGTACCCTGACTTTACCGAATATACCCCCTTCCGCTCCAATCCCCAAGCCCAAGAAGCACGAGCTTGAGACCTCCCCCTCGGGATTTGGATAATAGCCTCGCGGTCTATAGGCCAAAGGAAAACATCAATTTTGGCCTTGTCCCAACACCCATCGCTCCCCAAAAGATCTGAAACCCTATCATCTCTAAGAGCCAGGGGGGAGAAGGAATCGGGCGAAACCTTGGGTTGGAAGGAATCCACGGGTCTTGGAAAAGGAATGTATCTAGACCATGACCAACCCGCTTGATTGCTCCTTTTTGAACCAACGACTGAGCCCACAAGAGCCCTCTCCAAACAGCAGGCTGACCCGAGCGGGCACGTGCATCCCAAAGAGAAGACGCGCGAAAATACTTGCTCCGTAGGACTCTAGCCATAAGACAGTCCTCCACCTTTAAGATCCGCCATACCTGCTTTCCCAACATCGCCTTATTAAAGGTCTCGACATCCCAAAAACCCAAACCACCAGAGCACTTACGAGAACAGAGCTTACTCCAATCCCGCCAATGAAGGTGGCGCGAGTCCACACCCCCACCCCACCAGAATCGAGCAACCAGCCTTTGGAGATCTTGGAGAGTACCTTTTGGGATCTGAAATACCCCTAAGGCGAAAGTAGGAATGGACTGAACAACCGCCTTTATCAACACCTCTCGACCACCCAAAGAGAAGAACTTGGCCTTCCACCCTTGCAACTTCTTACGAACTCGATCCCCTAAGAATCGAAACACCTCCTTCCTACTTCGCCCTATAAGCGACGGTAATCCCAAATACTGACCATGGCCACCTTCCTCTCGAATCCCTAGAAGGTCTCGCAAAGAGGTGCGAACGAGAGCCTGCACATTAGGGCTAAAGCTGATACAATATTTCTCAAAGTTAATCATCTGGCCACTAACCTCCTCGTATCGAGATAAAACCCTCTGAATGCTTTGAACTTCCTCTGCCTTTGCTTCCCCAAACAAGAGACTATCATCAGCAAAGAAAAGGTGGGAAACACGAGGCCCTCCCCGAGAACAGGAAAAACCTGAAATTCGCATGTCATCCATTTCCTTCCGAAGTAGCGCAGAAAGAACTTCTGCGCACATGATGAAAAGGTATGGAGAGAGCGGGAAACCCTGCCTCAAGCCCCGAGACGGAAGAACCGAGCCACTAATCTCTCCATTGAATTGAAACCCAAAATTGGAAGAGGAAATACAATCCATAATTACCTGAATCAAGATGTTCGGGAAACCTAACCGACCAAGGAGTGCCTCCACACAGCCCCACTCAATCCTGTCATAGGCCTTGCTCATATCAAGCTTCAAAGCGAACCAACCTCTGTTACCCCCAGTCTTCTGGCTGATAGAATGCATAAGCTCAAATGCTGTAATGATATTGTCCGAAATCAAACGCCCCGGAAAAAAAAAGCACTTTGAGACTCATCTATAACTGTCGGTAACACCTTCTTAATTCTGTTCGCAACCACTTTGGCGACTAACTTGTACAGGACATTGCACAAGCTAATCGGTCTATACTCCGCAACCCTCTTCGGGGATGCCACCTTCAGAATAAGCACCAGATGTGTATGGTTGGCCTCCCGAATGGAAATCTCACCCCGCAACACCTGTTGACAAAACCTTGTCACACTAGGGCCCACAATATCCCAATGGGCCTGGAAAAATCGGGCATGGAAGCCATCGGGCCCGGGGGCTTTATGCGGCCCCATATCAAATAAAGCTTTTCTAACTTCCAAATCTGAGAAACCTCTACTCAAGTAAATCTGATCCTCCTCTCGAACTCTAGCTGAAATAGACCCCACAACCTCTTGTAGCCGAGAAGGGTCAGGGTTCGAGGAAGAAAATAAAATAGAGAAGTAACTAGACAGAATCTCAGTCATATCCCCTCTATCCTCCCTCCAAGACCCCTCAGAGTCCATAAGACCGAGAATCATATTCTTTGCCTTCCTCCTATTGGCTCGAGCGTGGAAAAAAAGCTGTATTTCGGTCCCCCAACAGCAACCAATCAGCTCGGGAGCGTTGCTTCTAGAACTCTTCCTCCATAGCCAAGAGTTTCGCCCTCTCTTCCTCAAGATCATGAATGGTAGCCCAACTTTCCGAGCTTCTGTCTCCAAGATAGGCTCGACCCAACTTCTCCGAGACCCGGCCAATTTTGTTTGCTAGCTTGCCAAATTTACCCAAACTCCACCGTCGGAGCCTCTCTCCACAGCCCTCAATAGTTTGGAGAAGAGAGTGACCACCATCATCTAGAACCCCAACCCACGAGTCCTTAACAATGGCTTCACACCCCGGGTCTCTCTCCCAAAAAGAATCATAGCGAAACCGAGGCCGACGATGACTCATTAGACGATGTGGAGGAGAGAGAACCAAATTAATCGCACGATGATCAGAGCCCCAGAAATCCAACACCTCCATCCTAGCTCGCGGAAAAGAGGATCGGAAAGTCTCATTTCCCACAAAGCGATCAAGCCTCTCCTCGATGTTCTCCACCCCTACTCTTCTATTATCCCACGTGAAACGTGGTCCGGAAAAACCCAAATCAACTAGATGACACACCTCGCGGGCGCTTCTAAACCTGTCCATATCCGCCTCAACTCTGATACGGCCTCCAACTTATTCCCCCAAATGAAGAATCCCATTGAAATCTCCTCCACGCACCCATGGACATGATCGATTGTGCTTGCCGTACCATTAGCTTGACACTCCGAGATTTAACCCTCAGAATGGTACGACAAGCGTACCGGTCGTCAAGTAGTATTCGGGGTTTAGTCCGAGATATCGTACTCAAGGAAGCAATTAGACAAGCACTTTAGTTAATTAATTCGATGGTCAAGCTATTCCTATAACGATGTTTGGTTTTTGTTTCAGAAAATATTAAATTCATGAAGTAGTGAGATTAAGTGAATGATCCGAAAATAAGCACAAGTCACAGGATTGTAAATTAGAGATAAAAGGCGATCTAGGACTTTAACGGGGTTCGAATGTGATGCATTACTTAACGAGATTCGGTATACATTTGCAACTAATACTATTCTAAGGGCAACGGGAATTCTCTAAATATAGTCATAACCATCTCTCGATCGTATTAGGACCCTAACATACTCGGTCCACCTAATTATCTCTAATCTAGGTGTAGAGCGGTATATAGCATTACAATATATGAATTCCTCTAACTTTCGGGTTTTACTCCTATATCTATTGCACTCGTGTCAGTCTAACCAAATTCTGGCTTAGATTAAAACCCGAGCTATTTAATTCTTATTTCCTCACATTAACCTCATTTCTCAATCGTTGGTTAATATAATTAAATCATGCATCACGTGATCAAGGCAATGAAGCATTAAGAGTAGAATTAAATAAACGATATCCTAGATATTAGTTTGTCAAATGTATAACCAAAACACGTTAATTCAAATCATCACATCGTTCCCCTAGCCCTAGATCAATGAGGATTTAGTTCATCACAATGAAATACGAACACAAAGCAATGATAATAACAATGATAATCATATTGACTGAAAAAGTAATACAAATATCAAAGTTGAATCCAAACTATGAAAAACCTTCGTAAATGAGTTCGTGGTCTCTTGTTTGATCTTCAATCTCCCTCCTAAAGCTCTCTCCAAGTGTGTTTCTCCTTGCCAATTTCGTGATACCCAATTACAATCCCTAAAATTCTATTTATACATCATTAAACCCTAGGGATAAGACGGGAAATTCGCCAAAAAATAACTAAATCTGCGCGCGCACGTTTGGCGCACGCCGTGCGTCCAACGTGCATCTTGGACAGTGGCGAATCCTTCATCAAAGTTGTAGATAATTCAATTCCCTTCGATTTGATATCTTACGGGCGAAAATCGGAGCTCGTATGCAAAAGTTATCCCCTTTATAAGATCAGTCATACTCCAAAATTCCTTAAACTGATTTTTTGCCCAATTTAGCTCCAAAACTCCTTATTTTATATCAAACTCCTACATACCATTGAAAAGAGATCAATTAAATAAATAGAGATAAAAATACATTAAATCACATAATCCCGGGACTGAAAAGCTTAGAAATGTGGGCTAAAAACATGTAGAATAGATGCATTTTACGTTCACATCAACCGGTCTAGTCGAAGCTGAAGGATCCCCATAAATACCAGTAAAACGAAAGGAAAAACTATCACCAACCACAACCGAACAATCAATATGGAATCTGGAGTAATGAGAAATAGAAACAGACCAACAATCATTCCATAAAAGTAACAAACCACCTTTCCTACCTACAACCGAAACTCCGAAGGCATTAGAAAAACCTAGTCGAATGCGAACAGATTCAGTCATTCGTGCTTTCAGTTTGGTCTCCGACAGAAAGATCAAATTGGGGGACGATCTCCAGATCAAGCTCCGAAGGTCTCTGAACGCTCGAGGACTCCCCAATCCTCGAGCGTTCCAAGATAGACAACTCATGGCTCCTAGCTGGTCTGCTTAGCAGCCCGCTCCAATAACTCTGATTCGTCCTCCAAAGCAGAAAATATTCCAAACTCTGACAGACTAGAATAAGTATCATTCTTCCTTTTCCCTGATGAAATAACCTCTGGTTTTGTAGCCATCGACCTCGGGCTCTTCCTGGCCTTTGCCTTCCACCTACGCACCCCTGCACCCGTACTGTGTGAATCTAGGCAGTTCCCATGACTAAGCACACCATCAATAAAACTGGGGCGCTTCTCCTGTTTTGCAAGAGCTTCTGGACCAATTTCACCATCCTTTTCCTTGTGCAACACTTCACGTGTGGGCCCCTCGACTTTGGAAAAACATTTTTGGCCATTCCCACCAACATTTTCTAATACTGTCACCTCTTTTTTCATGACAGTGTTGAAAATTGGCCCATCTTCTTTAAATAAGCTACTTTTGCCGACCCCACAATACTCTCCTCCCCACCACCTTCAATTGTAGTACCTAGAGTAGGTCTGGACTTCTTGGTACCATAAAAAGGAATCATGGACCCCTTTATGGGTTCCTTGTCCATGAAGGACATAGGTACACGGACCACAGTAGGTGGGGCCAGCTTTGAGGGCAGCTTTTGACTAGATAAAACCTTTGTCCTTTGGTTAAAAGGCTCCTCTCTTGCCTCTGTATCCTTTAAACTCATTCCATTTGAAGCAAAAACCAGACCTTCTTTTCCCAAGTCAATCGATACCTTCTAAAAAAAAGCCACCATTCTTCCCACTTTTCCGATCAGCAGACCCCCACCCCTCGCCGGCCATATTTCGACACGATCCAAACCCTACCGGAACGGTATCAACATCTGGAGCTCGTCTCGGTAGCCCTCTTCTCTCCTCCGCACACGGCGAGCCTCTGAGCACCCCACTGCTGTCCTCACCTTAACAGCTTTCATCCAGGCCCGTAACACCCTCCATCGACGCTGGAGGAGCTCGGTTGGGCAACCGAGACAGCGACCCCCCTCCATGGATACGATCAGAGCTCCGACCTACTCCTCTGAACCCATCATCACCACACACAAAAGGTTCCTTATCGACTCCCTCCCCCACCGGAGCACCACCTTTTCCGGGCACCCTGAAAACCTTTTCCCCTCCCGAAGCCATCGCTGGAAGCAACCCCTCACACCCCTTTGAGGCGGTTTCTGTCGATGAGGCATTTGCGTCTTGTGTCAAGACTTCCACCCGAGGCTCTCCAGGCTCAACTTTCTTCTCTCTTGACCACGACCCGGAGCCACCGAGATTGGCACGAAGGGAAGGGCCATAGGAGATGGTCGAAGCACACACAGAGGACTGAACTGTGCAACCCTCCTCCTTATGACCGATCACCCTACATCGGAAGCAATACTCCGGAAGACGCTCATACCGACAGATAACACTCACTGGGTCCCTCCCCTCACTGAGCTTGAACCTCACAACCCTTCTCAAGGGTTTAGTAATGTCCAAAACCACCCGAGCTCGCAATACTTCATCTCCACACCTCACATCCAGGCAAGAACCAAGCCGATTACCAATGAGCTCCCCAACCTCTTTTATCCGACCTAACGGTGGTAGATTGTGGAGCTGGACCCAGAAAGGTGTGGTTTGGAAAGTAAGGATACTTGGATCTCCTTCCAAATCCATCTCTCTCAGAACCAACAAGGATCGCCGGAACGACCATGGTTCCATAGAAAGGATACGAAGTTTCTCCTTCTCGGAGGAGAAAAAGAACCCATACACCCCACATCCAAACACCTGGATTTGAAACCCCTCAACATTCCAGATCTCCTCCAACTCCTTCTTGAACGCCCTCTTGAAGATCCTCTTTGAAGTGAGGACCTTTCCGGCGAGTCCGAATTCCCGTCCTTTCCTCCCCCTTTCTAACAAGCCATCCCCCCAAACCAATAACTCCTCCTCATCTGGATCGAGTGAGACACCAGCAAGAGAGTTTTGTAAATCTTCCATCACCAACGACAACAACCTCACCAAAGCTGCCCTAGTACCGCTAAGCACAGACCCCCAACTCGAAAACCGGTGGAACGCTAGAACTCCGAGGAGCAGCCCTTGGTATTGTCGATTCATTGTTATACACTCACCTCAAGAGAGTATTGTCAGTATTTCAAATCCTCAAACGCATAGCAACGATATAATTTATAGAGATATTAATTTTAAATACATTGAAAGATTTGATGATCTTGCCAGATATCTTGCAAGTCACTCGAAAAGAAATTTTGTGAGTGCAATTTACATTGACCGTATAATCTATCAATTCATAAAACGCCAGAAATTATTGAAATACAATAGGTAGAGCATGAATTGAAGATATGAAGTTGATATTTTGAAAATTTATTTATCCGGTCGATTTTTTTTTGATGCAAAAGATCGAACTTTTGTTATTTGAGCTGAATTAAGATAGACATAAGTGCGGACATAATAGTAAAATCAGACCATACAAGGACAGGCGAAGAACGGGCTTCCCGGGCTAGCCAGTGGGCCACACCGTTCGCTGACCTAGATATATACTCGAGTTTAACATCCTCGAGAGTAGCTAACAGGGTCCGGCAATCGTCTACCAGCCGGCCCAAAGAGGAGAACACTTGGTGCGTTCCTTGGATCAGGTGCACTAAATATTGGGCATCACTCTGAATAGTGACCCTGGATGACTGCGAATCTTGTATCCATTCCAGGGCTTGCCAAATTTCCATGGCCTCAGCGTATTCCGGACTTGATGAGCCGCTCCCATAACCATTCCTCCCGTCCCGGACCCCACCTGTGTGTGTCCGACAGATCCAGCTCCATCCAAACTGCCCCGAGTCCGCAAACGTCGCCCCGTCCACATTGATTATAAGCCAGTGAGGGGGCGGTGGGCTCCAGGTCTTTTGTGTATAATGGGGGAGAACAATGGGTTTCAGATGACCATTCTGTGATTTTGACCAGCTGCATTGGTTACTGAGAACCGTGGCTATGACATCATGTGGTCTGGTCGGGGTTTGGTCCCAGACCATATCATTCCTTGCTTTCCATATCTCCCACAAGAAGAGACAAGCTTTGCTTCGTGTCAGTGCCTCAGGCAGCAGAAACATGGCAGTTAGCCAGTCCTGTAATGTGACAGAAGTGGGGGTGGGGACCGGTATACCTGCCTTATCCCAAATAGATTGAGCGAAGGGGAAATGAAGGAGGAGGTGGTTCGTAGTTTCCTGTCCATTCTAGCACATCGGGCACGTCTCCGGTATCAGAACAAATTTTGTCCGGAGATTGACCGTCACCTGAAGGGTGCCAGACAGGGCCAGCCAGTGGAATACCTTAATTCGTGGTTGAATGTCCTGATCCCATATACCTGTCCAAGTCGTCGTTCCTGTCGATACGTTCCACCGGCCATTCTCCCGAGATAGTTCCTTGTAGCCTTCCTTGACCGAATATTCCCCCCGGATAATAAACTTCCATGCCCATTTGTCTACATGCCGGGGGAGAG
Source organism: Erodium maritimum (assembly GCA_963921825.1). Taxonomy (NCBI): domain Eukaryota; kingdom Viridiplantae; phylum Streptophyta; class Magnoliopsida; order Geraniales; family Geraniaceae; genus Erodium; species Erodium maritimum. The sequence continues at coordinate 12,103,732 of OY997594.1, forward strand.
GCGGGGGCACCTGTAATATGTCGTCAACAAATGTCGGGGGGGAGATTTTGTTGTAGTTTTGGTACGTCCCACTGATGATCCTCCGTAGCCAAATCCGCGACTCTCAGGTCCGGGGTGGTACATGTATGAAGCGGGATGATCGAGTTGTTTCCCATAAGCCAAGGTGAACCTTCCACCATAGTGGATCGGCCGTCCCCAATTGTCCGAATCAAACCCTGCCGAAGTATAGCCTGTGTTGTCCGTATCCCCGTCCAGATCTGACTGGGTCCATTTCCTACATCATCCGAGAGGAAGTCACCCTTTGGGAAATAACGTGGCTTGAGAACTCTAGCAACCAGGAAATCGGGTTCAATGAGTATTTTCCACCCCAGCTTAGCCAGCATCGCGATGTTCATATCCCTCATATCCCTGAAGCCCATCCCACCGTCCTCCTTAGGCCTACAAAGTTTTGTCCACTCTTGCCATATGATCGGTTTCGTGCCTCTGGGGGTGCCCGCCCACCAATACCGAGCTAGTGCAACATGAATCTTGTTGATTGATTCCCTGGGTAACAGAAAGACACTCATTGTGTAGATTGGCATAGCCTGTAGGACTGAGCGTATCATCACCTCCTTCCCTCCTGCAAATAACATCTGTCCATCCCAGGTCCCAATCTTGGCCACAAAACTTTTACATTTTTTCATTTCACTCTATTTTGATAATAATAACGAAAATATCATCAATTTTAAATATACTAAAAATTAATGAGTTAGTTTTATTTACTACCTTATAAGTTTTAGAATCCATTTTATTACCCTAGAATTAGTTTTGCACATTTCTACCCTAAATTTTAATTTTTCTTAATTAAATACCTAGCGTTAAATTTCCGTCCATTTTTAGACGAAAAATGGTCATGTATACTAAAATTTCACTTAAGTCCATTTCTCTATTGTAATATGTTTTGGGCATACAGCACAAATACCCCCCCTTCTTTGTGTTTACTGCCTTCACCTCCCATCCTCCTCGCCGTCCTTACTCCGGCGCTGACAACACACTAAGAAAAAAAGGCCGTCGGAGGCGCCGACGAGGATGACAGGTAGGGTGTGCAACGGTCGGTGACCGGCATCGGAAGGTTATTCCGGTAACCGGACCGACCTCATGGTGAAGCCAAATCGATAACCGTCCTGGCGTCGGAAATCGGCCAAATTCAAAGCAACCGACCATTTTGACCGTCGATTGTGGTGGTTAATAACCGGCCTAACCGAGACAATTGGGCCTGTAATGGGCTTATGATTTTAGGCCCAAGTACAGCCCAATACCTACTGCAAATTCATTCAACTTAAAAAAAAGAACTGAAATTTTATCAAACCTAGAACTAATACCTCAAAATTAAATTTAAAGTCAATACATGATTCAAATAAAAATTTAAATTGAACATTCAAAATAAAAACAAACTCAAATTCTTCAAATCTTCATCTTCTTCCAATCTTCAAACCCTCAATACTCAATAGTGTACTTCCAAAACCAGATAAACATTAGACCATATTCATGGTACCAGCCAAAACAATAATTTTTTATTTATTAGTAATCTGATTCAAATACTTGATATGAACATTCAACAAGTCAATGAAACCAGATTCATACTAAGTTACTAACCAGTGTTTAAAATTAGATGAACATGGGGAACCAATTATACTTGCTTTCTTTTCAATGTCTACACATTGAGACCATGAAACAAAGTTAAATACATCAAACAATAAACGAAAAAATGCCTTGAAAAAAAAAACACATATTCAATTTTTTTTAAATGGGTTATTTACGATTTGGTACCCAAATGTTTCATCCACGAACAATATGGTACCCTTATGTTTCAAATGACCAATTTGGTACCCAAATGATTTGTCCACGGACGGAAGTAGCATATTCCATTAGAAAACTAATGGAATATTCCTCTAAATTAGACATGTGCAGTTAAGTGGGGTGTGAAATGACGATTTTACCCTTTCTTATTTTAAGCTTATAAATGTGATAGACAAAATTACCATTTTACCCTTAGATTAAAATCAATAGTTAATATTTTATTTTTTAAAAAAGAATTTTTATTTCAAAAATTAATATTTTATTTAAAATATCAGAATTTAATTTTAAAAATTATATTTTATTTTAAAAAAATCAGTTTTTATTTTAAAAATTACTATTTTAATTTTAAAATTAATATTTTGTTTTTTAAATCAATTTTATTTTTCCAAAAAATCATTTTTAATACTTTTTTTATTTTCTAATTTCTTATTCATTTCATTTCATTTTTACTTAAACAGAGAAAGAAGAATAACATCTTTTACATCGTGTTCTTCTAAGAACCATTAAAGACCTTTCATCTTCAAACTTTTTGAATAGAGATGAAGCTCTTTCATCTTATATCATGTCCTCTGATAACCATCTGTGAACAAAGACGAAGAACGTGTGGTTAGAGACAAAGACCGTGACACCGGAGACGAAGACCGCCAGATCTGCCACGAAGTCGTCGCCGCCAGATCTGCCACGAAGTCGTCGCCGCCAGATCTGCCACGAGGTCGTCGCCGCCACGAGGCCGTCGCCGCCACGAGGTCTTCGACGCCACTCACCGTTGAGGGACACCATGCAAGGGCAAGCTCAAGTAAATCTGGTGGCAGTAGGGTGTTGAAATGGGGTTGAGGGTGCAAAAATCAGTGAGATTTCGGCATGATTTGGTTGATTTATGAGTAGATTAGGATGATAAGTAAGATTTGTGAGTTGATTACCTTGATGATTTTGAAGTTGTTGTTGATGGAGGTGAGGTTGAAGACGGGTAGATTTGGGAATTTATGAAAGAGAGTGTAAAAAGTTTAATAGGTGGGTGTTGAATTGAAAAAAAATAAAGATATGAATTAAACAAAATAAAGTTAAAAAATAATTAAAAATATATATATTTATATATATTTTTAAAATTAAATATGATATATATAAATTAAATATGACTTGTAAGTATATATATATATATATATATATTTTAAATGAAATTTAGAAACATTTAGAATTTTTTTTAAAAAATAATTGAATATGTAAATTTAAATAAATAAAAAAGTCAACTGAAATTAAATCTAAAATTGAGTGTATAATGGTCTTTTCATTCTTAAGCCAAAAGTCAACTAAAATGCCAAAGGGCAAAATAGTCATTCTACATAATTATGTTAGTTTTTTTAACCCCATTAACCCAAATCATTCGTGGACGAAACATTTGGGTACCAAATTGGGAAAAAAATTCATAAGGGTACCATATCGTTCGTATACGAAACATTTGGGTACCAAATCGTAAATAACCCAAAAAAATTACCATCTTATTCTATTCAAAGTTGTTCCATGTCTTTCCCCAACTCTTCCATAAAAGGAAAAGTTAGAGCACCTTTCAACCAATCTTGTGTGCATATAAGGGCTTGCGCTGTCCTTGTGCTTAATGAAATCTTAAAAGGTTCAAGTATCCTTCCCCCATTGCTAAAAGCACTCTCACTAGATACCGAGGTCATTGGAATGGTCAAGATGTCCCTATCCATTCTAGACAAAACAGGGAATCGTTGAGCGTGTCACCATGACAAAACATTGACCTCATCACTATCATCTTCTCTATCCTCACTAAGATACATTTCTAATTCAGATTTAGAAGACCCAAAATCTTAAGATACATCTCTATCCTCGCAAAATTACGGTGTTTAGATAGCTTGACACCAACATTCGTGGAACAGTCTGATCGTGTTAGTGGCTCATCACTTGCATCATATTCAGCATTGTAATTGTCAAATATATCATTAAGAGATGTGTTGACTAATAACCTTATAATTGCACTAATTTCATTAGAATACATCTCTCCTAAGACATAATTTACAAAATCCAGCTTCTTACGGGGATCAAAAACAGGTGACAACACAGTAAACATGTTTAACATTGCCAAATTCCCAAAATATTTGTCGAATTTTGCACTCATCTTAATGGAAATGTTTCTCATGTTCACATTAGGACTACTCAACCCATCTTTAATAGTTTGATATATATCTGCTATTTCATTTAGTACAAAGTTAGATGTAGCATATGAGGAACCCGATATTCTACCCGTTTCATCATAAAACAATTCTAAAAAAGATTTGATAGATTTCACTTCATCCCAATCAGATTGAGTTAACCTACCATGTGATTTAGAATCCATTTCCACATTTAAAGTTGGGTCTAGAATACAGTATATGTAAAAGGCTTTGTTCAACCTACATGATGAATCAAGCATCAAGTAAGTTGAATTCCATCTAGTTGCAACATCATAAGAAAGAAGCCTAGTTGTTTGATAACCAGCCTCTTCACAAGCTATTTTGATCCTAGACAGCCTCATATGAGAACTTCTAATAAATTTAACAGTGAACCTAATCTTATCAACACTCCCTGTAAGAACCATGTCCGGTCAACGTCGGTCAAACCGGCAGGAAACGAAATTAAAGTCAAATTCTGTTATTTATTCAAATAAGAACATGCTTGACCCCGAGGGTCATTTCAGACCTTAAGAGAACTCTAAAGCGATCAAGTTAGGTTCGGGAAAGCTTAGGGCACCTTTGGGACGAATCTGGGAAAGTTTGACTTTTCACCGAAAAAGTCAACCAGCGACGTTTGGGTCACCCGGGACTTATTCGGGACCCAAAAATCTTAGCCGTCATTACGGCTAGCTTAATTGGGTCATTTCCTTGCAAATAAGGGGGTGAAAAAGTCAATTTCGGGCCGAACGGGTTCAAAATTGGAGTTTATCGGATTTTAAATTATTGGGCAGAGATATTTATGAGTGGGCGTGGACCCCACTTTGACATTTGTCCCTAACTCCTTGGAAGAGAGAAAAGTGTGTGAGAAATGACACTTTTGACCTTTATCACTAGAAGACGAAATATGGAAAAAGAGCCTTTAAACCTACCTTTTGAACCCAAATTTCAGCACTTTTCATTGATGGACGAAAAATTGAGGTTAGAGAGAGAGAAGGAGAGCCTCCATTGTTTAAGAAGAAGAAGAAGAAGAAGAAGAAGAGGAAAATGGCCATCTTCCATGGATTCTACCACCAAAACCTTCCAATTTCTTCGTATTCTTCATCCTCTTCTCATTCCCAAAGGTAAGAACCCAACCATTTTCCATTTTGATGAACTTTAGTTTATGGGTCTTGTAGGATTTAGATGAAATTGGATTGAGTCTTGTTGGAAATGAGAAATCCTTGGTGGAATTGAGTAGTAATGGAAAGAAATGGGTGAAATTAGAAGAATTGGATAAAACCCTAATTTTGGAATTGGGGGAAATGTGAAATCGGAGCTAATCTTGAATGTTTTTGGTTGAAACATGGTCGATTAAGGACCTAGAGCTTGTTTGGGACGTTTTTGGGCCGGAGCTCCGGCCACGATGGGCCGGTGGCGGGACATCGAGATCCAAGCCTTGCCTCGGGATTCAGACCGTGCCTCGGGTTCCGAACTGTGCCTCGGGATTCGAGTCATGCCTCGGGTTTCGTTGTGTGAGGTGTCCTGTTGGGTGTCCTTCCGCTTTGATCGACTTTGGACTAGTATTGAGTTTTTTGTGTTACGTTGTTAACTTAGAGTCCGGCTTGTTCGTGGAGAAGGAGGAAGCTAGCCAGGTCGTCACTGCTGGATTGGATTGCTTTTGAGGTAGGGAAAAGTAGCGGTTATTGGTTAAACTAAGGAAAGTTGCTAGTAAACGCATATAGGATGTGAATAACTAGAATTACATGTTGGATGTGAATAACTAGTGTAGTCGTTTTAAATTGTAGAATTGCATGTGGGCCATGTCGTGCTCGTAGGTTTGTGGACTTTCCGTGTTGTAGAATCGCATGTGGGCCATGTCGTGCTCGTAGGTTTGTGGACTTGTCGTGCTGTAGAATTGCATGTGGGCCATGCCGCGTCCGTAGGTTGTGTGATGTTGTGCATTGCCTCTTAATGAGTGCTTGGATTGGAATGATCGTTTGTTGTTATGCTTGAGGCATCGATTGTGCTTAGTTACTGAGTAATTCAGGATTTGATGGATATATTTGATTGAGTATTGAATTAATGTGGTCATATTGATTAAGTGACTTATGAATTGATGCGATTGGTGGTATGTGAGTAAGTATTGATGGTAAGTGCGGTATTATTGGTTGGGTGACATTTTGATGATCAGTCATGACTGTGTGTTACCTCTTGTTGAGTGTTGTCATGATAATGTCTGACTTGTTGTATGTTCGAGGCACACCTGCGTTCCGACTAGGTGTCGGTAAAATGTGCTATCATTTCATGATGAGGCACGTCTGCCTTCCGACTAGGTGTCGGTAAAATGTGTTATTGTTCCGTGATAAGGTGCGTCTGCCTTCCGACTAGGTGTCGGTAAAATGTGTTATCGTTTCGTGATGAGGCACGTCTGCCTTCCGACTGGGTGTTGGTAAATGTGCTATTATTCCGTGATAAGGTGTGCATGCCTTCCGACTAGGTGTCGGTAAAATGTTCTATCGTTTCGTGATGAGGCCTGCCTGCCTTCCGACTAGGTTTCGGTAAAATGTGCTATTGTTCCGTGATAAGGTGCGCATGCCTTTCGACTTGGTGTCGGTAAAATGTGCTATTGTTCCGTGATAAGGTGCGCCTGCCTTTCGACTCGGTGTCGGTAAAATGTGCTATAGTCCCAAACCGTGCAGTAGGTATGTGATCCAGTGTGATGTTGGATGCATTTGTGTGTTGTTTCTTTGTATTATTGAGTGTGTTTGCAAGTATGATATGTTGGGTTATATCTGTAGTACGTGTTTTCCTGTGTGTGAAGATTAGTGATGCTATAGTCGTGGAGGATTGTCTGTGTGACGGTTTGGTATCAAGTGCAGGTATGATGTTTGCCCTGAATGGGATGAGTGTTGATAGGTGTCTTTGTGATTATAAATTTGTCTGTGGGACAGATGGGTTTCAGGTTTGAGTTATGGTTTTCTTGGTTTGGCTTAAGTGTTGGCATTGGGTTACTCTGTTTAAACTGTCTTTATTGTTGCTTGCGAAAATGCTCATCCCCTTTACTACTTTTCCTACAGGTTTTGTCAGCGAGTTGGACTAGAGGACGTCTCGAAGCTTGGGAGCTTAGCGAGAGTCCGGGAGTTGGGTGCTATAGAGACGTACTCTTGTGTACCAAACTCATTGTCTATTTTTGCATTTGAGCGTTGACTCTTACTATGTGATTTACTTGTTTAAAGGATATTTGAATCGATCTATTGTTTTAAAAGCGGTTTTCATCGTTACTTTTCGGTTCATGTCTCGAGTCTGATCAAAACCGGATTTGGGGCGTGACACTCCCTATTTCATCAAGCCCTTCCTTAACAATCAGATTCATAATATGTGCTACACATCTCATATGCATAAATTTACCATCTAATATTTGATGACACAACATATTTTGACTAAGTTATTCACGCAAGTATTTGATGACATCTTTATTTGGACTAGCATTATCAACAGTTACACACATAACATTATTAAGTCCCCATAAATTCAAACAATTCTCAACAGATCGCCTAATGTCCTATCCTTTATGAGAATATATTGGGTAGAAATTTATAATCATTTTATGCAAAACCCAATCGTCATCAATAAAATGAGCAGTGAGGACATATAATTGATCGGTTGACAACTAGTCGATTGATGACGATTGTGAACAGAATACAACATAATTATATTGATTGACTAAATAAACCATTCGATCGAGAGTCATAGTGGGCCTATACAAAGTAAAAGTAGCCGATCGACCAAATAAACTAGTCGATTGAGATTCACATTAGACCATATAAAGTAAATGTAGTCGATCGACCAATATACCTAGACGGCCGAGATTAACAGTATACCTATACCAAGTAAATGTAGATGATCATTCAAAATACTCAAATGTTCGAGATTTCAAGAATAAACACATAACTTAAAACTTGTGCAGCATTACACGTTAAACATAACCCTTCTTAATACAAAGACCCACTCATATTAGAAATTAATGGTTTTTCCGACACGAAAACTAATGCAATATTACAAAGAAACTTGCAATATTACTCTAATCTTGTGGTGGGATGTGAATGCCACTATGAATTATTCAAGTAGCTCTATGAGGTGATCCACATTATTCATCTCAAACACTGTCTAATCCATTATACTAACGTCCCTAATATCATATATCAGATGTATCGCATATATGTGGACCTTGAGCAGACTACACTTGATTTCCTCGAATTTCAACATCCTTTACTCGTGTTCAAGTTCCCAAACTTGTTATGCAATAACCTGCTCATGTTCATTTGGAACATCTCGGACATTTCGATTGTTAGGAGCCATTTAGGGTGAAAGAGGATTTGAGTGGATTTATGGAAAATATGTGAAAATTAGTTGAAGATGAGTTGAGTATTTAAAGGTGAAGAGGCGTAGTTTAAATTTGAATTGGGATTTATTAGATGGTTTTGGGAAGGAGGAATATATTCATTCCCTTCCCAAGAAGAACTCCCTCGTTCAATGTGCCCAACATAGATTCTCAGTCCTACGACATAAAGCCTGATCGAACGAGCCTTGACACTATTAATCTCAATCGACCAAACATCCTAGACGATCGAGACTAATAGTGGACCTCAACCCAAGGAACTTGGTGGACCGTCCAAACTACCCGGACAATCGAGATATGCACTTTCAACAACCAAGTAACTTTATTGATCGACCAAACATCCCACACAATCGAGATTAACAGTGGACCCAACCCAAAAGACTTAGTCGATCGTCCAAACTACATGCAATATATCATTTAGTTTCCAAAAAATATATATAATAACTTTACTTTATTGCCAATGCATATCAAAATCTAAAACAAAAATATAGTAAGTCATAGTAATCATAATATATTAAAAGCAATGAAAATTCATAATAATCATCGTAAGTCATAATAAAAACTCATTCAAATAAAATGTCATAATAATATCTAAAATAAATAGAAGTGTGATAAAGAAAAACCAACCATTGTTTATTTCTTATTTGATATTCTTGAAGCACGATCCATGCAGAACTAGAAAATTTCTTATCCAAACCCCTTGTATAATTCGACTATCATTGCCTCCTTATGTAAGTATTCCTCAATTTCTTGCCTTTTAGTTTGTCTAATCGCCCAATAAGTGTACCAGTGTGGTATTCTCAGGTTGTAATGGAGGGTTAATCCCTTGGGTCTGTTTTCAGTTTGAAAACCTTCCCCTTCAATAATACATTGCTGATAAAAAAAACGCCCAATAAGTGATGAAGGCGGAGGAAAAATAGGTTCATTATCCATTGCAACTGAAGCCTCAGTGCCATCTTCATCCTCATTGTCAAGGACTTTGGTGGGTGGACACTCGTAAGGACAAGGGGTGGTGATCTTTTCCGGAACAAGGCTCATTGCTATTCTACATGCCCAATGTTGAAAGTTGACCCAAATTCAAGCAACATTGTGGCTTGGTCTCCAAGTTACCAAATTTAGGGAATTGTCTTGGTTTGATTAGCAAGTAATCAATTTAGGGAATTTATGCCCTGTTTCCCAAACTGGGTCTTAATTGTGTAGAGATTTTTATTTCCCTATTTTGTATGAAGTATCTCTACACCACTCCTATAAATACCACCTGTAAGCTGCCATGAGGGATAAGTTGAATCAGTGTAAATCCCGGCGTTGTGTAAACATTCTCCCTATAGTGAAGTTTTGCTGGTTGGCGCCCGTGGTTTTTTCCTCTCCGTTGTTTGGAGAGGTTTTCCACGTTATATCGTTGTGTTCTCCGTTTTTGGTTTTGATCTATTTTCGTTTTATAACACCCAATGACACTCTGTCATGACGTCATACTCGGGTGACTTGTCGGCTATTACACAACATATGGCTTTAACAAAAACAAATTGGTGTAAGGTGCTCATTGTCATATGATTACATCTATGAACTACAAAGAACAAGAGATCAAATAAAACTCATTATAATCATTAATTAAGACATCTCATTTAGAATCAAGTGTTAAGTCTGCTAAGAGATGCATCTCTCGAATACGTTACCAAAACCAAACTGATATGGTCGATCGAGATTAACAAAGATAACCAAAGGGACAATTTTGGTCGATCAAGACTTGATCGACCAAAGTTATCCAGCTTCCTCCTATGAAGTCTCGATCGACCAAAGTTGTCTAGAGACCTGTAATTATTGAGACAAGTAACTATCCGGTGATCGGAAATCAACCTATCTTCATCAGTATTGCAACTCAAACCTCTAAACACATCCCTTATAAACGTTTTTACATCGACTACCTAACTCGATGAAGTCTTGATCGGTAGGAATGAGCCATAATACATACCTCAAAGAATAACGCGGTTGTGTGTACGGTTGCGTGACGAGCTGAAAATGACATAACGATTACAGAGACGAGAGAGGGAGGCTGGTCAGTTGGATGGGTCAAGAGAAGTTGAAAAATAGAAATTGGATAAAATGAATATAAAGATAAGAGGGAGAGAGAGGATAGAGGGAAAGTGAAAGTGTTTTAAGTAAAAAACGAAAACTCAAGGTTTAGGTTAGAAAACCTCTCAACTTCTCTTAACTCGCGCCTGTTGAAACCCTAACCGCCGCCCCTCTGCCTTCGCTGGCTCCGGCCATGGCTTCGGCCATGGCTGTGGCAGGCGAAGCCTCTCCCTTCTCTCCCCTTCACCTTCTCCTTCTACGGCCGCCGCTCCTCCGACCACCGTTCCTCGCCCTCGTCAGCGGTCCCCTGGTCTCTCCGGCGCCGCCCACTGCCCGTCCTCTCAGATCCGTCCCTCACGGCTCCCGTCTCAGGCCTCTCCGGCTCAGATCTGCCGCGTCTCCGGCTGCCACGCCTTGTCCAGTTCTGCCCGACTCCAGCTCGCCACTCGACTCCACTCCGTCCATGGCCACGCTCCGACCATGGCATGGTCAGATCTGATCGACCATGGCCACGCTCAGGCCATGGCCCCCGCCTCCCTTACCGACCATGGCCACGCTCAGGTCATGGTCCCTGTCACTTGGTCAGATCTGACCTTCTATAGGCAGATCTGGACCTCCGGCCTACCTCTTCACCTCCGGCTTGTCGCTGGCTTTGTCTCCGACCAGGGCCTCGGACTCCGGCCTTGGTTCCGCCTCCACTCTTCTTCTGATCGGATCTGACCATATATTGGCAGATCTGGATCGCTCCGGCTCGGGCATCGTCTTTGGAGACGGGTTTCGGGGCGTCTATGGTTCGACCTTGCCGTGTTTCCCATCCCCTCTACCTCTTGGAAGAGTAAGAAGAGTCTTACACCTTACTGGGTTTTCTCTTCTCTACTTTTACCTACCTCTCTTCCCTGTTCTCTTTAAGCTTATCTTCTTCCTACCTTCTAGTCTTCGGTTCTCGTCCTCGTTTTGAGGATGGGTCCTCTCAGTTGGTGCTGGCCACTTTGGGGATTTTGGTCCTTAGCCAATCTGAAGAAATTTTTGGTAGTGATTTTGTTAAGCTTTTGTGATTAGTGGTGAGTCTGGTTTGGTTTTATCCTGGCCCCCTTTCTGGGTTGCAACTACTGTTGATTAGTTGCTAGGTTCCTTCTATGGTTCCTTTGGTTGAGGTGTGTGGTTGGGGATCTGCGTTCTGTTTTCTATTTGCTTTGAAACTATGGCAGGTTCTTTTCTCTGGCTAAGAATCAGTAAAAGAGATCGATCTCCCAGTTGAAGACATGGCTAACTCTTCCCACCTTCAGAAGCCCCTCTTTTGCAGCTTCTCACTTGTTGAACATCAACACCTCTTGGCCAGACTTACTTCTTGGATATCCTCACTTGGACAACCTTGACTTATTCATGTTCTTCTACAAGCGCTGGACTACCTCTCTTTTTCACTTGTATTGAGCTTTGTCTTTGATTTGGAGTTGGCCTGTTGTTTCGCTCAATCTGTAGTGAGATTGTGTTCATTTGTGTAACCTTTTCCACCTCGGAATTGAGGTTAATTTAAATTTGCTTTCGCCGATCAAAAAAAAAGAAAGTGTTTTAAGTAAGGTGTAAAATGGAGTTTTTAAAGGTTTGATTTTAAAAAATAGAAGAAGAAGAAAAAAGAGTAAGAAGATGGATGTTAAGGTGCAAATGATTTATGGTTTGGAGGTCATTTCATTAATTTACGCAAAAATTACCATACATCAAGTTCATGTGCTTCATGCATCTTTCTACTAATTCGTAAACATCTATACCAACGTTTTTTCATCCGCTCTCTGTGAAGATTTCAAATCCAGTCTAAGCATTCTTCCTCATCTCAATTCGACTAAACACATGTTAGATTATAGAATCATCCCGATCACAACTTATTTTACTTTTAATGTATCTATTATCATTATTTGTATCATTAATTTCTTAGTACCAGTATTTATATGGGTCTCTGACTATAGTTTTGAGACAGAACTTTACAATTTGAGACAAAATCCTCGAAGGACATTATACAATTTGAGACAGAACTTCAGAAACTTAAGGTGGCAATACAGAAGACACAATGGAGCACCATCTGCAGCCAGCAACTGCATTGTAAATACATCAACACTGATTTAAACCTTAAAAGCTTTCTTAGAATGATACAATATCACCAACTTTCCAAATGTTACCCATCTCGGACATCCATTTTTTTTCTTCTGTGTTTCAACAAATGATGAAAACTCAATGCATGGGATAATAAAATAAAATAAAACGATCCAACCGATTTACCAAAGAATGTCCTACGAAATCAGATCAAGATATGAAAGAATGCCCTACAAAATCTGTGTTGCAACAAATTTGATAAAAGACGAAAACGAACAGTTCCTCTAGGAAAATTTGATGAAAGACACGTCGATAAGAAAGAGAATCAATAAGCCACATTTTAAGGTAATAATCAAGCTTTCTTCCCTACAAAACTCAAACCATTACCAGGAGTAGCATTTACATTAGCATGGCAAGGAACAAAGAAAAGTTTCACATTGTCCCCAGAACCTACAAAATGCCACACTAGCAGACTAAGTAGAGCTATTTGATTATAAGCACTGTGGTGTACAATTACTTTGGCTTCCGCCGATACTCGTTGAAAACTTAACAATTCCACGGTTACCCTCAACATAGAATTAGCAGCAACACCTTCCTCGAACTTTACGTTAAGAGATCTGAGTGTTGGTGAACTGACAAGCAAGAACTTGATGATCTCCAGCTCGGGGTTCGCCCCTCTCATCCCATCAACACTAATTTTCTGAAGTTGGTACAGATGCACATGAGAACTGAGAGCCTGTTTTAGGTAGCTCATCATAGAGCTCATGTCATCATCAACAGAATCAGTTGCCTATAAACAGAAAGAGGTGGAACTCAATACACAGACATAAATCAGAAAAACTATAAAGCAGTTTTGACTCACCCTAAAATGAAGTTCCTGCAAATTGGGACAGCTGCTGATCAAGCAGAGAGCACATGAAATTTGGTCAATATTGGAGAAACTAATAGGATTCAACTTCAGAAACTTAAGGTGGTTGAGTGGATTCGAAAGACATAAGGGAACACCATCTGCAGCTAGCAACTGCATTGCAAATACATCAAGATTTTAATAAATTAAACTTTAACGACATTTATAGGAAAATAAAAAACCACGAACCTTAAGATAAGAGCCCCCGTAGTCCCTAATGGTAAGCTTCTCAATTCTAGGAAAACCCGTGAAAACACTTGATACGGTCTGGGTTTCATCAGTATTCTTCATAGAACCACACACTTGGATGTAAGCGGTAGTAACATTGTCCACGTTCTTGAAACTTAGACCTGTAATGTCATTACATTCCTCGATAGAAAGATGTTTGAGGTTTGGAGCATCAACAACCAGGTGGCCAATACCAGTGCAGCAGAACAAGCCTAATACCTCGAGCAGTGGCATAGTGGTAATGAAGCTCTCGAAGTTAACTTGTTTGAATTGAGAGTTATGGCATTCAAGGGATATTAAGCTGCTAAAGCCAGAGAAATCAGGCGGTGGTTTGAATAAGCAGCCACAAAAACTCAAATGTGTCAGTTCCAAACAAGAAAATAGAAAGCTTGGCAAGAGAAGCACACATTCCTTGACATCATTGAAGATATCCAAATCCTTAATACCATTGATTGATAGATGGTACATCAGAGGTATGATATTAGGAACTCTCTTTAACTCAGAGGGTATGCAGAGATGAAATGTATGTATCTTGGAAGTGTGAAGGAGGAGAATGTGGCAAATAACTGTTTCTAGTTCAGTTTCATCATCAAAATGGCAACTCAAATTGATTTTTGAAAGTGACTTCCATTTGTTACGCCATATGCAAGATAAGATACTGGTCTGCATAGCCTCTCGAAGGCTCAAGCGCTCCAGAATGGAGTCAATAACATCCCTTGGCAGGAAACTGATCCTATCCTCTGCATATCCCATCTCCAATTCTCTATTGAAACAATTTCAGTCAGTAGCTGCATATATTCAACAAGACAATGTATATTATGTAGCAGTAAAGAACAGTGATGAACACTAGACACATGAATATATAGCAGTTCAATAGCTAAAGAGTGAGTGTTGGCCTAGTGATCATCACCTCATTGAAGTAAGAGGTTCCAGTCCCTGGTCAGGTTAGGCTAGGTTAAATTAAGACAAGGAGTGGGTTATGCTACCAAAAAATTTCCAACCTAGACGGAGGGAACATATGTACGAGGATGTTGGAAACAGACCCATGTCAACGAGAATCGATTCCAATTAAGAAGACAAATAAGGGAGAAGCAGCAAAACATATAAAACAAACTTACCTGAAAATTTGGCGGATGGAACTTTAAGGCTTACTTAATAAAAAGGTAGGAGGAGGATGAGAGGGGAAGGAAGCTTTTCATAGTAGAGTATCAGTTGATTAACGATGAAGCAAAAAAGATTTACCAGGTTTTATATAATATTCCTAGTCCTAATTAGAAAGAAAAAATCAAATAGAAACCATAGCTTAAGCTAAAAACTGTGTGAACCAATCCAAGCCATTCATTTCACAAATGGATGGCTGAGATTATTAGTAGGATGTTGACTTGTTGACTTCTGTTAGAAAAAAAAAAACAGCACAATTCGGTGGCATTTTTGTAATATTCCTTAGTTTTGTGAGGGTTAAATCGTAATTTCATTTTGTTCTTCTCCACTACGCGACTGTTCCTATCTATCAGACACAACTCTCACGCACGCACGCACTCGCTCTCGCTCTCAGCTTCTTCTTCTCGCTCGGTCGTCATTTTTGTGCGGTTTTCTTCGTGTTTTTCGTCAATCTCAAGCAAAATCCAAAGTTCCGGTTGAGTTCTACGCATCATATTGAGGTTTGGTCTCCGATTCTCGTTGTGTTGATCATTTTCTGTTGTGATAAGCTTCACTGATTTAGGGATTTATTTTTGAAATCCAGTCGATTTTGACCTAGTTTTTGAGTTCGATAGTTGATTTTGTTACTTCAAAGCGTTTTTGTATGCGATTTCCGGAGGGAGGAACATATATTCAGGGTTTGGAAAGCTTTCTGCTCTGTTTTTAGTTATTTTTCAACTTAACTGCATGTGCGTTGATGTTTGATCTTGGTTTTGTGTTTGATTGTGCATTTTGTGTTGTCTAAAACTTGTAAATCTCTTGTATTCTGCGTTTGATTGTCTCATTTTCATTTGCATGCGCGTTGATTTTGATTTTTTGATGATATGTCTGTGAGCATGTACTGATTTCGAAGTTTGATCTCAGATAATGTGTTTTGTGGTTGTATACGATTGGTAAGCATGACAATGTGTTTTCTGGTTAAGTAAAAGAATGTTTTCATGACTGAAGTGAAGCTTGGTATGCATTTTGAAGTTTGAATTGGGGAGGGTTGAACATGCGAGAGGTGGTGTATCTGTGTTTTATCAACACTGACATTCACATTTATCAACTCTGTGAGATAGATTTATCACTTATATTTTTTAATATTGAATAAGTATCAACTCTGTGAGTTATCAACATTTGTATTCATTTTTATCAACATTGCATTGTTTTTTTATCAGCTCTATGATGTATGTTTATCAGTCTTAGTATCTGTGTTTATCACAACTGTATTGTACTTTTATCAACACTGTGATCTGTGTTTATCAGTCTTAGTATCTGTGTTTATCACAACTGTATTGTACTTTTATCAACACTGTGATCTGTGTTTATCAGTCTTATTATGTGTGTTTATCACAACTGTCCTGTGCTTTTATCAACACTGTGATCTAGGTTTATCAAACACACTCAGCTTTGATTTGCTCACACTCTTATGTATAAGTGTCTGTGTTTCAGAGAAATGGTGAAGACTAGATCGAATGAGGATTCATTTCTCCTGAAGGACTTGATCCCAGGTAAAAGGTTTAGAATAATGTAAACTTTTGTTTTTATTATATGCTTTTAGTATGATTGGTGATTTTTTGTGTTTTTGAATGTGTTGTGCAGTCAAAGCGAAGAAACGTCCTGTTATCAAGATCAAAGTCCCTCCGAATCCTGCCAATGTTGTAGGAGGAGAGAGCTCATCCGCGACTGCTGCTCCTAATCCAACAAAGGATGCAGGACAAAAGTTGTTGATGCCCGCTCCTCGTAATCCAGCAGAGGGATCAGTCATAGCTCCTCCTCCGAACCCAGCAAATGATGTAGCAGAAAATAGCTCATCTGCAACTACTGCTCCTGCTCCTAATCTGACAAAGGATGCGGGACAAAGCTCATCTATGGAAGCATTCGTAGGTCCTGTGAAGAAGAGACCACAACCGGAGGCCAATGCTCTTGCAAACCCTATTCCAAAGAGGACCAAGAAGGATCAGGTTCGTGTAAGAGGTGATGGTTTTCGGAGGTTGAAGGTCAGGACATCACCTAAGTCCTTGGTCAATTTCATGGAGGGGATGAGTGATTTGCAGAAGAAGGCAGTACAGGACATGGGGTTTGGGAGTATCTTGCTGCTGGAGGTGAAGGACTTACCACAAGCCCTTGGGTTTTGGCTTGTGAGTAATATCCATACCGGGAGTCTTTGCATAAAGCTATCGCAAGGCCGACCTTTACACATCAGCAGCGAAAATGTGAAGGAAACATTAGGGATCCCCTGTGGCGGACGAGCGATCATCCCAAAGAGGTCTGATTTTTGTCGACTTGTTGCACGTTGGCTTCGGCAGTTTAATGTTCAATCAGTTTTTGGAGTGAGCATCTCTTCTCTGATTGAAGTGATGAAGAGACAAAGAGGAGATGAAGAAATGTTCAAATGGAATTTTGCGGTGTTATTCTCAACTGTGATGGTTGAAGGGACGAGTGGGAGCTATGTCAATAATTCTGTGTTGTACGCAATGGACAAAGTAAGTGCCATCCCAGAATATGACTGGTGTGGCTTTGTCATTGATGGTCTGATTGAAAGCAAAAAAAAATGGGATAAGTCAGCCACGGGAGAGAAGTTCTATGCTGGGCCTTTGACATTTCTCATGGTAAGTTTAATTTTTTATCATCCTTGTTGCATTGATAAAAGTATTGAATAAGGTTGATAATTTATGCATGTAGTGTTGATAAACAAATATATTTTTCACTGTCAGCAGTTTCTAAATTGTTTTGTTTGGTGTTATGCAGTTATACTATGTTGATCGGGTTGTGCTCGAGAAGAGAGTTGTGGAGAGGGCCCAGCCTTCTCTCATTGGGTGGACATCTGATGATTTGAAAGATCGGGAGTATCTTGAAAAGCAATACGGGTCATTCGGGGAAGGTTACATAGAGGAAGACCCATACGTACCTGAGGAAGTTGAAGATGTCATTGATGATCTGGGACAAGAGGTATATTCAAAGTTTTTTTGTGTTAAAGTCATAAGTTTTTGTGTTTTTCTGTAACATTTTTTGTATTTTTGTAATGTGTAGGAATTCATCGTAAAGCTGGCAGAACAAGCAGTGCATCTCGCTGATAGCTATGTCCTTTTTAAGGACAGCATCAGAACAGCCATTTCAAAGTTTTCTGACAATATCACCGTCAGGAGGCTTCACGATGCTGTGAATGAGATGGTGGGGGCCCCATCAGAGCACAACATTGAAGAGTCATCACAAGATCGTTGGTGGAGGCATCCTGATGTGATAAAGGCTATTGATGCAGCATTTAATGCTGCAACTAAAGTGAATAGCCAGGGTAGCGGTAAGGAGAACGATGGCCAAGATTGTGTAGCAGAGAGAGAGAGATGGCAGAAGCTGGTTCTGTTAGGCTTGGAAGGGATAATATTGTTGCTGAGGAGCACGAGGATGGGGTTGAACCGGTAGTGGAGTTAGGGAGAGATTGTGACGTTGAGGTAGAAGGTGTTGTGGGAGGGAAAGGCGATGATGCTGGTGATAAAGGGAAAGGTGATAATGCTGTTGAAGAAGCTGAAGGCAACAATGTTGTCGAACAAGGAAAAGGTGATGATAATATCACGTCTGTGGCGGATGCCGAGGAGACCAATGTAGGCGAGCCACAAGGTCGCGGGATGCCTACATTCAGTCTTGGTCTTGAAGATGTTGCTGACATAGGGAGGCAAGCATGTGGAGATGTTGATGTAGGGAGGGAAGCATGTGAAGATGTTGTGAGGACAGAGAAGGGAAAAGAGAAAGAAGAAAAGAAGAAATCGAGAAGCAGTAGTAAAAAGCCAACCACAAAGAAAATTATAAAGGCAGGGCCATCAACTAGGAAAACAGATTTGAATGCTCCATTGACAAAAGAGGAGCAACTATGGATGGAATGGCTGCTGAACGACGATAGAGAAGACCAGTGGTATTGTCCTAACCCTGTCTTTACATTTTTATCAACTCTATCTGCTAGGTTTATCAACAATCCTATATAGTTTTATCACCACTGATGTATATAGCATTAGCAAACATTGTTTTGCATCTGTTGAGCATGTTTTACATTTTTATCAACTCTATCTGCCAGGTTTATCAACAATGTTATATAGGTTTATCACCACTGATGTGTATACCATTGTTTTTATCTGTTAACCATGTGTTTCATTTTTATCAACTCTATCTGCTAGTTTTATCAACAATGTGATATAGTTTTATCACCACTGATGTGTTGTGTTTTTTTTGAAGGGAAATGGTTTTTGAAATCATGGATGGCAGTATAGGTGTGATGAAAAATGATTTACAGTCGATGAAAGTTGGGACAGAAGTAATGGTGGGTGTTATTAATGCATGGGTAGCTTACATGAATTTGATGGAGGAGAAGAGAACACCAGATGAACCTTCAAGGTTTTTCTTCACAACAGTTGCAAGCGTGAGTGTTTTTTATTCATGTGAATTTTGTCTTTTTTTAATAATACTAAGGTGGGAATGTGTTTATCATTTTACATGTTTTTTTTATCATTAGTCATCCTTGATTGATCTGAAGAAAGAAAACTGGCGTGATGATCTTGAAACCGAGTTGGAGTTGTACACGGATGTCAATCTCACTACTGTGGATTTGGTAAGGATCTCCCATACATTTTCAGGCTTATGTATCATTTTTATAGTATTAGGTTTGTGTTTTGTGTAACCATGGTTGTCTTCTTTGTTCTTCTATGGCAGGTGTTTTTCCCAGTTCATGCAAAGTCTCACTATTACTTGGTATGTTTCGACATGAAGAAACACACAGTGGCTGTCCTCGACAACTTGCAGGGGACTAACTTTAGAGGCAAATACGGGAACAGAATCACCAATTTGGTAAGTTTTTATTTGCGATTTTAGTTATTAATTTTACATACATTTTTGTGTTTCTAATGTACGTATTTTCCGTTAATCATTGACAGAGGAATAGGTTTTCGATGTTCCTTGAAAGGCTTGATGCTACGCTCTCTGTGAGAATCAGAAATGAACGTGGAAAGGGTTTGAAGCTAGATTGGAGCAGCAGTGATAATGTGGTTGACTGTGGCATCTACTGCATGTTTCACATGGAGAGGTACATGGGTGAATCTGGAAGTACTTGGGGTTTCCCTATGTCAAAGAACAATGTAAGCTAACATTTTTATCTTGTGCAGTTCTTTTTAAGTCATGTGTTTTTATGTGTGTAGTTTAACTAATTGGGGTGGTTTTTTTTGTTGTGTATATAGGCTGATCAATTATTGAAGCTGAGGCATCGATATGCCATGCAATTGTGCACGTATCCAAGCAACACTACAAAGATCATGAACGAGGTAAAGCTGAGGAGCTACTGTCAGAGGAATCAATCAAGTGGAGGGGATGAGCTATCTCCTGCTTCTTCAGAAAGAACTATATAGGACTGTTGGACAAGGCACTTGTATAAAGCATTAGGTCTTTTGTGCAGTTACTTTTTTTGGTAAAAAGGATGTAATCAGTTGCAAACTTCTTATGACTCTAGCATTTTTTGGTAAACAGATGATACTAAATGTGCATAGATGTTTTTAAGCATATGAAATGACAGGGTTTATCAATCTGTTTTATGTACCAGGTTTATCACATATATAGAAGAGTTTTATCAATTCTGTGTTCATGGTTTATCACTGTTGTGGATGGCTATTTTGAATAGCAATAGGTAAGTACTTTCGAAGGTCCTTTATCAGTGATGTACTAAGCTTTTATCAATATTTGTTACAACTTTTATCACCCTTAAATTTGTGTACATATTCAATGTTGAAGGACCTTGTAAATCAGAGTTAGGAATATTAAAAAACAGATTTATCAACTTTACTTGAAGACTTTATCAAGCCTAATTCAATGTTTTATCAGTACTGAATGACCTTGTAATTCATAGAGTCAGTAATAGGTGTAAAGTATTTATCAACGTTAAGTGCTACATTTATCAACACTAGTTCAATGTTTTATCACTGCAGCCATCTTTTCTTTAGGAGCAGTTTCTGATGTCATGACCTGGTTGACCACATCCTTTGCAAGTCCTCTTCCTTTTCTTAGATTCTTCAATAGACCTTTCCATCCCTGATTGAATTCTCTTTCCACAACCTTTTGTCCTTGATATGTGGGGTAGCTTGACAATAACCTGTGAAGGTTTAGAAATACTTGTCAAAGTCTGAAGTTCTTGTGTTGTGGTTGATGCAAAATCATCAGCTTCGTCATCATTCAACTTGTTCCTGAAGTCCTCTACTTGTTCTGCAAATTCCTTCAACTTTGCAGCATTCACTGCTGGATGGAGGGCACAAGATTGAAGCATGGAGCATATATCTGCAATAATCTTCTTACACTCACCGTAGGCAGATGGTTGTAATTCTTCAGAATCTGCAGAGTTTTCAGCATTCTTGCGTACATCCTTTGTCCATCTTTGCGTGATCAAGCTCTCCGGTATTTGATCAACCATAGATGCTTGCAAAGCCAAGAAAATATGCATACAAGGGATGCCAAATCCTTCAAATCTCATGCAAGTGCATGTGCAATGGTTCCCAGGTAAGCTTTGCACAACAACAAACGTCTTGTCCCCATGTTTGTTTGCGATGTTATATATCTTGTTTCCATCCTTTCCAACACAGGTTATGATCCCACACCTGAAGGTTGTTCCCATAACACTTTTCTTTATGATGTCAAAGATTGAGCGGCTGTAAATCCTCCAAGCGTCCTTTTCAATTTCAGATAATACCATGAAATTGGGAGCTAAGGTGCTTGATTGGAAGTCCAGCTGTAATTGTTTCTGTCTCTGACCTTCAACGACTGTATCGAAGCGCCACATGAATTCAACCAAGGTAAGGCACCTGAACAACAACATTTTTTATCAGTCAAGACTTTAAAATTTATCAGTTCTTCTTGAAACATTTGTCATAACAGAATAAATTATATCATCAGAAAACGCTACTGTCTCCACACATATTTTTATCAGTCAAGAGTGCAGAATTTATCAGTCCTCATTGCAACATTTATCAATCAAAAAATAAAGGTACCTATTAGTGAATTGACCAAATGCACTGTTCTCACTCTCTGATCTTGATGTTGTTCTAAGGAATAGTCCCATTTTTAGCCTCCTAAAATATGCAGGGATCCATCTATCCCGTATATCAAACATAGAAGACAACCAAGTGTGATCGTGTAGTTGGAATTCATCCATCAAAGCCTTCCAAGTCATCTCAAACTCCTCTATTTCAGTGTAGTTACTCCACACCAATGCTTTGAATTTCTTCTTGAAATTTGTCTCATGGTATAAATTGTGAGGAACCTGCAGTAATAATGTATAAATTTGTCTCACAATCAACCGAACAAATTATTTATCTCCTAATGTTAACTTTTATCAACCATAAATCACTAACAAATGCATAAATTCAAAACAGGACTTACCTTAGAAGGAAGCTTTTGCATTATGTGCCACATACATAGTCGATGCCTACTTTGTGTGAACACTTCCTCAAAAGCCTTTCTCATCGCTGGGTCTTGATCTGTTATGAAACAGTTTGGCTCTTTCATCTTCATAGCTTTGAGGAATGTTTGGAATAACCAAACAAACGATTCGGCATCCTCTTTGGCTAACAAAGCAGCACCAAAGATGATCGACTTGTTGTGGTTGTCTACTCCAGTGAATGGTGCAAAGACCATCATGTACCTAAACAAACAAAAACATAAGCAGCAAGGATAAATAAATTATCAACAGTGATTATACAATTTATCAACCTTACATGCAGGGTTTATCAATCAAACTGATGCAGATTGTCAAGTTATACAACATGCTTTACCTGTTTGATCTATAGGTTGAATCGAACGACACCGTATCACCAAATAGCTCATAATTCTTCCTCGACATCGAATCAGCCCAGAAAAGGTGGCTTAGCCGATCACCAGCATCAACTTTGTACTCAAAGAAGAAGTCACTACAATAGTCTTCTTTAGTGTGGAATTGGTCAATGGTAATTTGAGCGTCACTCTCTCCAATGTAAACTTTCAGATCCCGCTGGAAGTTTCTGAAATCAGTTGGACACGCTCCTACGTTGGTAGGACCTCCAACTATTTGGCTGTAAAGGTTAAATGCTTTTGTAGCTCCCAAATTAACCTTTGAGCAATCTATGATAAATTGCTTATGCCTTGGTGTTAAATCCCTGTTTGATCTTAGATAATACAAATCACGCTTACATTGCAGTGGGTGATTGTGGTCTTCTCTAAACTCATACACCGTATAACCATCTTCAGTGTGTTTCAAAGAAATCCTCGCCATACAGCCTGTCCGTGTAGACATTCTATATCTTTTTCTTAACTTGTCGTTGGTCTCTCCTTCGGTATCATCGACAAATGCTTCTCCTTCTCTTGCACAATACATGTATTTAAAATTGATTGTGTTACTCCTTGGTTTCTTCTTCTCTGGCCCTCGACGTGTCCCAAACCCACTATTTAATGCATAAGTTTGGTAGAAAATTATACCTTCCTCCAAGGAACCAAACTTCATATCCTTTCGAGGCTTTAAATCAACACTACATTCAGGAATCCACACCTTTTTTGTGACCACAGGTTGTGGAACAGGATCCACATCTTCATACTCGAATCCAAAGCAAGCATCGTCAAGATCCATGGTACCAACTCAGGAAGGGACCTGGTCAGAGAGATTTATCAATATAACATGAAAGATTTATCAACATTGTAAGCCAGTTTTATCAACACAATTGTTGGACTTATCAACTGAGGAAGGGACCTGGTCAGAGTCATTTATCAATTCTAAACATAACTTTTACCAACAATAAAATGCAATTTTATCAATGCTAACTACTACATGACGTGTGACTACAACGATCATCTACTCAGGAATGATAAGGTCACAGACAGTTAGTTTGTCAACTCTAAAACATACATTTATCAACACTAGCATAAAGATTTATCAACACTGAAAGAAAGATTTATCAACACTGCAGGAAAGATTTATCAACACTAGTTTGTAGATTTATCAACACTAGTTTGAAGATTTATCAAGACTACTAGAACGATTTATCAATGTTAGTATAAAGATTTATCAATACATTCCAGTAACACAACTTGTTCCTTGAACGAGCATCAACTCAGGAACGTCCAGTCACAGACAATTTATCAATGCTTGACGTTAGATTTATCAACAACAAAGTGTACTTTTATCAACGCAACCGATAACAATTGATTAAAGAACAAGAGTTATCAGAATTTGATTTCTGTTCATCGAATTTGAGATATAAACAACGATTGCTGGAGTATATCTCAAAATGTACTTGTTTACGTTTGATTAGTTGAGAAACGAGGTTAATTCACATCAAATAGTCGATAAATCTTAACAACATACTTGATAAACCCTAGAACAGAGCACGTTTTCAGATTTTTTGAAATCGACATATATTTTCTGGTTTTTCGATCCTGTGATTGACTGATGATAGAAGCAAGTTATTTAGATAATTCTCACCTGTTTTTGAGCTTGATCAGGCGATAAAAAAGGATTGAATTTGCGATTTGCAGAGGAGAAGCAAAAACAGAGCACGATTTATGAATTTCGGCTGAATCTTCAGATTGTAATGCTCGAATTTGACTATACGTTAATCGATCAAAGGAATGGAGAGCTGTTGATTTGTCGGTGTTTTGTTGAGAGAAGACTACGAAATCAGCTCAAGTTTTGTGCGTCTGCGATCGCGATCGCACTGTAAGAGGAAGAAGAAGCTAGGAAGGGAATTTACTATCTTACCCTTTGTAGTATAAGAAACACGAAATTTAGGAAGGTGGGAGACAGTTGATCTGGGCGGTTGATCATCGTTGCTGGACGGCGCGGATCGGTTCGCACGGTTCGCACGTTAAGCAGGGTTTCTAGCGGATTTCAGGTCCCTAATTAGAATCATAAAGAAAAAAAAATTGGATGTTAAACTGGAGTTTTAAACGATTTCTTGGGCTTAATTACTTATTTCGCATTCCATAAAAAAACGTTATTGATATCAAAGTCCTAACAGGGCTATGTTTCCTAATCTGAAAACTCATTCAACTTTCCTTTTCTGAAGATCTTATTTGAAACCAACCAGTATCAATAACACCACAATCAATTGATTGACCGTCATTATCCCCTAGGGTTAGGGAAGAATTGAGAACTAGTAGAATGAAATAAAAGAAGATAACAGAGGAATCAATTTCTGGGGTACAAATAGCTTCTAAACAAAACGATCCCTAAACCGCCAATTGCAACGGATAATATGATGGGCACTTTCAAGGGCTTAGCTTCAGTCCCTACACTTGTGCCCGTTTTTACTTGGCGAAACTTCTCCCCTAAGCCCTCCCTGAGAACATTGTTCAGATTGTCTAACTGGTGCATGATCTGACGCTGTCCTCGTGCAATGCCCGATAACTGAGTACACAACCACCAGACATATCATCAGAAAAAGTTGGTACATTTCGAAATAAAGGAAAGGAAGCTACCGTACCTCTTCCATTAAAGGAGACTCCTTGGCCAACTGGGAATAAGATAAGGAATTGGGGGTCACAGATCCTGAGGAACCGTTGCCTAAACCAGAGATGAAGTTAGAAGTGAGGGCAGACCCGTTACAAGCCTCAGACTGAAGAGCAATGTTTTGTTGACTGAGAGAATATTTCCTCACAGTCAACTTGGAATTCAGCTCTTCAATATGAGTTGTAAATTCATCCATTCTATCATTCAGAGATGAAATCTGTTCTGAAAGCTGAGTAAACACCCCCTACAAAACCAGAAAATAAATAAATAACAGAGAAATTAATGAGCAAAAACATCGGATTCTATAACGATATACATTACTTATAATGTGCATCACCTGGTTTGCAAGGGTGGCTGTTGACTCTGGATTTGTGCGGTGTGACCTTCGCTTGCTGGATGAGAACATGTTACTGTCCCTTCCTCCCGAGTAAGTGTGTGGCAAACCACTGAAAAATAGATCTTAAACTTTAAGACATTGCAATCATAATAACTATTATACTCACTATATATATAGGGGGAATTCCTTGAAACTACCTCAATGAAACCGCCCACAAACGGAAAACTAACCTAAGAAAAAATAAGAACTTTAAGCTGCCCTTTGTTTGAAACATAGTACACTTATGGAAATTTCCGTTAAAATAGACGGAAAGGCAAGCATATTCTGTTCAAATGGATGATTTTTTTTACTTTTTTCAGAATCACAAAATTGCCCTTGAAATGATTTTTTTTCATTTTATTTTAATTATTCATCATCATTTTAATTATTTATTTAATTTTTGAAGCTATTATTATTATTATTTTAATTACGAATGACCAAATTGTTATTTTTCTAAAGGTTCAAGGGTAAAATAGCTATTTTGTTTAAGAACGAACAGAAATCCAACAGTGTACAATTTTGCAAACAACAGTTTAAACTTCATAGTTTTTCAAATGGTAGTTTCCTGATCGTGGACAACTCATAAAGGTAATATATTTGCACTTCTTCAGATTTTATTTCTCATGAAAATTTATGAAAGGAGATCACCATCCATGCATCCATATCCAACTTAAATCATGAGCTCCTACACATATGAAGTAGAAAGTCTACCTCTTCAGATATTTACTTCTCATGGAAACTCTATCAGCAGAGGCTCGAGATAGTGCATCTTTGGGACTTGAGACTAGATCCTCATCAAGGCTAAGCTGTGTTTTCAAATCTTCTGGCACAGCCTACGGAACGATCAGATTACAATTCTACGATGTGTTCGTATAAAAACAAAAACATAAGCTTGTGAAGGAAGCATACCATAACCTCATTTACTAGCTTTTCCAATTGAATTTGTTCAATATAGGTACGAGGAGTGTACGAGCCTTCCAGTTTCAGTTGCTCTGCAACCTCTTTTACCACTAAACGATCTCTTCCTTGCACCTTCATCAATAAGCAAAAATATAAATGTTCCTACTGCTATTGAATAATATTTTTTGTATTTTAGCCATCCAAAATCCAATGCATATCCGCATGCTAGTATTACCTGAACATATTGACGATTTAGTTGTTCCAGCCAATCAATTTTCACACACACTCTATCATCAGAGAATATATGGCTGTTTCTTTTGAGGATAGCTGCGATTGTGTATCCTAAGGCCATTAGCCCACCAAGAAGGCGCACACTAACTTCAAAAGTAATTCTAGGCGATATCACAAATGGAGTATCTGTCACCCATTCCTGAAAATTAGATTAGATGAAATAAGGTAACACTTTGCTAATATGAACATACTTCGCACGAGCAAATACAGTTTTTTTATCGGGTTAATTGTCAAAAACTACCCTAAAGTATTGTTCACAAACAAAAAAACACCTAAAGTTTTGTCCACGTTTTTAGGCTACGTTTTGTCCACCAACTTTGGTTAGAAAAACGTAACAGGTTAGCTGTCAAAAACAACCATAAAGCATTGCCCACACAACTATAGAATGCATTATGTATTGCCCACAAATATGCTGAATCCGCGAAGAACTGGCCAGACCATTCACTCTGAACATTCATCACAGTTTCTCCCTGTTACGTTGTTCTAACAAAAGTCGGTGGACAAAACTTTAGTGTAGCCTAAGAGCGTGGACAAAACTTCAGGTATTTTTTTGTTTGTGGACAATACTTTAGAGTAGTTTTTAACAATTAACCTTTTATTTATTTATTGAACAGTATGCAATGACAGAGAAAAATCCTTCTTCGCAGCTATAGTATGTCTATAAAATATATACAAAACCTCTAAAATTGTATGGTGTTCTTGAAATTGTCTGGTAGGTCAATTCTGCAAGAAACCTACAAGTAAAATAAATTTCATGGACAAACCTCAAACATGAGATTGTACTTTCCATCTTTGTTCCGCATCCTCAGATATGATTGACACGATTCTGGATCTTCACCAGGTGGCAGGAGATAGATGTCATAAATTTGTTCTGTTGTTTCTGTATATTCATTAGGAAAAGAGGCCTTGATCTCCTCCGCTGACAGACTCTTTGAAGACTGACACAAATGAAATGATAAAATATAGAATTCAGAAACCAATGGGACATACTGAAGCAGCACCAAATTCACCCAGGAAGAAGTAACAGAATAATATGTAACCTTTAAAATATAAGTTGGGCACTGGAATCCAGTGAAGGGATTGAACTTGTTCATGATTTTAATCTGAGCCGTCTTGAGATCAGGCTCAATAAAAGCCTTGTACATGGGATACACCTGATTGGAAAAGCCAAATATGAAGTTCTATAAAAAGAATCTCTCCTGAAGACAAAAATGTTTAGCTGTGTTAAGTAAGAACAAACCGTTTCAGATATTTGATGAATTATTTCTTCTGGTGCTTGACCAGCACGTTGTATGTCTCTTAAAACCCGTTTCACAAGGTCAAAATGAACACCACCATTGACAGAGACTCTAAGATCCAGTAATGGTCGCAATTTTTCACTCAAAGCATAGATACCCTCTATAATAACAATACGGGAAGTTGGAACGTCGAGTGTCCTGTCATCAGCACACAACCAGATCGGGTTCAAAGAGAAACAGGTAGACATGAAAAAAATGATAGAAACATATACTACCTTGTACATTGACAATGAGCTTAAGAGTACATAAAACCAAGAATATGAGTGACAAAATGTAAAACAAGGTTAGCACACTAACATATCTCAATAAAGATACATATGAATTTGAATCACGCAGTAGTGGAGTTTAATTACAAAGAAAGAGGATATAACCCTTCCAATAATCATAATTATCACAGCCCTAGGATGATAATAGGACCCGCCAAAGCTCTCTGAACAACTAAGGAAACCGAAGATGTTCACATAGCAGAAGAGACAAACCTGTATCCAATACGGGCACTGGACTTGAAATCATAGATTGGGACCTCAACCTGCTTCCCAGCCTTTAAATCATAGAGATTCTGGAGCAATGTGTCATAGTCTGTCAAACGTGGATCTGTTTGAAATATGAAGGTGAACATGTTGTCAAACAACACTTGAACACATGCTGGCTATGCAAAACATATAGACTTCTACAAGAATTTGCATCGTATTGTAAAATAATTTTCCACTGTGAAAGAAATGTCTTATTGCAATAAATCAAAGATGAATCTATAGCTTGCAGTGACTCTTCATTCCAAATTATATCAAAGATTTGGGTAGAAATCAAGATGAAATAGAAGAAATGATTTAAATTTACCATCATAATTTCCATCTACAAGACGACTAGCATCATTATAGTTGTCCATTGATATGACCGCTATGCTGGGGATACAATTGAGTATCTTCTCTGTAAATACAGTTTTCCCAGCTCCAGAAGGACCTGCTAATCCCACCAGTATTAACCCATCGTTTTTTTGGGCTAACAATTGGCATGCCCGGATTACAACAAAGAACCCCTTATCGAATGATAAAGGATCTTGAATTGGAACAATCTCATAACGATTGGAATCCTTTCTCTTAATCAATCGAACTTGATCTTTTAAAAGACCCTGTTTTTTCTGATGTGATTTGGCACTAGAAACATCTTTAGCCATTGACATAAGCTGGTTCCTGTTGGAAGGAAACATACAATGAACCAAGATAAATAAACCCCCCAAAAAATGAAATAGTTTGCTGCAATTAAGAAGTACACAAATACAAAAGCAAGAAGGTGAGGAAAAGGGTTGAACCTAAGTAGCAACTAGGATACCTATCAAAAGTTCTTGAGATGCACGGAAATAAAAATGATATAGAAACTTTAATTGAAAGGACCTAAAGACATCCAACAGAAACGGATAGGTTCTGTATCTTTTGTAGAATGCTTCCTGAAATAATTGGGTAGCACAATTCTTCAAAAAAAATTGGGTAGGACAAGATATAGATTCTTCTTATCATGGTGTATCAGACTTCCAACAAAATGGGAAGATTATGGTAAAAGATTGGAAATTCTTCCATCAAAAGATATGATAAGGCACAAAAACGACCCCAAGTCAATGAAATGAACAAATTCACACATGACTCCTAGCTAACATAATCCCATGATTCTCACACAAAACTAACAAAATAATCAATGCTGGTATACAAAAATGCTCACATTATTCAATAGCTCAAGGAGAAGAGAGCTTTGGGCCTCAACACTAACTTAATACCACAAACTAATACACAAAGTAGTAGGAAATGCTTTGAGGATCAACAAAAACACCTCTTTCAACTCAACTTATAGGATAGTATGATCCAAACAACACCACACCATTAGGAAATCACAAAGGACCACCCACAAAATAATTTGTTTCTGAAATATCAGAAAAGAAAATGGAATAACAAATTCCAATTCCAGGAGCAATAAAAAGAATGGAAAACAGGGTGATTAACTCTGTTCTAAGCTATAGTTCGGATCCACTGATACACGATGCCAATGGAAGCGAGTTCATGAAAACGCAAATCAAACGAGAAAACAACAACAACCCATGATATAAAAGTGGAAAATGAGCAAAACCCAGAACGCAAAACCGATCAAAATCAATCCAATGCGAAGAATTTGAGATGGGCAAGAAGAACTGACCGAGTTTGAGTAAGCTGAACGGGGAGGAAACCTGAGGCAGAAACCAAATGAAGGGTTTCGATTTGCCTACCGCTTGGAGTTTCCTTTCCTTTCCTGGAAAGAAAGAGAAAGGTAATTTCCGAGAATTTCCAGGAGTTGCTACTTCAATTTTCTAGAGAATTTGCATTCACTCTCCAAGGAGAGAGAGAAACAAATGAGGACTCAAACTCTCACAAAAATATTTAATAAATAATAGCTTTTATTTATATCCATATTCTTATTTATTTGACTTATTATATCTCACTCTCATTCTATAGTATACGACGCCGTTTGACTTGGAGTATTAATTTAAGAAATATCTAAAATAAAAGGTTAAAAAATACGAAACCCCTTTTACGTAAATTAGGAAGTATATAGCTGTAGATTACTGCACTGCTAATAAATACGATGACATTTTCTATTTACAAAAGGTAAAATGAAGAGTTTCCATTAATAACATGAATTCAACGAATTCTCCATTATAACAATAATAATATTTTGACTAGGTGAGTATAACTCTTAAAATAAGAGTTAAATTCAAAATTTGGATTATTGATTAAAGACTGCAACAAAACGTAAGGACAAACAGATCATTATCTTTCCAATAAGTTTTGAAAGCATAATCGATTTTTGATATGTTTATGAACAAAAGATGGGGTGGTAGATTTTGTAATCTCTTGGACACACAAATAAAGCTAACTAGACATGACATGGTGATTGATATATCCACCCATAAAATGCATGGTGGGTACATGAACACAATCTAAAAATAGGTTTGGTACAACAGATGAATGAACAGTATGTTAAGAAAGGTTCTCTTATACTACGTGTCATCTTCTTATTTCTGAGACGTTATTCATCCTATATCATCTCCGGTAGAAATAGCGTCTAGACCCCGTCTAAACGCCAAAATATGTAAAAACATCCGACTCGTCACTCTGTCTAGACACTCAAATCTAAAAATCAACGGACTTGTCGTCTCTTCTGATTAGTTGAAAACTTGGGACTCTGGTTTTTGAAATTGGACATTTGAAAAAGATATGGAAAGTTGAGAGAGACAATATGTTTGTAATTGTCTTGAATTTCTTGATAAAAAGAATATGAGACGTTTCCCTCTTTGATGGTTTATCATTATAATTTAGATTTTTATTAAAATAAAGAGTAAATTCGTTTTTGAATCCCAGACAACACAACTTTTTCTCTCTCTTTTGCTAAAAACCCTACTGTCCCTTCTTCTTCGCCAAGCAGCCGCCGGCGGCGACCATGGCTTCGGCCATGGAAGTCGGCGGCCTCTCCCCTTCTTTCCTTCTCCCCCTCCTCTCACACACCACGGAGCAACCCTAACGGGGATTTGGACCAACCTCGACTTTAATCCGACGCCGGAGACGAGCGGACGAAAAGGGGAAGAAGGCCCGAGTTCAAAATTACCACAAGCAACCCAGAAAGAGGACCTAGATCGCCCGGAGCCTACCCGAGATAGATCCAAACTCGCCGGCACCCAACACTCGACCAGACGAGGTGAAGAGAAGGCCAAACGGCCAAAACCTACCACAAGACCCAACAAAGCCAAAACCCCCCAAAATAAACCTAGCCATACACCAGACACTACCGGAGAACCACCCCGCCACTGGCCAACACCAAAACGCAGCGGAGCCCCAAATCCAAGAACGAAGAGGAAAGGGGAAACAAGGACTTACATGGCCAGAATTAGAGGCGACCGATCCCGGGAAAGACGAAGAGAAACCGGAGTCAGAGGCTGAGCTTGTTGAAGCTTGACTGGAGCAGTGGAGAGCAACAAATCAGGCAAAACGGAGATGATCGACCTTAAAACAGAAGGAAAAAGTGGGGAAGGGGAGAGAAGAAAGGGGCTGAAAAGGGGAGGAGGTGAAGGCGGAAGGAGTAGGAGAAGAAGGGAATGAGTGTCGAGGAAGGGAGGGAGAGGACGAGGCCTTCGCCGGTTACGACCATGGCCGAAGCCGTAGATCGGAACCGCGAGAGAGAGGAAGACCATGAGCGGCGGAGCTCTGAGGATTAGGGTAAGGCGAGAGAAAAGAGATAGTTGCGTGATTTCACATTATGTCTTATATTATTAACTAAGAATTATACTGGATTTTTTAGTCGGTTTATAATACTGGTAACACCGTAAGTTCCATTTTTAATCTCTCTAGACACACACTCTCGCAGAAAACCCTAACCCGCGACCTTCTACCGCCTCTGTTTGTCGCCGTCAGCTCCGGCCGCGGTTCTGGCCAAGGCTGAGGCCGGCGGTGACTACTCCTCTTCCTCCTCCCCTCATCCTCTTATATTTCTCTCTACCCTGTCTTTGCTTCTTTCCCCATAATTCTTCGTTTGTTTGCTTCTCCGGCCGCGCTCCTCTATCGGTCGGAACCACCAGTTCCGGCTCCTCTGCTCATGCCTGGTTGTTGTTGGGGTGGGTCTTTGGTCGGAGTCCACTGGTACTGACCGATTGGTTCTGATATGTTTTTTCAGATTTAATTTGGTTTCTGTTTTGCTCGGCCATTCCTATATGGGTTCAGGTCTTACTTCTTAGCCCCCTTTGGCCGGAGTTGGGGTCTTTTTTGCTGCATTTTCCTCTTCCTCGGAGCTTTTTTCTCTCTCTGGTCGTTCTCTCCATCGTCTTCTGCGAGCTGGCCTGGGTCTACAGTGGAATTCTTTCTCATCCGTTTGGGTCGTAGATGGAGGTGGATCTTGCCTGCTAGCTTCGTCATGGACGTTTTGGTTGTTCTATGTGTTCACCGGAGACTGCTTCTTCAGATCTATCAGGAGTCCAGTTTGTGATTGTTCAGATCCGACCTTGTGCTCCTGCCGTTGCTCACCGTCTCTTTGTTCTCGGTTCTCCCGAGGCTTGTGGGATTGTTATCATTTGAGTGGTTTAAGGCAAGTTGGTTTAGTTCAGAGGTTGGTGTGATTTGCAGCAGATGGCTCTATGGATGGTTGTGCTGAGTAATTCTGGGTGGTTTTTGGAGGTTTGGAGTTCGGCTCTTGGAGTTGTGGGCTTTTGGAGTTGTGGGGGTGTTGTCCGAGGTGGCCTTGGATTTTTACCTGCTCGTTCTCACCTTTGTTGCGCTGCTTTGATTCAAGCTGGGTGATCTTCGGACTCGTGTTGGGTGGCCGACGGGGTAAGGTTTCTCTTTATTCTCCCATGCCTAATTAGTTTTTGTGATTCACTACTTTGTCCCTTGGGTCAGATTTTCGGTTGTTCATCTCTGTCCCTATCACTTGGATGATTGGAGCTCGTCGGTTATGTAGGTGTTGGTCTTCGACGAGCGGTTATAGGTCTTGGTACCTTTGTTTGAAGAATGATTGTTCCCGTCTCTAGGGGTTTTAAAGCATCAAGGGTTTTTGACCTTTGACCTTTCTTTGTCGGTTCGGTGTTGGTCGCCGGGTGTCAGTGTGTGCATTCAATTCTTTGAGTTGGTGCCCCCGATGAGTGAGGATGATATTTACTTAGGCTAATTAGGTTTTGGGGGTTTAAAGTTTAAAATTTGTTGAGCTTCATGGTGGTAAGACCTTTGTGTTTGGGGTTTGGTTGTTTCTCCCTACTTGTTATCGGCCCTGTCTTTAGGTCGGGTTTGTTGTGTTATTGGTCCTTGTTGGCCTTAGGGGAGTTGTTTTATTTTGGTTTGGTTAGCTCTTGTTGGGTTTGGTTGTACACATTTTTT
This sequence comes from Erodium maritimum, assembly GCA_963921825.1. Lineage (NCBI taxonomy): Eukaryota > Viridiplantae > Streptophyta > Magnoliopsida > Geraniales > Geraniaceae > Erodium > Erodium maritimum. The sequence goes on from OY997594.1 coordinate 12,137,843, forward strand.
TTCTATCTGGCTTCTATATAGGCTGTAATTGTTGTACCCCTTGTTGGGTAGTTGTGTAGACTGGGCTGTTTGCCAGTTCTCTGGTTTACGTGACATACTTTGTTCTACTCTAGGAGCCTTGTTATAAGGTGTCCTTTGTTTGTATGTTTCCTGTATCGAGGGTTTCCCTTGATCTAGTTCTTCAGTTCGAAGGCTAGGTTTTTATTAAAAAAACTTGCTGATAAAAAAAAATTAAGAATTATTCTGTTGTCGTGGTCCAAACACCTACTAATGGGAGAAAAGGTTTATCTAAAATGTTAGTAATCTTAGCCCACATGATCCGGATATAACCTTCGGCTTTGTTTTCAATGTTTCTGGTAGGTGTTTGGTTGGTAGGAAACTTGAGTCAAATTTATAAAATAAAAAAAGAAGTTGAGAAGATTGGGAATCACACATATACCCAAAACAAAAATCCCATGTTTGAACTAGTACTGTATATCAAATTTATTCATTTCTGATTAATTTCAATATCAATACTAAAAACACGAGTACTTGAAAACTTTACAACTGTAAAATGTCCCTTTCTAGGCCACATGACAAACAAATAGAATCAACCAAATATTGAGACCAAACACCCTCTTCATGTGTTGACAAATCTGCAATTTTTCCTGACCTCTCCGGTGACAAAACTATCAGAATTCGTAATGTTTCCCAATTTCACCATCGAATCAGCAAATTGCTCGAAGAAAGCAACGACATCTTCTGCATATTTCCTGACCAGCTGCTTCGTTTGGACAGCCAACAGGCTTGAGTACAATTCTTGATCTGAATTAAGCAACCCTTCCCCTTTCAAGAGCATATGATAGAAAGAGTTATCAAAAAGGTTAGGAGTAATGTAGTCCATAGCTGTAACGTTGTCGTCCCCTCCACCGGGAGACGGGCACATATCTTTCAACTCTTTCAGACGCGATTCTGATACCGGAGTCTTCTCATAAGTCCATTCGTAGTCTCCATAGATTCTTGACCGGAAGTTCACACACCGTGCCATACCAATAGAATGTGCCCCTGAAAATTACGTACAAACACATACTATCATCCATTTTTTACTATCAGCAATTACTCAAATGTATCAAGATTTGGGTTCAAGACGTAAATTCAAGTGTTTGACCAGTTGGACAAACAATTGTTGATCTATTATCAGATCCAACTATAAATATTTCATCGAGACTAAAATGTGACTAACCTGAAAGAGCTACCATATCGGTGACGGATAGGCCTTGGTAAAGAAACTTGGAAATGATGGAGACAAGGCTCTCGTCGGCGGTGGGAAGATTTGATGTTGCCAGCTCGGAGCTTGCAGTTGTAGAGTCCTTTCTTCCCAAAGGAACAGGCCAATCAGGTCCTCCTACCTAAAACCATTAGCAATAAACAACATTATCAATTAAGCATTACTAATTCATTATCATATTTTTTTTTGTCTGATCCTGACCTACATAGACCTAGGAAACTCCATTATCCTACAAGTCCAAGGTTTCAAGGGACAGGCTCCAGAAAATAGTTATAAAGAAAAAAAAGATTAGTAAGTTAATGATAAATACCAGAATGACAGCATCTCTAGCAGCAATGGTGAGAATATCAGCACAAGAAACGATTCCTGGACAGTCGGATTCAAGCTTGTTCTTGATCCTATCAACGATCCTGAATCCATTCAGTTTCTCGTTTACTGCAGCTTTCTTCTCCCCCTTTAATGTCTCTGTGTCCTCAAGCAGAACCGACCCATCACAACCCTGCAGAGTTCCAGTGTCCCCATTGAGGCCATTACATCTCACAAAACTCAATATATGCACCAGTATAGTGTACATACCTGGACGAAGCAGTCATGGAAATGCAAGCGAAGAATCAAGGCGGCATTACGTGCATCAGAGAGCACGGCACACTCCATTTCTTTCCTGACAATCTCAAGCAGAGTCGGGCACGAAGAGGCATAGTAATCTAGAGTCAGATCACTGGCATGGAATGACCCAGTGAAGCTAAAGATGAGTGAAACAAAGAGCAGGACTTGTGTAATACAACAAAGTGCCATTGTTGGTTTTGCTGAGGAACTTGAGAATGGGTGGAGGATATATAATAAGTAGACAAGTAGCTTGAAGAAGCAACTAGTGTTGCTTTTCCATGGATATTGGTCATTTAGGAAGAAGAGCTTAGAGTCAAGAGAGGATGCAACTAATATTGGCCTGGTTGGTGATAGTCATCAGAGAGAGAAGCGTGGATCCATTGGCTTCTCTGTAAAAATTGCTACAAGTCACCAAACCATAAGCTGATGATAACAGCTTCCTCTTACCACTTCAACTTTACAACAAATTGCTCAACCCAAGTTGAGGCCAATAACACTATTATTCAACACAAACAATGTTCATTATCATGTGGTCATAATCTAAATAATTTATTAAGGATTTAATTGGATAGTTTTGTTGGTTAGATGGTCTAATTTTGGACTTATTATGTTGATGCCTCTATGCATGATGCTAAAGCACAAACTGCTACTGGTGTAGAATTTTTTCATTCATTGTTTCCAAACAGACATAGCTCTAATTAATTTTCTTTTAGGAACACTTTCCAGGAACATAGATTGTTTCTCACAAACAAAACTCTTCACTTGCTGGCATTTTGGTTCCTTTTCCACAAACAAAATCTAGAACCCAGGAAGAGGGGGGAAATATTGTGTATCATTAAGTGCAAGACTGCAATTAAGTGCAAAGTCTATACAGAGACACATCTTTCAGTACAAGATTAGAAATATACATATAGCTTATTTGAATGTATTACTTAAGCTCATCTGCCACTTGACTTTAAAAGGATCCCATGAGGAGATCACTTCCTCATTCTTAGCACCACAAACATAAGAGGCTACTAGGTTCAAAACTATGAAAAATGAAGTATTATAGAGATTATACAAGTCTCATGACACAAATTTGCCCAGAAACGATTGATTTTTTTAATGAATTAACTTGTAGCACTAGACAAACAAAACACATCACATATCTAACCTATGACTTTTAGTTCAATATCCCGTCACACAAAGCATCAAGTATTTAGAGATACAATCCAGGACAACAATATCTTATGGTAAGAGTTACAAATCATAGGGGAAATTTACATAACACACTCTCTTTGACCTTCCATTTGCAAGAACATATTGTGGGTGATCGTTCATTCCATAAACTAACCTCTATCTTTCTTATGATAGCAAAAATTAACAGGTTTAGTTAATTTGAATAAAATAAGTCTTAATTCTTACCAATGTTTTAAAAAAAATATCTGAACTAACTCTCACCCTCTGAACCCAACGGCTTCTTCTTTGAAACCTCCTAATGGTAGACGTGGGTAGGACTTAGGAGGATGGCCGGTCTCTACCCAGCCCATGTCACCGGCCTCTCCCCCTCTGCCACCGCTTCCCTGCCCATATGCTAGGATAAATTGAGCATTTCGCATCCAACGTTATCAAACTTCACCAACATTAACAAAATCTGTTATTACTTTCCACAAGCGTTCTAAAAATCGAGTTAATTTATGGTACAAGAGGTTAGTCTTAGTCATACTGTGTTTCTGCAAATGAAAGGTCAAACAAAATGTGATAGTATTACATTGTACTTGATGTCATTGAACAAACATACTATTTGTGATGGTTCAATCTATACATATTATATAACCAACCCAATCTTATAACTGTGTATTATTAGCTGAAGTACAGAACAAAGACAGTTTAGATATCGAATTGAAAAAAGGTAAATTCGGTTCAATGGTAGATAGTAGATACCTAGAGTTAGTAACAATGTTTCATCTCACTATCAGTTTGGTGCCTCTTAGGTTCACCATGATCTCAGAAACAATCTTTTTCTTATATAATAGATACCATATGCCACTTGTGGTTTTACTAACAGATTGCCAGAAGAGAAGGGTAGATACTACACAAATAACCAGAAACATGCAGTTTTTTTTGCTAAGAAATTCATAAATCCTATGATATCCAAGCATATGTAAAACATTGGAACCATGTGCCTCAATTCTTAAAAAGTGCTATGTGAATCATCAAAACTCAACACTAGAAAGTTGAAATGGAAGGGAACAATCATGAACCTACTTCATCAGGTGTACATCTCAGAATCAAAAGCGCGATCCTTGTTTTGGGTGAGCTTGATGTAATCATCCTCACCTGCAACACTTGAGCTAAACTCCAAACCAGGTAAAACATCTTTGAGCAGCAGAGACTTAACCAGGGACACAACAGAAGCACCGAATTCAGGCCATGAAACACAGAGAGTTCCTTTGATGTTCCTTATTTGGCACCGGCTCAAAAGAGCAGCAGCCAGGCCATCTACCATGCTTCCTGATGGAAAATAGTCTAGACCCCTTAACAGTGATGATCTTCCTGAAACACCCTCCTGCTCTCTTCTTTCTGCTGTTGTTTCCAGCTTGAGTGCAAATGTCTCATCTGATGAGAGCTTACCCCGAAAATTCCTGCTCTGGACTGAATCCAATATTAAAACCCTCTCAGGAATGATCTTATCACCAATCAGCAACTTTGCCACAGCATGACATCTCTCAACGTTCACAGAGTACTGGACAGAGACGAGGAGTATCAAATTGCCACCTCTGTTGATGGCATAGATATTGCAGGTTTTGTCCCCAAGTGAGGGTGCTACAGTGTTGCCAGTTAAAGGTATCTCAGGAAGGATGAGGCTTCCAATTAGGGTCTTCGAGCAGACTTTATGGAAGAGATAGAGAGAAGGAGAAGACATGGCAATGACAAGAAGTGAAGGTTGGATAGGTTTGTCGGAATAAGGTTTAGATAGCACGAGGAAGGGGGATGGAAGAGGCGGCGATGGAGACGTGAAGTTGTTGAGGTCTTCCTGGAAGAACCTTGAAGGAGGAGGAATCTCAGTAAGGACATCTTCCATGACTCCCTAAGTCTAAGTTTGACACCTGTAAAACGCTGAAAAGAGATATATAATCAGATTGAATAATTTTAGTACCCAAACCTACAGCAATCAGAGTCTGTAACAAAGTTAAGCAGTAAACCAGCGTGATACTTGCTACATCAGTCCAAAAATGACAATTTTCTTCAGTCATCACTTTTGAAGTTTGCATAAGTATGATTAAACATTGCTTTTTAAGAGTATGGTAAACTCCTCGAGCCAGTGCAGACAAATCTAAGAACAGTTTTATCACTTTAAGTTATTAAATAATTGGTAAAAGAATCTAACATCAAGTATCACTCTCCAAAACTTATTCCAAAGACGCTGAACAGATTGAGGTTAAATTCATAAGGGGGCATATAATCTAGGCAAGACAGGTTGAGGCATCTCTCGAACAGAACACTACAAAATAGAAGTGACATCACAAATAAAGTGATACTTATGTATACCTGAATGTTGTTACAGGGAATTCCAGGTATCTCTTCCCATCCAACAGACATAATAACACTTCAACACACAATTCAAATTTAATTTGTATAAGACCACAATCAGGTTTAGTGAGATGAGGAAGGTGTTACTAATCTTATGCTGAAGGACCCCTGTCACAAAGTTAAACCAATTGGCAGATTATCTCAAAATAGATACTTGAGAACATTGTTGTAACGGGTTTGCGGAAATGATTGTTATGCGGAAGCAAAGGATAAACGATAAATTTATAGAGCAACAAAAGAATATACTTGGTTCACCAACAATGATGCCATACATTCTATTGTATTGATAAAGTATACAATAATAAGGCAAGGAAAACATTTAAGCCTCAAACCAAGAACCAAGTATATGCCAAATACTTCAGGTATGCAACTACGACTAATGACCATATGTCCACACAAGTAAACTGTCAGAAATGAGCATATCCAAAATAAGTTTTAGGAGATTACCTATCACTCGTACAAACTGTTTTCTTTATCACTTTCGGCATCTCATTGGCCTAACGCCCCAACACCAAACTACCATATATCTTGTGTAATCTAATTTATTCATAGGGAAAACGTCGATTCCTAGCCCAGTTGAAAAGGTCATTAGGACTTCCTAACCGACCTCGACCTTTTGTCACATATCCTAAACTAAAGGTGTTTTTTTTTACAAAGAGTAACCTAAAGGGTGGTTTTTTTGTCACAGATCCTAGCTCGATTTTTCATAATTATATATCAAGTTTTGTAAAAAAAAAAATGACCTTTTTGTGTTAGGATCTGTGACAAAAGGTCGAGCACGGTTAGGAATTGTAAATGACCTTTCCGATAGGCTATGAATCGACTTTATCCCTTATTCATACTGGTCTAAAAATTCCGCATGATGCTTGCATCTAGGCTAACCTTCTCAACCTCCTTCAACCACTAAAAGGACTGAACTTCATAATCTAGAAATATGCTTGAACTTTTGAAATAGACACTGTCCATCCTATGAGGTACAAAGTGGTGGTGGCTAACTGTGCTTCTTCATTTCTCCTAACACTTGTGCCCCCAAGAGAAGATTGCTATGCTTTCCTTGCATTTCTAATGGGAATCTTAGAAATTACTCACAATAACAATAAGAACTGACTTATATCTGGAAGAAAACAATTTCTAACAACTGCACAGCTTAATTATATTTTCCCAATTACAAGTTATATCATACATGGTATTTTTTTTTTTTTTTTTGTAATTTCCTTCTTGATATTCTACTATTTCTGTCCCGTAATGTAAGCCATCCGGACAAAATCAAAATTGTTTCGCAAACTTTCAGAGCATAATAGAAAGTTACTTCTTAAAACGTCTCGTGCAATAGCATAGACCGAAACATTTTGTTTAGATACCGAGAAAAAGAAAGTTGATTTCTCGCAAAAGTAAACTAAACCTAATTGAGGGCACGTCAAAGTAGCTAACAGGAAACGAGAGCAATAGGCAGAGGAGATTTTACCAGGAAGCTGAGAAAACAAGGTTGTGGTAGATGCTGAGTGCGATGCTCGTCACTCTCCTTGGCTATCTTCTCGCCTAAGATTCCAACAATGACGAAATCAAGCAGATGGCAGACAGACTGGGCACACTCAGCCCATACAGTCCTTATATAGGCGCGTTTGGTAATTGAAATGTTGAGAGAAAGTTTTAATATAATATCTTCTTAAATATTTATTAACCCGATAATATATTGGTAATTATTTAGCCACATTTTAGTACTTCTTTTTTTACTAGAAAAGTACAATTTCATTAAATAAAGTTCAATCGACCAGTGCATTCGAGAATCCTTACCATAAGAGAGCTATTACATAGTATTTAGCCCTTAAGATCAGTCTATGCATAACTCTGTGACAAAAGAACCGACACATGCGGTTTGTTGGAGAGACATAAAGTCGAAGAAAAAATAAATAACAATGGAACCGATGTATATTGCTCAAGGTATTACCCAGCTGCTGCATATTCTGTTAAATGCGACCAAACATGAGAAGATGATGCTTGTTCTTGGTGAAACCGTATGTGGTGTGAAAAAATTTGTTGGGGAAATGAGTTACGGAGTGATGGAGATATGTTACGTGAAACAGGTAAAGAATGTGGTGGAGGAAAATTTTTTGGAGAAGGGTTAAGAACACCAAGAGGTGGAGATGATGGATGGGCCATGACCGGGGATGTTATGGACTTACCTATGTCTTGGCTAGGAAAACCTTCTTGAGTAGTTGTTTGAGCCCTAAGAACTGCAGTCGCTCAAGAAAGGTCTCGACACCTCTACGTAAACTTTCCATCTCTGCTCGACCTTGTTCTCCCATGGCCTTGAAATTGGTTACTTTAGCACGAAACTCGTTTACTCTTGATTGTGTGGCACATTCCTCTGTCATTTCACTTGAAACCATCTTTCTATGACGCTTTAAAATAGCTCTGATACCATTGTCAAGAGCAGGAAAGCTCTTGAGGATTTGAAATGAACGAAAAGGAACTTTGATTGATAAAGAGGAGGAGCACAAGGCTCTTACAACAAATTCTTACACTACTACTACTACCGAGGATTACTACTTCTATGCTACAACTACAAGGCTCAGAACATAATCCAAACCCTAGAGCATCTACTACTATATGTGGATCAGCAACCTCACGCGATTTGTATTCTTGCGACAACTTCTGCCTCTTGCTTTGTTTTCTTTGCAACTCGCGCTTCAGATAAGGGAAGAAGAGGACATTGTGGCTTTGACTTCGGACGCCACTCACAAGCTCGCATATGGCCTCTCCACAAAATAACAACTCTTTCTCACTATCGAACACACAGTTTCGCTAAATGAGCTGGAGCCAAAATGCTACGTTTCTTCTATCTTCTCCATCGGACTTGCTTGTCACGCAAGCAATCGTGACAAGTTGGTGCACCATCATTGAAGTAGTGGATTGGCTAGTGGAGGTGGTAGGAAGAGAGGGAGGGTCCGTACGATGGGGATGTTTGTGGAGAGAGGGAAAGGAGGGAGCCGGCCTCGAGAAGAGGGATCGAGACATGGATTAAGGATGGGGAGCGGATGCATTAAAATGAGGGGAAAACCTTAGGCACCAAAAGAGGTCGGGTGGAAAAGATTATGGTTAATACATAGCATCGCTCCTCAAATGGGTATTAAGAGTTCTTTGTACCTAACAACCAAATTAAATATACAAGCACTTCTCTCCCAGTTTGAACAAAGTAAAAAAATTATTCATAAATACGATATCATGAGGTTATATAAAATTACAAGTTAAGTATAAGGTCAGGGGCCAACAGAATCCAACCTTTGCTGGAATAATACAATCAACAATCTATCTGTTCCCATATTGTGCTTCCTCATCTGGTCCCAAAATCAATGTACAGACCCTCCCATTGTGGTGTGATCTTTTTGGATGACAAAACAATTACTAATTGTTTTCAGCCCAACAACACATTAGATGTGCCTACCTGCATAGCAAGAAACCCATAGCAAGTCTCAATTCAAGTATGAAGAAGACAAATAGTAAAAGCATCGATGACATAGAAACAAATCATCTAGTTGTGTTATTCAAGGCATGCACTATTTGTCGATTTATTCTATGTTTTATAGTTTTGAAAAGCAACCGCAAATGTGATTGTGAAGAGTGTTCGAGTCTTGAACTAAATGGTTCTGCATGGTTTACTATAAAAACACAACCACGCTAGTTAATTTGCATGAGTTTAAAAGTCTCTCAGATATAAGAGCACCTTGCATGAGGCAATGAGTGGTTCTTAGTCTTTGCTCCGGTCAATCTTCGTGTTCATCCTCACCTTCGGAATCTGTATGTATAGAAGAAAGGAGGTGAGCAAGAGAACATAATAAGAATTCAGACAAACTCAAGAACCTCAATGGTGGAAAACATAAAATAATAATAGTAGTAATATCAAGCTTTAGGCACTCATAATGCCTACATCTAAATCAAGTTTTATTCCTTACCAGATCGAACATCGTCGCTGAGTTGGCCTCTTGCCTGGATTTGCTTAACAAGCATCCGATATATCAACACCCACCAATATATGTGAAGAACAAGTAAACAATATAGGAGTGTGTTGAATACATAATAATAAATAGGTCCTTCCACTGGATGTTTTTCTTTGTCCAAGGTAAAAATAACTTCATAGCTGCCATAAGAAAAGAGCACATTAATGGATGGAAATACAAAACAACAAATGAAATAAACGTCAAACTTTTCTCTTATAATACTAAGAAAATCAGAAGGTGAAGAATCACATATTTTGGTCTAATGAAATAAGATAGTATCTAAATAAATCTAGCAACATCATAGTTTTCTTAGTTGTTGATTACTAGACAAATATAAACACTACATTTGTAAAATTGACAGCGAAAGATGGTAGAACTATCAACCTAGACTTAGACATTCACATCCTTGATCAACTGTTCTTTGGAACATTAATAAGGTATCTACTGTTGATATCATTTAAAAAGGATACCCGATCTAAGGATTCACTAGACCAATTTAGCCGGTATGACTTTATGAAACATGAAAAGCCCATAATGATCCCATAGATTTCTCAGTAAACATAAAAAGGTATCAGCTTGTACAAACCTTGTACTCCGAAGGATCCAGAACGGATAATAAATGAGACGCAGTAAGATCCAAGACAAAACAAAAAGAATGAAGGAAAAGCTAGCAATGCCTTCAACACCACTATATTTGGACATCTTCCCCACTTCCAGAAACACATCACTTGCATCATGAAGAGCTAAAACAACTGAACCAGCACGGGCAAACCTATAGGCAATAGCAAGGTACAAAACAAATTATTCTCTTGTGATGATGTCTTGTATGCAAGAAATGAGAACCAGCGAAATCTACTCATAGGCAACACATAACAGGAAAAGAAACTTATGACTTCAAATGCAGCCACTGCTGGTCCCATTTCCTTGGAATTGTAATTCGAAGTACGTGATCGAACTACAAAGAGAACTCCATCTGAACATACCCAATTATGTAAGACAACACAATGAGAATGAGTGTTGCAACATGGTGGCTCATGGATACTCCAAAATCAGAACGCCTTGTTTCCCAAAATATTAGAGCAAATATGGAGTATGTGTAAAACCCTGCAGCATACATATACAATCCCTTCAACTTCAACCTGAAATTTACAACAAGATCATTACTAATTTGACTTGTTAAATCCAGCATCCACAAACAGTACTATCCAAATTGCAATACTAGGTAAATATGTGTATCATGAATGACAGATTATGGAAACATATGTAGGAAATCTTACTTAATTTGTTGGTCAGGCCAGACCTGATCACCGGGCCCTACCCAGAAGTATTTTGTATTTCTGAACCAGGGCTCGTTGTAAGTCACTGATAGAGCAAGAAATTCTGCTGAAAGAAAATAAATGCATTTCCAAGCTGACTCCTTAAATTTTCTTATCTTCTTCTCTCTCTCAACTGGCTCAACATCCAGCATCCTATTTCCCTTCCCAAAAATCAATCGCTTTGCCAATTTCTGCAACATGGATATTCATTTCAGACTGATCTGAGCAAGCATCCAATTACAAGGCAAACAACAACAAAAATCTGAAAGAAAAAGGCAGTTCATCCACCAGAATAAACAGGAGCATCTTATCTAGACTATAATCAAATTAATCAATATGAATTGAAGTCAAGAGGAAAGTTAAAAAGAAAACAACAGATATTCAGTGTACCAAAGAGTTACACACATACTATATATGGATCTTCTCGATCCGTGCTTTTCATATTCAGAAAATATAGCATCGATGGTTACTTGGTTCAAGATGACACCATCATCAACTTGAAGACCCTTAACACCCTCCAGGACAAGGCAACCAAAAGCTCAGTTCTATTTCCAACTCTATTAGCAAATATGATAACTACCTTGTAAACCAAAAATGTAAGGAAGCTCAGTCTAATCCTTAGTGTACTGTAGAATGATTGTACTATGACATATGCTGTGTCTGGAGATACCTTACTTTAAGCCAACCAGACCAAACCAAACCAGGCAGATATGCAATGCTTGTATCCAACCTACGCTACAGTGTTTGCAATTGTAGAAACCTTCATCACTTATGAACTAGAAATTAGGCGCTGGCTTCAACTCCAACATAGCCAGACCAGTATCTAAAGTGCTTACAGACAGTAGGTCCATTATATGGGTTTGTAGTAATTAAACCATTTGAGATGATATTGCAATGCAGGAACTCGCAATCAAAAGTACAGATTAAACAAAAATCTACCCAATTTAGCGAATTTAAGGACTCCAACCTACTAATCAAACAAGATGTAAGAACATGATCTTTGACATCAGGCTCAAAGCTAACGGGACCAGGCATGAGCAACAAAAGGGTAAGACAGATCAGTGAACATCTAATAGCAAAAACTCAACATGGATTAGGCATTAGCATCATCAACCTACTTCTCCAAGTCTCATATTAAGATGCACAGTTATTCACAAACAAATTGCTCAGTCAAATCCAAAATGCAACAACTAACCGCCGAATAACCAAAAAGAGGAAGAAGGAACATTAAATAGAAGTACAGAACCCACCTGAATTTAATACAAGTACTGAACAGCTTTGAGCTCATAAATGATTCAATAAATGGAGAATTTCGAAATAGCTACAAATTATGAGAAGAGAAGAAAGAAAACCTCGAAGACGAATCTGTCAAGGAAGAAGCGAACGGTGGGGAAGAAGAGGGCAAAGAAGGGGAGAACCGCGAAGTCTTCATAGGCTGGATATGCTTCCCGCTCCCAGTCGACGGAGCGGACGAATTCGGCCAGACCCATATCGGAATCGGAGTTTTCGTGTAATAATTTTACCGGGAAAGAGCGAAAAAGATTTTCCAGGGAGACAAACACAAACAAGCAGTAGTTTGTGGATGACACGTAAATATACAAGACTATTCCAGATTGAGATTGTAGGAACGGTCGCGCCCGCTCCCCGCCCCGCGCGCGCCGGGAACGCTCCCCGCTGGCCGGTCTGTTGCAGACGCGAAAAATCGCGTTCCCGCTCCTCATTTCCGCGCTCCCGCTCCCGCTCCCCGATGCCTGGCCGAGCGCGCTGGACGCGCCCTCGCGCCCTGGCCTGCGCTGGCAGATCCTGGTGGCGCCACGTGTCTCGACCGTTGGCAACGGTCACTCCAACGGCTAATTTTTTTTTTAATTCAAAAATCAGATAAAATTATCCCTATAAATACCCAACCCCATTTCTCATTTTTGTCACACCATTCTCTATTTTCACTCTTTCATTCTCACTTCCTACTCGTTATTTTCGAAAATGTCCGACGACGAGGTTATGTCCGACGCTGAGGAGATGACGTATGAGGAGCTGGCTCCCCGGATGCCGACGCATGCGGAGATGGCAGCCCAACTGCCGACATATGAGGAGATGGCAGCCCAAATGCAGCCAGCTTTGCGACGTTTCCGGCGGATGATGGAGAGGCAGATGCAGGCAGTAATGCCAAGGGTCCAGAGGGCCATGCGTGGAGAACCAATGCGCCGAGAGATTAACAGAAATCGTGCGGAAGCCCACATTCAATTGATGGCGAACTATTTTGACGAACAACCCCTATATGGCCCTGAAATGTTCAGGCGTCGGTTCCGTATGTGCAGACCACTTTTCCAACGGATCATGGACGCGGTGAAGGCTCACGACCCTTACTTCGTTTCATGGAGGCTCGACGCTGCCTCACGGCCGGGCTTATCAACGGAGCAGAAGTGCACTGCCGCTATACGGATGCTTGCGTATGGGTCCTCGGCCGATTCATTGGACGAAACTCTGCGCATTGGGGTAAGCACCATACTTGAATGTTTACGTAAGTTTTGCAAGACTGTCATTCAGGTATTCGGAGCCGAGTATCAACGTACACCCACACCGGCTGACATGGACCGCTTACTCCGAGAAGGGTATGGTCGAGGGTTTCCCGGAATGGCGGGGAGTCTTGATTGTATGCATTGGAAGTGGAAGAACTGCCCAACCGAAGCGCAGGGAACCCATGGACGGGGAGGTCACCACGGGGAGAAGATGATTATGCTTGAAGCTGTAGCGTCCCGTGATTTATGGATTTGGCATGCATTTTTCGGGATGGCTGGATCGAACAACGACATCAACGTCCTCAACCACAGCCACTTATTCCAAGACGCTTACTACGGCCAAGAACTTGCTGTTGAGTACGAGATCAACGGCCATCGGTACGACCGACCTTATTACTTGGTGGACGGCATTTACCCAGCATGGGCACGGTTCGTGAAGACTATTCGGCATCCCTACGAGCCCAAAGAGAAGTTGTTTGCTAGATGCCAAGAAGGTGCTCGGAAAGATATTGAAAGGGCTTTTGGAGTACTTCAAGCAAGGTGGCACATCATTTCCCGTCCCGCTCGTAGTTGGAGCAAACACACTTTGGCTGATATCATGCACACTTGCATAATTCTACACAACATGATTGTAGAGGATGAGCGCGACCGGTACGAGTATGGGGAGGAGGAGTTGTTGTGGGCGCAACCTCCAGAAATGCCGAATTGGACACCACCGGAACGATGGCACCACGGAGGGCCATTACAATACCAGCAACGAGTGGATGCTCAACAAAGTGTCATAAATCCTGAGATCCACCGTCAACTCCAACAAGATCTTATGGAGCACTTATGGGATCGCTTTGGAGCTGGTTTCCATGACGACGACGAGTAGTCGTTTGTGCTCATGGAGCTGGTTTGTTTTGGGTTGTATGAAAAGGGGTTCAATAAAATTAGAAGTTCATTTTTATTCGTGTTGAATTTATTAATTAATTATTGGTTGTCTTTAATTATTTATTTCCAATATTGTTTAAATTATAAACAATTTAAACGGTTTCTGATAACGAATTAAATAAAACAGGAAAATAACAAATAATAATCCAGTCAGCACTGTTCTGCACTCCCAGGACCTCAAGGTCCTTTCTGTTGCAAAACACCCACTTTTCTGCACTCCCACTCCCTGACTTTTGTCCAGTCAACACAAGGTCTGCACTCCCACTCCCTGACCAAGGTCCTTTCTGTTGTACATGCTCTTAGAGCATGGTGAGGTTTTGGGAGTGCAGAACTTGTGTTGACTGGACAAAAGTGAGGGAGTGAGAGTGCAGAAAAGTGGGTGTTTTGCAACAGAAAGGACCTCTGAGGTCCTGGAGTGCAGAACAATGCTGACTGGATTATTAATTGATATTTTGCTGTTTTATTTAATTCGTTATCAGAAACCGTTTAAATTATTTATAATTTAAACAATTTTGGAAATAAAATAAGTAATGACAATCAATAATTAATAAATAAATTCAACACGAATATAAATGAACTTCTAATTTTATTCAACCCTTTTTAATACAACACCAAAAAAACCAGCTCCAAGAGCACAAACGACTGCTCGTCGTCATGGAAACCAGCTCCAAATCGACCCCATAAGTGCTCCATAAGATCATTTTGTAGTTGATGGTGGATCTCAGGATTTAGGACACTTTGTTGAGCATCCACTCGTTGCTGGTATTCCAATGGCCCTCTGTGGTGCCATCGTTCCGATGGTCTCTAATTTGGCATTTCTAGAGGTTGTGCGTACAACAACTCCTCATCCCCATACTCGTACCGGTCGCGCTCATCCTCTACAATCATGTTGTGTAGAATTATGCAAGTGTGCATGATATCGGTCAAAAAGTGTGGGCTCCAAGACCGAGCGGGACGGGAAATGATGTGCCACCTTGCTTGAAGTACTCCAAAAGCCCTTTCAATATCTTTTCGAGCACCTTCTTGGCATTTAGCAAACAACTTTTCTTCGGGCTCGAAGGGATGCCGAATAGTCTTCACGAACCGTGCCCATGTTGGGTAAATGCCGTCCACCAAATAATAAGGTCGGTTGTACCGATGCCCGTTGATCTCGTACTCCACATCTAGCTCACGGCCGTAGTAAGCGTCTTGGAATAGGTGGCTGTTGTTGAGGACGTTGATGTCGTTGTTCGATCCAGCCATCCCGAAAAATGCATGCCAAATCCATAAATCACGGGACGCTAGAGCTTCAAGCATAATCGTCTTGTCCCCGTGGTGACCTCCCCGTCCATGGGCTCCCTGGTCTTCGGTTGGGCAGTTCTTCCACGTCCAATGCATACAGTCAAGACTCCCCGCCATTCCGGGAAACCCTCGGCTGTACCCTTCTCGGAGTAAGCGGTCCATGTCATCCGGTGTGGGTGTACGCTCATACTCGGCTCCGAATGCCTCAATGACGGCCTTGAAAAACTTACGTAAACATTCAAGTATGGTGCTTACCCTCATGCGCAGAGTTTCGTCCAATGAATCGGTCGCGGACCCATACGCAAGCATCCGTATAGCGGCGGTGCACTTCTGCTCCGTTGATAAGCCCGGCCGTGAGGCAGCGTCGGGCTTCTGTTTGAAGTAGCTGTCGTGAGCCTTCACCGCGTCCATAATCCGTTGGAAAAGTGGTCTGCACGTACGGAACCGACGCCTGAACATTTCAGGGCCATATAGGGGTTGTTCGTCAAAATAGTTCGCCATCAATTGGATGTGGGCTGCCGAACGACCTCTGTTAATCTCTCGGCGCATTGGTTCCCCACGAATGGCCCTCTGGACCCTTGGCATTATTCTATGCATGTGCCTCTCCATCATCCGCTGAAATCGTCGCTCAACTGACCGCATTTGGGCTGTCATCTCCTCATATGTCGGCAGTTGGGCTGCCATCTCCTCATATGTCGGCATCCGGGGAACCAGCTCCTCGTACGTCATCTCCTCAATGTCGGACATAACCTCGTCGTCGGACATTTTCAAAAATAACGAGTAGGAAGTGAGAATGAAAGAGTGAAAGTAGAGAATGGTGTGAGAAAAATGAGGAATGGGGTTGAGTATTTATAGGGTTCTATTTATCTGATTTTTGAATTAAAAAAAAAGAGTCGTTGGAACGACCGTTGTAAACGGTCAGACTCGGCGCCACCACGTGGCGGCACAAGAGAGGGCCACACAGCCGAGGGAGTGAGGAGCGCGAGAGTGGCCAGCGGCCAGCGAGAGGGGAGCGAGGACCGAGGGTCGGGGAGCGCGTTTTTTCGCCCCTACAGCGGAACGGCCCGTGGTCCTCGGACCGGGCACGCGCGGAGCGGGGCGCGGGTGTGTTCCGTTGTGCATGCTCTTAAAGAGCGGACCACTCCCCGCTGACCTCCGCTGTATTCCTTTTCTAGTTTTACATCTACTTGGACAATGCAAGCTTGGTTTATGATTAAGTTAACTCTTCTTAATCCAGGACTAAATACCTAGTTTAGGATTTACTCCACGTGTTTTTTTTAAAGTCTAGTTGAATTATGAATGGATTTTACCATGTGGGCGATAAAATCCTAGGAATATCTTCCACTGAGTACAATGGATCTGAGTAAAGATATCTCAAAAATCAAAATGAAGTTTAAGATTTCATAATGAGATCAATTTATGATTGAAATAATTGTATCATGATTGGTAAGTATTCTTGGTAAAAATATGCTTCAAATACATATGGAGTGTTTGAAAATTGAAGATTTCTTACACCCGATTAAAACAAGTTTGAGCATCCACAACATTGGTGGGGAAACCGACGGTGAGGTGTTGGCGAGGAGTCGACGATTCGGTGTTGGCGGTGCGGGCCGACTTGGAACAAACCATTGGCGTTCACCGTTGGCGTTTGGAGCCGTTGGAACCTCGAAGACAACATCGGCCATTGGCTCTCTCTCTCTCTGTTGGCACCACGTGGCAGTATCAGCAGATTTCATTTCCCCCCTTTCCCCCTATATTAACAACACCTCCCTTTCATTGCCACACTCCAACACAATTCCTCTTAAAATACTACTCTTTCTTTTTCTACACTTGTTTTTTTCGTAATAGAGTACGATTGGAATGAAATGTTTACCGACCTTCCAAAAGAAGACTACGTCCCGACAACACAAGATGAATTCCTCCCGAGCCAAAACTCCGGATCGACAAGTCAAGAAATTCTCATGGTTACCGAAAACGTCGTCATGGAGTCGACCCCCCCCCCCTGTCGTGCTAAAGGAGGGGCGAGAGGACGGAAAGCTACAACGAGCGTGGAGAAACCAAAAAAGGCCACTCGAAGATTGTGGAGCGTCGAGCATCTTGTTTGCGCTTTGATGGTCAATTTCTATGATTCAATTCACGGGAATGGCAAGACGAACGTGAAGTATTGGGGCCCCATCAGGAAAAAAGTCGCTGACATGCATGGACCTGATGATCCATTGCGGTCCGAGAAGTAGTGCAAGGACCACTGGGCACAAGTGAACCCTAAAGTGACAAAGTTCCAAGGGTACTACGAACAGATTGAGAAGGATCATAGGAGCGGTCAGTCCAATGACGAAGTTACGACGTTGACTGAGGAAATGTATTTGAAGAATAAAGGGTACCCCTTTGTGTGGAAGCAATGGTGGGGGCTCATCAGCAACCAGTAGAAGTGGACGTCAAAGCACTTTGTCGTATCCGACACAGAGGAAGTTGATCAACATACGCTACCGGCGTCGATGTTTCAACCATATAGCGAATCGAGAAAACGCACTCGGGAAGACACACCTGGGGATGACAGTGAGCACGCCATGGGGATGAGCCAACGTTCGGGGTACAACAGGCATATGGGTCAGAAGGCTGTCAAAGCTGCAAGGCTCAAAAGGAAAGGGAAAAAAATCGGAGACAAAGGAGATTGTCTCAAATGTTGCGGAGACCCAACAATATATATGCAAATCATATGAATTAAAGCTGCAAATCATGGCCACCAAGCATCAGTACTACGATCGGTGGTTGTAGGAGGAGTCCAAGGATAAGTCGACGATGACCCCCTAAGCTTGAGGCCCACTATGCCAACCTTGCGATGTTGCGCCATATGAAGCAGCAGTGACGTTCCGGTGTTCCTTCTTGTGGTTTATCATTTAATGAACTGTAGTCGTTTATTTTCGTTCAATGAATCAATTTTAATTAATTTTCGGTTTCCTTTTATCTTCGTATTAGTTATGTATCTCGTCTTATTTTATCGATTTCATTAACGTTGCACATCCGTTATTTAATTATGTGGTTGAATTTCACTTTGAATTTCATTTCACCAAAAATTCATTTGAATTTGGTCTTTATTCCAAATTCCTTCCTTTGCGTGACATAATTACATTCAATATGGAAATCGACCGAATTGCCATTTGAGGGCCAGCGGTTTGGTGGCTATAAATGCCACCACCTCCATCAATTATTCTCACCACTTCATACACCATCTCCTCTCTTCTTCCTAAAGCCTATATAATTTTTTCTCCTCCACCAAACCACTTATTGCCGGCAACTCAAGAGCCTTCC
This sequence comes from Erodium maritimum, assembly GCA_963921825.1. Classification (NCBI taxonomy): domain Eukaryota; kingdom Viridiplantae; phylum Streptophyta; class Magnoliopsida; order Geraniales; family Geraniaceae; genus Erodium; species Erodium maritimum. The sequence goes on from OY997594.1 coordinate 12,156,642, forward strand.
AGTGGTCACACGAAGAAGAGTTGGTGTTGGTCCTTGAGTGGTTTCAACACGCCCGCCTGGGTCGAAACATACGGGTCGGAGGTGTACGCTAACTACGTCCAAAACGCCCCTGATTCAGCCTTGTTGCGGTCCGAGAAGTAGTGCAAGGACCATTGGCAAAGGATCTTGGACAAGGTACTTCGTTTCAATTTAATATACCGTAAAAAATTGCATGCTCGCCTACTTGGACAAACCGATGACCACCTCAGAGCCTTGGCTGCGCAAACGTATATGGAACGACATCGTCAAACTTTAATCAAGTTCACGATATGGAATCTACTCAAAGACCACCCGAAGTGGCTACGATACGTTCATGAATTATAAACCGCTATTATGTTACGTCTTAGTTTCCAATTCGGTGCTAATAAGTTATGGTGAATGTATGTTTAGTTTTCAGCTTCGGTAATTTTAACGTGTAATATGTATCGTGTAATATAAATGTTTTTTTTAATAAAAGTGTGATGTTCAATATTATTTTATTCGACTAGTCAACAACGAACAGTCAACAGAAAAGTAGCATTGTAGGTTGCTGACTGTTAGTACTGACTATAGGTTGAGAATTTGCTGAAATATTATTTTTTAATCTAACAGTCAGTACCAACATGCTAGCATTGTGGATGCTCTTAATACAAAATAAATAAATGTACATTGTTTCCCTGTTTTCTTCACTTTACAAAGAGCATGCCATGATGTCAAGTAGCGTCAGTGACTACTATGTCTAGGGATGGCAATGGGGCGGGGACCCTAGGCCTTGTCCCCGTCTCGTGTCCCCGCCACTCGCTCTATCCCCGCCCCGTCCCCGCGTTGACCCCCGCCTCGTGGGGACCCCGCGGGGACGGGGACAGGAACGGGGATTTTATTCCCCGTCTCATTCTCAACCCCGCAAGGGATTTTATTCCCTACTCCGTTCCTGTCCCATTCTCATCAGTGATGGGATTCCCCGCCCCGTTCTCATCACCCAAAAAATGCATGATTGAATATAGTTGTATCACCTAGATAAGCAAATATCATATGTAAAAAGAAGATTAAATGTAAAATCCAACAAAATTGCACTTACAATTTACCTGATTTATAAATAATAGGTTGATTACATTAAAAACATCCCGCTTAAAAAATCCCCGTCCCGAATCAACCCCACGCGGGGCAGGGAATTTTGCCATTCCTAGATATGGCAAGCTGGTCATCGGTAATGATGCAACCATCGATGAAAGACGAGAAGACAATGACAAACCTATAATAACTATAGGAAAAGTAAGGGGTTTTGCTGGGGAAGTCAATAACCTGAAGGTGGAAGTCGACAGTTTGTATGGGTGCTTTGACTATGCATTGTTCGGGAAACTCCTCTCCATCCAGCCCCCCCCCCCCCCCCACGACCTTATGGTCGTACGATCTTTGTCGATGCTATGGAAGATTTCTGATATATGAAAGACTTCACCATTAAGCCCATTGGAGATGGAACCATCAACTTCTTCTTCTTGACATCAGAGAATAAGGTTAGGGTACTTGCGCCAAAGTCACGGGCTTTCCACAAGGCGTTCATGGTTATGGATGATATCATCCCATTGATGCATTCAATCAATATCCGTTTCACTCATACGACCATGTGGGTGAGGGCGGCGAACATTATCATCGGGGCGACGCACAAGAAGATCGGGTCCTGATAGGTAATTTGTTGGGCACATGCAAGGTTGTGGACACCGACTCTTCCAACATATGTTAGGGGGACTACATCTTGGTAAAATTTATATTGAAAATAGAGAAGCCCTTTGATGCCAAGTAGTTATGAAGTTAGGGTGCGGAGGACAAAAGAGTCATTATGAATCTGTCTAATGAACGCCTCCCCGATCACTATTATGGTTACGACTATCTAGGACATATAGTATGAGACTACACTACAACCCTAGGTTGGATTGGTCCAAAGAAACTCTACTTCGAGTCTTCCATCAAAGAAGAACCAAGTAGATATTGAAAGAGGGACTGACCAAAGGGCTAAGTCACCTTGTATGGAGCGGTGGGCAGTGGTACAGAAGCCTCGTATAAGGGGGCCATCTTAGCCACCTTACTCGTCAAGACGACCAACATCACCTGGTAGGATGTGAACTTCTCCAAGGAACATCTTCCATCAGGTACAAACATGAGGTCGATGCAGAATTATAAGAGGTTCTACTATCCCCTTCAGTCCACCGAACTTGTAGAACTTTCCCATCGTTACAAGAGAAGACACAAAAATCTTCAAGAGCGACTATGCCCAGTTGTTTCAACCTGCTCAAGATGGGACACAAAACGCCACTCATTCAAATAACGGTTCTCGCTCTAGTTGGGAAACAATGAGGATGGATGTGAGCTCAACCCAAACGGGCCTACTACTAGAGTCACATGACACTTGTCTCTACTCGTAAGGATGAATAAATGGAAGTTCAGGGTACGGGAAATAATACCCAGATGAATCTTGATTATTGGACGATCGACATGAGCCCAACCCACTAGAATCTGGCCCATCAAGGACGACCCAAGAGGCAAATGGAGGTAGCACTATTAGTCAGGTGAGGGATGGTAAACAACTTGCTTATTCTCACGAGGGCCTTTGTGAACAGTAAGTGGTCGGAGGAAACTTCCCAACTATTTTCCTTTCAATAGAATCGGATCCACAAAGAGCCTACAAGACGGGCTTCTTCCTAGTCTTGGTCCTGAAACTCTTTCACACCATGGTCCTTATTTTAGTATCGTGCTTAATACCAATGGCTTTCATATGACGAATACATGTTAGTAGAACGTTATATATTCTATCGTGCTTAATACCAATGGTTTTCATATGACGAATACATGTTAGTATAACGTTATATATTCGAGGAAGAAAGACATATTGGTTCCAAAGAAGAATGTACAGTCCACGTATACACCAACCTAAATTTATCTATAGACACGCCAAGCTCAGTGCTCATTTTGGAGCGAGTATTATCATTACAAAAGCCTTATGTTGATAAGTCCCAACGTTTTTTTTTTCTTTCTTTACCTGCATGATGTGTAATTTCGTTTTATGTTATTATAATTCATGATTTTATATAAGAAAAAAAAGATGATTGCACTTTTTAAATATCATTTGTAGTGAATTATTCATGATTGTATAATTACATATTTATGTAACGTCACTTTGTCAACAACATGTTTGTATGTGGAAATAAAATAGTGGCCGAGAAGAAACATCTTACAGCATCTCCAACGCTAATCGGTGAGTTGGGTAATTCGTTGGTGTTTTGCAAACGGTGAGACGGTGTTTCGTAGAGGCGGTGAAATAGCCGTTAACACTCAGCGCTGGCGTTTGGAGCTGTTCGTAGTCAACGGTCAACGCTGACTACCTTGGTTCTGTTGCCGGTCGTTGGCTCTCTCCAGTGACGACATGTGGCAGCATCGATAGAGGCTTCAGCGTTGACTACCTCAATTCTGCCCCCGGTCGTTGGCTCTCTCTGTTGGCAACACGTGGCAGTATCGACAAAGGCTTCAGCGCTGACTACCTTGATTCTGCCGTCGGCCGTTGGCTCTCTCTAAGAGCGACACGTGGCAGCATCGACATAGGCTACTTCCCCCATTCTCCTCTATATAAACAATATACCCCCATTTCATTTTCACACACCAACACAATTCTTCTTAAAATAATACTCTATTCTTTCTCTACACTCATTTTTTTCGTTCGCAATGGAGTACGATTAGGGTGATTTGATGAGCCAGATGTCAAATGACGAGTTCGTCCCGGTAACCCAAGAGCAATTCCTACCGAGCCAAAACTTTGCACCGATAAGTCAAGAAATTCTCATGAATACCGAAGACGTCGTCGTAGTATCGAACCCCCGTGTACCTGGAGGGGCGAAAGGACGGAAAACTAAAGCGAGCGAGGAGCAACCAAAAAATCGCGAAAACTATGGAGTGTCGAGGAGGACAAGCGTCTTGTTCGCGTTTGGATGGTCAATTCCTATGATTCAATTCTCGGGAATTCCAAGACGAACGTGAACTATTGGGACACATAGGGAGAGAAGTCGCTAACATGCGTGGACCAGATGATCTGTTGCGAACCGAGAAGTAGTGCAAGGACCATGGGCAAACCATTAGCCCTCAGGTGACGAAGTTCCAAGGGTACTACAAATGGCTTGAAAAGGATCATAAGAGTGGCCGGTCCGATGATCAAGTTATGGCATTGGTTGAGGAAATGTATATGAAGAGGGAATGGCACGCCTTTATGTGGAAGCATTGGTGAAAAATCGTCAGAAACCAGCAGAATTGGACGACAAAGCAATTTTACATTCCGACACAAAGGAACTTGAACAACATATGACATCGACGTCGTCTTTCCAACCATCTAACGAATCGAGCAATCGCAATCGGGAAGATACACTTGGGGATGACACAATTGGGGATGACATTAAGCACACCACGGGATGAGCCAAAGTTCGGAGTACTGCTGGCCTATGGGGCAGAAGGCTGCTAAAACTGCAAGGGTCAAAGGGAAAAGGAAAGTCTCGGAGACAGAGGAAATTGTCTCCAATGTCGCGGAGGCCCAACAAGCGATTTGCACTGCGCTTCAATTGAAGCTGCAACTCATGGCCAACAAGCATCAATACTTCGACATGTTCAAAAAGGAGAATTCCAAGGACCCATCGAGCATGACGCCCAACAGTTTGAGGCTCACTATGCGAACCTTGCGATATTGCGCCCTATGATGCAATAGTGATGTTCCGGTGTCCCTCAGTCTGGGTTATTGATGTTGTTTCCAGTTGTCCGTATTTATTTTTCAATCAATGATTTTTATTTGTTTGTTTTCTTTTAATGGATGGTGTTAATTAATTGTTCGTTTCCTTTATCTTCGAATTAATTATTTTTCCGTCTTAATTTATCGGTTTCATTACCCGTTACATTTTCGTAATTTAATTATGGGGTTGAATCACACTTTGAATTTCATTTTTCGAACATTTCACTTGAATTTGGTCTTCATTCCAAGTTTCTTGGCATACGTGACATAATTGCACTACATATGAGAAAATGACAAAAATGCCTTTAGGATGACCGGCGGTTCGGTTGCTATAAATACCACCACCTCCATTTGTTATCCTCGCCACTTCCTACACCAAATCATCTCTTCCTCCAAAACCTCTCAAAGATTTTCTTGTCCACTGAACCGCTGATGAACCCCCACTACCGATGTTCCAATGGGCACACGAAGAAGAGATGGTGTTAGTTATTGTGTGGCTTCAACACGCTCCCCCCAGGCCCAAACATTAGGTACTGCCCGGATGTATACGCATACTACGTCCAATCGGCCCCTGATTCCGCCCCGTTGTGATCCGAGAAGCAGTGCAAGGACCACTGGCAAAGGATCTCAGACAAGATACTTCGTTTTAATTTAATCTATAGTGAAAAACTTCATGCTCGCATACCAGGACAAACTGATGATCAACTTAGAGCCTTGGCTGCACACACGTACCGGAGCGACATTATCAATCTTTTACAAAGTTCGCGATCTGGAATCTACTCAAAGACCACCCGAAATGGCTACAATTCATTCACGAATTATAAACTGTTACTATACTTTATTTTAGTTTCCGTTTCGGTAAAAATAGGTTGTGGTTAACGTATATTTAGTTTTAACCGTGTAAGTTAATGTGTTTTTTTTAATAAAGGAGAGATATTTGATATTAATTTATTCGAACAGTCAACAACAAACAACCAACAGATCAAACAGTATTGGGGGTTGCTGACTGCTCGAGCTTACTTTTGGTAGAGAAAAAGTTAATTTTTTTTTTTAATCTAACAATCAACACCAACAGTGGAGATGCTCTTACCGAAATCTTTAATGTGCTACGTTACAGTCCTAACTTTTCTAATTGATAATTATTTGAATGCTCAGAGATATAGCAATATAGCATGTTTCACTGAATCATCAGGATAATACAACTATTATGCCAAAAAGCCAGAAGCAAAATAGCTGGCTATATACCTTATTCAGCTGCACCACTGGTTGTGAAATAACATAATGGTTGGTCCAAAATTCAAATCATAGTCCATGATCATACATTCATACCCAATTTAATTGCCTAGAATGGGAAATTAGGATACAATTATTATTTATTGAGAGAAAAATGTTGTACACAAAACTGCAGAAGTTGGAAACCCAACAATTCAATTACCTCTTGTTCTGTACACAAACATAGAAACGACCAAGCAAATCACCGAATCTAGAGCGTGCATGTTGTGCAATAATTGCTCTATATGGGAACCAAGTATTGCAGAGACCATATATTTCACATGGAACCAGCAGAAAAGAAAGGAACAAGCCAAAAGAAGCAAGACAATGATGAACAATGAATACTTTGTTCAAACCCCACTACCAACAAGTCAAAAGGAAATAATCAGATTGCTTGTAAGTAATCCAAACGATAATAACATGTTAATTACCTTTTGAATCTATTCCATGATCCTCAAGAACAGCACAAAGGACATAAGCAAGCTTTTTTGCACTTTTACAGGGGAAAAGGCTGTTCTTTTTCTTCATGACCAGACAGAATATGTAGTAAAAGGTGTTTGAAATCAATTTTTTGAAGACGTGGGTTATGATCTTGCATTTGTGAGCCCTATATCTGCAAACTTGATCTTTATTTGCCTCACCCAAAAGGGCTTGTCTTGTAGTTGAAGCCAGGTAATCAACACTGCACAGATTGACAGCCAGCTGCACAACCAATTCAATAAAAGAGGAGATATATGGTCTTGTGTACTCATTGTGAGTCATGACAAGCCTCGGCTCTTAGGCATAGAAGACTGTCTAAGCATGGAGCCTTTCAGTGGAGGACATAGCAGAGGAGGCAGCGAGTCTGGCTGGACAATGTACATAGGCTCCCACATCAGTGGAGCCGAGAATCATAACCATGACTATGGCCATAGTGGTAACAGAAACAATCATCATCATAAAGGTGTTGATGTGGACAGTGATGACTCTATGGCTTCTGATGCTTCTTCCGGTCCTCCAAGCCATCAAGAGCTTCCATACCTAAGTGGGGAGGGAAGGCCAAGAACAGATTGCTTCAAGCACACAAATGATGATGATGATGAATACAGCAGCAAGTCATACCCTGGGAAGAGCAAGAAAGAGGTGAAGCAGAAAGGTGAGAGGAGGGTGAAGCCAGGAAAGGAGAAGCCTGGTTGTGAGGCCAATAGTGCAGCTAGTTATGCTGTAAGCAAGGTAAGAAACAACAAGTAGATCTTGGAAAGCCCAGAAATATATTCAGTTTTGTAACACACATGTATTTGTTTATCGAAAAACATATTGTATATGACACTCATTGAAAGAACGAAAGAAACATGTTCAGGAATCATACTGGACTGGGATTTATCTCATCTCATCTCGGCTCGTTGATGGTGATTGGTGCATGGCATAGGCACTCTTGGACCTAAAATCAGTAGTAGTAGAAGCTGAAGAAGACACTGAAATATGGATTGTAGTAGGCCTAGTCTCTGGCAACTCAACTAAAGGTTCGTTTGGGTTCATGAAGATCTGCACCACTTTCCTCATACTTGGCCTCAACCCCGACTCTGGATTTAGGCAAGCCAGCCCCACAACCAAACACCTCCTAACTTGCTCCTCATCAAACTCACCTCGTAGCATCTTGTCCACACCCTCAAGCAACCCATTCTTTGCATGCAAGTCCCAAACAGAGTCCACCAAGCTATTTTCCTCCATGAACCCTTTAGACCTCCTCCCACAAACAACCTCCAGCACCACCATTCCGAAGCTGTATACATCAGACTCCGGTGTGGCCTTCCCAGTGAATGCTGTCTCCGGCGCCAGGTACCCCAGAGTCCCGGCCAACATGGTGGTCACCGAGGAATCATTCTGGAGCAATCTTGCTAACCCAAAATCGCCTAAGTGGGCCTTGAAGTCAGAGTCCAGCATGATGTTGTTGGGCTTGACATCTCGGTGAACCACTGGATTACCACATTCTTTGTGGAGGTAGAGCAAGGCAGATGCAAGCCCAATTAGGATTTGGTACCTGGTTTCCCAGTCAAGAAATGTCTTGCCTATGTAGCGGTCAAGGCTGCCATTGGGCATGTACTCATAGACTAAGAGGAGGTGTTCGCCCTCGTGGCACCAACCTTGGAGTTGGACTATGTTCTTATGTCTTAGCCGGCCTATGGTGCATATTTCAGCCAAGTACTCCTTCTCACCTATATATATTCAAGTAACAGAATATTATAGATGAAAGCTATTTCATGCACTAATTAACAAGAAACGAAGACAAAATTTAGAATCTAATAACATTAAAATAAAGATACACATCTATAGACTTCCATGTGACTTGTTAAGTCTTAAGATTATCTACCTAGCAATACTGTGTGTGTGATCATCGTAAATCTTGAGGATGTTTAAGGATCATTTTACATTACACAGATGATACTCGGGTTTTGGCGCCAATATGTTTAGCAAGAACATATACTTCAAACATATATATATAAATAATTTAAGCAAGAACATACCTTGTTTTGAGGTTGCTGAAATCTTTTTGACAGCAATGGTTGTGGGGGGGTCAGCCACGACCCCTTTGTACACACTACCAAATCCTCCAGTACCCAACAAATTCTCTTTGCTGAAGTTGCCAGTCGCTTTGGAAAGGTTCTTGTAGGTAAACAATTTGGGTACATTCGCAGCAGTCCTTGACTTATTCTCTATATCTTCGCTCCTCTTCATCCTTTCACGCTTCCACCGTGCTGATCTCTTCAGCGAAGGTAACATGAACATCACCAATATCACAACAGTGGCACAAATGGGAATGAGAATAACCAATAAGTCTTTGATATTGCCCTCCTCATTCTTAAGCGGTAAAGCTACTGGGGTAGATGTGAAGTCCCAGCTAAGAACCTGGTGGTTCTCCAGAAAGTTTGTGGAGGCCGTGAAGCCAACATAAACTGAGCTTGGAACTGTCTCCTCCAACGTTATAGATTGGTTCATGAAGCTCACCAGAGGTTCACCAGCATAGGCAATGGAGATTTGGAGTTGCATGCCTATTCCATTGTAGTAAATTTTGACCTGAATTGGCCTTCCACTTTTGAGATCAATCCCTGTGCTGCTGAGACTCTTTGCTGAGATGGGGTTAATTACACTGGTTGTGTCAATGGCCATATGGTTATCGTCCGGATCAAATTCATTCATGTATGTGTCTAGCTCTACACCTAGCTGATGAACAACCCCACCTGTACGGGCTTTTCTAGAGTCAGTATGAATCCACACAAACAGAAATTATGAATAACTTGTAGAATAAGTAATACAATGATGGGAAAATAAGTCAGTTTTACACTAATGACCTTCTGTTGAGCGATCCAATAATCCAATATAACCACCATAGCTACCACTTGGCGAGGGCTTGCTATCCTGAGCAAGAACAAAGGCCATTCCTTCAGCACCAGTTGCATTCTCCAAGGTTGAAATCTTGACGGTGAAGGTGGTATGGAACACAGCAGGCCAAGCGAGCATAGGAAGATGGTATAGAACCCGACCAACCTTTTCCGTTGGCCAAGAGGCCAACTTGTCCATCTGCCCGGAAGAATTGGGTTCGAGCTTTGGTGTAATGCTAAGATACCCATCTCCTGCAGTGACTGAGCCGGTGCAGATTAGACTGCCATCGCTGCAACTAGTATTAGAGAATGAAGGGAATGAGAAGCCATGAGGCTCAAGAACAGAACTAAGAGGAGCTTGACTAAGAAAGCTGAAGAAGATTAGAGGAAATAACATGGTTGCATACCAAATAATTAGATTGATATGAGAACCACATCATGAAACATTTAAGCTAAGGTATATGCATAGATATGTTTTAGTAGTCTTGACAGAAATGTTTCCTTGTTTTGTACTATTTTCTGCCTCATCTTTTGTTGACTTAAGGATTGATGACCAACTTAATCCTTATATTCTTGTTGGTGTATGCATTTGTAAGCTATTTCTAACCATGGTTAACATATGACCAAGTAACTTCTTGTTTTATTTATATTCCCTCCACATACAGACAAAATGCAAATCAACAAGATACATGATCAAAGGGATTTTTATTTTATTTCAAATGCTTCCATTCAATGGATGTTCTTTTAGTTATCAAAACTATAACTAATTAATCCTAATTATCTTATACCCCAAGGGTTTTCAATAAGCGCTGACTTGATTAGAACTCTGGTTCTGACCCTCAGAATGCCTAAAAATTGAATGGTTGTTAGCTTATTGGTATTCACAAGTTGTAGCAGCAAATACTTCACTGCAGAAGTATGTGTATCCTGGTTCTCGTTGTATATACACATCAATGATTGCCAAATATTATACTACATATTTTAGAAGTTAGATGAATTAGCTTGCAGAGATCGAAGATGAATCAAAATCTCATACAAACTCTAATTTCAGCTACATTTGGAATTTCTCAGTATAAAACAGCTTCTGAGGTTGGAAGAATGCACGCTTTTAAGAAGAATTACATGAAATCATACACACATATAAGTAACTTATCAGCAGCGAGGTAGCAGTCAGGATTAGTGAAATTAGAGATATATTCTTCAAAACCCAGAAGCAAACAAATTATAATCAGAATGCAAGTAGCATCAATTTCCACAATTTATTAGAATTAGAATTGAATAGGATAATATACCTCAAATATTTGGGGTTTCAATTCAAGGTACGTCATTGGTGTTAAGGAAGAAAGCCGCGCAGCAGAGGATGGAAGCAATGAGAGCAAAAAATCCCAAACCCATAATCAGAGAAATTGTCGCGACCACCAAATCCACACCCATCATCGTCTTCTCCTCCTCCTTTGTTCCTCGACCGATCGCTTTGGAATCAAAATGAAACCTTTGAACTTTCATATATTTTGAGAGCCCACCAAGATATGGCCCAAAAACAACTTCGGGTAAGAATCAGCCCACCAAATTGGGCTTGGAAGGAAAAAAATGGGGGCATTCCGAGAATTGAACTCGGGACCTCTCGCACCCTAAGCGAGAATCATACCACTAGACCAAATGCCCATCTGATTGTAGTCATAGAATAATTTTTATTTCAAAGGTTTAAATGGTTTGAATCCCTAAATTCACCAGCGTAATCCAAACACCAAAGGTACTCACACCCACATTTTTGTCCTCTCTTTTTTACTTTGGAATTGTGTCTTCGATGTTGGTGAATCGTCACCAAGCCCTAGGATTCTGGTTTGTGGATTGATTGGTTTATTTATTTCAATTTCTGGGTATCTTTTAGTTGGCTGTTTCACTGTCACAGTCACATGATTCAAGGCATTGCAAATGGAACTGAGAGTGGTAAGCTGATCTCAATTCTTACCTCACTCGTTTGCTAGTTTTGGTAATTGATGATCCCTTCCTTGTCTACTTTTTTTGCCTTTTCTCTTGTAACATGTTTTATCAGCTTGTTAATTTTTATGAATGCTCATGTTCCAAATTGAGTTGAGTTGAGGAATTGCTGTTGATGTTATTGACTCATCTCAGTCATTGTCCATTACATGATCTCACTACAAAGTGGAGCATTGTATTTATTTCACATTAACATCACCATATTCTCTTTCGTCGTGGCCTTGACTTTCATCATCTTCCATCATTGGAAACAGCCTAGCCATCAAGTAGCAATATCAACTTGTAGCATGCAGAAATTCATTATTCTCATAGTCTCTTGAAAGTGATATCCGTTCACGTGCATTCTTAATCTCTTAGTTCATCTATCTATATAGTGTATGATTATTCATGAAAAGCTTGTTAATTTAAGGTACCTTAACATGATGAAGATAAGGTTGAGGGGGACAAGGGGCCTTGTGGCTTACTGTATGGAATTCAGAAAAAAGCAGTGTTTCAAGCAACACCTGAGAACATATTGCTTTACTCTCAACTATCCAAATTGGTGACAACAAGGTAAGCATAGCCTTAACAAGGCAGGCAAGCTTTGATGCCCTCAGAAAAAAGAAGACAGAAACAGTTCTCGAGCTTCTTAGTGGATAGAGTTTTCTAATGTTCTGCTTCTTATAGTAAATATTTGAATGATGAGCCACTACCACCAGCAACTCCACCATCCTTTGTCCTATTGCCCCTCCTAATTATATGCCCTACACTCCCCAGTGTGTGACATAAACCTGTTTCCTTAAGGGCCAATTTACTATTCTAGTACTTGTCATGATAATTTAACTTCCTCTTATAGTAGCGTTCATGTACATTTACCCTTTGATGCTTCTTTTTATTTTGGTCTTATACTTTTTTTCCTCTGATTCAATAATTCAGGTGATGGAACCAAACTCTATGGACTTTGATCAAAGCTGGTGGGGTTGTCATAATTGTGTAATGGTTGATGTCATGGCTCATGATTGAGTGCTTAGTTTGTCTTGTGATGGTTATCACTGCAGAAATCATTTCGAGCATTATGTTCTACACGAGCTTGGTGGGTTGTGATGTAATTAGTAATTTATATGCGGCGAGAAGAGTTATGGTTTGGATGAAGTGGTTATTGTGAAAAGAAGAAGAGGATAGATTAAAGAGCATAGTAAGCAGAAAATGACAGAGATCAGTGATTAAGAGAAAAAAACAGCTCGAATCAACATCTCAAAGAAGCAAGTCTACAGAGCTGTTGGTGGATTGGTCTGAAGACTCTGATCTGAGGTGGTCTGAGTTGCAGGGGATCTCTTCCAGGTCTCTGAAGGCTGTGTAAGGACTGCCAATTTGGAGGTCTGTAACCATCCTGCGAAGATCAGAAGTTTCTTCCTTGAGCCGGGCATTCTCCTTAAGCACCTGCTCATGGCACTCTGTGGCATGGTTCAACTTGTCTACAAGGTTGTGGTTCTCAGTTCTGAGACGGACCACCTGTGACCAGAGCTCATCCAGGTGCTTCTGCTTCCTCATCCTCGACCTCCTGGCTGATTCCCTGTTGGAGATCATCCTCCTCTGCTTCCTCTCATCAATGATGCTGCTCAGTTGGTGCTGATCCTCCGCGTCATCTGAAGTTGAGTTGTTGCTTATGCTCGAAGACTGAGGAGTGAATTGGTCATGTCCCTGATAAGGGATCTCATAGTTGGGGAAGTTGTTTAAGAATCTAGAGAATTCGAGCGTTTGCATGCTCATGCTGTTTTGTGTCACGCCAAAGGTTGTCTGAATCGGGTTTTCTGGCGCCATGTAGTGGATTCCTGCAATCTCTTCTTGCAGCATAGCTAGAATTGGGATTGGGATTTTTAAGGTTATTATGGAAGAGGTGTTGAGAGATTGTGGGAGAGGATTGCATGAGGAGTGGAGAGGTTTTATAGGAGAAAAAAAGAGGGTAATAGAAGTGGGCCAGTTTCAATAGCTGAGTTACAGTAGCAAAGGATGGTATTGATAATGCCAATAGGAATATTTATGCTGCATGCATTTGGTGACTAGACATGTACATATGTGCAAGCCCACTTTACATCATGCTCTTCAAAAGTCCATTGATGCTTTTCTGTATCCAGGTCATGATCAGATGGTGTATATAGCATGCATGTATGTATGTGGTCAAGCATGATCATGCCGGGAACATTTGAGATTCGGATAATCATCTGGTATCAGGTATAATGCTTTAAGGTTCACTGATGTGGGGGTTGCAATTATTAAAACTAAGAATGTTTTGTTTGATGAAGAACAAGGTAAGAAAATATGGAGACTGCTGTAGAAGTCAATCTGAGGAGAGGAGGTGGCCAATATCAGAAGCATATTGGAATTTCAGAACTCTCAGCAGCCAATGATGATGCAACCCAGGTCAGTTTAAAAGGTTAAAAAATCACTAAACAAATTTGAAACTGCAATGAGCATGCATATTGTGATTGTGATGAGTCATTAAGCACCTTGATTTCGAGATTAGGGAGGTATCCATCAAAGTACAATTATCTATTGAGTTAACATCAGTTACCTAAATTTCCAGCCACCCAAGTTTAAGACCCTTGTATATTGTATAAGCTCTAGTCATGCTTGAACGAAAATTGAATGCAAAACACGGCTCCTCTTGAATTGAAGTGATGTGTCAATCTCAAACTCAATACATGCCATTAACTTTAATTGATCTTGAGCTTTCAGACGCAACTTTCTTGCTTTACTTTCTTTTTAGACCATTAAGCTAATGCTTCTGTTAAAGCAAAGGTATGGAAAAGGATGTTACCTTGATTACTATTGGGAGGGAACCCAGTTATGCTCTCTGTCTAATCTTTCTTTTGCTACCAAAGAAGACCATCAATGTCGATAGAAAGGCCATGTCCCGAGACCTTTTATGTAATCTATTTCTCAGTGCAGCTTACTCGAGATCACTGTACAACACTTGTACTACTGTAATGATCGTCTAAAAATGTATTTCTTTTTCTATTTCAGTGTAAGAACACTTGAACCAGATGTGAAGGAACTGAATATTCAACTTTATCCTAATCACACAAGGCAGCTCCTCTGTTAAGGGTATGACTGAGTACTATTTTTTTCCTGGCTCGCATATATTTGTTTAATATGTATGGGTCTGATCCAGAGAGTCCCACTAGCACCCATAAAAGAAGAGGTTTAAAATAATAAAAAGAAGGTTAGATGAGGCAAGTATGGTATATAAGCCAAGGCTAGGCAGCAATCAAGTTGCAAATGAATGCATAATAAGCTTTTGCATGCATAGAGTTCCTTGTGTTAAAACACTAGCTTATTTATTTCTATATGTGTCGTTTAGGCGATACCCCACTACAGAACTTACCCTTGTCGAAGCCACCAGGTGGTACTGTTAGGTACGGGGAGGAAAGTTATGCTCATTATTATTTTTATCATTACCCCATTAACCCTCCTCGATTAAATTAGAAGTAGAGGGGTTGTGGTTATATATATTAGTGGAGGGGTAAAAGAGAGATGTTTGAGCATGGTGGTTGTGGAATAAGATTGAGAAGACATAGAAAAGATTGGTTCATAGGTCATGTCTCTGCTTCCAGAAAAGGTATATGAGACTTTTCAACCTGACCAAATTGTACTTGTACAGAAGTAGAAATGGTATAGCAAACCAAATTGTGTACATGAATAAGATTATACAATTTCTGTAAGGGAAAAAACAGTTCATGTGTTTCCTTGTACTATGCCTGATATGGGAAGTGTATACAAATATAGATGGTATGTATTATCACTTGATACATTACTATTATTATTATTGTAGCGGTCTGTCGACTTGTGGGTAGCTAATGGAAGTTGAAATAGAAAATTGGAGAAAAAAAAGGAAGAAAAGTGTGTGAAGTCACAGTGAGTAGTAAAAAGAAGGCTAAAAATGTAGGTCCAAGTCCAAGGAGCAGCACTGAGAGTGAGTGAGGGTGAAGCACAGACGCAGTGGACACATGAAAGGGGAGAGTACGGAGGGGAACCGCATCCACCCAAATTGATTTGTAGACAATTCGTCCAACACTTTGTGTGTTATCACATCACCACCCATTTGCCATTTGGTAGCTACTGCTTCTGCTTCATTCTCTGCCTTGCCTTGGCCTGATGGCCACACATTTTGTTGGGATAGATGTGCGTTCATGTCACAGTTGATTAGGCAATTAAAGGAAAAGATAACCAGTCTTAAAATGGACAGCACAACACGACTCTTCTCTAGGCCTCTCCTCTTTGCTAACATCTTTTGTTTCCTTTTTCTAATTTTATCTTTACATGCATATTAATTCTAAGTTCCAGACCGGTCCGGTCCGGCGTGAACGTGAAAAAAGATGGTGAGAGTTGACATTTTTACTTGAGCATCTTCTAGATCGACCGCGATAAATTTGATTACTCGTGATTATGGTGAAACACGTGACTTAGGTACGAGGCTCTGGAGTCGGCCAAGACCATGACTCCCATTATTGCATTATCCGGACAAATATATTTATTATTATTCAATCTAACATCTTCAGGGGGGACTACAAATAAAATATGATTATTGATTAACTTTATGTAGTGGGGGTGTTATAATATTCATATGACGTATGTGGTTGGAATTTTGAGAACCAGGTGATTCAAGGTGAGGAGTCTAGGGAGCCTTCTGCACTAGTTTTTTTTTTTTTTTTTGAGGTTCAATGTCTAGCATTCACGAATCACTATGCGAGGTGAATTAAAGACTGTTCATTCAACGAGTTCATTTAATTCGTCGATCAATATGTAATTCGTCAATCGAATTCAAGTCCATTCATTCATCGTCGAATTCAATCGAATCAATATTATGATCCTCAAATTTTGGAGCTTCTCTTTCTTCGTTTTCTCTCTGCAAGAATAGTAGACCCTAGTCCTTTCTCCTTCTTCGCTTGTCCCCGCCCACAGTTCACTTCGGTCTCCAAACCGTCGACAACATTTCCCCTCCTTTTTCCTTCCTTCCCTCCTCCTCCCCCCTCTTTTTGTGACAGATTGCCTTCGCTTGCTCTCCTCCATCAGCTCCGCCCTTGCTTCAGTGACACCTTCACTGCCCTTGGCCAGTGTCGATGCTTGGTCGGGTTTGGTTTCCTCGTCCGAGGTTCTAAACCTCGATTGTGTACTTGTACTATTCCGGCGACTTCCAATGGCGTGCACGTGTTCAGATCTGCAGTGGCGAGCGCGTGCTCTAGGGTCCTCCAGCCCTCTCTCTTTGGACGTCGCCTTCAGTTACCTCCGGCAGTCCTCTACCCCTCAGTGGTGGCCTGACACTAATGCTCGAAGCGGTAGCATCTCATGATACTTGGATATGACATGCTTATTTTGGTGTAGTCGGATCCATTAAAGATCACAACGTTTTGTACTGTTTGACATCATTCAAAGACATTTTGCAAAGCAAGCAATCTCCGATACAATACACAGTCAATCATACGTACTAAAACCATGATTATTTATTTCATATATTATATTTAGCCTTTATAAGTTGCATTTGTGAAAACAATTTTTGCACCGGTCCGACATAAGCACAAACAATTTTTTAAAGCACAAGAGTCGGCGAGGAAAGACATTGAGCAATCGTTCAGAGTTCTCAATGTTGGATGACACATTATTAGCTAAGAAAGTTAGATGTGTAACAGGGTCGACATCGTGCATATCATGTATGTTTGGATCATTATGCACAACATGATCGTTTGGAATGGGTGACAAACCTATGGATGCGTTCAACCGGTGGTGGACAAAGATAATATTCGTATAAGCCTGAAAGTTTTCTCGTCCTAAATCGCTGCCAAATTTCCATGTCATATTAGATCACCAAACAACAGTACGAAACTAAGCAATACATCGTGGCTCCAAGACGACAACACACTTCAACTTTTTTTAAATAAACTTAATTTATTGTAATTTCGTTTTCAAAATCATTCAGACGCATTAATATTGTTTGTGGCTAGATATTATTTTCTTTGATTCTAATTTTTTTGATTGAATGGTATTGTTAACTAATGATTTGAGATTTCAAATTACCGACTTTACAAAATGGGACGATGACTTGAATGAAGAATTCAAAGTTAAGTAAGAACATTGGAATCTGATATGTTATGATTAGATTGTTGTTTTGACCTTGTTTATTTTTGTGTGTCTTCACCCTTGATTGCCCATAAATACAAGACCTATCCTATATTGAAGACCTCAAGTTTTTATCTCCTCTGCCATGGAAAAAAATTATTTTTATTTAGGTTGTTTTCATCTCACTATCCTAAGTTCCTAACGATGTGGTTTTTTTCATCTCACTACCCTAACTATTTTTTGTGGGACCTCACTATCCTAGAATGCATTTCTTTTTCACTTTCATACCCGCCATCAATTTGCCGTCAATTTTTGGATGAAAACATTTAAAAAGTTCATAATACCCCTCACTAACAACCAAATTTTCAAAAGCATGCCATTGGTTTTCAAAATTTCTTTAAAAAAAAAATCAATTTTTAATGTCAAAAAATGCATTTTAGGGTAGTGAGGTGCCACAAAAATGCATTATAGGGTAGTAAGGTGCAACAAAAAATAGTTAGGGTATGAAAGTGAAAAAAAAACATTCTAGGGTAGTGAGGTGCCACAAAAAATAGTTAGGGTAGTGAGATGAAAAAAATCATATAGTTAGGGTAGTGAGATGAAAATATCCCTTTTTATTTTAATCTTTTTCGTTTAATTTTAGACGGATAAGATCATGTGCCAGTCACATGACCAGATTTTTTACAAAATACCCTCCATTTTTTCTTGGGATAACACTGGTTCCTAACCTTCTTAAACCTTTGGTTATCACGTCCAAACTCAGACCAACCTTTGGTTACAATTCCATACATGAAAGGTTGGGAATTTTACAAAAAATATAAAAATCCGTACAAGTTAACAACACTGTTAGACAATAGAACACATGCATGTTACATATACAATTTCAAATTTAAATATGACCATTTCGCCCTCGACCTTTGTTACACATCCTAACCTTCGCCCTCGACATTTGTTACACATCATAACCCTAACTATGCACTATTTAACACAAACCATCAAAATCACATTCACAACTCAGTAGTTCTGAATTTTTTATGGGTTATAGCTTCTTTTCATGAATTTTGACGCTGATTCCTTTATGCGTTCTAGCTTGTTTTCATGAATATGGTAAAAATGATTATTATTATTTTTTGTTTCTGAGTGTTTGGACGGGGAGAAAATGAAAGAAAAATATTACAAATGACAAAAATTATGGACTTTTAATCCTTTATATTTATGGGTTTGAGCTTTTCTTCATGAATTTGCTTCTGAGTGTTTAGATAGAGAGGAAATGAAAGAAAAACAGTAAATATGAGAAACATAAAAAATATTTGACTTTTAATCCTTAATAGGGTTAGAGCTTTTTTTTTCATGAATTCGCTTATGGGTGTTTGGATAGCGAGAAAATGAAAGAAAATGTGCAACATTTTGACCTAACATCCATGGAAGCTTTAAGGTCTGAAAACAGAGCATAAAAGAGAGTGAGGGGGTTGAAGAAGAGGGCTTGAGGGCATAAAAGACATTTCGTAACTAAAACTAACATCATCCAAAATTTTAACAGTTTTTTATACTAATTGTAAACTTCCCAACCTTTCATGTATGAAATTGTAACCAAAGGTTGATCTGGGTTAAGACGTGATAACCAAAGGTTCAAGAAGGTTAGGAATCAACGTTTTCCCTTTTTTCTTTCATTTTCAAAGTCTTTGATTCTCTCTCTTTCCAAATCAATTTATAGCCGTTGACTCTCTCCCTTTGATTTCAACAAATCACGTGTTAAATGATTTCTACAAAATTGTTTCCAAATCATTTTTCTCCAAACCCTTTGATTTCATAAACCTTCTCTTTCGCTCCATCTTTATTAATTTTCCTTTGTTGGTCTACAAGTATAAGACAGCTCCACGATCGGGTCTTAGCCAACACCAAATCTGGTCATGGAGCCCTGAAGCCCTCTAGGGCTCATGAGAAAAATGGAGATCGGAGGGCTAGAGGAAAATGGGTATGAAAGTGAAAAAAAGAATTAAGTTACTATTTTTAAGTTCTGAAAAATCAATGTCATGATTATGAACTTTTTATATGTTTTGCATAGAAAAATAACAAGAAAGACTACATTGAAAATAAAAATTTTCTAGGGTAGCGGAAAAAAAGAAGAAAAAAGTTTAGGATACTCATTTTAAAATAAAACTTTTTCAAAATAGCAAGCTGAAATTTTTCCTAAATAATATTGTGATGAATGAATCTCATTCTAAAACAGGCTTTTAAATTATTATTGAGTATAAAAGTAAGTGAAGAAAAAAATCCTAGAGGTTGCGCTCTCTCTGCGCAGCCTCCTCCCCTCCCACCTCCCCTTTTCCTAAATAATATTGTGATGAATGAATCTCATTCTAAAACAGGCTTTAAATTATTAATGAGTATAAATGTAAGTGAAGAAAAAAAAACCCTAGGGGCTGCGCTCTCTCTGCGCAGCCTCATCCCCTCCCACCTCCCCCTCCCCCTTCTCCACCATGGAAACTCTTGAAGCTCCTAACTCAAAGCGCTCTTCTACCCTAGCCACCAGGGTCCACTCTACCCATTTATGGGTGTTACTTTTTTGTTTTTGTCTTGTTTTGCAGCTGGTCTACCCCCACAGGTCGCCGCCCATCGTTCAATCTGTTCCACGGTCTCTCCCTCGTCTCGCGCTACCGTTCCTGCATCGCCGGATCGGCCCCGCCTTCGAGCCAGTAGCCACCGTGGCCCCCCTGTCATTCCCCGGAATACAGGGTCCACGCGTCGTCTTCCATCTGCAGCGGCCTACCGCCCTAGGGTCACCCCTCGCCGGCATGGGCCTGCTCCCTAGATGGATCTGGGACCCGGGAGGAGGGACGCTAGGCTGGGGCCTATTTCACCGGCACCCGAATTCGGGAATCTCAACCCCGAATAAGTTTTTACAGCAGGGAGGTCTCGGGGAATCTGCATTTAAGGCTAATTCTCTAGTAGGTTTCACTGTTTTAGATCGAATAATCGTTTGGCTCAATAAGTTTAGGACTTTGTAACGTTGGATCGAGGAACTCTTGAGTTCGGATATGCGAATCAAAGCAGACTATATGTATGGAACCATGTGCGCCCGACGGGCTACGGCCGGTTGGTACAAAAAGCTGGTATCCGGGACTGTTATGTCCCTCCTTGTAAGCATGATATGCAATCGTAATACAACTACCTCTTTCCCGTTTCAAAAAAAATTATTATTGAGTATTGTTGAAATTGATTTTGTAGTTTTTTTATATACAAGTATTGTATTACGACCTTCCTTAAAGATAAAAAAACAAAAAAAGAGGAGATAACACTTATAATACAAATAAGAGCACTGGTAGCACATGCTCGCTTCAGAACAATCCTAACAAAGGAAGGAAAATCGATCATGATCTAACAAGCCTACATCAATATATTTTTACCATCAAACAAATGAAATATTCTACAACCTCATTTGTAAAACATGAAGCTCAAATGTATCGGGCTACAATAAGTTTGTAGTTATTTGTCAAACTGATTTTGTAGTTACCTTAAGTTATAATGGATTCAAGTAAACTCTACTCATGAACTCATTTCCATGAAAAGAGATGTTATGTCTTCTGCTAACATTATCATATATGTCCAAGCTTTCTCCATCTCTTGCACTAAAAAAACCTCAACTGCTATTTCCAATCCATTAATTTATGAGGTCATCACAATCTCATTGGTCCAAACAAGATAAGCTCGTCACCATCTAAAAGTTTCTACTCAAAACTCCCAACACTTATTGCATGTAATAATACCCAATTTGTCAAAATCCTTCTCCCAACCAACAACATTCATGGAGTGGTTGCTACCTCTTTTTCCTCTCATTTTTGTCCTTACAATACCAATGGATTGGTGGATGCGCCAATAAGTTGTTATAAAATAAAATTTATTCGAAACCTGCACGCATGATCCGTTCCCCAGCTTACGTTATTGAGGTCTCAATCCACTAGAGTCACTAGCCAATGTCGACCAACATTAATGTTGTTTAGGCGTGTTTAGTACAAAAGTCGGGCCTTAAAGTCTTATTATAAGTGATTATTGGATTGTTTAATCTCTTGTTAGATCCCCGTTATCCTAATCCTCTGTCCCATGCCACGTATCGGTCTCTCAGAGCTCAAACAAGACTCAAAAATCTCAATGGGATATTTTTTGTCACAAGTGTTGCCGTACCCGCAAGCAGAAGTGGCCCATCTCTATCTTAATTTTAGTGGTAATCAAGGAAACTAGTGGAGACCCTTAAGAACTAATCATTTTTTGAGTTAGGATTAAGAATATGATAATTGCTTGTGGCCACATGAAGTAGATTGTGAGAATAATGTTGTAAAGGAGCAAGAGCCACAAGCTTTTAGTGTAGCAGCAGGTAAATATATATAATAAGTAATTAAATTGGAGCATTATGAGATGGCCAATGGTTTGGTTATCATTGTCACCTTTGAAACCTACCTCAAACAAAAGTGAAATGGTGGGCTTCTTTTTCTGTGTCTCCATTAGTAACAAAATCCCATGCCCCAATCTCATGCCTTAAACCATGTCCCAAACAGTTCCTGTCACTAAATTAGGTTACCTAATTGTTGATCAATAATGCTTTAATTTGTTACTCCCATGGTTTTTAACTATGTTGTTGATTGGTTCAATCACGGTGATTGCGGTGGATTACGTATTAGTTTTGTTGCTGATTTAATTTATAATTTAAACCCGTTCAAATATTCGATTACTTGATCAAATAAACGTTGACGTTGTTATTATACAGTTAAGGCTTATTCGTAGTGCACAACACAAGCTGGACCTTTTGTCATACCAATTACGCCTTTCTTCGAAAAAGAAGGAACAACTCTAAATTAATTATGTATGGTTTGTTACATTTGTTATGTGGCACGCTTGGCATTTCATGATCTAAGGAGCCGTTTGGATTGCATATTTCGATAGAAAAACAACACCAACATGAACACATTTATTTTACTAGAATTATAGTGTTTGAATACGAAATCTACGATGAAAAATATTCATGATGCAAGGTTTTTTGAGGAAAATAATGGATTACACTTACAATTTGCATTTACACATATGCCTCCATGTGAACATTTGTGCAAACAATCGCTGGTATTCATACATGGGATATCCAAATCAGAAACTGGTGCTGAATGGGCTTCTGCATTTTTCATACCTGCAATCAACATATTTTTGTATCATGTAACATAATATCCGAGGATACGAAGGAGAAGACTACTATATATGATTGTAAAGAGAGGTTCGAGATTGTTTCATAACTCGATTCGATTGGTGTGTTACAGAAACTGAGATAAAGATGAGAAACTTACATGATACAATAGACAACAAGACAAGGATCAAGGAAGCTATCCATTGAGTAGTAACTTTCTCCATTTCCAAATTTTCTACACTGCTAACTATTGAGTGCAGGTATGTATACGTTTATATTTGAATTGTGTATTGCGGAAAGGACAAGACTGTTTATATGAGGTGGGAAACGGAGGATCAATGTATGAAAATCATCCTAAGAATATAATAAAATCCATCTTAAATATGTTAGTAGGTGCACCTTGGCTAAAAGAAGAAACACTACCATCATCAAATTATCACCATTTTAGTTTTTGTAAATTAAAAAATAATTAGTCAAGGACAATTTTAACATTTTTTCACCTCATGAAATTTAGCTTAAATGATTATCGGAGAGGAGATAAGTGAACGTTGCTCGTTGGACAACGTTACAAAATTGTGCTGAAATAAGCGAGCGCGTTAGCAATACTATATTTTGTAACCATATAGATCGTTTCATATAACAAAATTTATTTTGTCCTCACGACATATAAAAAATTCATAAGTTTTTAACTAAGTTTGTATTTAATTCTCAACATATGCATGATTATAATCAGTGGCAGATCCAGCTTTTAGAATGAGGAGAAGGGGCCACCGTTTTAATTTTGTATGTATAAATAACATTTTAGACTGTCAATATAATAAAAATTATTTTCCATGACATGTACGATAATAAAATAGATATTCAAGTGTACATAATTAATAAATTTAAAAATCAGCCTTTCTCTATGATGTCGTCGTCTTCTTCCTTGAAGTCGTCGCCATGCTTTAGGGTGCCACCGGGAGTTCGAGCATCCATTGCTCTTGTCCTGAAAGCTCTAGCCGGATCTCGAGCACCGACGACTGCACCGTAATCCGTTGTTGTAGCAGTCGTCGGTCACCCTGCAAGCGAAGGAAAAGTTTTCCCTCGTGCCACAGGTCTCGGTTTTGGCCCTCTCTCTTCTAGGGTTTCGTCGCCCTTGGCAAAGGCGCGTCGTCGTCTCCGCTCCCGGCTTCTGTCTGGCTCCCGTTCTCCCCCTCCCCACGATTCGGCTAGTCCTCGATCGTGGTCCGGGTAGCAGCAATGCCGACAAGGAGTCACATCCATGGCACAGGCGCCGCGCTGCCGCTTCTCCCGGTCAAGGTCCGGTCCGTCTCCGTCAGGGAAGCCGCCATCATTATATCCACCTCCGTGGCCACCACCGTGGGGTAAGATGATCACCTGGTCGTCTACTTCTCCAATTTGGATCCTCGCCCATAACCTTGCTCTGGGTTTCCTGCTGGGCGGCGCGTTCCGGTGGTTGTCGTCTGCTTCTCCAACGCAGATCTCGCCGCCTCTACAACTGCCAGTGAAGCCCCTATCACTGGATCTGCCACCTTGGCCTCCTCCGTGGCTTCCTCCTCGATCTCGGGTCGATCGGCCCTGGTTTATTTTATCGTTTATGTTCTGCCTTGTAGGTTAATGATCATTGAGCGACGATTCAAAGCTTTCTCCCAAGATATCAGGGACTTTTTCCGAGAGGAATCTCTGATTCACATCTACCATCGTCGCTCGGACGTACACAGGCTCGGTTTTATAACGAAAGAAACGTGTCCCCTTTAGGGGACCCAGCGGCTTACAGGCCCTACCTTGAACAATGTTCGTCATCACATCTCCCACCGTCAATCTGACGTCCACAAGCTCGGGTTTCCAACAGAAGAAACGTGTCGCCTTCGGGGGACCCAGCGGTCTACAGGCCCTCCCTTGAGCAGTGTTCGTCAATTGGTTTTAGCTTCTGTCTTAGTTAGACTTAATGGCGTTCCGTTCGACAACGTCCTAGACGTTTACATAGTTACAAGGGTTATTGTGTTTGTCCCGTCAGGGTCCTCAAATATGTCCTAACTCTTTTTCAAGGAATGAAAGTTGCAATTACTCAAAAAAAAAATTAAAAATTAATTGAAAAAATAGAAATTTAGAAAAATTAGGTAACCTTTTAAAAAAGTAAGTTTAAAGAACAAAATTCAGAAAAATTAGATAATAATGGTAAAAATAAAATTGGGGGAAGGGATAATTGATCCGCCCCTAAGAGCATCCACAACCATATAGCTGGCGGGGAGAGTAAAATTATTATTTTTTGTTTTATAGCCGGCTCTCCCAGCCAGTACCCTACAATGGTAAAACCTTTTTGTTGGCTTATATAGTAACCCTTTTTATTCATATTTTTACTCCCCGCCAGCGATAAGTGCCGGCCTTAAGCTCCTAGCCAGCACTCCCCGCCGACTCCCAGCCAGCTCCTCGCCGACGTTTTCTCGCCGCCAACGCCTTACCGCCCATGATTGTGGATGCTCTAACTATATTTGGATTGTCTCAAACGCCAGATGAGAATCTGTATAATGGGGAGCTCTCACCTCATATAGTGAATGTATACACACTGTAATGTGAACAGGGTAAAATTCTTTTGCGAACACCGATAAAAAAGACAGACAACTTAGAGCTATGGGGTGTCGGTTGACACGACTTATTACGGTGTATTTACTACTGCAAGTAGTTGAATTGTTTTACGCAAGCAAGCTATTTCAGTGCAGATGGTACGACTCTCACCATGCCATATATGATCATGGCTTAATTTCTATCAACATTAACATGGATTCCTATAAGGATGAGTCATTTTCCTTTGCATCCGTGGAATAAAAAGTTTTCTACGTTGACGGTGGAAAAACAAGTTTTCTACGTCGACGATTCTAAAGTAGATATTCTTCAGAAATTTGTCAACAAAATGACCCGTAGGCGTACAACATTCGTTCATGTAACGCTTGAAACATGAGAAATTTTCAACCACGATATGAAGTTGAAGCTGTGTATCAAGAACTCATCGTTACCATAACCAGTCCTATATCTAACGAGGACAGTGAAAAAGGGTATGATAATGATGAACAAGAATCGGATGATGAGGACTACATCTACAATTCTTAGAATTTGTTTAATCTAATATTTGATTGATAGTATAATTCAAATGTGCTGACTGAATGAATAAAAAAATGATTCTGTACTAGTTTTACCATACATTTTATGATTAATTCATAAAGGTAGTTGAGACAATTATTTCCTTGTAAAATGTTAGTAATCTTGTATTGATCACTATTTTTAAAAACAAAATACAGGCATTGAGTTGGTTCCTTGAATACACATCCCATAAACAACAAAAAAACACCAAATAACTTTAATCATATCCAAGAACAAACAAGTGTCAACAGTATTTATCTGCAATACAAAGGTCAGTGTATCTAAATTAACACAACTTATGACAAATCCACAAATTTAGCTGACATAGTTCCGAGACATAAATATGAGGACACCAAGCCCTTTTAATGCCCCGAGAAGAAAACACTCATACACAGTATCGGTAAGTGACATATCGGCCAGCAGTCTCACTAGGGCGAATAATCTTGACCACTTGTCCACGCTTCAGACCGTAGTATCTTGCAATTGGATCGGTTACTTGAATACGTGGTAGCTGATTTCCCAAAAAATATTCAAGTATTAGAAACCAAATTGAATTTACAATAATCAAAATTAAATGAAACATGAAATGAAAAAGCAAGTAGCTAATGTCCATTGAGAATATATTTTAGACAAGCAATGACTAGTGAACAATATCAGGAGTGGAAATGACATCATTTTTCAGATATTCAAATAATTAATATAGCTATATTAGCTTAGCCAACCACTGACCTGTGTTTCTTTCACTGTGTACCGTTCCAACAAAGTCTTTTTTTCTTCATTTGTAAGCACTTGATGCTCAGGAACAAGAACATGTTCCTTAATGTTCACCAACAATTCTGCCTCCTGCATCAGTGGCATTGAGATTTTTTTTAATTAATATCCTCTGTTACGTTCATAAACCTACAAAGGTTGCCAAATATGACATCCGACAATTTTTTTGGACAGTCAATCAGACATAATTGACAATTTGTTTGGTCAATCTAGCTCATGACTGGTATTGTTAACTGCCAACAATTGAAGCGCAGTAATTTAACCCTCGAATAGCGAATTGAACCACAGAATGAAAATATCCTATATGGCAACTTTGCAATACGTATACCATCTGCACATATGTAATTAACAATACAGTCCTACAAATCTGCTACAAGTCTATAACCATTCCATCCACCCGATCAAATCATTATTATAAGCTATAAAAAGAACTTCAGTCATGGAATCAGCACTATGGAAAAGCCAAATCAGATTATTGTAAACATGCTAAAGCTACTAGGAGTAAAATTTGGACGTGTGAGACATATATCAGAGTTCAGTAACCATGTAAATTTGTCACTATGATATCATCCTAAATTTCAGTTTTACCTGGAAAACCTCCAAGTGAAATTTAGAGGATATCTCGTTGATACACGTCCTTGCAAAAGGAGTCAAATTCTGCTGCACAACCAAGATTGCTCTGAAAACATTCTCTGATTTCATGCGGTTGGTGTAAGTCTTCATAGTTTTGACACCAACCTTTGCTTCTTCCGGAAAGAACACGTATATCTGATGTACAAGAAACCCAAATAAGGCACAATTGAAGAATGCATGAAAAAAAAATGCAAGCAGCTAGTATTGAAACACAACTCACCATTGGTACCACTTCCTACAATACTGAGACTCCTAAATTATTATGACCCGAAGCTATAACTACTCCCTAAATGAGCACAATCCAAAATTTCCACAATGTTAGAAATTGGGTACCCACAATTTATAACAACTACCAAAATTAAGATAGGACTTGAACATCAGCAAAATCTAATAATATTAAAAGAAAAACCAGAACAGGAATCTTAGCCAGCAAACTAATACTAATAGTATAGGAAATGAAAAGTTGTTCAGTAACAGTTTAGACAAAACCCATACAAATAACAGATAATTACCAATAATCAAGTCAGTTCTTCCACACTAATAGACTTCAAAAAAACAATTCTGACAAAACCAAACCTCAGAAAACAATAAGAGAACCACAATTTTCTAAAACAGCACATCATCCCAACAAAAAAAAACACAAATGCTAATTCTAGAGAGAGAGAGAGAGAGAGAGAGAGAGAGGTGACCTGATCAGAGCCATCACTGCGCTTAGTCTTATTGATGACAAGGTCTTCCCTTTTGAGATGCTCGCCATATTTATCAATGAACTGCCTCTTGGTCATGTTAATCTCGAAGTCCCCGACAAGATATCCTCGATCTTTCAGCATTTGCATCACTGTTTTACGGATTCTGAAAAGCTTCCCAATTTCTTCCTCTTGATTCGTCGCCATCTCTTTTCACTGAAACTCGACCCAACGATAAAAACTCAGCTCAACAAATAGTGAATCCAATGGATAAAAAATAAATGGGTTCCATCCCTGCAACCCAAATTTCCAAGCAAAACCAGAAAACAGACCAAGAGAGGGGGACATAAATAGTTACAGGAGAGGATAAGAAGATGAAAGTGTGATAGCAGCATGAGCAAAAGACGTCTTAGAAGAAGAAACCTAGAAAGTTTCGGCTGCTGAGCTCCTTTTCGCCGAGCAAAAGCCGGCCTTTTTCTACACCACCTCCAATTGTCTAAATACTATGTTAAAAACTTTATTTTTTTATGTTTTAACTTGTCACTTTTTTATAGTAACATTTCCTAAAATATTGTTTCATAGAAAAAAACATTGTCTCAAAATATTAGGATGGTCCAAACTAGTCTCATAGTCGTACCATCTAAAACACGTCAATTAGATAAGACCTTCATTTTGGATTTGATATATCCGAGTTTAATTTAAAATAAAGTTTGTCTACTAAATAAATAAATTCAATTTAAATTTAAATAATTTAATAAGATGATGGATCGATTCATTTAATATTTATTTGATCATATATTTCTTATATGCAATTTAATTGTAGTTTTTTGTGAATATCTATGACGGGAACTAAATAAACTGAGTCGAGCCAAGTTCAAACTTGAATGTGTTACTTTTAATTTAAACATGAGCTTTAGTATATAAACCCGTTAGAGTCCGATCCTGATCCCGAACAAATTTAGACCCGATTAATCCTACCCTTTTGTATTTAATATGTTTTAGTTAATTATATTCGGGTTAATAATTCCATGTATTACCATGAATTATTTTAGTAATTTCATGCATTATTCATGTGAAACATCACATAGGACTATTTTACAAAATGATCCATATGTTTATCAATTGCAAGAGACAAAGATCCATAAAAGAATTGAGGATTTGGCATCATTGTTGATTACTATGTCAACAATTACATTCTTTCAATAAAAAAAGTCCGCAATTACATGCTTCCAAAACCCCAATTCAACAATTTCAAGAAGAAAAACTTGATTCTTAATGCATCCAATTCATCAAGTAATTCCATCATCCAGTTCATCAAATAAACTTAATTACACACTGATTGAGCTTAATTACCCCGAAAGTGAATTTAAAACACTGAAATTTCTAAACTTAAATCTCTAAAACCTAAATTTCCAAATCAAAGCTCTAAATAATCCACAAATCATAAATCAATCAAAACTGGAATTCTAATTGATCCTAATATAAACCATATAATGAAACTAAAATTTAATTGAAGCCATAAATTCGACATAAATTAATTCAACAATTTAACAATAATTAACTTAAATAATTAAACCTAATTAACCTCAATAGTTCAACAACAATTCAATCCCTCGGAATGGACTCACCTTGGAGGGCTCGGCAGCGGAGGAAGGCAGCTGTGATCGGAGGAGGAGGAGGAGGAAGGCAGCTGTGCTCGGAGGAGGAGGAAGGCAGCTGTGCTCGGCGGAGGAGGAAGGTTCGCCGGAGACGCAGAGGCTTTTGAACGGACGGTGGTCCTCGGTGGTCGCAGCGGCGGAGAGGGCTCAGCTGCAACGGCGCGGCAGGGTAGGAGGAGACGGACGGCGACCGCAGCGTCAGGAAGCTCGGTAGGGAAAGATAGTCGAGACCTAAATAGTCATATGGCCAAGACAGTTAAATATTAGCACTTGCACACTCCTGTATCCTCGATTAAAACTCTTCACGGGCCCTTTTAGACTATTCACAATCGATTTAGTATCGGTCTAATCCCAATTTGTTTAGGTCAAAAATTTGAAAAAATGAAGGATAAATCGATCCGATTCGTATGTCTGTAGTTAGAAAAGTTGCAGTGAGAATATATCGATTTGGTCTATTCCAAAAGTATTTGTATGAAAAACAGTGTATTTGTATGAAAAACAGTATATTTGTTATGAAAAACATATTTTATTATTTCCGATAAAAAGTGAACGAGACTACAAAGTCAACCCGATAAACAAAAAACCCTAGAAATTAGAAAAACAACCTTCTACCAAACAAACTCCGAGCAACCCGACCGAAAAAACCTAAGAGGTTCGGAAAGTCGTGCATCCGACGCCATTTTGAGCATTCCCGAATTGTCACCCACCACTCATGCTTGTTGCATGGAATGTCCACATGACGGGCATAAACCCGGTTGGTCTCGAGGAGCACTTCAGTATCAGTGGCGATTGGGCCGAGCTCCACTCGGGCTTGCAAGAACGCAACATCTAATTGCAGCACCCGGAGGTTGTTCTTCTGCTAGTGATCTTTGAGTCGATTCTCGGTCCGAGGGTAAGGTTCAGCCGTCATGCTTTGCCAATCCGAATAGAGATCGCGCCAATACTCTCTATGGTCACTCCCGTGAAGCATCCACACCACGATTAGTCGCCTCTCCTCGACGTCGGTCCACAAAGATGCCATGGAATCGGTTTGGGAAGGAATTTGAGTGGTTGCCGAATCTGTTTTGCTTGGAGGAAGGAAGAGGAGTTATGGATGTCGATTCTGTGAAGAAGGTTGTTTAAATAGAGGAGGTTGATTCGTAGGGTTTTGAATTACAAAGGCAAAGAACCGGTCAAAGTATTATCTTGACATAATAGATCGGAGTTATTATGGAGGTAGAATCGGGACATGTGTCCAAGTAGTGGAATTGGTGCACATTTAATGACAAGAAAATAAAAACCAAACAAAAATAAATATTCAATACCCGATTTTTTATTAAGTTTTCCGAGTATAAAATAAAACTTGTCACGTTCGATACTGGATACGTGTGCACGAAAACCTTACACATTCATAGCTTGAAGCATCTTGAACTTAAGAGCCTCGTGTTTGGCCTTCTCCAGTGGAGTCCACTCAGTTGTGTTGAGCGCAAATGCTTTGACGTACTACCTGGTGAGTGATAGCTGATACTACATCACCTTCGTCCTTGTACTATCGAATCAACCACGACGACGTTGTTCTTGCTCTGCCCTGTACAGTATTGGTGGGGGACAATCATCAACCTGAGAAACACCACTCTCGTTGTCGGACGCCATAACTTTAGTTGAATACTAGTAATTTTTGGGAATCTAATTGAATGTGCCATTGAAGAATGGTATGGGGGTGCCCTTTTATAGGCAATCGAATCGGTCCATTGGAAATAAATGGACTCGCATTACGGTGACATGAAATAAAGAAACAACATGTACATGCAAATACAATCATCAAGTTACTACATGTTGTTATCCATATAGAGCTCATGATTGAACAAAGACCAAATGTGTTCAACTAGATCACCCTTGAGATGCTGGTGCAATACTCGATCCTCTAACCGGCTTGACATGTATCGGATGTCTTCGTACCATGGAAGAACGAGGTAGAAAACCAAATGGAGAGGAAGATCAAGAGAGTAAGGTCCGATAGAGGTGGCGAGTATGGTTCAAACTTTTTGAAGAAAGTTTGTGAATCGCACGGTATTATCCACGAGACCAGTGCACCATATAAACCTCAACAAAAAGGAGTAGCTGAACGTAAAAATCGAACTTTAAAGAACATGATGAACGCAATGCTCATGAGTTCGGGCCTTTCTGACGAAATGTGGGGGGGAAGCAGTCTTATCGGCATGCCATGTCCTCAACCGAGTACCGCATAAGAAGTTTGACAAGACCCCTTACGAGATTTGGAAAGGTTACGCTCCAAACCTACGGTTTCTCAGAGTGTGGGGGTGCTTGGCCAAAGTCGACCTCACTGACCCCAAGAGGACTACAATCAGGTCGAAAACCTATGATTGCGTGTTCATAGGTTACGCTCAGAACAACGCGGCGTATAGATTCATGTCTCTAGAGGACCACTCGATTTCTGAAGCTAGAGATGCTGATTTCTATGAACTCATCTTTCCTCTAAAGAAAGACATTGCTACTTCTTCGGTCGAACCCACTATCACTGGTTCCTTTCCGTCGTTGACTGATAGTTGGGTCACCGATCCTTCGACTTCCGGTGATCGCCCTGAAGAACCTAGAAGAAGCAAGAGGACTAGGGTCGAGAAGATCTTTGGAGACGCCTTTGTGATGTCCTTTCTCTCGGAAGTCTCTACGACGGACGACCTCACCGACGAGCTTGTTTCAGCTTTCCTGCTAGAAGATGATCCATGAGCCTACGGTGAGGCTCTTAGATCAGTTGATGCTAACCTCGAGAAGGAAGCCATCAAGAATGAACTGGACTCTATCGTATCCAACATGACTTGGGAACTAGCGGACTTACCTAAAGGTTCTAAACCTATTAGTAGTAAGTGGATCTTCAAGAAGAAGATGAGACCCGACGGTACGATAGAACGGTTCAAGGCGAGACTCGTAGTATGTGGGTTTACACAGAAGAAGGACGTTGACTACTTCGATACCTACTCCCATGTGACCAAGATCGCGACAATTAGATCACTTATTGCCCTTGCTGCCATTCACGACTTGATTATCCATCAGATGGACATCAAGACCGCGTTCCTGAACGGTGACTTAGAGGAAGAAATTTACATGACACAACCCGAGGGGTTCATTGTCAAGGGTCAAGAGGAGAAGGTATGTAGACTTCGTAAGTCTCTTTATGGACTGAAACAAGCACCTAAGCAATGATATGAAAAGTTCAACCATACCTTGGTGAGTGACGGGTATACGGTGAACAACTCTGATCCATGTGTATACTCGAAGATGACCGAATCAGGTTGCGTCATTATCTGTCTTTCTGTTGATGACATGTTGATTTTTGGAGCTAATATCGAGTCCGTGAACGTAGCTAAGAAATTCCTGTCATCACGTTTTGAGATGAAGGACTTAGGAGAAGCCAATGTAATCCTTAGAGTTAAAGTGATTTGTAACTCAAATGGAATCTCCTTAAGTCAATCTCATTACGTTGAGAAAGTGTTGAAGAAATTCAACCACTTTGATGTTGCAGCTGCTAGAACTCGCTATGATCATAGTATACATCTCGTGAAGAACTCAGGTGAAAGCGTTTCACAAATCGATTATGCTAAGATCATAGGAAGTGTGATGTTCCTCATGAACTGTTCCCGACCAGATATAGCCTATGTTGTGAGCAGGTTGAGTCGGTACACACATAACTCGAGTGGAGAACATTGGGATGCTCTTCGTAGATTACTAAAGTACCTGAAAGGGACAACCGATTGGTCCTTATACTACAGTAGATTCCCCGCCGTGTTAGAGGGATATTGCGATGCAAACTGGGTTTCAGGTAATGACGAGATCAGCTCGACGAGCGGGTGTTCACCCTAGGTGGAGGTGCTATTTCGTGGAAATCGTCTAAACAGACATGTATAGCCCGTTCCACTATGGAGTTTGAGTTCATTGCTCTTGACTTGACCGGTCAAGAAGCAGACTGGTTGAGGAACCTACTAGCAGATGTGCCTGTATGGGGAAGACAAGCACAACCCGTTTCACTACATTGCGATTCACAGTCGGCTATATGTGATGCG
This sequence comes from Erodium maritimum, assembly GCA_963921825.1. Classification (NCBI taxonomy): domain Eukaryota; kingdom Viridiplantae; phylum Streptophyta; class Magnoliopsida; order Geraniales; family Geraniaceae; genus Erodium; species Erodium maritimum. The sequence goes on from OY997594.1 coordinate 12,190,261, forward strand.
AAGAATAATGTCTACAATGTGAAGAGAAGACATATTCGCATTCGATATGGTGCAGTAAAACAACTCCTAAAACGAGGAGTGATTTCCTTGGACTACGTGAAGTCCGAAAGGAATCTCGCAGATCCCTTCACTAAAAGACTACCACGAAGGGTGGTTCTTGATACGTCAAGGGGTATGGGCTTAAAACCCCTAGACGAAGACCGTGTGGCTGGCCTTTGAGAAGGACCCGAGACGTCATTCGAGTCTCTATGATCTATAGTCACATCTTGTGGTGGTGCTATGAGACTCACTTGATAGGTCTTGATCCTTAGTCACTTTTGTGGTGGTTCTTTTGAGAGACACTTGATGGGTCTCATTTTCGATCTAGATCTATAGTCACGATTGTGGTGGTGCTATTTGAGACGCACTTGATAGATCTTGATCTTTAGCCTAAATCTATACCTACTTTTGGGGATGCTTTGAGATGCACTTTATCGATTGGATTGTTAGTCCATAGCCAATTTTTGGTGGTGTTATCCGAGACGCAATTAATGGACTACACTGCCAAGGATGGACCTGTTGTCCTTAATGGTTCGACCCGTCACGGCGGGTGCTACCGAGACGCACTAAGGAACCACTTACGTGGGTGTGATGGTGGACCGCCATCTATGAAAGACTTGAGCTAAGTCTTTCTAGAGCACTCATTAGACCGAGGCAAACGCAGGGCCTTTAATAGCGTTTTTGATGTTTCGCGGAACTTGCAGAGTTTTGAAGCTATGATATGTGTCACAAGACGTATCAACCGAAGCTGAACAAGTTCAAGACTCGTTTTCACTTGTTCTAAGTAAGTTGTTATCTTACGTCACTACGTGTCAATTCAAATCAAAAGATATTAACACTTAAGTATCTCGTTCTTCCTGTACCCATAAATTTTATTCTCTTATCTTGTTTTGTCTCTCAAAATTTTCTACTACATTTAGTGGAGGGTTGTTAGAATAAATGTAGCAGAATACCTCTTGGCTTTTGGTAGTCAAATACGTTTTCGATTCGTAAAAGGTTTGTGCGGCAATCAAAAGATGATTAGGGATGTGTACGTGTCCTTTGGGTGGCTAAGAATCCAAATATGATTTGGATTCCTTAATCATTAATGCCCCTCTGTACATGTACTTATATACACTGGTTCTCATGGTTTCATTAAAGAAAAACAATCCATTTATTGCCCCAGAGAGCCTCGGCAATCTATCTCCTTCTTTTGAAAAATTTCCAGTATCAATTTCAAGCCTTCTCCATAAGAACAATTTCTATTCATTGTTCTTCTTCTATAATTCTTATTATATTTCTGGGTACCGTCTCCGTAATTCCACATTCAGAATCGTGAGTGAGCACGAGTTTGAATCAGAAGCAATGATAACTTGGGGAGCATACCGACCTATTCGCCACCTCGGACGCGCCGAACTAATTTGCTTCAAGTCAGTGGACATTATTGTCACGCCACAGCTTGCTCAATTATTACTCTACTAAAACCGGGTGTGTTCGTTCTTATTTTTTATTGGTTTTGTTCGTTCTAATTGCCTGCAGTCTGATTATATCTAGTATTAGGGAAACCTTTAGTTCTACACTACTTAATAGTAAGAACACGTCGGTTTGACGACTCCACTTGAGAGACGCAACATGCGTCTCCCAAACACAAGGACGCCGCAGTTGTCCATAAGGCGACATATTTTCTTCACCTCCCTAATGGAGTTCCAATATTGTAGTGTTATTACTCCTCTGTTATGCTTTTGTTGCACCACAAAGTACGAGGTACTTTATTTTAAGAAACAATATGATCGTGAATTCAAATTCACTAACAATTAACGAGTGATAGACTTTCCACAAAACTCCTACACACATGGACGACCATTGACCCTCAACAGATTTTCATCAAATGTCAACCCCTTGTGTCCTCCCCATTCCATTGTCCCTAAGGAGAGAAAAAAATGGAAGGTACCAACAATTACATCTTCCTCACCTTCATTTCCATCTCCACATTGTTACTATCGCTCTCGTTCACATCGAACGCGATCGACCTCTTCCATAACGGAATGCATTTGCACGACGTAAGCGCGAAAGCTATCCACCGGAAAATAAAGAAACTATGCCGCGTAGCGTACGAGCCTCCGTTATGCGTACAAACGGTAAGCGAGACCATAAATCCCGTCCTGATCGACCCCGACACGGTCCTCTACACCGAGCTGAACATAACACAAGACGAGACCGGGCAGGCCATGATGGACTCCGCGCTCAAGGTCGTGAAATTCACCAGCATCCACCGAGTCACGACGAACCGTTACAAGAAATGCACGAGCTTGTACTACGCCGCTTTGGAGGAGCTTTTGGCCGCGGAAGAGGCGTTTTTGGCCCGGGACATGGAGAAAGTGAATGCGCTCGTTGGCAAAGCCATAACGTTTTGGCGAAAGTGTAACAAGGTGTTCCATGGCGACGGATTGGGCTCTCCGCTGAGCGACCAGAATAGTTACCTGGAGAGGTTGGCTCGGAACTGCATGACCCTTGGTCGAGCCGTCAAGCAGCAGCAATTAATTCCGACAACCAACAACAATCCAACGAACAACAATGATCCAACCAACAACAATCCAACGAACAACAATGATCCAACCAACATCAATCCAACCAACAACGATAACTTGCCCGTTATCAATACCGTTGTCTAATTTGTATGTATGTGAGTTTGTGGCACATATATAAATGATTTTGTATATCGGTTCGTGGTTTGTATTGTAATGATCTGAAACAATGTTTAAGCATGCATATAGGATTTAATTTGAAACCGTGATGTTTATTCATCATATGTATACCATTCTACTATGACGTGTAAATAGAAGTGACAGTTCTCTTTTTCTTGCTTTTCTCTTTCGATTAATGAAATTTGACACAAAATTTTCTTAAACTTCATGGACTCTTTTAAGAATCATTCATGATTGTTAAAAAGATTTCAAACGTAGTGCATGAGATCTGTTTTTCAATATGTTATGAGCATGTTGATATCCTTTCGTTTTTCCTTGGTATGACATAGGTGGGAACAAAGGTTCACTACTTGAATTTTGGTTCAGTTGATCCATCTTCATCTATTTGTTCAATACAACGATCAACTGTCTCTACAATCCTATAGTGCATGATAACTCATGCACTCATTAGGTCCGGCCCTTTGAAAACCGTAGTCTTAGAAAAATAAATATAAAAAAGGCCTTTATAACAGAATTTATTTTGTATAAATTAAGTTTCCCTTAAAATTACAATTGAAAAGAAAGGAATAACAAAAAATAGTATAATTTAACAGTCTTATGCTAAGATTGTTTACTTACACTTATTTTGAAGTTTAAATAAATTAAACTGTTTTAAAACCGTTTAAAAAAAAACTCTTTCAAACCATCTGATGAGTCATAAAATAGTTATAACAAAATGAGCATTTTTTATGTGTCCATTCAAAATAAAGAAGGATTTGTAGGCTCTAGATAAAATCACAATGAAAATTAAAGAGTTTAGAGATAATTTCACCTCAATATCTTAAAATTTTCATAATTCACTTACAGTACTCATCCCCCTCGTATTATTATTACTAACTCTCACTCTCTTCACCACTCATCTCTCCCTCTCTCTCATGTTATCCTCTTCTCCTCTTTTGTTCTGGCCAACATCCCCAGCCTCACTACCTGCCTCATCACCTCCTTGTTCAAGCCCCGTCCTTGTCCTTCACAACCCAGTGGTGCTCAGAACATCCAACCAGTAGAGGGAGGTCGGCGAAGATATTCTCGGACAATCCACATCCCACGACCCCATCCCCTCGTTGCCACACATGGCTTCGATTTGGGTCAGGTCTTCAATCGAAAGACCAAATCCGGTGAAATCAGATCTGGTGGTGGCGTTGCTCAGGGCATAGCCAATCTCGAGTGGTGTCGTTGCCTAGATCTGTACCTACTCAAGCTTCCTCAAAGATGAAAAAAAAATCGAGGTTGAAGAAGCTGGTACCAAAATGAAAAAAAAACAAATTTAATAAGATATTAATTAAATCAATAAAAAGTTAAAAGTTAAATTTTAATATGATTTATATATTTTTAAAATAAAACCTAATATATATATATATATATATATATAGGATAACAATCAGGTACAAACTTCTATCTTTCGTCAGAACGCAGAACTTTCAATCTGGGCCCTTGGATCATAGAATTAAAGGCCCAGATTTAATGCATATCTTTTAATATCTTTTTAATTAATGCATATCTTGTAATTGATTTCGTAATCAATCACCACCCCCCCCTGAATTTCGGTGGCCATCCGATCTGGATAATCAATGGCCCAGATTAGTTCTACGTTCTGACCCGAAATAGGGTTTGTACTTGATTGTTCCCCTATATATATATATATATATATATATATAGGATAACTATCCGGTACAAACCTCACAACTTCGTTAGAACATAGAACTATCAATCTGGGCCCTTTGGATCGTACAATTAAAGACCCAAATTTAATGCATATCTTTGTAATTAATGCATATCTTGTAATTGATTTCGTAATCAATCACCACCCCTCCCTGAATTTAGGTGGCCGTCTGATTTAGGTAATCAATGACGCAGATCGGTTCTACGTTCTTACCTGAAAATAGGTTTGTACCTGATAGTCCTCCTATATATAGTGTGACTGTAGTTCTCCTCCGAGTTCATACTGTTGTAATTTCTCTCTGCCGTCCTCTGTTTTTGAGCCTTTAGTAGTAGATCTGTTGGTCACCAGAGAAGAATCACAGAAAAGATCGGAGTCGCAGCGGTAGGCCTTCGTTTTGAGATGGTCGTGGAAGAGAGCTTCACCATTTTAGAGTTCGATTATGAGCGAGCTTCGATTTCAATGTTGCTTGCAGGTTTGGTCCTAGTGGAAGAGAGCTTTGATTGCTCGTAGATTTAGGGTTTGAAAATTATGGGAATTTTTTTGGGGTTCTAGACTGAAATTGAATATTTGGGTGTGAGTGGTTGCTAGCGATGGAAGGGGTGGTGATTTGTGGCGGAAAGGGAAGATAGTGGTGGTTTCCTCCATGGGAAACGACATATTGGGTATTGTTTTTTTTTATCGGCAAAGCATATTGAAAGTTTTATAAACCTTCTTTTGAGGAGAAAGAGGAAAACAAGCTTTAACTACAAACATACAAAAAATAACCCCAAGACGCTCAAAATCGTCTTTTAAGGGAACATAACAACAACAACAACAATAACAACAACAACAACCAACCAACCAACCAAGAAGAAAAACAAAGAAAGGGTACACACCCTGAAAAACACCTGCAGACAGCCCCTACAACCAGGGCAAGACCAATACAACCAAGATGAAACAACCAAAGAACAAGAAAAAATAAAGAAGGATCTAGAATCCGAATATAACTACCATGAAGATCTATTTTTGAAAATTGGGTCTTGAGTACCCAAATCTGACCACCATGAAGCACTGTGGGGAGAAGTTTCCAACTGCCAAACCCAACCAGATGATATCCAATCCCTAACCTTGAATGAATCAACCAACTCCCATCTCAATAAAGTTGCCAATCCTCCGAAAATAAAAAGACATCAACTAAAATACCGGCGGCCAACCCCGCTATCGACTGAGACAGACCCGGATTACCATACAAACCCTAGCATATGGCTTCTGGGGGGAAAAAAACACCCAAGAAACTCATCGGCGGTCAACGTCTTTAACCGACGAGGTCGACCCACATCAGGGTCGAGAAGAAACGATGCCAAAATACAAAGGGAAATCCAGCGAGACCCTGTCCCTTAGAAAATCCAGAGACTGGGTGGCAAAGCACCAGAAGTGGTTAGAAAAGCTCAATAACGATCCAAACCCAATAGGATGTAGAATCGCGTCCCACGACCTGAGCTAGAGCCAGACACCTCCAAAGACTTGAGACAAGATCCTCCAACAAAACCGCGAGAAACAGAGCAGACAAAGAAACTAGCACTCAGCCCTCCGATACCCAAATTCGGTAAACACCGAAAAGAGGCCCAAAGGGGGGAGGACCGGTATTTCTACCGAGTACTAGTTCCCAACTCCAAGTTGGCAGCAAGAAGTCTGCAAATATAAGAAACTGAAGCTGAAATGCGGGCTTAGCATTCCAAAACCGATACTGGTAACCCCTCGCCAACCGACAACGAGGACCCGTAGGAGAAGACCTGCAATGATACCGAGCACGATCCAGCCCTGACCCAGAAAAAAGGGACACCAATGCCAACAATCAGAGCAACTGCCAACTTCGACAGAACACCCCCAAACACCACACGAGAAAATGATGACGGGATGTCCTTTCTCCAGAATACCCCCCAAACTGCAGCACTACGAACCTGGGCCCGACCCTCCCATCCTGGACCACTGAGCAACCTCGCAGCACATGGAACAAAAACCGGGTCTATGAGTGACCCGGCCCGACCCGGCCCCACACGACCCGACCGAGACCAAGCCAACCCGGTCCAAACCAGTCCTCAGCTCAGGCCCAGACCCGCCCAAGCAGGGTCGGGTTGTCAAGCTTCAGGCCACCAGAGATCCGGCCAACCACCGGATTTTTCCAGCCCGGATCTACCGAGCGGGGTTGAATGGCGCCCCGAGGACTCGCACCATTATGTGTAGTAGTCGGGGATACAAGTGGCCCACTACCTCGATACAACGGTGTAAAACCCGACTTATTTTAAAAGAGTACTATTTTGAAATTTGAAACATTAGGGTAAGTTTTTGCAACAAGTAAAATTGGAGAAGAAAAAAAAGAAGGGTTTTAGGGTCGGAACGGGTCGGGCCTGAACCGATCAGCAACCCAAGCCAGACCAGGCCTGACCCAGTTTGTTTGGCATTTGGGCCGAGAAGCCCAAACCGCCGCGTGAGGCCCGTCTAAGGATGGCCCGCCTTATATAAGGACGAAATTAGGCTTTCCAACCCTAATTTCTCCTCTCCCTTCGTCTTCTCTACTACCGAACCAAATACCTCTCTCTCTCTCTACACTCTCTCCTCACCACCGCACAGCCGCCGCACCTCCCCCGTCCGATCCTCGCATCCCTCCTCCTCCTCGCTATCCACAGGGCCGCCATCGTCCCGAGCTCCTCTCCGCTCGAGCATCGCAGCCACGCCCTCGCCCGAGCTCCTGAGCTCCCTCTCGATCTCTCTGTTCAAATCCGAACCCTCACCGGCCTCCCCTTTCCCTTCGCCGCCGATTTAATTTGAAACAAAATCGGTTTGATTCGAAAAGGATGAGTGATTGGAACTGTGGTCAGATCTGTTGAAAGTTTTTTTGGGAAACGTGGATCGACTTTTGAACGAGTTTGGAAAGGAACGAATAAACTGGACGGTTAATTCAGACCTTGAACGGGATAAAAGTGGAACGCTGAATGGGGTGCCTCGGGAATCGCGTCACAAAACCCATACCTCGAGAATCGTGACATGAAACCTGTTCCTCTGGATCTGTGCATGGGGAACCGTGCACCAGGTTCTGTGATCGGGTACTCGAACCCGATTCATCGTGTAATCCCGCTTTTAGCCCGCTCGAGTTTAACGGGCAACATATTGAATTTACTTTGGACCGTACCTGATCTGATAGTAAGTGTGAACTGTTAAAAACCCAGACTTGGACTTCGCCCTAGAACTGGGACTTCGCCCGAGAAGACGAAGTAGGCCCGGTCGTCAGTAGTTAGGAGACGCAGCTGTTGGTTTGTCATTGAGGTAGGGAAAAACCGTAAACTCCACTCCTGTTTTAAATAGCGCTAATAGCATGCCTGCATGATAATTAATAACCGGAAAGGTCCTAGATTACATATAGGATGAAATTCACTAGAATAGCCGTATTTCAATCATACCAACAACTGGACGAGTCTTAGTATGCATATAGGATACAATTCACTAGTTAACCGCTTTCAATACTTGGGAAATTGTCGTGCTGGTAGATTGGTCGTGATGAGCCTTAGGATTGTTTGTGTTTGCCTCACATGTCGTGCTTGCTTGGCATTTAGGTTAAGATAGGAGTCTAACTAAACTAAGATCAATTGTGATGCTTTTAATTGATTGAATGCTTGAATAAATGCTTGAATGAATGTTTGAATGAATGCTTGAATGAATTTTGAGTGTAATTGATTGTGCCAAATGGTATGATCGGGTGAGTGATAGACCGATGGACCGTGGTTGGTAAGTACGCTGGTAAGTTTGGTTGCTAGTACGAGTTGTGTGTTGTGCCCTGTTGGGAATTGAGTGCCCTTGTTGTTTAAATTACCGAGCGGGTATGATGGTCTGTTATGTTTATATTGCTATCTATCCCGATGTTTTGTGACCCGGGAAACCTAGACCGAGAGATATTCCGGTAGGGTGCGTTACCGTCTTATCCGAGGCTCCGTGATCTGGAAAGACTGGTTCCATCCCGATGCTACATGATATTATTGTCTTATCCGATGCTTCGTGATCTGGAAAGACTAGTTACACCCGATAGTTCGTGATATTATTGTCCTTCCCGATGTTTCGTGTTCCGGAAGGACTGGTTCCACCCCTATGCTTTGTGATACGGGAAGACTGAGCCGATGATGTTCCGGCACTATACTTTATTGTCTTATTCCGACGTTACGTATTCCAGAGAAACTCACTTTGTCCCGATAAATTATGGTCCTTGGGGACATTTTCAGGGACTTCCGAGAACGTGCGTTCCTAGGGAACTTTTCCGGAAATCCCAATGATAGTGTTTCCCTCCGGATCGAGGGGCTTCCTGATATGATGTACTATTCTGTGTGCGGATCAGAGTCTTGGAATTCGATGTTAAGCATTTAAGTATTGTGTACTTCTTTATTTAATACTGTGATAAAATTGTTTCTTCCAATTGATATCCTCGAGCTTTATCTTGACTAAAGTATTACATTCGTATTTCCGTTGTTTTCATTGAGGGTTATCTTCTTTAAGGCTTGGACTTTTATTGATCTATACTTATATTATCTTTCGACAAATCGTTCTAGCTTTAACTCGGTTTAATTGCACTAATTGATTTTTACACCTTGACGGGGTTATTTTACTTTACTGTTTTTCCCTACTGAGCGTAAGCTCACCCCTATGTTTGTTTACTGTTTTTACAGGCTTACTTGGTAAGTGGTTCCTAGAGGTGGTCTCGAGGCTCGGGAGCTCTTGGGGATTTGGGACTTGAGTTAGAGACGTACTGACGGTTTATGTACTTTGTCATTAACGATCAAACAGAGTTGTTGATTCTTGTTTTGGATTTTATTCAGTTTACAATATTTCGTATTTCTTATTCTTTTAAATTGCTTTTTATTCTTTATATTCAGTTCACGTCTCGAGTCCGGTCAAATCCGGATTTGGGGCGTGACGAACGGTCCCTTAGGTGCAATATCCGTAGATACCATTCTCCAATCTGTCGCGTATACCTTCTTGTCCCGCTCCCTTTGATACTCCGGCATCGAAGAGTCGAACTGCGGGGGTCCCACTACTTCTCGGGGATACTCCTTGATGTCATGTCCAATCATCCCACAATTACCACAGAAGTCTGGTAGTTTAGAGTATGTGAGAGATACCTGAATTGGTTCAGGAAATTCCCGAAATCGGAGCAGAAGATGACCGTGTAAAGGAAGCTCCATCAGATGCCAGAACCGAATCCGTATAGTTCCCCCCAGCATGTGCCTCACTTGTCACATGACACCTCCACACTCAACCCCAACATTGAGCCGATCGTCTCCCTCGTTGTCTTGGTTCTCACCAAGGGAGGGAGACCATGAGCATGGGCCCCGTTTTGGAGTCGATCCAAGGCCGGAGGCTCCCTAGCCATCGGATCCAAATCCCCAAGGAGGAGATGGCGTTCGTCAAAGCACCAAGGTTTGTTTCTACGGACCCATGTGCGCGCCTCTTCCGTCTCGAAGTAGAAACCGAATACCCCTTGTCCAATATATTTGATCACCAGGCCCTCCGCGACCTTTCCCCATGCACTGGGGATGAATCAAAGTAACACATCCTTCCGAGGCGGTTTGGCCGCCCACAATTTTCCCATCATAGCAAATTGTTGGCGGGCCAACAATGGGGGGCTTAATGATGCACTCGGCATCACGACTTCTACCTCATCTTCATCTTCCAGAGAGCAGGCCGAGAAGCCATCCTGAAGATTGTTGATGTTAATCTCCAGGGGTGGCCCCGCCGGTAGAGGCTTCGAGCGGAACCGGTCTCTCTGGACTTGAAGACCCGTCGACGTTGAGCAATTCCCGGGGGTAGATCCAGAGCAGCAGGGATGATGGGGATACATTCTAAGTTCGGGGTAAGCCCCCCCCCCCCCCCCCCCCCCCCCCATAGAGTTCCAGCAATGCTGGCCGTTCTGGTTCCTCCATCAGAGCCTTCCCTCGGATAGGATCTCGATAGCGTGGAGTGGAGGGAACCTCGTTCAGTTTTGTGTTCTTCGAGGCCGCCACAGTAGGAGCCGATACAACTAGGGGAGAAATGCCAGGAGGAACCTCAGGGGCCAGATCCTTATCCGAGGCTGCCCCTCTCTCCGCCACGATCATCGGAGCGACATCAGGCTGAAGGAGTGGCGCCCTAGGCTTACTTGCAGAAGACACAAGAGCGACTTCAGTTAGGGATTCAGGGATCGGAACCCTAGCCAGTCCTTCTTCTGGTGGAGGGGATTTAATCGTAGCCGCTGCAGCCACCGGAGCTGTTGGAGGGTGGAGAAGCGGAGCCCTAGGCTTGATTGCAGGAGACACAAGCCCTAGGGTTTTATGCAGCCGACCCCGGCGGGGTTTGTTCACCGGGGTTGCTTCCCAAAGGAGAAGGAGCCCTTCGCCATGGCTGGAGAAGAGAGAATATGGATGAGAGTGAGAGTAGAGGACATCTTGGCCGGTTGGAGTGACTTACGACACCTCCTTATCGGGCGGGGGCATCACATCCGAGGAAGGAAGAGGCGGCGGTACAAGTACCGAGGGTTGCACATGAGCGAGCGACGACGGGACATGTCCATCACACACAGACATGTCGACGACGACAGTGACTGGAGTAGAGGAGGCCATAGTGCTTAGGTTTCTCGGACAAAGGCTCTCGAACCGAGAGAGATTTTGCATATATCTTTTTTTAGTCTTTTTAATAAGAATTAGTTAAATTATTAAAGAATTAATGAAGAAAAGGGATAAAATAGTCTTTTCACCTATATATTTTATGGCTTGTTGTTAGTTTCAGAATCGCAACTTAGATATCGCATTTATGATTTTGAAACTCTAGGTAATATATGTTTGTGACCAATAATTCAAAGTAAGTTTTAACTCTAATTTCTAATAATTATGTTTTTTTTTCATTATCCTTGTGCTTGAACGCTGCCTTCAATATATAAAATTAGGGTATGATTCCAGTTAACTAATTCTTCAGTCGAAAACACACATTGATACATGGTAATTAACAGTAGTGGATAAGTCTCTGGAAAGGTGATTAATCAAACAAAAGTTGTAGGCCATTGCTGTCATTGATATTGTAACAATAAGGGTCTTTAGTATACATCGATCGCCGCCCGTCAATCTTGTGTAAACCGTCCACAATCACCCAATAGGTTTACTAGATTGAAATTTCAGTTGCATTTCCGTGTTTGCGTTGATATAATCTACTGCAATTATTTGTCTTGGACGTCTAATCGCTTATTTATACAACTGAACTCTCTTAACCCCTTCCGTTACAAAGTTACACCAACTGTGATGGTAAGATTAGCTTTGATCTGCAGCTAATATATCTTACAAACCTTTTTAAGAGTATCTCTAACGGGTCGTGTCAGGGGTTGTTGTAGGCGGTGGCACGACTCGCTGGCACGGTTCGTCGTGTCAAAGGGTCATGCCAAGGGGGGCGTGCCAGCCGGTCGTTGCTGATTCCAGCAACGACCCGTCACCGTGTCAAGGAGGTATTTTAGAGGAGAGAGAAACTCATTTTGCTCCAAAAACACCTCCTACCATGGCTTTGGACACTAAACCATTGGAGGAGCAGTGTCAGGAAGCAGTGTCAGGAAGCCAAAAAACACTTCATGACACTGCTTCTTGACACTACCTAGTGTCAAACCATTGGAGATGTTCTAAACTTGTTTTTTTATCAATCGTTGTTTCTTTCTTCTATAGCGTTTGATGATAGACCATATTCATATATATGTACAACATATTTATTGCCATGTTTTTTTTTATCTGTAAAAGCTTAATATAAATAATCTACTCTTTGAAGTAAAAAGTGAGAATGCAAGTGATTACATAATAATGATGGTCTAGCTATAAGCCTGAAAATGAATCGAGTGCTGGTTTGATAGCTCAGTCTCATGACAGTCACAACAAAAGAAAAAACCTGATGCATGAAAGAGCATGTATTGTTGATCGCCCGAATCATATATGTAAATATCAAATTTTGCCCTTTTGAATATAAACTTCTGTTACAAATGCAGGGTAATCCAGAAAAGGCTAGCCACATTCAAATGGGTGGAGATGTGAAATCCGAAAGCGTTGATGGAACTGAAGTGATGAACCTTTCAGCTGATCGGGCAGAAATATTTGTGATCAACGTCTCATATGACAACATGACGGCTGATGATCAAATCGACGATGAAGGCAAGGCTGGTCTAAAGGAACTGAAAGTAGTACACAAGTGGATAAAGATCGGCATAGTGTTGGTATTTACAGCGTTGCTCGGCCTGTTGGGGCTCCCATATGTCCGCAATAACGGATATATAATTCCCCAAAATCCCGTGTTCAAGCACAACCCCGTTTCGTTTATCTTCTTCTTGCTTCTTCTCATGGTTTCCTTCTTCTTTGGCATCAATGCAGTCATATTCTTCGACGACAAGTCTTGGAAACTCAGTATGATTTGTAGCATCATGTCCATAACCGGGACTGTACTGTCTTTCACGGTTCTGTCCTGGGCATTGCTTCCACCGAAGCTCAACTTGGCTCCTTGGGTTTTGTTTGGAATATCGTTTCTCGCCATGGTGTACCGTTTCTGCAAGTGCAAGGTCTAAATATATGTTATGTATACCAGTTAAGTTTTATGTGTTTCTGTACTGAAATAAAATAAATCTGTAGTTTTTTTTTTGAGATTTACGAGCTTATATTAATTGAAACCCAAACATACTATAGTTCGAAAACAAAAGTACTGGAAATAAAAATACTGGAAATGAAACTGATAAAGCAACAGGACATAATGTAAAAGCGATCTTTGTGGATCTGGGGTCTTCTGGAGATTTGTACTACGACAGCGTCTTGTACGGAAGCCGATACAACTTCGTCAGACTGGGTGTCAAGGGCCGAGCAGACTCCTTGTACAAGGTTGTAGTGGTGGACTAGTATTCCCCTTGTGGTTAGGAACACACGCATTGATGACTGAATGTGCCAAGTGAAAGGCAGGTTTGGTGTTTTTTTTCTAGGAAAAGTAATATGGGAGGGGTTCATATATATAATGTTTGGTCCCTTCTTATATAACATGTTTTGGTTGGTAAGGACAGCTGCATCTTCTAGAGCACCTAATTGACACGAACAAGAATGGAGACCAACGTATATTCTAGGAACTCGATGCTATCGCCTTACTTTTCTTGTTTGTCATGTCGGTAGACTACACCTCCACCAACTTGATAATATCATACGTTGCCTTGTAATTATTTACGTTACACGTACTCTGAATTGATAGCTTCTGTCATTAATCGATGATCTCATTTTGTTACTTCATTGTATTAGGTTAGTTTCTGTATATTAAACTCTCTTTTGTACCTTTATCAGTTTTTTTATATCGATCTACTATGAGAATCTTTCGTTTTGTCTATTGTTGTTTTCATCTTGTTGAATATTATCACATATAACAAGGTTGTTCTTTAAAGGCGGATACCATGAAACATATTGATGCATGGTTTAGGGGTAGAAGTTATCTCACTTTGTGATATCATGAGTTTTTATTGTCCTTTTTTGTTGGGCTTGACGTCCTTTTTTTTGTTTGACTAAAAGATACAAATTTTATTGATATTAGATCAGAACAGAGATGTATATCAAGGAACAGGCTCCCTGACCATTAGAAAAGAGCATACATCGAACATAAAGTTTATCGTTCTTTTTAACCATAAAACTGTCACTGACGGTTTTGAAATCCGATATTTGGATGCCCCGACGGCCGCCTTAAAGACATGAAGGAGAGGTGGGGGGGTGAGAAGATGATATTGGAAGTCCCAGCCCAATCCATATGCCAGGACTGCAAGCACAACATAAATCAAAAACTACTGATCCACATTGCTCAAGGTAAGGCCTGGATACCGCTGGGTCACCCAACGGTGACACTTTTCTTCTGCTGTAAAACCGAACATGTGATTATCAATACCGAATGAAGGATTGACTTGACTCAGGGATCCATTCCAGCAATCGTCCCTGAAGCCTGTGGGTAGAGGGTGCGGTGGTGGAGGCCAGGGAAGAGGGCGTGGCGGTTGCAAGGACGGCGACGGGGACTTCCGAGGCGCTGGCTGCGACGACTTCAGAGACCTCGGCAGATTTAGAGGCGGTGGTGAAGGCTAGTGAGGAGGACGGGCCTGTGGCGGTGGCGACTTCCGAGGCGACGGCTGCGACAGCTTCAGAGACGCCGACGGAAACAGAGACGGGGTTAGGGTTTGATGCCGAGGTGAGTCAGACGCCAACCACCGGAGTTACAAAGTGGTCTCCGAATCAGATCGGGAGAGATGGTGGACTGAATCAGATTCGGAGATGCTTCGTTGGTGGCGGGAGGGAGCCAACGTCGCGGTGGCTAGAGACGGTTCGAGAGAAGCCCTAGCAGAGAAAACCTTGACAAGACCTAAAAGGAAGGTGCAAGAGAGAGTATGCGTGGAAGAGAGGAGCAAAACCATGGCAAAGGCCATGACCATAGCCATGACTTTACTTTTGCGGCAAGAGAGAGAGAGAGAGAGAGAGAGAGAGAGAGAGAGAGAGAGAGAGAGAGAGAGAGAGAGAGAGAGAGAGAGCAGGTTAGGGTTGGCGATGATGTGTTACTTGTTGGTTGCTTGACGTCCTTCTATTTGGGTTTTACATGTTTACGTTTTCTCTTTTATTTTTCTAGGTTATATAATAATCAATACAAAAATAAAAATAAAAAAAATTAATTAATTAAAACTAATTAAAACATTAATGAGTTGTTAAGTATTTAATGAAGTAAGGAGTATAATCGTCTTTCAATTCATTTACTTAAAATTCAATTCAAACATAAAAGGGTAAAGTAGTCATTTCAGATTTTCCTTTTAAGTTTTCCTAACAGAATTGTGTGGACGAAACTTTAGAGTAGTCACAGAGTCTGCACGAAACTTTGTGCACAAAAACGTTTGTGGACGAAACTTAATAGTTTTGGACAATTATCTCAATAAACTTTAGAAGCTTAACGTATTTTTCACTTCAGTTTTCCCACCAACCTCAATCTATATTAGACTATTGATAACTATAATTCAGAGAAAGGTCAACTAAACATGAACAGTATATTCCCAAAAACATCACATTGAACCCGACAGGGCCGACACATAAAACTGAATAGCCTCCTTTTGGGTATAACTGTAGAATATTATACAGTAGCAAAAAATACTAACTCTAACATTGTAGTTGGTGAAATTATTCGGTACTGTAAATATATTGTATTGGTCATGCTTAAGGTGCAATGAACTTTAAATGTGTATATTAAGCAGCACACAGTACATACACCTCATTTGCTTAATGAAGATGCATATGATTCAGTTATCAGATAAAATTTCTTTTAGCAAAATCAAACATCAAAAAATCAGAAAATCAGTTGGCTTTGCACTATGATAATTGAATTGTAAGGGGAATTGAAAAGCACAACCGCGGTTAGTTTTGAAGCTTTAGAAACCAAAAGAAATACACATATCAGCTTCAGGTTCTCGGAATACACATATCATCTTCAGCTTCAACTTTAGCAACCAAAAGGAATACACATATCAGCTTCAGCTTCAGGAATACACAAAAGAAACATTATCTGATAACTGAATCATATGTATCTTCGTTATGCAAATGAGGTGTATTAACTTCCTTCTCATGATGTTCTCCTTCGTCGAAATTTATAATAAATGCGCCGAATTTAAATGTATAAAATTTCATTTTTTTTTTTGAGGAAATCCGAGTTATATTACAATTGAAATTTGCTTACAATGCAAAAAACTGAAATAACAGTAGAATTGAAAGTAAAGTCGCTCTATCTAGAACAAGGGTTGTCTGGAGGAGGATACTGCGACAGCGTCTTTCGATCACCGATACAGCGGCTCCAATTACTGATTGGCACGGGCCGAGCAGGCCTAGTGTCGAGGTTTCCGATTGGGCATATGTTTCACCAATTTATAATAACTGAATATTTTTTTATCAGCAAAAATAACAGTTTTTATTCCACCCAAGACCAAAAATCTCAATGGGAGATTATATAGAGAAGGGAAGAAGAGAAAGAGCTAACAGAAGTCACTAGGACACGAACAAAGAGAAGTGAAAAATCAAAACAAGAACGATAGAAACAAAAGCAGATGAACTCCGACATCAAGTGGTGCTCCCAAACAATTTAATTGCTTCGTCCTCGCAGAAATTGGCAGTAAACCCCATGGATTTGTAGAAACCCCATGAACGTTTAGCTTCAGACTGCTTGCGAAGAGACATGTTAAAAGGATTGGCAACAGGAGCGAGATTAGGAGGCTAGCGACGCCGAACTTCTTTCTCTTTTTCTTTCTTAAAAAGCCCTCAGGAGGAATGTTGACGTCCAATGATGGAGACTTAATATCGACTATAAGCTCTTGGAACATTGTTGGATGAGAGACCTTTGGCTTAGGGGAAAAGAGGAGCCTAGAAGAGAAGGCCCAACAGGTGGCACAAAAGCTTTAGAGGCCTCAGGGCTTGGGTTGGGGGACCAGAGCCCAACTTCCCTATCTTAAAGAAAAACAAGCGTTGACTTATTGGGACCACGCGCACGAGAAGAGGTGGCGTGCGTACACAATGAGCGAACACAATCACAGTTGTCTTTGCCACGCGGATTGCGACCCAAGACACACGAATTAAATCCCACTGAAGTCGTTTCGTGTCCCAAGACACACCGATCAATTCCTAGCGAAGTCGAAGTCCCGATGCCCTTGGGACTCAAAGCTTTTGAACCCGAACGAGGAACCTCGGGACTTCCAGGAGAAATTGAATCCAAGCGTGTTCCTAGATCTGAATCAACGGCTCTGAAAGACCCATCGGCTCCGGCAGGCCATTCAGCTTCGCCTAATCCATCGGAGACCAGGTTCTCGAATGAGGAGATCTGTTGGACAGAAGCAGGCTGGGAGATTAAGGCCGACAAGGGCGCTGCGGCTGGGCGTCTAGTCGGCGAGTTCAGAGAACGAGGACGAGAACGAATCGGAACTCGCCGTCTTCTAAAACAGAAGGAACTGCTCGCGCGGAGGGAGAGACTGAGGGAACCAGCGACAGGGCCGGGAAACTGAGACTAATCATGAAGCTCTTGTCGAAAATAAGGAGCTTAGCAAGCCTCCCCAACGGCTGAAGTTCCAGGGAATGAACAAGAACGAAGGCACAGTCAAGCCGGCTTCGAGAAGAAGAGTAAGGATGGAGGAGGAGGGGCGTACCGACCAAAGCAGCTGAATTTAGAATCGAAGATCGAGTCCACCCCGAGAGGGGGATGCCTTCAATAGAAACCCAAAGCAGGTGGCCTCCATTTACAATTTCACTTACATTGAAGAAGAAGCCCCAGAACCAAGAGCGAAGCCAAGACCAATTCAAAATTGATGCGCGCTTGAAAGCAATCGAGTCTGAGAAGGTAATGAGAAGAGATCGATTTCCCAAATCTGCGAAACGAACAAGTAGCCTCTGAGATGGGGAGAGCCCAGACCAGATTGAGGTGAGACTGTGCCTTGAGTAAGCCAACCCAACAATGCTCAGACCAAGAGAGCTGTTCCAGCTAACGCAAGAGGAGCCAGAGCAAGAAGGGGTTGTTGTAGATGCTGGAGAGCGAACCGGAGCAACAACCAAGGGGGCTAGGACTTCTCTAAAGCTCCGAACGCCGACCGGGGAAGGCGAAGGGATAGGAGCCACATAATCCACATTGTACGAGAGTGAGAAGTCCACAATGAGTTGATTGGAGCCGAGTTTGGAGCGATGCAAGGCTGAGGCAGCTTTCGCGGTGTCGCTAGAGTTGAGAAAGAGCACAAAGCCAAACCTCTTGTTGGCCTTGTTGAGCTTGCCAGGAAGAAAGGCTCGACGAATCGGACTAAAGCTTGAGAATAGAGAGAGCAGTTGTTCTCGGGAAAAAGCTTGAGGAAAGTTACAGACGAAGAGCTTAGGGCATGGGGGTCCGACAGGATGAGAGGGGGAGAGAGGCTGAGAAGAGAGGGGAGGGAAAGAAGAGGAAGGGTCGGGGGCTGTGAAGAAGGAGCCATTGTGTCTCCAAGCATTGGTATATCTAAATGAATATTAATAAACTTTTCTTCCTTTATTTCTTGGTTTTAATTTCCGATCACATTTTATCTTCAACTTCACATGTATTTACAATTTCTTCACGTGTAAGCGGAGGACATTTAGTTCCTCCCACAAAAAATGGAATTTCTTCACGTGTAATATTACAAATCACCGCTATATTAGAGCGTGAATCATCCTTTGTTAGACATTCATTTTACACAATTTCGATTGGACGATGATTATCCCTGATCCATTTCACCACTTGTGACAAGTTTATTGATGAACGTCAAGTTATGAGAGAGAAGGCTAGCACACACCTCTCTGTGGTAGGTCGGGCTAAACCACGATTAATTGCAACCATCGCACTCGACCATTGTAATAGCACCTATCATTTTGTGAGAATCAAAGTTCAATAGTCGTTGACTTATTATCATGGTTGTAAAAATCGGCGACTTGGTCCGCCTAGGCGCCGACTAGGCGCGGAAATAGGGCTCACCGCCAGGACTTGGCCAGGTCGGGCGGCTCTAGTCGGCAAGCCGACTTGATGCCGACTAATCGGGCTAGAGGCGAGTAAGGCAGGCTAGGTGGCCTCAGTCGGCTGGTCGGCACGAGGCGGCGACTCCGCCGGCGACACGATACAGAGGGAGCGAAGGGATAAGGGGCGCGACCGGAGTTGTAACTCGTTCCGGTGCAGTCGACTGGTCGGCACGGCCAGGGTGGTAAAATGAATAGAAGAAGAGAACGATTCAGTAGAAGGGAGAAGGGGGCGCGGTCAAGGAGGCACGATTTTGCAGAAAGGTTTGTATTGCAGAGAGAATATGTATTCTAGGGTTGAAAAAGAAACGAGAACACCATTGGAAATCGGTAAATAATAAAGGGAAGAAGATAAGATAGGGGTAAAGTAAATTAGTGGATTGTGATTGGTTAGAATGTAATAGGACTTAGCTGGCAGTGTTTCAGAATTAAAAAGATGACTATAGGGAATAGGAACAGGCAGGGCACATGTAATAAATTAAAGTTTTGACTGACTAATTGTGATTAGTATTAATTATTAAGTCATTTATACATTGTTCATTCAGACGCCGCCTCTCGTTTTTGCTCTCTCTAGCAAACCTTAGGCTTGGTGTATTGAGATCATGGTGCGATCAGCTGCCAGACTCTCGAGTGTCTCGATTGATCCGTCTCTGTGGCTTGATCCGGTGGAGGAGATGGCGATTGGGGAAGAGATCGATGCGGGTGTGGATGTGGGAAACGGGGCTGTGGCCGGTGCAACACCGGAGGCAGGCGGGCTGCCTGTGGTGGGTGACGCTGCATCGGCTGACGGCGGGGATGCAGACCGGAGATCGGGCGGGGGAGTCCCTGCGTGTGAGGAGCGTCGACGGGCGATGGAATCGGTGATCCCGTTGTCGTCTGACGGCGGGGAGGAGGAGGAGGCAACGGCGCCGTTAACGGCGCTGGGTCTGTCATCAACGGGGGAGGAGAGAGGGCCGGCCCTCGTGTTCTCCTCGATCCGGCGTTCAGTGGGTGACGGCCGGGGTGGAAGCGAGCGGGCCAGGCAAGGTTCTGGTCGAGATCATACGCCGGCGAGGGGTATGAGCTCTCGGGCTCGCCGTGGGGCGCACTTCAGGCCAACGGGGATCCTACATGCAGACGGGAGGGAGGTCTGCACGCCGGTCCAGATCCCGTCGGACTCGGAGGACATACAACCGAAGTCCCAGGCGGCGCAGGAACGGCGGCGCTTGAAGGGTAAGGCGGTGGCTGCGGTAGGGTAAAAACCTAGCGAACCTGAGCCGGGTTTGGAGCGAAGGCGCGACCTGGGCAGCGGAGGATCTTTCATGGGGGACGCCCGTCGTGTGGATCGTTGGGTAGGTAACTGGATCCCTCGGGCGGGTCGTGGCGGTAGAGATGGACCATCTGGGCTAAGGGATGTGGCCAGATGGGTGGCCCGATATGGATCGGGGAGGCTGGGCGGCGGTGAGGGGGGCCGGGACTCGGGGGACAAGGAACAATCTGGGGCTCGTCAGGACCTGGTGAGAGGGATACCCGATTTGGGCCAACAGATGTCCTCGCTGAGAATCAAGGAGGGGGTAGTCCCAGTTGGGGACATTGGTCAGGCTGAAGAGCAGTTCCGATTTGCGCTTGCAGCTAAGGTGCTGACATCGAAGCGCTTCTTCTGGAGATTTTTGGTGGACAGAATGGAGGACCTGTGGGGGATGAAGGTGGATGCTAGACCTCTGGAAGGCGGGCTAGTAGGCTTTTCTTTCGCACAGCGCGAGAGCGGGAGAGGGTTCTCGCGGGGGAACCATGGGCGTTTTGGGAGTCTCTGATGCTGTTTACAGACCTGAGGGGTCATATGCAAGTGGGCGAGCTGAGTTTCCACCAATTCTCGGTCTGGGCTAGGGTCTCCAACCTGCATGTGGGGGCCTGGAACAGGGCGGTAGGGTTCCGGATTGGAAGTGCTTTGGGACTCTGTCAAGCTGTGGATGTGGATGCTGCTGGTCGCTGCTGGGGGGACTTCATGAGGGTCCGGATTCGGGCTGATATTCGACTTCCCTTGCAGAGCCAGGTTTGGTTCCGTCTGTCGGAATCACAGGTACGCACGTTACTCACTGTGTCTTATGAGCATTTACCGGACCACTGTTATGGTTGTAGCTGCGCGGGGCATCGGTTCCCGTCGTGCCCGGTCGCGGGAGGAACACGGGGTCACTCGCTACGAGCCCCAGGGGACCCGAGATCCGCTTTTGAAAAGGCCAAGCATGGGAAGGCGATCCCGGGAACGAACTGGACCTATCTGGAGGCAAGGAACACGGATCGGGGCAGTCCCCGTACACCGGTCACGTACCAGGACCCCAGGAAGGACCAGGTGGATGCCGATGAGGCGGGCACGGAGGACACCCCGTCTGAATGGGTGGCGAAGGAGGGAAGCCCGTCGCTGTCTGGGAAGAAGCGTCTAGTAAGGGAGGAGGCTCAGGACGAGTTGAACGGCTCGACAGAGTCAGATGGAGAATCACACGCAGCGGTGGGGGCGTCAAGCACCCCCGCCTACAGGAATGAGCCCTAGGTGGCCCGGGGAGGGGTGGGTCAACTTTGGCCCCTCCCCGGCGGAAGGATGGAGACGGCACCATCACCAGTTGATATTTGTCTCCCCTGCCAGTCCGGAGTCAGCAATCCCGCGTTCAGGAGCCCTACCATTATCACTCCAGGGAGGACGACGCACGCTGACACACCGGGGGAGATGTAGGTCCACCAGTATTCCCCTAAACTTGGTTGGCTCGCCTCGTCCCATTTGGAAGAAGCATGCTGTATCGGTGTCACTAGACGCTACCGCAGATATCCCCTTCGTCCGCAACCAATTACCAGAGCCGAATTTTTTGCTTTCAGTTTCATTTCTGATTATTAGTTGGATTTGTTTATGTAGGTGGGGTACATTTGTGTACCTACCAAACTATCTTATTATGTTTTAATACAATTGCAATGGTTATTCTAAAAAAAAAGTCATTTATATATTAAATGCATTTTAATGTATTTTAAAAAATTATTTAATTAATTAAAATTATAAATAATAATAGAAAAGTAAAATAAATATACATATTTGTCTAATATATATTTATTAATAATTAAAAATAAAATAAAAAATCAAATCCGCCTAGGCCCCGACTAGTCCCCGCCTAGCGCCTGTGGGTCTTCGCCGCCCGACTAACGCCTGGCGCCTTTTACAACCTTGCTTATTATACTTCCTAAGCAACGATGAGACTACATTTATGGGAACAAAACATCTCTTCTTGAAGTGGGCCTGCGAAGATGTACGCGGGCCGGGCAGGGCTACGTAGGGTAGTTAAATCATGGAAGTGGCTATAGCATCGCCTTCGTCGACCTCATACACATATAGTTCCGATCTAGGGCAGATATCATATATCAGAGAGAGATGGCAACCTCAACAAGAATCGCGTTGAAGATTGCAACAAGAATCGATCGAAGAATTTCTCAGTGGTCAACCAACAAGCGTTTCTCCACTAATACTAATACTAATACTAATACTAATACTAATACTAATACTAATACTAATACTAATACTAATACTAATACTAATACTCACCGCGATTGTCGTGAGATTGGTTTTAGTGATGTCGCCGACCTTCTCTCCATGCCGGAAAGGGACTACCTTATCAGGAAGCACTACCAAAAGGTATCTATATTTAGCTTTATACAACATCAACACTACGGTCGTTATCATTTACCTTATAAACAAAAGATAAATGTTTCGAGACGTCTTTTAATTTTCGTGTTTCTTTCTCGTTTTGTTTGCCTTCTCTCTGCTCTTCTCCCTTTCGACTGTAATGCTCCTATATGAAGTGTATTGATTGGTCGAATAAAATTTGTTTCTTTTGCTGATAAGAAAAACCCTTCACAAGATCAAATTGCTACCTATACCAGAGAACAATACTAGTTTTATTTTATAAGTTGTCTGGGTAATGACATTGTTATCCATTGATTATACTGCGATTTATTGGTTATGGTTCTACATTCACAACCCTAGTAGAAACCCTGCAATTTCTACTATTATGTATTATGGAAATACAATACTAAGAGCACCTCCAACGGTCTGTCTACGCGTCGTGTCTGGCGTAGGCACGGCCCAGACACGACGTATAGACACGACTTGGCGTGCCTAGACGTCGTGTTAGTCTTAGTGCCCGTAGTTCAATCCTAAATGTCCAAATGTATATATCATCGTTAACAATAAAATTAAAGCGGCTTTATATTACTTATGTGTTGGAGTAATATATCGACGTGTGCTCTGATCTATGCCCACCATGCGAATGGAACCATAGATCGAGATAGATCACACTAGATGGGTCCCTAGTCAACAAAGCTTCACTAGAAGCGACTAGTATGAAAGATGGCTCTTTGTGGCTTACGTTCTGTTAGTCATTGGAATGGGATTCCGGAGTCTGATCATAGATATCATGTGGGACATGATATTGGACGACCCGCCCTGAATATGTGCCATAGATTAAGTCATGAACATATTCAGTGTCGTAGCTTGTCATGTATCCTTAGACCAAGGAGTCTTTGTGATCGCTATGTAGTCAACAACTGAGTTTGACCTGAGCCTAACGTTGTCCGTAACAGGGCTTCCATAACGACCAGGATTGGCTTGGGGACGGGCTACATGAGTGACACGAAAGGCGGCTAAGGGATTTATCCCTCATACTGAGGTATGGGAAAGATATCGGTTCTCGGCCGCTTGATCGAGAGTGACTGAAAGAATAGCATGACCATGCACATGATACTGGGTATCATATCTTCAGTCATCTCACATATCAAGGAACGGTGATTGAGAATAATAATAATGACGGCTCTATGCCTTATCTCAATCAGGATATCGGAGATAAAAGGATAATGACAGGGATGACGGAAAGGTTAGAATCGACAGGGTTGATTCGTTATGCAGTGTCAGACAATACTAAAGTCTCGTTAGTTTCCACTTAAATAGGATCAAGTAAAATGGGATTTTACGTTGATCTATTGACATGCATAAACCTAAGGGTCACACCGGAGGATGAAACTCATTGACACATTTATGGAGAATGGACAAAAGGGAGTTGTCTCGGGACATGACCAAAACTGGGTTTTGGGTCATGTGCCCGTAAGTGAATAGGACTTTACGGATCGAGACAAGGCTTGGAGTCTTGGGATTGATCGCGTCGGATAATGTTGGACATTTCCGGTATGGAAGGCTTGGAGGCGATGAGCGAATCACGGGACCTCGTTGGAAATGGTCACGGGCCATGTTCCACGAGGCCCATGAAAGGCCCATGAAACCAAGGCCCATGGAACTAATTAATCAAGTCTTGATTAATTAGTACTAAGTAAGGAAGACAAGGATTAAGGTGTTGGTGATTCACCACCTAACCCAATCTTGTCTAGCCATACTTTGTCCTATTTACACCTTACTTGACACCATACTTGTCCCATGCCTTTAGTTGGACAAGTATGGAGTTTATTATGTTTAAGTCATCTTTTTTCAACATAACAAACACAATACAAGAATAGGAAACACATTTTCTCTCCCTCTTCTACGGCCATTTCCGGTTTGGCTAGTTTCCACCTCCATTTTTGTGTTCTTGAGTCCTCAAAAAGAAGAATTACGTGGCTTTGATTCCCATGTGGATACGTAGGCGTCTTAGAGACTCAAGCCAATCATTCGTTAACCGGTGTTCTTGTTTTGGTAAGAGATAGTGCTGAATTTTTCTCTTGTGAATCCATTCTTTGTTAGTTGTTTCATGGTTTAATCGTCTCTTGGTTTTCATTGATTTTCCGCTGCGAGTTGGTTCATCTCCAACCCTACCTCGAGACCCAACACGTCGTCCCTGCATGGTCGTTGCTGGCTGTCGTTGCTGGGTCTGGCATCGACGAGGGGGGTCGTGTCTGGCGCCAACGACTAGTCGGCTGGCCAGTCACGACCCGACACGTGGCGACGCCGATTCCAAAAAAGCCCTAAATTTCTCTATAAATACAGATCCACCCCAACTCAAATTTTACCCTCTCTTCACTTGTTTTTAGCTTTCCTTCCTCTATTCCTCATCAAATTCTCTCCAAAAAAATTTCCTACACTCGTTATGGACCCGAATGAAGCCATCCACTCCCTTGCCGACTCCATGGATGATGAAGACGTGAGTTCTCAACATACCGAAGAGGACTTCTTGTCCAACTACTCCTCCTTTTCCCAACTCCTCCAATCGGGGCACTCAACGCCGCTTCCTCCATACACCCCGCCGACCCAATGGACAGAGTCCCAAGTGCAACCTTCCCAATTCGTTCCAGCCACCCAACCTTGACAGTCAGCTCCGACGCAAGCGAGGAGGAGGAAGGGGAAGGCGGCGGCATCTGCAGATCAGCGGCCGAGACCACTTCCGTGACCGAAGTGGACCGCCGAGGAGTAGACCAGATTGGCACGAGCGTGGCTGAACAATTCGCTCGACCCCATCCACGGGAAGAACTAGAAGAATGACAAGTACTGGCAAAAGGTGCATGCCGAGTACGAGGAGGTTAGACCGGCATAGGACCCACATCGGGCGTGGATGGCGTGCAAGGACCATTGGCATAAGGTTAAAAGCTTCATAACCAAGTTCCAGGAGAAGTACACCCAATATGAGAACACGGTGACAAGCGGGAGGAACGAGGTTGACGTCCTGGCAGGCGCTGAAGCGGCGTACTTGAAGGAGGAAAAGCAGGTGTTCAAATTCAAGCATATGTGACTCATCGTGAGGGACCAGCCAAAGTTTTTCATAAAAAAGGTCCAGAATGTGACATCCCCGACCTTGACCTCAACCTCGACGCTGACAGTGATGGAAGCAAGCGGATAAGGATGGGCGAGTCTCGCACTTGTGGAGACGACTTCGACCACGAGTTGAACTCGTTTACCACCGAGGATCGTCCGATCGGGCAGAAGAGAGCCAAGGCCAGGGCTCGAGGCAAAGCCCAATCCTCCCAGTCGGCGGCGTCTAGGCTACCTCCCGAGCAAATGCAGTTCCTAGAGACTCTTTCCCAAAGGAAAGAGTCACAGTTAGACGTCCTAAGGGCGATGCAGAAGGAGGTCATGGACACCTTGAACGCAGTTCTTCGCCAAGACACCACCAACATGGGCGCAGCTGAAATTAGTGCTCGTGCCTCGCTCATTCAAAGCCTCGGGAAGCGTTTGGAGTTCTTGGGTTAGGCAAGAAGTCAAATTATTTTTAGTTTTTAAATCTATGTTTTCTTAATATACTTTGCGTTTTCTTAATAAAAGTTTTAATCTAGTTGTTTTAATGTACTTTGTGTGTTATTAAAAAAAATCAACTTTTATCGAATTATTGGAGCCTCGAGGAGCGTGCTAGGGTTACTATTTGAAATAGTAACCCTAGGTCGTGGCAGCCGCGCCGACCCCTCCCCCTCCCCCTCCTATAAATACCCTCACCCCCTCCTCATTTCTCACACCTCTCAAATTCTCTCTCACATTTCTCTGATTTTCTCTCATTTCCTCTTATTTTCTCTCAAGTCGATATGTCTACTTGGGCAACCGGGCCTCTTTGGTCACTAGAGGAGGAAATACATTTGGTGGTCAATTGGCTCACCCACTACGAGCCCGGGGGTCAGTATTGACATGGTCTGTACGTTGATTACGTACAAACCGGAACGATGAGTGGCCACCACGGACAGAGAAGCAAGTGAAGGACCACTTCCAGAAGATGAGCAAGAAGTGCAAGTGGTTTGATAAAAAATACCGGGGAAAATTGGCCGACCCTAGGAGAGGGGCAACGGATGACGAAATATATGCCGCGGCCGTTTCTGATTATGAAGGGGAACACGGGCTGTTGAATAAACGTCCTGTGTGGGAGATGCTCAAGGACGATACGAGGTGGCGTTTACATATTAGTAGAAATAGGAATTAGTTTAATCTTATTTTAATAATTTATGTTTTAAATTATCTAATGTATTAGCGCTTAAATATTAGTTTAAATATCGTTTAAATATTATGTAATGTGTTTGTGGTATAAAATAAAAGTAGTATTTAAAATGTGGGGTGCTTTTTTAATTAACTAAAACTGTGTAGACACTGCTCTTGACAGTGCGTAGACACTACCATTGGAGGAGCAGTGTCTGGAAGCCAAAAACAATGTTAGACACTGCTGATAGAGACTGCACAGTGTCTAACCATTGGAGATGCTCTAATTATACATATAAATTACATATTTATAGTATTGATGATCTAGGTATCATTAAGTGTTTTTAAAGTATGAATAAGTGACTAGTGCAATTGCATTTAAACTGTGATTTGATATTTGCATTTGAATAATAATGTTTGTGGTATTGTTAATAATTTTTTTTATATTTATTACTTGTCGATGGCTACCCCTGAAATAAATTCCTGGTTCCGTCATTGCTTATTACCTTGACACTTGTTTGTTGATGTTGCAGGTACCCGTCTCTTCCCTTAGAGACAAGCTCGTAGGCTTGTATTTATGTGAATTTACGACAAAGGAGCCTCCTCGCTTGCAAGCAATCAAGAAGGTTTATGAGCAGGCTAAATTGCGTGGTCATGATTTCGAGATTGTGCAAATAACCTTCGATTTCAAAGCCAAAGATCGTGGTGATACCAGCCCGATAGTGCAACACTTCCGTCCAGATATCCTCTGGTTGACATTGTCTGCCATGGACCCGCGCTTTAAGAAAATACAAAACATGTTTCAATGCGCTGATGATAAAGATGTACACTGGGGTGGAGATTCCCTTGTTTTAATTCACCCACCTCAGGCTGATGATAGTGGTAACATCCTTATTGAGTTTTCAGGAGCAGACATTATCGAACGTTGGGGGATCGAAGGCTACCCGTTCACACGATCATCTCTTTGCAAGGCTGAGTTTGAGCTACAGAAAAGAGAGGCCACATTGCGATGGTTCTTTCCTCTCGGAGAATGTTGCCTCCGGCGCCCCCGGCCTGCCGGCGATGGATTTGATCATGTTGACGCTCTTTCCCATCTCTTGGGGAAGAGGGTTATTGTTTTGTTTGCAAACCATTCTACTTGCTCCAAGGCCTTAACCTTTGGTGATAACTTTTTGTCGCTGTTGAAATCTGAGTATAATGCACAACTAGAAGATAGTAAGTTTGAGGTGGTGTATGTCTCAACTGGATTCTCTATGTCATCCTTTGATGAGTTCACCAAAGACATGCCATGGTGGGTCGACCCTTTTCCTTCAAATGTAAACCGGTATCGCATGCGTAAGGTTTTCAAACCGTCTGTAGCAGAGCTAGCTGCGGTGGCCTTTAACGAACAGGGTGAGCTCGTTGCCAAGGAAGATTTATTATTACATGAAAACAAGGAACTTGACAAGCCTCAATTCCCATTCATTCAGGATTTGGAGAAGCGAGTCCGTCTGGAACTTGAAGCAGCCTTTAACGAACCTAATTATTATTCCTATTACTATAGTATGCTTTAAAGAGACTCATGTAATAAATGTCGTGTTTTGTTAAACCTTGTCCCGTTAGCGACACTTTGCTTATTAGAGACTCATACCAGGAATTACATTTTCAGAAGTCTGACGCTTTGCTTATTAGCGGCTTATGTCTTGATTACTTCATTCATCATCCATTGTATTGGAAAAAAAATGTTCCATCAACGGTTCCGTATGACAAATCCGTATTTATGTAACTTTTAAGAGGCGTGTCCGATTTCGATCTTTACTTCACCCCAAAAAATGGACTGTCGTGGTTGGGCCGGATTCACCACACACCAAAAGTGTATTGCTGTTATCCGAATGCTATGCTATGGTTCATTAGCTGACAACTTAAACAAGTATTTGATAATGGTAGAAACGACGGCACTAAAACGCATGCACCGGTTTTGTTTTTCTATAGTTATTTTTGTCTTAGTTGTTATCTTAAAGTTAAGAATGACTTTTTTCCTTTCACATTTTTCATCACTGTCATAATCTAATGTTTTTAATTCGCACTATGGTATTCTTGTATCTTTATTATTGTAAAAATATGTCTTTTAGACTTAGTAAGACAAAAATAAATGTACCAATTTTAACTTAAACACGACTCTTAATCTCGTTTTCTCTCCATTGGTATTATTGTTCGTTTTTTGTTATGTAGCTACATATCCATTGTTGCGTTGGTTTTGATTTGGTATACAATGATGAAGGAAAATAATATATATTGATAAATCTTCATTGTTTACAAATATCATTTATATAGTAAATAAAATAGTAAATTGTTTGCAATACAAATGACCATCCAGAGAGAACTCCAACAAAATGGGGGACCAGGGCGTTGGTCTTGCACCGAACTCGGTACGACGGAATGTACATCCCCACACACATTACGTTGCACCGAGGGTCACTCATTTCTCTTGGCAAGGCTACTTTGCAAACCTCACGTCCTCTGGCTCTGTGACGACTTGCACCTTTTCCGGTAGGGGTACATCCGAGCCCATGCTTGTTGTTGTGAAGGTCCTCTTGGAGCAGAATGGATAGGACCTGGTCGTGGGTTTCCACGAGAATGGCTGGACGGTTGCCTGCGTCCCTTGGCAGGTGGAGTCTAAACAGCCATGATAACCAATGAGAATCACCCGAAATTGGTTGAACAGGGAAGTCAGCTAAAAGCAGAGGAGAATTGGTGGTCTCAAACTTCCACAAGGCAATAACAATTTTGATACCAAGCTCACGTGCAGTAGTATTTGGTGGTCTCAAAGGCAATATCAATTGTTATACCACACTAATGTGCAGTAGATGAACATATTTGCAGCAGCAAAATCAAACACACGTGCATCAGAGGTGAACTGGTTTACAGCAGCAAAAATCAGACACACGTGCAGCAAAATCAAACACGATCAGCAGAGGGAGATGCAATTTGCAGCAGCAAAGGGAGATGCGATTCGGAGACGTCTGCGTTGACAGGATCCACGGGCCTAAAAGGATTGGGCTTGCGATCAGCAGAGAGGGGATCAGCAGACGGGCAGGAAGGATCGGGCTTCAGACGCAGGGACTGATCGCAGAAAGAAGCAGTTGCAGCGACTGAACTGGAGACCTGCGATGACAGACGCTGAATTACGTCTGAATCGCAAACTGGTTGCAGGGAGGTATCGCAAACTAGTTTTGCGATGTGTGTCTGCTGCGGACGTGATGAGGGGCAACGAACTTGCAGTGATCACTGCGATTAGGAAGAAGAGAATTGAAAATTAGCGGAAGAGTGAAGAAGGTAATCGAGACTAGTGCTCTGATACCATGAAGGCTTTTGGGATTTAAACCGTGCCTCTATATTCATTCATCTTCTGTATTTGTACATAATTAAAGATGAGATAAAACCAATTCAAATACAAGAGATTATTATCTAAGAGGTTTGAATGAATTCAAACTCTATGATAAGCCTATCTCTAACACTCTCTAAAAGTAAGTCTATATGAATAGTCGAGTTTGATCTACATCTCATAACAACACATAAATGACATAATCATTCTTGTTTGGGTGATGTCTACGAATCACCTACATATTTGAATAAACCCTTTGGTCGATCAATCAATCCCAAAGCTAAATAAATATGTTCTACTGACCGGTTCATGAATCGATACCAATAATAGAGGCCCCAGACACATCCTCCAGCATAGAGAAGAGAAGGGAATATCATAGTACACACATTCAGACACTAAATTCAAACCCGGAAGAAGAAAATGAACATTTACTTGTAAGTAAATCAATTGTAGATTGAGAGGGAAAAATTAAGACTACTAAATTCAACCCAAGTGGTGTTCTTTGAGGCAGGTTCAAGACAGATTGATGGTTCTGCTCCAACGCCCTAACTTTATCCAGCTGCATTTTTTTCTATTTGGTGAGCTGGACAATCTTCTCCAAATCAACCATGTATGTTAACCCAACTAAATAAAAAAGAAAAATGAACTAGACCTCCAATCGAGTTCTTGTATGGAATGTATGAATTAAGTGAAAAACATGTATCATTAGATATAAATAAGCATACTTATTCCTTTAAACTAATAATTCAGCCGAGCGAGTACAAGCTTTAGCAAAATAAGACATTTGTTACTAGCAGAGATGCATAAATCAGCTACTATTATTAGCTACATCACACATTGCTTCAACTTCCAAGCTGATACGCTTTTCCAAATCTTGATCAATGAACGGGAATTGAAGCTTGTTACCTTCTTCCTTTTTATGTAAGTTGTCTGCCTTGGCAATGAGCTCACCTTGTTCGTTAAAGGCCAAGGCACACTGCTCAATTGCATTTGTTTTGAAAACCTTGAGCAGGAGACCCCACTCAAATTCCGAAGAAAAGGGCCGAACCAACCATGGCATGTCTTTGACGAGCTCATGAAAGGATGACTCAGTGGCGCTAGTTGAGACATACACCACCTCAAACTTACTTTCTTCTGCTACATTATCTTCTTGTTGAGCATGATACTCAGATTTCAGCATCGATATAAAGTTAATGAAAAGATCAAACAAATCCTCTTGCCCGTACTCTCCAGAATGCAGAGAAAACAAAACAAGAACCCTCTTCCCCGAGAGTTGGGGAACAGCATCAACAAGATCAAATCCATCTCCGACAGACCGGAGGAGATGTTCTCCTGGTGGAAAAAGTGATTGCAATGACACCTCTCTTTTCTGTAGCTCATACTCAGCCTTGTAAAGAGATGGTCGTGTAAACGGGTAGCCCTCAATCCCCCACCGTTCAAGAATTTTTGCACCTGATAACTCAAAGAGGAGTCCACTAGTCTCGCCCTGGCGTGGATGGATTAAAACGAGGCAATCTCCAACCCAGTGTTCGTCAACGAGGCAATTACTGAGGCAATCTCCATCCCAAGGTTCATCCTCCTCATCCTCCTCATCCTCCTCATCCTTGAGCACCTCTACACATTTAAAGATGCGTTGTACTTTCCTACAACTTGGGTCCTTGAAAGGCAGTGTCAACCAGCTGACATCTTCACAAAGCTGCCTTACAGCTGGGTCGGTACTAAGGCATACGGCATTGAAAGGATGGTAATGGAAGGTTATTTGCACGATCTCGAAATCATAACCACGCGATTTAGCCTCCTCGTAAACCTTCTTGATGGCTTTGATGCGAGGAGGGTGTGGTATATTTTCACAGAAATACAAGCCTACTAGCTTGCCTTTAAGGGAGGAGATGGGTACCTGCAACATCCACAAACAAGTGTGAGTATAACTTGAAGGAGAACAAAATCAGTGAAGGTAGTGTACCTTGTCCCCATTGCTTGAGAGTAAGAAATCGCGAGTATCTGATGCCAGTAGTTGATCCCATTGGGTAATACGCTCCACCTTAGATTTGCTTCTATGGGAGGTCACTAATTCCCCTATCCTCTCTTTCGAGAGAGGGTAAAGCTCTGCTCCGCCAAAGAGTTTGAAAACGTCATAGTGAAAGTTTCGAGTGGCCACGACTGAATTGGTTGGATCAATGACCACCCAATATGGAAGATGCTTATGAGGCAGGTCATCAACAGAAAATGTCTGCACAACATTGCTTTCCAGAGTTGGAGCATCAGAGAAAGGGATGGCGGGGAAAGGGACGGTGGAAAATAAGTGATGGAAATAAGCGTCTTCGGATAAATGGCCTTTAGCAATACGTCCAGCACCATGAAGTAGAATAGGCACAAAAACAAATTCGACATCACTTCCTATACGCAGAAGCTCGCAGTAAGCATCAATCATATCACAAGTCTCCACTGCCCCCGGCCTCGCCCCCTTCCTCGAGTACAAGAGGTCTAATGGGACGATATAAGCCTTAATCTGCCAGATCATCAGCCTTAATCTGTACAATGTAATATATTCATTGATAATGAAACTATTTTATTGTTTATAAGATAGATTAAAAGCAATAAATCATAACCTAACCTCCCTAGTGTATACCTTTTGGCCGTTGTTTTTGACAAGGAAGTCCCTTCTGGGCATGAAGAGGAGGTCGGCGACATCGACAGTATACCCAAGCTCTTCAACATGGTGGCGAATGAAACGATTCTCAAAATGTCGAAACTTTCTGCTTGGCCATTGAGGAAATCCTGACAAGACCGCATGCAGTGGATAGATCTCGAGTCATAGTCTTGTTGCAGTGGATAGATGGACACTTGTTGACGGCAGTGGATACATCAACTCTCCTTGACCACTGAGAAATTTCTCTGCGTTGCTTGACCGCAGTGGATAGATCGATTCTTCTGGCAATCTTGACCGCAGTGGATAGGCCGACTCTTTTTGCGCTTGCCATCTCTGATACGATATATGCCCTAGACCGGAACTATGAGGTCGAGGAAGGCGATTCCATAGTTTTATCCACACTTCCATATGCCTACTGGGCTCTAATTGACGACCGTAGGCCTGTCAAACCTTTTTTTTTATCACCAATGCAAGCAGTATTAAAATTAAAATAAGGGCTATTTTAGAGATTGAGTCCAATACAACTCAGCTAAACTGAGAACAAAAAGGAATAATCAAGATATACAAGAGAAGATACAACTAAATGTCATGAACCAGAGCTAAAGTAGGAGAGAAACTGAGAGGCTAAATCAGAAGAAGAGAAAATCACAACATTGAGCTGACTCTGCTTTTCTTAAGCAGAAGGAGCTGAGAGTCAATTCAAAATGAAAAGGAGTGATTGCAGTTGAATGATGCTCATTCCCAAGTGTATGCTTCATGTTGAATGAGAGAAAAAACCTCTAAGGAAGAGACAGAGATGCCCTCACAATTGAGTTTGTTCCTAGCAATCCAAAGTTGCCGACAAATGATTTTAAGGATATGAGACCAAGATTTGTGGATCGAATAAGCCTGCAATTGATTCTAAGAGGTAATGAGAATGGTGAGCTTATAAGGAGTGATCAAGTTAATACTCCAACAGGTTGAGATGAAACCCCAGAATTCTCATGCTTTAGTAATGCAGTAGAATATGAGCTGAATCTTCAAAATCTCAATTACAAGTGGAAAAAAGGAGATCTTGGATTGAAAATTGCATTCCCCTATTTTTCAGGAAGCATTTAGTGGGAAGAGCCTCATATCCGGCTAGCCAGTAAAATGCTACAATCTTATAAGGAACTCCTAGAGTCCAAAAATGATGAGCCCAATCAGTTTTGATGGTGCCTTGATTTGCAAGTAATGAATATAACTTCTTAACTATGAAGTCTTTGGAGTTCAATTTCCAACACAGTTGAATGCTATTCAGAATTAAAGAGAAAATTGACCATTCATGATTTTGCCTACTGTTATGGCCCGTACAGCCCGTAAAAGGTGGAATAATACCCACCCAAAGCTGCTACCGCACACCACCAAAACTACTGCCAGGCCAGGGTTTTAGTTTAAATATTTCCTTTTAATTAATGTACTAGTTTGAGTTGTTTACTTTTAATTATGTATTAGGATTTGGTAAGTTAGTAGTTTATTCCTTTAAGTGTATTAGGACTTGGACTCCAAGTAATCTTTTTGGCTATATATATCAAGAGAGAACAAGAAATAAAACAGACTAAGAATTATAAGAATATTTTGGTCTCTCTCTACGAGGTCTATGGGTTCCCTCTATAACGAGCCCGTAATTGTTACGATTGAGAAGAAGAAGAAGAAGAGAAGAAGAAGAAGAAGAAGAAGAAGAAGAAGAAGAAGAAGAAGAAGAAGAAGAAGAAGAAGAAGAAGAAGAAGAAGAAGAGGAAGAAGAAGAAGAGGAAGAAGAAGAAGAAGAAGAAGAAGAAGAAGGAACGAGATCCATCAGTCAGGCACCTAACATAAGAAGAAGGAACGAGATCCATCAGTCAGGCACCTAACATAAGAAGAAGGAACGAGATCCATCAGTCAGGCACCTAACATATTGGTATCAGAGCCCAGCGTTATGGAACCGAAATCTATGGAGCAGAAGATGGATGAACTGTTGGTTGCGTTTGCTGCTGTCCAGACCAGATATGAAGCCGATCGACAGGAGGCCAGTAAACAAAGACAAGAGGTCGTGCAACTACGACAGAAACTGAAGGAATTGGCGTTGCAGGTTCGTGCGCTGTCCGCACCTTCGCAGGAGGCGAGCTTAGTCCCGGCTGGCCGGCATCTATCGGCACCAGCTCCGGCAGCATCGGTTGGCCGACAGCAACCACCACCAGCTTCGGAGCGCAACTCCAAGACCTAGCGGTCCTAATCGGTTCCCTGTCCGGTAAGGCACCGGCGACTTGGCATGTTCCTGCAACAATCATGCATATAAATAATAAGGAGCAAGTGCCTGATAATACTTCTATGGTGCCTAGCGTTGAGTGTCCTGTTGTGGATGACTTGTCCAACCATAGGACGACTTCAGGCATGTTGATCAAGCCAACTCATGACCATCGGGAATCACTTCACAAATGTGATGTTGATAAGCTTGTTGTGGCTATGGGCTCTAAATCCTTGACCAACACTATGAGTGTCACGGAAATTACTACGTATCCAAACTTCCATACCATACTAATAGTAAAGAAGGAAGGTCCAGATTCAGGTGATGAGATATACTCAAATACTCAGAGTGTTGCAGAGATGTTAGAGGAAGTCTTGTTTCCACAAACGCCTTTTACCCAGGGAACAACAAATGCAGAGGTCTGTAGTGTTGATGGAGCATACGGTCCGGGTCATAAGTGTTTGAAATTTTTTTGGTTAGAATTGATGAAGGACGAGGACGGAGCTGCCGGCTGGACATGGATCTATCTTCTACGCTTGAGGTCAAGCATCATGCGTGAGGGAGAGTGATGCTACGGGTCGTACGGCCCGTACAAGGTGCAATAATACCCACCCAAAGCTGCTGTCGCACACCACCAAAGTTGCTGCCAGGCTAGGGTTTTAGTTTATATACTTCCTTTTAATTAATGTCTTAGTTTGAGTTTGTTTCCTTTTAATTATGTATTAGGATTTGGTAAGTTTGTAGTTTATTCTTTTAAGTGTATTAGGACTTGGACTCCAAGTAATCTCTTTGACTATATATACCAAGAGAGAACCAGAAATAAAATAGACTAAGAATTATAAGAATATTTTGGTATCTCTCTACGAGGTCCTCCGGTTCCCTATATAACGAGTCTGTAATGGTTACAATTGGGAAGAAGAAGAAGAAGAAGAAGAAGAAGAAGAAGAAGAAGAAGAAGAAGAAGAAGAAGAAGAAGAAGAAGAAGAAGAAGAAGAAGGAGAAGAAGAAGAAGAAGAAGAAGAAGAAGAAGAAGAAGAAGAAGAAGAAGAAGAAGAAGAAGAAGAAGAAGAATAAGAAGAAGAAGAAGGAGGAGGAGGAGGAGGATTTGCCTACTCGAAGCCTTCTTAACTTAATATCCCATGAGGTTCCAGAAAATACCTCAGCTACCAATGAGGTTTTTGCTTAAGAGAGGAGATATAATCTAGGAAATAAAAGTCTAAAAGCTTGATCACCCCACCATATGTCATCCCAAAAATGAATTCTACTGCTAGAGCCTAATATCCACTACAATCCTTTGAGCAATCTGCAAATCTTAACTCATTGATAAGACCTAGAATGTGCTTTAAGAAGCTTTGATTTCCAAATTTTAGGAAGACTGGGAGATCCCACATGGAGCTATTACAACACAACTTAGCACAGATGATTCCAAAGAGAATTCTCTTTCAGAGCAAACCTTCACCACCATTTAGCTAAAGGGCCATGATTCATAAGAACAAGATTTTTGATGTCTACTTCCATCCTCCTTAGCTCTACACACTAAGCTTCATCTTCTGACTTTACAGAAGGTTTTAGACACAGAGGATCCATGGCATAAGAACCTCCTCTTCCATCTTTCCATGGCCTTGATCACCTCGTTAGGAGCCTTTAAGATAGAAAAATAATATAAAGGTAGTGATCCAAGTGTTGATTTGATAAGAGTAATCCTACCTCCAATGGTTAAAAGTTTGGCCTGCCACAGTCCAAGTGATTTTTTAAAATTTTCCAAGATTGGCTTCCAGGTTACAAGTATCTTTGAATTTGCTCCTAAACTGAAGCCTAAATATGACATAAGAAGTGTGCCAGTTTCACATTGTAATTTAGAACTGATTAGGGAGGCTTCTTGATCAAATAAATTCATTGGCACAACTGATGATTTTTGGAAGTTGACTTTTAGGCACTCAAAGTCTGAAACATAATAAGAGCATATTTAAGATTTTTAACTCTGACAGATCTGCTTTGACAAAGAAAATGGTGTCATCAGCAAATTAGAGATGTGAGATGAATGGAGCTTGAGGAGAGAGCTGAATTTCATGGAAAAGATTTCTTGAGAGGCCTGCCATCATTATCTGATTGAGTCATTCAGCAACCAATGCAAAGAGGAGGGGTGAGAGGGCACGGCCTTGCCTCAAACCTCTAAGAAAAGAGAAATCTAGACTGGGGGATCCATTGATTAGGATTGACAATGTAGCGTTTAAGCAAGATAAAATCCACATTCTCCACATGAGACCAAAGCCTTTCCTCGTCAATAGTTTCATTATTGCGCGACCTTACCTTCTTTTTTATATTTTGTTAGCTAAGTTTAGGGATGCCAAACTAACCCGAACTCGACAAGTACCCAACGATCCCAACCCGGTCGGGTGGGATATTGACCGGGTAATGTTTAAGAGGATAAGGTATTACCCGTTGATTGGATAAATTGACTGGGTATGGGCAGGGTTCAGGTTTGGCCTTACGCCCTTACCCACCTCGAACCGATCTTATAACATATACATATTTATATATTATATACATAAATAAGTTAATAATAATAAACATAATAATAAGTCAATTATAATTAAGAAGTTGTATGGTCATAACTAATAATTCATAAACCCATAACACCACGCGGTTGCAAAGAGACGTGCAACAACACATGTTAGTTTTTGCTCATTTATCAGTTAGTTATTTTTTTGGATTGATCTCTGTCTATTTCGTTATTTTTTATCAATGTGTGTACTTAAAAGAATGATGACTTCCAACTGAAATCATGATTCATCTCATCATCATATTTTTGTTTTATAAGCATGAAGACATATATCTAAAATACAAAAGCTTCTTCTTTTAGATGCCTAAATTGTAAGGGTTTACAAGAGCAGCTTCTTTTTTTTGTCTTATAGTCCATATGTCATATGAACGAGTCGGATAGGGTAATACTCGACCCGAACGGATAAAGATCGGGTAGGGTATTGACCGGATACTGACCGAGTATATATAAGGTATTGACTGAGTATATATATAAGGTATTGACCAAATATTGACCGAGTATATATAGGGTATTGATCGGGTAGGATGTACGGGTATCGAATACCCGACCCATACCCTATCTATTGTCATCCCTAAGTTACGTATTTACCTTTAATAAAGAGGCCATATATGCCAGACCTCTTGGATTCAGACAGAATCCACAGTACAATCAACAATCCAGTTAAAAAAACATGTCTTTTTACAACGGTTCCAAAAGAGTAGTAAGGTTTGATTAGGTCATTTAGCAAAAAATGACCCCGCTTGTATATATGCTCTTAGAAGTGATATTTTGTTCCCATAAATGTCTTTGGTCGTGCATTTATCTAATATCTTGTTTATTTTTTGGAATTTGATTAGAGTAATCTGATTTTGCAACCTTAACTACAGTATTTTTTTTCCGTTGAAATGTGGAAAATATTTTATTAAAACTTAAATAGTATCTGGTCTTGAGATGGTGAGGAGTCGTAGGTGTTCTTCTGTTGTTGCCAGCTCTTTTCCTTGAGTCTTGGACTTCTTTGGTGGGGCTGTGGAGGTTGAGGTCTGAGTAGACTGATATTGGACTGTCTTCTCTGGGTCTGATGCTATTGATCCAAGCATTCTTCTAGCTAGAGTTAAGTAGGGATCCTTCTCCAGCATAAGAGTGGTTGGTCATCTTTTTACCTTCCTCGAGTGGATCGAGTCTCCGACCGTTGTGTCACGCCCCAAATTCAGTAGAACCGAACCTGGAACGCAAACATGTAAGACAATAAAACATTTTCAAACCTTATAAATAAAACGCTTAAAACCACCATTTAGTTAATCAAAATAATAATTTACAACTCAAAAGTACGTCCCAACAAGCGGACAAAATACAAGGCGTATGTCGCTAGACTCAAAAGGAAACCCGGACTCCCGCTCCCAGCTCTTCAAGCTTCGAGAGCTCACCTAGTCCGTCCCGCGACCAGTACCTGTAGGAAAAGCAGCTAGGGGTGAGTGTTCGCTCACCACCACGGATAACAGACTGACTACGGCATACTAGCAGACAATGCCGGTAACACCAACAACAAACCCAACACCAGGGACTACTATCCCCAACTCAAATAACCCGACTGACACTCAACCTGTTACTTTCCCCAACCGACTCAACACTCGGACACGTATTGTAGACCCGACACAACGATCACGACTTCCTCCAAAGACACGAAAGATAACCACGCAACACCCAAGATCACAAAGGATCGCACACCAAACAAGATCGCAAAGGATCACACTCCAGCTGCTCAGTCCCCACGCATTTTTCCCAACACGACAGTTGGATCAGGCGGCCGACCTGTCGCACTTTTCCCAACACGACGGTTGGATCAGGCTGTCGACCTGTCACACTTTTCCCGACACCCAATCGGATCAGGCTGTCGACATGTCGCACTTTTCCCAACACGACGGTTGGATCAGGCGGTCGACCTGTCGCACTTTTCCCGACACGAAGTCGGATCAGGCTGTCGACCTGTCACACCCCAACCCCGGGTAACCACAATCACAATCACAAGCAAGGTTCAACAACAGCAACAACACCGGTTTAACACTCCACAGGCACTCATGGCCACCCAAGACACCAACGGTAAAACACGGGTTCAACAACCCCACGGGCACTCATGGCTACCCAAGACACACCAACAGTAAAGACACGAGCTCAACAACCCCACGAGCACTCATGGCCACCCAAGACACACCAACAATAAAATACGGGTTTAACAACCCCACGGGCACTCATGGCCACCCAAGACACACCAACAGTAAAAACACGGGTTTAACAACCCCACGGGCACTCATGGCCACCCAAGACATCAACAATAAAATACGGGTTTAACAACCCCACGGGCACTCATGGCCACCCAAGACATCAACAATAAAAATAAGGGTTTAACAACCCCACGGGCACTCATGGCCACCCAAGACACAAACTAAACAAACAACCTCCGGGCATAACCAAATGCCTCCAGTAATTCTAATATCAATAAGTTCACTGCTCCTACGACACTACTAAGTGTCACATGCAAATCTATTGTTCGATACGTTCCCGTATCATACGACACCACCCGGTGTCGCCTGCCTTTCTATTGTTCGATAAACTTACTTAACCCACGACACTCAAGTGTCACATGCATTTCTACTGTTAAATTTCCCTAGTCAGGGCCGAGATCCGGCTACTTTTCCCTACCTCGTATGCTTTCCCAAAAGCTCACAACCAAGCTCCGGCGCGTTCACGATCACTCGCCTAGCTTTCTTTTTCCTCTGTCGGTGGCACGATCTAATAAGAACACAATTTAAAACACTTTTTAAACTCGCAGGCATAAACTGAATTTAATACACTTGACGCCCAAATGCAACCCCGACAATGTCGATCACTCCCAAACTTCCCAATTACTCGACATTGTCGATAATGGACCCGGAAAGGCCCGTTTCGCTCGACCCTGCGAATCTGCCCGGGATTGGAAAACGTCCTTCCGGGGCTCCGAAAGTTCCCGTTTTCGTTTCTACGGTCTTAGAATAATTTAAGGGTTCCTATGCACTCGACGGAATCGATTTCCGACTTCCGGGTAATTTAATTCGCGTTTAAAGTTTCTAAACCCGTCAATTACAACTTTTACAATTTAATTCCAAATTTCGATCCGGGTGTGGATTAACGACTTGGGGAACGTCCTAAACCACCCGAACACGAAAACCCGATACCCGAGCATGTGGGCCCCACCCGGCCATCCTTGGCCGTGGGTGGCTAGGGGCCGGTTTTGGGCCGGTTCACCACCATGGTGGCCGGCCCTAGCTCCGGCCAGCCACCTCCCAACTCCGGCAGCCACCACACACGGTGGTCGGAGCTCCCCCGAGCCTCCGGTCACCGGAAAACGTTCATCTTTCGCTCCAAAACGCCTCCAACGAACCCCACACCTCAACCCATCCAAAGTCTACTCGTTTTAACCCAAACCCTAACTTTTAAACGTACCAAAACGAAAATCGAATAGGTTCTCACCGTAGGGAATGATGACGGGAACTCGATTCTTCGATCGTTGAGACGATCCGTTGGTTGGATCGTCGGGAAATCCCAAAACTCCAACCCTTTCCTTCTCTTTTCTCCCTTTTCTCCTTCTCTTTCCTCTCTCCACTTTCTCTCTCTAAAACTCCAATTTTTTCTAAGTGATGGCCGAACACACCTCTCAACCTTACCTTATATTTTGTTTTTAAAACCAAACCTAACACTTAATTACCAAACTAACACTCA
The DNA here is from genome assembly GCA_963921825.1 of Erodium maritimum. Classification (NCBI taxonomy): domain Eukaryota; kingdom Viridiplantae; phylum Streptophyta; class Magnoliopsida; order Geraniales; family Geraniaceae; genus Erodium; species Erodium maritimum. The sequence continues at coordinate 12,231,695 of OY997594.1, forward strand.
AGTCTCATCTTTTGTTTTGTTCAAAAAACCAAACACCACCACATAATTGACATGTGGCAAGTGGATCCCACACCTTTAAGAAAACATCTTCTAGATATTTTTCAATCAGATTCGCGAAATTCGGCCGTCTCGGGCCCCGAACGGGCACTTTTTCCAAGAAATTACGAAACTTCACGGGCTACAAGGAAACGGCTCAACTAAGACCGCTGTGATGACGGCTAACCTTTTTGGATCCAAAATGGGCCTCGAATGGACCAAAACGTTGCTCGGTTGACTTTTCCAACAAAAAGTCAACCTTTCCCAAATTGGTCAGAAAGTTGCCCTGAGTCCCCCGGAACTCACTTTGGTCGATATCGGGGTCAACTTAAGTCCGGTATGACCCTCGGGGTCAAATTTGGGTTCATTTAAGTGTCTGTCCAAAAAATTTAAATCTTCCTGTTTTTCGCCGATTTGACTGGTGTTGACCGGGAGTGGTTCTTACACGTTGCGTTTCCTAGGAGTGCCTAGGAGAGTTTAAGGGTAGTTGTTTCATGTTTGAGGAGTTCAGCACTTTGTCCCCCGGTCCTCTTCGAGGGTCTCTCTTGTTAGGTCTGGTGAGTGCTTGTTCACGAGTCGTCTTGGGGTTGCTTTACCTTGGTGGGGTCCGATGAGTACTTGTTCCAGGGTCGCTGTTAGGGGCCAATCTGCTCTTTTTCGGGTGGAGGAGCATGGATCACTTAGCCTTCTTGAGGCTAGAGAATCCACTCGTGCGGTCTCCTGTGGTACTATTCACTAGTCCGATCAAGGTTGCCCGAACGGTCTCTTGAGGCAATATTTGCTAGTCTGGTAGGCTTGTGGTTGTTGAGGTGGACCGGAGTGGTTGTTTTCTCTTGTATTCCTTGTTGCTTTTGCCTTTTGGGCCGGTTTTTGTTGGACTTTGTTTGTGGTGTGTGGTTTCTACCCCAGGACCCACACTTTCTTTTTTAATGCATTTATTTCTCTCTGATAAAAAAATAGATAGAGGGTCGTAGACTTTGAGTTTCAGATTATAGTCCGGGACCCCCACTATGGGGAAAATGTATCGGCGCTCTTAAACACGTTTCAAGTTGTTTTAGGCTTGTAATTTTGTAAAAATATGTTGTTTTGGGGCTAAATTTAAAGGCCTGGCGGAATGCCCGTTAGTCCTAGTGAATCGGTTATAAACCGTCATCGCCCAGTACTTAGGTCGGCTGACTATCAACTTCCCCGTCAGTGACTGGTGGTGTATCTCAAGTGATTGAAGATTCTGGTTTGATTACCAAAAAAAATGAAGTTTTGGCTTGGTCACCGACTAATGGCCAGCCCTAAGGCTAACATACGTTTTTCCCACGCTACATACATAAAACTAATTTAATGTATGAATGATGCCTATTACAAGCTACAATCATATATTCAGGTATTTTAGCTACTCATACTCTAATTATATGCAAAGAATATAGTTGTCATGCAAATTATACACTTATAAAACAAAGAAATGAAGACCAATCTTCTTAATACCGGTTAGCTTCAAACTTGTACCAATATTTTTTATTTTTCCTAGAGTTATCTATCAAGTATCATATTAAGTATATTTTGAAGGATCCATTTCATAAACGGTGAGAAGTCATTTAAGCCATCAATTTCATAAATTGATGGATGAGATGCAATTGAGTTGTTAACTTGTAGACTGCAAAAACACAACACTTTTTGGTAAGTTGTAGGGGCTTTTTAGTAAAACTATCATTTTACTTTTCATTTACCAATTCACTAATTTAATCATTCCCGTTTCGTTTGAACTCCGATTAGCTTCAAAATTGCGCCTGTTTTTTTATTTTTTGAAGGGATTTCAATCAAGATAGTGATGATTATATTTTGAAGCACGAAAAAAAAAACTATATTTCGGGTTGATATAATGTTTTATAAATCTAGGTGAATTTTATCACTACTGAACACTAACTTGATTAACACAGAACACTAGTTTTATCAACACGGAACACTAATTTTATCAACACGGAACATTAGCTTTATCACATCATTTTCCAAAATTGAACATGATTTTTAACACCTCGTCACATGTTTTTTTATCAACACTACACATTGGTTTTATCAACACTAAGTTGTAGTTTTATCACCCTTATTATTAAAATTGATCATGAGTTTTACCACCTCAATACGTGTTTTTTATCAACATTTAACACTAATTTTCTTACTTCGATATGAAACATTTATTAGTGAAGATTTGTCAACACTCAACACTATTTTTATCACTCGATATAATATTTTTTTCATACTTTAAAATATATTCAATATGATACTTAATAGATAGCCCTTGGAAAAAGAAAAATATTGGTGTAAGTTTGAAGCTAATCGGAGTTGAAACGAAGCGGAAATGATTAAATTGGTGAATTTGTCAAGAAAAAATAGAAATTTGTCCACATGGCACAATGTTATTATAATTATGCCCTTATTTTTGTGAGAAATGATGAAATTGACGTGTATTCTGGATGGGTTTGGGGTGATAATGTGGCATCATGGTGAATATTGGATCTTAAGTTTGTGTGGCTAGGATGAGTACTCACAGTTTTTAGGATAACAGGAGTTACTAACCGATGTTTTCTCTAAGACGAGGATATATATACAATTTAACACATAAGTTGACGAGAGAAGCTCATGTCCTCTTTACAAGAACGTGACTTTTAGAGTAAAGGTGATGATTTTTTTGTCCATCACAAGTTACAACAACAGGGTCGTCTCTAAATAATTGGTAGGTTTAGGAAAAATGCAAAAATAGGTCTTTTAATAATTAAAATGGAGACGTTTAGCAATATTTTATTAATATAATAAATAATTGTACACTTTACACAAATGACATTTTTTTTTCAATTTTACAAAACCGGATTCATGAAATCTATTTGACATTGGTCTACACTACAAACTTGTACAAATTAAACTATAAAACCTAACATTAAAGCAATGAGTGAGAGAAAGTGTGAGAGTGCGCCGGTATCTCCTGAATCCATCGGGCTGGAGGTTGTTACGGGCGTGGTTGTGGGTTCATTGGAACAGGCTTTCAAGGATGTGGTCATTGTAGGTTTTTCGTCTCAAGGGGATTCCGTTTTGCCTCCTTCTCACGAGAATTCTGGTGGTGTCAAAGTGTTCGTGTGTAATTTTCCCTATGGAACTACAGACGAATGGTTTCATTCATTTTTTTGGGAGCTGCGGGAAGATTGAAAGATTCGTTATAGTGAAGAGACCAAATCGCCAAAGGCGTTTCTTTGGTTTTCTCCACGCAACTTTTAGGGCATAAGCTCTAAAAATTTGTGGCTCGAGGTAATGGATCAAAATTTCGGGGTCATGTTCTTCTTATTGCTTTGGCTTGGGAATTCTCTTCAAGTCGGAGCATCAAGAGGGTGAGGAAGAAGGTTTCGAACCCAATTTCAGCCCCAATTCTTGATTCGGGCAGGAATCGGGATGAAGATGATCGGAGGGACTGGGTTAAATCTTGTGTTGTGTGTATTAACCTTGCTTCTTTATCTCGACACCAACTCTTGACTTCGTTTGTTGATAATAGTGCTAAAGGAATGGAAATTCGACATGTTGGGAGAGGAGCTTATCTGATCAATTGTACTAATGTGCTTTTTGGTTAAATGCTAAGGGAGACATGGTGGAAATGGATTGAATCGTGGTTTAAAGTCATTCATCTCTCAGGTAGTGTGCTTCTTAATGGAGGAGACTGGAACTGGGTTCGTACCTCTGGAATTTCATGACATGGATGTTCTCTTTCTGCTGTGACTGCATTCCTATAGAAGTTGGGCTCTGTCATTTGTTTGTCCTTTGATCCCAATGAGGATGAGGAATTTTTCTCCTCGGCCACTGTTTTGTGAGCGTCCATTTCAGGCTTGTAATCGGGAATTTGTTGTCGGAGGAGGCTCTTTTCCGATCACCTTGTCTCCATCGGAGAAACCTGAGTTCCCTTTTCCTGTTCCGGTGATTCTTCTTCGGCAACAAAACGGTCTTCTTCAGATTCTCAAGTACCTGATCCTGCTGTTCAAATTCAAATTATTGAATCCCAAGAAAAGGGAGAGATCGTTAGCCCAAGTGTTCCTGAAAATCAGTTGTCGTTAGTCCCTTAGAGTTGGAAGTTCTTCCAATTTCTTTCGAACCTGGTAACACTAATTGTGTAACTATTCAAGAGAAAAATAAATCCTCGGAGAAATTTACTCCCACAAGATTTTATCAAACCCGTTGGCCCGTACGGTCTTTGGAGAATGAACGTTCAGGGGACGCCTAGTTAATCAGGTACAGGTTCTATCTGACCTCGCTCTTACGGTCAGTAATAAGGTTATTGCTTCTGGTCATCGGTTTCTCCAGCAGCTTAATAGCCTTGATTTGGGAGGTTCTTAACAATTATTTTTTGATACTCGGTCTCAATCAGATGATGATGAATGGGTGGAGAGTGATGAACTTATAGGCACCGAGGAGGGTGATATTATTTCTTCCCCTTTGTGAAATATGAAAGTCCTTTCATGCAATGTGAGAGGACTGAATTCTCCCTAGAAACGGCATAGTCTGAAGGAGTTGGTTTTCAAGCTGAGGCCGTCTTTTATCATGTTGCAAGAAGTGAAATGGAGGGAAATCGAGTATACTTTGTTACGAAGTTGTGGGCTCAATGGAGGGTGGCTCTGTGATATATTACCAGTGGTGGGGAGTGTTGGAGGTATTATGTGCCTTATTGATGAAGTATTATCTCAGATGAATTTTGGTTATCGTTGGAGAAGGTGGATGCAGGGTTTGTTCTGACCCCATATGTCTATTTTGATGAATGGTGTCCTGGGTCGGGATTTCCAAATGCAGAACGGCTAAGACAAGGGTGCCCATTTCCCCTTTCTTATCCTTAATAGTTGCTGAAGATTTACACGGGTTGTTGGAGTCTAGGAAATCTCAAGCTCTAATTTGGGGTATTGATATTAGGAATGGTTTATCGATTTCGCATATCCAGTTTGCGGACGATATCTTACTCTTTGTGAGGGGTGATTTGGACGAGTTAGCTAGACTGAAGGCCTTGTTGATTTCTTTTAAGAGAATTTCGGGTTTAATTTCAACAAGTCCAAATTTATTGTTCTAAATAGTCCATTGGTGTCTTCTTCTCAAGTGAAGCTTTTCTTGGGGTCCACGTCAGACTCTTTTCCTATGTCGTATCTTGGTTTTAGCCTAAGTGCTTCTCCTAAACGGGTAGCTACTTGGGACCCGATTATTAGAAAGTTCGGACAATCTCTTGCTATATGGCATACAAAATATCTTTTAGTGGTTGGTCGGGTGGTTCTAATTCAAAGTACCATGTCATGTTTACCATTATTCTTTATGTCTTTGCAGAAATCCCCTAAAGTAGTGATTCGCACTTCAAAGAGTTGTCAGAGGAATTTTTTATGCAAGTCCTATGGGACTGACAAGGTCTTTCCTAAAGTGAAATGGGAGCAAGTATGTCGTCCTAAATCAAAAGGGGGTTTGAGTGTGCGTCGTCTTGAAGATATGAATGACGCTCTGTTGGCCAAATGGTTTTGGCGGTTCGCTTCGGATCCCAATTCTCTTTGGAAACAAATTGTTTGTGTTGTGATGGGTTGGTCGTGCTCGGACTGGGACCTCACTACGGTTGATTGAAGAGGTAGTTCTTATTTATTTAAGCACATTTTATCTCTAGCTTCGGATCCAATTTTTTGCTCTTTATTTGGAAACTAAGGCCTGGTTTGGCGAGTTGACGATGGAGATCGGATTCGATTTTGGGATGATCCTTGGTTTGGATCTATGGATCTTAAAATACGTTTTCCCCTTTTTATTCTGCAGTATAGAATCGTGCAGTCCTGGTTAGAGAGTATTGGATCAATAATGGGTGGTCAATTGTACCACGTAGTAATTTGTGGGACTGGGAACGAGTAGAACAGTCCGCACTTCTTCTTCTGTTATCACGGGTTCGACTGGTTCATGGAGTGGCTTATCAGATTGTTTGGACAAAGCATGTCAAGGACTTCTCAGTAACGAAATGTTATGGTTTTATATCAGGAGATGCTCATATTCCTTTAGTGGGTTGGGCTTCTTGCTTGTGTATCAAGCAAAGCCCTTCGAAGCTCTCAATTTTGTGTGGTTGGCAGCTCATTCGGCTTTTCCTACTATTGTATTTTTGGAATCGTGGGGTGTTCATATTCTTATTGAAAACATGTATTTTCGATTGTGTTTATCCAGGATGAAGGATTTGGATCATATCCTTCTTCATTGTCCAATGGTGTTTTTATTTGGCACTTGGTGTATTCGTGGTAGGGTATATCTTGGGTATCTCCCAAGTCGATTTGTGATGTTTTATTGGCTTGGAAAAGACTCAGCCCTCTGTGATGGTGGAAGCATTGGGCCAGGGTCTCTTATGTTGTATTCAGGCAACTGTGGTTTTTTCGGATTGCAATGGTTTTCAATCAAGTGATGGAGAGCTTCGAGGTGGTCTTTAGTAAGATCCAAAGTCATGCTATTGGCATTTTATGGAAATTGAATTCTATTCACAATGATCGTTTGTTTTCGGATTGGCAATCGAATCCTCAAGATTGTTTGAGGAGAAAGCTTCGTCGGCCTCGTCTTGGGTTGTAATGTATTGCTTTGTTAAGGACTTTTCCCATTTTCCCCCGTTTAGGAATGTTTTGTAATCGTTTTTCTTTTTGCATTCTCCTCCTTGGATGAAGTATTCCTTAATAAAATCTTTGTGCTTATAAAAAAGGGTTAAATATCGAAACTTATTCCTAAGTATTAGTCACGAACATTATACTACCCAATATTTCAAAATGACATATGCACTACCTTAAGTATTGGCCCCATAAAAACCCTAAACTCTCTCATGCATAGCGTCTCTCCCAAAAACCTTCGTAGTCGCTGGCGGCCTCCATGGTTATGACCATGGAGGTTGCCGGTGGAGTTCTCTTCCCCTCCTTCTCCTCCTCTCGAGCCTCTCTTTCACCAGCTGTCTTCGTTCTCCGCCCGAGCACAACAGCTTCATCAGCCGCCGGCCATGGATCAACCAAAAGTGCTCCGCCGTCACCTTTCACGATCCTTCTCCGCCAGCCATGCTCTACCACTAGTTGTACTTCTCCGTCGTCTGTGACTCTCCTCGCAGCGTTACCGGATTCTGTCGTCAACGGCTTCCCCCTCCTCCCTCTTCCAAACAATGAGTCTAAGAGACTTTACACCGAGTCTAAGAGACTTTACACCGAGTTTAAGAGACTACATCGAGCCTCCAGGGCTATTCCAATATCGACCTCTGCAGCCTATGGCCTCTATTTGTCGAGGTTTGGTTTTGGTAAAATTTTACCAATCGAACACTCGTACAGTGTTTTAAAAATCTCGACAAGTCACCGCCTAAGCGCCCGCCTAGGCCCCATTTTATGCCTAGCCGACCCGACTAGGCGCCTTGAACAATTTTTCATATTATAGAGGCTAAATTAAAATAATTAGATGGTTATCCAGAGTTGTTCGGTGTTGGTGATATTAGGGGTTGTACTTGTAAGTTGTTTGGTGTTACTTTTAGGTATTTTAAATATTTATTACCATTTTTAATATACGGAAGTTCATATTTTGTTTCTATATATAGTAATATATCTATTAAAAATTTTAAAAATAGAAAAATACAAATCTGATTAGTCCCCGCCTAGTCCCCAATTAATCCCCGAAAGCCATAGCCGCTCGACTAGCGCCAAGTGACATTTAGAACCTTGCACTTGTACGAGTCGCTTGGAGAATGTTTTGGAACGATACAGTCAGTGGATTTGGGATCCGGGGCCTACCCGTCATGACCCGGGACTGACGTTGCTTGGCCGTCTCGGGAGGAGAAAGCAACTCGTTTTTCCTGTTTTTGTTTGGATGCAGTTTTAGTTTCAATTCTGAATTGTTTTAGTTGGATTTTATTCTGTTGTTTTGTTTTCAATTTAAGTTTCAATAATTTTGAACGGTTGGTAAGAGGTTGTCCTCAGTATGTATCTACGATGAAAAGTAGAGTTTTCAACGGGACCATGAGAACTGGGTCGCCTACGAGAGGCTCGGACAATACTCTGGTGCTCAGTGCCGTTTGGCCCTACTTTTTAATCTTTCGATCGGTATAATACCCACCTTTGTTTGCCCGTTTCAAAAAAAAAGTATTGGCCACTTGATTTTGTTAGCAAAAATAGACGGAATATTTCATTCTTGTTAGTTATATGACCTCAAGTGTCATATAATGAATGGTAAAATGACATGTTTTCCCTTAAGTATTCGACCTCTATACATTTTATAAGGAACGGTAACGAGGGTACAATGGTAATGCTCATTATAAAATGCATAGAGGTCAAATAGTTAAATGAAAATGTTATTTTATCATCCATTATATGACACTTGAGGTCAGATGACTAACGGAATGGAATATTTCGTTCATTTTTACTAACAAAATTGTGTGATCAATACTTAAGGTAGTGCATTTGTCATTTTGAAATGTCGGGTGTAGTGTTCGTGACCAATACTTAAGAATAAGTTTCAATATCTAACCCTATAAAAAAAAGCAAATTTAAAAAGTGAGCTTAACACTTGCAACCACTATTAAAAATAAAATAGATAACTAATTATAGACTAATTAGAGAATTGCTTATTATAAATTATAAATCAATTAAAAAAATTAAACATAATGAACAATACTAACATAGAAATTTGGTATATTAATCCATAAGTTACAAGGAATAAAGACATGTTTTTGAGTATAAACAGACACAAATTGAACTTCATTCCCCTTGAGCCCGATGTTGGTTCCGTGTCAGGTTAGAGAAAGATGAGTTAAAAGGAGATGTGATACATGGAAGATGAGTTAGAAGGGGAGGCTGGCAAAGAGTTACCTGCAAGTGAGAACAGATCTCAAGGACTTCAGTATGAGGCGCCCAGTCCCCAAAGTTCCTCTCAATGAACTGGTAAGCAATGCCACTCTTTCCAGCTCCTACTACCAACAATCCTCCCTTTATTCCCGCTTCTCCTTTGAAGTTCTGCTCCAGTCCCATAGCCTTAGCTTTTCTATAGTTTTCAATGGCTCGAGGGTTGAACACGAATCCTGATATGAACTTGTCCTTGAGTAGCTCTCCACCACCTGAAGGATTTGATGAAGGACATGCGACATCACTGGGACAAGGTGATCATGACTTTCAATTGGATACGTCAAGAGGATAAATTCAAACGCGTGACCTACCGCTTAGCTGGGCCGGCTCAAGCTTTAAGCGAGTTAAACGACTGCTTAAGGCCTCAGATTGAAACTAACAAAAACCCATTATTGAATATAATTTTTTATGATCAGAGTAAAAAAAATGTGAAGCAAACGTACGGGAAATCCAAAAAGTGCTGATTTGATATATTCTACTTCTTTGATACTTTATAAATAAAGTTCTTAGACATTTAAATGTAGATATGTATCTAAAGATGAGTCTTCAAGAATATCATTATTGTCTTATTGGAAGAGAAACATGACATAATTAATAACTTGTAATAGAATGTCCTAACTTTGTACTAAAATGTTAAGTAAAAAATAAGATCATTTATCGAAGAATAATGTATGGAATTAATATACTATAATCATGAGTCTCGTTGGGTTTACGGTATTGAAACTCGGGGGCATGGTTGTAAATGGCGCTAGGCGATAGTCGGGTAGCGAGGACCCTTAGGGGTTAGGCGGGGCCTCGGCAAGGTCTAGGCGGATTTGATTGTTTTATTATTTTAAATTATAATATATTATATAGTATATGAATTATATCACTAAAATAATAAGAATTGGATCTTCAAAAAAATTTATAACAATATGTGTCCAATTTATTTTTTAAAAGTATATGTTTCCTTGTAAACCAAAAGAGTAATAAAATTACAGCTAATAAAATGGTATTAATTTTACTTATCTTTATGCTTTGAAAATCGAAATCTGTTGTCCTCTTTATACACATATACTATATTAATACAGCCCTATCTTTTCCCATTACCTTCCACAACCACACAAAAGCATCTGAGAGCAAATATTTTATTACCTGGTTTGGTTCTCCCTTCATCGTAGCAATTCTGTCTTCTCTCTTTTACTCTGCATCATCCCTTCTTCCTTCAATCTCTCTCTTCAGATTCTCCTAAATCTATAAAAAAAATACAAGACGCCCACTCAAATCTAGGTCGCCTAGGCGCCCGCCCCGCCCACCTTACCCGCCTAGGCGCCCGCCCTGCCCGCCCAGCCACCTTAAAGTCGGATCCACGACTTTTCACGCCCGACCACACCAAATCATGGCATCAACCTTAGTTTTGGCGCCTAGGCGGCGCCTGGGCCTTTTTTACAACCATGCTCGGGGGTACTAATATACATTACAAACGGTAAAGGTTGTGTAAGAAAACAAGACTAACTTGATTAAAATACAAGTCAAAATAAAAAAGAAACATTTCAAAAATTAATACAATAAGTATGTAAGTTTCATTTCATGATTAAAGAATACAAATAGTATTGATGATTTTATATACATATCATATGGAGTTGTATTGCCCAAGCTCTAGAGAAAATGATTTACTCATAAAAGATTGAGATGCTTACCAATAATGGACATAGAGAAGCACAACAGAGAGTCCATACTACAGAGAAATTTTTACACAAGAAATAGATATGCTCAACAAATAGGAAAGACCAAAAGGCATGAACATGAACGATTGTTTGTTTGTGAATTCTTAGTCACAAATCAAAAGGATCAATAGGCACGAGTTTGTTTTAAGCTTCTTTAAACTTTAAAAAGCAACAATAGTTAAATGAACTTGGACATATATCATGAGGTAACCGAGAGAATGTGTTGGCTTTATCATATTTTGTTTGTGTTGGTTAACTAGTGGGTTTCGATACAGAATGTCCTCAGTGCTAGAAAATTCTCACCTAGATACTACCTTGCGTCGTTAATGTTGGTTCTGACGGTTTTCTTATCTTTGGTTATATATGATTAATACTAGTTAGAATCTAGAAGATGATGATAGTAAATATCTATACACAAGTTCACATATAAGCTAGCATAATTTGGTGTAATTTTCTAGAACTATTTGAACCTATCATATCTAAACTTGACATGAAAATATATTGAATATTTGATTATTATTTTTTATATAGAATTCTAGACATTAAATCTAATCCATCGAGGGTGTCTTGTTAGAAATTAATCTCTGTCACCTATTTTAGAATTTTTTTTAGTGTTATAAATAGACGTTGATTCTTATTTTCTCAATATGATCTAGTATAATACTTATATGAACAAATTTACTTATTATAATTTTCATAGGAAAAAAAGACATTGATCACCAAATATCATTGGGTCGGCCCTGTCGCTTAGCAATGCACAATATAAGGGCAGCAAGAGAGACTGTGGGAAGCTATGATACACTCCACCTTTCCAACCATGCTTACATATACGTTGTGTTGTATGGCATTCCTGAAGGGTCAAAGTATGCTGAATTTATCAAGCCGGCCCTTAGTGCAGAATTGCTGGAAGCATGGCCTGATTTGGATGCACCTGATGGCGATTTCACATAATTCTGGATGTGTCAGTGGTTTAGACAGGGTGTATTTTCACCCCTGACAACTCCTCTGTATTTGGTGGTCAGAAGAATTATTGTAAGCGTGGGGGCAGGGTCGGTTTAACCTTTAAGCGAGTTAAGCAATCGCTTAAGGCCACCGATCAGAAAAGGCCCCGTAAAATAAATAATAAGCCGTTTAAGACATCGGGTAAAAAATACCCCATAAAAATAAAGATTTGTTATTATTTGATCAAACTTAATCAAGTGAAAATATTAGGCTTCTAATCTTGAAATTAAAATTTAATACTAGTTAGGCCTAATTTTGATCTCTATTCAAATTTGTTTTTCAGAAAAGTATTTTTCATCCAAATAAAAAACATTTTTTCTTGATGATTGAACATTCTAATAACTCTATGGATGTTTATTTCGTAGTGAAAATTATCGTTAATGAGACAAAACATGTAAGTTTCATTTATCAATGATCAATGAATTAAAAATAAGGATAAAAAACAATGGAATACATCAAAAAAAAAGCGTGGATATTTATATATCAGTACACTATAGTTGTAATAACCACTCCCGGTCAACGCCAGTCAAATCTGCGAAAAACAGGGAAAATTTAAAAAAATTAGACAGACACTTAAATGAACCTAAATTTGACCCCGAGGGTCATACCGGACTTAAGTTGACCCCGATATCGACCAAAGTGAGTTTCGGGGGACTCAGGGCAACTTTCTTACCAATTTGGGAAATGTTGACTTTTCGCTGGAAAAGTCAACCGAGCGACGTTTTGGTCCATACGAGGACCGTTTTGGATCCAAAAGCTTAGCCGTCGTCGCAGCGGTCTTAGTTGAGTCGTTTCCTTGTACCCCGTGAAGTTTCGTAATTTCTTGGAAAAAGTGCCCGTTCGGGGCCCGAAACAGCCGAATTTCGCGAATCTAATTGGAAAATATCTAGAAGATATTTTCCGAAAAGGTGTGGGACCCACTTGCCACATGTCACAAATGTGGTGGTGTTAGATTTATTGAACAAAACAAATGATGAGACATTAGTGTTAGTTTTGTAAATAAGTAAAGTTTGTATTTTTTTTAAACAAAATAAAAGGGGAAAGGATGTGGGTCTCGGCCATTTATCAGAAAAGGTGAGGTAGAGGAGAGAGAAATAAGAGAGAGAAAAGGAAGGAGAGAAAAGGAAAGAAAATGGGAGATTTTGGTGATTTCCCGACGATCCGACCGACCGACTCAACGACTGCGGATTCGAACTCCCCTCGTCATTCCCTACGGTGAGAACCCAATCTTTTCCCATTTTGGCACGTTTGAATTTTAGGGTTTGAGTTTAAACGGTTTGATTAAGGTTGGGTTTTGTTTAAGATTGGTTTAAGAGATGAATGGTTGAGGTTTGGGGTTCGTTAGGAACGTTTTGGGGCGAAAAGGAAATTTTCCTAATTGTGGACGGGTGGGGCCCACATGCCCGAGTATCGGTTTTTCATGTTCGGGTGGTTTAGGGCGATCCCCAAGTAGTTAATCCACACCCGGATCGAAATTTGGAATTAAATTGTGAAAGTTGTAATTAACGGGTTTAGAAACTTTAAACGCAAATTAAATGACTCGGAAGTCGGAAATTGATTCCGTCGAGTGCGTAGGAACCCTTGAATTATTCTTAGGGGTGGGCAAAAAAACCGAAACCGCTAAAACCAACCACCACCAACCGCAAACCGCACCGGAAAACCCGAAACCGGAAAGTTAACGGTTGGTTGCGGGTTCTTGACGATTGAACCGGAAAGGTAACGGTTGGTTGTCGGTTCTTGAAACGCCAAACCAACGGTTAACCAACCAAACCGGTACTGTTCATCATATACATGTGGCTTAATAATAACCACTGATCTGATATAGATGAATGACCCATGATCACTCTTTTATGTCACACGGATTGCTAACATACAACACGATGACTTATATGTAATTTTTCTTTTGTTTTAGAGAATATAGTATTATGTTTTGGCTTGAAATAGAAATATGTGTATGGTTATTGGTATCTAAATTTGTACTTACATGTAGTAAAGTGGTTGGTTGGTTGAAACCAATAACCAACCGGTTAGTGAACTGGTTGATTTCACTATAAAAAAATTGGTTTCTGGGTTGGGGCTGGTTCCAAAATATGTCAAACCGGTAATATCGGGTTGGGTTCGTAAAAGGTTCCATTGGGTGGTTAACCACCCATTACCCACCCCTAATTATTCTAAGACCGTAGAAACAAAAACGGGAATTTTCGGAGCCCCGGAAGGGCGTTTTCAAAACCCGGGCAGATTCGCCATGTCGGGCGAATCGGGCTTTTCCGGGTCCATTATTGACAATATCGAGTAATTGGGAAGTTTGGGAGTGATCGACATTGTCGGGGTTGCGTTTGGGCGTTTAATTCTTTAAATTCGGGTTTCGCCTGCTTACTTAAAAAGTGTGTTAATTGTAATGATTGTAGACCGTGTCGCCTACCGTGGAAATAGGAGGCTAAGCGGGAATTATGGAGCTTTGGTGGAGTAAGAGTATCGGGTTGACACGCTTCAAGAGGTAGGGAAAAGTAGCCGGATCTCGGCCCTGACTAGGGAAAGTTAACAGTAGAAATGCATGTGACACTAGGGTGTCGTGGGTTAAGTAGGTTTATCGAATATTAGAAGGGTAGGCGACACCGGGTAGTGTCGTATGATTCGGGAACGTATCGAACATTAGAATTTCATGTGACACTTAGTAGTGTCGTAGGAGCAGAGAACTTATCGATGTTAGAAATACTGGAGGCATATGACCATGCCCGGAGGTTGATTGCGAACTTATCGATATTAGAAGTACTGGAGGCATATGACCATGCCCGGAGGTTGATTGTGAAACTATTGATATTAGAACTGCTGGAGGCATTGGTTATGCCCGGAGGTTGATTGTGTAATTTGAGTTGTGGGTGGCCATGAGAGCCTGTACTTTACTGTTGTGTCTTGGGTGGCCATGAGAGCCCGTACTTTACTGTTGTGTCTTGGGTGGCCATGAGAGCCCATACTTTATTGGTGTGTCTTGGGTGGCCATGAGAGCCCGTGAGTTACTGTTGGTGTGTCTTGGGAGGCCGTGAGTGCCCATGGGGTTGTTGAGAGCCCGTGAGTTACTGTTGGTGTGTCTTGGGAGGCCGTGAGTGCCCGTGGGGTTGTTGAGCCCGTGAGTTACTGTTGGTGTGTCTTGGGAGGCCGTGAGTGCCCGTAGGGTTGTTGAGCCCGTGAGTTACTGTTGGTGTGTCTTGGGAGGCCGTGAGTGCCCGTGGGGTTGTTGAGCCCGTGAGTGCCCGTGGGGTTGTTGAGCCCGTGAGTTACTGTTGGTGTGTCTTGGGAGGCCGTGAGTGCCCGTGGGGTTGTTGAGTCCGTGTTTTACTATTGGTGTCTTGGGTGGCCATGAGTGCCCGTGGAGTGTTGAACCTGTGTTGTTGTTGTTTGTTGAACTTTGCTTGTGATTGTGATTGTGGTTACCTGAGGTTGGAAACCCGACTTTGTGTCGGGGAAGTTGCGTGGTGTGGCTAGCCTCCCGACTGGGATCGGGGGAAGCGGAGAGGTTGTGGGCTAGCCTCCCGACTGGGATCGGGGGAAGCGGAGAGGTTGTGGGCTAGCTTCCCAGCTGTGTGTCGGGAGAAGTTTCGTGGTTCGCGCGGGTGTGGCTGGTCACCCGACTGAGATCGGGGGTAGGGGAGAGGTTGTGGGCCAGCCTTCCGACTGGGATCGGGAGAAGTAGCGCAACAGGTCGACCGCCTGACTTGACTAGGATCGGTAAAGGGCGAGAGAGAGATGAGTTACTGAGCAGCTGGCGTGCGATCCTTTGTGATCTTGTTTGGTGTGCGATCCTTTGTGATCTTGGGTGTTGCGTGGTTGTTTGTCGTGCCTTTGGAGGAGGTCGTCAATCGTTGTGTTGGGTCTACTTTACGTCTCCGAGTGTTGAGTCGGTTGAGGAAAGTATCAGTGTGTGTGTGTCAGTCGGGTTACTTGAGTTTGGGGATAGTGATCCCCGGTGTTGAGTTGGTTGTTGGTGTTATCGGCATTGTCTGCTAAGTATGTCGTAGTCAGTCTGTTATCCGTGGTGGTGAGCGAACGCTCACCCCTAGCTGCTTTTCCTACGGATACCGGTCGCAGGTTGGACTAGGTGAGCTTTTGAAGCTTGAAGAGCTAGGAGCGGGATTCTGGGTTTACTTTTGAGTCTAGCGACGTATACCTTGCTTTTGTCCATTTGTTGGGACGTACCTTTAAGTTGTAAATGATTATTTTTGATGAACAAATGGTGATTTTGAAGTGATTTATGTAAAAGGTTTCAAAATGTTATATTGTTTTAAACGTTCGCGTCCCGAGTTCGGTTTTACTGAAATTGGGGCATGACAATAGTACTTGTTTGAGGAATCACAATCAATTTATCAACTTCATTAGAGAAATTCTCAAACAAAAATAATCAGGAAAAGTAAGCTGTCAAAATTGGAAGAAAAAAAATTAATATTGGATATATATGTCTCATCAAAACAAGAAAAAATGCAAAACAAACATATGAAAAATCCATTGAATATTTGATTTGATATCCCATACTTCCCTTAGTATTTTATAAACCAATTTCTTATACATTCAAATAATGAAACTATGCATCTAAAGATATATATTAAAAATATCAATATTATTTCTTATGATTTATTTATAAACTGCAATATTTACTCAAAAAAAAATATCAATATTTTCTTATTGAAAAGGAAACAAGAAATGCACATATTAACAGCCAGTGCTAGAATGCATTGTTTTTGTACGCATATGTTTAGTAAAAAAGAGCATTTACCGAAGAATAATCCATATAGTTCATGAGCTAAAAGCATGAGTCTCGGTGTGTTTGAAAATATTGAAAATAGAGGTTACTAATATACACTATAAATTGTCTAGAAAAGATTTTAAGTAAGGAAATTTTTAGAAGTTGATGATAATAGCTAGCCATACATGACGTCACATATAAGCTAGTATAATTTGGTGTAACTGTCTAAAATTATCTTAAGCATGTCATATTTTAACTTGACCTGAACGTATTGTGTTTATAGATAAATGTGAATCCTTAAGCTTTTAGATGTTTGTATAGAATTCTAGATAGTACATCTTATCCATGGAGGATGTCTTGTTAGAAATTAATCTTCCTCATTCATTTAAGATTTTGAGTGTTATAAGTAGAAGTTAAAGCTCATGTTTTCAATATCATCTAGTATAATCTTTCTATACGAACATGTTTACTTATTTTTTTTATTATATTCTTTCATAAAGAAAAAAGGTATCGATCAATTCTCGCTTTAGGCCCCAATATTCATCGGCCCGGCTCATTACTCTCATATACCCTCTTCTGGTTGAAAGAGTTGGTCAAAGGATAACTTTAGGAGAACTCTCTAGGCTACTGAAGGGAAAATTTTGTGTTCGGCCCCAACTTAGGTTGAGCAAGAATCCAAAAGAGGATGTCTTTGTTCTAGTTGTTTTGTTGTTATTAACTCAGTTCTCGTTGAGATTCTAGGATTACTTTCAAAAATGGTAGATTGATTTGTATATTATGTTAACGTGAAAATTATGCTAATCCTCACACATTTTAGATGTTATTGTTAAAGTAATCATAATAATCTAGTGTATTTATAACTCTATTGATTAGATAATTGCTCCTCACAATTATCATTACTTATCTATAACATAGGTACACAATCCGTCGTAAATAGATAATTTAGCACATGAGTTGGCGAGAGAAGCTCATGTCCTCTTTACAAGAACATGACTTTTAGAGCAAAGGTGATGATGTTTTGTCCATCACAAGTCCCAACATCGGGGTCGTCTTTATATAATGAGGGTTGTTCATCACAATAAATATATCGTTTATATAAATGACATATTGTTTTTTTTTTCAATTTGTCAAAACTGGATTCATGATTTCTATTTGACATTGGTCTATAGTATAAACTTGTACAAATTCAACTATAGAACCTAACATATTTTTTTTGTTCAGCAGATTTTTTAAATAAAAAACCAACGAATTCAAAGTGAATCCGAAGGTCAAGGGCGAAGCGCACAGTACAAGTACATCAAACAGAGCATTCCGCAGGAATCTCAAACACAAATCAGACAACAAGGCAGGGTCTAACATGCCTATACCCAGATTTACCGAACATGAAGCAAACAAGTGAAGAAAACAAAGGTCTAGAACCGAGAAAAACAAACCACGTCTAACCAGAACCCAAGTGAAAAACAAAACAAAAAAAAGGTCTTGACGAACCCAGATTCTCCAAACATTAAGCTCAAGAACTAAAAAAACAAAGGAAAGCCACGATCGGCGAAGAACCTAAACAGACCCACCCAACAGAGAAGCAGAGACGAACGGACCCAAGCGACCAGGGGAATCACAAATAAAGCTCGCCCCTCAGGTACCCATACGGGACCTGACCTCCAGTCAACACTGAGAGAGACCCCGCAAGGGGAGGAGCAATAGACATGTATCCGAGCCAAAATCCGAGACCCCAAATCCCTCAGAGCCGGAGAAACAAGTGAAACACCCCCAACCCACAACCCCCAAATACGAACATACAGGCCTTCGATCAACACCGGGAAACAAGGCCAATCCGAACACTCCGAAGACGGAGAAAGAGGAGGAAGTGTGTAGGGGCCATACCTGAGTCAAGAGGGAGACCACAAGTCGGAGCAACTCCACGGAGACCAAGCAGAAGAGCGCAGTACCACAACACGAAGGATCCACCGCAGCCAAGGAAGCCAAACAACTCGCCGGAGAGAAGCCGGTTCGAACCGGCCCCAGAACAAACTCTGAGTAACAGGTGAAACCCTAGATCTGTAGTAGGAACAGCGCGCCACCACCAAGCCACCAAAGGAAAGATTTGAGGAAGGAAGAGGTTCAAAACCCTAGTTCCACATCCCCAAACCCCACCCCTCGCCCAACCGGCCCCTAGAACCGAGAAAGTTCCAGATCCACGCCTGTGAAAGGCCGTGGGGGGCAGATCTGAGAGGAAATGGTAGATCTGAGGGAAGAACCAATAGGAGAAACACCTCGGGGCGAGAACGAGACCAAATTGAGAAACGAAAAAAGCAGGGGAAACAAACAAAGAGAAGAGGGGAGAGAGCCTTCGGTGGCCATGGTTGTCGTAGCCACCAAAGCCATCGTCGACGGCGGCTCAAAGAAGAAAAAGAGGGTTTGAGTTTTAGAGAGAGGTCAGAGGCAGAGTTTCAGATAGAGGTCAGGATGCTATTTTTCTATAGAGTCTAACATTAAAGCAATTTAAAAAATGAGCTTTGACACTTGCAACCAATATTAAGAAATAAAATAGACAACTAATTATATATTAATTAGAGAATTGCTTATTATAAATTATAAATCAATTAAAAAAATTAAACACAATTAACAATTTGGTATACTAATCCATAAGTTACAAGGAATAAAGACATGTTGTAGAGTATAAACAGACACAAATTGAACTTCATTCCTCTTGAGTCCGATGTTGGTTCTGTGTCAGGTTAGAGAAAGATGAGTTAAAAGGAGATGTGATACACGGAAGATGAGTTATAAGTAGAGGCTGGCAAAGAGTTACCTGCAAGTGAGAACAGATCTCAAGGACTTCAGCATGAGGCGCCCAGTCTCCAAAGTTCCTCTCAATGAACTGGTAAGCAATGCCACTCTTTCCAGCTCCTACCACCAACAATCCTCCCTTTATCTCCCCTTCTCCTTTGAAGTTCTGGTCCAGTCCCATAGCTTTAGCTCGCCTGTAGTTTGCAATGGCTCGAGAGTTGAACACGAATCCTGATATGAACTTGTCCTTGAGTAGCTCTCCACCACCTAGAGCTCTGAAGAACTCCATGCGCTGGTCAAAGATCACGACACCTCCCCAATAGCGAGGCCAGAAGTCCTTCACCTGCTCAATCAACAAGATACATGTCAAAGAAAGTGATCAATTGGAAGAAGCCAATGTTTGCTGATACCTCTGATTCTATGTGCTGGTGAAGAACTGCTATCAGTTGAATCCCCATTGCATCGAATGATGGCTTCTTGGCGTATAGTTGATGAGCCTCAGCTCTGCACATTATGCACCTGTTGGCCCATAAGCAACCATATTTATTAGCCTCACTTGAATGCGCCCAAGAAACAAGGGAGAGATGTTACCCCGGACGCCTTATGCATAGGAGAATTGCTGGTTTATTGCGCCATAACTCTGAGGCCTTCATAGGAGGTGTCTTGGTCTTCACCAATCTCTCCATCCCAATCTTGTACTCTGGAGTTAGTTTCTGGACAGAAATGTTTTCAATAGCAGAATATGGAGCAACTGTATCAACTACTGATGGAGGTTGTATGCAGCCACACAGCCTAGGCTCTGCAGCCTCTGCAGCAACAATTCCTCTGAAGACATACCCTTGGTTACTCCTAGGTTCAGACATCGATTTTTCCAACAATTTGTCACCTCTAGCTGGAGATCTTTGCATCTTCCTAGAATTCCTAGGTTGAGTACTGTTGTAGTATATGTCATCATTTCTGGATCCTGTCCTGTTTCCTTTTCTTGCAGGGATGGGTCTGGGATGAGGAGCTGCACATTCAGAAGTCCTGTCCATGAAACGAGCTATGTGGCCTCTCTTCATGCCAAACTGAGAAGCAAGGTCACAGTTTAGAAGCTCAGGAAGGCACTTCCTTGATGCCTCTAGCTTATCTCCATATTGCATCAAAGCGCGGTCATGGAGGTAGGATCTGATCTCCCACGCATCCTGAAACATGAAAATATACACACATATATGGTGATCTGCATAATTGTGAATTGTAGCAAAACATTGATAAGTTATTGCCAACCTTCTGCTGCTGAGTCATGTTTATAGCTGCCATGTCCTCTGAGTTCATAGTCTTCAAGGTTGGAACATCTTCCCAACCTTCTTCTAACAGTGTTGGAAGCAATTCCTTAAGAGCTCCATTGCCAACGAAATCATCCATGGAAAAGGAAGCCATTTTCTTGTGAAAAAAACAGAGAAAGACCTCAACATATAAAAGACACTAATTGTATTATAATAAGAGAGTTTTAGTAGAGGTAGGGAATGTTTTGGAATTGTCAATGAGTTGGCCAAAGTTTCAAGCTCTCAGCACTGGGTTCCGAAGGTCAATTTGGGTATCCAATTGTCCCATATTAAAATCACTAATGAGATTAACCACCCTGTTAAGCTACCCAACTGATTTTTCTATGAAAATGTAATTTAATCAATCATATAACACAGATGGGAAGAATAAAACTGCTGGAAAGGTCAAAAGATACTAATCAAAACAGAAAAGCCAAAATTGGACTGTAATTACAATAACAGAGATTATTTAATGTATAGATGAAGCCAACATTTCCTTGACATTCACAAGACATGCTCTTTAGAATGTGTGAACTGATATGATCCAACTATCTTCAGTAGCGACGGGCACAAAGTAGAAATTTGAAGCAAGAACCAAAACCACAAATTGACCTTCTACGATAAATTGCTTACATAATGTTATAAGACATGGTACAGAAGATAAAGAGAGCAATCTTATGACCTACTTAGAGTTACAAAAATTCTATCTATCTCTCTCAGTTTCTGGCTCTGTTAAACTTGATATGCAAATCAAAGCAAACCTTTCATCTTATTTATTTGACAGAAACAGCTCACATTAGACTTGCTTTTAGGCCATAGTTAACCATGGAACTCTTGCAAAGACAGCCAAGGCAGGGACTGAAACTTGAAGAAGAATCTGAAACTAATGCTGAAACTTTCTTTCTTTGAGATATTTACAAGGGCAACGAATCTGTGAGCTCAAACCTTGAGTTCCTTGTCTCGTTCCACTTCTCCATAACGAGCGATATCCAAACATGCAATTGAGGATCACATCATAGCCAGGAATGAAAAAGAGATGAGCATAGCATGAGTGAAGAGAAATGCAGAGGCTGTGTCTGGGCTCACATCAGTTGAAGAAATATGGAGACTCCAACACGTCTCTGAGGTCAAAGTTTCCTCTCTCAGGCAAAGGAGGAAATACCAAATCAGGGAATTGTTTTTGGAAGCTCTCTAACAACTGTTGACACAAAAGATTATAAGCAAATCATAAACAGTACCATGATCTTAACACAATGGTTTATCAGCAATTCAAAGTGAAAAGATACTTTACATTTTCCAATATGGGTGCCTCGTAGAGTTCAACAAACTTTTCCCGAAGTATCTTGTTCATCTCATCAACGTCACATGCATGTGTCCAGTATGAATCATGGACTCCTGTAACATGATATAGTGAGGATTCAAAACATGTGAAACAAAAACATGATATCAAACAAAGCAAGGGAGCCAACCTGCGAAGTCTAAGCCTGCCTTTCTGCAGGCAAGGGCCGTCATCATCATGTGGGAACCATCAAGAGAGTGAACAAAATTAGGAGGAAATGCTGTTCTATGTTTTTTGGCCATCACTTTATCAGTTTCTCGTTGTAGAGTTAACACCTGAAGAGAAGTCTTTACTAGATGTCTTGCCACTTGTTGGTATGGCTGTACTACAGGAAGTCCAAGAGGGGTAGTCCATTGCACAGCCTCATTCTCACCGGCTATCACCTGTTGTTATAATGCCATAATCATCATATCAATCCCGAATGAAATTTTTAATCTGAAACATAGGTTTTTAAAATCTCAAGTACCAGAGCATGTGCCCCATACTTTCTAAGAAAAAAGAGAACACACACCTTTGCACAATCACCAAGCCATCCCATGATCTCTCTTGCAGCTACAAACATCTGTGTTAATGCGGTCATGGTTGTCTGCTCATTCAATGCAATATTCAGTAAAAAAATGTCTATCACTCAGATCCACAAGCTTGCACAAATACCAGAGTTTCAGTTACTTACTCTTGCTGCATAGCAAGAAGCAGGAAATAATAATTTATCATCAATGATACCCCGTTCCTTTAACCTCCTCTTAATCTGATCACGGGCTCCGATGTAAGTGACACCATAAACAGATGTCATCACAGTCTGCTTCACCAACTTCCGATCAACCTAAGACATCCCAATTACAAAGACAAACAATCAGCAATTCACATAAAGCAGTTATACACAAGTGTGTCTAAAGTGATCACTGTTGATGGCAAAAACAACCACTAACAAGTAAATCCTAATCAGGTAAGAAACGGAAATAGCACTTCTATTAAATCATTCAATTTATCTTATTCAGAGATTAAATATATTAATTCCACAATCATTGATACCTGATCGACTAAAAGCCTAGCAGATACTGCATCTGTATTACTTTCTATATCTCCCTTGGCATCTATCCGCATAATCTCATGAACTCTGCATGTCAAAAGCTATTTAATTAGATAGGTAACCGTTTCTAGTAGAGATATTGACTATAATAACAACAACAACAACAACAACAACAACAACAACAACAACAACAACAACAACAAAAATGTTAATTTGCAATGACTACCATTTAGAATATATTTACTACTTTTCGTACTGGATTTCCCTATCAGCTTCTCATAGGTACATTGCTCAACATTGGTACATGTATACCTATTTTCTAAGACATTTCGTGTGCATTATATTACATGCAGTCAGAACCATTCATCTTGTGAACCAAGGATATCTAAAATGGCTAGAATGAAACAACACAAATGAGTACCACTTACCTGGCAGCGATTTCTGAGTAAACATCAGCAGGTTTCTCTCCACAGACAAGGTTGACCGCTTCTGCTCCCAACTTAAAAAACATAAAATAATTTCAAATCATCTGTTTAAATACATGATTGAACTCATGCAAGCATTTAGGAGGCAACACATTTCTTACCAATGGTGCTTATTTATTTATCAACAAGGCAAGCAAGTAGCTAATCATATCATTCTAGGTGAAGAAGAAAGGAAAGCTAAAAATGAGAAAACCATTGAACGGTACAATATTTTCAATGGAAACATTAACTGTGTTTTTGCAGTGTACATGAGAAGAGAGATCAAGAACGTGCCAATGGTATTTTACAAGTGGTAAGTAGCATTGTTTAACCCGACATGGGCCAGGAATAGTGTAAAGAATAGGAATTAATTAAGGATTGATGTATATCAATTAGGAACTTTTAAAGTTTGTTTTGTGTGAAATTTGAACACAATAAGATAAGGTAAACATATTTGGATCATTTATCCCCCTTCATCGTGTTCTTTTCTTATATCTCTTGCTTCGGTCTTTGTTTCTAAATATGTTCATGAAGTCTTGTTCCGTTCAGATAGAAGAGAGAGATGAGTGCTTTCAATGTAAATGGTATGTTACGGGCCTTACGGACCGTAATGGGATGGGATAAGCCCACCCCAATTGCAGTAAGTCACGCGCGCGCGCACAAGAGGGAATAGAGCAGTCGCGCGCGCAAGAGGGAATAGAGCATCGGCTGGTTTTAATTAAAATACAATTGTATTAGGTTTTGGAATTAATTAGGTTTCCTTTTATTATTGCTTGGCAGTCAAGTTGTATTAGGATTTGGGTAAGTAGCAAATTAAGGTAGGATTGTATTTTAAGGCAACCTCTCTGGCTATATATACCAGAGAGGTATTATTGAATAAAGCAGACAAGAATTAAAGAATAATTTCTGTCTCACCGAGGTCTTTGAGTTCCCTACCCCTGAGCTCATACCACTACACCATTGGGCGAAAGAAGAACAAGGATTCGTACCAACGAACCCTTGATCTGAAGTCATACCAAGGTGCCATAACGAGATCCATTAGCGAGGCACGTAACAAATTGGTATCAGAGCCAATCGTTATGGACCCAGACATGTCTTTTCAGCAGAAATTCGAGTTGTTCATGACCCGTTATGAAGCTGATCGACAGGAGTTCAAAAATCTGGCTGTCCACGTGCAGGCTCTTTCCAACCCAGCAACCCCGCAGGAAGAGAGCTCGGCCCCGGCAGCAGTGCCGCTGTCACGGGCGGTTCCGCCATCCTCAGGAGCAGGTTCGGCCAGTGAAGGTGGTCCTCCGGCTCCTCGTTTTGCACGGCTGGAATTTCCGCGTTTCGATGGGCGCTCCGACCCGACGGCATGGTTAAACCGCTGTGAGGGATATTTCCTCCATCAACATACCCCTGCAGAAGAAAAGGTCTTGCTGGCCTCGTTCCACATGGAGGACGATGCGCAGCTTTGGTATATGAAGATCCACAAAACCTCGCCAAACCTGAATTGGCCTGCATTTAAGCTCTATTGCAATTCTCGTTTTGGCTCCATTTTGTCAGGTAGCAGGTTAGGCGAGCTGGCAAAGCTCCGCCAGGAAGGGTCGGTGGCGGACTACTCAGCTCAGTTCGAGCGCTTGGCAGCACAGGTACCCGATCTGCGGGTTGACCAGGAGATTGCCCTGTACCTAAGTGGCCTTGTGGATAATTTGGCGATTGACGTAGAGATACAACAGCCACCGGACTTGACTACTGCAATTGGCTTGGCAAAGCTCTACGAAAAGAAGGCTCGAGGTGAATTTCGTGCCCCAAGTCGCCAGCAGGTGCAGAATTCAGCTCCTCCGAGGCCGTACGCTAAACGTATTTCCGACGAAGAAAAGAAGGAGCGTATCGCGAAAGGACTTTGTTTTAATTGCGACGAAGCCTACAGCTTTGGTCATAAATGCAAAAATCTGTTTTGGTTGGAGCTATACGAGGAGGGCGAGAACGAGGCTGATCCACCATATGCGCTTGAGGACAAGCGCCGTTTGCGAGGGGGGAGTGATGTTACGGGCCTTACGGACCGTAATGGGATGGGATAAGCCCACCCCAATTGCAGTAAGTCACGCGCGCGCGCACAAGAGGGAATAGAGCAGTCGCGCGCGCAAGAGGGAATAGAGCATCGGCTGGTTTTAATTAAAATACAATTGTATTAGGTTTTGGAATTAATTAGGTTTCCTTTTATTATTGCTTGGCAGTCAAGTTGTATTAGGATTTGGGTAAGTAGCAAATTAAGGTAGGATTGTATTTTAAGGCAACCTCTCTGGCTATATATACCAGAGAGGTATTATTGAATAAAGCAGACAAGAATTAAAGAATAATTTCTGTCTCACCGAGGTCTTTGAGTTCCCTACCCCTGAGCTCATACCACTACACCATTGGGCGAAAGAAGAACAAGGATTCGTACCAACGAACCCTTGATCTGAAGTCATACCAAGGTGCCATAACGAGATCCATTAGCGAGGCACGTAACATGGTACTCGAGTGTTGGTCAAATTGCCCTGAATGTATTCCTAATGTCAAATTAAAATATTTGTTTCACATCACACGGGAGTTCCTTAGAAAAACGTAACTTTCCACGAACAAAGAAGAATGTAAGAAATCAGACAAGTCAAACTATATCATATTGGCGTGCATACCATGAAGGCGGCAAATATAAATCACTAACTACAGCTTAAACAAAATTTCTAAATCACACAGCAGAAGACAAGAAACTTTGTTTTGAAACCTATAAATAAGCCATTCCTAGAGTCTTTATAGGAAAGTTACCGTGTCTCTTCCAAGGGCTGCATAGTGTTGTAAGCCATTACACGAACCATCCTTACAAAAGAATAATGCAAACAAAATATAAGATTGTGCTGGGAAATAGAAACACAATAACCTCTTATCAAAATATTATATGTAATATAGCTAATACAAGTTTTAATTAAGAAATATATTCACTCCATGATGAAATTTCCCAAGTAAAGTTCACATGCTGAGGAATACCTGGTGGATAGGGATATGTGAGACAGTAGACTCAGGCGAAGAGCTCCGCAATGCTTCTGCAAGAGTAATACATGTTGCCAAGCATTGAAAAGGATCCTCTGCACCCAACCACCATTGTCTTCCTCCCAAGGGCATGTCTGCAGAATCAAAGATATCTTGATGATGATTATCAGCAAATGCTTCTCGGGCCTCATAAGATAATTTATCCACACCACCAGCATATAAATTAGCCAAGTGAATTTTAAGCCAGCGCAAGCCCGAAACTCCCAATGGTCGACCATTTGCAAATTCCAGGATGCCCCGGCACAAATCGGAGCCAAGATGGTTTAAATGCGGGTGCATGGGGTATGCACGACCTCGGAAATCAAGGTTATGTGGGTAGTAGAAGCCATCCTCACTCTTCATCTTTCGAGCCACCTAAACACCAATTAGAAAGTATCAGTACACAATCATTAAGAATAAGCAGCATGCCATATTTTAGATAAACAAGAAAGATTCTTACAGCAAGTTTAAGTTCTATATCACACCGCTGTGAGTGTTTCTCACTGTTCAACTTCTTTGCACTTCTAACTTCCCACCTCCATTTCTTCATTTCTTCCTCATCTTCTGTCCATGGCTCTTCTGGTACAGGTGTCTGTGTTTGGTTAATTAAAAAACAGCACCAAAGCGCTGAATCAGAAAATTACACCAAGTGAAAGGTATCCGTAACAGGAAAAAGCAAACTTCAATTTGTGCAATTTAACCTACATCATTCTGGTCAACTAAGTCAGCCAGACCACCTCCATTTGCCCATAGTCTCTCAATAACATCAAGCACCTTTTTGTTTACTCTCCATTTTGTACTTCCTAGTATGTCTAAGGCCTGATTTACCGAACAAGAAAAACTTTCAGGAATAAACAAAAATAATAGGAAAAGAAAAGAAAGAAAAATAACAATAGGGGGAAATGAAAAATGCTAAATATGAGAAATAATTGACAGAAATAAATAAAAAAAAAACCTCAAAAACAGGTTCTAATTGCTGCTTTGGGGTTTTTCTCACTGCACGCCGCTGTGGCTTGGATTTATGCGTCCGCATGACATAGGATGGTAAAAAAAAGTATGCTCCTTTGTCATACCTGAGCAATGTACAGAGTATATACTGAGATTTGGATGACATGTGGCTAACTGTTCCCAGTTAACAACATAAATATTCATACATATACCATAATGGATATAATTACATGTGTATCGAATAAGAATAAGGAAGCATGAAACATTCATAATATCATACACACAATTTAAAGCAATATTTCAACTCAAAATAATAGACACTGGATGTAAGGAATGTAGTAACTTGTGAACATAAACAAAAATCAAACACCATACCCTGTCCACTTTAGAGGTGGTACTAGCATCGGCATGTAAGGAATAACCATGTGTCTAGCCTGTTTTGACAAGAAGAAAAGAAAAGAAAACATTTGACCTTTTATTTATCAAGGATGAGTAATATTAGTTGCCAGTAGTAACAACCCCCTAACTACCATGCAATATGAACCACCCAAGGAGATAATGATCTTACAGTTTTTTCAAGGCCTTTCGTAATTAGCGGATCACATTGAATAACACCATATCTCCTGTTGGTTTTCCTATTGAATGAAGACCAGAAGAAAAAAAAAATCACACGGAAGTTAAACTTGTGGGCTGTTTGTACAAGAGAGGTAGGGGTTGAAATAAAGGTAAATGGATTTATTTTCTCACAGTGATTCGTTTATGACAACAGCTTGCAGGGTGTGTACAAATGCAGGGCGGATATCAGGCAGACTGTCCCCTAGTTGATCAACAGGAGGTTGTACATATGCTGTTTCTGTCAACAATTGAACCAAGCAGCAACCGACCTAGAAAGAAGAGGCGCCAAAACAAAAGAAAATAGACAATGAAGAGTATGCACACAACTAAAACAAGACTTGTACATTTAACACAGCATATATCACAACCTTAACATGAGCTTCCTGACCCCAGGGCTTTGAATCATCATAATGCTTCATTATTCCCTTCACTTTGCGTGTGTTTTGCTGCTTCAATAGTGTATCTACTCTTTGCCTTAATTTCTTTTGATCTTTGGCCTTTTCCTCTTGCTCATCAGTAGCAGGATCAGATTCAGCCGCGGGACCAAGATAATTTTTGGTGTTGTTTTTTTTAGTCTTCGTTTTCTCAAGAAACCTGTGTACTCTGGCCTGATTTGCAACAAAAAAAAACAGTCATTGAAAGGCATTTTCAAAATTCTTAATGATTACTATAAAGACAAGAATACCAGAACTTTGGAAGACAAGAGTAACCCATATTTTCAGCAGGCCAATGCAAATGAGACATCATACTCTTCCTTTTGAAAACTATTCATATATAAAAAACTTAAATAAAGTGGAGACTCCAAGCTGACTCACCTCATGTTCAATTGCTTCTCCAAGCTGAGAAGCTGCCTGCACCACTCTGCAACTACCAGGGCCTCCTGTGTTAGTCATCAGTAACGCCATTATCTTGTGCATGGTAATCACAGCCATTTTTTCTGGCGGTAACTGGTCTATATATGGAGCATAATTAGGCTTAAACTTGGCTTCCCTGCAATGTTCCTGCTCCTTGGCAATGGCTTCACGCAAGGGCTCGAACCAGCCCAAGAACAAGGACTTGATGAAAGGCAAATTGGGTGCAAGCTTCTGCTCGCACATGTTCTCTAGAAGCTCCTGGTACTCGGTCGCTGCCGCCTCCCAAGCCTCCGTCTCCATCTTGATCTGCCGCCGCTTGAGGGCAATATACTTGCCCGCCCCAATACCATCAATCATCTTCTTCGGTTTCTTCAATCTGATCTGATTCGGCAACTGAGCTTCCCTGTTCATCCGCTCCAGCAATTCGTTCATGTCGTCGGACCCAGATGAGTACTCCTCCGACTCAGTCGTAGATGCAATGGCCTCAGCAGCAGTGGCGTAACCTCTGGCGCCATTGGAGAACCCAGAAAAAACAAAAGGGTTTCTCAAATTCCCAGAGCAGTCGCTCACAAAAATGCCAATTCGACGAACACCCAAATAAGAACGAGTAGTGGTGGCTTCCGTTTGGACAAAAAGAGAGCCTTGCAACAATTTCAGAGCCGGAGAGTCGGAGGACAGAGGATTGAACTTACGGGAAGAAACGCGTTTGGCTAAGTTCCTCCACATGTTCCTGCGGAATGTCGGAGCTCCTGATTAATGGATCGAATGAGGAAAGGAGGCGACACTAAGAATACAGAAGCGCCGTCTCTGTCCTGGATTTTCAATTTCCGGGTGTGAAGAAAGTTGGGATCTTTTCTGCTAGAATAGATAAATTGTTGATTCAGAACTATTGGGGAGAAATTTTGGGGAAGACGAAGTGGATGCGGGCAAGGTAAGCCGCCTATAAACCCTTCTTAAACCTATGACTATAATGATGCCTTTGAGCCCTGTCCCGTGTCGTCCTTCTCTTCGGGTTTGCTTGCTCACGGGTCAACCCGTCACACTATATTGGGATGGATTAATTACCCTTAGTACTCTTTATGTACCGGTAATACTTCTTTAATATTTTATATATTGTTAACGTTTTAGACAAAATTTTGATCAAGTTTACGTCATTTAATGATTTGTGAGCAATTTATTAAATGTTCTGTTATCAATACATAGGAGTATTAGATGATCCATGACCAATTCATAAATGGTACTAAATGACAATTACCAAAACAGAGGGACTGTAATTAAACGTTACAAAACCTAAGAGTATAAAAGACATGTTACCAATAGAAAAGGGGTACAAAAGATAAATAACCACATTATGATTAGCTAGTGACACACGTAAAAATCATCGCCATATAACGTTTAGGCGCCGCCTAGACACTAGAATGGGTTTGAGAGACTCGATTTATTCTCTTAGGGTGCTACATGTCGTTTGGAGAGAATTAATATAAGTCGATTAATTGTCGATCCGAACGATCAACCGGTCTAATCGATCAAGCATTAGATAGGATTCGTAATAACAAAAACAGCTTCTAATATTTTACAAACTAAGTGAGACCATAAAATTATGTTATTTGAGTTGGTAGAGTGCATTTTGTTCGACGGTTATTTTTAAGTTTGAGTTCGAGTGTTTTCAAAACATAAAATTTACACAATATGTGTTAATTGGTTTGATAGAGCTATAATTATTGATCTTGTTTTAAGAAACTTTTATTTTAGTAGAATGTTTATGTTGTATATATGTGTGTGGTGGTGGTTTCGGTCATGTTAATCGTTGATATCCTTAGTTTCTTTCGCCCTCCTTACTCCCATTTCCCCTCTTTGGGTTGTACTTTTTTCTCTCACAGACTCGCCCCTCTCTAAGTCTTCCAATTCGTTGTCTCCCGACCTTAGATTTGGCCTCTTTGGCCTCCTGGCCACTGGTTTTTGGTCGACCTATGGTAAGAAGACTGGCTAGTCGCCATTTATTGTAGATCTGCGACTACCATCCATGTTTGTTGTATTTGGCTTCCCTCAACGAGTTTCTCGGTGGACTGATGGTCGTCCGGGACTCATGTGTATTCTTTGACCTTACATTTATTTGGGTCCAGTCACCAAAGGTTTCTCTGACATTTTATGTTCCCAAACTGTCGTTTCGTGGTTAGTTCCCCATCTCGTAGTTCTCATTTTTGTCGATCTTCTCGTCCTCGTTCACTTTGTTGGCAGGGGCTCAACTTTCTTGGTGTTTCCTGGAATCGAGTTTTTTCCTGTTTAGGCTTTCTTAGGTCGTCACGAATTTGAGACCTTAAGAGTGTGGTTTGTCGTTGTGGTGTTGGCCGTCAACAAGTCAGGGCCAGCTTGAATGTTGGCTCAAACGAACTTCTTCCTACCTGGATCTTACTCTTATGCTTCTCGGGTTCTGGTGGTGTTCCATGCAATTCTTTATTTTGTTCTTCATGTTTGAGAAATTGTGGTTCTAGACCATGTCTCGTTTGTTAGTACTTCATGTTGTCTTTTACAGGTTTTAGTACTTTTAGTTGTTTTTACTTTCTAAGCTTAATTTTTGGATTATGGTTTCTGAATCTACTTACTATATTGTTAGTTCTTACAGGTTGGAAAATCCAATGTTAAAGACATACTTTGTAATTTCCTTCTAGGGTTCCTCTATTAGAATGCCCTTTCTGTGTACCTTCTGAGGGGTTTATCCTTTGCTCTTGTCCCTTCAAAGACAAAGATCATTAATAAATTTGTTTTTTAATAAAAAAAAATACTTTTAAGCATACGATACGATTATTATTGATAACGAAAGAAATGATCACATGGATCGTACAATATTGAAAATAAAAGAAAGGATGAGATACAGTTCCGGTGACGGCCAGAATACTGATCCTATAACGAGATGCCCGGTATTACCAGGGAGAAAACTAGAGGGTGAGTCCTTATTCAGACGGTGGGATGCGCGAGATATCCAATAGACGTTCCCTGTCTCGACTTGAACTGACTTGTTATGTCGTAACAGTCGTCCAAGAAGTATGTTAGGAGGCGGAAGAGGTTGAGGAACAGATGATGTCTTCTCCGTTGGAGCAGGGGTGTGGCTCACATACCTCGCGTTCGCCCCAACGGGGCCAAAATTCCTGGATAAGATAACTTTCATCAAGAACAGTAGTCGGGACTGGGACATATACGGTGGAGCAAGAGGTGGTGAAACCGACATCGGTGGGGGCATCTATCGGGCTGGAGATCGGTGTGGGGATCTCAGTGGCGACAGAGGTAGAGGCGGGGATCATGTCATCGTTTCTTACTGAACTGGAGACAAGGATGGAGGCTCTGACGTATACGAAGGCAGTGATCGGACCGAGGGGCGAGATGTGACGATCTGGATGGGGCCTTGATGGTGGCTGATTCAAAAGCGGTGGCCATGGAGGAGACCAAATCGTCGTGACCGACAGTGGTTTGTATGGATTCCACGGTCCTTGGTATTATGACTGTTACTAGTGCACTAGAGCAGGTAAGGCCGGTGAGGGGGATGGGGAGGAGGGTGGTTGTGGCGACAGATCTGGCATGGTAGAAGGGCGACGTTCAATTAACAGAACCATAGACTCCATTGCACTAGAAAAATGAGGGTTGGACGACAGTCGTTGTATCGAGGAGTCGCGCGGATTGGTGGGGCCAGTAGAGAGGGTGAAGGAGGTTGTTGCACTGGTATAGACGACACATAGATAGGGATTCGGAGAGGAGGCTGCAAGCGGCGACATGTTGAAGCCTCACAAAAAGGTTAAAAAACGGCGATACCAATAAGTCTCCCGCTAATCTGTAACAAAACAATGAAGGAGAAGGAGGCATAAAGCCACAATGAAGAAGGAGAATGAGCAGCAGCGGCAGCATCGTCTTCTCAAACTCTCGTTAGGTTTTATCAAACTTGATTAAGATCGCACATCTATCTAATTTCTTTGAAAATAACTTCTTTTGAAAAGGTAAACAAAATAAAAATATATTTAATGTTTGATATTATTAATATTTGTATATAGTTTAATATAAAATTCAACAATATATATTTAATAAAAGATAATAATCCGATTAATCCCCACCCCGATTAGCTCCTAACATTTCTTATAACCTTGACCATCAGACAGATATCCCAAAACCATTTAGCGAATAACTTAGTTTAGCTTTTTTCATTCGCAAAACTATGAAATTATACTTGTTCGAAAATAATACCCATCACACTTGTTTCTCATATGTAACAGATTGTTTAATCTTAGATGCATTGATCCGTAATATATTATTTAATCAGTTCAAGCTTCGATTCTAAAACCCAGAACAAAAAGGAGACGATAACTAATTGTTATAGATAAAAGTAGAAAGTAGTTCGGCAATAATTACGGGGACAAAAATTTAGAAGCATAAGATAAACGCACTTACGCGACCCTAAAACAATACTTATGAGCTCATCCTTTCCCTCTTATTGTACAGAATATTTTTGCTTAATCACTCCAAGGATCATTCTCGGTTCTGACTTCTGAGGGTTCAATGACTTCAGTTTCAGAAGCTCCTTCAGTGTCACCTTCTGAGGCACTATCTTCTACTGACTCTGATCTGCCCCACCTTCCTCCAAGAGCCATTGCCATCATTTCATATATCTTGTTCCCCAACTCAGCTGGACTGTCAGGCTGTGCCATGGATAACAAACAGTCATTCATCATGTCCTCAAAACAAGTACATTAGAAAGATGTTACGGGTTTGTTCTTACAGAGAAACCGCTGGATATCAATGCTGTGTCATATAAAAGGTCCACAGCTCTCTTGGCCTCAGTACTATCAGGTGCATTCTTGCATGCAGCCTGTAGAGAAATATAACAAATCAAACCATACAGCATCAGCTTTCACATGTAGTAGGTAGGTTTATATGTTTCTTCTAACAAGCAGAATTAACTCACATTAAGGTCTTTGATGATGGGATGATCTGGGTTGATCTCCAATATCCTCCTTCCCCTCATGAACTCCAAACTTGAAGTATCTCCAAGTGTCTGTGCTTTCATCAATCTACAATAGGGAGAGACAAGGCAAAAATCAATGAAAGGTTCCTAGCGACAAGATTTGCATTTCAGAGATTAAACTGACCTCTCCATATTAGCAGACCATCCAAACTTTCCAGAAACAAGAACACATGGAGATGTGCTTAGACGTTTTGAGACTTGAACCTTAGCCACCTTTTCACCAAGTTGTTGCTTTACCCAATCACATAGAAGAATGAATTCTTGCTGATTTTCCTTATCTTTGACCTCATCATCATCACCTGTGTTACCATTCATGTCATGACCCAAAATGAATACAACAAATTCATAGCAATAGCAAGTTCAGGCAAAATAAAAATTACTAACCCAGCTCTAAATCTTCCTTGCTGATATCCACAAACTTCTTCTCCTTGTAAGTCTGTAGGTTTTGGATTGCTACTTCATCGATGGGTTCAACTAAATACAGAACCTAAACAAGAAAACCACATCAGTAACCAAAACAATATATCTTTATGAAGATCCCAAAACACTGTAGATGATACTAAAGATTCAGTTTGTAGAGATGTCTTCAGAATTAGTAGAAAGCACGAACCTCTATATCTTTCTGAACCAATTTCTCCAAGAAAGGAGCAGTATTGGCACTCTTTAAGCTATCTGTTGCCAGATAATATATGGCATTTTGCTTTTCACCCATGTTCTCCACATAATCATCTAAGCTTCTTAATTCGTCCCCGCTTTTTGATGTGTGAAACCGCAACAGAGGAGTTATGCGCTTGTGATTTCCAGTATCTTCAATGCATCCTAGCTTGACAAACCGGCCAAAGTTTTCCCAAAACTTCTTGTAATCCTGCAAGTGGAATTGAATCAATCAAACTAGTGATAGATTATTTCCCTAATAAAACTATGAAAAAAGATGAGATTATTTTCACACACCTCTTTATTTTCACTTTCAGCAATTTCTTGAATCATGTCAAATGTTTTCCTGACAAGTCTCTTTCTCATTATCCTTACCTGGACACCACAAAAACACAAAGATCACAATATTATTCATTTAGCTGGATAAGCAAAAGGACAAAATCTTTTAGGCCATGCTAGTTACTACTCCAAGATCTCCTACATGATTTCAGAATAATGAATTAGAGCACATATGTTTTGGCATGGAAGGAACAGTTGGCTCACTTACAATTCGGCTTTCTTGCAGGATTTCCCTAGAGACATTAAGAGGAAGATCATTTGAGTCCACCACACCCTTCACAAAGCTCAAGTACCGTGGGAACTGCAAATACAACATAAAATTTCTTGAAATATGGAAATTGATATCCAATGCACCTATGCATATGGGTAGTCTACCCATGATAAATAAGTGAAAATATAACTTACGTCAGGTAGACAGCTAATTAAGAATAGATGGAATCATAATCCCAAAAAAATAAAATTGGAGAATCATCACACCGTTCTTTCTATTATTTTGGACGTAACAAACAACACCTGATAAATATATCTTAAGTGTGCTTATTTAGTAGGCAGTAGAGGTAGCATTTGCATTGCACTTGCTACCCTGGGATTTCGAGTGTCATGCATATTTCTCATTTAATATTATGGACTCCGAGAACAAAGGTTGAAGGATGTATACTCAGGTATAAAAAATATTGTTATAGGAACCTCACAAACAAATATACAAATGATTGCCATATACAAGCAAAGATTAGATAAATTTAATTATATTTATAAAAAATATCAAACATGAACCATAACTTAAGAGTTAGAAAAAATCTGTTCAGGTTACAGGTATGTGAGCATAGTGTGAAGAATTGAAGAGGCTAATAGACACTATAAATCATGATAGTGTCTCAAGAACAGCACTTACCAGTTCACCATCAAAATCATCAGAGATAAACACACGCTTCACATACAAACGTATGTTCTTTGTTTTGGGATTTGCTATATCCTCACTGTTAAGAGGCCCCATTCCTGGGATGTACAGAACACTTCTAAACTCCACCTCACCCTGCATAGTTTTAGAAGAAAGGTTAAAAATTGAAGCTAAAATGATATAACAACAGTTCAAAATCATTGCAATACCTCAGTAGTGAAGTGAACATGTGTAAGTGGATCCAAAAACTCATTAAAAGTCTTCTTGTAGAACTCTTCGTATTCTTCTTTTTTAACTTCTTTCGGACTACGCATCTACAAAGAAGAACAAAATTTGTAAATTATATGAGATAGAACCACATAAACAGAAATTCAAATAATCATCAGGGATTTATGCATTAAAATACTTTCCTTGTACATTTATATGAATGCCGCATACACAACAGAGTTATGTAACAGGATAGGCTAAACTCACCCAAATTGGTTTTGTCTCATTGGCCAGCTCCCAATCCCAATACTTCTCAGTTTTGGTCTTCTTCTTCTTTTCCTTCTCACCCTACAAATCAATATTGAGAAAAAAAATTAAATGACATAATCACTCAAAAACAATAGTGCACACAACAAAATATACAATGTTGAATACCTCTGCCTTTGGCTCTTCTCCTTCTTTGGGTTCTTCTTCCTCTTCCACCTATTCAAATCACCAATTTAAAATATAAAAGGCTAGTTCTTTAAGTGCTAAATAAAGCCTTGATTTATTGTATAACAAGAAAAAGATGCATCACCTCTACAGTCCTTGATTTTTCTTGCCATGTATAGATGGGGAAAGAGACAAACTGTGAATAGTTCTTCACCAAACTCTGAATCCTGGCTGGGTCTGCGAACTCATACTTATCATCTGGCTGCAAGAAGATGACAGAATGAGAGATTCATTATGGAATTCTAGGAGCAACAGATCAAGAAAATCATTCAACATTAATTTCACTAATAATTCTACATTGAGAAGTTATCTAAGTCATCCAATTTGAGATAATACAATGGATTTGAGGACATGACTGAAATGGACAAGTCTACTACAACAATATGCCATATTAACACGCCATAAGTAGATGTTTAAACCAAACTAAAGCACCCTGATGAATTCATTCTGTTCCTACATCCAAGTAAAAAGTATCAAAATCAACTAGAGACAATACCCTTAGATAGAGAGTTATTTGTGTTCCGCGACGTATCATCTTTTCTGGATCAGTTTCCTCCCTAATCACATAGGAAGAGCTGTCAGCTTCAGATTCCCAAACATACTGCTTATCTGACTTTGGGCTCTTTGTGGATACAACAACCTAACCATACAGTACACGCAATAAATATCCATTATTGTTTTGTTGGTAAAGATAAATATAAAAATGCAATACATAAGTAGTTTAGCAACACCTTTTCAGCAACAAGGAAAGCAGAATAAAACCCAACACCAAATTGCCCAATCAAACCATTATCTGCTCCAAGATCCTTATTCTCCTGTA
The DNA here is from genome assembly GCA_963921825.1 of Erodium maritimum. Classification (NCBI taxonomy): domain Eukaryota; kingdom Viridiplantae; phylum Streptophyta; class Magnoliopsida; order Geraniales; family Geraniaceae; genus Erodium; species Erodium maritimum. Next base: position 12,268,872 of record OY997594.1, read on the forward strand.
AAGAACAAGATGCAAATAAGTTTACAATGCAATAACTAACTTAACAAAGGAACACAAGCTCAATAAACAGTACATCAAAAACTGACTAATACCTTTAGAGCATTCAAAAACTTTGAAGTACCACTCTGAGCAATGGTACCAAGACAATCAACAAGATCTTCTTTGGTCATACCAATGCCAGTATCTCTGCAGATTCAGATAACTCATTCAAACTACAACTTCAGTAATGTACCCATAAGAAAATAAAAGTAAAAACACAGTAAGCATACGAAATAGTGATAGTCCCATTGTCAACATCAGGTTTGATACGGATCTCTAGGTCTCCGGCGTCTCCAAGAAGAGAGGGCTCTGTCACACTTAAAAATCTCAGCTTGTCTAGAGCATCACTAGCATTACTGTATCACGAAAACAACCCAAATTAGCATAAAACAGTTCCCCGAAGGAAAAGGTTCAATCTATTCACAGAGACAGGCTCTCATGCTATATACAAATGTGCCTATGCATATCCATGGATGTATACTTATATATAGTCATAAACATGCAAATACTGTATTAACATATACACTTATGTTACTAAAAGACAGCAATCAGGAATCCCTAAAGAATATAAGAGAATATATAAATTCTAACAATATATGGCCAACATAAGAGTGTTGCACCAGAGAAAACAAGAAAATACATATGCTGACCTCACAAGCTCTCTAAGGAACACCTCCTTGTGGCTATACAGACTGTGAACAATCAAATCCAGGAGTCTGCTGACCTGCAACAGTTAACCAACTCCACTTCATTAATTGCCAAAACCCCACATTAAAACTGAACAGAGACAATAACTACAGCCTCACCTATTTACTAAGCATATAACAACAGGCTAAATTGGAATTTTTTTTCCTCGCATGGTAAACAAGTAAACACAAAATTCACAAAGGAAACAAGTCCATTTATTCCCGTAAGTAACAAAACTATATGAAATTCATAACATAATGAACAAAAACATAGAAATTCAAACTTTATGATGTAACGATAAAGACCCACCTCGGCCTGGTACTCGAACTTCTCTCCGGAACCTTCCGCAGCGGACTTCTCCGCGACAGCGGCCTCGCACCGTACTGCAATTCGGTTGTTCCTCTTCTCAAGCTTCCACTTCAATCCAGAACAAGCGAACCCATTTCTCAGGCCATTACGGGGAACGAAACCAGTGTTCAAGTTTAAGACTTTGTTGGCCAAACGAGAAGAAGAGGGAATAGCAAGAGAAGCACCGGCCAAGCTTCTGCTGAGAACTGGAGCCATGGGAACAGAGAGCACAGGAGAGAGGCGGAGTTCCCAGAGGTTGAGGAAGTGTTGCTTGTGGGTGAAATGAAAGAGATAAGAATTTCAAATCCTATATAAAACCCTTTTGTGAGAGAGGAGGGTTTAGGGGCAAGTGATTTATTCTAGAATGTACCTAAATACAAAGAGATTTGAGGTTTGGATTGGACTTATTTGGAACTATTGGGGTAGAATTCAAAGGTCCAGATACTCCCACTTCACCAAACAATATCCTCCTCCTACATTTTTTTTATTTTTTTTTACATGATAGAAATTTTATTAAGGGTAGGAATCAAGCATAAAGAAACATTAAAATGATAAAAAGAAAGAATGTGAAATATAGTTCGAATCTGTAGGTAGTAAACATTAACCCTATTATAAGATACTCGACTTTTCCGAGAAAAGTAGGTGAGAGGCAATTGTTTTGTTGGTAGTTTTGAATGAAAACTCGTCGAGGATGATCATTTCTTAACTCGGCTTGAAAATACTCGTGGTAAAACATCGGGGGTCCTTGAGGGGATAACGGGCTTCTAGGAAAAATACCAAGAAATGGGGGAACCAAGGGGTCGGACTTGCACTGACCTTGGTTGGGTGAGGTATGTGTCCCCACACACACCTCGTTGCAAGTGGGGCCGCTCATTGACACTGGCGAGGCAGCTTGGCCATCGTGAGGCCATCTAATTGGAGGTCGGAGACTACCCCCCACATTTGAATCCTCGAGAATGGCAAGGTGGCTGGATCAATGTCGGGTTGGAGATCCCCTAAATGTTAGTCTTAGTGCTCGTAGTTCAATCGTAAATGTCCAAATGTATATATCATCGTTAGCAATAAAATTAAAGCGGCTTTATATTACTTATGTGTTGGAGTAATATATTGATGCGTGTTCTAATCTATGTCCATCATGCGAATAGAACCATAGATCGAGATAGATCACACTCGATGAGTCCCTAGTCAACAAAGCTTCACTATAAGCGACTAGTATGAAAAATGGCTCTTTATGCTTACATTCAGTTAGTCATTGGAATGAGATTCCAGAGTCTGTTCATAGATATCATGTGGGACATGATAGTGGTCAACCCGCCCTGAATATGTGACATAGATTAAGTCATGAACATATTCAGTGTCGTAGCTTGTCATGTATCCTTAGACCAAGGAGTCTTTGTGGTCGCTATGCAGTAAACAACTGAGTTTGACCTAAGCCTAACGTTGTCCGTAACAGGGCTTCCATAACGGCCATCATTGGTTTGGGGATGGACTACATGAGAGACACGAAAGACGGATAAGGAATTTATCCTTCATACTGAGGGATGGGAAATATATCGATTCTCGGCCGCTTGATCGAGAGTGACTGAAAGAATAGCATGGCCATGAAAATGATATTGGGTATCACATATTCAATCATCTCACATATTAAGGAACACTGATTGATAATAATAAGGATGAAGGTTCTATGCATTATCTCAATCAGGATATCAATGATAAAAGGATAGTGACATAGATGGTGGAAATGTTAGAATCGACAAGGTCGATTCATTATGCAATGTCAGGCAATACTAAAGTCTCGTTAGTTGTCACTTATATAAGTAAAATGAGATTTTACATTGATCTACTTACATGCATAAACCTAAGGGTTACACCGGAGGATGAAACTCATTAACACATTTATGGAGAATGCCCAAAAAGGGAGTTGTCTCGAGACATGACCAAAAGTGGGTTTTAGGCTATGTGCCCATAAGTATTTAGGATATTACGGATCGCGATAAGTCTTGGAGTCTTGTGATTGATCGCGTCGGATAATGTTGGACTTTTCCGGTGTGGAAGGCGTGGAGGCGATGAGCGCGTCACGTGACCTCATCGGGAATGGTCACAGGCCATGTCCCACGAGGCCCATGGGCGGCCTATGCCACCAAAAGTCTATGGAACTAATTAATTAAGCCTTAATTAATTAAGTTCTAATTAAGCATGAATGAATTAAGCTATTGGTAATTCATCACCAACTCCCATCATTCTACACCATGCTTATCATCATACTTGTCCTATTTACACCATGCTTCACACCATGCTTATCCTATATTTTTTATTTTTTATTTCTAAAGTATATGTTTATTTAAGTCATCTTTTTCAAACATAACAAACAGAAGACACAAATAGGAAACAACTTCTCTCCCTCTTCCCTTGAAAGTTTCGGCCATAGTGTGTTTTTCCTCCATAATAGGTGTTCTTAAGTCATCATAAGAAGAACTACGTGACTTTGATTCCCAAGTGGATACGTAGGCGTCTTGGATACTCAAGCCCGATCATTCCTTACTTGGTGTTCTTGATTTGGTAAGGAAACCATGAATTTGTTTATTCATAAGTGTTTTTAACTTGGTAATTTTTCCATGGCATGGTCTCATGGGTTATTTTCCGCTGTAATTATTTGTTTACACTCTCCATCGAGCTCCATCGAGACCCAACACTAAGACCAGCGGTGCACGCTTGAAGGACAATGGCTTGCCCCTTCGTTTTCTCTCCTTTCTGCGTGGGATATGAAGTAAAATCTCGTGATTCCCCAACCTAGATCTTTGATGACAAGGCCGGCATGGTGCCACCACACCTTGTTCATGACACCCACTATCGAGTCTCGGTCATAGTGTCGGGTGGCGAAAAGGATGCCCGCCAAGCCGAAATCCATACGACCTCGATTACCATATACCACCGGGTTCCTTGGAACGCAAATGACTTGATCCTCCTTCTCATCCATCTTTAGGGCGTCAAATCCCTCTTGGAGTGCCTAGAGAGACTTCATCGGAGGTCGTTGTGTCTCAATGTCGTTGTCTCGAGGAACGACTCGACTAGTGTCTACCACAGGGCTTGGTTGGGTTCTCCTTTGGAAACTGATTCGTTCTAGACACAACAATCAGTTGCAGCAAGGTCGTTCGGTAGTAGGTCCACCGGGACAGGGAGCATGATGGCCTTGGGAGAAGTCACTGGTTTCGATGGGTGTCAGGTGATGCGGGATCTGGGCCATCAGCGTGGTCCTTGTTCAGGCGACTATTGGAGGCATGTTGATCCCCATAGATTATAGCAACGTCCCAAGGATCGGGAGTAGTTATAGTAGGTCCGCTGGTGTGGCCCCCTGTGAAGACCGCTTCGGTTAAAAAGGGTTAAGCTTTAAGTTTTGTTCATTTGGTTCGTCGTGTTGGAAATCGGATCGAAGTTTGAGAGTTTTTGCAAAAAAAAGGTAAAGGGTCGGACCGGGTCGGACCAGACCCGGCCCGAACAGGCCGACCCAGTTCTCCTTCTCGCTTGGGCCGTACGGCCCAATTTGTGTCAAAGGCCCACTTTCAGCTCCGGCCCGCCTTATTTAAGGTCAGAAATTAGGGTTGAAACCCTCATTTCTCGTCTTCATCCTCTCTCTACCGACCCTCTGCCTCCTCAGATCTCCCGAGCTCCCGCATCCTCTCACGCCGCACCTCCCTCTCCGTCCAGCCACGCCGCCACCGTCTCTTTTTCCCCTCAACGCCAACCGTCTCCTCCTCATCTCTCCGTTCAGACCCAAGCCGCCGTCCTCTCCCTCGTCCCGAGCTCCATCTCCTCCCTCCCTTTGTCTCGAGATCTCGCCGACCACTCCTCGTCGGCTGAGCTTACCGCCCCTCTCACCCCTCTTCTTCTTCTTCTCCGGTTGCACAATCTTCCACGCGTCGCCGAGCTTCCCACCAGCGCCGTCGTTCTCGCCAAATCTGAGACGGGAACCGTCGCACCGTCCAGATCTGAGGCGAGAAGACCCGCCTTGATCCACCGCCCAACGCCACAACCTTTTCCGCCGTCCTCTTTTTCCCCTAAGGTGATTTCGCAACCACCGTGAGGCTTGGTCGCCGGCATCTCCGCCGGTGACCGGTCGGATTTCGGACCCAAAACCCCTTTCTCCTTCTTCCCTGCTGTTTTCCCGAGCTTTCTGGATCTGTTGAGCGAGAAACAAGAAAAGAATTAAGGAAAATTAAAAGAACATAATTTTAAACGAGGAACGGGTTTAATTATCAAAAACAGTTTATTTTTTTAAACAAAAAAAGGTTTTTATTGGACTTTGGTTCGATTCTGAACAACGTTGGATTGTTGAACGTTTTTTGGGACATCGGATGAATAAACTATACGATTAATCGGACTTAGAACGGGACTGAAAGTGGAAACGCTGAATCGGGCACCTCGGGAATCGTGCCTCGAGACCCATGCCCGGGATCCGTGCATTGGGAATCATGCCTCGGGAAACGTGCACTGGGTTCTGTGCTCGGGACTCGAGTGCTCGAACCCGATTCGTCGTTTAATCCCGCTTTTGACCCGCTCGAGTTTAAAAGACAATTGTTGAATTTTAAATTGGACTTTACCGGAACTGATTGTAAGTTTTACCTGTTAAAATCAGTCGTGGACTTCGCCCGAGAAGACCAGAGTTAGGCCAGGACGTCAGTAGCTAGGAGACGTAGCTGTCGGTTCGTCTTGAGGTAGGGAAAGTAGCAAATACCGGTTCGATTGTGGAAAGTTACTAATATGCATGCTAGGTAATAATAAAACTGGAACGAGCATTAGTATGATAAAATAACCGGACGAGTCTTAGTAACTTGTAGGATGTGATTCACTAGTGTAGCCGCTTTCAATACTTGGGAACTTGTCGTGCTGGTAGAATGGCTTGTCGAGCCATAGGTTGTGTGCTGATTGATATGCCTGATCTGTTTGAGATGCATGTTGTGTGACTTGGTGTCGATAAGTTTAATAGCCAAGACTTAGTACATCCGGTGAGCATGTTGTTACTATGTGTGGGCAAGTGTGCTGTGACTGTTGTTTTGTGAACCCTTGGTTGTGATATGGTCGGGTGAGTGATAGACCGACATGCTGTGTATTTGTGGTAAGATTGTTGGGCTTGGTGATCCGTGTTTGATCTGTGGCATTTCGATGCGTGATATTAGCTTGTTGTGTGTCCCTTGAGGATGGTATTCCGGTTGTGATTGGGCCTAAGGGTCGTGTTTGGGGCCGACGGGCCATATTGTGATTGGGGCCTACGGGTCGTGTTGGGCCTACGGGTCGTGTTGGGCCGACGGGTCGGAGCCGACGGGCCATATCATATCATATTGCATCGGGCCGACGGGCCACATCATATCATATCATAATGGGCCTACGGGTCGTGTTTGGGCCTACGGGTCGTGTTGGGCCTAGGGTCGTGTTGGGTACTGGGTGCTGTGTTTCAACCTCGATGATTTATGGTCCTTTGGTGACGTTTCGGAGGGTCCCGACGAATGTGTCCTCATAGGGATGCTTCCAGCATTCTCGATGCTATACGTCTCTGTGACGTTATACGTCTCCTCTGGATCGAGAGGTAGTCCGATTGATGCTTGACCTACCGGTTTGTTATGATGGTATCGGGTTGTGTACAGTCAGCAGAGTTCGAGTATTGCGGTACGGGACGTGTGTGCTGGTTGCTTCTGTGTTTGATTCGTTTGTTGTTTGGTTAATGTTTTCTTGTGTGAAAGTTGTCGTTAAGAGTACTGTAAGTGTGGTTATGAACCCCGGTTGACAGTCAGTCGTGGTGTACTAGTATGCCCTAATTGGACGGTTACTCGTAGTGGTGAGCCGATGTTCATTACCTTAACTACTTTTTCTACTGGGCGAAAGCTCACCCCTTACTTTGTGGTGTTTCAGGATTTGAGCGGGATTTGTGCTAGCGGGACACAGCTGGGCTTGGGAGCTGGCGTGGGTCTTGTCTAGTAGGTCTAGAGACGTGCAGATATTTTCGAACTAAACTTGGTGTAATGGGTTTTATGAGCTGTTAACTCTTTCAATTGATTTATTATTACCTTTTGAGATTTATCTTTCGAAATTTTACCGTTTTTATTTATTGTTTTAAGTTCACGTCTCGAGTCCGGTCAAAACCGGATTTGGGTCGTGACACCCCCAGATGGACCATCAACGTGGGTACATTGAGGCATAGGGAGGGCATCAACGCCCTAAAAGTTGTGGCTTGATCGAGCGCTTTAGGAGGTGATTGGCCTGGACGGAGATCATGAGGGGTGGTTGTTGGTGTACCGGGAAGCGGCCGAAGAGGAAGGGGAGTCGATATTTTCGGTTTCTTTTGGTAGCATGCAGGCTTTATATGCTCCCAGCTCGGCGTTGGAGGCATAACTCGAGGTAGGTCCGTTTCGCAATCATAGGGGGGACATCATTTGGGTCGACGCTGGGGGTCACATGGGTTGGGTGTGGCGTGTCAGGCATCTCGGGATTAGTAGGTGGTGTAAGGGTCGTAAGAGCAGTGGAGGGTGTGGATTGGCGGAGGAAGCGACGATGATGATCGGTGAGAAGGGAGGCGACGTATAGAAAAATAAAGGGAGAGCAATGTAGATATAGATACCCTAAAGACAGAGGTTCTACTTTATTTTTAAGAATAACATATACTTTTTTGTTTCGTTTTTACAATTTTCTATAATATAGTGCTTAAAAGTTTCAAACACAAACTATTTTGAGCAAAAAAAAAAAGGATGGACAAATAAAGGTAGGTCAATGTTGTTTCATAACATAAATGATGTTATGAAACATAAGCGGTTTCATTCCCTTAAAAATAAATTTTGTTAAGACGATATTCCGTAAATGAAAACCGTTATATTTCTGTACCACAAGTTTTAAGTTATTTTATTTTGTGTCATTAACTATTTTTGGTTAATTAAAATTATCTATTCTTAAGTTTACACGATTATCTAATGCATATCCTGATGTTTTTTTAACGAATGTCTATCCTTATCTTTCAAATTGTAACATTTTTTTAACGAATGCCTACCCTTATTTTTTAACTTTTAGAGAGTAACATTAGTACAATTTGAAAGATAAGGGTATGATTCTTTACAAAAAAAAAAGTCAGGATATGTATTGGATAATCATGTAAACTTAAGGGAAGTAATTAATTTTAATTAATCCTTAGATTAAACTAAAACTGTTATGAAAATATGTGTTGGATGACTAATTCATGGAGACTTTTAGACTTATGTTGCAAGACTTTTGGCTTTCTATTTCCCTTCTTTATGTGTAGGTTAATGTGTATACGTTAATATGCCATTAAGGTTATGACCTCTCAGTCAATTGAATTATTGACCGCAAAAACACAACACTTTTTTGCAAGTGGTAGAGGCTTTTTAACAAAACTTTCATATTACTTTTTTTTACCCATACATACATACATACATACATACATACATACATACATACATACATACATACATACATACATACATACATACATACATACATACATACATACATACATACATACATACATACATACATACATACATACAGCTTGTCGAGACATGGAGCTTGTCGAGACATTCCCAACTATGAAGCGAGGAACCTTAAAGGAGGTGATTGAAGAAGTCCTCCGGGTCACCTTGAATTCTAGTCCTTCCTTACGAATCTTGGTATCCATAATTTCATATAGCTTTGTGTCGTTATCACCACCATATCAGTCAAGATGCAATGGTCAAAAGAAACAACAATGTCCTTCTGTACACCTGCAAAGACCGTATGTGTATAAAGAGTCTAAGCATCTGTTTCGAACACCGTGGTCGTCTTCAATACTGGGTATGTAGTATAACTCGTCATCACGAGCATGAAGTGTTTTCGTCTTTGTTTATCTCCCACCTTGTTATGGCCTCAAATTAATTGAACCGTACTTAGGTACTTATATGTGTACTTTCCAAATGCACTATTGGTTGATTCCGAGTGGTATACTGTTATCATATATATCTCATCGGTAAACCCCGATAGTATGGTGGTATCCAACTGTGACGCAAGTCATATATACCCTTAAGTGAACCGTTATTTTCCAAGCCAAATTCTTCGATTAACCCAATCCATTTCTCTTCGAACTTAGAGGATCGATGTCATCATTATATAGGATGCAATATATCCTTTTGTGGAAGTCTGTATCACGAATTAGCCCCTTTAGTACCTGTAACATCATGACATGGTTAGTAAGATATGTAAATAATATGATACCAGTTTTTATATATGATTGTAATATACATATATGAGCAAGACAATATGTGAATATGATTAATATGACATATAAATAGGGTGATAATAATTTGTAAGTATCAGCTTTATAGTTTATGGCTTAGTCAACTTAACTTAAATTTTATCTTTTATTTAGAATATGCCACATGCAAAGCTTATGTTTGGTGTTCGTTATGATTCTGGGTACTACAATCTTCACTACCGAATCTTGATCACTCATAAAATATTGAGTTTGCTTCCCTTTCATTGCGGTCATAAATGCCTTGAGCATCCATGTGACTGACTCGGTGTCCTTGTGTGTTACCAGTCACATACCAAAAGTAACTGGTACTTGTAGTTGTCTACCCTAGTCAAAGGACAGCTCTGATAATTCCCGGATACACGATTTTATTATGCATGACTTATTCTTGTACATCAATGTCCCCTTTACTCACCCAGGGATAATAAAGGATAAATAAGTCTTAGGTGAGTGGAACCTTTTTTCTCTATAGTAAAAACCCAACTCCCTCTGAAACCCTAGACGCCGCCACCCCCTCCTTCGTCTCCACCGGCTCCGGCCACGGCTCCGGCCATGGTAGGTGCCGGTGGTGACCTCCCCTCCCTCCCTTTCTGCTTCTTCTTCCTTCATCCTTTTTGTTCTCTTATTTTCCTGACCTTTGGAGGCTGTCCTTCGCTGCCTGCTTCATCAAGTCCGGCGCCGGCTACGTTGATTCCGTCCAGGCCATGGGCGAGTCGGGGGTTTGGATCTGACGGCTCATGGTCATCCAGATCTAGATCCACAGCATTTCGACGGTGCCAGATCTGGCTCTCTGCTCGCTACCAGAGCCCGTCTTCCTCCGTGCTTCCTCCATTCCGACGCCTTCGTGGTGGTTGCACCGGCTTGTGCTCGCCGGAGTTGTACAGGTCGCCTCAGGAGTCTAAATCCAGACCAGCTCCGGAATCGGACGGCGGATGAGTCTGGGGCATCTGGGGGCTCTCTGCTCGCCGGCGTAACTTCCGGATCTGCGCTTCGGTTCAAGGACACGCTGGGTCTGTCGTCCAGATCTAGGGCTTCAGCATGGTCTGCATCGCCGGTGGTGGTTTGATTGCTGAGGTGGTTGGTCGCCGGAGATTGCCGGCCAGATTGGTTCTGGACTGTGTTGCAGATTCCCGGTTTGCGTTTCAGTTCCACGGAGGCGGCGAAGTAAATTTGGTACCGGGGTGCTTCTGTTGGGCTTGGTAGTTTCTGGGCTGGGCTTTGTCTAGACTGAACACTACAAATTTGTCTCTTCAACTCCTGAAATTCTGACTAGAAAAACTAAAGAAGCAGGGGATCAATTTTCTTTTGGTTTGGATATCATTGGCCAAAATTGCTTCACAGTCAAATCTTCCTACATTCAAGTTCCCGGATTATACGGGCTGCTACTGTTACTGTTTTACAAGTTCCTTCAATTGCCTTTCATACTTTTGGTTATTCAGACCTGCTTCCGTTGACGTGGTGGTTACCTTGCCCCCGGGCTTTGTCAAGTCCCGGTCTTTCTCCTTCAGGTGCTCTCTACTTCGGTCAGTTACGGCTCCTTCCTCCTCCTGGCGTGGGAAGCGCTTCTCGCCTCTGTTCTAGATCGTGGGGATTAGGAAGGTCTCGTTGTTGGTGTTGGCCTCAGCCCGGATTAGTCGGAGTGGTGTTTGCTTGAAGGTGTACTGCCTAGGTCGGTTTCGTGGATACCAATTCTTATAATTCTTATTTCCTTTCTCAGACTCGGCAGAAATGCCTGGTTCTCCTACAAGGTGTCTCGGTGTAGGCCGACGTCACATGGAGGATTGGGTCTGGTGATCGTGCGTTAGGATAGCAAGAGGAGGATTTCACTCACCCGAGTCGTTACCTCCCCTCTCCTGGCTAGGTGCTATCTTTTTCCCATGTTTGTTCCTTCCTACCTTGTACTCTGGCTTTGCTCTTCTCGGCCAAGTTTGGACCGAGCTCGCCGGTTCAAGGTGATGGCCGCCGGCGAGTCCTTTAGGGTGTTGTTTTGCCCGCCTCTGAAGCCAGGTACTAGGCTGGTAGTTCATTCTGGGTTACGGTTTTATTCTTGCAAGGCTTTGGGTTGGTTCCTCTGGGTTTGGCTTGGGGCTGGATGGGCTTCCTTTGGCCTTTTCTCTGCAGGGTTTGGTGTAGGCCTCCGACGTTTTAGTGGCTCCATTGTTGGTCGCACTCTTGAGTGGGGAGTTTGGAAGATTATCTTCGTTAGAGTTGGGTGAGTTCTGGTTGCTGGCCTTCAGTTCATATTCAAGATTTAGACCTTATTTTGGTTATCCTTCGGTGTTTCCTTTTCTTTATGCAATTAAACATGCAAATCTCTGGTTGTAATTCAAGTGGTTAGTTTGAGGATCCTTTGTGATTGCTCCTTAGGTTGTATTCAAACTTTGTTCATCTTTCCAAAGAACAATTTTAATCTAAATTTGCTTTGTTGATCAAAAAAAAAGATCAATCATCCATCTACAAATGCTCTCCCCATTAGTAAATACTTTTGCAAGCCTCCAAACTAGGTGAGTAACCTGGTTCATTTTCCTAAAATGTAAAGAACACACCATGCCCAACCCATTGTCTTTGCCAAAAATCTTCATTGGTGTAGTGTTTGGTTACTTTGTTATCAGCTCATACCTTCAATAGGCTCGTCTCAAGCCTTAATTGAGTTAAGAAACCGCTTAAGGCCTCATATCGTAAAGGCCTTATAAAATTAAATAATAAACCGTTTAAGGCCTTGGATCGAAAAATACCCCCACACATTAAGGACTTGTTACCATTTGATCAAATCTAATCAAACAAAAATGTTAGACTTCTAATTTTAAAATGAAATTTTATTACTAGTTGGGCCAATTTTGATCTCGACTCAAATTTGTTCTTTAGAAAAAAAAAACAATTCTCATCCAAAAGAAAGAGATATTTTCTTGATTGTTGAACGTTCTAACAACTCTATGCGTCTTTATTTAGCAGTGAAAACTATCGTTAACGAAACAAAACATGCAAGTTTAATTTATCAGTGATTAGTGAACAAAAAATAGGGATCAAACAAAAGAATGAAACAAACCAAAGAAAAAAGTGTGAATATCTATATATCACACAATTTGGTTGAAGAATGACAAACAATTTATCAACTTCATTACGGAAATGCTTAAACCGAAATAACGTGAGAAAGTAAGTTGTCAAGAGAAAGAGAAACCCTTCCAAATTTATTGCAATAAAATAGGTTTTACGAAAGTTTCATTTCATGATTAATCAAGATAATAAGTAGAGTTGGCTTTATATACATATCACATGAAGTTCTATTGTTCATACTTATGGAAAGTGATTCACTCATTAGAGATGAAGATGTTTCGTAATCGTTGACATGAAGATGTTCAACAGTGCACAAAGACCAAAGGCCATAAACATGAATGATGATTTATTTCTGGTTCTTGAGTCCAAAATCAAAAAGATCAATAAACATGAGTTTGTTTATAAACGTCTTTAATATTTAGAGAGTAATAACAATTACATGAAGTTTGACATAAATCCTGAGGTAACCAGGAGAATGTGTTGGGTTTGTCCTATTTTGTTTTTGTCGGTTAAATTGTGGGTTTCAATACCAAATACTCTTGGTTCTTAAAAGTTCTCACTTATCTACTACATTGCACTATTATTCTAAGTTCTGACGGGTTTCTTATTTTTAGTTATATTTGATTATCATAGTTGAAATCCATATTTAGTATTTAAAAATTATTTTTAAGTGTGAAAACTTCTAGAAGATAATGAAAATAGCTAACCATACACAACGTCACATATATTCTAGATAATTTAGTGCAATTTTCTAGAATTATCTTGAGCCTATAACATCCAAACATGACATGAATATATCTTATTTAAAGATAAATGTGAATGCTTAAATACATTGATTTTTGTATTGAATTCTAGACGGTAAATATTATCCATTGAGGGTATCTTGTTAGAAACTAATATTCATCATCCATTATATATTTTTTTAGTGTTATAAATAGATGTTGAAGCTCATTTGCTCAATATCATCTAGTATAATCTTTTTATATGAGCAAGTTTACTTATTTTCCTATTATGTTCTTTCATAAGAAAAAAAGTTATCGATCAAGTTCTCGCTTTAGGCCCCAATAATCATTGGGCCAGCTCTAACCTTCAACATATCCGCAGTAGGGGATGACACAGTAAAAGAAACATACACTGAAGCATCGCGTATATGCATGTGTCATTTGAATGTCTTAAAGTCTTGTAGCTTCCCTCGGTCTTTCGAACAGCTTTTATGTTGTGCATGGTTAATCGGCGCACTGATAAACTCTTCCAAAGGATTCCAAAGTAAGGTCATCACCCCAAGCTTCCAATGCTTTCGCTGGTCCTTCCTCAATTCTTTGAGAGCTTTTTTCGTACTGTATCAGAATTTGTCTTTACCACTTTTACCGCAGTAGTGCACATGTCCTTTGTTATCTAGGTAGAACTTATTCTTGAAGCGATCCAACTCGAACGATCCCCTATTGGTGTCATGCCCCAAATCCGGTATTGACCGGACACGAGACGTGACTTAAAGATAAAATAAAATATAACAATAAAAGCATCTCAAATTGAATATAATCCTCCAAGTTTAGTTTAAAAACAACATGTCTCAAAATGAAAGAAGTTCCAAACAAAACCTTTACACATAAGGTTCATAATAAAAGACCAACACAATCTCTAAATGTAAGACACCCGGACCCCATGGAAGCTCCCGAGCCTCGAGTCCTCTACTCATCAATCAAGACTGTAACAACAACAGATAAACAAAGTAGGGGTGAGCTTACAGTCAGTAGGTAAAATACATAACATGGTCCAATCCACCGACTATGATAATTTTACACTTACCAGTTACTTACCAACCACGATCCATCGATCACCTGATCATACCGTTTGGTACAATCAGCTATACTTGATCCTCCATTCAATCATTCACTCATTCAATCAGTCAAGCATTTAAGCATTCATTTAAGCGCATTCAAACAGTCAAGTTCAACATTCAAATAATCTAGTTGTATTAGACTCTTAGCTTATCCAAACTAAGCAACCAAGCATGTGAAGCTAACACAACTAATCCGAGGGCTCATCACGGCCTCTCTACCAGTAAAGCAATTTCCAGGTATTGAAAGCGAGTTACACTATTGATTTGCTTCCTAAGCATGCATACTAGACACATCCGGTTATTAATAATTGAAAGGCAATTATTCTAGTTATTCGCATCCTATATGCATTTCTAGGACCTTTCCAATTTTATTTATCTAATAGGCATGCTAAGCGTTAATTAAATGAGGAGTTAAGACTTTCCCTACCTTGTGGTCTTCCTCTAATAATACTCTGCTGTAAAGTTCGATTAGCCTCTCCTCCGTTCTTCACACGGGTCCCGGAGTGGTCTTCGTTCTTCTAGCTCGGCTCCAAGGTCTTTGAACACAATTAAACTCTAATTAAAGTATAAACAAAAGGCGAGTAAAGTCCCAAAGCCTCCCCAAAAGTCCAGTTCATAACAAAGATCGAATTTGATGAAAGACTCCCAAAAGACCCCAAAACTGTTCTGCCACGGAATGGGTCACGGAACCGTGACACCACCCATCACGGATGACGTCACGAAACCGTGACGTGTGCCGTCACGGACTCCTACACGGAGCCGTGACGCCTCCTGTCACGGTATCCGTGGCAGTTCTGGGCAGATTCGCCCTTCTTCAACCTCCAGCCCCTTTTTCCCGAAAAATAACCTCCAAACTCCATTTTCAGTCAACCAAAACTCCCAAAACAGATAATTAACTCCAAAGCTCCTCTACCCATGGTAGGAATCATCAAAACCTCAACAATACAAACTAATTATAACTCCAAAAATCAATAAAACCCAAGGATTTCCATCACACATCAACAAATACTTCTCAACAACATCATCTAACACTAACCCAATCAAAACCCAATAACTTCTAGCAAAAACAAGGAAGACCCATGAAATGAGAGTGCTTGGAATAGAAAGTTAAGGATATATACATACCTCTAGGAAGATGAGATGATGAAGTTGGGAGGGTTTTGGAGAAGAAATGGGTAGAAGATGAATCCAATTTTCTTCTTTTCCTTTGCTTCTTCTTCAAGATCTCAAGGGAGCTCTCTTCTATCCTTTTTCCTTTAGGTTTCGACTACAACAAGTAAATGACTGAGTTTGTGATGCTCCAATTTCTTTAATAGACCTAATTGTAAAAGTACCAAAAGCCCCTTTAGATATTTTCCCTAAAGGCCCTTAGGAGGGTATAATGGTCTAAGACCACCCATTTTCCTCTCTTCCAATCTTTTATGGACATGTGTCCAAGTAGGGTCCATTAGTCTCCAAATTAAATTCCAGCACTTTAATTAATTAGGCTTTAGTCGATAAAAAGTCCAATTTTGACCAAAGTTGACTTCCTCCAATATTATACTCAATCGAAAGGAAATGGCCCAATTAAGCCAACCGAGATGACGGCTAAGCTTTTTGGGCCCCGGAAAAGCCCTGAGTGACTTCAGGAGTCTCTAGTTGACTTTTCCGGCCGAAAGTCAAACTTGTCTAAAAATCACCGGTTCGATCGGGATCGACCGGGGGCGGTTCTTACAATCTACCCCCCTTAAAATAATTTCGCCCTCGAAATTAAAAACAAAAGTACCTCAATGGTCGAACAGGTGGGGGTACTTCTCCCGGATCTCATCCTCTCGTTCCCAGGTCGAGTCTGCTCCCTGGTGCTTCCAGTGCACTCGTACCAAAGGGATAATAGTCTTCCGCAAGACCTTCTCTCCCGTATCCACAATCCTGACGGACTGCTCCTCATAAGAGACATCATCTGCTACCTCGATGTCTGCACACTCGATAACATGAGACGGATCCGCCGTGTATTTCCGCAATTGGGAAACATGGAAAACGTTATGCACGTTCCCAAGCTGCGGTGGCAATGCTAACCGATAGGCTACGACTCCAACTCTATCCAAGATCTCAAATGGTCCAATGCAACGCGGTGACAGCTTGCCCCCGCCGCGGTTGAACCGCAGTAGGCCCTTCTTCGGGCTCACCCTAAAAAATACATGGTCTCCAACCGCGAACTCAAGCGGTCTGCGACGTCTTTCTGCATAGCTCTTCTGGCGACTCTGTGCGATCTTCAACCGCTCCCTAATCAATGTGACCTTCTCGGTCGTCTCTCTGACCATATCTGATCCAAGTAAGCTCTGATCCCCTACCTCGGCCCAACACACAGGCGACCTACATGGTCTTCCATACAAAGCCTCAAAGGGTGCCATCCCAATGCTGGACTGATAATTGTTGTTGTAAGCGAACTCTGCTAAAGGTAGGTGATCCTCCCATGATCCCCGGAAGTCCAGTACACAAGCTCGAAGCATATCTTCCAAAATCTGTATGGTGCGCTCTGACTGTCCATCTGTCTGTGGGTGATAAGTTGTGCTAAGCAGCACCTCAGTCCCCAATGCCTTCTGCAGGGTCTTCCAAAATCTGGACGTGAAGCGATGATCCCTATCAGATACCACTGACACCGGTACCCCATGAAGGCAAATAATCTCTCTAACGTACAACCGGCTCAACACATCAATAGTGTCGGTCATCCGCATGGCCAGAAAGTGTACCGACTTGGTCAGTCGGTCAACCACCACCCAAATAGCATCGTGCCCTTTCGGCAACTTTGGTAATCAACACACAAAATCCATAGTAACGTGCTCCCACTTCCACTCGGAGATCGGTAAAGGCTGTAACAAGCCGACGGGACGCTGATGCTCGGCCTTCACCTGCTGGCAGGTGAGGCATCTCGAAACAAAATATGCGACTGCTCTACGCATCCCGCTCCACCAGAACTGTCGTCGGATGTCTCTATACATCTTGGTGCGACCTGGGTGCACAGCAAGACGGGAGTGATGACACTCTCTCAACACGGTGTCCCTACAACCTC
Organism: Erodium maritimum; assembly: GCA_963921825.1. Classification (NCBI taxonomy): domain Eukaryota; kingdom Viridiplantae; phylum Streptophyta; class Magnoliopsida; order Geraniales; family Geraniaceae; genus Erodium; species Erodium maritimum. Next base: position 12,286,173 of record OY997594.1, read on the forward strand.
GGGGTACAAACAACCGTCCTCTATAACGGAGACTCTGATCAGCACTCAACTCCCAACCCTCGATCTCAACACCGTCGACCAGTCTCTCACGAATCCCTGCCGTCTCGGAATCCTCGGCATGTGTCTATAGCACCCGAGCAACTAACGTGGGCTAAGCCACCAATGTACACAAAGCCATACCATTTGTGACCTCCTCTAGCTCAAGTCTGAATGAGCTCAACTCCTCCAGCATGTCCCACTCTCGGACAGCTATGCTGGCAACACAATGAGTCGACTTCCTACTCAGAGCATCGGCGATGACATTCGCCTTGCCCGGATGATAGAGCAGCTCGAAGTCGTACTCCTCAAGTAACTCCATCCATCGCCTTTGGCGCATGTTCAGGTCGCGCTGGGAGAAAATATACTTGAGGATTTTGTGATCCGAGAACACCCTGAAACGCTCACCGTACAGATAGTGTCTCCAGCCCTTCAGAGCAAATACCACTGCTGCCAGCTCCAGATCATGGGTCGGGTAGTTGCGCTCATGTACCTTCAACTGTCTCGAGCCATAAGCAACTACCTTCCCGGACTGCATCAACACACAACCCAGTCCTTCGCCTGAGGCGTCACAGTACACATCATAACCTACTCCTCGCTCCGGGAAAATCAACACTAGAGCGGTAGTCAATCGAGCCTTTAGCTCGGTAAAGGAGTGCTCACACTCATCAGCCCATAGAAACTCTACTCCCTTGCGGGTCAATGATGTCATAGGCGCGTCTAAACTCAAGAAGTCCTGAAAAAAGCGTCGATAATACCCTGCCAATCCCAGAAAGCTACGGATCTCAAACACATTCTTGGGCCTGGCCCACTTTGAAACTACATCGACCTTCGCCGGGTCGACTAGAATACCCTCTCGGGACACCACATGCCCGAGGAACTTCACCTCTGTGAGGCAGAACCCGCACTTCTCCAGGTTGTCGTACAACCGATGAGTGCTTAAAAGTGTCAAGACGGTCCTCAGATGCTCCTCATGCGCCTCCTCACTAGGCGAGTAAATCAAGATGTCGTCAACAAAAACTACGACAAACTGGTCCAGATACGGTCTGAAGATGCCGTTTATCAAATCCATAACGGCTGCTGGCGCGTTCGTCAAACCAAACGGCATCACTAGGAACTCAAAGTGTCCGTACCGAGTCCGGAACGCGGTCTCCTCCACGTCCTCCGCTCGGACCCTCAGCTGGTGGTACCCAGATCGAAGATCGATCTTCGAGAAGCACTTTTCTCCTCTCAGCTGGTCGAATAGATCATCGATCCTCGGCATCGGATAGCGGTTCTTCACCGTCACCCGGTTCAACTTCCGGTAAACGATACACATCCTCAAAGCTCCACCCTTCTTCTTCACAAAGAGGGCGGGTGCTCCCCAAGGGTATACGCTCGGGTGGATGAAAACCTTCTGCTGAAGTTCCTCAAAGTTGTCGCTTTAGTTCGACCAACTCAGCTGGTGCAAACCGGTACGAGGCCATAGAGATCGGCACCGTACCTGGGATCAGATCGATCCTGAACTCTACCTCGCGCGCTGGCGGTAAGCCTGACAGCTCCTCCGGGAAGACCTCCGGGAACTCACGTACGACTCTCGGTAGATCTCTGCTACTCTACACGATCTCTGTCTCGACTCCCGTAGTCAAGGCGGATAGGAGGACTCCGCTCTTGCTACCCATAACACAAGTAATGACTCGGTCGCCTGACCTCACTATCACCTGACGTCGATAGCAATCGATCGTCGCTCGATATCTCGCGAGCCAGTCCATACCCAAAATCACATCAAAAGCAATCATATCTAAGACGAGTAGGTCACCAATAAAGGGGAAATCTGCCACCCTAATTGCGCGATCCCGATAAAAGATGCTCAACACTACCTCTCCCGTAACAGGTGTATCCAAACAAAGGGGTCGACTCAACGTCTCCACCCGCAAACCCAAAGAAATAGCAAAAGAAGAAGAGATGTAGGAATGGGAAGCTCCGGTGTCAAATAGAAAATATGCCCACGAATTATACAGTAAACACGTACCCTGAGTGGCCTCATGACCGGCGTACGGTCCCTCAACTCTAGCATCAGTAACTGCATAGACTCGGCCCTGCGGTGCCGGTGGTCCTCCTCTCGGTGGTGGTGGAAGTGCCACCTGCTGCACAACCCTCGGTTGGTGTCTCTGAACTGCTGCTCCCGCCGCCTGACGCAGAGCCCTCTGATGATGTGCCTGACGTGGTCGGTCAGGGGGTGCCTGGCGAGTCTGAGCGTGCTGGGGTCTTTGCGCGGGCGCTCCTCCAACTAGATCAGGATAAGCATGGACAAAGTGACCCTTTCGGCCACAATGGTAGCATGCTCTCTAATCAACCCTATGTCTATCTCCAGTCCCCTGAGGACGATCATCATGTCGCTCTGCAGGTCCGTTACCCCTCGGGCAGTCTCGTGCTAGGTGGCCCTGCTGCCCACACCGAGGACACAGCTGTGCCACCGGGGCGGGTCCAACTGATGCTACGGCCCCTGCTCGTCGCATGCTACCAGGCTGAAACTGAGGCTGAAAGGATCCAGAAACTCTCTGCCTGCGCCGGTCGCGACGATCAGACGGCTGTAGGAAGCCACTCGGCCTAGGCCTGGTCTCCCGCGCTCTGGCGGTCTCCCTGAAATGCCTCTCTATGGCTAAGGCCTGATCCACGAGTGTAGAGTACATATCGGTCCTGAAGGCGATGACCCTGTCAGCAATCGACGGGATGAGCCTGTTTTCGAATCGTCTGCAGCGAATGTCCTCAGTCTGTACCAACTCCGGTGCGAAGCGGGATAGAGAAATAAATCTCACTGCATACTCAGAGACGCTCAGTCCTCTCTGACGCAGTTCCAGGAACTGCTGGCGTCTGCCATCTCGAATGGATCGAGGAAAGTACTGCTCCAGGAACAACATACTAAATAACTGATAGTCACTCCCAACACTAGTCTGCAATGACTGCCACCAATAGTAGGCCTCTCCCTCGAGATGAAATGTAGCAAAGGATACTCTCAGATGTCCCTCCGATACCCCAGAGGTATCGAGGTTGCGGGCAACCCGCTCCAACCAGCCTGCGGCTGCCTCGGGGTCTGCTCCCCCGGAGTAGACCGACGTACTGAATCTACGGAAACCCCTGAGGGCCTAGGCCGTGAAGCTGTCAAGTTGGCCTGGCCTCTCACTAGTGACTGTTGCGGTAGTAGGCGCGGGCTGTGGTGCCGGTGCTGCAGTCCCTTGCTGCGCGCTCGTGGCTGCCAGCACTGCACGAACCACCTCCTCTAGAGGGGTCGTCTGAGTTGGCTCAGCGACTGGAGAAGTCCTGGGTGGTAACTCTGATGGTCCACCCTCAAAGCTCTGGTGCTCTGTGAAAGCAGCACCCAGGGCGTCAACTGCCCTTTCCTGCTCAGAGGCAGGTGTCTGATTCGGGCCCCCAGCTGGGCGGCTCCTGGTACCACTCCCACAGGAGGAATAATCTCAGGTAATTCACACAAGGCATAAGGCAACAGGTATACCCCTCAATCGGGTATCTTCCCAATACTTGGGGTCTAGCATCGTAACACGATCAATTTCATCAAAACTTGGTATTTCTTTCCTTTCCACAGGTTCTCAACACTTTAATTTTTATCCAACCTTCATGTCGATCTCGCGTCGTTACAACCCGATTCAGGCGTCCCCGAATCTCGTTGTAACAACTTGACATCCAACCATCACGCTCGACTACAGTGGCGCCCCTGAGTCAACCCGTGATAGTGCAAACATTTCAGTTCTACCGAAATTTCGGCATGACCTATTCGTATTTTCCACTAACCCTCCACTTAAGCGGGACATTTACCAATCAAATTCACAACATAATTAGAGTTCTCATGCTCGGCCAATTACACAACAGTACACAACACCGTTAAAAGAGTGCGAGAATACTCGGGTTCTACTCTTTATTTGTTCAAACTTCACTTTTTGGGTCAACTTCCAACTTTAATTCTCAAGGAACGGTGGTCACTTAAACAGTCAACAATTGAATAAGACCATACTTCAACTTGAGAATTTAAGAAACGATCAACCAAAGTGGCAACACCATTAAAAAAATGGCTTAATTTGCAACGAATGCATAGCGGGTTGATCATTGCTCGTTAATCCAATCCTGATCTCAACCGTTCGGCTTCACCTATCACTGTAACTTACAGTCAATAGGGCAAGGATACCAATCAAGCAATGCAACCATTGTAATATAAAAGATTCAAACTTAAACGAACATTGAAACAATTCACGACTCGTGTCGTTCCAACTCCCCGCATCAATGTTTCCAATTTGCGTCACTAAGTACCATGACTTAGACTTCCTAACTCTACCCACCTAATTGACGTTCGGTCCGAGGTTTTGAAAATACGTTCAAAATGAAACCAGGCTCTGATACCAAATTGTCACGCCCCAAATCCGGTATTGACCGGACTCGAGACGTGACTTAAAGATAAAATAAAATATAACAATAAAGCATCTCAAATTGAATATAATCCTCTAAGTTTAGTTTAAAAACAACATGTCTCAAAATGAAAGAAGTTCCAAACAAAACCTTTACACATAAGGTTCATAATAAAAGACCAACACAATCTCTAAATGTAAGACACCCGGACCACATGGAAGCTCCCGAGCCTCGAGTCCTCTACTCATCAATCAAGCCTGTAACAACAACAGATAAACAAAGTAGGGGATGAGCTTACGGTCAGTAGGGAAAATACATAACAAGGGCGACCTTTAAGCTTAATAATTGGAAATTAAGGGAAACAATGCATTTCTTAACAATTAAAGAAGATAGAGCGTCCAATTAATGTCGTGGGGCATGAAGTCGCCACCCTCCGATCCACAACACTCGTTGTGTCATGTCGGATTTTCCCTCGGTCCAGAGGGGACGCATATCATCGAGGTTACCGGTAACAACCCCTGAGGGCGCTTATCGTCGGGATTCTCGGAAACGTTTTCAAAGGGCCATATGTCATCGGGAACCAAGGTATTGCTCCCACAGGACGGTTACACTTGGGTGAATCAACCAATAACCATCCCCGCAGGGTAAACCATCCAATAACCAATGCCCTGCAGGGTCCAATAATCAATGCTCCGCAGGGTCCAATCCACCGGCTATGATACTACCCCACACCGGCACTTCCTTCGGTGTAGGTACCATACCGGGTACCGACTATGATACTACCCCACACCGGCACTTCCTTCGGAATAGTAGGTACCATACCGGATACCAAGTCATCGGCTTAGGTACTACCCCACACCAGCATTCCCTTCGGTGTGGGTACCTTACAGGCACTACCTCACTCGCAGCGTGGGTGCCATACCGATATAGAAGCCAACTTAAAGACTCACAAGTGGGTAACACACTCAAACAATCAAGGAGCAACCAACACTTAACGAATCACAATTCTATCACAACACACCACAAGAATCAATCATAATTTTACACTTACCAGTTACTTACCAACCACGATCCATCGATCACCTGATCGTACCGTTTGGTACAATCAGTCATACTCGATCCTTCATTCAATCATTCACTCATTCAATCAGTCAAGGATTCAAGCATTCATTTAAGCTCATTCAAACAGTCAAGTTCAACATTCAAATAATCTAGTTGTATTAGACTCTTAGCTTATCCAAACTAAGCAACCAAGCATGTGAGGCTAACACAACTAATCCGAGGGCTCATTACGGCCTCTCTACCAGTAAAGAAATTCTCAGGTATTGAAAGCGAGTTACACTATTGATTTGCTTCCTAAGCATGCATACTAGACACATCCAGTTATTAATAATCGAAAGGCAATTATTCTAGTTATTCGCATCCTATATGAATTTCTAGGACCTTTCCAATTTTATTAATCTAATAGGCATGCTATGCGTTAATTAAATGAGGAGTTAAAACTTTCCCTACCTTGTGGTCTTCCTCTAACAATACTCTGCTGTAAAGTTCGATTAGCCTCTCCTCCGTTCTTCACACGGGTCCCAAAGTGGTCTTCGTTCTTCTAGCTCGGCTCCAAGGTCTTTGAACACAATTAAACTCTAATTAAAGTATAAACAAAAGGCGAGTAAAGTCCCAAAGCCTCCCCAAAAGTCCAGTTCATAACAAAGATCGAATTTGATGAAAGACTCCCAAAAGACCCCAAAACTGTTCTGCCACGGAATGGGTCACGGAACCGTGACACCACCCATCACGGATGACGTCACGGAACCGTGACGTGTGCCGTTACGGACTCCTTCACGGAGCCGTGACGCCTCCCGTCACGGTATCCTTCACGGATCCGTGGCAGTTCTGGGCAGATTCGCCCTTCTTCAACCTCCAGCCCCTTTTTCCCGAAAAATAACCTCCAAACTCCATTTTCAGTCAACCAAAACTCCCAAAACAGATAATTAACTCCAATGCTCCTTTACCCATGGTAGGAATCATCAAAACCTCAACAATTCAAACTAATTCCAACTCCAAAAATCAATAAAACCCAAGGATTTCCATCACACATCAACAAATACTTCTCAACAACATCATCTAACACTAACCAAATCAAAACCCAATAATTTCTAGCAAAAACAAGGAACACCCATGAAATGAGAGTGCTTGGAATAGAAATTTTAGGATATACATACCTCTAGGAAGATGAGATGATGAAGTTGGGATGGTTTTGGAGAAGAAATGGGTAGAAGATGAATCCAATTTTCCTCTTTTCCTTTGCTTCTTCTTCAAGACCTCAAGGGAGCTCTCTTCTCTCCTTTTTCCTCTAGGTTTCGGCTACAACAAGTAAATGGCTGAGTTTGTGATGCTCCAATTTCTTTAATAGACCTAATTGTAAAAGTACCAAAAGCCCCTTTAGATATTTTCCCACTTAAAGGCCCTTAGGAGGGTATAATGGTCCAAGACCACCCCTTTTCTTCTCTTCCAATCTTTCATGGACATGTGTCCAAGTAGGGTCCATTAGTCTCCAAATTAAATTCCAGCACTTTAATTAATTAGGCTTTAGTCGATAAAAAGTCCAATTTTGACCAAAGTTGACTTCCTCCAATATTATACTCAAACGAAAGTAAATGGCCCAATTAAGCCAACTGTGATGACGACTAAGCTTTTTGGGCCCCGGAAAAGCCCCAGTGACTTCCGGAGTCTTCGGTTGACTTTTCCGACTGAAAGTTAAACTTGTCTAAAAATCACCGATTCGACCGGAATCGGTAGGAGGCGGTTCTTACAGTTGGGACTAGGTTCCAAGCTGGAGTTGGAGGAGTTGTTAGAATATGCACACCCCCAGAGCAATCGGGATTATGATTTTCTTTGGAGAAGAAGGGTACATGACAACGTCATAAATAAATGTCAGATGGATGGATTTTAAAGTCTTGATTATAATCAATAGAACTCTCACTCGTTAGTTGCAACAAAAAGTGTGATCAAAAAAAGAAAAAAACATAAAAATTATCAAGGTTGTGTACCTTGTCCCCAATGTCTGAGGGTAAGATATCTAGTTGATCCCACTTGCCAATAGGTTGCAGCAAATATTTTCTTCCATTATAGGCCTCTTGATCTGTTGTTCCAAAGAGTGAAAAAAAAAGCCCATGTTGTGCTCTGCCAAACGTCAAATAACATTTCCCCTGACACATTCATGTACATGTTCATGTTTTATAAAGCTAATCACACACACATTTATCATTTAGGATGTAACTTTCTAAAAGATCCAAAAAGCATGGTCAAAATGTGTACATTTTATAAGAATTATATCGTATTCGGCTATACTATGGGGAAATAAACAAAGATGTACCATACACATGCAATTATGCAATTAATTTTTGTGGTTACTAAACTTATTTACAGTGAACTCATTCAAAAAATAACTAACTTCATCAATTCCCTCTTCTTGATAGTATTACCCTAAGACATGTTAATCAGTGTGTCACAACATCAGGGAACGACCAATTTTTTTTTTTTTTTGATAAATGATGGTTTTATTAATAATATTTTTACCCCAAGATGGGGAAAAGAAAGGGGACCACAAAAAACTATCCCAAAACAACCTGCAAAAGAGACTTTACCACAAAACGGTAAGAGAATCTTCCTTAAAAAACGTAAAGAACAAACGAAGAGAGGGGACAAAAGCCAAATACAATGAATATACTAAACGATAGAAGGAACATCGTCATTTGACTCTATCTGCAGCAAAGTCCCTATATTGACAAAGTGTCTCCAAGCCTCAGTTTTACGCTGAGCCTCGAGCTTCTGAGTTTCACTCATACAGAGTGAACGAGTCGTCACTCGAAAAGGCTGAAGATGTTTTTTCCTTCTTTTCCCTTTAACCTTCTGCACTGGAAAATCTTGATCGAAACTTGACGACGGATTAAAGGAGGGGGACGGAGAAACCCGAGAGTCTGATTTTGGGAGAACAGTCTTCACCAAATCAGAACATGAAGCTAGAGGGCGGGCAAATTGTGCATGAGTGCGCCCTTTTCGCACAAGGCTTGGCCTGAAGGCACTCAAGCCACTTACCGGGCTTAATGGGTCTGACCCAACAGCAGAATGAGTTGCTGAGGCTTGATTCGCATCAAGGCTCAGCACAGGCCCAGAGGCTGGTCCAGTAGCAATAAAGGCTGGCCCGCAAGGTAGAAACAAAAGCCCAGCAGGTCCTTTAGTGATTGCTTCTTCTTCTACGCGCGATGCACGGACCGTAACGGAATCAGCGACTGAATCAACCAAATCTGGAGTTTCCGAAATTGAAATCAATTCCACCCTGATCTGCGGCTCCAAAGATGGAAAGGTCTTTGAATGAGATTTGCAAATCTCATCCAAATCTTCATGATTCGAAAACGTTGGTGGAGAAGCTTCACCGGGCAAGGTCACTGAAATCACTGGTGGAGAAGCTTCACCGGGCAAAGTCACCGGAGACACCTGCAATCTCGGGTTGCAGGCCAACTCTGTCTTGGTTGTTTCCTCAACCACTGGTCGAACCACCAGCCCACCAATTGCCAGTTTCTCGACCATCGAAGGCATCTCAAATGTGCTCTGTTTTTGGATCCGTTTAAGAACGCGGCTGGTTTTTGGCCTGGCGAGAGCCACTAGCAATGAAAAACCATTTACTCGATAACCATTGAATGTCTCAATGACTGCAGAAGCTTCCTGTTCCGACGAGAAAGTGGTGAAACCAAAGATACGGCCTCCTCTGTTTGAACGACGTATAACAGTGCAGCTTGAAATCTCCCCATAAGAGCCAAAAAAAATTCTTACCCAGGTCTCGGAGCTTTCGGGCGGTAAATTATAGACAAATATCTCTGTTTTGTGCAGAGATTCTTTTCCGACCATCGACAACGATGATTGCAAAACCGCCGGGATCTCCTGACGAGAACCCTTTGTGTCTGATGGGGGAGGCTCACCAGAGCCAGACAACTTGTCCTTCTTCTTGGCTTTCGATTTGCCCGGAGCTTCACCATCGCACTTGGTGGTCGGAGCTTCGACAAATCCTGCTTTCTGCTGCGGCCTGGTAGTTACCTTGGCCTTGCGCACCTTGACACGGTGAGCAGGTTGCGTGCCTGATCGGGCTATGATCTTACAATAGGAGTCATAGCTCGATAGTAGCAACGAGCAGAAGTTAGAGAAGGAGAGGCGCTCCATTATTAAAAAATCAAATGTTGTGGTCCTGCGGGGAACGACCAAATTAATGAAGATCAACACCAAGAACCATTGTAGAATAAAGAAGCTGGAAAAAAAAAAACAAGAACCACAATCACAGTCAGCGGGATAAAATATGATTTCCATTAAGCATTCAAATGACTCAGAACAATTTAGAATAGATTCAAATAAGCATTTGACTAATCAACATATAACCTCAAATACCAATTCCCCTAACACATTCATGTCCATGTTCATTTTGTATAAAGCTAAGTATCATTTAGGATGTAATGTAACTTTCTAAAAGATCCAAAAAAGCATGGTCAAAATATGTACATGTCATGCATGTCCTTTCAATTTTTGGGCCAAGCGCAATTTGATCACAACAACCCCAAAACTCTGAGCTTGTAATTACTATCTAATTACATGCTTGCTGGATGTATACCGCAATTCCAATTGCATATGTTTTTGCTATCTCATGCGGAATTTTCAGTAAATCCAAAGTATCTCCATCAGTTTAGAGTGTTTTTTTTAAACAAGTTCATTTCCTTCTCTTTTGGTGTATTGAAGCTCCCACCACAAAGCTGCATTAGAGCATACACATCGAAACGGGACAGGAGCAGGTGCACAGGGGTTCGGGGTTCCCTTGATGTAGGGAGGTGTGGGCGCAAAGCTTAGGGAGCGATCTCGCGCCTCGCATGGGCGAGGTAGGAGCACGAAGCACAATCATGCCTCGTGCCCGGCTCTCCATGCCTTGCCCTCCTCTTCTCTACTGCTGACGCGTGGCGCAGGGGGCAAAAAAAATTCGGTCGTTGGAGGCTAACGGTCTTCAACGACTAGTCTTTTTTTAATAATTTTTTTAAAAAAACCCTATAAATACCACATCCCCATTCATTAAACTCACACCATTTATATCTACATTCTCTCAACTCTCACTTTCAATTTTAGTTCCTCTCTACAAAATCCGATCGATAATGTTTGATGATGATTCGAATCCACCGCAGAGATCATCGGAGCAACGACAATTCACGATGCCAAAGTCGATAAATATATGCAAGAAATTAGAGAGCTGCAGGGCGTGGACATGGATGACTTGACCGAGGAACAACAAGTGAATCACGCGAAAATGTTGTATGTATATTTCGCACAAGTTGAGAAGGTTCAGAGACAAACTGAAGCTATTATAAAATATTTTTATGTATTTTATTTAGTATTATTATTAATGAATGTATTATTGTAATGTTTGAGGATTAATGAAATTTCAAGTTTATTAATTAGTTTTGCATTTTTTTAATTTATGTATTTATTAATTAATTTTATATTTTTTATTTATTGTTTTGTTAATTAAATATGAATTTAAAAATTCAACAAAAACATAATTAATTATCCAGTCAGCACTTCAAGAGGAGCATGATCCCCATACCTGCTCCTCTTGATGTGGAACACTCTCAATTTTAGAGGGGCAGGAGCACAATTCATCCCAGTCGGGTGTAAGCGGACCGGGTATCCGGTCCGGAGGCCATTTTATTATCCTGTCCGGACTAACCAGATTTTGTATATCAATATCCGTACCCTGTTCGGATGATCGAATATTATCTAGATTTTTGGTCTTCCAGATCCAGATCGGATACAGATTTTACCCTGTCCAGATCAGATTTTAATGGGATCAGCCCAAATACAAATTCAAGCATATATTTCAATATAGAAATGCAAACAACACAAACTAATGTAAACCATGTGGGTGAAAAACCATTAAGCAAGGTTCATTGAATACACCTTAATGAGTTGAGATCAATGATCCTTGCCTAATGATGAAAAAACACCCCTAACCTATTTTATAATAAATAAAATCAACAAAGTGTGTCTAAACCCAACAATAGTTTGCAACCTTGCAAGATGAAACTTAAACAACTAATGAAAACAAGTGTTCAAAATAAGCTCTTCCATTTGGTACGATTGTGTTCGTTAAAGTTCCCAAACGTGCGAGCCGAAGTCAGTGATATTTCGGTTTTGTTCACTTTGATTCAGAAGGTGCAGCGGCTAAGGCAATTGAGGTTTTGAATGGGTTTAAAGTAGACGGGTACGTGCTATTTGTTGCCACGGCTTGGCATCGCCGGACATCAACAACTCCGACGACGAACTCTTCTGGTGGTCCGAAAAAGAGCATCCCAGCTGTTCAGGGTGTTGTGGAGACGCGGGTATATGGTGGGGCTGTCGAAGACTCGCTGGAGAAGCTCGTTCACGGTGTGGATCGCCGGTCGGAGGAGATGCATCCAAACCAGAAACTTGTCTCTGTTTCTGGGTTTCAGATTCAGACTGTCGAGCTCGGTTCAGAGGAGGAGAAAGTTGTTGAGGAGGACAAAAGGGTAGATCAGTCCGGGGATTCGCCGGAGTTGGTTGCCATTGTCGATGCTGAGATGGACGTGGTTGCTGATGTTGATGCAGAGACGGTTTCACCCCCTTTGTTTGCTAATGTTCAAGCGGTTGTTTGGTAATGTTCACCCCCTTTGTTTGCTAATGTTCAAGCGGCTGAGATGGACGTGGTTGCTGATGTTGATGCAGATACAATCGGTTTCTGGGCTTACTCAAGTCCAACCCTTAGTCTCGGACCAGGTTATTGGTGCGGTTGGAGGCCAACCTACACAGCAGGAACATTCCCCGTGGAAGGACGCTCTAGTCAAGAAGCGGGTGGGTCGTCCCTTAAAGCATCTAACGGAAGTATACATTTTGACGTGTAAACCAATTGTATCTTTGGATCGGGAGAGGTATGTTCGGCCCGTCGATATTGGGAAGCAGGTTGAACAAATCGGCAAAGCAAAAACTCAAGTCACAGCTTCGTCTCATGGTACTGATGCATGGACTGCAATTCGTGGATTGGCCGCCAAGAAGAAGAATGTGACGAATCATCGTTGATGGGGTTTTTTTCTTTTTGTTCCATGTTTTCCTTTTTTTTAGAAAAGGCTTAGCATTTGGCTCCTCATGCTGGAGCCCCTTTGTTATTGTTGGTTGCTACCCTATTTCTTCTTGATTCGGGGCTTTCTGATTCTTTTTGGAAACATACCTATCAATAAAAAAAATTAGAAACTAAAAAATAAATTATTTAAAACTAAAACAATAAAAATAACATTTAGTTTACCTCACAATCTCATAAACTTACGAAGTCGATTCACCAACAACAACTCCATCAACCAGCTCTGGAAAAAAAAAGTAACAAACCAAATTATGAATTGAACACTTTATAATAATAAAAGAATGACAATATAAATAGATTTTAAAATTATTTATACAATTACCTTCTTGAATTTTCTCAAAGTTGTACACAGCTTGAGCTTCTTCCTCTTGCAACTTGGCATTAGAAGTGGGTATGGACCTCAACCAATTTTGGAGGCAAATCAAGCACTCCATAAATGGAATCCGAATTTTAAATCAGATTAAGGGATTGTCATCTTTTTTCAAAACATTACCCCTTTCTTTTATATTACACATTAGTACACCCTATAATCAGTGTAAACAAAACCCTAAAATCTAACATCAGAGTATCAGACCATTAAGATTACAAATCCTAAAATGGATTATCTAAACCTAAAATCCTAACATGTAAATACCTTAATCTAAAATCAGTCAAATCCTAATATGTAAAACCCTAAATCAGACAAATCCTAACATATAACTCCCTAAATTAGACAAATAAACCTACCATCTAAACATATATAGTATGAAAATTCGGTTGCTCGAATTACCTGATCCTGACATGAACTCTCAGACATTTGTTGCTCGAAATCCCTATCAGTGGTAGAAACTGAATCGCTGATGCTCGAAGTTTGGGTTTGGGGTTGAGGAGATGATGAAGATGAACATGGGGTTGAGGAGAATGAGACCAAGGCTTTGTTTTTACCTTCACAACTTCTTAATATAACCTGGATGATGGAGTTATAAAAGGTAAGTGGAAGGAAGTGATGGACACGAACAGACGTCTCGGAATTCGGATGGAGCACTGCCAAGTAGGGATTGGAGAAGACGAAGAGACAGCATGCGATTAGGGTAGTAAGTAAAGTGGGTGGGCGTGCGATTAAGGTAAGTGGGTTGTGGGATGTTAGGCTAATTGGTATTCATGCCTTATTTTATTGGGCTTAGGGTTAGGCCCAGTCCTAATAATACTGGACCGGATAATGTCCGGATCCAGTGGATATTGAAGTAGATATCCGGATCTGGATCCGGTGCAACCGGATATCCGGTTTTCGGATTTGGATTTTGTCCAATAACTTCCAGAGTGGTTAAAATAGGAGCGAGTTCGGACCGGATACATATTTTTTTTCCTAGATTCGGTTTTTAAAGCACACACCTAGTCCATTCAGTAGAGGGTTCTGCACCCTGATCCTTACTTCATACTCCCCTTGATGTGCATGCTCTTAGAAGATTAAGATGAGCGGTTTGGTTTTGTTAAGTTAATACATTTGAGAAAGGCTACGGTTTTGTTGTGATAATGCTGTATATTTCCTTTTTGTTGCTTATTTTGTTGAAAATATTGTGGCATTTTATAGGTCCTTAACTGCTGAAACTCAAACTGGTATTTTTGTTCTAATTTTGTTATGGGTTTTCTTGGGGTACTAGAATTTGATGTGTTGGTTTGTTTTTCCCTTAAAAGGTAGTTGCTACTGTTGTAATCTTGAGAGGTCTCCTCTTGGCCTAAATCTTTATTTCAAAGATTAGGTTGGAATAAACTCTTTGCTGGGAAAAAAAGTTATAAAAGAGATCATTACATATGACTATAAATGAATGTAATTACGAATGATCGACGTTAAACATACATATAACTACATTGTTTTTCTTTTTACAATTATATGTCACAAATATGAAAAATTAACAGAGAATATTAACGGGCAAAATTAACCCCAAGTATTTTTTTTTTCATTCCTCTAGTATTAGTGTTCAATTCAAGAATGTATAAAGCTACCTTCTTGCTGATGTTCAAGCAATGTGATAGATCACCATTCACAATGCTTTGAGACTTAGGAAATAGCTTGATCGCCGTATACGCATGGTAATTAGTGTATAGATCCTGCATTTCACTTGGCTTGGTGGAATCATTGTTGTTGTAGTCGATACAAGGAAGAAATTTGTTGATCCATTTACGCCTAAAATCAACGCCAGTTGAGCAATTCCCAAATGCGGGGAGCTTCTCCATTCCGCACTAATTAAATCATCCTTCTTCGACACATTCGACTGAACCAATTATTATTCGGGCCTAAAACGAGAATTTGATTGACATCTTTTTTTCTTATGAAAGAATATAACAAGATAACAAGTAAATTTGCTCATATAGACAAGTTATATTAGATTACATTAAGAAAATGAGCTTCAAAATCTATTTATATTACTCAAATATCTAAAAGAATGTTGAATATTAATTTTTGACAAGACATCCTCGATAGATAAGATAAACTATCTAGAATTCTATAATATAATCCAAATATTTAAGTATCCAACAAGTTAACCGACATTTACAAAATAGGACAAGGACAACGCATTCTATGGATTAACTCAGGGTATATGCGCAACTTTCATTTAATTTTTGTTGCTATGAGATGGGATGAATTGAGTTGAGAGCCGGCCCTAGAAGAACACTGACTCCACGTCTGACCCCCGTTCGTTTCCGACCGTCTTGATTGTTGACGACGTCCTGTTTTTGCTAGAAGACCTTCGCTTGTCTCGTTTTACTGATCAGATGACGATGGCTCATATCCGTAATGATTGCAAGATTGGGGTGGACTTGGTTCGTAAGAGGTGCTCTTTTAAGTCACCATTGGGTTTGATTATTTCAGACTATATTGGTTTAGTATCTACACTTGGTGATGTTTGTATCGAGTTTGTTAGGCGTTCAACAAAAATGACAACTCCCTAGCTCCCTAGGAAGTCTCGTTTTTTGTTTGGATTTCAATGGTCAGGGGCATTATCCCTGAACCTCTCCAATCTGTTTTAATAACGGACAGTTAAATAAAGACCTTTATTTCCTTAAAAAAAACATAATTTAGTATTCTTTTTTTATTGAAAAATAAGCATATTATATAATAGCCTAATTATAGGATGAGAAATTTACACATAATTTTCCCTATTATCACTGTATTTTCACATTACCCTTTTAATTATTTTTTTTTACATATAACCCTCATAACTTTATATATTTTTTCAGTTTAGTCCAACGGTATTAACCTTTTTTTCCAAATAATGTAAAAAGTCTATAATACCCCTCACTAACCATTAAATTTTCAAAACAATACCATTGATCAGCAAAACCTATAAACAATTAAAAGTCCAAAATAACCTTCATAAACCTTTCAATTTTTAAAATACATCATTAAATTATTTTTAATACTTTTTTTAAATCCGAAAATTCTTTTAATTCTTTTAATTTTATTTATTTTAATCATTTTTTAAATTGATTAATTTTTTATTTTAATTTCTTTCCTTAATTATTTTCCTTACTTATTTTTCTATTATTTTCCTTAATTGCTCTCGGACTTCATTTGAAGAAGAAAATGGGGAGAGAGGTTTGAGGTTTGATGATGAAGTATAACCAAAAAATTCAACAACATTTTTTGCCCAAAATACAACCAGCCACTGTCATAAACATTTTTTGCCCAAAAAATTCCAATCTGACACATCTGCCTAGCAAAAAATCCAACAAAATCAAAATCAACAACAAATCTGAAAAATCAAAGCATTCCTTGTTCTCCACTGATTTGCTCCGATTTCTTTTCAACCTCAACAATGGTGATCCAGCTCTCCCTCTCCGTTGAATCAGGGTCTGCTTCGACGGCCCGAGCCAAATCAGCTGAGCTTCGAAGTCGATGAAATCAATGAAGGGGAAATGTAGGAGACCATGTTCGTGAAACCCAATTGGTGATGGTGCTCCAAATCCGGCTAGGCATGATGATGGTGCTCCAAACTCCAGCAAGACATAATGATGGTGGGAGTTTGAGAGAAGAACTACGAAGAGGTGTGGAGGTTGAGAGGATATGGAGAGTGGCGTGGTGAGTGATGAGAAAGTGAGGGAGGTGAGTGTTAGGGTTATATTTTAGTTCTGATGGCTTTTTTGTCATTTAAAAAAATAGTGTGCATGTTAACGGTTCCGTCAGTTTTTGGACGTCAAAGTAAACAATTAAATTAGTTAGAGGATTTAAATGTCAAAAAAAATTAAGACATAAGGTGAAAAAACGAAGATAATAAAGAGGATTATGTGTAAATTTTCCTTATAGAATAATTACCAGGTCTATCCCAAACAATTACTCATCAATAGTAGAGGTTTGTACGAGATCCCAAGTCAATTTTGCAGAATTGTTTTAGGCAAGTATATAAATACACTCAAATTAACACGGGAAATAGTAGCCTAGCTACTAGCGAAACTAGATTAAAAAAATGCATTGAAAATCCAAAGCCATTCTCTCGGAGAATGCATGGCGGCAGACAGGCGCAAAACACACGTACCTTCAATCCCACGCTATCTCTTTTACCGTTTCCAAGCTTATAGATTCAGGGTTCACATGCAGATCAGATCGTTTGACGTGGATCCATATACTAGTCCTCTTTAACAAGCTGAGTAAAGAATAAAATTAATGTATATACTATGATTAAAAATGGTTTCAAATCATCGACAAGTGACACATGGGATGATTATTAATCATTTTACATAGAAAAGTGGGGAATGTTGGGACCATAGTCCTCACTATAGGCTCTATAGCTACCATTGCTATAAAACCCTGCATGGCTGTGTTGTGTTTCATTTATTCTCTTCTTCTCTGCTCACTTTCAGAGTTCAGTATATTGATTCCAATTCTCTGATCTGAAGAAACAAGCAAAAAAACATATACATGGAGGCTTGTCATAAAACATGTGTATGTTGTTTGTTTTTACTACAACTACTATTGCTTCTATCATCAATCTCAAGTTCAAGTTCTAAAACCCTTCAAGGTATATATACACTTACCTTACATAATGTGATTTGCACTCGTGTATATGAATTTATAAATCTTAATCAACACATGTGTACGTTCCCAGGTTTTGATTCCCCTAGCCATATCTTAGCAGCAACAACAGATAATAATGATGCTTTTAGCGGAAAGGTAATATACAGGTCAAGCTTTTATGAATTATTATTTAAATTGGTGTACGGATTCATATTTTTTGGATGCGAGGCTCTAACGAACATTGTGTACATGTGTTATTTCAGGAAGGTGATCCAACCATTGGTAGTTACTACAATGTTGGAGGAAGGAAAATGAGAGGCGTCATGACAGTGAATAATATTAACGAGGACATGATGAAGAAGAAGAGCATATGCAAAGAAGGTGAAGTAAAGGTTGGTCTGAGAAATGGTGTGGAGTCTTGTAGCAAGAAGAAGCAATATAGAGGTGGGTTTGGAGGTGGAGAAGAAGATAGTAAAGTGGTAGAGGAGTCAGGTTTTGTAGCTGTCAATGCTGACTACCATACCCCAAGGCACCATCCTCCCAAGAACAACTGATATATTGTAGTATACATACTCACCTACATCTTGAGTGTTTCAAGTGCTTTGTGTAATCTCAGTTCCTGTTTTATCTAATTTTGTTCTTTATTTTCTTCGTATTATGTTCCCAAAGTTCAATGAGAAGACGATGCTTGTTTTGATCATATATGGACGGTATAGGAATCATCAATCGTGAACAATGTGTTAGACGGGTTAGTCCATAAACGATAATAAACAAGTAAAACTGAATCCAATATTATTAATTAATATTCAAATCACATACGAAATAAAATAACAAACAAAATATGTAAAAGTATAAGTCGATACGTAATCGAAACAGTAACCTCAATCGATACTCGAAGAGGGAACTGGTATGTCGAGGCCTGCGAACCAGTTCCTTAAGACTTTTTATTGCCCCGTCTGAGCAAGTCTCCCAAGATACAACGACAACGTAAACGAACTCGAAACCGTGTATGAGAAGTAGCACCGAGTAGAAAGAAATCAGTTGCTCTGTTCTTGGAGAAGGAGAGAAATCGTGTAGGTAAATTTCGTGTCTATTTCGTCCCTACTACGTGTCTAAAATTTTTCACTACGAATAATGAACTAGAACAGAGCTTATATAGGAAAAGGGGAGAGAGTTTTTGGAAACGAGTTTTATGGAAACACAATTTTCGGAAATATCAAATATTGGAAATATATTTTTCCTAGTAATTAATTATTAATTTCGAAATATAATAATATTAGGAAATTAAATAAATTTCGGAAATATTAAAAAATTCGAAATAATAAAAAATTAGGAAATAATATAAATTTCAGAAATAATAAATTCTGAAATTTCCTTATTGCATATCAATTTCCATAACTGAAAAAGATATCAATTTCGGATTTCCTTATTTTGCATATTCTGAAAACTGGAAATTAATTGTTGAGATTTTATACGGGCCGAAGCAAAACGGAGCTGGCGCTACGAGCCCAAATCCGTTGCAGCATTCGCGTCCCGCACACAGCCTTTCATCCAAGCAATTCAAACATGCTAGAAAGGCAACACTATATAAACCCAATGAAAGTTTAGCAATCTTTCGATGTGGGACAACATAAAGATGATGTACTTTCCATTTGCAATTTTCTCAACAACTAAGTTCAACGGGTGATCTTTGAGCTTTAATTTCTCATTCACCTCTTGTTCGTTTAGACCTCATAATATCTCGTTGGAAAGGCCTCACTTCCTAGAACACGAAACTAGTCTTTCCATAGTTCTAGGATGACCCGATCCGGTAGATAATTGAGTGTCAAGTTGACCATTTCCATTAGTCTAAACTCACTTTTGTCCAACAATCCCCCACATGAATAGAAATTAACGCGAGAGGAAAGCGATAGGATGGTGACTTCTCATAGCTGATATCTGCATAGGATAGGTAGGCAACACCCTTGAACCTTCCCTTGTGAAGATGTAACTACTTTACTGACTGACTAGTATACGCGATGTCCTTGAACTATTCTGTCGTTTATGTAAATGACGATACATTCCACACAGACACCAACAAACACAGTTTTTTCGGTTCTCATGGTTATGTCCGTAAGTCATGGACATCTCTTGTTAAGACAACTAAGCCCCAATAGTTTCCCTTGAGGCGACTCCACCTCACTCTCACATAGGTGATATTTCTTTGCTCATATTCTTGAAGCACAATGAATCATTAAAAGCATAGCTTAACCTTAACACGTTTCAAATCACTGTTTACATCATAGGAATGGACCCGGGGTGACCCCCACAGTGACCACACAAGGTTTATGCGATTAGGTTGTCCCATTGAACCTAGATCTTGGGATCTCCAGTCAACTAGGTTGGGTTTTCCTTCACATAACGCCTTAATTGATTACGGGCTTTAGTCACATTCCTTTGGATGTTGTAACAACTAGATCTCTATTTAACCCTTTGGTTAGCGGATCCGCAATGTTATCTTTTGATCTTACAAAATCAATAGCGATAACTACAATTGAGATCAGTTGTTTAATCAGATTTTTGCCCTATTGATTGTTGCTTGATTGTCACAATGCACACAAACCTCGAGCACAGGCTTTAGCCAATCTGGATTATCCTCCAAGAAGTTTCGTAGCCACTTGGTTTTATCCAAGGCACAAACTAAGATTCCATATAGTGGATCTAGTTATAATAGTTCGTCTTGAGGATATCCACGACAGTACTGCTTCTACTAGAGTAAGGACATATCCACTCATGCTTTTTGAATCCTTAATATCAGATATTCAACTAGCATCAGAGTATCCTTCAAGAACGGTAGGTTTTCTCTTATAGTGCAGTCCATAGTCACACGAGTGTATAGTAAGTATCCAAGTACTCTTACGATAACTGTCCAATGGTCTTTCCATGGATTACTCGTGAGTCTACTCAGTGTACTTACCATAACTGCATGTCAGGTCTAGTACAACTCATGAGATACATAGTCAATGCTTTCACCTTTATTTTTGACAAATGTTCACTAATGTCTATAGGTGTTCTGGCATTACAAGTATCATTCTTACTGAACTTACTCAATATCTTGTCTATTTAGTGCGATTAGGTTAACATGACACCATCAGATGAACGTTTGATTTGGATACCCAAAATCTTACACGCGAGTACCATTTCTTTTATGTCAAAAGTAGAGTTTAACAAGGTTTTGGTACCCTTTACCATCTTATCACTACTCCCATGATTAGAATGTCCTCCACGTACAGACATAGGATCATATATCCGTCATTTGGGGTACTAACATCTATCATTTGTCACACTTGTTTATCTTGTAGTTATTGACTAGCAAGACATCTTCAAGCTTTTGTACATTGCTTAAGTGCTAGCTTCAGTCCAATAAACTACAGTCCACTACTTTTAAGACCGATTGTCATCTTATTTAATAATGGAGCCAATAACTTAGCAAGACACCCCCACATTTTCAAGTAATTATTGGAAGGTTTTCTCCCTTTCCATAATTCGTGTAGAGTCTTGTCTAATTTCTTAAGGGGTACCTTATTCAAAGGTAGTTAGCTAACAAAATAGCTTCCCCTCCCCCCACATGCCAAGTGACAACCCAGATTTGATTTGATCAAAAGGTTCGTCATGTGAATAATTATTTTGACATAAATTCCGCATTTATAGTCCGTTGGAATTTTAGGATGTGTTCCGAGATTGTTTAATCTTACGCAGCGCTACGTGGTAAACGTGTCCAATTTCCCATGTCATACATATAACGACACAATGAGATAATTATAAGAAGCGTCCCCCTTACATTATTCATTTATTGGGCTTAACGTGTTTGGGAACATATTCGTTTCCCACAAATATTCATCCTTAGTTAAAACTAATTTATCACCCTCATAAACCGTCCTTAAGCCTTGTACACTTCAAGTCGTTTCGAGGTTCTTCCTATATCCGGAAGTCACATTGAAATTTGAGCAATTCTCATTTTCAAATAATTTTACGTTGTTTCACTAAGAAACTAATCCAATTAACAATTTTTAACATTTGGACGTATTCCAATATGTTTAAATTGATTTGTCATATTTCAAATGTCAAGAATTGAAACTATTCAAATTTGGTCATTTGTTCTTTCCATGGAGCAAAATTAACTTGATCTTGAAACCTTAAATTTAATCGTTCTAACGTGTTTCACATTGAAACTGAAATCGATTAATAGGTCAATGATTAAATTAATCTTCTCAATGATAAATCGACACATTCGATTGAACTTGTACCAAGTAAGCCGAATCGATTAATTAATCGTTCACACGTGTTTGATCAAGAAGTTTGAAAATGATAGTGGTGCAGTCTATGGGGGAGGCAGTCAGAGTTGTTAGGGTATCACCAAGCCATACAATACCTACGTGGTTGATCTGTTTTGCTATACCATAGTAAAGCCAGGGCCATCACTCGTCTAGATTCCTCCCTCTCACGGTCAACATGGCCCTGACATTACCATGCAAAACAAAATAGAGATAGTCTATCATACTACAATTGATGTAGACCGGGTGTGGATGCTCCTTGAATTCCTGGCAGATATAGCAGAGGGGTAGGCAAGACAGATCCATCCAAAACTGCATCTGAAGGGCCTCTTCATAGCATAGACCCCACTGATCGTTGGCTACCTTGATGCAACCTCTAAGGGTGTTGTTGATGGTGGTTATTGTTGCCACAGTCATGACATCCAACAAGATATTTGACGCGTGGGGGCAAAGTTGGATATGCTCAAATCACACGAACACCGTTTGAGCAAGGAAATCCAAGAGGATGAGGGTGCTCTCTTAAAGCATCGGGGTTCCCCGCGACAGACTCGATCCTTAGCATCCTAGGACACGAAGTAAAACATGGAGATCTTGTGCCTCGTGTCCTTGAAGACGAGGCCATCGGGTCCCCACAATCGAGACGTAAGTCTGAGCATTGCCTTTATTTTGAATGAGAGAGAGGTGAGGAGACGATCCGCCTGATCAAAACTCCGACAGATACACATATAAGAAGCGGGTCATGCGAGACCTCAGAGATGAGGTCATCCTTGTCGAGGCTGCTTGCATTCAATCCTTCTTGTAGGTCCAAGAGGTCATTGCTAGGAGGCAGTGAAATGGTGGAGCCATCAACATTCACAAGAGAAGGGAGGGTAGCAAAGTTGAGAGGGAGACGGGTGGTGGATATGAACAATGAAGACTGATGATGAACATTAGGGGGTCTGATAGGGCTCTTGTATAAGGTGTGTACATTGTCGTGAATTAGTCACTTGGCGGGCGGGCCTATGTTGCATGGACTCTGACTCATTATACTAATCAAAGTTCTTTTAAATTATAGGAATACAATAGCATAACAAGATTAAATATAGAAGAAATTTTCGGTTTTAAAATGTAAAGCTGAGGCGTGGAACTTAAGCACCCTAACTTGAATGTAATTTGTCCGGTAAACCTTGGTGATGTTCAGTGGCCAATTACACCTCGAACTTACAAAACAATACCCAGAAATAAAGAGATTTTAAAGGAGAAGGTATTGCTTTAGATGTGTTAAGAAAGACTAGAGAAGTCTAATTTATAAGAGTAGCTTTCATTCTCAATTTTATTTCCGCACTAGCTTTCACTTTTTTACCTTCTATTTAATATTTATTTTTTAAAACTCTTACATACGAAAATATTTTTTCACCCCCTTATTCTCTCTTAACTCTCCATCTTCCTCATCTTTCCACAACCCTCTAACTCTTCATCTCCCTCATCTTTCTCTCAACTCTCTTTCTTCAACTTCTTTCTTCTTCATCTTCTCTTACCTCCAACCATTGTGTTCGTCGAATTCACCATGAGCCACCATCGTCTTCCTACTTCTTTCTTCTTCTCCAAGTCCAAGGTGTGTTTTAGGATATTTTTTTGGTAAAAACATTAATAGAGATGGGTTGGGGTGTAGTTGCAGGTCTCGACATGGTCATTCAACCATGAAATTTGGTTGGACGACCATGGTCATTCAACCATGAAGCTTGGTGGAACGACCATTTTCCCCTCAATTTTTAGGTCATCCCGCCAAATTTTTGGTCAAACGACCAAGTCTATTGTCGTCCACCAAGACCATGGTCGGCCTTCCAATTTTTCATGGTCGTCCGACAAGACCATGTAGTTTGACCATGCAACTTGGTGGAACAAGCATGGTTAATGGACCATAAAAGTTGGCGAACCCACCATGATCGTTTGACCAACTTTTCATGGTCACACAATCAAATATGGTTTTTTTAAAAGAATAAGAGAATTTGAATTTTGAAAATACAGGGGAGAGATTTAATTTGTGGAAAAGTACAAAATGGGAATATCAAAGTTATATTAAATGAGAAGGCTAAAGAACAATAAAGTTAATACATAAACTAGTGCACAAATAAAATTAAGGGAAATTTGGAAATATATGCTTCATAACATAGCATATTTTTTTAGTATGCTACTATGATTCAATATTTATAAATCTATGCTTTTGAAATATTTTAGGACAATTGAACCATGGTTGTTTGAGAAAAAATGTTTGGACTTAACCACTTGTGCTAAATTACTTACATGTATTATAGCCTTTTATTATTTTTTTTACTATACTTTATTATATACTAAGTTCTCGTACTACACCAAAATTTAAAATAAAAATATGAATAATTGAAAAATACTTATGGTGAACTCTGCACGTTTTGCAAATACTTACGGTGTATTGTTTTTGTTACAAATACGTATAGTGTATTATTTTTCATGCGTTAAAAGTGTGAAAACTAACGGAAAATTGGGATTTTAGAGGGTGTGCAACTTTAAAATTTTCAAAATAAATAAATAAATATGGGTATACCGTACGTATTTCAAATAAATAACTATGTGTATACCAAAATAAATAAATAAATACTATTTAAAAATATATTTGTATATATACATATTTATTTATTTTGGAAATTTTAAAGTTTTACATGCTCTAAAATCCCAATTTTCCATTAGTTTTCACACTTTTTGCACATGAAAAATAATATATAGTAAGTTTTTTCAACAAAAAACAGTACACCGTAAGTATTTACAAAACGTGTAGAGTTCATCATAAGTATTTTTTCAATTATCCGTATTTTTATTCTAAATTTTGGTGTAGCACGAGAACTTAGTATATAATAAAATATAGTAAAATAAATAATAAAAGGCTATAATACATATAAGTAATTTAGTACAAGTGGTTAAGTTCAAATATTTTTTCTTGAACAACCATGGTTCAAATCCTCTCATATACAATTTATTTTGAGATTTAAACTAATAATAATAAGGGTATTTTTGTCCTAAAATATTTCAAAAGCATAGATTTACAAATATTGAATTATAGTGGCATACTAAAAAAATATGCTATGTTATGAAGCATAGATTTCCAAATTTAATAAATAAGGATATTTAACCAACAACAAAAACCCACAAAGCAAACATAAACAAGACGTGACTTTAAATTTATCGGAACTGCACACAAGTTTTGAAAAACTAAACCATAATGCGTTAAAAATATTATTTCCAACAAAATTTTGTCAGGTATGAAATGGAGAAGCTTATTTATTGAGAACATAGTAGAAATTCATCTTGAATATGTAAGGCGTATTGCTTAGTGTCAGACCATATATATAGACTTTATATTCTTTTGTGTTTCTGCCCTATTTCATGTGATAAAACACGAAATCTTTAAGTAGAGTTCATCTATTCTATGGGGCGTGGGTACCCCAATTTGTGAGGTTGAGCATCGGTCGATGATCGATACCAACAATCTTTTTTATCCTGGTATTTTCGTTGGTGTGAAAATGTCCATCGATGCTGATACTGAAAATCGATAGATACTCGTACAATCGATTGGCCTTAATCACGGTCAGTGTCCGATTTTTAACTGGACAACCAATTATCTAACCACTCTGACGAATAGAAATCAACAACGAGTGTTCTAACGTCACTGACGAGAAAAAAGGAGCAACTACGAGATTTAGACAAAGACCTAAAGAAGAAGAAGAAGAAGAAGAAGAAGAAGAAGAAGAAGAAGAAGAAGAAGAAGAAGAAGAAGAAGAAGAAGAAGAAGAAGAAGAAGAAGAAGAAGAAGAAGAAGAAGAAGAAGAAGACATTGATTTGGGTATGTAACTTCGTGTTTCATTGCTCTGGGTTTTTCACCGTGCCCTAGTAACATTCACAATACACGCACACAAAATCAAGGTTGGTTGTAGACGACGCCAGAAAAATTGTTAGACGAAGAGTGTAGATGCTAGTGTCAGATTCACTAGTGGTGGTGGCCGGTCCTAGCTCCGGCCAGCCACCCCATGGCCGGCCAGCCACCACCCACGGTGGCCTGAGCTCCCCCCAATCCTCCGGTCACCGGAAAACGCTCATCTCTTCGCTCCAAACACCTCCAATAAACCCCACACCTCAACTCATCCATATTCAACCAATTTCAAACCAAACCCTAACTTTTAAACTTAGCAAAACGAGAATCGGTTAGGTGCTCATCGTAGAGAATGTCGATGTGAGCTTGAATCTTCTATCGTTGAGACGATCCAATGGTTTGATGCTCGTGAATAGTGGCAAACCCTAGAAACTCCCTCTCTTTTCTCTCTTCTCCTTCTCTCTTCTTTCTCTTTCCAAAACTCAAATTTTCTCTTTCTAAAACTCTAATGGTCGAACCCCCCTACTTGTGGTCTTCCTTGTCTTGTCCAAATACCTAACACCACCACTTGTGTGACATGTGGCAAGTGGGTCCCACACCTTTTAGGATAAATATCTTCTAGATATTTTTCAATCAGATTCGCGAAATTCGGACGTTTCGGGCCCCGAACGGGCAATTTTTCCAAGAAATTACGAAACTTCACGGGCTACAAGGAAACGGCTCAACTAAGACCGCTGCGACGACGGATAAGCTTTTTGGATCCAAAACGGTCCTCGAATTGACCAAAACGTCGCTCGGTTGACTTTTCCAGCGAAAAGTCAACATTTCCCAAATGGGTCAGAAAGTTGCCCTGAGTCCCCCGGAACTCACTTTGGTCGATATCGGGGTCAACTTAAGTCCAGTATGACCCTCGGGGTCAATTTTAGGTTCAATTAAGTGTCTGTCTTAAAATTTTTAAATTTTCCCGTTTTTCGCATATTTGACTGGCGTTGACCGGGAGTGGTTATTACAGTCTACCACCCTTAAAGGAATTTCGTCCGTGAAATTTAAAACAGACGTACCTCGGGAGTCGAACAAGTCGGGGTACTTCACGCGAACATCGTCCTCGCGTTCCCAAGTCGACTCAGCCCCGTGATGTTTCCACTGCACCCGTACCAGGCAGATAATCTTGCCCCGCAGGACCTGCTCCCGTGTGTCCATGATCCGAACCGGCTGCTCCTCATAGGAGACATCGTCAGCCACCTCGATATCTGCCCACTCAATGACGTGGGAGGGGTCCGCATTGTACTGCCGCAACTAGGACATGTGGAAGACGTTATGAACTCTCCCAAGTTGCGGTGGTAACGCCAGACGATAAGTCACTGCTCCCACTCTGCTCAAGATCTCGAAAGGGCCAATGTACCGCGGAGCCAACTTGCCCCCGCTGCGTCTGAACCGTACCAATCCCTTCCTCGGGCTCACCTTCTGGAACACGTGATCCCCGACTGCGAACTCAAGAGGTCAACGCCGTCTGTCGGCGTAGCTCTTCTGCCGACTCTGTGCGGTCTTCAACCGCTCGCGTATCAGCGCGACCTTCTCTGTCGTCTCTCTGACAAGATCTGGCCCCAGCAGACTCTTGTCCCCCACCTCTTCCCAACACACTGGCGATCGACACGACCTCCCATACAACGCTTCGAACTGTGCCATCCCAATACTGGCCTGGAAGTTGTTATTGTAGGCGAACTGGACCAACGACAGGTGGGTCTCCCACGATCCCCTGAAGTCCAGCACACATGTCCGCACCATGTCTTCCAAGATCTGAATAGTGCGCTCGGACTGACCGTCTGTCTGGGGATGGTGTGCTGTACTGAGTAGAACCTCGGTCCCCAACGCGGTCTGCAGACTCGGCCAAAATCTGGACGTGAAACGAGGATCCCTGTCAGACACTATCGACACAGGGACCCTATGGAGGCGCACTATCTCCTGAATGTACAGGCTGCTCAACTTGTCGAACAGATCAGTCACCCTCATAGCCAGGAAATGGGCCGACTTGGTCAACCAATCGACTACTACCCATACGGCGTCGTGTCCCTTCGGCGATCTCGGAAGTCCACCCACGAAGTCCATCGTGATATGCTCCCACTTCCACTGGGCAATCGGTAGTGGCTGCAACAACCCGGCGAGACGCTGATGTTCGGTCTTCACCTGCTGACATACGAGACACCTCGATACAAATTCTGTGACCGCTCTCCGCATCCCGCTCCACCAGAAGTGCCGCCTGATGTCACGGTACATCTTGGTGCCACCCGGGTGCACTGTAAGACGCGAATGATGTGACTCTCGCAACACGTCGTCTCTACACTTGCCCGGAACGAATAACCCTCCTCGATACCGTAACCCCCAATCTGCACTAATCTCCCAGCCTACCACCTCGTCACCGCTGACGACCCTTTCTCGGATCTCTGACGTCTCGACGTCCTCTGACTGCGCTTCCAGCACTCGGGCAAGCAGTGAGGGCTGAGCCACCAATGAGCACGTGGCCACGCCACTAGTAATCTCCTCTAGCTTAAGCTCGAACGTGCTCAGTTCCCCCATCATGTCCCACTCTCAGACTGATATGCTAGCAAGACTCGAAACAGACTTCCTACTCAGGGCGTCGGCTACCACGTTCGCCTTACCCGGATGGTAGTGTAGTTTGAAGTCGTACTCCTCGAGTAGCTCCATCCATCGCCACTGGCGCATGTTCAGGTCTTGTTGGGAAAAGATGTACTTCAGGCTCTTGTGGTCCGAGAACACCTGAAACCCCTCGCCATACAGATAATACCGCCAACCCTTTAGCGCGAACACGACTACTGCTAGCTCCAAGTCGTGGGTAGGATAGTTGCGCTCGTGCGTCTTCAACTGCCTGGAGCCATAAGCAACCACTCTACCCAACTGCATCAGTACACAGCCCAATCCTTCCCCGGACGCATCACAGTAGGCCTCATACCCGATCCCTCGCTCTGGCACTACCAATACTGGAGCTGTGGTCAGACGAGTCTTCAACTCCGTGAATGCATGCTCACAATCCTATGTCCACACAAACCAAACTCCCTTGCGCGTCAACATAGTCATCGGCGCGGCTAGTCGCGCAAAGTCCTGGACAAACCGCCGATAATAGCCTGCCAACCCTAGAAAGCTGCGGATCTCGAAGACACTCGTGGGCCGTGCCCACTTCAAAACCGCGTCAATCTTCGACGGATCGACCAGTATACCGTCACGGGATACAATGTGACCGAGGAATTTCACCTCAGCGAGCCAAAACTCGTACTTCTCCAGGTTGGCATATAGCTGATGCGTGCGTAGCAGGGTCAGAACAGTTCTCAAATGTACCTCATGTGCCGCCTCGCTCTGCGAATAGATCAAGATGTCGTCTACGAACACCACCACAAACTGATCTAAGTACGGCCAGAATATACTGTTCATCAGATCCATGAACGTTGCAGGTGCGTTCGTCAGTCCAAACGGCATCACCACGAACTCGTAATGCCCATAGCGTGTCCGGAATGCAGTTTTTGCGACGTCCCCCTCTAGGACTCGCAACTGGTAATATCCGGATCGCAGATCAATCTTCGAGAAACATGTTGACCCTCTCAACTGGTCGAACAAGTCATCGATCCTCGGCATCGGGTATCGGTTCTTTACTGTAACCCGGTTCAGCTTCCGGTAATCTATACACATCCGAAGCTCTCAACTCTTCTTCTTCACGAAGAGTGTTGGTGCTCCCCACGGCGATTCGCTCAGACGGATAAATCCCTTCTCCTGAAGCTCCTCGAGCTGACGCTTCAGCTCAGTCAACTCTGTCGGCGCAAACCTGTAAGGCGCCATCGATATCGCTGCCGTTCCCGGCAACAGGTAAATCCCGAACTCCACCTCACGTTCCGGTGGAAAACCGCTCAACTCCTCAGGAAAGACCTCGGGGAACTCGCATACCACTCGCGGTAACTCTCGGCTCTGTCCAGCCGATACTTCCTCCACTGCGGACAACGGCGACAGGAGAACCCCGCTCTTACTACCCAAAACACACGTCACCTTCGTGCTGCCTACTGACACTGTCACTCGTCACCTGTAGCAGTCGATATTGGCTCGGTACTTCGCCAGCCAATCCATTCCCAAGATCACGTCAAAGGTCGTCATTCCCAGCACGAGAAGGTCATCAGGGAAAGGACAGTCTGCGACTCTAATTTCGCAGGCACGACAGACCCTAGTCAACATTACATCACCCCAAACTGGGGTGTCCAGGCTCAGGGGTGGACTCAACGGCTCTAAACTCAGCCCCAACCTCTCAGCACAACTCAACGAAATAAACGAGTGCGACGCCCCGGTATCAAATAAGAATAACGCCCATAAATGATACAATAAACACGTACCCTGAATGGTCTCGCGGTAGGTAGTGGATCCCGGGGCCCGGGAGTCGGCAACTGCGTACACTCTTCCATGTGGCGCCTGCTGCCTCTGACCCGGTGCACTGACTGCTGGATACCCAGATCTCTGCTGCTGTCTCGGAACCGGCGCGCTCGTGGACGGCCGTGAGAACCTCGACTGCTGGCTCTGACGCGGGCGACCCCTGGGTGACTGCATTGTATGCGACTGTTGCGGTCGCTGCACTGACGTTGCCCCCAACGGCTCATAGCACCTGGCGATAGAGTGCCCAACCCGTCCACACCGGAAACACCTGGCCTCGTCGGCTGTCGACCCCGTGTCCATCGGACACTCTCGCTGCATGTGGCCTGGCTGCCCGCAGCCAAAGCATCTCAGCCGTCTCTCTGAAGCAACTGGCCCCACTTACGCCACCGACCCCACCTGCCTCGCTCCGCCATACTGAGCCTGTGGTCTGAAGAACCTCGTGGTCCTCTGTCTCCTCGGATCTCGGAACTCGGACAGCCCTGCCACACTGGTCGGCCGCTGTCGAACCTCACGGGTCCTGGCCGCATCCTGGATACCTTGCTCCACTGTCGCTGCAATGTCCATGAGCTCTGAGTACTCCCGCAACCTCAAGGCGAGGACTCGATCCCGAATCACCGGCCTCAGTCCCCCCTCGAACCGCAGGCAACGATTCTGCTCTGTCGCCACCATTTCTGGCGCAAATCTGGTCAGGGCCGTGAATCTGGCCTCATATTCTGCCACTGACATCCCATCCTGCTGTAGTTCCAGGAACTGCCGACGTCGGTCCACCCGAGCCGACTCGGGGAAATACTGCGCCAGAAAGACCGTCTAGAAGATACCGTAGTCGTGCCCGACTCTGTCCCTCACACGCCCCCACCAGTGGTAGGCGCTGTCCCTCAGCTGATGAGCTGCAAAGGACACTCTTCTGCGACCATCCTCGATGCCTGAGGTGTCCAGGTGTCGCGTGACCTGCTCCAGCCACCTCTCGGCTAGGTCTGGGTTCGGCTCCCCGATAAATGTGGGTATGCCCAGCTTCAGAAAGTCCAGCGGTGTCCGGGACGTATGGTCCTCGGCCTGAACGGGCCTCGCTGGGACCGTTGCTGTCTCCAGAGCTGGCGATGCCGACTCTCTACTGGCGATGATCGCCACCAAACTCTGCACTGTCCTGGTCAGCTCGTCCAGGGCGGTCGTAGTGGGAGGGTCTGCGACCGGCGGGACGCTGGGCGTGCCCGCAGAAGGTCCCGCGTCGCTCCTCCTGTCCTCTCCGACAGGAGTACCCTGGGCCTCCGCGTACTCAGCGGGCTCAACGGTGGGCACCCGTCCTGGTGTCCCTGCTGACCGTCCCCGCCTGCCTCGCGCGGGCGCTCGTCCCCGTGTCACGGCTGATCGTCCTCGTCGGCCACGAGCCATGTGTCGGTATCCTCTGCACGGATACACGAAAACGTTTAGTTTGCGAACTTATATAACGACAACCTGCTCAAATACACTAGCGTTCACACGGTCTACGTCTACCCTAACGTGCCATTTACTAAAACATCACACCACTCACGCTATTAATATTTAAATTTATAATAATACGTAAAGGAAACTCAAACGAATCCAAGTCACCCAACTTCGATAACAAGTCTACAAGGCCAAACAACAACCACACACGCCCACCGGGCCAACCAAAGTCGAACTACGCCCACCGGGCCAACCAAAATCAAAACACGCCCACAGGGACAATAAATTTCAAAACTTTTCATTTTCATTATAAAACCTCATTGCTTGACGTCAGGTAGTTACAACCCGGTCCAGGCAGCAACACACAAACAGTATGCCAGTAATAACCGTACTGCACATACACAAAACACAAACAGGGCTCACAACACTACGAGTCTACACACGGTTTCCGACTTGCGTACCCAACGCATGACGGGACTTTACTGACTCGACTCTCCCCACCTAATTGACGTACAGTCCGAGGTGTGAAACCTCGAGCTCTGATACCAAGCTGTCACGCCCCAAATTCAGTAGAACCGAACTCGGAACGCGAACGTTTAAAACAATAAAACATTTTCAAACCTTTTAAATAAATCACTTTAAAACCACCATTTAATTAACCAAAATAATTATTTACAACTCAAAAGTACGCCCCAACAAGTGGACAAAATACAAGGTATACGTCGATAGACTCAAAAGTAAACCCGGACTCCCGCTCCTAGCTCTTCAAGCTTCGGAAGCTCACCTAGTCCATCCCGCGACCAGTACCTGTAGGAAAAGCAGCTAGGGGTGAGCGTTCGCTCACCACCACGGATAACAGACTGACTACAACATACTTAGCAGACAATGTCGGTAACACCAACACCAAACCCAACACCGGGGACTACTATCCCCGAACTCAAGTAACCCGACTGACAACAAATTGTCACTTTCCTCAACCTACTCAACACTCGGACACGTAATGTAGACCCGACACAACGATTTACGACTTCCTCCAAAGACACGATAGATAACCACGCAACACTCAAGATCACTAAGGATCGCACACCAAACAAGATCACAAAGAATCGCTCTCCAGCTGCTCAGTAACCCCCCACGCCCTTTACCGATCCCTGTCAGGCCAAGCGGTCGACCTGTCGCACTTTTCCCGACACAAAGTCGGATCAGGCTGTCGACCTGTCACCACCACCCACGTAGGCGCGGCCAGGACCCCTTTCCTCACGGGCGGGCCCCCTACCCCGTCTGAACATGCAGACGCGTGCGATCACAGGACCCCCGTTATTATGAAGCGGGCCCCCAACCTCAGGTAACCACAATCACAAACAAAGTTCAACAAACAGCAACAACGCCAGTTTGACACTCCACAGGCACTCATGGCCGCCCAAGACACCAACGGTAAAACACGGGTTCAACAACCCCACGGGCACTCAAGGCCACCCAAAGCACCAACGGTAGAACACGGGTTCAACAACCCCACGGGCACTCAAGGCCACCCAAAACACCAACGGTAGAACACGGGTTCAACAACCCCACGAGCACTCAAGGCCACCCAAAACACCAACGGTAGAACATGGGTTCTACAACCCCACGGGAACTCATGGCCACCCAAGACACCAAAGTAAAGACACGGGTTCAACAACCCCACGGGCACTCATGGCCACCCAAGACACCAACAGTAAAGACATGGGCTCTCATGGCCACCCAAGACACAGCAGTAAAATACGGGCTCTCATGGCCACCAAAGACACAGCAATAAAATACGGGCTCTCATGGCCACCCAAGACACGAACATTAAAGTACAGGCTCTCATGGCCACCCAAGACACAAATTAAACAATCAACCTTCGGGCATAACCAAATGCCTCCAGTAAATCTAATATCGAAAGTTCACTGCTCCTACGACACTACTAGGTGTCACATGCATTTCTATTGTTCGATATGTTCCCGTATCATACGACACCACCCGACGTCGCCTGCCTTTCTAATATTCGATAAACCTACTTAACCCACGACACCCAAGTGTCACATGCATTTCTACTGTTAACTTTCCCTAGTCAGGGCCGAGATCCGGCTACTTTTCCCTACCTCGTATGCTTTCTCCAAAAGCTCACAGTCAAGCTCTGGCGTGATCCCGATCACTCGCCTATCTTTCCCTTTCCTCTGTCTGCGGCACGATCTAATAAGAACACAATTTTAAATACTTTTAAGCTTTCAGGCATAAACTAAATTTTAATAACTTGACGCCCAAAAGTAACCCCGACAATGTCGATCACTCCCAAACTTCCCAATTACTCGACATTGTCGATAATGGACCCGGAAAAGCCCGATTCGCCCGACTTGGCGAATCTGCCCAGGTTTTGAAAACGTCCTTCCGGGGCTCCGAAAATTCCCGTTTTCGTTTCTACGGTCTTAGAATAATTCAAGGGTTCTTATGCACTCGACGGAATCAATTTCCGACTTCCGAGTAATTTAATTTGCGTTTCAAGTTTCTAAACCCGTCAATTATAACTTTCACAATTTAATTCCCAATTTGGATCTGGTTGTGGATTAATTACTTAGGGTACGTCCTAAACCACCCGAACACGAAACCCGAACACCCGAGCACGTGGGCCCCACCCGGACAACCTTGGCCGTGGGTGGCTAGGGCCATTTGGGGCCGGTCCACCATGGTGGTGCCGGTCCTAGCTCCGGCCAACCACCCCATGGCCGGCCAGCCACCACCCACGGTGGCCGGAGCTCCCCCCGAGCCTCCGGTCACCGGAAAACGCTCATCTTTTCGCTCCAAACACCTCCAACAAACCCCACACCTCAACTCATCCATATTCAACCAATTTCAAACCAAACCCTAACTTTTAAACTTAGCAAAACGAGAATCGGTTAGGTGCTCATCGTAGAGAATGTCGATGTGAGCTTGAATCTTCTATCGTTGAGACGATCCAATGGTTTGATGCTCGTGAATAGTGGCAAACCCTAGAAACTCCCTCTCTTTTCTCTCTTCTCCTTCTCTCTTCTTTCTCTTTCCAAAACTCAAATTTTCTCTTTCTAAAACTCTAATGGTCGAACCCCCCTACTTGTGGTCTTCCTTGTCTTGTCCAAATACCTAACACCACCACTTGTGTGACATGTGGCAAGTGGGTCCCACACCTTTTAGGATAAATATCTTCTAGATATTTTTCAATCAGATTCGCGAAATTCGGACGTTTCGGGCCCCGAACGGGCAATTTTTCCAAGAAATTACGAAACTTCACGGGCTACAAGGAAACGGCTCAACTAAGACCGCTGCGACGACGGATAAGCTTTTTGGATCCAAAACGGTCCTCGAATTGACCAAAACGTCGCTCGGTTGACTTTTCCAGCGAAAAGTCAACATTTCCCTAATGGGTCAGAAAGTTTCCCTGAGTCCCTCGGAACTCACTTTGGTCGATATCGGGGTCAACTTAAGTCCAGTATGACCCTCGGGGTCAATTTTAGGTTCAATTAAGTGTCTGTCTTAAAATTTTTAAATTTTCCCGTTTTTCGCATATTTGACTGGCGTTGACCGGGAGTAGTTATTACAGGAACCAAACCCACAACCACGTGGTTAAAAGCCACGCGCTCTACCAATTGAGCTAAGAAGGTTGTGGAATGTGATTATGGATGTTTTATTTTTTGAACGTTGAACATATATGTTAATACATAAAAGCGTCTGAAAGCACCGACCTAAAAAAGGTCAACCATAAAAAACAGGATCCAACTAAAACATGTACGATAAGAAACTATAACCCAAATATATCCGAGAGATAATAACACATTTTTTGTAAAAGAAGTATGGTCCTCACCATTTCATTTTTCAAGAGGAAACGATATGTCACTGTACTGTACTAAGGTCAATTACCAAATCATAACCTAAACGTATGAAATGTATTAGATAGTAACAAGTTTTACCAATTAATTATTAAATTGTATCAAAATCTGTTAAATGTGACTAACTTCGTGAAATACCAGTCACGTGTTTGGCACGTGCTCTAAAACTTTCCTAAAATGGCATGTGAAAACTTGATGTCATATCGTAGACCTTTCGTTTACTCTCAAATCATAACTCTGATCTATCAATTTTTCTTGTTACTCACTAAACGACCGTTAACCTTAAGAATTGAAAATGCAATAAGTTGCGATAAACGTTACTATATAATACTTTAATACGATTGAGGTTAAGATTTAGTGATAAACGAAATATAAGATTAGAACATGGAGTAACCCCTTTTTCAAAACGACGAGGCATTGTATAAGACTGGTGAAAAATATATGTATATATACAGACTTGTTTCTATAAGAATTGGTAGA
This sequence comes from Erodium maritimum, assembly GCA_963921825.1. Taxonomy (NCBI): domain Eukaryota; kingdom Viridiplantae; phylum Streptophyta; class Magnoliopsida; order Geraniales; family Geraniaceae; genus Erodium; species Erodium maritimum. Next base: position 12,322,183 of record OY997594.1, read on the forward strand.
GACATGTGAATGAAAGAATAATGAAACAATCTCCCAGTCTCTCTTGGATGTCTTGTATTTTTTTACCAATTGTTTCTCTTTACGTGTTTTAATATTCGTGGTTTTGATCTTCCTATCACAGAAGCAATAAAAAAAGATATATGCATGATTGCAATAGCGCAGTCTTCATGTTACTTAAGAAAGGGAAAATGTTGATTCCTAACTTTTATGAACGTTTCATTATCACATCCTAATGCAGACCAACGTTTGGTTGCACTTCTAGACCTAAATGATTTTGAGTTTCTCAGAACATGATACTAGCCGTCCAACTTATCGATTTCGTTAACGTGAGAAGGTTAAAGTCAAAAAATACCCTTCAGCGCCGAAGGTTAAAGTCTAACAAACAGAAGGTATGTCCTTATTTTAATGCATTATTTTGAAATTCAGATGGATACTTGGGAACATTATGAGCACCCAATCATGTTCGGCGCTAAAGGGTAGGAAGGGTTATTTCGGCGATGAAGGGTATTTTCGACTTTAACCTTCTCACGTTAACGAAATCGTTAAATTGGACGGCTAGTATCATGTTCTGAGAAACTCAAAACCAAGTGCAACCAAACGTTGGTTTGGATTATGATGTGATAATGAAACGTTCATAAAAGTTAGGAATCAACATTTTCTCTTTTAAGAAATAAGCTTTTGTTATAAACTTCATTTTACAACACCATTAGAATGGGCCTGGGACGAACGTTCACGGCATAAAACTACCTAAGGAAACCTCTCCTTGGTGTCATCAAAAGCCCATAAGGAATCCAAAAGATAACTTGGCAGAATCGCATACAAGTTGGGCAAGAAGACATGTCATTCCGTTTGCCATATACTTGCCAAACTGACCTTCTCATTGATTCAACAACAAATAGACATGTCCCTGTCCCATTTTGGCTCTGCATCATTCTATCTTAAACAGCAATTCATCACACAAATAATTGTGTTGAAAATGCAGACAAGTGACAGTGAAAGAGGACCCATATCCACAGATGAACACAGCCACGTTAGTATTACTCTTACCTAACTTATTAATCAAAGACACCAAACATGCCCATCCCTCTCTGCTCTAGTCTTGTGTCTAGTGTATGTAGATACATGACCTCATTGGCATGCCATATGAAAACCTACCCTGGACACCCATTTCCAAGCGAAGCCTCCATGGAAGTACTAAACCAGAAGTTGTTTCATGCTGACTTCAACCCTTCCATGCTTCTTAATAGGTCTTTGACCACAAACTAAACTCCAACTTTCTCAGGTAACTTAGTGTTCAGTCCAAACTGGTCCCGGCTGTCACCTTTAGTAAGGATTTTTTATCAGACCTTTCCTGTTTGACTGCCTGAATCCGTTAAAAAGGTCAAAGGGAGCGGAAAGATGAATTCTTCGCAACCCTTTCATGTTCAAACTCGATCAAAAAATCAAAGCGACAGTAAAATTCTTGAAGCTCAGCGCATAAAAGAGTTATGGAAAAAGATTTATCACTACATGAACTTTAGGGGACTGATAATGGGAGTCTCTTTGTTTCTGATTTTGGTTGAGTTGTCTTTTGTTTTGGTTACTTTGTTATTGAAGTCGAGTTTGTGTTGCCCTTCTGGAGAAAGGTTCCTTTGAAGGTATATGAGGATAGTCTTTTTTGACAATCCGGCCTTGTTCTCTCTCTTGAAGTAAAAAATCTTTTATTAAAACCATCATTTATCAGAAAAAAATAAAAAAAAAATAAACATCACCTCTGCAAGACAATTCCAGCCTGTATTGTATATTTATATAGCAATTAAGAACACATCAAAGTGTTTGGAACTGAAGAATATGGAAAAGGACATACAGTGAAGTAAAGAAGGACCCATAACATTATGTGTGTTGTCTTTGTTGCTTGCTAATTCCATTTTGTTTCCGTTTCTGTGTCATCAGCTACCACACTTGTTTGAAACCCTCTTCTCTCAAATAGTTTAGCTGGACAAAACCATGTCTTTTCAATATGACATTGAAACAAGATGATAAGAGCAAAAGCCAAAGATTTAGGTCGGCAGAAGAATAATTATATCATGAAAACAGGCAATAACAAAAAACCAGAAAGATGGAATTTATAGTAAAAGAAACAGTCACAAAGTAAGCTATTTACATCATTTATTCTTTCTAGGAATTTCCATTCTACAAATTATTTATCAAACAAGCCAACAGGTAGTTAAGTAAGAAAATAAAATCAAAGCAAGCTAAACAAAAACAACCTCTTCACTTGGCTGATCTCAAGAATATTTACAGGACTTCCTCTTCCTACTATTACCATCTAGGATGAACATCGAAACTTTTCCTCTCCATAAGCTGCAAGCTTTACTCATCATCCTTTCATAATACCCACATAACATACTACTATCTTCATATCAAAACTGGCATGAAGTACCAAGCCTAGTCTGTCTCAGCCTCTGGCCTAGGCTCACAGATTTGCGTTTGGCAAATGCCGGGTACAGTAAATCCTGAAACTTGTCCAAAAATAGGGACCATTCCTCCTCATTCATATCAGCCAGCTTCACAAAGCTCGCACCTGCAGGAAGCTGCTCACTTGCACTTCGCCCAGATAAAGTGCTTGTCAAATGGCCACCTTCTGGTTTTGCTCTTGTTGAGAATTTCAGGCTCTTCTCACCAAAACTGGTATTCTTCAGTGACATGGAAAGTTTTGGAATGGTTGGGGTATCCAACTCAGGAGCTAGCAGACCTATGGATCCCCCTTCTTCTGCAGTTTCTTCTTCTTCCTCTATGCTTTCTTCCAGTTTGGAGAGCAGACAGCGACCATCCCTGCCCCCATTACCAAACAGGAATGGTGTTCCTGTGATGTAGTCATCTGCAGCAAACTTCTGTGTGACATATGTTTCAGTGTCCTCATAGTCTATGTCAAAGAGAAAATGATCATCAGTCTTGGGAGGAAACACCTTAGGAGACAACACCTCCCTTTCCTCTATGAACCTCCTAGCCTCCATACAGATCATCTCCAGTTCACTGGGTTTCTCATCACCACTGCAAAATTCCCTACTCATCATCTCACCAATATCAGCAAGACAAAGGCCAAAAGCAGCGGCTTCTTTGAGGAATGTTGTACAGAGAACTAAAACACGTAAACAAGCCTCTCGAATCATAGGGAGTTCCATGCGAAGCATCTCACAATCCTGAACTGGATTCAAACTTTCTATATACTCCAGCTCATCCTCAGTGAATGGAATTGAAGCCTGAGGCCAGTGAACCCACTCAAAGTACGGGTCTTCCAATGTCTCAGGTAGGCAGAGGCCATGATCAATTGGAATGAGCTCAACTTGACCAAACCTCCCAACACCATCAAGTTTTCTAACTAGGAGGTTCCCTGCATGCCTATCTGTATTAAAAATCCTAATGTCTAATATCCCAATACGATGGACATCAGACACTGCAAAACTAGAGGTACCATGATCACTAGCATCAAAATCATGTTGTATGAACTGCTGGAGTGATGCAAGTTTGCTGACAGGATTCTTTTTCTGAGTCATACTTCCATTCACCCCATCATTAACATTGAAGATGGAGTGAGAGATCTTCACCAGGGCAGTAGGAGGAACATTGGCAAAGTGTTCATGGTCAAGGAGGTAAGCTGCCACTTCTCTGAATCCTGTCTCTCCAACTCGCACTGATCGCTTCAGACCAGGTTGCCCCAGAGCTTTACCTATAAAGCCTTTAGGGTTGTTTGGTGCAAAAGGTTCTTCATCTGTGGGCTTCACAATAGCTACGTTCTCACCCCTCCTGTTCTTAAAATAGTATGCACCTCCAAGGCCACCATGAACAGGGATTGGATCAACCCCGCTCTTGATCGCCTTTGATATGTCCTTCACAATTTTCTTCGCCCTAGCAAAGTGATTAGAATGCCCTAATATCTCAATAGGACCACTCTGATCTCTTTGCAGGATATCCCTCCCAGTAGGTGACAGACACGGGGTTGATGAGCTTCTATGAAGAAGATTCCGAGTAAGAAGAAGAGGAGAATCATTCCTTACACCACTAAGATCATTCTTCAACACCGTATCCCCAAAAGTCAGTGAACTCTCATCAGTCGGGACATTGAGAGCAAGCTGCAGCCTCCTCTTCACAGTGTGAGCATTGTCACTGCGGTCAAGATCCATTCCCAAGACACACCCTGTTTCTGTTTGCACAAAAACCCTTCGCCTGCCATTATGTTGTTTCCCTTCCATTCTCTTGCTCCCATGGTACTCCCCACCAAGTGGACTCTTGAAGATTGCAACTGCCATCTGGGTCTGAACAGGGCTGTCAAACTTCCTAGACATGAGCTGAAGAGAGAAACAAACTGATCCGAGCTGCCAGCAAAAGAGGCAGCTAAGGAAGAGAGATTATTCCTTCCTGAGAAGGTGCCCAGCTCCAAATCCAATAAAATTTGAATGAGAAAAGAGTGTGATTCCCAGATGATCATCAACCAGCAGAAAAG